>CM060976.1:42890000-44172500 GCA_030765065.1 Deroplatys truncata | reverse complement strand
TAACTCCTAGTTTTAACAATGTAATTAGAACTTCATTTACTCCAAGTCTAAGTGTGACCAGACTTAGTTTACATTACAATATTCTCAGCAACTGGATCAGTCACTCATTTGCTTTTGTCTTCTTTCTCTTCTTCTTCAGCAATATGATTTTTATTTCAATAAAGATACTCAGGCTAATAACAATAATTTGTATAAAATCGAACATTATCATAAAGGTTTCAGTTATTTTCTAAATATTGACTAAAAGTCTTATTTAATTCTTCTTTTCAAAATGTTCATACCACCTCATCATATGCAAAGCTAGACTAAAGGTGAAGACAGATATTCACATTTTTACTAATCCACTGCTTCTGTTTTTAGGTTTATTGCCATCCATGTTATGAAGAACCCGTTATTAATGATTTTAATCATCACAGTGACATGGTTTTAATAAGACAGCATAACTATTATATCTTGCCAAACGGAAACTGGCATGCATAAATATCATATGTATTATCTAGTTACAATTCCAGTTTTTGAAAACCTTTACAGGCACGAACTTTTTTCAGCTTCTGAAAAGAATCAGAAAAGTGTGATAAGATCAAACACTTGTTTAACTTAAATTTCTAATAGATATAAAATGATTTACTTTGACTTAGTGTACTTTTTCTTAATTTCCCTAATTCTTCCGGAGATGGGACGTGAAGATTTTCAGGGAATTTTCCATAATATTGTATTAGGACAATTTCCCATTTCTACTTATTAGAATGACTGTGAAGAATGTAATTAAGATAATACACAGGATGTATCTTTATTGGTGTCATATATTTGGGGACGTGTTCCTGACATCAAAACAGTAAAAAACGTTCATATGAACATGGGTCTGAAAATCATTTATTTCAGAGTTACAACACAAAATCGAAAGTTACAAAAATTGCTCGAAGTGGCTTTCTCTTGCTTCGATGCATACAGTAAGCCTGCGTTCCATGCTCTGGCGTACTCTGCTGAAAATTCCTGGTGTGTTTCGTATTTGGTCAAACCCAGTTTGGATATATCCTCTCAAAATGTCAACATCAGGTACAGGAGTCGCATAACCCAAGGAATTCAAATGTCTCCAGACGAAGATATCCATTGGATTCAAATCAGGCGATCGACCAATTCATCCTTTGACCAATCCATCTTTGCAGAAATCGATCATTCAAAAACTTACGAACTATCACACTGAAATGAGCTGGAGCACCATCGTGTAAAATCCACATTTGTTGGATGATGTCCAGAGGCACATAATCAATTAAGTGATGCAATTCATTTCTGAGAAACTGTAGATAGGTTTGTCCATTCAGACGCGGAGGGAAGAAGTAGGGACCAATAAGGTGATCATGAATGATTCCACCCCAAACGTTGAGATAGAACCTCTGTTGATGGTTGTCCTGTCGTACTTCGCTAGGTTTTTCAAATGCCCAGTTATGAGTGTACGAAAATTGAAGATGCCGCCGCGAGTAAAACCGGCCTCATTCATGAATAAGATACAGGCTAGGAAATTGATAAACACAGCGCAATGCTCTAACATGCGTTGACAGAAACGTTTTCTTGACTCAAAGTCCGCCTCATTTAATCCTTGCACACGTTGAAGGTGATACGGATACAGAAGATTTTCATGCAGAATTCTCCGGATAGTCGTGACTAACTCTTTCCCTTACAGCCATACGTCTTGTGCTTTGTGATGGGTCTGCATCCACAGCACGAAGAACTCCTTCAAGCTCAATGCCTCGTACCGCTCTTAGTCTCCCAACAGCCCTAGTACTCTCAAATGCGCCATTCTCTCTCAAACGTTGGTGAATTCGTACGAATATTCTTGCACACGGTAACGGTCTGTCATGGTACCTTTCTGCATAAAGTTCATGTGCTCTTGCTGCATTGCCGTCTGCACGGCCATACGTGTAGTGCATATCCGTCTGTTCACTTATGGAATACATCTTCTTTGACCTATAACAACGAAACGGTTTATTTTCAGACCCATGTACATATGATTTTTTTTTACTGTTTTGATGTCAGTAACACGTCCCCCAAACATATCACACTAATAAAGATACACTCTGTATATCTGAAACATTATTAGAGCGTAAGATAATATTTTGAATTTTCTGCAATATACATTTTGAAATAAACCTTGTGAATTCATGCCGTCATACTTTTCTGTAGGAAAAGTCAATTTATAATTCAATACAAGCTGTTAATAAATTATTGGGGCATGCGTTGGGGACAACTGCTGGCATGCCAAAGGTAAGAATAAGGTTCTGTGAACATACCTCCAAATGCTTCATTCTTTTCAATTCTGTTTCACCTATAAATGCTATACGCAAATGGCAAGTTTTTATCCATGTGATCAGCAAATATAATAGCAATATTAGATATGGTAGTTCATGCGGATGGAGCTCCGGTCCATTTCTGTCGTCATGTCCACTACTATCTGAACCCAAATTTCTTGTAGGCCTGCCAGGAGCTGAATATTCTCAGCCTTTACTTTGGGAGCACAAGAAGGGCAATCTGTATGCTTAGTGGTGTGCTTCAGTTTCGGAGCGTTAACTGCATGATTTCTGTTATACTCTTCGAAATGACATTGGAAGAGAACTTGCTAGTCCATGCTTCGACGCTATAGCACTTGGATTGTCGTTCATCAAACTTAGTATTTAAGTTCAATACATTCCAAAGATGCGACACGAAGATTTTCAACAAAATTCACCCACCACCAACTACTGTATACATGAAACTTTTTCGAAATTTTTTATTTTCTAAAACATCGCTCTAACGAGTTTGATTAAAATAACACATATTAAGTTAAATTAAATTGAATTTTATTTAAGGACGATCTTTAACTACTGTGGTTCTTATTCTGTATTGAGCGTGAAAGACCGGAAATTTTGCTCAGAGGCCTCTTTATCAGGCTTCAGGTTCTTTTACGTGCCATAAATCTACGACATGGGACCATCGGCTTTACTTCCCTTCCGAAGGAAGCCGCAAGAATTTTTACGTCCGAAAAAAATCCATCGTCCTTCGCCGGGTTTGAACCCGCGCCTCGGAAACTAGAGGCTAGCATGGTAGCCATAGACCACTGAGGACGACCCTACATATTAAAGATATTTATATAACAAATATTGGGTTGTCTCATAAGTTCACTTGTTTTGCTCACAAATTCCATCTATATCGCCTGAAAACCTTAAACCCTCTGCACACTCAAGTTATCCTAGTTGCCTAACCATCCCTACGTCTTAGAGAACAACAACCAGACTCACTATTAGATATGTCAGTGTGTGTTTGTGACTGACGTTGGATAGAACAGCGTGAACTTATGTTTACACTCTATGGAAAGCAAAAAGGAACATTTCCGACATCTTATGCTGTTTTACTATCGTAAAGGTAAAACCGCCTCACAATGCCGGCAGAAAATTTGTGCTGTCTACGGGGAAGATGCAGTAACAAAGCGAGCATGTCAAAAGTGGTTTAGTCGATTTCGAGCTAGGAATTTCTCCCTAAAAGACAAACCTCGGTCTGGACGGCCAATGGTTACGGACGTGGAAAGAATTCATGAAACGATAGTCAACAATCCACGAATTACAACTCGGGTGTTGGCATTGGAGCTCAATTTAGCTCGTGCTACTGTAGCCAGGAACTTAGCAATATATTGTCGACAATAATGGTGTATACTGCAGGAAATAAATAGTTTGTTTACAAAACCTAATTGACGTAGTTATTTATCTTTTGAACGACCTTGTGTTTAAAGTTTGTAAACGGAAAGTTCGGCAACTACGCTGTCGTAGCTATGCTGCGGGTGAGGTGTGTTCCCAGGCGTTCTTAGTGATTGAAACGTAACAAAAAGCAAACGAACTTATGAGACAACCCTATACTTACATTTCAAATAAAACTTATTTCTTGAGTTTTCTGGGATTAGCCTGTGAAGTCCTCTTTATTCGGAAACAATTTCAATAATCTTGTGTAGCTATCGTTAAGCGATAGACGAAAACGTATTACACAAAAAATGTAGATCTCTTTAAAACACAATTTGTTTCAAATGATTTGTTTTGTTGTATCATCAGACATTTCTGAGATATCCGTTATTAATGGTTTGAATTCTTCATCACTTAGCCATTATTTTAAAGCCCTGTCGATTGTTAGCTGTTTCTCGCGATTTTATGTAAAGAGTATGGAATTTTAAGGCCAGCGTATAGCGTCCAATTCTTAAACATTTGACTATCGCTGTTCCCTTTGTATGCATAACGAGATGTGTAATGCAGCTATTTTCGGAACGGTTTATTTCGATTAAAATGAACTAGATAGGAAAATAAATTTCTGTACGAATAATTTGTATGACTACGTACTAATAGGCGCTAACTAACAGGTAGAGAAAGTAATGTAAGTGTAACACATCAAAATTTTTCATCACCTCGTTGGTAACTAAACACGTTGTGGCTAATGGTATGGATAGTTATTTCCTTCATACTCCTACGTATAGTAAGATGTGCATTTTCTGACTGAAATTGTTTACACCAGGTATTTCAAGGTTTCGTACGGTGACAGTAGCACGGGTCATACCTTCGTGGTATGCTGCAAGACATTCATTCCCTATTCAGGATGTTCATACTATTAAGTGCTGTCTGGTACATACGCGGAATGTCATCTAAATCACTAATTATCCGTTAATTGTTTTCTGCTACGAAAGCCATTACCGGTTATTCATGGCACTGAACTAGAATTCGCTGATTTACTCAGTATGATGAAGTAGAACTGCGGAAATTTCTCGCCATATGGTTTTAAAACTCTTACTGGATTATTGAGCGTACTGCGAAACATATCTAATGGTTGGAAAGGTAGACTCAGATGACTGAAAAATTCAATGCCATAGCCGGGATTTGAACCACGAATCTCCCGGTCTCCGTCCGGTTGCTCTAACCACTGAGCTACCATGGCAACATGCCGGCATGCCATTAAATTCTCCAGCTGACTCGAATTTTTTCCCGGTAAACCACATGGAGATCTCAAATGTATTGAGATGTCATACCCCAATGGCGACTTACATTCTTTGTAAGTACTTAAGTCCCGGGCTTTTAGTTTCAACCGGCCGGAGACCGGGAGATCCGTGGTTCAAATCCCGGCTATGGCATTGAATTTTTCAGTCATCTGATTCTACCTTTCCAACCCTGTCCAACACACGGCTTGTGTGAAAGAACAATTAATTCCATATCTAGTGGTGATCACGATAAAACCGCTCTAGAATATTAAGTAGTCACAGAGACGACTATTATTTTTATTATTATTAACAAATTTCATCGCTATCTGTTAATATTTATGCAAATATTGTGATAGTGGTTTGAAACTGTTGATATGTATGTATCCACCTCAAAAATCGTGTTATTCATTTCACAGTCGCATAACATTTCGAGTTTAGCATTCATTCGAAATTAGGATACTCATAGTTTGGTGCTCATTTGTTTCATTTTCCTTATGCTATTTCTTCATCTATGACTTCTCTAAGAGATGGCAGTATCATCTATGGTACATCTTGATGTCCTTACTCACAGCTCTCGGGAAGGAATAAATCTTAGTAAAAAAATTGGATATTTATTGTTATGTTGTCTCTTTGTGTCCTGTGTGGGAAAGAAAAGTATATGTTCTCTATTAAACACGAAATCGAATGTAAGGTTTGCTCAAAATACCAGCAGCATTGGCGATGTTCAGGTTCTTGGGTAGAAGTCTGCCTAGTGCAATCCTTTCCAACAAGAACTAAATTTACACCTGCTGGACGGAAGTCAAACACTGACTTAACAAACACAACAGCCCCACTCCCAAGAGCTTACTTCGGGCTGACAGGCTACCTGCAAAACTATTCAGCAGAATAAAGTGGAGGTAGATTTTAAACAGAAATCCAGAGGAATAGTCTATTCAATTTCGACAAAGGACATGCGAGATGTATAAATGGTGTTACAAAATGAAAAGTCTTATGTGAAACATTCTCCTGACTTTCTCTCCCCTCTATAATTTATTAGTGGTTATACAAACTATTCTTACTAAGGCATATTTTTCTATATATTACATTTTAATCCAAATAAAACCTTCAGAAATAGCTACATTACACATTTCGTTATAGATACAAAGAGAACAGCGTTAGTCAAATGTTTAAGAACTGAACGCTATACGCTGGGCCTTAAAATTCCATACTTTTCCATGCAATCGCGAGAAACAACTGAATGTTAACAATACTTCAAGAGAATGGCCAAGCATTCAAGAACTGCAACTTTTAATAATGGATATCTCAGAAATGGCTTGTATATCACACACACAAAACTTATTTTGAAATTAATTATGTGTTTTAAAGAGATCACATTTTTTGTGTAGTAAGTTTACCAGTGTCCGTTTACCAGTTATAAAAGATTATACAAAATTCCTTCCGAAAGAAGACTTTGTAGGCTATTCTCAGAAAAATTCAAGATATACATTTTATTTGTCATGCAAATATCTTTCATATATGGTATTTTAATCAAAATCGTTACGGTCATTTTTTAGAAATTCAATTTTTATAATGTTCCATATAAAAGGTAGTTTGGATTGGCCTTCGTATCGCATCTATGGATGATACTGAACTTATATACCAAGCTTGGTATTTATCCAACTTTTCGTTTTTGAGTTATGCTGTTCATGGACACACAAACATACCCATTCACATCCACACCCACACACTCACATATACGGATTTTTTTCTAAAAATACTTTATTTGGATTCAGGGGGCTTCAAAACTGTATTTCCGGTGAAATCTCGATGTCGAATTTTTGGGTGGAATGCAATACCTTCTCTGCCTACTGGGTACGTAGTAGGGAAAGTAAAATTATTCTTTTGGGTTCAAGGAGCCTCCAAACATGTATTTCCGGTGAAATCTCGCTATCGATATTTGGGTGAATGCAGTACATTCTCTACCTACTAGGTACGTGGTAGAGAAAGTAGAAACCTCTTAGAACAGAAACTACGATAGAAACTCGAGGAGGAATGAATCGAAAGGTCTTATAGCTTAGTAATTTTTCCAGGACAAAACTATTTGTACTGTTCAGTTATTTAGGATCAGTAAAACTGTTTTTGCGTAGGTGTATACCACAAGGATAGTGACATACATTTTGTACCAAAGTAAGAAATGCAATTAGAGAAATACGAGTTTATGCATATATAAATAAAGTGTGAAGGATTTTAGGCACTGCGGATTCCACATATGTACACGTAGCCCATTCCCCCAGTTCGCAATAGTGTTTTCCCGCCTTAAAGTTACCACCTTTAGATAACCAACCTTTGACTCCACCCAGCTGGTATCAGTATACTCTATGAGAATGGCCTGGAAAACAATTCACGGAACGAACCAATGAACGATGCTATAATCTGTGTGAAAGGGATGGTTCGAATATCGCCTCTATGAAAGAGTTTCACTACAGTTGATACACAAAGAAAGGATTAACCAGTACAGTATAACTCGGCCTTCTAGAGAAAGGGGTGAAGGGTTATTTGCATGTGTCGTAAAACTGAACGACTGCTACGGTATTTATATAAGGGCTTTCATCAGCGACATTATTTCTACGTTTTATTACACCCAACTGCGCCGTATTTGACGTGTGCAAATATCCCTTCGTGCGTTAAAAGAGTTGCAGAGATCAACGGGGCAATTCCAATCAAACGCAGGTCAGTGGGGAACTGGCGCATCAGCGCCTTAAAGACACACGACGACTACTACTACTACTACTACTACTACTACTACTACTACTACTACTACTACTACTACTACTACTACTACTACTACTACTACTACTACTACTACTACACCAGCGGTTCTCAGAAACGTCCATATAGATACACGGAGACGGTTGGAACTTCGTATCAATCAACAGAGGCAAAATTTCGAACATCTAAACGCCTATTCAGTGTGAGAAGTCAGCATAACAGTACCGTTAGACGATAATGATGATGATGATAAAAATATCAAGCGGAAAAAATGGCAGTGAAACACTCCCTACTCTCATGTTTGCTACATACATTCCGTAATGTTAGACAAGTACAGTGTAAACACAATTAAAGAGGTAGGTATGCGTGGATACGAATAGCTCAAATAAAGATTTGTTTAATTATTTGTGTCTAGAAGGTGAGTTTATTCCTTCAAACGTAAAGTCTGTGTAACTGAAGTGGGAAACGTTCTAAGATCTTTTAGGTCTGTTTTTGTCTATCACCACAGACTGTACACTATATTGCAAGCCTGGGAAGTGCCTCTCAATGAGCGCGATCCGCTCATCGTCTTTGCTGTTGAGCAGGATCATGGAACGAAGGTCGCTCACGCTAACGAGCCAGTTCCCCGCTGACCTGTGTTTACTTAGAATTACCCCGTTGAGTTCTGCAACTTTTTTAACGTACGAAAGGATATCTGTACGCGTGAAATACGACACGGTTTGGTTTTAGTTTCGTGCCAAAATTCAATGAGGCATTTTCTTAACCGTACTCCACTAGTGAAAACATAGACAGCTAGCTTGTAACATTCTCCTTCGGCAGTTCGGCGATATTTTGGGTGAAGTAAAGCACCTGTCAATCCAGTGGCTATGGAATTATACTCAAGCAACGAAGGTTTACCAGCTGGCGAGAACGTGAGGCTAGTTAGTACCAATATAAACAGATGTGTTCCATTGTGGGCAACATTTTACACACTTCAGTATACATACTGAAATAGACTCTTTATAACAAATCATTAATGGTATCCGTAATTTTATGTCTCTACAATGGAGATAGAGCTTTGCATTTTGTAACCAGACACTTGTAAAGTAAAAATGTATTAAGTATTTTGTACCACGATGTAATGTGCAGTCGAGTGCATGGAAACATGCCGATGCTTCTGGTTTCCTATAGTGTTTCTCTTTGTTTAATGTTGGCATAAACTTCTTATCACCTGTGTTCCATACCAGCCCTGGGTGACCCAATCTCTTACTGGTTTGAATTCCGAGACAACCGCATTAGCCTATGAAAAAACTTCAGACATATGTGAGCGGCGAGACGGGAGGGGTAAGGAAACATTTGACAAGTGGTTGAAAGGCATGCTTCGCAACGACTGTCCATAATCAGCCCCTGGATGAGTCCGCCTCGTATTGGCCTGGCTCTCAAATACTAATCTATGACTACAGGCCAGTTTCAGCCTCAGGAGCGAAGGCAAATGGGGGAATAAGACAAGGGTTATGTGGAGTGCTAGACCAGGTAAGGGTTGGGTAGTGGTCGTGGCAGAGACGGCTTAGTATTTCCTCACCAAAAGAAACCATTGTGCATTATATTGGCACGATTCTATTCACTCGACTCTACACTGTTCTTTTCGGTGTCCTTGTTTTGTGTACAAGTGTTAATAAACGTACAGTTATTGAGTGTTGATGAGAACGCAGCAGCTCTGCGCTACATAACTACTATTTCAGTCAATCAAAAAGAAATCCAACGTTGGTGATTCTGATAATAATTTTTGTAGTTTAAGTACACCGGTTTAATGATTCTCATTCATATGCTTTTGCCCCTGATACAATCTATTACGCAATTTAGCTGTTGCACAGCTTGAGGCTTATCGTTTGCATGACATGGTTCGTAGTGTCGTCTCCTAGAATGATTTTGGACATTTGAAGACTTTTTTTATTCTAACATTGAAACTAATTATACGCATACTGACGATTACTTTTGTTCTCTGGAGCATTAACCCAAACATGTAATTCTGTTAATGCTGAAAAGGACCTGAGACTGATGTCTGTAGATAGTTTACACATCATGGTTTACATAGAACAAAATTATAAGGAATTACTGGTCCATCTGGTATATATCGAGTGAATGAAGTATATATTATATCCTTTTAGGATGTGATTCTATGTATATAAGTGGATTAAATATATAAGTGCTTCTTTTGAGCACTTTCTCTGATATTATAGCTCACATATGGAACAATTACGGAAACCTGACTGAAGCGAGTGAAGGAATAACAACTAATATACTCTACTAAGTAGGGGAAGTATAGAATTCCATCCAAAAAATCGGAGTTTTCATCTACACCCTAAACCACCCCAAAAAACATTTTCAGAAAAATGCTGTGTGTGTATAGCTGTGAACAGCATAACTAAAATATCTTATGCGACACATTCAATTGACTTTCTCTACCCTCTATCGTTTATTAGTGGGTATACAAACTAGCCTTACTAAAGCTTATTTTTATATATACTTCATTTTAATCCAAATAAAGTTTGCAGAAATAGTGCATAACACATTTCTTTGTAGATGCAAAGGGAACAGCGATAGTCAAATGTTTAAGAACTGTACGCTAAACGCTGGCCTTGAAATTCCATACTCTTTCAATGGAATCGCGAGAAACAATTGAAAGAATGATTTAAAGAATGGCTAAGTATTGAACAATTCGAACCATTAGTAACGTATGTCTCGGAAATTCTTTTGAAATAAATTGCGTGTTTTAAAGAGATATACACTTCTTGTGTAGTAGTTTCGTCTATCGCTTCGTTTACCAGCTATACAAGATTGTATAAAATTCCTTCCGAATGAAGAAGACTTCAACGGCTATTCCCAGAAAATTCAAGATAAACATTTTATTTGTCGATATATGATATTTTAATCAAAATCCTTACAGCCATTTTTTAGAAAATCAAACATTTCTAAAAATGTTTCATGTAAATCGTAGTTTGGGCCGGGGAGATTATCTTGAAAATCTTCGTGTCGCATCCTTAGAAGATACTGAACTTAAATACCAAGTTTGGTGATGATCCGAATTTTCGTTTTTGAGTTATGTTGTTCACAAATACACAGACCCACACACGCGCGCGCGCGCGGAGCTTTTTCTAAATTTCTTTTTGTATTCCGGGGCCTCAAAACATGCATTTCTTTGTAAATCATAAGATATGGACAAAAACCACTACAGAAAATATGTAGATTTCTTTAAAACAGACAAGTTATTTCAAACAGCGTTTTGAGCATTAGTCATTTCAGAGATATACGTTGTTATCGGTTGCATCTTTCAATAATTTGTCATTCTTTTAAAGTGCTGTGGTTCAGTTATTTCTCGTGACGCCATGAAAAGATAATGGAATTTCTAGACCAGACTAGCCTTTAAACATCTCACTATCAATTCTGTTTTCTTTATCCCCCTGTACTTTCAACGAAATCTGTAATGAATCTATTTCTGCAAAGGTTTATCGATTACTATGGAAAATATAACAAACGAGGCTTTCGTAGAACTAGTTTGTAGATGATACTTAAAAATAGAAGATAGTAGGCAGAGAAAGTGATGTGAACGTAACAATCAGATAATTTTATTTAAACATGAATAAGACTTTTCAGAAGAAACAAATATTGCACATAAATTTCATATTTAAAGACTTCTTTACGTACTTCATGCACTGTCTTTAAATTTTAACACTATTTCCCATGCAGAAATAATGTTTTGAACAAACAACTTAATTAAAACACCAACAAAATAACACAAGGACATAGGCCGGCACAGCCTTGGGTAAGTAATTACCATACGAATTGAAAAACACAGAAAATTTGTCTGCAGGCAATGGAAGCTATAACCTTTCAAGAAGGACCCTATCGGGTCATCTTCCGTCCGACTTTCCACTACAGGCTCAGACGTGATAGTCATTCCAAATAACGACCATGAGCGCTACCATACTAATGTAGCCTACAAATAATATTAATAATACAACAGGTTGAAACCATATGCCGTTCGCTACGGTGTGTTGTTCTGTACATACACCGTCGAATATCACTGTTAGAGCAGAAATGGTCATTCGAAACTGACGCATGAGCACCTAATTAAAAGTCAAGCCAATCTGTATAACCATTGCAAAGTAACCTTTACAATAGGACATATATTTGTATGCAAACGTTTAGAAACCCTATAGACTAAATTATATTTTATATTATATTTGTCAAGCGGATTTCATGTCAATAAAGGATTACGACAGGGATGCTGTGTATTCCCTACATTGTATAAAATTTACACAGATAAAGCTATATAAGACTGGAAAAATCAGTGTAAAAATATGGGGAATCCAATAGATGATGACTGAACAGTATACTCCCTGCAATTTGCGGATGATAGTTAATTCCGGCCCAAGAATATAAAAACGTAGATACTTTACAAGGAATCTGATTCAAGAATACAACAAACGGAGCCTAAAAATAAGTATGGATAAAACCAAATATATGGTCATTGGAGATATTCATCAAGATATGGCAGTGGAAGACGAAATGGGGATAACTAAATACGCGAGGAATACAAATACTTGGGATTTATCCGGAAGGAACGCTGGGAGTTGGACAAAAGGACCATTTTGGCCTTGGATCTCCCGCATTTAAGGAAGCTCTAAGTGTCCACTGCAGGAGGGCATATGATAAGAATACGGATAAGAAGAAGAAGAAACAAAAGATCTCTATCCTTCTTGTGTAGTAGTTTTCATATTATCCTAAAACCTATCCCAAAATAAAGTAAATAAATACATTGCACAAAAATTAGAAAAGAAAGAAAAAAAAGCAAAAAAAGTCCTAAAGGTCAAATTCACACCTTTGTGCTCAAAAAAAATAAAAAAAATAAAAAAAAATAAAACATCCAGCATATTGTGCAGCCTTGCAATCATTAGCTTTAAAAAAAAACAAAAAAAATCTTTATAATGCCCTCATTTCTTCTCTCGTCATTTATATAATACAACGGCACTAGTTTGTGTACAGCTAAACCTTTTATTTTTATTTTGAAGTTTATTAACAAACCAGAAAAGTTCGTTTTGTTACCAGTAAAAAAAATACTTGGGAGTAAAGATTACACTTGATGGGAAACAAGAAAACAAAAATACGATCAAAGACAAACTCAGGAAAGTAGGCAATATCTACCTTGAGTTGTATATATATGGAATAAGCAGGTCACAAAAGAATCTAAAACTACAATTTTTAAAACAATAGAAGTTATAACTCCGGCGTCTGCACTTTGAATTATCAGTTGAAAAGAAAATTAATGGTAATAAATGGATTATTGGAGGAAATCTGCTAGTATATCTCAAAAAGAAAAAATTACGAAATGAGACTATTAAAGAAAATATGAATGTTCATAACTCAGTTTTAGATTTTATTAAACAGAAACAATTGGAATGGTATGGACATGTTAAAAGAATGGAAGACGAAAGATTTCCCAAAATAACGATGGAGTGGATGTCACTAGGAAGGAGGAGAAAAGGAAGACCGCATATCACGTGATACAAGAACTTAGACAGGTAATGATGATTTGGAAAATTGAAGATTTAGGTCAAATAGGCAAGAATGGAGAAAAGTAATAAGAAGATGTTAAAAGTTGTAGTCTTGGGTGCCAGAAAAACGTTTGTACAACCTAAGACAAAATTTATTCAGATTTTTGAAGTGTATATTTACCTAAGTCCAAATCGTTTCCACGGCCAGTTCACAATGATATCTCGTAACGCGTGCTTATAGCTTCGTTCTATTGTCACCTTTCATATTGAGTCTCAGCCACTAAGCATACGCTGACAGCAGAGCGGTTATAAGCAGGTATGTACTAATGAAGCCTACTGACGTTCGTATTCCAAGCTTATTATATTTTTTCCAGAAAAACGCAATATTTATTACGCATACTATAACTTCCAATTGCTAAGGCTTATTTGATTTTATTCTAACACATAAAAACTGAAACACTCTCCTTTTCCTTTTCAAACTAAATAAGAAATAAGTAAATGTTATAGTCCTAAATGAAAAAAATTATGTAATGCATTCCAGTGACTTTCTCTACCCTCTATAGTGTGTATGCAGATTATTCTTACTAAAGATTATTTTTCTATCTACTACATTTTAATTCAATTAAACCTTTGCAGAAATAGCTAGATTACACATTTCCTTATAGATACAAAGGGAACAGCGATAGTCAAATGTTTAAGAACTGGACGCTATACGCTGGTTTTAAAATTCCATTTACGCTTTTCGCCAAATATATGCGCAAAGGACTCGAACCCAGGTTATTCCAATGAGGAGACATATTAGTTTTACCGTTCGGCTACCATGCATACAATCAAATTGAAAGGCATCTTTCTACTTATCGCATAGCTTTAAAATGAACGCAGGGTGGTATTGTCATGTATTGTGAACGCAGCGTTAGCGAATGCTTCCGAAGTTTTCCGAATTGAACTCTTCTGGTTGCTCATTTATTTTGTATTAGGCTGTATATTGTAAAACCGGTAATATATAGGGACTAAAAGGCAAAGTTCCTCGAGGCCAAAAGTCGTTCCCCGTGGTCTAGTGGTACCATGCTAGCTTCTAGTTCCCGAGGTCGCTGGCTCAAACCCGCGGATGGTGATGATTTTTTCAGGGTAAAAAATCCTTAGCATGGTTTTCTTCGGAAGGGAAGTAAAGCAGTGGTCCTGTGTCGTAGATTTACGGTACGTAAAACAACCTCAAGCCTGATAAAGAGGCTTCTGAGCAAAATTTCCGGTTTTTCACGTCCAATAATAAAATGGGATGCTAAGAAGATAGCAGTTAAAGAATGTCCATAAATAAAACTCAATTTAATTTTAATTTTTTCTGCAGGCCAAACGGAAGCACAGAATGACTCTACAGCTTTTTCCAGTACTATTAAATTTATCCATGCCAGTAAACTACCAATGTCGAACATTTTTTCCCCAGTGCATTATGTGTTTGTTTTTCGATGTTAAGATATATTTTTCTACTGTCTTTATGTAATATCATTGTTCGTAAAATCATTGTTGTTTAAAACTGTCAAGATTTTAATGTTATATTTAACTTTCATTGTATACTATACTCAATTGTTTCTCTATTTTAAGGCACCTATATAATGCTAATGTAATATAATATCAATACTGGCTAGTGCTAAAAGCATTATCGTTCATCTGTTATTTAATACTGTTTACTGAAAAACAATGTGATGTTATACGTATTTTAATGTTCGCTCATGACCTTTTTTTCATGCGGCTTAAAATAAGTAAATTAAAACAAATGCAGGCATGCAAACTTGTCTTTGAAGGAATTTTCTGCATGTTCACCTCTATGCGGCAAGACTTCCTTATATACTGATTAGCAAGGTCCACATTTTGATGACCTAAAATTGTTTGAAAAATGAACCACAAAACGACCAAATTTTTAAAAATGATATAATAATTATAAAAATTGACATGGAACTGAGATTTATTTAATTTATTAAAATTAATGTACACAAAGCTATAAATTAATTTATACGCGAATATAGTAATTTCTATACAGGTTGGAAAAGTAGGTATAAAAATAATGATAAGTTAAATTAGAAATTAAACAATATATATATATATATATATATATATTCTATGTTCTTGTATGAAGAATCTGAAAAGAAAATTAAGGAAATTGTTTTTGAAGCAGGTCTTACAAAATACAACATTAATGCTTTTGAATTCTTGGATTTTACGAAATTCATAGCTAATGAAGGGGATTTAACAGCCTATGACATGATACAAGGACAAGGAAATAGCACCTCGCTGTACGCACGTATTAACACAAAACAAGGAAAAATGACCTGTGCCAGCTCTAGTTTTTTGACATGAACTCATAACTGTAATGATATCCGCTCCCCTGACAACAGCCACTCCTCCACCCACAAGCATCCCTTTCCAGACTAACCATTAAATAGGAATGCAATTTTCTCCCAAGAATACCAAAGAATACATAGGTTTCACAACGGAGGGAGACACCTTGCGTACTGCGACCTACATAGATATACCACCTCCCAGGAGGAAGGGATAAAGTGAAGGAACCTCAGGAGGCTACAGGCTGCAGGAAGATAGGCCACAGAGACGCGCAGAAGTCCCTAACAATTCCAAAAGGATATACAAAGTAACTCCTATATCTCAGTTGAATAGTGAAATTTCTGATGTTTAGAAAGTTATCATTATGTAAAACGTCAATAATATAAAAAACGTTATATTTTCAATGTAAATACAAGATAGTGACTAAATAAAGACGAAAGATCAAGGAAATTACAAAAAATGACAAAAAGGCAAGGAACTGACAAAACAATGACGTAAAATTGAAAAATTGCCCAAAATAGAAAATGGCATAAAATGACCAAAATTATCTAATAAAGATGCATTTTTATAATCAGCAACTTATGATAAGGGTACGTTAGCAATGCCTATATTGCAACAATTAAAATATGACACGTCTCCAGAACTCGGGCCCTGCTGATTTGCAAAGCAAGAGTGCCAATATGAAATTCAACTATCTGATGCGTGATAATCCCTTGACTTCTTTCGCATTATAGCTTCACATGATCCCTTATGTACCATAGCATTCATATAAAAATCTTATGTTTTACATTCATATACATTCTCTACTTTTCATCATTTATTTTTATATAGCTTCCATAAACTATTTTTACGAAGGCTTATTTTTCTATCTACTTCATGTTAATCGAGATAAACCTTTGCAGAAATGGTTGAGGGTAGAAGTAGAATAGAGATAGTTAAATTTTTAAGAGCTAGTCGCTATATTTGAAACATACTGTGTATTTTAGAGATCTACATTTTTGTCCAGTACATTTTTGCCTGTCTCTTGTGGTTTACCATATATACAAATTTTCTTCTGAATGAACATTTTACAGGGTATTCCCAGAAAATTCAGGATATATATTTTGTTTGTCATGTAAATATCTATAATATATAGTAATTTAATAAAAATCATTTGAGCTGTTTTTGAGAAAATCGAAAATTTCGAAAAGTTTTTCGTGCAATAGTAGTTTGAGTTGGTGGCTTTTCTTGAAGATCTTCATGTCGTATCTTTAGAAGATATTGAAGCTAAATGAAAATTAATTTTATTATTTTGTTATTTGATATTTATCGGGCGTTTCATTTTTGGGTTATGCTGTTCACAGACATACACACACACACACACACACACACACACACACACACACGGACTTTTTCTAAAAATTCTTATTTTTGTGTGTTCAGGGATCTCAAAACGTACATTTCCGGTGAAATCTTGACATCGAGTTTTTGTATGTAATACAATACTTCTACTTACCGTAAGTTAAGGCAGTATTTTTAACACTTAAATGATTTCAGTCAAAGTATATAATATATAAGTTCAATAACAGGCCGCCTTAAAGCAATATGTGTATGTAACAATATATAAAAAGTGTATATTACAGTAATTGTATATGTTTATATTATTGTATACATGTGTAATAATGTTATGTGAATATATTACGTAATTTAATAATGTAGGAGCTGTGAGAATAATAGGTTAAAGGTTGCTAACAATGAGTATGAAAGTTTAACAATACTACTTGTGATTCTTGGAAGCAATAATGTAATTTTTGTGACAGTTTATAAAATAGCCAATCAACAACCAGAAAAAAACTTAAGTTAAATAAAAGTATTCTATTGGATTAGGAATAGCCAATCAGAGACTTGAAATACAGAAATGTACAACTTTTAGGCGGTAGAAATCAAGTCAGTTGCTTGTAGACAGCGCTCATAACTGGACGTGTTGCTTGCAGACAGTGTTCCTAACCGGACGCGAGACACGTCCTCGAGAAATTTAATACGTATTCGTGTGAGACGAAAATAGTTTACGTGTTAAAAAGTGCAAGTAATTAATAAAAGAATCTCACAGTTCTCTATATCAGTGAAGTGTTATTTAAATTGTCAAGAATTAATAAAAAGGAGTGAATTAAAAATTATAGTCTGTGTAAGCCTACATTCTTCAGTCGCACCACAACCCTGCAAAGAGAAACATGTCTCTAACAATAATACTGACGCAGCCGAGGCAAACATAAATATATAAATATTTAAAGAAACAGTCAAAATTACAAAGTTAATATTTTTTAAACATTTTTGGAGGGGGGCAAAGGCCACCGGAAAGTACATTTGGGGCGAAGGCTACCGGAAACCGGGTACTATACGTGCGGTTGCAACGAACTTCAAGTACGGCTCCCAACAGTTGAAATATAATACAACTCCTTCAATACAACCTACTTCAAATTGACGCCCAAAGCGTGGTGCAAATAATTTAAAAAATAACAATACAACCACCTACTTCAAAGTACGTAGTAGAAAAAGTAAAAATGATACTCCTGTCCACTCTACATTGCTCAGGATACAATTTTGACTGGAAAGGATTTTAAGTTAAGCAATATACAATCTTTCAATGCATGATTAGAAAACAAAACACAATTGTGTACATATAGTAAGTCAAATTGTTTTGTTTATTCCATGTATACCCCTTTTTTAATTGCAATGAACATATTGGCGGCCTTTTACGTTTGGGCATATTGCCTGTCGTCAATGGTGTTAACTTGTATACCGTTGTCATTGGTTTTGATGTTCGTTTTTTTTATACATTAGATCGCACATTTACACTCTTATTCATAATTCCAGGCTATGGGGAGGATAGGGGATAATCTTGGCTGGAGAAAAATTCCCACCCCTGACCCAGTGATTGAACCCGGGACTCCTGCACAGGCAGGCATAAGTCAATTTCTGTAGCTAATGAATGGATGCAGGAAAAACGAAGAATCGAGTAAGATGCTTTCTAACGCATGCCATTTCAACCTGGGCAAATTGGGCAAACATGTGACAATATATATTTCGAAAATCGTTAAGTCTACAGAAAAGATTAGACATACGTTGAATATTGAAAGAGCTCTACTTTTTCTGCAGTAAGCTTTGTCTATCTAATTGCACAAAACTCAACTAGTGTGAAGAGGACTTCACAGACTATTCACATAAAATTCAACTTATACCGACAAATTACTAGTCATGCAAATGTAGTAAACATACATATTTTTATCGAAATGGTTAGCCATTTTTGAGAAAACGATAAATAACGAAAACTTTTCCATATAAAGGGTAGTTTGGGATAGGGGATGCTTTGAAATCATTCGCCTAGCATGTTTAAACAGTGACTATACAAATAGGAAAATTGATATTTTTCCGATAGGTTTTATTATTTGGTTAATTATTATCAAAATGTTAAACCTTATAATGCTGGAATACTAATCACGGTTTCGTTTTTGTGTTACACTGTTGATAGATATACAGAAACATGCGTGCACCTTTTTCTAAAAATGCTATTTTTGGGGTCATCGAACTTTAAAACCTATATTTCCAGTGAAATCTAGATTCCAAATTTACTATAGGAGTGCAACACTTTCACTACACACCACATGTGAGTGGAGAGAACACAAAAACTCAGTTTGTTTAGGATAGATTCTCAAATGCGTAATATTTGCCTAAAATAACATTTTTCTTGCCATTAACAGTAATATAAATAGAAAACTAGACATTTCACATGCTGTTGCCACAATTAAAATATAGATAACACATGCACACACGCACAAGCGCTTCCAAAATGTTAAATGTGTGTATTCTGCAATTCCCACAAAAGCAGCTGTTGTTTCACAAAAGAAAACATTACTCCGCATCATAAAATATGTACAGTAAGAAAAAAAGCATTAATTTGTTGTCAGTGCGTTTAGTAGTGTGTTTTACTATTGACATGAAAAGCATTAAGCCTTTCAAGTCCAAACTTACCTTGAAATTCCTAAGAGAAGCTATGTGGGATAAGAAGGCCATGTCCAAAAACAGCTGCCGGCTTTCACTACAAGGCTGAAATCCTTCAAATGTTATTTAGAGTCGAATTCATATTCGCTGTTCATTCAAAGGAAACTCTTGTCTCATTCGCGTAAGTAAGGTCCGTCGCAGGCTTATGGGAATAAGAAGACCTTGCATCTTGTAGACCAACATTACAATCTATTTGTAACTGATGTTAGGTAACTATGTTTTCAGTGGATTTTGTGAATTGTTCGAGTTTGTTATAGCACAAGCGGCGGCGCCGTGGCCGAGTGGTTAGACCGCTCGCCTCCCACCGAGGCGGCCCGGGTTCAATCCCAGGGACCTGCATGTGGGATTTGTGGTGGACGAAGCGGTGTCTGGGCGGGTTTTCTCCGGTTTCCCCCGCCATTCATTCCACCAACTGCTCCATCATCACCTTTCCTTTCATCCATTTCACCAACATTTCGTTTCATCTACTTCCTTCATCCCATACCAGGCATCGGGCTGATCACCCATCCTGGATGCTCTGTCTGATCCATGAGTGTCTGCTCCTCGACGGGCCTCTGACCCCAGGCACCCGCTTGTAAGTCCTGAGGGGTGTAAGTCCTACATAAGAGGAGGGTAAACAGATAATGAATGAATGAATGTTATAGCACAAAATGTAGTGTTTTAGTGAAACACAAAAATACATCGTGCTCATTTAAAAAATTTAATATCAAAATCTTGAAGAGTGGTTAAAGGGCTGAGAAAAAATATTTTGTTTGTTAAAGACGGTGTCAATTGCCAGCATCATATCAGCGGCACCGGTGTGCCTGTATTACGTCCCGCAGGAGTTCTTTTACATGCTAGTAAATCTACTGTCAGGGTTGTCGCTTTTAAGCACATTTAAAAATCGTCGGTCTGAGCCAGGATTGAACTCGCGACCTTGAGATCAGAAGGCCAGAACCAACTGAGCCACCCAGACCGACCCTGCTAAAAAAAAAAAAAAAAAAAAGGCTAAATTGTCATACTTTTGCCCACCTAAATTAGGAATAACGAAGTGAAAAATAATGAAATAAATTACCTTAGGAGTGAGTTTAGAACATGATGTGGTGTCTCCAATATCTGGCACCGACCTACCCACCCGATTTAGGTCTCACTTATATAGGCAAATAGCGTGAGGAAAACAACAAACGTAGCCATTTTTCCATGCAAAGTGGGTACTGCCAACCTAAATAAGAAGTGAAATGCACTGAATATGCGATGTGCTGTTGTTTCTGCGAAAGTGAATCATTCGAGTTTTAGACGCGCAGATCTCTGGGCTACGCTCTATCGTCGCAACTTGCTACATTCCTCTCCTTCTAAAACACATCCCTCGGCTACGCTTTGAGGCTGAGGGCCCTCAATCTCTCGGCTACGCTTTGAGGCTGAGTATCTTACCGGCTTCGGTGGCATTATTCATATGTTGGCAGCCTTACGTTAGAGCAAGCGTTAGACCTAATGCGGGCAAAAGTATGATAATTTACCCCCCCCCCAAAAAAAAAGCTGAGATAGAACCATTTGGGATGGAACCATGAATTCAAAAATAAACTGGATTTATAAATTCTATGACAGGTTAGTTATTTTCTTATTAATTGCTTATTTATTTGCTTACTAAGGCGACACTCTGGTACCAAAATGGGAAAAAAATATTCTTTCTTTCAGAAACACTGTTTTTAAAAGAAATGGTCTCCAACATGTCTAGAATACACCCAGTAAATACTACGTTTGAAATCCGTCTGGAAATTAATGTAATCCAAATTCATAAGCGAAGAGCAATACCCCCAACAACTCTATTACCAAATTTTAAATAGCTCTTTCTCCGTAGAACAGTTTTTGTTCTTTGAGATATACTTTTTTGCAGTAAATATTGATGAATCAAGCTCAAATTTTCAGGACATGTAAAACATAACTTGTTAAAGAAAATTGTGCATAGCTTTGTTGATTACTCTCACATATACAAGTATATGCCTTTTTTATTTCTTTGTAATTATTTCTAACATTTTATTTTGTTCTAATACAAAAACTTCATATTTTTAATAAATGCTTATATTTCGAAAAACAAATGCACGAGTTTATTGCACAGGAATATAACTAGCATACCAAATTTCAAACTTTTATTTTAATTCTAAATTGCAAAAAAATATACTTTTCATCACTATCCAATTATTTGCAACAAAAGCATAATAAACAATTTTAATGACAAAAATATTCAATCTAGAGCAATGAAATTTATACCAACAATATAAAATGGCAGGTGCAATTTAAACTAAAAATTTAATCAAAATAGTTTGATTAGGGAGGTAAGTCCATTTGTTACCAGAGTGTCTCCTTAATTGTATTAAAAAGCGGCAGAGCACGCTAATACAATGTTATTGAACATTTTCAATTCTTTCTATTCTTTTTAATAAACATTAACATTTGATGTTGCACTCACTAGACTTTCCCTACTAATTCTGCTACAAACTACTCTTACAAAGAGCTTGTTTCTCTAACTAATTTTTTTATTGCTCTTATTATTGCTATAATAAAGTGAGTGGAAGTATGCCTCGTCGACGAAACAGGGAGCCATATCGGCATGTGAGCGAGTTCGAACGGGGCAGAAAGATCTGTTTCCGCGAAGCGGGTATGTCATACCGTGACAATTCGGTCCGTACAGGGCATGCTGCTACGAAAGTGATGCGTGTATGGAAGCAGTGGATAGATGAAGGTCGTACGCAGCGAGGAGCGGGTACTGGACCACGGAACATGACCATAGCACGGGATGACCGTCATCTTGTACGCATGGCCATAAAGGGGCATGCAGCTTCATTCACAGTGTTGGCTCGACGTTGAAGCACTGCAACAGGTGCGAACTTGTCTGCATCAACGGTTCGTCGCCGTCTACTGCAGGTTGGACTGGTTGCATGCATGCCATTACGTCGGCTTCTATTGTCCAGAAACCACAAGCTCCTCCGACTGCAATGGGCACGTGAACACCGTCACTGGGGTGCTGAGTGGCAAAATGTAGTATTTTCGGACGAGTCCCGCTTCAACGTGTCCTACAGTGATGGCTGCATACATGTCGGCGGAACCTTGGTGAGCGCAACCTGGAGGGCTGCATTGTCGAGCGGCATAGCATACAAACACCGGGTGTGATGGTTTGGGGCGCAATTGGTTACGACAACCGATCTCGTCTCCTACGAATTTAGGACACTTTGAACAGCAACCGGTACCTACTCTGTATTCACTCTTAGATTGATCCGCGTCAAAACAAACCCAGGTGACCAGTGCACCGCTATAATGTATCCTTCCGCCATTCGCACTACTCTGTATTCACTCTTAGGTTGATCCGCGGCAAAACAAACCCCGTGGTCAGTGCACCGTGGTGCAACACAGTAGCAATGCGAGCAAGAAAGTAGTCCCATGCTAATAATCTGAATTTTAGATTGAATTTATTCTTAAATAGTATAACATTCTATACAAATACCTAAGGTTTTATTTAACGCTGATTTATACCGTAAAACAGAGCTACAAATCCCATGATGCAATTCGTATGAGTCACCTGACATCCGGGTAGGCGCAGAATATTGTTTACAGCCAGAAACCAGCAGTTGTGTTTAGTATCATTGCGGACAGTGAATTTGCTTTTGTGTTTTCGTCGAATTACGTAAAGCATTAGCCGCGCATACCATTGACTAGTGGTGAAAAAACAATAGTGTTTAATCTCTATTATAAGTTATGTGAGAAATAGCCAACACTTTCCGCGAAAGAAATGATGAAATTAACTTCTGAGTTCACCGGTGTTTCGAGTACAAGTATAAACAGTGCTTGTGCAGAAAAATCTGAAACGGGAAAAGTGGTTACACCCGGAAAAAAAGAAAGCATATGAAATACGCGATCCAAAGATGTAGGGATTTCGAGAAGAATGCAATTCGCGTAACAGTGCACAATTTCTTTTTTAACATGAGCCGCCAAAGTTAATAAAGTGCCGCTTCCAGAGAGCGAATAAATTAAGTTATCGCATATCTGTTACTTTATTTTTCCCTCATTTATTTTAGAATTAACAATTATTATATGTGCAAAGGTTTATTTTGTTGCAACTATAAATCTTATCACCTTTAACCCTTAAAAGAATATGCTAGTCACCGTTTCAGTTGTCGAAATAAAGACTCTTGTTCTTTTTCGCACTACGTGCCGCTTGTACTGGCCACATGGTCTGAAAGCGTGACAGTATTTCTAGTGCGAATGGCGGAAGGATACATTATAGCGGTGCACTGGTCACCTGGGGTTTGTTTTGACGCGGATCAACCTAAGAGTGAATACAGAGTAACGGTGGTTGTTGAGCCTGAGGTACTCCCCTGCTTCAGACATCTCCACAGGCCACATTTCAACAGGACAATGCCCGGCCACATATTGCAAGTAATACAAGCCTTCTTCGAAGAGCGACGGGTTGCTTCCCTGGTCTGCGTGTTCGCCTGACATGTCGCCCATCGAACATGTCTGGGATATGGTTGGTCGGCACCTGGTGCGTCACGGTCCTCCAGTAACCAGTGTCACGGATTTCTGGGCTTGAATACAAATTGCATGGAGGGAAATCCCGCAGGAACTTATTCAGAACCTTTTTGATTCAATGCCACGGCGTATAGCAGCTTTAATTGCAGCGCATGAAGGCCAGACCAAAATATACTGAACATTAGGGCTCAAAGGTCATGTATAGGTTTGAAAAATTTACCATTTGTTACTTGTCATGTACCTAACCTGTGATATTAAATTCATTGAATTCATGCGTTTCCTTCTTGGTGTTGCAATTTTCACAAACGGCAGTGTAGATACAATGTTTTTTGGAAAAGCCGAAACTTACGATTGAATAAAAATTACTTCTTTAAAAATCGATTAAATTAAAAGTACATTTCTTATCAAACATATTTTTTATCTCAATAAGGCAATAAGGAACATTAATCTGAAACGATGTTTAAGAATTAAAAAAAATTGCATCGTAAGGAGCATTTTTACTTTCTCTACCAATAGTAGGTAGACAAGGTATTGCATTCTACCCAAAAATTCAATACCGAAATTTCGCCGGAAATACTAGTTTTAGACACCCCCTCGATCCAAGTAAAACAGTTTTAGAAAAAAGGTCCGAGCGCGCGCGCGCGTGTGTGTCTGTGAACAGCATAGCTAAAAAATGAAATGTCGGATAAACTTTATATTCAAGTTCAGTACCTCCAAAAATGCGACACGAAGATTTTCAAGAAAATCTCCCACTAAAATCCCAAACTACCCTTTACACAAAACATTTTTCGAACTCTTTTATTTTCCAAAACATGTCTCTAAGTTGATTAAAATACCATATATTAAAGATATTCACATAACAAATGCATATTTTGAATTTTCTTGGAATAGCCTATGAAGTTCTTTTCATTCGGAAGAAATTTTGTATAATCCTGTATAACTGGTAAACGTTAACGATAGACAAAAACTTATTGCACAAAAAATGTAGATCTCTTTAAAACACACAGTTTATTTTAAGTAACTTTTTTGGGCATAAGCCATTTCTAAATACTCGTTATTAATGGTTCTAATTGTCTGTTACTTCTGTCAATACAACATCCTTATAGCCCTGTCAACACTCATTTGTTTCTCGCGGTTGTATGGAAAGATTATGGAATTTTAAGGCCATCGTATAGCGTCCAGTTCTTAAACATTTCATTATCGCTGTTCCCTTTGTATCTATAATGAAATGTGTAATGCAGCTAATGTTTATTTGGATTAAAATGAAGTGGTTAGAAAAATAAGCTTTAGTAAGAATAGTTTGTATACCCACTGATAAACAATAGAGAGCTGAGAAAGGCATGTGAGTGTATCACGTCAGATTTTTATAAAATATCTGAAATGTGTGGTTTAAAAATGAATTTTGCAACCAGACTTCTTTATATCGGCATAAGATGTGGATTAAAGTTAAAAAAATCTGATGTGTTACACTCACATGACTTTCTGTACTGTTGTACAAACTATTTTTACAAACGCTTATTCTCCATATGCTTCATGTTAATCGAGATATCGAGATGTTCATCTTATTGCTAATTTTCTTGTAGATGCTAGGGGAATTGGTAGGCTTTAAGCGATAGTCAAATATTTTAAGAGCTGGTTGCTATGTGGAATATTCCATTCTCTTTGCATTACCAGAACAAAAAAAAATATTCTGATGTGTTACACTCACATACCGTTCTCTACTCTTGTACAAACTATTTTTACAAACTCTTATTCTCCATCTATTTCATATTAATCGAGATAAACATTTGCAGAAACGATCTTTTGACTTGCAAAGAGAATTACATTTTACACATAGCGATCAGTTCTAAAACTATTTGACTATTGCTTAAGGCGTACTATGTTCCCCTTGTTTTGTATTTGCAAGGGCAATATAGAAATACGGTAGTCTTTAAGCATAGACATATCTCTTAATAGCTGGTTGCTAGGTGCAGTACCATTCTCTTTGCCACAGATTAATACTCTTTGCATGTCTAAGACAAAAAAATGAATAACGAATTCCCATTTGAGAAAATAAGTATTGAAAAATTTAAGGAAATAACAAGCAATATCTCGAAAATAGTTCACTCAACAAAAAAATGTATATGACATAAATTGTGTATTTTAACGCGATCTACATTTTTGTGTAGTAAATTTTTGTCTATCTCTTATGGTTTACCAGTTATGCAAAAGTCGTACACAATGAAGAATACTTTTGGAGACATTCCCAGAAAATTCGAGATATACATTTCATTTGTCATGAAAATATCTTAAACATGTGATATTTAATCAAAATCGTTAGACCCATTTTTGAGAAAATTAAAATGTTCGAAAAATGTTCCATGTAAAGGGTAATCTGGGGTGGGGGGATTTTCTTGAAAACGTCCGTGTCGCATCTCTGGAAGATACTGAACCTAAATACCAAGTTTGGTGATTATTGACTGTTCGTTTCTGAGTTATGCTGTTCACAGACACACACAGGACATGTTTCCAAAAATGCTTTATATGCATTCAGTGCACCTCAAAACATGTATTTCCTGTGAAATCTCGGTATCAAATTTTTGGTTGGAATGCAATATTTCCCCTACTTACTATATCTAGTAGAGAAAGTAAAAATCAGTAGAATATTTTGGAATTGGAAAATTTACAGATCAGTCGCCTTAAAGTTATGTGAATTGTAGAATAAAGTGAATAAAGTGAGTGTTGTATAGAGTCAACAGACCACTGTAAATGAACGGCAGGTATTTAGAAAGAATCCCATGGTCATAGGCCACCTGTAAGACGCGGATGAATGGGAGGACAATAATCTTCCGTTATGATGCGGTTTCTCCCACACACGAGGATTACGGAACCTGTTGCTCCTGGACGAAGGCGAGAGTGAAGAAGACCCATGCGTTTCCCTTTCTCCACAGCATCCCTCCTCCAGCCTGTGCAGTACCGCTTGATGATGCTATAGTATTTGTTGTCAGGTAGGTCACGGCCCCCCTCCACCCCGTTATGGGACTACTGTTACTTATATATACAAGTGCCCCAAGACTTTTCCTTTGATTGTCATCTCCCGTGCTCGTTTTTAGCCAGCATCTTTTCCTCACAGTTGGAGATTACACCGAGGGTAAGTGGTTACTTCAAAATTAAGGAAGTGATGTGCTTTTTTTGTCTTTCTGAAGCGTGTGACTTTTGTGTGGAAGACGTAGCTGAGAAATACATTGTGTAACTTGACTTATAACACTGAAATAAGGAAGGAGTATGAGTTTACTGCCGTAATTGCCGGTCGTTATGAACTGGGGTACATGAATAAACTGTTACACGTCGGATACGTACCTAAGCAGAAGTGGTTTAGGTTTATTTACAAACATTTGTAGGAAAAAATTTAAACATTTATTAAATCCCAAAATATATTTCAAGACTAATGAAGCCAAAATGTGAATATTCACATGTGACTTTAAGGGAATGTATCTGTGAAACAGTAAAAGGTGTCAACATTTTCGAAGTTTTGTTTTTTGCAATTTTCTTATACTTATAACTTGTACTTTCATGCTATTCATTTGGTGTTTTAATATAAACAATTTTAAACTCACAAGTGATTATTTAATCGGTCCTTCACAATTTAAATAAATATCGCATTGAACTTTAAACTCAATTTTTCTCAATTCCGTTTCTTCAGCAAGTTTCATTACTCAAAATGCTTCTTGGACAACAGTTTACGGCTTTTTAGCTTGAAATTTACAGGAGAGTTTTAAAAATAGTTGGCAATAGTTACAAATATTAAATAGATAGAATCAATTACTTTCCATAACTCACAACCAAAAATTTAATAAGTGCAATAGCATCTACGCAAAATACTTTTTTTTCTTAAACTGATTAAAATTAAGAAATGCCTGCGCATTCATTTCATTATGTTTGTATACTAAGCTTATATTAAAAATGTGGGAACGATACGATAAACTATGGGTTCCAATGAACATTTCATATTACCATAAAAAAGAGATTTAAGTATGAATAAAAATTAATATCTTAAGAACAGTTTGACGTAGTTCTTAAATGTTGTATGTACTATATGCTTTTACGGTCTGAGTATATGGTAAAGAAAGCAAAGCATACAGAAGAAAACGGTGGATTTTTACAGATACATAGCCTTATACATCTTATATCTTCCTTGCTTCAAAAAAGTATTTTAAATTTAAAAAGCAGAGAAATTAGCTTTTCTGCACACGGTATTAACAGTCCATAATTGTGGCTTGTTTACACTAAGGTTGTAAATAAATAAATTTATTTATTAAATTAATTTATTATTTAAATAAATAAGCAATTACATAAAATAAGTAAATAAAAATTAATTAATTAGAAATAAATTCAGTTCAGTTCATTTACACTGAACTGAAATGAGGTAGGTCCTCAGCGTTTGGTCAAACATGGATTTAAACGTTGAATTTGCTTTTAAATACTTCAGAATATCACAGATTGTTTTGGGAATTTTATCGTCTGCAAAATTATATCACTAAGTATTGCGAAACGCCTTGATCGATCATTTGCTTTCTTCTCGGATCTTCGTTACTATTTCGCTGTAGTTTCTTCAATGTCCTCCATATATCCTTTGTGCTCCACTCTGAAAACTAAACCCACCTTCAAATCTGAACAAGTAGAAAATGGAAGTTCCAACACCGGTTCTCTCTGCAACTTTGCAAGCAAATTCCACACTTCAACGTTTGAAAATCGCAGCCAGACCTCGTCTTAGAAATCTACAGCAAATCCCCGGTATCATTTTATTATCTGATGCAGGATTTCATAAACAAAATTGATATGTAGTATTCGCATTCACATGACTTTCTCTATTCACTCTTCTACAAAGTATTCTTACAAAGGCTTCTTCTTCTGTCTACTTCTAGTTGATAGAGATAAGCTTTCCATACGCTTTTACACATTTCGTTGTAGGTATAAGAAGAATATAGTAGGCTAAAGCGATAGCCAGACTTTTAATAAAGCTTTGAAACTCCACTCTCTTTGCACGAATAAACGAATGGCGATTTACAATTTGAAAAAAGTATAAGTATTTGAAAATTCAACCCATTAACTACGAATATCTGGCGAATATTTAAAACCACAATAATTTTTATTTGCTTTAACTAGATACTGATATAGCTACCTTTTTCCTGTAGCAAGATTTTATCTGTCTATTACAGTTTACCAGTTATACAAAATTCCTTCAGAATGAAGTGAACCTCAAGCTATTCCCAGAAAATTCAAGATACGCTTTTGTTAAGCGTGTTGCATTTTAATAAAAATCGTTAGAGCCCTTTTGATAAAATAAAAACTAAAAAACATTTTTCCTTGTAAAGGGTAGTTTGGATTGAGGAGATTTTCTTGAAAACCCCGTGTCACATCCTTGAAAGATTCTCAACTTAAAATATAAAGTTTGGTGTTTAACCGACTTTTCGTTTTTGAGTTATGCTGTGTACACAACGTTTTCTAAAATTGCTTTTTTTATTCAGGGAGTCTCAAAATGTGTGTTTACGGTGAAATATCGGTGTAGAATGTTTTGAGAGAGTTTAATACTTCCTCTACTTATTGTAGATAATAGTGCAGAAAGTAAAAGTACAGTTAATGGAATACAGTTACCTACCCTTTTATCACTTTTTAATTTTAAATTCGCAGCACACTCTTAGTGTCATAACTGTGCTCATATTATGATAAATGTATCACATAATAATGGCTATGGAACTTGTATTCAGGCATTTGCCCAGCGACAGCCCTGATATAGGTTATGAAATAGCCGGAACACACAGGCAAACAGCGTCAGTCTCTGGGCATATCGGGGTACCTTCTTTATCAAAGAAAAACTTCTCGAGCCCAATTGGGAACCGAATTCGGCACCCTTGGAACAACAGGCAGGTACTCTAACTATTAAGCCACAAGGGCAATCTTAGCATTTTGTGATATGGCATGATTTGGCACAGCTTCAAAATGTAAAGATAGATTTGGATACTATATTCTTCTAAAACTAACCATACAGTCATTAATTTATACTAACATTTTAGTCGTCGCCGGGGTAGCCAGTGGTTTCGTTTCCGCCTCTCGTTCTTAGGGTACGGAGTTCCATTCCCGGCTCTGGGGGTGACGTTTTCCATGTCTTCACCTCTGACTTGCTCATGTGGAATATCTCCGAGGCATAACGTAGTTTGGAGTCCATGGTAAAAGCTGTAGGTCCTCTCATTCCACCGCCATCTTCATCTTCACCATCCATCGAGGTAACGGACTCCGCCCTCTGGCTGCTTCCACCCCAGAAATGGGTCCAATGAACGTTGGTGAAATGAGGTAACCCCGAAAGATTACAGGCCATATATGAGGAGCGTTAGAGATGACTACGACATTTTAATCTCAGGATTTGTAATGAAATAAATTTTAGGTTACGCTTGATAACCAGACTTATAGCCGTCGTGTTCATTTTGGAAAAACAAATTCAACAAATTTTTGTAATGTATACTGACGTGCATAAAATGTGGTTTATGTTGGTATATGCAAATGTATCCTCACTCTCTACCTGAGTAATCACCTCTGCTCCTTGAGTATAATTCTGACCATTGGATTAATAGGCGGTTTTACCTCCCCCAAAACTACTGCCGAACTGAGAAGGTTAACATTACAAGCTAGTGGTCTATGTTCTCACTAAGGAATACCGTTAGGGCAGTGTTTCATTGAATTTTGGCGCAAAATAAAATAATAAAAACGTAGAAATAATTCGCTGGTGAAAGCTGCCATATAAATGTCATAGTTGTCGTTCAGCTTAACGACACACGCAAATGATGCTTCACCCCTTCCCTAGAAGGCCAAATTATGTTGTACTGGTTAAGCTTTCTTTATGTGCCAATTGTAGGAAACCCTTTCATAGATGCGGTATCCGAACCACCCCTTTATAGCACTGGTTCGTTTCTATGTCCTTTGTGTTCAGGCCAGTCGCATAGAGAACTGATACTGTCTGGATGGAGTCCATGTTTGGTTACCTGAGTGGAAACCTAAAGGAGGAAAAAACACTATTGCTACCTAGGGAATAGGCCACTTTTTATGCACCTTAGGGTACATAACATACAAAACATATACGAAATAATGAAAGTAATAATTTGCATGAAAACATTTTATAAAACTTCAAGAAATCGCACATAATAAATAGAAACCTACTCAATTTTTAGGTCCAGCCTACAAAAATACAGCATTCTTAATGTTAATCCCCTGTTTATAGATATAAACCTTTGTCTGTATACTTACGATTTAAGATCCATCATAGGCTTTCATAAACTGGCCCCATTCATTTTCAAATCTTTGCACATAAATCTCCTCTGTTTTACCGATCTGGAACAATCTGTGGACAATGCACTTTAAGATCCGGCAAAAATTACAGGATACCCTGAAACTCAATTTCTTTTATCTTCGAACCTACATACAAATCTACACCTTTTGACTTATTCAGACAATATTTTGTATTTCACTTATGCTACAGGGACAGGCGAAAAATGTTTGGCCCTTTTAAACTATTCCTTGCTTACACTTTCAACCACTTACATAAAAGTCTTAACTGTTTACAAAGCTGAACAAAATTTTAGAATCTAACGTTTAAGAGTCCAGTAAAATTTATAGGCTCTCATCAAATTTCATAAACCATCCTCCGTACTTATCTCTCCCTTCCTATATATATTAAATTGGTATAGATTTTAACGTTATTACTTAAGTGTTAGAGACCGAGAAAATCAATTCTATATCAGGATAAACTCAATCCTTACTCATTCTATATCATTGATTGCCAATAGCTTCTAAATTTAATCCTAAAAATCCACTTACTTAAATAACATAAAATAATAATTCAGTTTATGTATATTGATATTACAAAGAAACTTCCTATTTAGGGAGAAATCTCTACTTTATCCATAACTACTTTATCCATTCTGATAGTTCCTTCTCCGAACGATCAAATTTATTAACCAAGAAGGCATAAGAATATGTCCCTGGAGTAGAGAGGAATAAACTTGGATTCATATTCTGGCGCATTGTACTAAAACAGAACAGTGAGGAGGAAGTATTTGCCAGGTTCCTTTGTTGACTCAAGGAGAGGGTTACAAGCTTGTTGGACATTGCTAGCTGGGAGAGGGAGGGGAAGGAATTGGTACATTTTTACAAAGGTTATGCACTTCAGATTGGAGTGTAAGGAAGAGGGTTAAGGTTAGGAAGGGGAGGGTTAGTGGCTTAGGGGCGGGTATTTGTTTGTTTTGTAAACAATAACGTATGCTTGTGAACAAGTTTTTTCCCTCTTCTTCTTGTTTTGTTTGTGTGATTTTTGTTGTTATTTTATCTGTTTTTTCTTTTCTATTCATTTCTTGAAAATATAGTTATCTTTAAAGTTCAGTGTGATAAATATATTCTGCAAAATATGCACTACAGTGTATTGTATAAGCACCTAAAGTCTATCTGACCCGTGCAATGTATAAGTTTGAACATGTAAAATGTTTAAAACCAATAAATACACTACTCTAATTCCTTCTCCGTTGAGAAGCATATTTCCTACCGGTGGCTACAGGCTTCATGTAATCTCCAAAATAAGTAACTAATTAATCAAAATTTACATCTAGGAGAATGTTATTATTTGTATCAATGAATTACTTTTATTTTTAAATATAAATATCAGAGGATATTTTAGATCCTATATTACGAATTCTGGAAAATACTGTATGTAATTTGTGCCATAAGGACTAAAGCACAGAGTTCAGAAGTTTGAATATTTGCGGATTACACTTAGCTCAGAAACGGTTGACTTCGTGGTCGACGTGGGATTTAAACCCAGAATCCCCGAATGCAAGCCTAAACGCTATAGCCTAAGCGATTCCACTTGGTATATCACGGGATTATTTCTACCAATACTTATGCAGATATGCATGTTTTTGCAACCTCTGATAAGCATACATATCAAATACAAAAAATGCACCCGTACAATTCGATTAAAATACTTGGTGTGGTGATACTGAAACAAAAAGCTATACTTACTACAGAGCTTAAACTAATAAAATGAAAATACAGTCAGGTATTTTTGCTAAGTAGTATTAATATCGATCGTGGGCAATCCGATGAAGAGGTGGAGTGAGTGAATGAGATCATAGCATGCTGTTAGACCTAATACATGTTGAACGTGGCAGGAAGATGAAGAAGAGTATTTACATCGAAAAAGAAACCTTGAAGAGATTCTGTTGTTTTGTTAAGGAGGTTGAACAATTCAGAATTTTATGCTAAACAATAAGTTTCGTAACACAAAGCTTCGTAACACAAATTTTCACCCTACTGTAGTCATAATCCACATCAGGTTTCCTTATAAGAAAGCGGTCCATGCCCAAAAGTGCCCAACATCAACAAACAAACAAAGAGAGAGAGAGAGAGAGAGAGAGAGAGAGAGAGAGAGAAACTGATATAGGCGGGGTTAATTTGCATAGAATCAGCTCCATTATTCATTTTATGCACCCGAAGAAACCTCCTTAATGCTACGTGAACCTTAATAATAATAGATAATAGACTGTTTATCTCAATCTAACCTTTTCACATATACACACTATTACAGGCAGGATCACCGAGCGAGTTGGCGCCGCGGTAACGTGGCGACCAGGACCAGGACGACGTGTAAGACGAGGCGACGGTGTTAGGCGAGCGACTATGCGCTCTGTGGAGGTTTCTTCCTGATGTTGTCCAGGGACTGTTCCGTTGGTATTCGGCTCTGTGTGCTTTCGGGCAGGTGCTCCTTCGGGGATCCCCAGAGGCTCGAGGCCGAATGGATGGGCTCGGACGGCGTGAGAGGCGTTCAATTTGGAAACATTAGGGACCCCGTCTGCGCTTGCGCCCGCCGTAATCCGGATCTGGTCGCCCTTTGGGTTTCTCCCTTCACCCCTCTCTCCCAGTGATCACGGTAGAAGCACAAGCGGCTGGATGGCCTGCGTGCGGTGCTCTGCTCCGGTTTCGGGGTGCCTCCGTTCGTCAGTATCTTTTCCTTTACCTTTTACACGCAGGATCGCTAAACTCAAAATTTAAAAGCGGAAAGAGTTAAGCTGCATAATGTCGTCTTTCTACAGCGTATCTATTAGATCAACAAACAAGTTTCATTTATTAGCCATGTCCAAATTTGCAAGATATAGTACATAACGACAGATAGCTTTAGCAATGACGCGTTTGCACTGAGAGCATGATACAGGAAAGTATGTATATGTGTGTTATTTCTTTTCTATCCGATATGTTTTTAGCTTTCCTCTTGTTTCGTGGCTTTTGAAAGGGCATTATAGGATTTTTTCGATCGCTCACTCTGACCATGGGTTTCCCATGGCTTCCCCGAGTCGGTAGGCGAATGCTGAGGTGGTTCCTTTTCTACCACGATTTCCTGTCCATCATTTCCTGTACCCATCATTTCCATATATACGTTCTAGGGTTGAAGGACTAGATAACGGTGTTCGGCGTATTGTGGGCTGGGTGGTGGAGGTGCGCTTTGTGAAGGTTTCTCCTAGCCATTCGTCGGACTGCTCACTCACAGCTGCTCCGGGCACTCATTAAACAGGCTCCCTGGAGGTTCGGGGCTTGTGAACAGGCTTGAGCGTCCTTTATCTGGAACTATGAGGGACCCCATCCATGCTTGCGCACATTCGTCTCCCGGATATGGACGCCCTTCGGGTCCCTCCCTCATCCCTCCCTCCCAGGAATCACCTTCATAGCATAAAGGGCCACATTGGCCTGCGTACAGTGCTCTGCCCCGGTTTCGTGGTCCCCTCCGCGTTATATAACTTTACCTTCTTCAAACTATTCTTACGAAAGCTCATTCTCCTATCTACTTGTTGTTAATGCAGACAAACCTTCATTACACATTCCGTTGTAGTATAAGAAGCTATTAATAAATCTTTTCAAAGTTGGTCACTATGTTCTTTGCATGAACAGGGAGAGAAAAAATCTGGTATGTTGCATTCACATGACTTTCCCTACTCTTCAAGCTATTCTTACATGGGCTTCTTCTTCTATCTATTTCTTGTTAATACTCATAAACCTTTATTGCTCATTTACAACGAACGAGGTAGCGGCCCTGTAACGTGTGCGACTCGCATTCCGTAGGTCCCGGGTTCGAGCGTCCAATCTGACTTATGTGTTTTTTGTGGATTCCACGGGTCGACAGGCGAATGCTGGAGTGGTTAATCTTCTACCACGACTTTCCTGCACCTCATTTCCTGTATTCATCATCTTCCTTGTCATCTGTATCAGGGCTGAAGGTCCAGGGCGGTTATATCAATTGGCTTCCTGAGACTACTTACATATCATGTCACTAATTTACTTGCACATTGCCTGGATGAGTTATATTTTGACAGCCTTCTGCACTGTACCATTAGTTAATTCTGTTTTATACGGAATACTTTAGTCATTACAAAACATTTCTGAATTTGCTTGCTTAGTGTTCCTAGATATCCGCCGGTGAACGGAACGGAAGATCGACAGTGGTTTCACGCCCACCACCGCAATATTTTTGCAACTCTACACACGTGTTAAACCAGATGAACATAAACCATGAGCAATTATTAAAACAAAAGTTATATAAATTAATTTCGTTTTATTTTTTAAGGAAGTTTAATATATTTTTAATTTTTAAAACGCCAAAATTACTCTAAAATAGAAATAAAGGTTTATAAAATAATTTTTGTAAATCCATATTTAATATTAAAACCTGAAACTAGCAATGACGTGTTTACATTACGTGTTAAATGTCATAAATGATCACCAGCTACTGTAATGGACGTAGCATTAACGTAAAATACGGGACCCATGTTTCTATCCCATTCCATTGCCTTTATTTATCGACTGAGGACTTGCCAGTAAATATTCGCTACTCCTATGAAAAGAAGATTATTTGGCGAAGGTAATTAGACGAAGGAGATTTAACTCAAATAATTTTGCCCTTGAGGGGACATATTCCTCTTCAAGCTTGCTACCGAGCGAAGTGGCGCTGCGCTAACGCGGGCGACTCACATTCGGGAAGTCCCGGTTGCATTCTGGCCTATGAATTTTTCGTGGTTTTCCCAGGTCAGTAGGCGAATGCTGGAGTGGTTCATCTCGTACCACGACTTTCCTGCCCCTCATTCCCTGTGCCCATCATCTTCCTTGTCATCTGTTCCAGAGTGGTTGGATCAAGCGACAGTGTTCGGCGGGTTGTGGCTGGCGGTGGCTGTGCGCTCTGTAGAAGTTTCTTCCCTGGTGTATTGTGGAACTGCTCGGTTAGGTCTCATCTCCGAGTGGGCCCGAGAAGGGGGGCGCCGGGGGATTCGTATTTTGTGGGCGGGCACAGACAGCGTCGCATGCGTTCGATTTGTAAACGTTAGGGACCCTGCTTATGCTTGCGCTAGTCGTCATCCGGATCTGGTTCCCCTTCGGATCTCTCCTCTCATCCCTCCCTCCCAGAGGTCACAATAGAAGCAAAAAAGGGCCGTTTCAATCCATTTGCGGTGATCTGCCCCGATTGTGGGGCTCCTCCGTTGGTCGATACCTTTACTAAGCTGACTTGCCCCTAGTTACTGCGCAACAATAACAGAAATTGGGTTGCCTGTCTAAGCTCCAAATTAAAAACAAAATAAAAAATAAAGAAAAAAATGGCATTTGAAAACCTCTACCCTCCTATGCACGCTGGCTTACGGCACATGTTCTGGAGGTTTTGTTTTTAATGTTTAGCGTTAATAAGGAAAACGCACGACTGTTTTCTTAAGTGTTTAACGCCCGTGCTTACTACATACAGCTTCACAAGCGGGGGAAACTGATGATATATAAAATAAAACTGGAGAAGGAAATTTCGGAAGGAAACGTTTAAATTAGCTCCCCGTTGTTTGACAGTTATGAGGACTGAGGAAAACCTGGAATAACCTGGCGGGACTCGACTGACTCTCTTAGATACCTACTGACCTGTAATTGGGTTGTCTATTCCTACTAGCTAAAGCGGCTTCAATTACTATATAAAGCTCAAAAAATATATTTTCAAAATAAGCTGCGTCCTGTTCTGCACATAATCTGATTCTCCTTGGACCTTCCTGTATCCTTTGAATTTTATTACTGTTAAGTAGTTGGAAATCTGTTTATGAGGTCATTTTTTAACCTCATAGGCAGACACAATCTCTTATAAACTTAATAGAAGATAGTCACAAAACGCATACCAATTATTAATTGTTCTGCGTGTCTTTGTAATATCTCGTTATCAGTAGATAATAGGGATTTATACGGCAATTTACCCAATAAATACTATATTGCTTGCGCTTTGCTTTTGCTATCTTTTATACATGCCTTATTTGTAAATAAAATATAAACGAGAGTAAATAAAACAGACCTTTAAAATTCGAGAGTATCTATAAAATAACAACAGAATATGTTCAGAACAATTTTATACTTATCGGATTTCAGTAATTCCAATTTGAAAAATCAGGGGATGCTAAAAATACAATACATCTTGAATGCTCTTATTTCGAAAAAAAAAAGCACCGAAAGTCCAAGTCGTTTATATCAGCGTTCATTATTTTATGCTGTAAAAATATTGAAGAGAACATATGCAGCTTAATTCAGATTAATCTATCTTTCTTCAGAAAATACTTGGCAAACCCACCTCCTTCAAAATACAGACCCCCAACAGTATGCACGAATAGGCTACTAATTCTACCGCTCAGTACTATCCGAGAACAGCCTGTACAGGTAATCAAATTTGATCAAACATTGGTCGATACATAGTTCTAAACTACACTTAACCTATCATGATCCTTCTACTATAGGACAACTGATTCTCAGTTAGTCATTTACAGTCCACAGATGACAAGAATGTGTTACATAATATGTCCTTCTCTATTCACGCAAACACACACATACACAGTCAGGATTCACTAAATAAGTCAGAGTCATGCGAGGGAACTGCTATCATACAGTAGTAAACAAACTGCCAACGTGAGCAGATAAACTCCCATGGCCCCTCACCTCTAGATAGCATTCCTCTCATCTGTGAACTGTACACACACACTCCCTTCTTTAATGTTCTGATGTCGGCCAGTCTTGCCTGGTGCTCTCTCTAAGTGTATTTCTCTCTGTTTCTCATTCCTATCACAAACTACCGATTTTACGTCAAAGTGATGATAATAATAATTTGCTATTAATTGTTATTATTATATATGAATACCACACGAACTTTTAATATATAACTATGTCCCTAGAACTGTCATGTTTGAGCGGATAACAGATCCAGCTTCTTCACTTGTCTTTAGGAATTTGATCTAGCACACTAGCTCAATGACTTGCCAGCAGCAAATGTGTAACTTATTTTACGTGTTCTCCAAGACTTTTTCAAGCTTTAGATCAGAAAACTATTTAGGTGATTTATTCTTCAAACATCAATAGCATTTCTCTCAGGATGGCACAATCTTCTAAAGAAATGTTTTTATTTCTTGTAAAACATTTGCAGAATAATTATACTTTCCAGGGTTACTGGACAAGTGGGGGATATGCTATTTACAGAAAAAAATATTGTTAATGAGAATTCTTATAGTGTAACACTTAAAAGTTTAATTACAACAGAAAATATTGAACCTAACAACTGAACGAAAATTCAGGCTTCAGCAGTAGTGTAATAACCTTTTTTTCTGCAATAAGACTTTACATAATTTTGCATTAGTATTATTGAGAAAATGATAAGAGTTTTCGAGGATTTTAGACTATATGGAAGGACTGAAGTATCTCTTGATATAAAATCTAAAATACATATATTTATATCATTATCACCTCATTGTTTTATTTTACGTTTATAAATCTGTTCACGTAACTGAATGCTGTGGTATTTATCAGAATAATACGCAAAAATACTAAAAATCCATATGCAATTAACAACACGACGTTGCTATCCAGATACTGGTAAACGTTCGATGCGTCACTATACATACGCCATACACGGCAATTTCTAAATAGCAAAAGTTACTAAAACAATTGGTCTAATCTTTAAGGGAAAACTAAATAGCGAAAATTTTAAAAAAATGACGTTTTTAGGTTTTTTTGCAATCTTATTATTTGAAGCTTCCTTTTTAATTGTATATACGTCTATATTATCAATGTGGACACAGTACTTGTGTTTTAAAATATTTTTTAATGGTACTGTATTTGCCATTTTGTGCTGTGAATTCTGCACCACTTTACAGAAATAAATCATAACCCCTACACACTTTGGAGCAGTGAGGTAAAATTAAGTCTATCTTTTAGGGGAAGTTTAACTCTATAAATTAGTACTACTGTTACGTACGATACCTTCGGTGTACTCAAGTCTGTGGTTTCTTTGCAAATATATTTGAGTTTTTCTTCATTTTTGCTATGAACAGCTTTTTCTGTGTATGACATCTTTTGGTATAAATGACTCGTTTTCTCAGAAACTTTTGAAGACAGCTATAGTAAATTTCAGGACCTCTAAGTGCTTTGTAGATTTACTTTGGTGTCAATAACTGGTTGCCTATATTTTTTAAAAGTCTAATGTAATGCATTCACATGATTTTCTCTACCTCTATCGTTTATTAGTGAGTATACAAGCTATTCTTACTTATTTTTCTATCTACTACATTTTAATCCAAATAAACCTTTGCATAAATAGCTACATTACACATTTCGTTATAGATACAAAGGGAACAGCGATAGTGAAATGCTTATATGCTGGCATTAAAATTCCATACGTTTCCATACAATCGAGAGAAACAACTAAATGTTGATAGGGCTTCAGCATGGCCAAGAATGAAGTATTCGAACATTAATAGCGGATATCTCAGAAATGGCTTATGACACAAAAAACCTATTGAAGTAAATTGTGTGTTTTAAAGAGATCTACATTTTTTGTGTTGTATGTTTTTGTCTATCACTTAACGTTTACCAATTATACAAGATTGTACGAAATTCCTTCCTAATGAAGAGGACTTCACAGGCTATTCCCGAAAATTCAAGATATACATTTGTGGAATTTTAATCCTGGTTAGAGCCAGATTTTAGAAAATAAAACTTTTCGAAAAATCTTCCATGTAAGGGGCAGTTAGGTAAGAGGGATTTTTTTTAAAATCCTCCTGTCGCATCTTTGGAAGGTACTGAACTTAAAGTGGTGTTTAACAAAATTTTCGTTTTTGAGTTATGCTGTTCACAGACACACACACACACGGATCTTTTTCTAAAAATGTTTTTTATTCAAAGGGCCTCAAAACTTGTATTTCCGGTGAAATCACGGTATCGAATGCAATACCTTCTCTACCTACTATGCACGTGGTAGAGAAAGTAAAAGCTGCTGAAAAGTTTTAATCAGAATGTGCTATAAATAAGAAAGTAATCCTAACTGAACAACATTAGATCAATGAACTTGGAAGACATGCATCTAGATCCTGTAAAACTTTTAGTCAGATATGTTAAATATTTTCTGAAATAATGGGTCATGAATTTGGCAGATTTAACATTGGCGGGATAGAACTTTTAGTCTCTCCTTAATTTCTTAATAATACTATTCATGTTATCTTAGTTTTGTCTTCTTATAAACTCGCTCTATCTTTGTCTGCTGCCTCATCTGTCTTACGGAACTAGTTTCCTTCTTACGAACAATCGTTGAAGTCTTCCTTTGTTATGCTAACAAGCTTCTGTTGGTTTTCGTCACGCAACGCTTTCTTGTACATTATCTCTGTTGTTACACCCAATTACTACACCGATAATATATATTATGCTTGCAGGCTTCTTTATCAACGTTTCTAATCACTCCACAAGGTTGTTCTGATGGTGGTTCGGCGATTCACTTTCGGTAGCATACCATTTCCCTCGTTAAAATATCTTTGTTTCATTCTCTTCAGCGATAAATTATTACTTTATCTACGTATGCCAGAAATGCACAGATTTGATAGCCAAGCCTTCTAGTGTTATTCCATTACGCCAGCAAGTAAAGAGCGCGGTGCTTTACCGGAGGCAAACTAAACGAGTTTAGAAAATCTGCATCGTTTACTTTCTCTCGGATCTCCCGAATTTCTCTTTAATGAAAAATTCAATTGTCCTTGGAAGGTCAAGATACAGTGGTGACGAAACACGAAGTCATTACTTCAATGCCGAAGCTTTAAATTATGAGAACTTGAGGCACATTCACTGGAACATTGGCCGTTAACGAAGGACGCAAACGAATAGGCGTACGTCAATACGCACACTGATCATCCCCAACATTTACAAAATTAACTGAATTTTATTTATGGACGCTCTTTAACCACTATGGTTCTTAGCGTCCCATTCTATATTGGGCGTGAAATACCGGAAATGTTGCTCAGCGGCCTCTTTATCAGGCTTGAAGTTCTTTTACGTGCCGTAAATCTCTACACGGGACCATCGGCTTTACTTTCCTTCCGTAGAAAGCCAAGCTAAGGATTTTTACGCTCGAAAAAAATACATTGCCCAACGCCGGGTTTGAACCGCGATCTCGGGAACTAGAGGTGGTGCCCTAGACCACGGAAGACGACAACAACATAACACATATACAAAACATGATACTATCATTTACATAGTGATACACCATGATACACTATGATATATGATACTAGATTTACTCACAAGACTTTCTCTACCCATTACAGATTCAAACACCTATATACTAATATACAAGTAATATATCTAGTATACGTAATACGCGTAATACTCATATTTAAAGGTGACTCTGCTATCCAGGTTATATACATTTTTGCCTAGAAATGATTTCAAATTCAGTAATAAGTGCTTACTTGCATACGCCATGCAGAAATAGCATTCAAATGAGTACGGAAAATAACTGAACGGAAAAGTTCAATTTTAGGTACTGGTTTGGAGACAGAAAAACATGAAATTTCAGATAGTACGAAAAAAGGGACTCACGATATGCAAACAGTTGTATTTTATTTACTGTATTGTGCATGCAGCCAATTTCATACTGCTGTATTTGACATTATTTCTTGTCAACAATTTTTCGTAAGTAACGTAATGTTAATAGAAATACCAATTTTTATATTTGTACTATAATACACAAGGGATTACGTGAAGTTGTGTAGAGTAGAGAAACTAGTGATTATTTGCATTTTGTTACTGTTGAAATGTTCTCATAGAAGAGAAATGTACATATGATGCATAACAGTTACATTAAATTGTTTTTGAGATTTTATTTAACGCTTTCGTTAAAATCTAAAACACGTGTAAGTGTAAAGTGCTCGCGCGCGCGCGCGGATGTGTGTTTTGTTGTACATCTGTAAATATTCTCAGTCATACTTGAAGTAGCACTATTTCATTGTTTCACTGCCAGGTATTAAAGGTACCGATTCTCAAAAATTAAGTCCTGCAGGTAAACATAAAGCTCGAGACAAGTTGCGCCGATGAAAAAAGTTTCTCTCCAGCTCCAACTTTATTCAGGAATGAGAGCTAAGACCAGTTTCAGAGTCTCGTTTTCTCATTTTCTCATTTCCCCTGGAGTATCTAAAGCCGACGCGTCATATTTGAATACTATAAGAAAGAAAACATCGGTTAAGGACTACACGATAGCCAAAAGCTTTCTTAACTTCTAACTTTGGACAAAGAAGTTACGTCATTTGTCAGCTGCCATGTTACCTTATTTATTGACACCGCCACTTGTGTATGTGGAATGTTGAGCAGTGAAGCATTTTGGATGTAATTTTTCATAACAACAAAACCAGCATTATTTGGAAGTTACGCTTTTACAGTACATTTAGAGACTGTTAGTAAACAAAGAGCGCAATGACTGAATGAATTCCAGAGCATCTACGGAGAATACGTGGGCTAAAAGGATATAAAAGGCACTAAATAAATAAAACATATAGCCTGTCAAGAATACATTTCTTTTTCATTGTGCTACTTATGGCAGCGAAAGTGTTAGCTAGTATGTAGGTGTCATGAGGCAAATGCTTGCTGTGAAAACGTTCACGTACTAATGGCTGTGTACCTATAAAATAGCAGTTTTCCTCTCTCTCTTATTAGTTGCTGCTATAACGCTAATTTTACTTTATTGCCGTGTAATAGAGGTAATTAAAGTGAGGTTAACGGCGAGATGAGGTCTTACTCTGTGGGTATTACTTTCATTTATTTGCCCTAATTAAGCGATAGCCTGCTCTTTATTAGCTTCATTGCTTTGAAATCCTGCCCCTTCTCCCTTGTCGTGTACAATGACACTAGGATCATAAAAAGCAATTTTTGAAAATAATCAGACCGATCAGCATGAAATGTAAGGGTGTTTAATGAAGTCTGAACGTACATTTATTTGCCATTGTCAGTGAATTGAATGGCGGTTCTCAACTTCAGAAGATGCAAAGATGATATAACTCAAACAAAATATCTAACTGCGGTCAACTAAACACTGTTTCCTATAACTATGCCCCACTAACGTGTACTCTTCCGCGCTCAATTTCCTTCGCCTTTTCCTTGATTGGCTAATGAAGGTACACATGAATGACGACGTATGACAAACAAGCAATGCAAAGTCAGGCGATAAAGGCGATATAAACACTCTGTCGTAATAGATGTACGTGCTCTCGTCATCTAGAGTGGTAGGTTTAAAATGAAGGACAAATATGCCCAACCTTACAGAGAGGGAATGAAGACTATTTCCCTTCCCACTAATTTCCACTGTGCTGCCAAGGGTTGAAACTTGATTAGTTTAGCTTGTCAATCTCTTCAATTATAGTAGGTGGGATGAATTATGGACTTTGAACCTTAGCTCTTAAGACAAAAGGTTGGGCTTCACTGATCCTCCTATCTATTTGTTGATAAGAATTTGCATGTATTTCAGGTGCATTAATTCCTGTTTACATAATTCCGTTTGGTTCTAACGGTTATGAAAATGTAAATTTGACAATTCTCTTAGAATATATTAAGATAAATGATCATGTTAAAGACGGGACTATTTTGTATCGCACAACAGCCTATTCCACGACAGAAGCCAATAAGAGTTGACTTGTGCATGTGACAGTTAAGAGATGTGGGGTAAAGTTATATGGAACAAACCTTAGTGAAGCCTGCCGTCATCTTTAAAATGTGATGTGCTACATTCACATGCCTTTCTATACCCTCTATCGCTTAATAGTGGATATACAAATTATTCTTAGGAAAGTTTAATTTCCTATCGACTTCGTTTTAATCGAGATAACCTTTACGGAAATAGCTGAATTACACATTTCGTTATAGTTACAAAGGGAACAGCGACAGTCAAATGTTTTAGAACTGAACGCTATACGCTGGCTTTAAAAGTCCATGCTGTTTTCATGACATCGTGAGAAACAACTGAAAATCAACAGAACTTTGAAAGAAAGGCAAAGTATTGAAGAATTCGGACCATTAATAACGGATATCTCGGAAATGGCTGATGCTACAAAAAAGTTATTTGAAATAAATTGCTTTAAAGAGATCTACATTTTTGTTGTAGCGTTTTCGTCTATCTCTTAGAGTTTACCAATTATTCAAGACTACACAAAATTCCTTCCGAATGAAGTGAACTTCACAGGCCATTCCCAGAAAATTCAAGATATACATTTCACGTTTCATGTAAATACCTTTAATATATGGTATTTTAATGAAAATCGTTAGCGCCATTTTTTAGAAAATAAAAAATTTCGAAAAAATCTTTCATGTAAAGAGTAGTTTGGGGTGAGGGATTTTCTTTAAAATCTTCACGACGCATCTTTGGAAGGTACTGAATTTAAATATGACTTTTAGTTTTTCAGTTATACTGTTCACACACACCCGGAGCTTTTTCTAATAATTCCTTTTTTGGATTCAAGAGGCCTCAAAACATACATTTCCGGTGAAATCTCGATATCGAATTTTTTTATGGAATGCAATACCGTCTCTACCTACTATATACGTGGTAGAGAAAATAAAGCGGGCTATGTGTTCTAATCTTACGGCATTATTTCCTTAATTACAGAGCAAACACATAGGTTATACAAGGTGCCATGTGAAACATAGAAATACTCACTTCTCTAAGCGAAGTCTCTAATTTTGTTAAACTGATTATTTCACTCATATGATATAAGCACGAGATTGACGAATTGCGTTTTAAGAACGCCTTGATATATCAGCCAATCGCGGCCTGATTAAACATCATTATCGCACCATCCACGTTTAAATGCATGTTTATGCACTGAATATCGTCCGTCATTTGTTTTCTATTACAGAAGATACAAAACAAAATAGCAATTTAAGATCATACATTTAACTGGCTTGTTGTAAAAATAAATGTATTTCTTCCAAATGATTTGGATTTTTATTCTGTCAATGTGAATGTTACTTTTGCTTTTGAGGTTATGTATTCTTTCATATAACAGAAGTTGCTACTAATGCACAATGTGCTTTAGATGCATTGTTACCCAATGTAATAGGTGTTTTCAAAAATCGAATTTGTTGTCCAAACGCCTGATAAGCCGACTTCTCTACTTTAACTGTGCATCAACACACTCAACTCTGAGAAGCAGCCTTATTCAGGTTACCCCCCAAAAAGGATGGCTGATGACGTATGTCCGGTCGGTCAACAACCCTAGATATATAACCAGAGAAATTATAAAAAAAAATTTACGAAAGGTGGACATTTCGGCTTTCTGCTGGTGTTGTAAGCAGAGCTAGGACAAATATCCTTTAGTATACAATGATTGCACGCAGCGAGTTTATATCGACAGTTCGGATAGAGGAAGGGTGTCATAGATAACCTGGAATTGGTCAGGGTTAGAACAGAACATAAACACAGAGCTCACAGAGAGCAACTCTATCATACCAGTAACGCAAGCGTACTACTGACAGTCGACTGTGCAGCCCTGTGTCCGTGTATTCATTACGACGTCATGTGTTCTGTAGGGTGGTAGTTATGTTGATTCCTCGCTCAGTGGATGTTTGTTCTAGTTCTAATTATGAGACATCGTATAATGGGTCTTTGGTATAAAACCTAACCGCTCGCGCTGTGTTGTGCATCAGAGCCAATGCCGGCTGGTTCACCCCATTCCCCACACCTCGCACTCACGAAAGGATTTCTGCTCTTCAGTTACCACGTAGTCATTAGCGTCAGTAATGCACTTTCATTTGCGAAGATGGGAAGGTAGTTATACTTAGAACAGCGTATATTTGTATGTAAATGTTATTTTAAATACGAATCGGTTCATCGCGTTCGTGAAGAATTCATTCTGAAGTTTTCTGCATAATTGCCTCCTTACAGAACTTAAATTCCCGGATCTTGTAAGCACATTTGAGACTACTGGTTCAGTGCTAAACGAGAAACACGCTGCGAAGACATAGTGTTAACAGAAGAAACATTACAAGAAATTGGCGAAAATCTTGATCGTTCGCCACAAAAATCACTATCAAGTTAGCACAACAAGTTGGGGTTGCAGTGACTTCTGCACATGTAGCATTTGCTATGTGGTAAGAGTAAATTTTGTTATGTTTATGTACAGGTTTACAGGAATAAAGATTTAAAAAGCAAGACAGAGTGCTGGCACGGGCTGTGGCATGTCGTGTTACCCAGACGCAAAACCCTGTGCGAGCGGTCAGGTTTTACACCGAAGACCCTGTATTTCGTGTCATTATTATCCTAAAATTGTAAATATATAATTGTATGAGGTTATTTTGTAAATCTATATAAACAAGTTTCACCTATTCACGCCATGAATATGTTTTTAAGAGCATGACTTTAGGCGCATTTTTAAACTTTACGACTGCATACATGTCAGTAGACCTTAGATGACCTTAGTTCTGTAGCCTTCTTTCTGTACCATCCGTTGGAATAACCTGCTGAAAAGTGGCCAAGGCTGCGTAGTCGGCTATGTGTGTCATATATTTTATTGCCATTGCTTTCATTGGAGTGGTCAAACTTTGGGCGGTGGTATCCAGTTTCATAATGTTACTTGACAAAAACCATAGAAAGATTCCAAGCTGATTGGCTGGTGCACGAATTTGAACCAGACACCTCCCGATCCCCCTTGAAATAACTAAGGCAGGGGCATCAACGAATTTCTCTGTCATGCACGGCCAGTTCTTTGAATTTACAAATTTATTTATTTCTTCTTCTTTATCCTCTTCTTTGAAATGTTTCTTCTAAGCAAGCCTGCACAACATACGGCTCGCGGGCCACTTGCGGCCCGCAATGATATTTATTTTGTCCCGTCTGCCTAATTGAAATGATTTAATACAGGGAACTGTCACATAAAAAATTAATTTATCATTACAATAGCTTCGAGCATGGCCGACTGAGGTTAGTGCCGCTGCGAATTTATTCTATTCTGGATCAGGATAAATTAAAACATTTGTTGAATATTACTTTCCAGCTATTTTATATGTTTATGAGCAGATACTTGTGATAAATACTTTTGTCATGAACTTAAACAAAAACAAACAGTGTTCATCTTTAAATGATGTCAATTTAAAGGCCATATTAACAACCGACACTTCAAACATGATACAAACTTTGATCAAATAGTGACAACAAAGAAATATAACATGTCACATTGAGCTATTAAGAATAAGTGTAATATTCTCAGCACAATTTTTAGTAAACTTTATGTTTATGTTTAAATGGTTCTTGTTGTGAAATGTTGCAACGATACAAATTTGTAAACAATTTTAATATAATTTTAATTGAAACACTCTAAAATGTTAATATGAATATTAATTTATAGTTACTGTAGAGTGTAGACCTACTAACAAATGTAATGGACTAATGTAAGATTCAAGGTCCGAAGTGATGTGGCCCTTGGCCGAGTGGGAAAGTTGGCCCTCAGAGTTAATTAGGTTATGGCTCCATCTTTTCCTTGGTCTTCCTGAGCTCCTCCCCCTTCTGGAATATTATCTCTAATATTCTTACAATTCTATCAGATGCAATACTTGAAGCATGATCATTCCATTCGTTTCTTCTTTTCTGTGTCCATTCCAAATAGTCTTTAGTCTGCTTTTGTCCCTAACATCTTCGTTCCTGTTTCTATCAAGTTTCGCCAACACCACTACTTTTCTTAGGTTTTCTTTTCTGTTAATTCCATTAATTTATTTGTCTTTACAGTGTCTTTTCTAGTTTAGGTGGGTATGTTAAGATTGGTCTAATGACACCTTTATAAATCCTTACCTTATGTTCGTTATGCATATGTTTATTTTTCCATGTGACATCATTCAGGAAACCAGATATCTTATTTGCTTTATTGTTTATGAAAGTAATTTATTTATATCCAACAATTATACGGTTACAAATGAATACACGCAACACACGTAAATTCTAGCGCAGTGTTCATTTGTTGTGTAAACTCCCCTACCTACAACTGACATGGAAAATTGAGACACATTATAAGGCTATAAAGAGGTTAATATATGGAGAACCAAGCTTTAGTGGCTATACGTCATGAGCAAAGCTTGAACTCCATAAAAAGGGCGCCAAAGTAGCAGATACAGTTTAACTAACCTTCGCAATACATGAACAGGTCCGTATCTGTGGAAGAATGGAATGTTATGAATGGAACATAACAACACAAACATTACTAGACTCTAGTGACTCATCCCATAACGGTGGTAAAATGTCAAAACTGTACTTAAGTAGCCTTCGGTAAAATATAATCAGTATACTGATGGCGTTTAACATATCGATCGGCAGCTTTCAGCTTTAATAGAATCGATTGTTCCACTGCACAATTAAGACAGAGAACGTGCCGATAAAACGTTTAGACTACACATCTGATTCTCCAAAGTGCCTATTACGTTAGACAACACAACTGAACTGTATATATTTGAAGCGAATTGCACTACACGAAGTGATATTTGTTTTTAAACACAACCTACTGGAAATGACTTTTATTGTGTATGTTTTATAATAATTAAATTATTTTTATCGATTTTATTCTTGAAATATTCACAATAAATATCATTTCAGGTTGCGATTATTATCAGATACACGCTATCAAAGACACTCATAATCTCGAAACCTCTTGTGCTATTACCTATGGCAGGTATGGGCATTCTTAACCCCGCGTATCACTGCGTGTCAAGCGACCTCCACCCCTCCCCTTCTCTTTTGCTGGTTTGGAACACACAAGCAGTCTTCTAACCCAGTAGTGGAACACTACTGTACGCAATTATGAGATGCACTCCACAACAATTGGTCGGAAATTTAGGCAAGAATAGGCTCTTACGTATTTTGTAGTATACAAATTTGCTGCAGTATACTGTAAATATATATACATATATATCATAATGATATATAGGTAATATATCATTTACTACCAAATTCATCTTACCGCAAGCATACTAAACAAAAAAATTATATAAATGCATAATTACAATTATAAACAATGTAAATAACTATTAAACACTTACAACTATAAAATATTACCTTAAAATAATTATATATATGGAAACGGCTCTTATCTAAAACAAACAAATTTGTATACCAGTATACGCATAAATTAGTTTATGCACCATACAAATGATTTTTCAATATAACTAATGACCCTTTTATAACATTGAGAATCATTGCTCTAATAAATGAATTATTTAATTTATATTTTCTGCGAAATTATACAAAAAGAAGCATCGGATAGTACCCCAGGCTTCAATTAGAAGCCAACAACGTCATTTAAAGCCAGATTATATTTATTTACCATAGAAACGGTAAGTTTTGAGATTTGTTTTTTCATTTTTCCTGCAGGTTTTATGCGATATTATGTTTATTTCTTCAATTTAATAAAAAGTATGAGATATTTTGACTTTCAAAGCTTTAATGTATGAATAATAACGAATAAAACACTTTTTTACTTTGTCATTTAATGCATAGCTTGCATTTTAATAAATAGGTATTTCTAGCTGCTTTCAAAACTAAGAATCAGCATTTCACCACTGCTCAGATAGAGGGAGTTACATCCCGTCACATCACAGTACCCCTATATGGTCCTCCCTCCTAGATTGTTGGGTTTAAAAAGTAACAATTTTAAAAAGAAGGCTTTCTTGAAAAAAATCGATGCAAAATGTGCTATGCTGAAAGTCCGAAGCATTTACAGATGACAGTGATAATAACTATAAGTACCAGAAATATAATACATTTTATTCTATACCCACTTCATAGCATGTGTTTGACAGCCGTCAGAGAAATGGAAGTCACAAATCCAAGCGATTGTGCTGAAAAGAAAAAAAAAACTCTGGAATAGAAAGTGCTAAAAATGCAAAATAAAAAAGTAGAAAAAATTCTGTGGTGATGCATTTACACAAAGTTTCTTTTACCTATATAAGCATATATATATTCATTATATATTATACTATTGATAAAGAAGTTATTCTTTCATCCTCGCTACATATTTTTATCTAGGAATTGTTTCGAGATAAGCAAGAAATATCCACAATAAATATCATTTCAGGTTGCGATTATTATCAGATACACGCTATCAAAGACACTCATAATCTCGAAACCTCTTGTGCTATTACCTATGGCAGGTATGGGCAGGTATCACTGCGTGTCAAGCGACCTCCACCCCTCCCCTTTTGTTGGTTTGCAACACACAAGCAGTCTTCTAACCCAATAGTGGAACACAGCATTCATATGTTTATTTGTGGTAACAAGCTCTTGCGATGGAAAGAAAAGAAAGAGGAATGCAGGGAGGAATAATTGCAGGCTTGCAAGCATATGCCTTTAGGTGGCATTTAGGAAAGGTCTAAAATTGCAGCATGGAACGTTTCGAAAAAGGGCTAGCACAACGAAAAAATCATTGGGCGCAAATGGTGTATCTTAATGAGTTCTACATTTTTCCAGTAGTAGTAAGCTTTTGTGAATCTTTTAAAATTTCCTTGATATACAAATTCAATCAAATAATGGGAAGTTCGTAGGTTATTCACAACAATTTCAAACTATACTACATTTGATTTCTCATGTGAATATATTAAACATATGATCTTTTATTAAAAAATCATTAATACATGTAAACGATAGTTTGGAGTGGCTAGATTTTCTTGAGAATCTTCTGTCTTATCCTTTAAACTACTTTTCATTCTTAGTTATGATTTTCACACGTACACACACGGATCTTTTATTATTTTTTGTTCAGGGATCTCAAAAGCGTATTTCCGGTCAACTATAGAATTTTGTGTTATTAGTGGTGTTCAATGCTCTTTCTTATTACATATGGCACCACAGGGGGAGGACAATGATGATACGTGCAGTGGAGGATAATTGGGAAAGGAAATTTGAGAAGGAAATGTTCCAGGTCTAAGTTTAGGATACCTTACCGACATTTAGCAGTAATGAGGACTGAGGAGAACCTGGAAGAAACCTCCGTCAGGCAGGATGGTCCTGGCGAGGTTAGAACCGCGGACTTCCCGAATGCGAGCTTCGCACGTTCCCTAGGTGCCATCTCGCTCAGTGAATTTTAGGGTAGAACATAATACTTCTTTTTACCTACTATAAGTAGATAAAGTAATAAGTAGATTTGGAAAAGCAGAATGAGGCTGAAAAACTCGATGCCATAACCGGGATTTGAACCACGGATCTTCCGGTTTTCGTCCTGTTGTTCCAAACCCTTGAATTTTCACGCTTCTGTAACAGTGCACCTCACACTTATAGACCTTTCGTCCTTCCTGATGCATCTTGTGATGACTGATAGTGTCATAGATACCTCAGGAAATAAACGGATATGAGGATTTCTTTTGGAAATTCTAGAATACCTAGTGAAAATCTATTTACACAGATGGATCTATCTTCGAGTTTAAATTAGTTTCTCTAAGGATAACACTTAGATGAATACAAGGTGATTATTATACTATTGCAGACTTTTAGGTAATGGTTCAATACCTTATTTAGATTTTATAAACCGTATATAGGCTCTAAAATTCATAGAATGATCCGATGAGTTAAATTTACATGACTTTCTCTACCCACTATGGTTTATTTTATATGTATAGTTTCTACAAACTATTCTTACAAAAGCTTATTTTTCCGTCTACTTTATATTAACCCAGATAAAGGTTTGTAGAAATGATGCCATTACAATACCGTTGTAGATACAAGGAAGGTACAGAAAACAGGAGCGATGGTCAAATGTTTAAAGGTGGGTCGCTATTTGTTGGTCCTGAAATTCACTCTTTCCATGGCATCACGAGAAACAACTGAATGGTGACAGTACTTTAAAAAAATCTGATGTGTTACACTCACATGACCTTCTCTACTCTTGTACAAACTATTTTTACAAACGCTTATTCTCCATATGCTTCATGTTAATCGAGATAAACTTTTGCAGACTCTATCTTATTGCTAATTTTCTTGTAGATGTAAGGGGAATATATATTTACAAGAGCAATATAGAAATACAGTAGCCTTTAAGCACATACATATCTCCTAATAGCTGGTTGCTAGGTACAGCACCATTCCCTTTGCCACAGATTAATACTCTTTGCATATCCAAAACAGTCGTAGTCTGGCCCTTGGCCGGTGCACATCGCGAGTTGGAGAGCGCTTGGTTGTTGCCGCTCCTCTTGTTTTCGTGTTGGTGGTGTATTGAGTGTCAGCAGTGAAATGGAGCAACAGAAGGCAGTACGTAAAAATACTATAAAAGTTGCGTTTAATAAGAGTATGCAACGGCCCACGGCTTTTGAAATTCACGAATGGATGCACCACACTTTGGAACTCACTCCAGCGCAGGTACATACAATTCAGTTGGTGGGAAGAGAAAACGCTGTTTATATCAAGTTTCAACAGTGCAGTGTTTATGAAGAAGTACTACGTAAATACGAAGGAGCATTCCAATTTGCTTTAATTTCCGGTGAAGTGACGGATGGGCAACTTACGGCGGCAAATAAAGAATATACTTTGGTTCGCGTCTACAATGTGCCACCTGAAATCAGTAACGACAGGGTAGTTTACGAGCTTCAGCATTACGGCAAGACACTGTACATCACTACTGACGGTTGGTCTGGCCGTTATAGATTTGCAGTTTCCACTGGTATACGTTTAGTGCATATTCAACTTACTAAACCGATACCTTCCACGTTAAAGATTGCCGGGTTTGAGGCCTACATTACCTACAGTGGACAAGAACAGGTTTGTTTCATTTGCAAGGATAACACACATCTGAAAGCAGATTGTCCTCAACGCTGGTTACGGGCATCTGTTCCTCCTCAATCCCGGCTACGGCATCAGCTGATGAGTGAGTTGTTTAAACCAATCTCCGAGAACGACGTTGTTTCACCTGATGCGGTGCCTCCAGCGGACGTGGCAATGGTTGCTGCAGTTCTTTCGGCGGTTACGGCTGCCGCAGTGCCCATCTCAGCGACTTCAGTGACTCCTACTAATGACCAGAGGGCTGCACCTTCCATCACATCTGACAATGCTGTTACGGACTCTTTGCAACGCAGTCATTCGGAAGGCGAACCTGATTCTAAGAAGCTGAAAGGTGAGGCAGTAGCCTCTCAAGCACCGAGAGTTGCGACTGTAAACCGGCAATTGCTACCTGAGAAAGCGACGCAGTCACGGGATCCACGGCTTCGCAAAACAGAACCTCCACCTCAGGATGGCGATACGATACCTCAACCCTGGTCAGAGGACGTGGACCGCGCCTTACCGTTGGAGGCAAACGATTTGGATACTTCCGAGTTGCCTGGCCTGCCTGCCGTGACTCCGGATGGTGATTATGAGAAAGCTGATACACTGAAAGACAAATCTTCGCAGAAGCACAGAGTGCATCCGTATGTCTTACCTACATTGCCGCGTGACAAACCAGGCGAGAAAGGTGGCGGATCAGTTTAAATCTCCCGTTCTTGGTGTCCAGTCCCCTAGTAGTGCTGTATTTCCTTGTCTGTGCTGTTCCTTCTGGAGACCCTTTCATTCGTGGTTTTTCATATATGACACTTCTTCACGTCTTTGTTTCTATAAACGTTAATGGTCTTCGTAATCCGGTAAATCAGCATTTACTTGCTGCATTTCTACACTTATATGATGTGGATGTTGGATTTTTACAGGAAGTCAATGTGCCCAATCTTGATTTTCTGTGTCATTATGAGAACATCGTCAATCTTGGACCGGACGGTCGAGGAACGGCGTTGCTTTACCGCAAAGGAATGCGTCTCACCAATGTCGACTTACATCCCTCTGGACGCCTCATCTCCGCCCTGTACACTGACATAGTCTTGATCAATTTGTATGCACCTTCTGGCTCTCAACGTCGGTCTGAACGGGAACTATTCTTCAAAACCGCTCTTCTCAATGCCCTTTCTAAGGGTTCAACATATCTCATTGGTGGTGATTTTAACTGTACTGTTGCTGCCAAAGATCAGCGTGGTTTGCCCAACCTTAGTCCTATGCTCAAGCAAATCGTGACGCATTTTGACCTTGTGGATGCCTGGGAGTCCAAATATGGTTCTCGTGTGGACTTCACCTTTGTCCGTGGATTGTCGGCTTCTAGAATTGACAGATTTTATTTCTCTCGCACCTTGGTTCTTACGGTCCATGATCTTCGAGTGCATCCCCTTGCATTCAGTGATCACCATGCAGTCGTCTGTCGGATTACGCAGATTGCACCTGTTCCCACACCTGGGAGAGGTTACTGGAGGATTCCTGTATCCATTTTCGCGGAGGAAGATTGCCATCGAGACGTCCGCTTACTGTGGGGAAAGTTGCGTCCCTCGTTCCTCAATTCCCGCAACAAACTTTCCTGGTGGCTTTATAAGGCTAAACCAGCAATTATTTCCCTTTTTAAACGGGCAGTTCTCCAACGAGCCAGGGAACGGCGAGAGCTGCTGGATTTCTATTATGCTGCATTACAGGATCTCGCTGAACTGCAAAGAGCCGGTCATGATGTGTCCCAAAGTCTGCATGCTATTAAGGAACAAATTTCGTTAAAGCAATTGGAAATGCTCCGCCTTCGAGACGTCTCCCATCGTCGACATATGGCTGCAGAAGAAACCTTCTCCCTTTTTCATCTTGCCGGAGAGCGCCAGCAGGGCAGGCAGCGTTTTATACCTGAACTTTGTCACGATGGGCGGATAATTTCTGGATCCTGTGCTATCATCCGCTGCTTTCATGACTATTTCAGTGCTATGTTTTCCAAAGTTTCCGATACTGGTGCCGCCTCGTTCCCGCTGCATTGCCATCTGCCTTCGCAGAGCGGCTCCTCTCTTTTGCAACCTATTACCTCTGCAGAACTAGCGGCTGGGTTGCAGAGTGTGAAGCAGAACACTGCTCCTGGTCCGGATGGTATTCCGTATGCCTTCTATTCCACGTTTTGGGACGTCATTGCTACCGAACTCACAGCAGTTTTTGCAGAAATTCAGCGCTCCTCTAAGGTTACCGAGAAGTTTGTTGAAGGTGTAATACTACTGCTTCCGCAGCATCGATGTGCGAGAACCGTTACAGAGTTTAGACCGATTACCTTGCTCAATTGCGACTACAAGTTACTGGCGAAGGTGCTTTCTTCAAGGCTGAATCTGGTTTATGGAGCAATTCTCTGCAACGTCCAGACTGTGGTTCCGAGTGGCAGGAACATCATCCAAAATATTGGCTTATTGAGGGATGTGACTTCTCATGTTGAAACCGCGAAGCTTCCAGTGGCATTGGTTAACCTTGACTTTGAGAAGGCCTTTGATAACGTTAGTCATTCTTACTTATGGTCGCTTATGCGGCACTTGGGGATCCCAGGGCGGTTCCTTTCATTATTACAAAACCTTTATGCTGCTGCGACATCCAGGATACTCTGCAACGGATACCTTTCTCCGATTCTCCGCATAGAGCGGTCAGTCAGACAGGGTTGCCCACTGTCTATGGGTTTATTTGCGTTGAGCCTCGATCCCCTTTTGAGACAACTACAGTCATCCCTCGGCGGCATAGAACTGCACGGTCAGCGATTCCGACTTACCGCCTATGCGGATGATGTGACTGTCTTCCTAGCAAACAACGCGGACATGATCACCTTACATCGGTGTCTACGCGACTATTGTTCCTTTTCTGGTGCCCAACTAAATTTTACCAAGTCGGAGGTGTTACAGTTTGGTCATTGGCCAGAACCCCTGAACCTTCATGGTATGCGGATAGTAAGCCGCACGAAGATCTTGGGCGTGGTGTTTACGCAGTGTTTTCGCGAGACTGTGGCAGTTAATTGGGCTGACAAGCTGACGAAGTTACGGGTGCTCTTAGTAGAGCAGCGGACTCGGTCACTAAACCTTTTCCAACGAGTGTGGTATGTGCATACTTACGCCCTCAGTAGGATTTGGTACATTGCTCAAGTGTTGCCTATTACCAAGCAATTTTCTCAGAGGATCGAATGCCTGATTGGTTATTTTCTCTGGTCCGGAGCTGCTTATCGGGTTTCCAGGGAACAACTACGTCTACCAGTTAATAAAGGTGGTTGTGGGTTGATCGCAGTGGATGTGAAATGTCTGGTACTTCTTGGGAAAACTATACTGCGTGTTCTGGACGGTGAGGGCCTTCCGCTACAGCGATCGCTTTGGGCAGCTCAACTTCGTCTTCCAGATAGGCGGCTACCCGAATTTCGGCGGTGGTGGAAGACATTTGCGGACCTACCCACCATTACTACGCAGAGGTTGGCCTTTACTCGGTCAGCCTTCTTTTACAAATATCTGATGTCTACCACCAGTGTTCTATCGCGGGTACAACAAAACTATTCGCTTAGGCGATGGAGTACAATTTGGGAAAAATTTCAGAATCCGAAGATCCCCACTGACTGGAAAGCTGCGGTTTACTCGGCCGTCAATGAGGTTGTTCCGACAGCTGACAAATTGTGGCGGCATGGCAGAGCAACATCAAATCTCTGCCTCAGGTGTTCTGCGGTGGAGACTTTGAGTCACAAGTTGGTTGATTGTGCCGTCGTACGCCCAATATGGGACTGGATATATGGTCGCATAGGAGTGATTTGTAGTGGCGTGCTGATGTTTCCACGGGAGGTCTATCTGAAGCTCGAATTCAAACACGGTGACAAGAAACTGACAGATGCCCTTACTTGGCTCATCTTTGCCACTTATTTTTGGGTACTAAAAGTTGGGGATGCAGTGAATCTGCAGGCCTTCCAGAGATTTATCCGGAAGGAACGCTGGGAGTTGGACAAAAGGACCACTTTGGCCTTGGATCTCCCGCATTTAAGGAAGCTCTAAGTGTCCACTGCAGGAAGGCATATGCTAAGAATAGGGATAAGAAGAAGAAGAAGAAACAAAAGTGATCTATCCTTCTTGTGTAGTAGTTTCCATATTCTCCTAAACACCTATCCCAAAATACAGTAAATAAATAAATACATTGCACAAAAATTAAAAAAAAAAATTATACTTTTCCTCAAATGAGAATTCGTTTTTCTTTCCTTTTATGTCCTGGAAAAAAAATTCATGAAAAAAAATAAATAAATAAAAAAAAAATAAGAGTACAAGTCAATTTCTTCTGTGGTTTACATTCAATAGTTTAACTAAAAAAAAAAAGACAAAAAACATGAATAACGAATTCCCATTTGAGAAAATAAGTATTGAAAAATTTAAGGGAATAACAAGCAATATCGTGAAAATGGTTCACTCAACAAAAAAAATCTATATGACATAATTGTGTATTTTAACGCGATCTACATTTTTTGTGTAGTAAAATTTTGTCAATCTCTTATGGTTAACCAGTTATGCAAAAGTCGTTCACAATGAAGAATACTTTTGGAGACATTCCCAGAAAATTCAGGATATTCATTTTATTTGTCATGAAAATATCTTAAACATATGATATTTTAATCTAAATCGTTAAGAGCCATTTTTGAGAAAATTAAAATTTTCGAAAAATCTTCCAGGTAAAGGGTAATCTGGGATGGGGGATTTTCTTGAAAACCTTCGTGTCGCATCTCTGCAAGATGCTGAACCTAAATACCAAGTTTGGTATTCATCCGACTGTTCGTTTTTGAGTTATGCTGTTCTCACACACACACACACACACACACACACACACACAGACACACACACGGACATGTTTCCAAAATGTTTTTTTTTTATTCAGGGGGTCTCAAAACATGTATTTCAGGTGAAATCTCGGTATCGAATTTTTGGGTGGAATGCAATACTTCCCCTACTTACTATACGTAGTAGAGAAAGTAAAAATTTGATGCGTTACAATCATGGCTTTCTCTGCCCATTACCGTTTATTTTATATCTCTTCTACAATATACCATTACAAAAGTTCTATTTTTATCTACTTGTTAAACAAGATAAACATTTGCAGAAATACTTCCATTATACATTTCGTTTTGGGTAGAAAGGGTCCACAGGAGACAGAAGAGATAGAGAAATGTTTAAAAACCGGTCGCTACCTATATATGCTGGCCTTAAATCCCATATATTTCCATGTCATCGCGAGAAAAATGGTGACAGCATTTTAAAAAATATGACTTAAGTATTGAAAACTCAAAATAATAACAACAAATATCTCTGATGCTCAAAAATTATTGGAAATAAATTGTGTTTGAAATAGATCTATATTTTCTGTAGAGTAAGACTTTATCTGTCTTTTATGGCTTAGCAATTATACAAAACTGGAAAAAGTTCCTTCCAAAAGAAAAGCACTTCTCAGGTTATTCCCAAAATATTCAAGATCTACATTTTATTTATCATGTAAATACTACATCCAAATCGTTAGCGCCATTTTTGAGAAATCTAATATGAACAAATTTTCCATATAAAGAGTGGTTTGGGTGGGGATATATTCTTCAAAATCTTCGCGTCGCACATTTCAAAGATTTTATTATTTACAAAATTTCGATAGGGTAAATATTTAAGAAATTATAACAATTTTTCGTTAATATTAATTGTGTACGTAAACTGGTTACCACGAAAAACTATATAATTCCGATCGCATTGCAAACATAAGGGTAAGGCTTAAGTTAATGTACGCTTTAATTTTTACTTACGCTTTAATTTTATTAACACCCCAGAAATGCGCTTTCTTACCAGTTTTAAAAACATCGCATTAAATGCAAGCTGTACAGGAAAGAGGGTGAGGGGTAAAAATCATGGAGAGGAAGAGTGAAAAAGAGACAGACTGGAATGGGAGAAGAGGGAGAAGAAGGAGAACGGGCTAATGTGAGGAACGGGAAGGAAAGTGGGAGAGGCGGAAGTGTAAAGAGAATGGGAGAAGGATGAACATTGAGGGAGAGAGCCAGGAAGAGTTTTTGGATGTAACGCAATAACGCGAGCAGAACTGGCATATGAGACTGGTAATTTTGAACTCCCTGTTTTAATTATTATATACGGACATGGTTTTCCACATTAAGGTGAACCCTCAGTGGTGTCGTAGCTATAAAAGGGTTGCTCACACTTGGCATATGCGATTATATGCACAATACGTATTAAAAGCTTGTTCATCCCTGGCATCTGCGACTATACACACACACATAAAACGCTTGTTCACCCCTGGCATATGCGATTATAGGCACACACCTATTAAAAGCTTGTTCATTCCTGGAGTGCGATTATAGGCACAATATACAAAAAGCTTGCTCGCCCTTGGCATATGCGATTATTGGCACAACACCTACAAAACGTCTTCTCGCCCCAACATATGCCATTATTGGCACAGCATCTACAGAAAGCTTGCTTGAACCTGGATTTGCGAAAATAGGCACAACACCTATAAAAAGCTTGCTCGCCCCTGGCATATCCAATTATTGGCACAACACCTATAAAAAGGTAGTTTGCCCCTGGCATATGTGATTATTTGCACAACACCTACAAAACCCCGCTCGCCCCTGGCATATCCGATTATTGGCACAAAGCTATAAAAAGCTTGCTCTCCCCTGGCATATGTGATTATTTGAAAAAACACCTACAAAACCCTCGCTCGTTCCTGGCATATTCGATTATTGGCACAAAGCTATAAAAAGCTTGCTCTCCCCTGGCATATGTGATTATTTGAAAAAACACCTACAAAACCCTCGCTCGTTCCTGGCATATCCGATTATTGGCACAAAGCTATAAAAAGCTTGCTCTCCCCTGGCATATGTGATTATTTGAAAAAACACCTACAAAACCCTCGCTCGTTCTTAGCATATTCGATTATATAAAATATCCAATTATTGGCACAACACCTATAAAAAGGTAGTTTGCCCCTGGCATATGTGATTATTTGCACAACACCTACAAAACCCCGCTCGCCCCTGGCATATCCGATTATTGGCACAAAGCTATAAAAAGCTTGCTCTCCCCTGGCATATGTGATTATTTGAAAAAACACCTACAAAACCCTCGCTCGTTCCTGGCATATCCGATTATATAAAATAAACTTTCGTAAGTATAATTTGCATACCCACTAATAAACGACAAACATTTCTAGGACAAACATGTGTAGTGATTAAGGCAAAACGGACAGAAGAGTTAGTTTTTATTTGGATTTAGAAGAGATATCTGTATATTGCTAATGGGTAAAGAAAGTTGGTGAGTATTACATATAAGATTTTTTCCGCAGTGTAACATGCTAACTTTTCCCCAAATTATATCAATACATGAGTTCTACGCTTATAGATAGTTTATAATTACAAATTTTAACATATGAGGATGCATTAAAAAATGATCAAATTAGTTAGGAATTAATGTATTTCAATTATGCGTAAGATTGGCAGGGGTACAATAATAAGAATAAATAATTAAAACGTTAGCTTGTTTCTACAACTATGATAAATAATTAAATGGAGACTATGAAATCCTGTAGCTACGAAAAATGTGGGTACGAAAACTGAATCTTTAGTAGTGAAAGGTGCTTTATAATAATCATTGATCATGCGGTTTGCGGAAGCTGAATGGAGTAAACATGTCAATGTACTCCTGCGCAGCCCTTTTCTTAGACCTCCGCACCCCGTTGATCCGCAACTTGAACATCACAACCGTCTTTCTCTCAAGAGAGAGAGAGAGAGAGGAAAGTAGTTTGCTAAGGTCGTTCTAACCATAGCCTTTGAACGCAGTTGCACGCTTCGTTGTATATGGCTAGTAGTAAACTTTACGAGTCATTCACTTTCTTTTCGGAGGCACAGAAATTTACATCCCAAAAGTGCTTCGTAATGCACCTCCTCAAGTAGAGAGTTTTAACACCCATCTGTTGCTGAGAGATGAGATTTTACTGCCTGCAACTTAGTTTTTACTGTGGGAAACTGGAGTGTGTTACGTTATCTCATTATATAAGTCATGGGGACTGTGAAGATGATCATCGGAGTAACTCTATAAAAATATTTCCTGACATATCATCTTCTTTCATTCTGTCAACATCCTCCAAACTGTTGCAATAGCTTCAGGAAGAAAACCTTACAGTTTCCTGCTTCATTTTAAGAAACTGAAAATACTGCAGGACTAAATCTGAGAAATAGGAAGGAATTCTAACTCCTTACCTGTTCAAAAATAGGGGAGAAAGTTATATAAGATGAAGTATTTCTGAGTGCTGAAGACCTCTGTAAATCATACTGAACACCATTCCCAGTACTATACTGATTGCTAAACTCTGTTTCTTATAAGTTATAACCTTCTCCCATTGACATGCATTCTTCCGCGCTCTCTTTCTTTCCCTTTTCCCCTGATTGGCTAATATACATATTTGAATGTCGATGTAATTGACAAACAAGCTCTGTGCAATGCAAGGTCAGGTGATAAGAGCAATAAAAACATTGTAATGGTCAGGCATAGGAATTTCTAAGTATTATAGCCAGACGGAAGGAAATAAAGTTGAACTGTTACTAGATCACGGGTAAGAATATCGCTGGTAACCCACCACCCCAACCCTCGTGCATTATTTTGGGGCTCGCAATCGGGAGGTTACGGATTCGATTCCTATAGATCGCCCACTCTGACCTTGGATTGTGTGAATTGGTTTACCTGGTAGGCGAATGCTGGGGTGGTTTCTCATTTATCAGGATTTCCTTTCCCTCATTTCCCTTTCATTCCGTGTCCCTCTAGGTTTCGTGGCGTGCGGTGGTACCGGAGATGCGCGAGTGCTTGCTTTATGGAAAGAGTATTCCCCGTGAATACTAGAGGACTGCTCCTGTTTGCACGGGTTGTTCATCGCCCTCTCTGGGTAGCTGCAGTAGTGATTCGCATGTTCGAGCCAGGAAATGTTAGGGACCTCCCCGCGTCTCTGTGATCTGTCTGCCTCCTGTGTTGTTAATTCATTTCGTCCCTTCCTCCTGGGGTGGTAGCCGTAATAGATCTATGTATATTCTATACCCTAATTGAGGTCACCTTGAAGATTTACGGAATATATTATCATACGAGAACGATTTAATATGCTTTTCGATATCTCATCACATTGGTATACTCATAGTGGAGGTGTACCAGTACACCAGTACTCCGATCGTGGCATTGAATCTTTCAAATCGGAATCGGCCTTTCCAGCTTAGCCTTCAAGATTTCAAAAACCATTAGATCTTTCTACTTTAGCATAAGAAGAAGACCTATAGATTAATTTTAAATTTGGTTAAACCGTATACACGCTTACGGGTACTTCATGTGCAGAGCCTCTCGAAAAAAGACAAACCGATGCATTCACATAGTTAAAATTGTATACAAAAATGTTGAAAGTAATCTGCGACAATATTTAAAATATTATTGAAAGAGCGGTTTATACGGAGAGCATTAAAAAAATATCGTAGGAAATTGAAATGTTATATACAAGAGTACGAAGAAAATTTTACAAAAACTTGCAAACATTGTTGACATCGCGCGGTGCAAAATTAAGGGAAACTCATTCATTCACTCATGTGGCGAAACTCCTAGGAAATTTAAGATAAATTGTGCATACAAATCTGATATTTAGTGTTAGGTCTTTTAAGAACATTTGTCGACATGTTTCAAATTTGGTTAAAATCGATATACAGAATTAGAATTATATTATCAATAGGTTCCAAAAATATACGATTTTTAGAATTATTTCGAAATATATCCATGTTATAAGATTTACAAAACCTAATGCATTATTTTTGCCTTTTAACGTAAACGTCGAAAATGAATTGTACGCCTACCTGACGATCCTGTTGTACATCACGTCACTTTTCTTCCTTTCATCTTCAAGTACCAAGTTCGTCCTCTGCATCATGCTAGTAACACCAAAAGCTTTCACTTTTATTGATTTTTACATAAAAATTGGCAACTTCAATGCGGATGCATTTTATTTTATGAGAGAATGTCGAGAACATCGCGATGTGCATGTTTGTTTCTTCAGTCTTTGACCTCACGCTTAAAACTGTATAAAGAAAAACATATCTTCTTTCGCTATTCTCCTTATCCCACTTACAATACTTACATTCCTACATTAAGATCGACAAACGAAAATTTGTAGTCTTGAGCAAAACTCTGTAGCGGGAATCACTTATTTCAGCAAATAGTGTACGTACTGTGTTGTGCCTACAACCGATATGCCAGGGGAGAGCAAGCTTTTTATAGCGTCAATAATCGAATATGCCAGGAACGAGCGAGGGTTTTGTAGGTGTTTTTTCAAATAATCACATATGCCAGGGGAGAGCAAGCTTTTTATAGCTTTGTGCCAATAATCGAATATGCCAGGAACGAGCGAGGGTTTTGTAGGTGTTTTTTCAAATAATCACATATGCCAGGGGAGAGCAAGCTTTTTATAGCTTTGTGCCAATAATCGGATATGCCAGGGGCGAGCGGGGTTTTGTAGGTGTTTTTTCAAATAATCACATATGCCAGGGGAGAGCAAGCTTTTTATAGCTTTGTGCCAATAATCGGATATGCCAGGGGCGAGCGGGGTTTTGTAGGTGTTTTTTCAAATAATCACTTATGCCAGGGGAGAGCAAGCTTTTTATAGCTTTGTGCCAATAATCGGATATGCCAGGGGCGAGCGGGGTTTTTTAGGTGTTTTTTCAAATAATCACATATGCCAGGGACGAGCCAGCTTTTTATAGCTTTGTGCCAATAATCGAATATGCCAAGAACGAGCGAGAGTTTTGTAGGTGTTTTTTCAAATAATCACATATGCCAGGGGAGAGCAAGCTTTTTATAGCTTTATATTCTGGCGAAATCTCTGTATCGAATTTTTGGGTGAAATGGAATATCTTCTCCACCTATTATGTACGTGGTAGAAAATGTAGTAAGCCTTTGTAAGAATAGTTTAAGAAAGACATATACAAGTAAACGGTAGAGATTAGTCATGCAAATGTAATACAACAGATTATTCCAAGCACACCATCACATGGAACATATTGAGAATGTGAGATTGTTGTTTTTTCCCGCATGAGCTCATTAGTAACAAACACTGAAGTATCATAAGCTTTTTACTTTCTGTACCACCCACATAGCAAGTAAAGAAGGTATTGCATTCCACCCAAAAATTAGACTTTCACCGAAAATACATGTTTTGAGACGCCTTGATTAAAAAGTCATTTTAGAAAAATGTCCCTGTGTGTGTCTGTATTTGCGACATGTATCTGTGAACAGCATAACTCAAAAACGAAAAGCTGGATAAATATCAAACTTGGTATTTAGGCTAGATGCGACACAAAGGTTTTCAAGAAAATCTCCACCCCAGACTGCCCTTTACATGGAACATTTTTCGAAATTTTTTATTTTCTAAAAAAATAGCTCTAATGATTTTGATTAAAATATCATACATTAAATATATTTATATGCCAAATAAAATATATATCTTGAATTTTCTGGGAATAGCCTGTGAAGTCCTCTTTTTCTGGAAGGAATTTTGTATAATCTTGTATAACTAGTAAACGTTAAGCGATAGACGAAAACACTACACAAAAAATGTAGATCTCTTTAAAACACACAATTTATTTCAAATACATTTTTTGTGGCATAAGCCATTTTAGATATCCATTATTAATGGTTCAAATTGTTCAATACTTTATCAACGTTTTAAAGTCCTTTTGACATTCAGTTGTTTCTCGCTATTGCATTGAAAGATTTAGGAGTTTTAAGGCCAGCGTATAGAGTTTAGTTCTTAAACATTTGACTATGGCTGTTATTTTGCATTTGCTGTTTCTGCAAATGTTTATCACGACTAAAATGAAGTAGATAGAAAAGTAAGGGTTCCTAAGATATGTTTTATAACCATTAATAAATGATAGAGGTTAAAGAAAGTGATGTGAATGCAACCATCAGATTTTTTTTCTATCTACTTCACGTTAATCGAGATAAGCACGTGCAGAAATTGTTTCATTATACATTTCGTCGTAGAAACAAGGTAATGCCGCAGAATGAAGCGATAGTAACATCTTTAAAAGGCGAATCGCCTTGAACCGGCTTTAAAATGCTTTACTCGTTCCATTATAATACGAGAAACAAGTAAATGGTGACTTAGCACTTCAAAAAGCTTCTGAAGCATTGGAAAATTGTAACTAATAACAACCAATATCTCGGAAATGGTTACTGCCACAAAAAATATGTGGCATACTTTTAATGAGATTACATTTTTGGTGTAGTAAGTTATTGTATATCGAAAGGTTTGCCACTTACATAACTTATACAACATTCGTTCAGAATTAACAGAACTTTACAGACTATTTCCAGAAAATTCAATGTATACATGCTATCAGTTAGACAAATATTGTAAGCATATGCACTGTAATCAAAATCGTTAGAGCCATTTTTGAGAAATTGATCGAAAACCTGTACATATAAAGGGTAGTTTGCGATAAGGATATTTTCATGAAAATCTCCGTTCTCATCTTCGGAAAATGTTGAACTTAAATACCAATATTGGTATTCAACCGGCATTGCGGTTTTCAGTTGTCATTCTCTCTCTCTCTCTTTCTCACACACCCGCACATTGTTGGTCTGGGTGGCTCAGTTGGTTAGGCGCTGGCTTTTTGATCCCAAGGTCGCGGGTTCAAAACCCGCCCAGCCCGATGGTTTTTTTTAAGTATGCTTAAAAGCGACAGTCCGATGTCAGCAGAATTACTAGCACGTAAAAGAACTCCAGGACGAAATTCCGGCACACCGGCGGCGTTGATATGATCCTGGTAATTGACAGCGTCGTTAACAAGCAAAATATCTCTCTCTCTCTCTCACACACACACACACAGACACACACACGCACACGCGCACACACAACCCCCCCTTTATAAAACATGTATTTCCAGTGAAATTTCGGTTTGAATTTTTGGTTGGAATACAATACTTCCTCTACTTAGTGCAAGTATATAGTTGAGAAAGTAAAAAATCTGATGTGTTGCAATCACATGACTTTTTCTACTCTTGTACAAACTATTTTTAAAAACACTTATTTTCCATTCACTTCATGTTAATCGAGATAAACATTTGCAGAACCTATCTTATTAGTTATTGCTAATTTGCTTGTAGGTGCAAAGGGAATATGATAGGCTTACGTATTGGGCAATTCAGACGTATAACAAGGTATATATCGGAAATGGTTCACTCGACAAAAAATGTATAGGACATAAATTGTGTGTTGTAACAAGATCTACATTTTTTGTGTCGTAAAAGTCCCAGAAAATCAAGATATATGTTTCATTTGCCATGAAAATATCTTAAACATATGATACTTTAAACAAAATCGTTAGAGCTATTTTTGAGAAAATCAAAGTTTTCGAAAAATGTTCCGTGTAAAGGGTAGTCTGGGATGGGGCGATTATCTTTAAAATCTTCGTGCCGCATCCTTGGAAGATACCAAACTCAAATATCAAGTTTGGTATTTATCCGATTTTTCGTTTTTGAGTTATGCTGTTCAAAGACAGACTGACAGAGAGACACAAAGCCAGACACGCATGTTTTCAAAAATGTTTTATTTGGATTCAGCGCGCTTCAAAACATGTATTTCCGGAGAAATCTCGGTATAGAATTTTTTGCTGGAATACAATGCTTTCCCTGCTTACTATACGAAGTAGAGAAAGTAAAAAGGAGATGTACTCCAGCAAAAAAAGATTTTGTGTTTTAACCTTTATAATATTCTTAATAAGCTTATTAGTTTATTACGTGTTAATCCAGATAAACTTTAAATTCACATTTTGTTGTAGGATACAGTAGATAACGCGATAGTCAGATTTTTAAAGATCGTGCCGCTGCGTGATGGCTTTGAAATTCCATGCTCTTTGCATGCCCACGAGAAAAAAGCGAATGTCTTCTCATTTGAGAAAAGTATAAGTATTTCAAAATTCAAAGCAGCAACAAGGAATATCTTGGAAATGGTTCAGTCAATCTTTCATTAATATACAACACGAACATGACCACGGGATGACCATTATTTTGTCCGCATGGCCATAGCGGACCGTATAGCTTCATCCACAGTATTGGCTCGACGCTGGAGCACTGCAACAGGTGTGAGCTTGTCTGCATCAACGGTTCGTCGTCGTCTGCTGCAGGTTGGACTGGTTGCATGCATGCCATTATGTCGCCTTCCATTGTCCAAAAACCACAAGCTCCTGCATCTGCAATGGACATGTGAACACCGTCACTGGAGTGCTGAGTGACAAAATGTATTTTCGGACGAGTCCCGCTTCAACGTGTCCTACGCTGATGGCCGCATACGTGTCCGGCGGTACCGTGGTGAGCGCAACCTGGAGGGCTGCATTGTTGAGCGGCATAGCGGACAAACACCAGGCCTGATGGTTTGGGGCGCCATTGGTTGCAACAACCGATCTCGCCTCCTACGAATTGAGGACACTTTGAACAGCAACCGGTACCTAACGTTGGTTGTAGAGCCTGTAGTACTCCCCCTGCTTCAGGTATCTCCACAGGCCACATTTCAACAGGACAATGCCCGGCCACATATTGCGCGGAATGTATAAGCCTTCTTCGAAGAGCAACGGGTACCATAGGTTCCCTGGCCTGCGTGTTCGCCTGACATGTCGCCATCGAACATGTCTGGGATATGGTTGGTGACACCTGGTGCGTCACGGTCCTCCAGTAACCAGTGTCACGGATTTCTGGTCTCGAATACAAACTGCGTGGAGGGAAATCCTTCAGGAACTTATTGAGAACCTTTTTGATTCAATGCCACGGCGTATAGCAGCTCTAATTGCAGCTCTTGGAGGCCACGCCAAATACTGAATATTAGGGGGCTCAAAGGTCATGTATAGATTTGGAAAGTTTATCACCTGTTACTTGTCATGTACCTAACCTATGGTTTTAAATTCATACGTTTCCTTCTTGGTGTTGCAATTTTCACAAACGGCAGTGTATATATAAATTGTGCACTTTAACGAGATCTACATTTTGTATGCAGTAAGATTTTGTGTATCGCTTATGGTTTACCAATATACAAAAGTCATTCAGAATGAAGAGGAATTCACAACCTATTCCCAGAAAATTCAAGATATAGATTTCATTTGTCATGAAATTATATGTAAGGTATAGAGTTTTATTCATTTTTTTGGTGGGGCACATCTACATTTCTGTCAAAGGTGTCTGTGAATCAACTAGTTTAGTCGAATTTTCTTTCCGCAGTTTTATTGACACTAGAGGTCTCTGTTTCAGCCGGCTCTTGCAGTTTTTCGTGTGTTACTCGCGCTTTATGAAAATGGAGAATGACGAGGGGTTCTGTATTGATGTTAGTATTTCGTGTAGCACTACTTTTTAGTGCTTCAGTGTCCAATATTAGCTTTTTATATATAAGTAAGGGGGAAAAGTTTAAGCATATTACGAGCATACTCGGAATTTAATCAAGGGTATATTCAGAGATTTAAACTGTCTATTGTTAAATTTTTAAAAATGAGTTGCATTGTTACTATCATTATTTACTTAATTGAATTTTTCATTTTGGGAATAAAAATAGGGGGGAAATGAGCATCAATTTGTAAATAAGCTGCATGATAGGAGGTTAAATTTTGCTCTCTATATTTCAAATGAAAACAGAGAAGCGCCAGCAGCTAAACCCATTCAGAAAACATGAAATTACTGCGTACTGTTGTAACGCATATGAATGTACAATGATGGATATAGGAGGTTTTAAAACGATCCAAGGTTAAATGAACACTTTAACCAACACCACCTGAAACTAGGCCTAAGCGCTGCTTTCGTGGAAACCAAAATGGCGGTCAATTTATGCATGCTAGAGAGAACGTCGCAGCTTTTACGGAATTTAGTGAAAATTAAACGTGTTTGGGGAATTTATTTAAGAAGATTGAGTAGTTGGTGTTTACAATGCGTTTTCAACGACGGTTCTTAAGTGTTGTGTTTCAAATTACATGTGGCATAAAATAGCACCAAAGTTGGTGTGTTCAAATTCTCAAAGGATGAAAATATGAAGAAGGATTAAAAACCATTAAAGGGGAGAATTTTCGCCGACCAGAAACTCAGATGTAAGTCTACTAAAATTTGACTTATTATTCATAACCTAAATGTGTACAAACTTAACTTAATTACTGTCGAATTGCTCATGTTTGCAGGGCACTGTTTATAAAGTTTTTCGCTAGTATTCAGCTCGTAATGGTATGAGCAATGCATCCATTTTAGGTGCTTGTTTTTTAGCCTAATAAATTTAGTCTAATTCTAAATTTTTTTAGTCTAATGCATTTAGAGTCGTCCTCCGTGGTGTAGTGGTTACCATGCTAGCCTCTAGCTCCCGAGTTCGCGCGTTCAAACCCGGTGGAGGCGATGTATTTTTTCGGGCTTGAATCCTTAGCATAGCTTCCTTCGGAAGGGAAGTAAAGCCGGTGAATCCGTGTCGTAGATTTACAGCACGTAAAATAACCTCAAGCCTGAGAAAGAGGCCTCTGAGCAAAATAGCCGGTGTTTCACGCCCAATATAGAATGTGACGCTAAGGATCACAGTAGTTAAAGATCACCCATAAGTAAAAAACTTAAAAAAAATGCTTTTAGGAGAAGTTTAATAGTAGTTTCTTAGCAAGCTATGGCTTACATTAAAGATGTCAATAAATTATTTTCTTTCTTTTTTCATAATTAAAAACTTCTCTTAAAAGGCATTTCAAGCTATTGTTTAGTGCAAACTTTCAATCCGTTTGGATAAAAGATATTATAACAATTTAATACAAAATATTTATGCAAATTGATAGTTATTGTTTTTAAGTCATACGTTTGCTTATTGAGATATGCTTTATTTTGTCTTTTCAAATTTTTAATTAAAAATCGTAGATTTTGCGTAATTAAATTGTTTGTCTAAGCCAGTAGCATCGACAAACAAAATATTAAGAATTGTGAATATCCTTATGAATATAAAGCATAAAACTTTTAATTAAAATTGGACCACCAAGGAACAACTTATATCTTGAAATACGCGTGCTGGAGAAAGAAGTAACAAAATACGTGGTACAAGTCTTTAAAGCCCAACTCATTGCCTAATTTAACATTGAATTACACCTTTAAAAATGGCGGGGTGAAAAAACAGACTATTATGCTACATGATTATTGGTCCCAAAATAGAGAGAGAGAGAGAGAGAGCGAGGGAGGCAAAAATATAAAATTCTATAATTTTGCCATTTTTGGCCAAAATGTTAGACCCTGGATCCCTTAAAGTCTATGTCTTTATAGGATAGTGAAGCTTATCAGTGAAAATAACTTATTGAACTTATTGTTCCACCAATCATATGATTATAAAACTAAACATTTAACCTCAGTAGTTGGTTATATTATACTGTTTGTGAGGTTATGTTATTCCTACGTGCTAAAAATGAACGAACCAGAAAAAATAAACAAAACTATGGGGGGGGGGAATTATGCCGCAACGTGTCGCTACAATGTTGAACAACTCTCAGTTAGGATACGGGTTTATATCATTTTCTAGGATCTCAAATCATGTAATCATTTTTGTTATAATCCGGATTGAATTATATAAATACTGTGCTCATTGTGCTGCATTGCGTACAGTTTCTAACGCAATGGTGCTATCATAAGCAAAAATTCTTGTTTTTTAACACGAGCATTTAGTACGGGGCGGCGCCGTGGCCGAGTGGTTTGACCGGGTTCGATCCCAGGGACCCGCATGTGGGATTTGTGGTGGACAAAACGGCGTCTGGGTAGGTTTTCTCTGGGATCTCCGGTTTCTCCCGCATTCATCATTCCACCGGTGCTCCATCTTCACCTTTCCTGTCACTCATCTCTCGGATCTCATCTATCATCTCCTTCTTCGCTCTCATTCCGGACGTCCGGCTGAACCCCCACCCTGGTTGTCACTCTCTGATCCCCGACAAGTATCTGTCCACAGGCATTGGCTTGTAAGTCCTGGTAGGTGTAAGACCTACGAAAGAAAGGGTAATCAGAGATTGCTTTACTTTGTTTTGCATTTAGTACGATTATCAGGAAACAGTGGAGGATTTCGGCACTTAAGCATACATGAAAGGAGTGCTTCTGGAAACCTCCAGACAAAAGGGGTAACGTGAAGGAAACAGAGGCAGAACAGATCCGGGACGGAGACTCGAGCGCACGCGGCGTCCCTAACGTCTCGAGACGTAACGAGACCTCCCAAACAATCCTACCTCTCCCCAGCAAGGTCTCTCCGAGCTCCCGTCACATACCGAATTCAGAGAAGACAGTTCCTCAAAGCAAACTCCAACGCCTCGCCTACCGTCCACTCGCCTGAAACATAATAATAAAATGAAATGACAAGATGAGGGCCAAATTCACAGCATTGTATAATCCAACCCAGCTTTCGCTACAAACCAGGGAAACCCGCGAAAACCTAAGGTCAGAGTGGCCGGTCCAACAGGAATTGAACCTCCCGAATGCGAGCTTCACATTTTGGGTCACATGTTTGTAACACGTGCAATAGCTCTAAAATGTTTACTGTATATTCATAATGTGTTTGTGCTATAAGTCACAAATAAACCCAAGAAGATTTTTCTTTTAGGTTGATACAACGTTGCGATATGAGGGCACAATTTTCTCTCTCACTTTCCCAGACTGTGGACTGGTACGCGAGTAAGCGTGTAGTTCAGTTAAGATTGTGTTTTTATATTTTAATGACAAACCACGTAATAAAACAAACGATGTTTTTAAATTATTATATAGTCTGTCATTGAAGGGTCTGTTTGGATATGAAAATATGTACTTCACAAAACCAATACGAGTAATTTTGCCTTCTCTGTATTTTTACTTTCTCTGACATGCACCTATAGAAGGTAAGAGAAAGTATTGTATTCCACCCAAAAATACGATGCCAGATTTTACCGAAAATGCACGTTTTAGGCACCCTGAATCCAAAAGAAAGCATTTTTAGAACAAGGTCCGTATGTGTGTGTATGTATGCATATATGTATATATGTAGGTAGGTAGGTTTATGATGTTCAGACACACACACACACACACACACACACACACACACACACACGCGCGCGCGCGTGCGCATACTAATCCACCACGATATAAGTGCGCTGTGAGGAAGGCGTCACTTTTTTGTTGATAATGTGAACGTCATCAAAGCTAGGGATCAGAGCGGAATGAGGGGCAATGCGATAGAGGGATGTACAGTTGCACAAAGAAAAAAGTACCTACATTTGCACGCCTCAGCCTCGATAGTAAATACAATTCGGAACTGCGGGTGTTTTCTTTACCTGACTGTCCTTCCGATGCTACGCCCACCTGTTCCGTAACTGTTTAGTTCCTCTTCCCACCGCATACACTCACATCGCGGCCGACTAGTACGTGTGTGTGTGTGTGTGTGTCTGAACATCATAAATCTAAAACGAAATCCCGGATAAATACCAAAGTTGGTATTTAAATTAAGTATCTCCCGAAAATGTGACACGAACATTAAAAAAAAATTCCCCAAATCCAGTATACTCCCTCCATGGAAAATATTTCAAAATTTCTGATTATTTCAATAATAACTCAAACGATTTTGATTAAAAGTTCATACATTTAAGAATACTTTCATGACAAATAAAATGTATATCTTGAATTTTCTGGAAACAACCAGTGAAGTCTTCTTCATTCGAAAGAGCAGTTATATAATTTCGTATAACAGATAAACCATAAGATATGGACTAAAACGCAAAATTGTAGAGCTCTTTAAAACACCCAATTTATTGCCGATTATGTTTTTTGTGGCATCAGCCATATTCAAGATATCCATTATTGTTAGTTTGAATTTTCAATACAGACAATATTTTAAAGTGCTGCCCTTATTCAGTTGTTTCTCTGGATGTCATGGAAAGAGCATGGAAATTAAGGCCAGCATGTAGCGATATCTGACTATCTATTTTACTTTCTTATCCCCCTACAACGATATGTGTAATGAAACTATTTCTGTATAGCTTTATTTCGATTAACATGAAGTAGAAAACCAAATTTACGTGGGAATAGTTTATAGCAGCTATATAATAAGAACGATAATGGAGTAGAGAAAGTCATGTGAATGTAACAAATCAGGTTGTTTTTTAATATAATTTTCAACCTTCAGTTGTTTGTTTTCCACGTTTCTTCCAAACTTCCAGACGGACCCCACAAAAATGGCTTAAGTGACGTTAAAATGCGATAAAAGTGACTTTAGCGAATTCCATAATCGAAAACGTCGGCAACATTTCATTGTAGTCATACATTTGTTGCCGATTTTGGTTACGTTTGGTGTAACAATGCTTGCACGACAGACCGGGGTGATTCTTGTTTTCTGGGCGATTGAATCCATATACACGATGATACACAAGATTGGGAACACTCAGCTATTATTTGGTAGTAAACAAAATACTCTGGAATGTAATGTAAATAATTTGTAAAATATACTACCTTCTTGAACCACCCCCATAACAATCATCCGAGTCTCTCAACTCGATGTGCTTAATTCTCAACGCAAACGCACCATCTAGGAATGCTGCACTACTAGACATGGCACACATACAAGATATATATATATATATATATATATATATATATATATATATATGCGCCACCAACTTCATAAAAAGGCAATATTTAGACAGAAACTGTTGGCGGAATACCATTCCACTAATTTATAGCCAAACTATTATATAAAGAAGCAGCAAATCTGGCGCAAACGCAGTGTACCGCACATGTTACATCGGAGCAGCAAGCGAGATGGCTCCGTGGTAATGTGTGAGGCTGTCCCGGGTTCGATTCCTATCGACCGCCTACTCTAATCTTGGGTTTTTCATGGTTTTACCTGCTCGGTAGGCGAATGCTGAGGTGATTTCGTATCTGCCACGATTTCCTTTCCATCGTTTCCCCTTCATTTCGTTTTCTTCTCATTTTCAAGGTGTGCTTCTAGGTTTCGTGGCATATGGCGGTGCCGGACGGATGGCGCGGATGCATACTCAAAGGAAAGAATACTCCCCGTGGACAATAGAGGACTGCTGGGTTGTTCATCGGACTCTGTAGGCAGCTCCAGTAGTAGAACGGGTCTTAGACCTAGAACTACTAGGCCTTTTCGCACGTCTCTGTGGCCTACCTGCCTGCGGTCTATAGCCTCCTGTAGTTACTTCACTTCATTCCTTCCTCCTGGGGGTGGTAGCCACAATAGGTAATGATGTGATGGCGTTTAAGGGCGCTAAACATCTAAGGTCATCAGCGCCCTTACAAAGTATAACATTTAAAATCCAAAAATAAAATACCGAACACAAACCCGCTTAGTCTAAAACCTAAACACAAGACAGTAAATTATAAATTACACCACACTAAAATTATGGTAAATAAAACAAGACAAGAGTAAAACGACGTTACAAGAATTGTAGAACGCAAGGGACATGAGCGCCATAGGTCCGCCGGGGAGAACATCCCCCATTAAAACAGACAATATAAAATCACAAAGCTAAAAGACGCTCAGCACATCAAATGCGCCGATTAGAACCACTGTCACTTATAACGTAAAAGACGTTCTACAGCATGCGCGTCGTCTGCCAAAACTTTGGCTTTGCCAACAGGCAGACCCACACGCACGCGCAATTGACACTCTGATAAAATGTGACGCACCGTTAAGGGTGCATCACACTGCTCACAGAGTGGTGCGGGGCAACCACTGAGCAGGTGCATGTGACTAAAGAGGCAATGACCGATACGTAAACGAGCTAAAATTACCTCTTCCCGACGAGAAGAACGAGAAGAGGTACCCCAGAATAACTGGAGATGATTAACCTCCCGCAATTTCTTCCCCCGGAGGGCCGTCTACTCATCGCGCCAAAGCGAGAGGAAGCGGTGTCGTAAAAGAACGTAGAAATCAATGGAGGGAACAACAGAGGTAAAACTTCTGGGCGATAAAATTGCCGATTTGGCAGTGGCGTCGGCAGACGTTCCCTGAGATGCCCACATGTCCTGGAATCCACATGAAGGAGACGCTGATACCAGAGGCACCAATCGAGTGGAGCAGGTCATTTATGCGCTGTACGAGGGGGTGGTAATTGTACAGCGCGTTAATACTCTGAAGGGCACTCAGAGAGTCCGTACAAACTACACAGTGCCGTAAGTTGTGCCGCTGAATGTATAAAACGGATTGATAAATACTAAAAAGTTCGGCGGTAATAATCGAGCATTGCCACGGTAAACGGAAGGAAAAACTATAACGGCACACCCTACTCCAAAATCAATCTTAGACCCATCAGTGTAGATAAAATGAAAGTCCCGGATTGCGCCTGAAGTTCTAAAGAGGCGGATCTAAGGACTGAAGAAGGGGTCTCATTCTTCGGCATCGACGTTAATCCAAAGTAGCAGTCGGCCTCAGCGCGCCACCAAGGACGAAGCCGCGATTCCCCCTGGGAAGGGCCGGCGCTGGCGTAACGTCCAAATGCCGAAGAAACTTTCGAAATCGAACCCCTGGAGGGAGCAATGCAGAGGAGCTAATTAAATATTGCAGATCAAGCGAATCCTCGAAAAATAACTCGAAGAACGGGTGGTCAGGTAAGCTTGAGAGTCGACTGCATAGCTGCACAAAAGCATCTCACGCCTGAAGGACGGCGGAGGCTCTGCAGCTTCAGCGTACAGACTGGCTACAGGGTTAGTTGGAAAGGCTCCTGTAGCGACTCATACCACGATGATAAATTGCATTCAAGCGACGTAACACAGATGGACGTACCGATTAATAGACAGTGCTCCCGTAATCAAGCTTGGATCGGACCAAGGAGCGATAAAGATGCAGAAGAACGGTCCGATCAGCTCCCCAGGATGTGCCACTTAAAACACGTAAGCTATTAGGAGAACGGTCACACTTTGCTTTTAAAAACGAAATGTGCGGAGTCCAAAAAATGTCGCCTCCCCTCAAATGGAAGACTATACGGCCCAAGATGGAGAGAGAGCGAAGAGAAAGCTTTCCGGCGCCAGAAATTCACAAAGAGGGATATCTCGGCGGAGAAAGTAAAGCCGTTGGCGTTACTCCAGGGGTAGAGACGGTCGATACAGCTCCGGAGACGTCATTCGAGCAGACAGGTCCGCCTTGAACTGCAATAAATGGCAAAATCGTCAACGAAAAGGGACCATGAAATGCCAGGGGGGCATACAATCAACAATGGGGATGATAGCAGACGCAAAAAGTGTGACACTCAGTACAGAGCCCTGCACTACACCGTTCTCTCGAATAAAACCACTAGATAAAACCGAGCCCACACGTACACGAAAGACGCGATCCGTCATAAACTCCCGAAGAAATATGGGAAGACGACCGCGTAAATTCCATGCGTGGAGTGTACGTAAAATGCCGCCCCTCCAACAAGTGCCATAAGCTTTCTCCAGGTCAAAAAACACAGCCATTGTTTGACACTTTCCCAGATATCCATTCAGAATATGCGTCGACAGAGACACCAGATGGTCGACGGTAGAGCAATGGCGACGAAATCCACACTGAGCGTTCACTGGATGTTTCTAAGACTCAAGCCACCATGTCAACCGCCCGTTGATCATTCGCTCCATCACCTTGCAAATGCAACTGGTGAGGGAGATAGGGCGGTAGCTCGAAGTTAGTTGGCGATCCTTCCCAGGCTTAAACATAGGGACAATGGTGGTTTCGCGCCAAACAGAAGGAAAAAAGCCGTCTTGCCAATACGGTTATAGACCTGTAAGAGAAAGAATTTACTGTCGGCTGAAAGGATCTTTAACATCAGGACATGAATGCCGTCCGGCCCAGGAGCGGAGTGCCTAGAGCAATGGAGAGCGTGCTCCAGCTCCGCGTTGTGAAAAGTTAATTATAACATTCAGTATTAGCAGACCAAAAACTATAGGTCTCGGAATCCAGCCGGTCTTTGAGTGTGCGAAGGCCGGCGGAATAATGGGCAGAATTGGAAAACGCCTCAAAGGCAGCACCCAGAGTGTTAGCAATGCTAACCGGATCCACTATAGAGGCATTGGGAACCTGAAGACCAGACACAGTACAATGCGACACTTTACCGGAGAAACGACGAAGTTTATCCTAAACAACAGAAGTTGGCGTGAAGCGATTAAAAGACTCCACAAAACGAGTCCAGGACGCCTTCTTGCTATCCTGAATAATGCGACGAGGCCTGGAGCGCGATTGTTTAAAGTAACCAAATTATCAAGAGTAGGGTGTCACCAAAACACCCTAGGCGCAGTTATGAGCACGAGCGGCATCTCGACAGTCCTCGGTCCACCACGGACAAGGAATGCGCCGAGGGTGGGAGGACGAACGGGGAATTGTGCGCTCGGCGGCAGTTAAAATCGTAGAGGTAAGGTGCTCCACCATTTGGTTAACGTCAGTGAAGAGCTGGTCCTCAAAACACACTAGGCTGGAATACAGTCTCCAGTCCGCTTCTTTTAATATCCAGGTAGGTGTTCTGGAATGCTGGACGTGGTGAGACAGAAGAGAAACGATGCAAGGGTAATGATCGCTGGAGTGGGTGCCAGCGACGACTTCCACTGCAGACGACAAGCAAGCTGGATTGAGCAAGCGGCAAAGTCCAAGTGAGAGAATGTACCAGAAGAATCAGAAAGAAACTTAGGCTCTCCTGTATTGAGGATGGAGAGGTTGAACTGAGCTAAAATGTCGGAAAGAAGGTTCCCTTTACACAAGCCCTAGGCGAACCCCACAGGAGATGATGGGCATTAAAATCTCCTAATAGAAGAAATGGTGTTGGGAGAGCGGACAGGAGATCTCGAATGTCCGCGTTAGCGAGGGGAGACGATGGAGGTGAATAAACGGAGCAATGCGAAAGGAAAAAGCCGGGTAATTGAATCCTAACAGCTACAGCTTGCAAGTCGGACGTAAGTGTGAGAGTCTGAAAATGAACGTCGTTACGCACTAATAGCATGACACCTCCATGAGTAAGAGATCCCTCATCCGGTGCAAGATCGTAGCGAACCGGAGTATACCCTCGGAGATCAAAACGATCGTGAGGACGAAGCTTGTTCTCCTTGCAAACACACCACTATAGGTGAATGGGGACGCAATAAAAGTTGCAGTTTCGCCCTATGCGATCGTACACCACGTAAATTCCAGGTCAGAATAGCCATGAATAAAAGGGATAAACTGTCTACTTAGAAGGGCGACTCAAAATAACCTTCTGCTTCACCTTGGGGCTCGGGCTTTTGGTATGGAGTTGGTCAGACTTCATAGCTTCCTCGAAGGGAGGGGCCACGCGCTCAGAGCCAGAAACCGATCAAGCGCCGAGGGTCTTTAAGACAATCTTCCCTACGAAGTTTCTGCTTTGATTTCTTCTCAGTGCCTTGTGACTTCAGTATCTTAGGACCAGCTTTAGATGGCTTGATAATTGTGTCAGAAATGGACGGCCGGATGGTATTGGCGGTCAATGCAGGTCTGTGTTTCGGCATCCTTCCGGGGTACTGGCGAGGCAACAACAGAACTAAATGTACCTGATCGCAGGAGCGAAGGTTGGCGCGCATGGTAACGCCTCCGGGCTTCAGCGAAGGAGAGTTTCTCCTTTACCCGGATCTCCTGGATCGTCCAAGTACCGCGGACAGCCGGCAAATGACGCAGAATGAGACCCTTTGCAATTAACGCAGACGGTTGCTGATAAACAGGTACCATCGTGTGACGGTTGGCTACATGAGGCACAGATGGAAACGGCACTCTTACAAGAGACTTGCGTATGCCCAAAACGTTGGCATTTAAAACAACGCAGAGGTCTAGGAATATAGAGCCTCATCGCAATACGTCCGTACCCTGCTGAAATACTCGTGGATCGACGCCATCGAAAGCTATAAACAGGGTACGAGTGGGTACCAACACTCCGTCGCGTTTAGCCTGCACTCGATGAACCGCTGTCACCTTTTGGTCTGATAGATATTCGACCAGGTCATCGTCCGATATTCCATCGAGGCTATGCGTGGTGACTACGCCTCGACAGGAATTCAAGGTGCGGTGCTTCTCAACACGGATGGGATAACCGTGGAGAAGCGTGGCGTGCAACAAGGACTTACTTTGTGCATTAGACTTGGTTTGAAACAACAAGGAACCATTCCGAAGACGAGTGCAGGACTGAACCGTACCAGCAACGGCGTCAATGCCCTTCTGAATTATAAAACGGTTCAGCTTCTCAAAACTTTGTCCTTTTTCTGTTCGTGTAATGACTAAGTAACAACCGGATAGCGATGGCGCTACTTCTGTTACAAATACTTTTTGGCGCTTGTTAATAATGGAGAAAGACGGCTCCATAGCGAAAGAAATCCTCCACCATTGCAACCGTCTCCGACCTTGGGCTCTGACTTCTCGGGCGTTACCCCGGCCTGGGTAAGTAGCCTATCTATACCAGTCTCACACCAGGGTCACACCTCCCAGAACATAGTCAGCGGGACCCAATGGCCGTGGGAAGTCAGCAGCTCATGCAATGCCCCCCCGCGGGACTGCAGTTGAACAACGGATACGAACACAAACCCTACATGACGACCCCGGGTGGTGGGGATGACGCTATTACCCACTCACTCAGCTGCACACCCAGTGCGCGGGTATCCGTCAGCCTGTGTCCACGGAGGATTGAAATAAATAAACTGGGAAAACAAACCAAAAGCGTGTGGGCGTATCGTGAATGGTTGTCGTGCGAAATGTTCGGAAAGAGACAAGACAGGAAAGAAACGATGGTGAGGGTGGCATGGAACGAAGTGCAAAGAACGCACGAGAGCCTACCTTGAGTCCCCCGGTCACGAGGACGAACCCACCTCAACCGGACGAGGGTGGAGGGATGATGATGGCGATGAGAGGCTCGGGACTCCGGGTGCGCAAAGCCCGTACTCACATGAAGTGAGCCTCTGGGAGGCCACAATAGGTGTATGTAGGTGTCAGTTCACGAGGTGTCCCCCTCCGTTGTATAATCTATACCTATGTTACAGCGGAGCCGTCTTGCTCGGCTAATTAAGCATTTAATAAATATGAATATGTAAGGTAAAGGCACAGGCGAATGGAGGGGGGCCCTAAACCGTGACAGAGCACCGCACGCAGACCAGTCAGCCCGTTGTTTTTTTACTCCCGAGAGGTAGGAATGAGGGGAGAGATCCGAAGAGTTACCAGATCTCGATGACGACGGGCACAAGCCCATACGGGGCCCAATGCTTCCAGATTGAACGCCTCCAACGCCACCCGAGTCCACTCTATTGGACCCGAGCTTCGTGGGTCCCTCGAAGCATGCAGAGGCGGTTTCCAGCCGAGAAGTTCCAGACGACGTCGGGATGAAACTTCTACAGAGCGCACAGCCACCGTCCAGCTACTACCGTGGTACAGGAAAATGGGGTGGGGGCGGAGAGTCGTGGTGGAAGATTAACCACCTAGCATTCGCCTGTAGACTCGGGGAAACCACGAAAAACCCATGGGTCAGAGTGAACGGTGACCGGAGATCGAACCCGAGAAATGCGAGTCGCACACATTACCGCGGCGTCACCAGCTCGGTGAAGGCTGCTATACACAAAGCTTACCAAGGTGCAGTAAATATAATTATGTATTAAAGAGTGCCCTGCAATTGTGCAGAACTAGCTAATGGAAACGAATGAGATGACTGAAAGGAACTCCATGTTTACGGCAACCGCACTCACATTCAGAACTAGAGCCATGAAAAGACCATTTATTCCTAATGTACAATTTATACTTTGGGATAGATACATAGCATCTGACTGCTGCATAGCGGCATGCGCGTCATCGCAGCAAAGGACACAGTAGCACAGAGTAAATTACAATCGTGCCTCTATGTGATGACTGGCTAAACTCAAATTGGGACGCACTATCTCCAATTATAGCAGGTAGCTCCCCGTGAAAGACTGATATGCACGGCTTTAATTCTAGCGCATTTCACTGCCAAGCGCAACCTTTTCAGCCGCGGTTTTCAACATTAACGTTCTGTTTTTAAAACTGATGAAAAATAGATTATTGTTGTGCTGTATCGTTTGCAAATAACTTAAATGCTCTACGAGGATAAAAATATCTGATGTTTAACGACAATATGACTTATTATAATTTACTTTCACATTTATTCTATAAGTTAGGTATAAAGTTTATGTTCTATCTACTTCTAATTGATCATGATAATATCCACTAGAAACTGTTGCAAAACACGTTTTGCGGTAGCTATATAACAAAATGCAGGAAGCCAAGACGACAGTCAAGTTATTAAAAAGCAGGTCAATAATGCTGGCATTAATGTTGCGTATTCCTTCAATGAGCTGTGAAAAACAAAATAAGAACAACTTAACGTTTCAAAGTATGCTGCTTAAACTATTAGAATATTCAAACACCAGGAAATGTTTTGGAAATGAAAAGTTCATGCAAGGTTTCTATTTTCATGAGTCTTGCGTTTTCCCATAATAGAGTTTTGTAGCTATCTTTCATGGTTTCCCAGTTAGAGAAAATTCAATAAGAATCCAGAAAGCTTCATGAACTACGTGTAGGAAATCAGAGATGTATTTTTATTCGACTAATGTTTTTAGAATTTAACTTTTTATTAAAACCATTAGAGCCATTACTGTGGAAAATAGAAAATAAGCAACATTTTTTTTAGAGGATTGGTTCGTGAGGACGAAACTTCTTGAAAAGCTTAGCCTCTCGTACTTAAAATGAGGCTTGACTTATTTATCCCACCTTTCGTTTCATTTCTAAATATGCCACAAAGGGACAGAATGATTGGCTTATGACTGACTGACTGATTGACACACGCATACATGAGATAAACGTTTGCAGAAACTATGTTATTACACATTTCGTTGTGGGTACAGGGGGATCTAGGAGACAGAAGCGACAGTTCGATGTTTAAAAGCGAATCGCTCTATGCTGGCCTTGAATTTCCATTCTTTCTATGACTTCGCGAGAAATAGCTGAATGGAACCGCACTTTAAAAAATCTCATATGCTACATTCATCTGACTTCCTCTACCCACGTTATCACTTTCTCTGCCACGTACATAGTAGCTAGAGAAGGTATTGCATTTCATCCAAAAATTCGATACCGACATTTCAACGGAAATACATGTTTTGAGACCTCTTGAATCCAAAAAAAGGTATCTTTAGAAAAAGGCCCGTGTGTGTGTGCATGTGCATGTGTGTGTGTGTGTGTGTGTGTGTGTGTGTGTGTGTGTGTGTGTGTGTGTGTGTGTGTGTGTGTGTGTGAATACCATAACTCAAAACGAAAAGTCGGGTGAATACCGAAATTAATATTTAGATTCAGTACCTTCCAAAGTTCCCCCACCACAAATTGCTATTTACATGGAACATTTTTCAAAATCTTTATTTTCTAAAACTGGCTCTAACAATTTCGATTAAAATGCCATATATAAAAGATATATACGTGACAAATAAAATGTATATTTTGAATTTTCTGGATTCTCTTTACTGGGAAGGAATTTTGTATAGTCTTGTAAACGTTATGCGATAGACGAAAACGTACTACATAAGTCTAGATCTCTTTAAAACACACAATCTATTTCATATAAAAATTTTGTAGCATCAGCCATTTACGAGTTATCCGCTATTAATGGTTCGATTTGTTCAATACGTTGTCACTATTTTTAAGTGCCATGAATTTTCAGTTGTTTAACGCGATTGCACGTAAAGAGCATTCAGATTCAAGGCCAGCATATAGCGTCCAGTTCTTAATCATTTGACTAACATTGTTCCCTTTGTATCCTAACGAAATGTGTAATGTAGCTATTTCTGCAAAGGTTTATCTGGATTAAAATGAAGTGGACAGAAACAAACTTTCGTGAAAATAAATTTTTATTCACCAATAAGTGATTGAGGGCAGAGAAAGTCATGTGAATGTAGCACATCAGAAAATAAAAATTGTATAGATTCCAGACTATTCTTACAAAAGATTATTTTTTTATCTACTACTTCATGTTAATCGAGATAAATTTTTGTAGAAATAGTTTCATTATACATTTCGTTTTAGGTACAAGAAGGATTCAGGAGGCTAAAACGATGGTAGAATGTTCAAAAAGCAGGTAGCTATGTGATGGTCATGAAGTTCTATACTCTTTCCACGACATCCCAAGGAACAACAAATACTGGCGAACTACTTCAAAATTTATGTTTGGAAAATTTCAAACCAATAACAGCAGATATTTCGGAAAAGGCTGATGTTACAAATTACAATAAATTTGCTTCTTACTTATAATAATACATATACCTCTATTTGGTTTCAACTAAAATAAATAGCGCCCAAACACCCCCCCCCACACACACACACACACACACACATTTGTCTAAAAAATGTTTTTTTTATACATTGGCCCTCAAAACTTGTATTTCCTGTGAAATTTCGATATCGAATTTTTAGGTGAAATGCAATACTTCCTCTACCTACTGGATACTAGTAGAGAAAGCAAAATAGCAAAGTATTGAAAATCTCAAACCAATGATAACGTATGTCCCCGAAATGGCTGATGCCACAGGCAAGTTATTTCAAATAAATTGTAAGTTTTAAAGACATTTACATTTTCGTGAAGTAAGTTTTTGTCTGTCTTACCAGTTATACAAAATAATACAAACTTTCTTCCGAATGAAGAGGACTTCACAAGCTATCCCCAGAACATTTCAGTTGTGATGTAAATGTCTTAAATATGTGGTGCTTTAATCAAAATGGTTAGAGCAATTGCGACGGACCTCCTCGTGCCGTCGTCTTCCTTCTTTCTTGGAGCTGTTGGTGGCTGGTTCCTGGAATTCAAGCCTAGCACACTTGTGTGTTGCCCTATTTCTAAACTCTTTCCCAGGGTGTGGTGACGGTAGACGAAATGAAACTCCAGATAACTTGAACTTTAATTTATTGCATTGTGATATTACTGTTTTGTGATGCCGCTAGCCGTGAGTTTTAAACCTATGTGCAATTCAAAGGGGCCTAGCTTCAAAGATTTACCTCCCCAAGCTAGCTGTGTCTCCTACATCTAACTTCACACGCATCGCCACAAACATGGCGTGAATTGTTGCCTCTTCTTCAGGACCAGACGAAAAAGAACAGACGCGCGAGCTCTGCACGTGTGCGCTTTTATACTCGCTTAGGGGACGCTAAGTTCGCCTAGCTCTTTTCTAATCTTTTCTGTTATTGGTTCTCCCCTAAGCGTGCTATGAAAACATCTGCCTCCAAATCTGCAGTCTTGACAAGTTTGGGATTTCCAAGGTGTCAAAATCTCTCTCGCTCTCTTTCCATCTTATTGCTATCTCTCTCCGTGCCTGTGACTGTTTAGCTGTGTTGCCAGCCCTAAACCCCTTTCTACCTGCCTGTTTCTCTTCTCACGGCTAGCTAGCTTCACATCTTACATATATGTTACAATACTCAGCTTATTTCCTATTACATTTATGTTCCCTATATATCATAGTTCCCGCTACACAATGTTTTAGAAAATCTCAAATAACGAACATTTTTCCATGTAAAGAGTAGTTTGTAGTGGCAAGATTATCTTTAAGATCTTTGTGTCGCAGTTTTACTAAACTTAAATACAAAGTTTGATACTTATCCTATATTTTGAGCTATGCTATTCATATACACACACACAAGTACACTCATGGACCTTTTTCTAATTTTTTATTCATAGGTAAGATTTCCTGTGAAATCACGATATCGAAATTTTGGGTGGAATGCAATACTTCCTCTACATACTAGGTGTACAAAGGTAGAGAAAGTAATAATCAAATAACTTAACAACTTTTGATAATATACTCGCTGAATTGAGGAGTTTGGCACAAAGCGACGCAATCAAGGTTATCAGGTTCGATACCAGCGGATGTAATTGGACCATGACCAGCAAAACGACCAGCAGGATTTCTCCGATTTCTTCCATCAATCACTCCGCCTATTTGCTCCATCACTTCTTCAACGTAATGTATTTCCACCCACAGGCTGCAGATCGAAAGCGGGTTGTAATATCGTCTTATACTTAGTCGAAATATAAATATGTAACATGTAAGGTTTATCAGATAAGCTATTACTCGCGCAAAACTTCTGGAATCGTGACCTTGATTGCCAACCCAGCTGCCGAGCCTAGGAATGGTTTATGTTTAGCTTAATCAACGAAAGCGATATAATACCTTTGCTTACTCACAGTGCGCAACACATACAGTCTGCATAGAAAGTGTCTGCATCTGGTTGTAGTTTTAAAGAGAGCAGTATCTAAATAGTACTTTATATTTGTTATATTTATAACCATGGCTCCTATGTTTTCAAGGTTAAGTGGTAAGGTGTTACGTAGTCAAAGTAGGGAAATAATTGCAAATGTTCTCGACTTCATGAAGCAAGAAGCAGAGATGAAGGAAGAAAATATATGTTCATCCGAGTTCCACAAAAGCCTTAAGAGAGTGAAAGAAAGAGTAGTCAAAGCAACTGGTGTTTCACCGAGTTCCGATTCCAGAGTTCTCAAAGATAAGAGAAAAAAAGCATATGGATGAAAGAGTACCATTTGACACACCTGGGAAGAAACATAAGGTCCCTAAATGTATTACAGAAATAGACGATTTCGAATGCGTCATTCGGCGCAAGATTCACAATTCCTATGTGGAAGAAAAAACTGTGCTAACAATAAGCAGATTGCTCATCAAGCTGAAAGACAGCAGAAACTTTCAAGGTGGTGCTACAATCTCAGAAAAATTATTAAAGATTTAGGGTTCAAGTGGAAGAAACCGAAATCAAATAGAAGAGCTCTAACAGAAAAGAAAAACAAATAAATAAATAAATAAATAAAAAATAATAAAATAAAAAAAATAAAAATAAAAAGTAAATGTTGCCATGATAGTTTAGTCGGTTAGAGCAACGGCACGGAAAGCCTAAGATCCGTGGTTCAAATCTCGACTATGGCATTGAATTTTTCAGTCTGATTCTACCTTTCCAAATGAGTATAATTTTATATGTACTTATATCAGCATAAATTTTAAAGGTGGTGCTACAAATTTCAGAAAAATACTATGGTGTTTGAAGATGAGTCATACATACACAGCAGTCGTACAACATCTAAAAGTTGGAGTGACGATAGCGAATTAGGTTGCAGGTTCTTGTTGCTAAAGGGCAAATACTTATTATCGTTCATGCTGTTGGAAAGATCGGCTTCGTTTCAAATGCCCTTCTTTTACAAGTTGCAAAAACAACAGGAGATTTTCATCAAGAAATGAATACAGAAAAGTACATGAAGTGAATCAACGCCATGTTGATACCTAATATGTCTGCTGGGTCTGGTCTGGTCATCGACAATGCTTCACAATGCGTAAACACTCAATTGACAAACAACCTACCTCAAATTCCTTGAAAAAAGAAATGAGAGCTTGATTACTTAGACATAATATAGCTTTAGATGAAAGCATGAGTAAAACAAAGCTATATAACTTAATTAAAGCCAACAAACAGCTTCAGACGTCATACATACGTGACCAGATAGTAATACAACATCGCCATAATGTACTTAAGACTGCCATCGCATCGCCCAGATCTAAACCCAATCGAATTATTCTGGGATGATATCAAAAAATGGGTGGCATGCAGAAATATCACTTTTAAATTAAAATATGTGGAGCAGTTATAACGCCAGCAATTTGCTGAAATTGGAAGGCCAGAATGGGAAAATGTATGTCGACATGTTGAATAAATTAAGAATCATTATTTCGAAAAATACGGAATTGCAGAAAATCAAATAGAAAGAATTCTCATCCAAGATAATGGTGCAGAAAGTAGTGACAGCAGCGATGACGGCAATAATGTGAGTGATTCCGCAGAAGAGGAAGGGTTATTAGGTGTGGAAGAATTGGAGGCAATGATTGATAGTGTTTTTTATATTAAGCGCTTTTTACAGCGTGGATTTTAATATACTGTATATAACTAAGTTTATCATTGCAGCGCATAACCGGTGTGCGAACATTTGACAATGACTGTCCCACGCACTCCTGCAGCATGCAGACGACCGGTCACCTCCTGATCCGGTAAGAAACTCGCTTCAAAGCTCTCATTAAGATTTTCACGTGTCTAGAACTGTTGCGCCGATTATAACAGCAGATTGTATGTATAATCACTGAAGAAGGTTTGTTGCTGCTACGTATGGAAATCCAGTTTGAAGAAGATGTATTATATTCCGACTGTTGGGGAACCGAACTTGAAGTAGTTGCAACCGCACGTATGGTAAAAAGTTTCCGGTAGCCTTCGCCCCAAATGTTTAAAAAATATTAACTTTGTAATTTTGACTGTTTCTTTAAATATTATATATTTATGTTTGCCTCGGCTGCGTCAGTATTTATATTTTTTTAGAGACATGAATGTCTTAGCAGGGAGTGGTGCGACTGAAGAACGTAGGCTTACACAGATTATAATTTTACTTCACTCTAATGCTTGACACGATTTAAATAAGACTTCACTGATATAGGGAGCCGTGAGATTTTTTTATTAATTACTTGCACTTTTTAACACGTAAACTATTTTTGTCTCACACTGAATATGTATTAAACTTCTCGAGGACGCATCCCGCGTCCGGTTAGGAACACTGTCTACAAGCAACTGACTTCTGAATTTGTAAATTTTGCTTCATTTTAGTTTCTGATTGGCTAATCCTAGTCCAATAGAATACCTTCATTTAACTAAAGCTCTTTCTGGTTGTTGATTGGTTATTTATTAAATTGTCTCAAAAATTACATTATTGTTGCTCCAATAATTACAAGTAGCATTGTTAAACTTTCAAATTCATTATTGACCCAAGGTTACCTCATTGTTACCTCACTGTTAGCAACTTTTGACCTATTTCTCATAGCTCCTACACTATTAAACTACGTAATACATTCACATAACATTATTAAACATGTATACAATAATATAAACATATATAATGACTGTAATATACACTTTTATATATTGTTACATACACTTATTGTTTTAAGGCGGACTGTTATTGAATTTATATATTATATAATTTGACTGAAATCATTTAAGTGTTAAAAAATACTGCTTCATCACCTCCTACACATTAAGCGTTAAAATTGGCTGAAATGTCTGATAACACGTTATGAAAGAAGTTTGAATACGTTCGTTTTAGCATTATGTACGAATCAGAGGAACGCAATGGAAATGCATATGTAAAATGGTGTTGCATTTGTCATTTTGTAGCATTTTCAATGGTAACTATTGGCATACCAACAACGTCCTTGATTTTCTATTACATAGGCACTTTCAGCAAATGTATTTCGTATACTTTTCTCAGTAACCACATAACACGAGTTACGCGTATGGTACTTGAGAATCTCGTTCATTCTAAAATTGTGATAATGCAAAGCTTGTTATTTTAGAGCAATCGTTAAGGATTGAAATGCCCTATTTAGAATCACATAAATTTATCAACTAATCTTTCATTTGAAATGGCGTAAACTATAATTTTGGGTCATAATTCACTTCCTTGATCATTTTGACAGAAGTAAACCAGTTACTGGCGTTTGTGAAAAGGTTATTTGAAGCTACGTATGTATAACTAAAGTAAACAATAGGTAATGTCCATGAAACAATTCAGGGTGGAATGATTTAAGAGAATTCCCCTTTTAATATCCATTTTCGCGACAAAGTGAACAAAAGGTAAAATACTGCTTTGCTGTCCGAAGGTCCTGATAGTCATAGAATAACATTCATCATTTATATATTTATGCTATATTAGCGTATATGTGCTGTATCTTTTAGTCCATGATGGATGTGATAAGGTTTTCGGCTACTCTTCTGTTCTCCACAAAAATTACTTTGCTCTTCTACAAACTTTACTCACTAAAGTTTATTTTCATATCTACTACATGTTAATTGGGATAAACGTTTGAAACAGTTTTATTTACAAGGGATATAAATGTTTAGAAGCCAGTCGCTATACGCTGGCCTATAAATTCCACACTCCTTCCATAACATCGCGAGAAACAGCTGAATAGCGACATCACTTAAAATTGCGCAGGGCGATGGATTTTTTTCGGGCGTAAAAATCCTTAGCATAGCTTCCTTCGGAAGGGAAGTAAAGCCGGTGGTCCCGTGTCGTAGATTTATGGCACGTAAAAGAATCTCAAGCCTGATAAAGAGGCCTCTGAGCAAAATTACCGGTCTTTCACGCCCAATATAGAATGGGACGCTAAGAACCACAACAGTTAAAGAGCGTCCATAAATAAAACTCAATTTAATTTTTAATTTTAACTTAAAAGTGGCAAATGTGTTGAAAAATTCAAACCAAAAATAACGATATCTCGTAAATGGCTGATGCCAGAGAAAAAGGTGTCAGAAATAAATTGTAAGTTTTAAATAGATCTACATTTTTGTAAAATACTTTTTTTCTACGTTTACCAGTTGTATAATATAATAAAAAATTTATTCCGAATGAAGTTGACTTCATAGCACATTCCCGGAAAATTCAAGATAAATCTTTTATTTATAGTTGAAACACCTTAAATATGTGGTATTTTAATCGAAATCGTTAGTTATTTTTTGAGGAAACAAAAAATTTCAAAAAAGTGTTCCGTGTTAGTGTGGAAGTTTTCTTGGAAGATACTAGTATTTATCCAGGTTTTCGTTTTTAAACTATGGTGTTCACACACACACGAACATTTTTCTAAAATGCTTTTTTGTATTCAGGGTGCCTCAAAAAATGCATTTGCCGTGAATTCTCTGTGTCGAATTTTCGGGTGAAATGCAATACCTTTTCTACCTACGAGTACTATATACGTGGTAGAGAAATAAAAAAAATATATTTTGGCCAATATAACCATTCAATTACTTCTTATAGTCTCTCTACATACAGATGGTAAACAGTGAAAGAAAAATGCAAAGATCCGCAGCAAGCGTAACACCACAAAACACGTTACTTACTGTAGAAGCATTTTCAAGTATGTTTATCTTAGGCAGTACTTGGTCAAGATATCTCTGCATGCATAATGAGGCAAACACACTTCGCGAGTCTTTGCACGCATACCATGTTACGTTGCACTGCAGGGCATTACGTGATCTGCAGTGTTTGTACGTCCCTCGTTGAGCAATCTGAGAAAGCTGATAGAGAGGTCCTACTTGGAAAATAATCTCTTTGTCATTAAATGTGGGCATGTCTTGTGTTTTCTATTTGCATTCCGTTTCTAACAAAGTTGTTGCGACGCAACTGTGCGAGAAGGTAATAAACCAGCTCCAAGTGAGAAGATACCCCACGAATAACAAGTGGAAGAATCTGCTATTACAGACTCAAAGCCAACTTAGACTATTTGGCAAAGCGAATAAGCTCGAAACTTCACTACCAGGAAAGTGTACAAAAACCTGATATTATACATTTACACTACTTTCTGTAACCGCTATCGTTTACTATTATGCAGTTACTACAAAATATTCTTACAAAAGTGTATTTTTTATTTCGTGTTAATCGAGATAAACATTTGCCAAAATAGTTGCAATACACATTTCGTATTGGGGGATACGGGAAATCGAAGCGATAGTCAAATGTTTAAAAGCAGGCTTCTATATGCTGGCCTAGTAACGCCATATTCTTTCCACGACATCGTGAGAAACAAGGGAATAGCGACAGAACTTTAAAAAATGACAGAAGTATTGAACAGTTCAAACTAGTAATAATGCATTTCTCGGAAATGCTTGATGTCACAAAAACGATATTTGAAATAAATTGTGTGTTTTAAGGAGATTCACATTTTTGACGTTTTTATCTATCTCTTAACGTTTACCAGTTATACAAAATAGGAAAAGGATTACATACGCTATTCCCAGAAAATTGAAGGCTTCATTTTATGGAGGGTGGGAACTTCTCTTTGGCCAGGATTTATTCCCCATCCTCCCTGTAGTCAGGAGGTATGAATGATTGTATCATGTAAAGTATGAATGTAATCACCCAAATGTAAAACCAGTGAATATCATTGCTGATGAGAATTCTTCCAAAAGGTAAAAGAGCTTATGTGTTACGATGAATTTCTCTACACTTGTACAAAATATTTTTACAAACGCTTGTTCTCCATCTACTTCATGTTAATCGAAATAAATATTTACAGAAACTACCTTATTGCTAATTTTCTTGTAGGTGCAAGGGGAATATGGTAGGTTATAAGCGATAGTCAAATCTTTTAAGAGCTGGTTGCTATGTGGCGCATTCCATTCTCTTTGTATGTCCAGGACATAAAAAAATGAATAACGAATTCCCATTTGAGAAAAAGTATGTTTTGGAAAGTTCAAAAATATAACAAGAAATATCTCGGAAATTGTTCACTCGACAAAAAAAAAGCTATATATGACATAAATTGTGTGTTTTAACGAGCTCTACATTTTTTGTGTAGTAAAATTTTGTCTATCTCTTACGGTTTACCAGTTATGCAAAATCCATTCAGAAAATTCAAGATTCAATTTTATTTTCCATGAAAGTATCTTAAATATATGATATTTTAATCAAACTGTTAGAGCCATTTTTGTGAAAACCAAAATTTTCGAAAAATGTTCTATGTAAAGGGTAGTCTGGGGTGCGGGGATTTTCTTGAAAGTCTTCGTGTCGCATCTTTGAAAGAATCCTGAACCTAAATACCAAGTTTGGTATTTATCCGATTTTTCGTTTTTGAGTTATACTGTTCACAGACGCACACACAGGGATCTTTTTCTAAAAATGCTCTTTTTGGATTCAGAAGGCCTCAAAACATGTATTTTTCCGGGGAAATCTCGATATAAAATTTTTGGGTGGAATGCAATACCTCCCCTACTTACTATACGTAGTAGAGAAAGTAAAAGGGCCGCCGATATGACCTGAGATGCATATAATTGGAACAAACAAAAGGATAAATTTTCCACGTAATGGATAGTTTTGGATAAAAAGGGTTATTGAAAATATTCGTGTCGCATTTTTGGAAGATACTGAACTTAAATATCATGTTTGGTATTTATCCAATTTTTTGTTTTTGAGACCCCACACAGACACACGCGCTCGCGAGTACCTTCATCTAAAACGCTTTTTTGGATTCAGTGGGTTTCAAAGCATGTATTTCAGTGAAGTGTTGGCATCAAATTTTAGGAGTGCAATACTTACTTTGTCTACTAGTACGTGTGGTAGAGAAAATAAAAATGCCATCGTGCTAGAAGGACAGAGACTGTTACATCTCCAAGAATTAATAATTGCAGTGATTTACGACGACGAATGAGAAAAACAAGATCGTAAATGCAAGCATAGTGTTACATTTCAGCTGATTTCGTAAAATATTACGCCCTTCATTCTGATAATAATTAGTGTGCATTTGGGAAACGATACTAAAGATCTCATGTGAATACTCACATGGCTTTCTCCATCCATGCACATTCAGATATATCCGTTTCCTATTCTAGTATACACGTTAAATTGTTCACGATATTCTTTTACCTAGGTATGATTACAAAATAGGCAATAAATGTTTAGTTTCATACATATTAAAACAGTTTTCAAATGTAACAAGCCCTTCCAATAGAAACATAAGGAAGAGTCACAATCTTCCAAGCATACTCGTCAGATGACATACTAGGGAAAGTATAACATGGAATACTTCGAAAACGACTAATGACACGAATTTGACTGTATGTTAGTGAACTCTATGTTTTTCCTGCACTAAACTTTAGTCTATCTCTCGTAATTTTCCAAGTATAATAAACTATACAAAATTAAATCAGTATGAAGAGTCAAGATATGCATTTGATTTGTCACATTAATTTCTCAAACGGAGATGGCTCCGCGGCTCGCATTTGGGAGGTCCCGGGTTAGATTCCCGTCGACCTTGGGTTTCTTGCGGTTTCCCTGGACGGTAGGCGAATTCTGGGGTAGTTTCTCATCTACCACGATTTCCTTTCCATCACTTCCCTTCCATTCCGTCCCATTTTCATCTTTCAGGTGTGCTTCTAGGTTTCTAGGTTTCATGGTGTATGACGGTGCTGGATAAATGGCGCGGATGTTTGCTCAAAGGAAAGATTACGCCTCGTGGACATTAGACGTATGTTTGGTCGACGGATCGCTTATCGCCCTCTCTAGGCAGCTGCAGCAATGAAATGGGTCTTCGAGCTTATAAATGTTAGGGACCTCCGCGCGTCTCTGTGACCTGTTTGCCTGGAGCTTATAGCCTCGTGTGGTTCCTTCACTTCATCCCTTCCTCCTGCGGGCTGGTAGCCACAATAGATCTATGTAGGTCGCAGTGTGCAAGGTGCCCCCCTCCTTTGTAAACCTTCCCTAACCTAATATCTAATATCTGAAACATATATTAACCAAAACCGTTAGAGGCATTTTTTACAACATGAAAACCAATTAACTTACTTTTCCTGTAAAGGGTGGTTTGAACTTAGGGAATTTTCTTGCAATTCTTAATCTGGTATGCTTAAAACGTCTCTTACCTATCCGACGTCTCGTATTTGAGGCATGTTCAAATACGAAACGTACACATACGCGTCGATCTTTTTCTAAAAAATGCTTTGGGTTGTGAGAGAGTTTCATAGACTTAAGGAATGGCATTTACGGTGAAATCTCGTAGCGTAGGTGGAACATAATATTCCCTCTATCTACTGTGGATAGGCCATGGAGAAAGTAAAAGTGTACGTTCTTGAGGCCCATTACTCATTGTTCCATATCATTTCAAACAAATTTAAAATGGCGATAAATGATCTTCCTACTTCCTTGTATAAAATATTAACTCAGTAGCAAAAGTTTAGGTGTTTTTAGTTTCCTTTCAAGTAACTCACTTTTCTTTTATCGAACATAAGCAGGTATAAACCATAGGTTAACTTTTAAAAGATACCTACCAAGACTCCCGAGCGAGTTGACTCCGCGGCAACGTGAGATGCTAGCATCTGGGAGGTACCAGGTTCTATTCCCGTCGAACACCCACTCTGACCTTGGGTTTTTCGTGGTTTTCTCTGATTGGTAGGCGACCAGATTACCTTTCCCTCATTTATGTTTCATACCATTTCGTGCTCATGTTTCAGATATGCTTCTAGGTCTCGTAGCGTGAGGCCGTATCGCGGATGCTTGCGCCAATGGGCAGTAGAAGTCTGCCTGGTTGCATGGGTCGTTCATCGCCGTTTCTGGGCAGCTCCAGTAGTGGGTTAGGTCTTCGAGCCATGAAACGTTAGCGACTTCCGCAAGTCTCTGTGGTCTCCCTACAACCTGCAGGCTCCTGTGGTTCCTTCACTTCATCTCTTCTTCCTGAGTGGGGGGGGGGGGTAGAGGCCGCAATAGATCTTTCGTATCAGCTTCCAGTCTGTTCTTGTGCAACTGCTACAGTGTATATTGAAAGTGTTTCTGCCAATAATTATCATTATCAATACGGAGTATAGGAAAAAAAGCTTTTGTTTAAATAATTTGTAAAACGGATATGAAAATAAACTATAGAGAATGGATAGAGAAAGCCATGCTTTTTTGTTTTTGCTCTAAAATTATTGTTGGTGGGATTCAGCGTACCCTAAAACGTTCTATAGTTTTGGCTCTGGATTCTGGTGAAATCGTCACTTCAAACCGTTCGCTCGAACGTAGTGTTTCTTCTGTCTTAGATGGTAGTAGAGAAAGTGGAATTTTAAATCGCATCAAATATAAATTAAAATAAAGAATAAAAGTATTAAAATATTTTAATTTATTATTGATCAGCATTATATAGTGCTTTACAGATTTCTATTCATAAAGAATTGGTAGCCAGTAATTTGCTGAGGTTGGCGATAAGGGTTCCACGAAATTACGTAAGGGAAATTAATTTAACAAACTAATGATTATGAATTAATTGTTCTTACACACAGACATGTTTGTGGGGCAAGGTTAGAATATGTGTAGAACAATTAATTCATTAACTGGCCTGATAGGGGCTAAAATAATGAAACCACGGACTTAAAGTACTTACAACATTGTAAGCCGCCATTGGGGTATGTCATCTCAAAAGAATTTGAGATCTCCTTGCGGTTTACCGGGAAAAATGCGAGTCTGCTGGAGAATTTAGTGTGCAACCGCATGTCGCCATGGTAGCTTGGTGGTTAGAGCTACCGGACGGAAACTGGGAGATACATGGTTCAAATCCCGGCTAGGATAGTAAATTTTTCAGTACTCTGATTCAACCTTTCTAAACGAACGATTAATTCCTTGAAGTATAAGAGATAAGTATTTGTGTGACAGATGGAGCTAGTCGAAGTTATTATTGGGAGTCATCTGTATCTTCGAGTAGTAGGTCGTGAAGTAGTCTTCTTTTGAGGTGTGTCGCGATACTTTAATTTCAATAATTATGAATTACACTTGGCAACATGAAATGTAAAATTTTCTCACGAAAAGAGAGCCCGATTGGAGTTCCAGTGCTTTCCCGCTTTATTCTATCACTGCCCAAACATTCATATTGAACACATAACTCATTTCTTGCACAACAGAAGGAAGGGCAATAATAATATGGATCCAGTATTTGAATTGGTATCCACCTTCATACACCAAGAAGGCCATCAGTGGTAAATATGTCCTTCTTCAGCTTCTAGAGGCCTGTAACTGACCCAGTGTATCAGGATCTGACACAATTAGCGCTTCATTAGAAAATGTAAATTAGACACCAGAGAAATTTCAAGCTGAGCTATTACAACTGACTTTCACTCACTTTACAAAATGTCTTTTTGACCCTTCCTTCCTGCCTTTCACGAATTACATCACGCTTCCGTTGTGGTGACCGAAACTCGAGTCTTTTCCTCTTTCTCATTGCTCTTTTTCTCGCCAATCACTGCTACTATGCGCAATAAAACCAGAATATCCAAATAAAGCCTTTGGCAATTTAAAGTCATTTTTGGAGTAAGATGTGTTAGGCCGAGCGCATCCAGTACAAGCTGCTTTTGGCAAAATCGCTTTTCCTAAAATAATTTAGAATATTTTGCTTTCGTAAAGAAAACGTGTCATAGCTGCATACCTATTGAGTAAAAGCGAAAACACTCTCGAGCATAATTTGACACAAATAATTTTGCTTGCATGCAGCAAGACCATTGCTCATTGATAAATACAGGCGGATTTATATGCCCTAAAAAACATGAATATATGCATGCATTTATGCAGTAAAAGGTTGAAAATATGTTCTGAAAATGGAAAATATGTACAAAAATATTTTAATACCATTATGAAGTACACAATTTTCTTACATATATAATTGGCTTTTATAAAACAATGAGTGTATTGATTTTTAGTTCTTCATTGATTATTGCAAATAGTCATTATGATCTCTTGTATTATCTATGGTCAATAATGTAGCATTTACTCATTCTTTTAACAATAGCGTCATTAATTGTTTTTATTACAATAAGCAAATACTTTTCTGTTTTCTGGCAGGAAACTTTTCTTTCTGACACTTAAAATCACTTACTTCACACGAAGTCACACGGCAGTACTGCAAACAGGCTATGTCACACACAGAGTATTAATTAACCTGTTTTTTTTCCAGATTGCCTTGTAACACAATGTTAACATCTCAAAGAAACATTAGTCTTGGATTCTTGGCTTCGATTTTTTTCCATTTTATGACAAAAGTGCTTTTCAGTTTTTCATCCACAATATTTTTCCAGGAAACACCGAAATTCTGACATGTTTAATTACTTTAGAGGGATGTTGGGTGAAACTAATGCCTTGCTCAAATTTTTTGAAAAAAATCATTTCCATGGTTTCTTACCGGAAATCCGTTATATGGAAGTAAAATGAACATTTTAATAACAAATAGAGAAAAGCTTGATATATATGTATATTTACACACACACACACACACATATATATATATATATATATATATATATATATATATATATATGCCGGGGTAAGGACAAAAAGTTTTGCAGCTAGTTATTAAATTTAGATAGCCCAGCATAAACATTGGGAGACGAAGCTTCAGAGGCAACGAGAGGACCAGGATCTTAGCTGCACATTTCAGAGCAGGCGTGGGATAATTCTCACAACAAAACACAGCTTTTCACATTAGCACATTACCTGTGGTTTATTAAATATTAAACTTGGTGCTTTTACATCGTTCACAAAAAGATTAAAGTAAAAACATTGGAGGGAGATGTTTCACACTCACAAGATCCACGCTCGCTCCCATACACAACATTCGCCCTGAAGAGACACACTACGACTCACTGGCTACTGACGCCACGCTTCCATACAAAGAAACTAGTAATGCTAGCTTCCCTCCCTTTCCTCTCTCCACCTCTAACCGAGAGGTGGGGAGAGATATCACGTCGGACGAACTTTAAAACCCCAGCCGAAATAATTATACCCAACAATGTCGTTACTACAAGGCAATGATGTGTGCGACGACAATACACACACATACACGCCACAATATGCAGATATTAGTGAAATAGGCACCATCCATTGAATACGCATTTATATACACTACAGAATCTCCAGTTGATTCTTTATCATTAAACACATTTATATATCTCCCATGCACACGTTTAACTTTCGAGGGAAAAACAAACCATACGAATATGCAAGAATTTACACTCTATTGATAACGCATTGTGTTGAACCCACACGCCTATGGCTCATCACCTACAGTTCCCTCAGATACAAGTATTTACATAATCTGTTTGTTTCCAGGATATGAAAGTGATTGCCATCCGTTTCAATTTGATAAAGCAGTAGATGCAAAAATGATTATATAATTGGGTATAAAAGGAACATAATTTGAAAGACGGAATGTAAAAGTTCGCGGAAACATAATATTTTTCTTTCTTTCTTTCTTTCTTATTTTACAGTTTAATTATCCTGTTTAGAAGATTTTATTTCGTTTTAAGTTTCAAAATTATTACACAGTTTGGGTTACAAGACCAATGTTTTATTTTACACTGATGAAGCATTTAATTTCTATCGTTGTATATCTACAAAAGTAACATTTGTCTTTACAACGAAAATGCAATATGTTTTTTAAAGTATATTCATTAAGATAACAAAATATATAAATTGTATCTGGCTTACCCTACATTGCTTTTTAAACTTTAAAAGTCTATTAAATTAATTTCATTTACTTCCCCTCGTATTTTTTATGAAATGATTGTAAACTGATCTAAAACATCTATATGATGAATTCTCCCCTGTAGTTTCGTTCAGCCCCGCGATATTCCTAATAACGGACGAAAATTCCCCAGATATTCAGGACCACCCCCAACCAATAGTCTTCCATACTCTAGAAATGTTGTAATATTGAAAATCTATTAGCAATGAAAGAATTCACGGAATGGTTGATTAATTTTAGATAAATCACAGTAGATTAAGTTTTGAAGCATTGTACCTACCTCATGTTGTTTAATAACATGATAGCAAACACCTGGCATCAATATTCAAATAAATATGGGTAAACTTGATGAATATGAAGATCCCCATCCCCAAGGCAGCAGTTTAAACATTTCGCAAATTACACGTAATCTGCAAGCAACGAGAAAAGTAGTCTTCTTCGTTAACTACAAATATCCGTTCAAAGTTTCTGATTTCCACTGGACACAATTTTCTCTCTTTATATAAGTATTTAGCATACACTAGTAATGAACTTGATTAGAATACACAGAGGAAGTGCAGCAAAATGTCTCACAGGGGTATTAGACCGAGAGAGGTGGCGCCACGGTCACGTGCCCGACTCGCATTTGGGAAGTCCCGGGTTCGATTCTCGACGACCGCCCACACTGACCCATGGGTTTTTCGTGGTTTCCCCGGGTCAGCAGGCGAATGCTGGGGTGCTTTCTTCTCTACCACGACTTCCTTTCTATAATTTCCCTTTAGTTTCGTTTCTCTCTCATATTTCAGATGTGCTTCTAGGTTTCGTGGCGTATAGCAGTGCCGGACAGATGGTGCGGATACCTGCTCAAAGGAAACAATATCCCTCGTGGACACTAGAGGGCTGCTTGGTCTTCGGGTTGTTCATCGCCCTCTCTAGGCAGCCCAGCAGTGGGACGGGTCTTCGAACTTGGAAATGTTAGGGACTTCTGAGGGTGTCTGTAGTCTATATGCGGTCTGCAGCACCTAGTGGTTCCTTCACTTCCCCCCTTCCTCTTGGGGGGTGGTACCGCAATAGATTTATGCAGGTCGCAGTGCACGAGATGTCCCCCTCCGTTGAGTAACCTATACCTATGCCTAAGGGATATTAGAAACAGTTGGCATCCTAAAACACCACTAAATATATTTGTAGAATTAGAATAAAATTCACTGAAATGTTAAATGCTGAATCTTGCACACATCTGCAGTATGTGAACAAAAATCACTAAAAGAAATAAATGTCGCATGCAAATATCGTACCGATTGTAGTTTGTTTTGTTCTGTCTTCTGTTTTCTCATTTGCTAAATTTTGATCATTTGTGTATATTGGTTGCAATGAGATACCTATGCCTTTTGTTTTAGTTTTGCACGCATTTTCTTTGGAGCAACAAGAAGAAATGTTTTCCGCTCCATGGTATTCTCGGCCAAAAGTCAAAACCATCTTCACAATTATGCTCTTTTATGACTAATGTGTTCGTATTATAGTATTCAGGCCTTGTAAATCCATTTTAGCATTTTAGCCATTTAAACATTGAAATTAGAGGTCTTGTGGCCTATGTCCGTCTGGAAGAACAGCAAGGAGAAACAATTATCAAAATCGGTTTAGTGGTTTCCAAATTACTCTACACACAAACACACACACACACACTTTTCGTTATTTGTAATATTAGTACAGTAAAAATATAATATTGACACATTTTGAATCTGTTTCTTCTCATTAACTGGATGCGCCCAAAACAAGCAGCTTTTCTATTCGCATATAATTGTTCCAATTAATACCACTATAGCACCGCAATATTCACATGTTCATCATAATAAAAGTTTGAGTTACTACAAGCAGAACATCTCAAGAATGCTTTTACTCCTAGAAAAAACACTTTTGACAAAAGAAACTTATTCTGTTGTAGCGGGCGTGGGCGCTGTAGCGCTTCTCACGTCTACACGTAATACCCCACCTGGATGATGAACTCGAGGTGGAAGTTCTCTGAAGTTCTCTTCTTGGCTATCAGTCGGCAGAGCTGTAAATAAATCCTATTCCTAGCTACCCAGTTTTGTTGAATCTCAGGATATATGCGTGAAGGCAAATTAATACGATTAGTTTCTTTAACGATTGGGATTTTTATTCCAAAATGATCGAAGTGGCTAGCAACTTGTTCCCCCTTTGAGTAATAATAAGATTGTCTATAAATCGAAGTTTTCATCTTCCCGTTACTTAGAATATTGCAGTGGACCTAGCTGTCACACGCTGTCTCCCACCCACATTGCACAAATTACGACAACTTGCCACCAGTTAGCTACTAGAGAACTTAATTATGCGAGAGGTAATCGAAATCTGTGGCTGAAACGGCAACTCTAGGCCGAGCACGAGAAATGTAATTATAGATAATTTGATTTATTAATTTTTATTGATGTTAATTCATGATACGCACATATCTTTTTCTTTTTACTGTTTGTATAGTTTAAGAAGGGTGATTTAACGATATGTATGTATTTAGGTTACGAATATTAGAGGAGTTATGAGTTGTTTAATGTAAATAATTTAACCGCTATGTTAAAATACTGTCCACGACGAAATGTTTTAGCTACAGGAATAGTGTCTTCGAAGGCAGACAATCTAGTTTTACGACGTCTCTCTGGTCGCAGGGGCATTGTTCCTACAGCGAGGGTGTAAAGTCTTTGTCCTATTATTCGATAATTCGCCGTGACCAAGTGAGACAGACAGCTAGCTTAACGGTAAATTTAGGAAAAGCCGCGATTTACGTTAAACTTGGACCAATGAGTTCCCTGTAAGTTTATACGATATAGTGAGACGCGTCGAGTGGCGCTAAAAATGGACCAATAGGAAAGGAAGCAGCCCCAGAAGCCTGCGACTATAAATGGATCTGCTAGGAACAAATTCGAGGCATTTCATTTTGGCATTTTGTCATTTGTGGGCAGGGAGAGATGCTGCAGGATGTGTGAGAGATATCGCGCCAAAAGGGAATAAAGACAGTTTTCGAAACACACCTAAGAACCGCTACTTGTAAAGAGATAATAAACATATTTAAACTTCGTGTCATATCCGCGCCGCGTTTTAACAGCGGTGGACACTATTTTAACGGCGGTAATATCAGTGTTGTGTACTACGCGGAGTAGTTAAATAAAGGAAATTGCAGTGTCATCTTCTCGTAACCAAAGCACGTCTATTTCTCCTTTTTACCACGACCCGAGGTCTACGCTTCCTTTATCAAGGATAAGTCCATGCTCCCACCTAGTTTTAAAGAAAATTACTGCAGCTAGCCGAGGACAAAATTGCAGAGAACCAGCACACTGCGAACATCTGGAGCCAACATGGAGGATGCAGCAAGGTAAGCCGCGAGCAACGGACAGGAGGAGGTGACAGCCGTAGGGCGAAACTTGTTTTTATACAGTGCTGCTGTGACGCTAGTCTTCGCGCTCTTTTACCTAGTCTCTATTTCGATTGGTTAATTGCTTAGCGTTCTATGAGAAAGAAATCATTCATTTTTGTAAGTCACGCTTCTGTCTGACCTTTGGGGAAACCCATATATCTCTGTCTCCCTCACAACTCTTGCTTCTCTATCTATTTCTTGACTGTTTATCAACTCACCATGGGGCTGCTACTCTTCCTGGAAATTCCCATCTATTTCTATCCTTGTCTCTCCTCGGACCTCTCTTTCTACTCATCGTAGTTTTGCCGATTTCTGTGCTCACTAATGTGCTTCGTCGGTGGACTTTTGCCCTGCTGTTAGCTCGCTTCTTAATTAATTACAATGTTCCTTACCTATAGTATGTCTAACATTTTGTAATATAAGTTATTTAATAGTATTTCATCATCACTATATATACACACATATGTGTGTGTGTGTGTGTGTGGTATTCCTATCCGAATTATTGATTTCCTGTTATCTACAGTATTTTCTCGTTACTGTGTGGAAGGTATTGTACCAAAATAAAACTACGAATACAGCTTGACCATAGGATTATGCACCTATCCTCCTCCTTTTCTAGAAAAAGCGTTTTATTTCAGCTATAATTGGCAATACAGTGTCTTCTGCTGCTGTTGCTGCTACAGAAGCTACGCGACAGCCGATACCACATTGGTTTCTAAGACCTGATAGTGCATTTTTCTTCCGTGTTGCATTATTTCACGTTTCTATATTGATTTTAAAATTTGAATATTACTTAATATAACTCACTTTAATTTATTTACTTACAGAGATATTTCTTTTGAAACGTCAGCCATGATAGATACTTTTAGAATCCCTTCAACTGTTTAATCATAACTTAACTGTTGGCCCTGCAATGAGCATATGAAACATATGACTGCGTCATATCAATAATATGCAGTGTAATATTTAACCAATATATAAAGCATTTCGACATAGAATGAAACGAAATATTATATGTAACTGTAGGAACTCATCCTGAAAAAAACCTCACTTTCTTATACACTTACGTGAATGTGTGACTAATGTGATCACATGACTAATGTGTGAAGCTAGCTCATCACCTGGACTTCATTCCACTGTGCAGTGGCGACAGTAGCGCAAGTCTCGCCTATCCCACATGCCCAGGCTAATATAAAGTCACTATGGCGATATCCTAAAATTTGTAAAACGAAAGCCTAGTTTTTTAATTCAGGGTGATTCGGACGTAATCTGTAACTAAAATTGGCAATTCTTCATAGCTTCAAAATCTTCTAGAACTGGAATATACTTACTCTGCACTACGTAATGTTCAGACAGTAATGAAGCGTTTTATCGCTTTTTACTTTCTCTACTACGTATAGTAAGTAGGGGAAGTATTGTATTCCACCCAAAAATTCGACACCGAGATTTCACCGGAAATATATGTTTTGAGGCCCCCTGAATCCAAAAAAAGCATTTTTGGAAACATGTCCGTGTGTGTCTGTGTATCGGTGAACAGCATAACTCAGAAACGAACAGTCGGATAAACACCAAACTTGGTATTTAGGTTCAGTATCTTCCAGAGATGTGACAAGAAGGTTTTTAAGAAAATCCCCCACCCTAGATTACCCTTTACATGGAACATTTTACGAAAATTTTAATTTTCTCAAAAATGGCTCTAACAATTTTGATTAAAATATATATTTAAGATACTTTCATGACAAATAAAATGTATGTCTTGAATTTTCTGGGAATGTCTCCAAAAGTATTCTTCATTGTGAACGACTTTTGCATAACTGGTAAACCATAAGAGATAGACAAAAGTTTGCTACAGAAAAAATGTAGATCGCGTTAAAATACACAATTTATGTCATATGCAATTTTTTTGTTGAGTGAACCATTTTCAGGATATTGCTTGTTATTCCCTTAAATTTTCCAATACTTACTTACACTTTTTCTCAAATGGGAATTCGTTATTCTTTTTTTTTTGTTCTGGTAATGCAAAGAGAATGGAATACTCTACATAGCAACCAGCTCTTAAAATATTGACTATCGCTTAAAGCCTACCAATTCCCCTTGCATCTACAAGAAAATTAGCAATAAGATTAACATCTCGATATCTCGATTAACATGAAGCATATGGAGAATAAGCGTTTGTAAAAATAGTTTTACAAGAGTAGAGAAAGTCATGTGAGTGTAACACATCAGATTTTTTTTTTTTTTTTTTTGCGTACAAACTATCGACATCGTAAATGTGAATGGGCACGTGGAGAGAGAATTATGGTGATGATTTTTTTTGTAAATGTTACATAACAAAAGTTTATAGTCATGATGTGTCTGACAGGTTGTGTTATTTACGAAATGTATATAGAATGAGTATATAAAAAATTATACTATTTTTTCGTTACTATTATTCATTTAAGTAAATCAGTTACCGTGGGAAATAGTATAGTCTGAAATTATGTTTTAGTACTTATAAATACCCTGAAAATGCCGATTTTAATCTGCTTTCAAAATACCGCACGCTGTGCTTTGCACAGAGAGGAAGAGGGTGCCAGAAGGAGAGAATGAGTAAGTGAGAGAGATAGAGAGAGGCAGGGAAAGGAACTAGAGAGAAAGAAGTAAGCAGAGGGAAAGAAAGATGGAAAGACAATGTGAGAAAGGGACAGAAGCAATCTCAGAGTCACTGTAGCACAGTGCTGCCGATGCTGCCTTTATGCACTCGCAGTGGAACGATGCTTCGCACCGCCACTACTATGGGGCACCAAACATCACAACCGCCTGCAAGCATACTCTTCTAGTTAGCGCGGCACGACCCAACTCAACGCCGCGCCGTCGCGTCGATTCTGCGTCGACTGCCAAAGAAGAACCGCACATTGGACAGGTATGCTGTACACAGTACCCTCGCCAGGTGACGTTTAACACGATCGATCACACCCACTTCGCTGATAATTTCTTCTCAGCAGACCAGAGCAACCGAGACCTCGCCAACCTATACAGAACGCTCTACGAATCCTGGATCCCCTTCCACAAAGAAAACCAACACGAACACAAAAGAACCGGGTCATTGCTAATCTAACACGAAGCATCTCTATCCAAGGTTCAAACAACTACATAAAAAAGAAAAACAGCACCAACACAGGAAAATCATAACCGCACACAAAGCCTTCGCCAATAATATTAGCTGTGAATTCCAAAATTTAATGGCTGCAAAACAAGAAGAAGATCTAAAGCTATAAGAATCTACCAAAAAGAAACTACACCGACTGGACAAGGCACAATTACAATCACGAAACACTTTTGCGTAGGAGTCTAGTCCAAACATGTACTTTGTAACCATGCAAAATGAACTGTGTAAACAAACAAAAACAATAAATAGAAAAGTATATGACTGCGCCATCCCTCATCGCAAATCTGACGAACCAAAAATAAATGAAAATAAGAACACAAATATTTCCCGTGGCTGAAGAAGGACATCGCCCTAAACAGCCTTAGGCGAAATAAGCCCTTAAATTTCCTTTGAATAGTAGTGGCGCTTTCGTCGCGTTTGTATGGGAAATTGAACCCAGACGTGAACTTTACACTACAGATGGTAACCTAAGAGCAAACTCACGATGTGAATAAATATAGCTCCCCACCCTTTCCTCTTTGTTTCTCTTTTCCTACACTGTAAATACACGGAAGGAAACTTGAACAGCCAAGCTACAGTAATATTCGGTAGTCACGGCACATTGAAGCACAACATAAGTTTACTAAGCTGTCATTAATGAATGGTATAAAATAATAGCTATTTATCTATCAAGTACGCAAAATAAGGCTTTAGCGGACGAATTAAGCATTGTTACAGGCTGGGCTGAGGGACAAAAGATTTCCAGCAAATGATTAAATTTCGATCACCCCAACACGTACATAGGGGAGCATAACTCGCTAAGGGCAAGAGTACCGGGACCTTGGTGTTTAGATTTAGATGAAGGCGTGAGTTTCACATTATACAAAAACATTACATAACTCACATTACCTGGAATGTATTGACAAATCGTTGGCGACTCTACATTACGCACTTAGGAAAACAGGATGGGGAGAGATGCCCCAAAGCCGAGGACTGAGCACACACGCGACTTGCTGCTTCCATTGCCCTCACTCAAGTGACGCTAACTAACAGGGTTGGCGTTATACCAGATCGTTTTCAAACAAAGCCCTCTCTCTGGCGAGGTCCGCGCCAAAAGGAGGGATCGTTAGACCGGAAAATAATCAAGGAACCCAATAATGCTATTGATAATACAACACAATAATGTGTCTGGTAATGACAATGCACTTACTGATACACCACGTCTCCCCCCCTATAAAGTGAAATTTAGAAGCCAAAAGAGGTAAAAAAAGAAAAAGAATTTTGCTGAGCACGCCAACAATTTTGAATTTCAAATGTAAGGTTACGTTATGAAATATGCTACATAAGCGTGGTACGCTATCCCTAAAAACAAAAAAACAAAAAAACAAAAAAAAATCTGTCACATCACTGTAATCCTACATAAAAAAAATTCAGGGCACACACCCACACACAAAAAATATTCTACACACGCTCACATTCCACAAAACTTACCTTGATCTACAGCATTTGATGCACGCCACTGATCACAATCACAAAATATTACTTCACAGATTTAGAGCACTCGCACACCACAACACACGGCAACCTCTAACAGAAGTGTGACACCAAAAACACGCGCCTCGACCAATAAAGTTACATGCTGGGGTAAGGGCCAAAAGATTTCCAGCAAATGATTAAATTTCGATCACCCCAACACGTACATGGGGGAGCGTAACTCGCTAACGGCAAGAGGACCGGGACCTTGGTGTTTAGATTTAGATAAAGGCGTGAGGTTTTACATTATACAAAAACATTACATAACACACATTACCTGGAATTTATTGACAAACGTTTGGCAACTCTGCATTATACACTTAGGAAAACGGAATGGGGGGAGATGCCCCAAAGCCGAGGACTGACCACACACGCGACTTGCTGCTTCCACTGCTCTCATATAAGTGACGCTAACTATATTCCCCCTCCAACCGTGTCTAGCTAAGCCAGTCAGGGTTGGCGTCATACCAGACCGTTTTCAAACAAAGCCCTCTCTCTGGCGAGGTCCGCCCAAAAGGAGGGATCGTTAGACCGAAAAATAACCAAAGTAACCCAATAATGCTATCGACAATGCAATACTACAATGTTTCTGGTAATGACAATGCACTTACTGATACGCCACAGTATTTCGGATGAAGCGTAAGCTGAGTCGAAATACTTGGATGAGTCCGCTAAAGCTTTTGCGCACCTGGTGCATTCAGCAGTTTTTGGTAAAAGCCCTCTAAATGATATTAAGTAAATAAATAAATGTTATATAAGTATTATATAAACATAAAAGGCATAGCCAGTCATTTGTTGACACATTCTCACAGTCGCCTGAACCCTACGCTATGGAAATGTAGGATTCAGTCTCCTAGGAAACGTTGACCGTAATAATATGAGATGCTGATGTAGATGACAGTGTTTATTCTGAGCGCTCGCTTCTAAACAACAAGCTTGTGACTGAACGAACATATGGGTGAAAATCCAGAGGAAATTTCAATCCGAGTCAGAAACACTGAATCGAAACTACTTTCAGCAACATCTCGGCAGCAGTATGAGAAGAAATATATTGCATAAAGACTGATGAAAGGTAAGCAGCTTTTCTCTTGTGAACGAAGATGTGACTTATTTATATGAAAAATCAAAGACACTCACAATGGTCCAAATATGCAATGCTTAAAACTCTTTGTGTCTAAGAGAAAATATCGAATACAAATATTTGACATTTTTGTGAAGTAATCGCTTTTCTTAAGTGTAATTCTGAGGGACACAAAGGGAAAAAAGGCGGGAAGTGAACAAGTTTCTAAGCGAGATGAATAATGATGTGTATCTTATGATAAAAGTAGTACTTTTTGGCATATCTAGAGCTTGTAGAATACAGTCTAGGTTTCCACGACGATCTTAGTGGCCTAGGCCGCTAAAATACTACTTTTCGGCGTGTTAACGCCCGACAAGCTGTTTTAGAGATCGTGTACTAAAAAAATGAATAGGTGGTTGCAACGAATTTAGAGCGAATCAGAAACAAGTAAAAATACTCACAAAAATGTGTTTTTAGGTAGAGGATGAATGTTGTACACTATGCGGATAAAAGATCCAGGCTTACTCATTATTTTGAGTTTTTTTTAAAGACAGGCCTAAAGATTTAATAAGCTACTTTAAACACGCTCTCTTTATGCTTGATTGAAAAGAAGTAACATATAAAAGCTAACGTTTCTTCGCAGCTTAGTTTGCAAACAATGTACTTTTCGACCAATCAGGTCACTGCAACGTCACAAGTTTGAAAGTTCACGAAATAAACATCACGTGATGAATTTTAAAGGTGGATACCGAATTCGTGTTTTTGTTTCCAGATTTCTGGAATTAAAACCTCAAAACATACCGTACGTTTCAGATATTGGCATGAGGAATAAAATGTATAGGTATCTTGAACATTTCTGAGATTGTCTATTTAAGTCCCTTTCATTCTGAATGGCTTTTGTATGATTTTGTATAGATAACCAAGAAACCATAAGAGATAGACATAAACTTATTACAGAAAAAGAAATGTTGAGCTGATTACAATTTGTGTCTCTTTTCGTAGTGTTAGTCATTTTCGAAGGATTACATTTACCAAATATAAGCGCATCATCTGACAGCAGATGCTTGAGTTTACGATTATTTCCTTTTACTTCCTCTATTACTTAGTTACTTACCTAGTAAGTAAAGGAAATATTGCGTTAAAAATTTCGATATGGAGATTTCAAGACTTTTTGGGAAAAGGCCCATGTGTGCATGCCTACCTGTCTGTCCGTGAACAGCGTTAACTCAAAAACGAAGTCAGTAAAATACCAAATCTTCCAAGGATGCGGTACGAATATTTTCAAAAAAATCTCTCCACACCAAATTAACCTTTACATGGAAAGTTGTTTGTTATTTTTTTATTTTTTCAAAAGTGGCTGATTTTGGTTAAAATGCCATATGTTTAAGATATATGCATGAAAATAAGATGTATATCTTGAATTTCTGGAATAGCCTGTGAAATCCTACTGAATGGCTTTTGTATAACTAGTAAAGAAAAATAGATAGACAAAATTTTGCTCTACAAAAAAAATGTAGACCTTAAAGCACACAATTTATGTCAAATAGATTTTTTTTTGCGTTAATGATTTCCAGGATATTCTTTTTGTTATTGGTTTGAATTTTGGGATACTTAATATGTACTCTTTTCAAGTGGTAAGTGGCTTTTTACTTTTCTCTGGTCATGTAAGGGACATGGCATTTCAAAGCCAACACACAGCGATCCACGACTTAAAATTCTGACTATCGCGTTAACCTAATGTATTCTTCTCATACCTACAACGAAATGTGTAAATGTGTGATGAAATTTCGTCTCTATTAACAAGAAGTAGATAGAAGAATAAGCTTTGTAAGAACAGAGTCCATTGAGAAAGTCATGTGAATATAATACATCAGACTTCTTCTTTTCCTTTGAAAACCTCGTTATTAAGATTCGTGAAGCCCGGTGCGCATGACCGCGTTCGTCAAAGTGCTTAGTTTTGCAGTTTCGTGACGCAGGGGACTGCTGGTTCGAGTGCTGCCTTGGGCACAGTTGTTTGTGTGTTTGTAAATGAGTGTATTATGCTCTATGCTTCCGATAAATCTCTGAAGGTTGTTTCCACATGCTATATGACACCACACACTTGTTACTTAATTATAAATACTTTCTAAATAAATCTTGAATAACATAATATGGGTAGAAGATTCGCAATTTAATGAATGCTATAATATATAACCTATGTATGCGCATTTGTAGTGGATAGAGAGTTGTGTGAGTATATAACATCAACTTCCTATTTTCACTTATTTCTATATCATCTAAAATGTCAAACACATAAGTATACTTTTAATAAGAATACGCGTTATAATTCAATGATTGTAAGTACTGAATAATTGCAGCGATATGGGAAATAATAATAATAATAATAATAATTTTTAGAAAAATATCCTCGAAGCCGTGTGTGCGCATAACATAATTTAAAAACGAAAAGGCGGAAAAGTACCAAACTTCATGCCTAAAATCAGTCGCGTTTTAAGTCCGTCAAGATGAAGAGTTTCATTGAATTCCTCCTACAACCCCCCATCAGAAGAAACCCTTATTTACATGGATAATAAGGGATTTTTCTGCTTCAAAAACGACTCTTAACGATTCGGATTTAAAATACAGCATGTTTGAAGTAACTAGTACGAGAAATAAAGTGCAAGTATTGAACTTCGTAAACCGACTGTGAAATCCTCTTTATTCTTTTGAATTTTATATAACCGGCAAACCAAAAGAGATAGATAAACGCTTATGGCGATAAAACATAGAGCATATTAAAGTATACACTCCAATAATTTTTTCTCCCAGCATTACCCGTTTTCCAAATATTCGCCTTTGTATATTTATTTTTTCCTAGATTGAAATTTACTTTGGTGCGCCGTTTATAACATGTTAAAAAATGTGCGCTTTTTCCCCTCATGAACCCATTTCTTCATTTTAATTTAACTTTATGAGAGTTTTGAGGCTTACCTCTACCTTGTCTTCCAAATTTTACTCCCTTTGCAGGACGACGCATATGAACAGTTATCTGTGTAGGATGTAGGTTGTATCTTTCGGAGGGGGACACCTCGCTCACTGCGACCATTTTGATCAATTTGGCTATATCTCCCCGGAGGCAGGGATGAGGTGAAGGAGCCGCAGGCAGACAGGCCCACAGAGACGCGCAGAAGTCCCTTACATTTCCAGTTTGGATACCCGCGCACCAGTGAGGAGGAAACCCAAGAGGGCGACGCGGCGATCCTAACGGGCGGGACAGCTTGCTCTGGCGTTCAGAGGGAGAAATCTTTCTAACGTTCATGCATCCGCGCCATCTGCCCGGCACCGCCAGCACTGCAGGACTGAAGCGTGAAATGTGATGAAATGAGAGGTAATGTGAAAAAGGAGAAATCGTGTTAGAATATATTATCCCGGCATTCGCCTTGGCAACCAGGGGAAAACCACGTAAAACCTATGGTCAGATTGGCGATCACCGGGAATCGAACCCAGGACCTCCCGAATGCGGGCCACGACGTTGTCACCTAAGCATCCCGTTCAGTAATCAGCTGTGTTATTATCCCAGACGCTTCTGGGTTGTTTTCTTATTGGTTTATATCGTGTAGGTTTATGTCACATGAGTATAATAATGCCCTTAATATGTCGTTGGCATTCCAATAAAGGGGCTATCCCTGAGCTTTTCAATGCCTGTGTAGCTCATCGGATCCCATACAGTTGGCATATAGGCAGGTACCTTGAAATAATTAGCTTCAAATGAAAATATGAAGCGGCTTTATTTGAATCTCACATATGTTCACTAATTCGCGTATCAAAACTCCAGCGCTTTCTACGGATAAATCAAAGAGAAAATGTTAAAGAAATATGTTCTACATCAAAAACTCGTGCGTTATAAACGTAAAAGACGGATATGTCACATTCACATCGCTTATTATTCTTATATATCGCTTATTATTCTTACAATAGTTTATTTTCCTATCTACTTCATTTTAATCGAGATAAACCTTTCTGGAAATATCCGCATTACACATTTCGTTATAGGTATAAAGGGAACAGCGATAGTCAGATGTTTTAGAACTGGTCTTAAAATTCCATACTCTTCCCATGACATCACGAGAAACAAAATAAATAAATAAGTAAAATCTTAATATACTATCGCGGCATCTTGGTTACTACACCGAGACATACATTCACACTTTATATTTATTCTCACAATACATTTACATTTTATATTACATCATTTTTTCAGATAAAATAACCATAAACTATACAAAGTCTACAAAATAATAAATAAAAATAGAAAGAAAAGAAATAAAAAGAATAGAAATTATTAGATTAGAGGCGTAAACAAAACTTAATTACAATTCTTAATTCCATATTTCTCTACTCTTGCTGGAAACCAGCAAAACTTAGCAACTGATAACCAGCTACCTTACACCTATTTAACTATATTTACTGAAAACCAGTGAAAGTGTACTGGGAGACAGCGCAAAACCTTCTACTAAGATACTAATCTTTTTAATAAGTTCATTTATATTTTTTATGTTACTTAAAAATTCTTTAATAAAATTATTATAAAGTTAAAGTTGTCTATTTATAATACTTGATAATTATTTAATCTACAGTAATTTAATATTTTAATTTATATATTTATGCATTTATGTGTTTATTTGTTTATTTATTTACGTCATAACATTTTTTAATCTGCATATTGATTTTTTATTATTTTATTCTTTTTTATTTATGTTATACAGAGTGTATCTTTATTGGTGTCTATATTTGGGGGACGTGTTCTTTACTTCAAAACAGTAAAAAAAAAGTTCATATGAACATGGGTCTGAAAATTATTTATTTCAGAGTTACAACACAAAATGGAAAGTTCCAAAAATTGCTCGAAGAGGCTTCCTCTTGTTTCGATGCATGCAGTAAGCCTACGTTCCATGCTCTGGCGTACTCTGTTGAAAATTCCTGGTGTGTTTCGTATTTAGTCAAATCCAGTTTGCATACGTCCTCTCAAAATGTCAACATCAAGTACAGGAGTCGCATAAAGCAAGGACTTCAAATGTCACCAAACGAAGAAATCCATTGGATTCAAATCAGGCGATCGAGTAGGTCATACAATGGGTCCCCCTCGACCAATCCATCTTTGCGGAAATTGATCATTCAAAAACTTACGAACTGTCATACTGAAATGAGCTGGAGCACCACCGTGTAAAAACCACATTCGTTGGATAATGTCCAGAAGCACAGTATCAGTTAAGTGATGCAACTAATTTCTGAGAAACTGGAGATAGGTTTGTCCATTCAGGCGCGGAGGGAAGAAGTAGGGACCAATAAGGTGATCATGAATGATTCCACCCCAAACGTTGAGAGAGAACCTCTGTTGATGGTTGTCCTGTCGTTCTTCATTAGGATTTTCAAATATCCAGTTATGAGTGTTATGAACATTGAAGATGCCGTCGCGAGTAAAACCAGCCTCATTCGTGAATAAGATACAGGCTAGGAAATTAATGAACACAGCGCACTGCTGTAACATGCGTTTACACAAACGTCTTCTTGGCTCAAAGTCCACCCCATTTAATCCTTGCACACGTTGAAGGTGATACGGGTACGGAAGATTTTCATGGAGAATTCTGCAGATAATCGTATAACTAACTCTTGCCCTTACAAATATACGTATTGTGCTTTGTGATGGGTCTGAATCCACAGCACGAAGAACTAGTTCTTCCAGCTCAATGTCTGGTACCGTTCTTGGTCTCCCAACATCCCTAGTACTCCTCTGAAATGCCCCATTCTCTCTCAAGCGTTGGTAAATTTGTGCTGATGTTCTTGCACACGGTAACGGCCTGTCAGGGTACCTTTCTGCATAAAGTTCATGTGCTCGTGATGCATTGCCGTCTGCACGGCCATACGTATAGTGCATATCCGTCTGTTCACTCATGGAATACATCTTCTTTAACCTATAACAACGAAACGGTTGATTTTTAGGCCTATGTACATATGAACGTTTTTAACTGTTTTGATGTCAGGAACACGTCCCCCAAATTCATGACACCAATAAAGATACATTCTGTATATCAATTTTAAATTTTATCACTGCATACTAAACCTTTACCTCTTTTAACCAAACCTAAATCTTCTTTCTTCTTTCACCGCATAACCACTCACTTTACCCCACGTTATTTCACTTCACTCCCATCCTCCATTTTATTCCAACACCAATTCTAACTCCAAACCTACATAAACTCCAACTCTCCCTCCTATTAATAACATAATAGCAAATTCATGCCTCGGTGTATCTAACATCAACTCACTATCCCTCCCAACCCACATTAACTGCTCCTCCAACAATGGTGAACCTGCTCCCCTACACCGTCTTCTTCTCTCGTTTCCTCTCCTTCCTTCGTCTTCCTTCTATAATCACGACATTTCTCTCCTTCCCGTCGTCTTAATTAAAATCTTCTCTCTGTCCATTCCTGTCGTCCCGTAGAAACAACAAAAACAAAAATACAAAAAAAGAAGAAAAACCTTTTCTATTTATTGTCACATTTTGGTCCAGTTAAATATTATATTCATAATTACTTCTTCTTTTCTCATCTCCTCCTCCTCTTCATTCTCCATCAATGTCAACAGTTGTAAGCTAATTATCTCTTCACTTAACTGCTATGATCTCCCATATTTAAATTTTGGTTTATTATTCTAATCCTCCCAGATCCTTTAATTTCTCTATCCCTTTCAGTAATTGCTTTCTCATTACGTTTAGTAATATATCTCTTTCTCACGCTGTTTTACTTACATAATTTGTTAATTGTTATAAATGTTTAATTAAATCAGGATAACTTATATTTGTATACAGGGTATATCCCCCTAAATGCTCCCTTTCTTCCAATACATGTTGATTATATCTATTACATTAAAAAACTGTATGTTCTGGTGTGTCTCTAATTCCACAACCATCGCATATGTCGAGATTTTTTTGTTAGTTTTATTCCAATACGTCTTGTACGGACCATGTCCCATAAAGTGTATTAATCCTTTTTATTGGTTGTATGTGTGTTAGTCGTAATCTTTCTTGAATATTTGAAAATAGTTGAAAAACTCTTCTTCCCTCCTATATTTCTTCCCATTCATTTGCCATCTTGTCTTCAAGTGTGATATTTTATTTATTGCAAGAAACAATATCGACAGAACTCAAAGAGAATGACTAAGTATTGAACGATTCTAACAATTAATAACGGATATCTCGGAAATGGCTCATGCCACAAAAAATTTATTTAAAATAAATTGTGTGTTTTACAGAGATCTAAATTTTTATGTACTATGTTTTCGTCTGTCGCATAACGTTTTCAAGTTATGCAAGATTATACAAAATTCCTTCCGAATGAAGAGGACTTCACAGGCTAATCCCAAAAAAGTTCAAGATATAAATTTTATTTGTCATGTAAATAGCTTTAATATATTACAGTATTTTAATAAAAATCGTTAGAGCCATTAGATAAAATTCCGTATACGCAAACAACGATCTGAGATGCATAAGACTTACGGAATCGATTCATAATAGGATTCAGCATGAGTCATTCGAGCTTTAGACGGGTAAATCCTACGGCTACGCCCTGTCATCGGCCGCAACTGTTCCATTCCTCTACTTCTAAAAAACATCCCTCGGCTACGCTTTGCGGCTTAGAGCCCTCAATAACGTCTCCAAATATCCAATTAGAAGATCAGATTTCCCCAAATATCCATTCAAAAGATTCGAATCATTCAAAACATCCTTGAGATATACGGAATAATGGCGGAGCCATTTTTTTAGAAAATCAAAATTTTCGACAAATGTTCCATGTAAAGAGTAGTTTGCGTGGGAGTATTTTCTCGAAAATTTTCGTGTCGCATCCTTGGAAGATACTGAATTTAAATATCAAGTTTTGATATTAGCTTTTCGTTTTTGGATTATACTGTTCATAGACACACAAACAGACAGACAGACACACACACAGACCTTTTTCTAAAAATGCTTTTTCCGATCAGGGACCTCAAAACACGCGTTTCCGGTGAAATCTCGATATCGAATTTTTGAGTGGAGTACAATAGGTACCATCTCACCTATTATGTGCACTGTCGCACTCCGTGGTGCAGTGGTTACCATGCTAGCCTCGAGATCACGGGTTCAAACCCGGCGGAGGGTGATGGATTTTTTTCGGGTGCAAAAGTCCGTAGCATGGCTTCCTTCAGAAGGGTGGTCCCGTGTCGTAGATTTACGGCGCATAAAAGAACCTCAAGCCTGATAAAGAGGCCTCTGAGCGAAATTACCAGTCTTTCATGACCAATATAGAATGGGACGCTAATGACCACAGAGTTAAAGAGAGTCCATTATTAAAACTCAATTTAATTTAATTTTTGTACCTATACTGTCGTGCACTAAAAGTGGTCCATTCCCTAGATCGACATAATATTTTGTCCACCTTCAGGTAACCAACTTTTGACTCCACCCAACCGGTTCCAGTTCTCTATGTGACTGGCCTGAAAAACAACACATGGACATACAAAAAATCCAATGAACGATGCTTATAATTTATGTGAAATGGTGGGGTTGTTAGGACACCCGCCTCTATGAAATAGTTTTGCTACGATTGGTAGGTACACTAGGAAAGGCTAAACCAATACAACCTAATTCGGCCTTCTCGAGGAAGAGTGAAGAATTATTTGTATTGTCGTTAAACTGAGCGGCTATGACATTTACTATAAGAGCTATCATCAGTTGCCGGCCCTCATAGCTGTGGTCGGTGGAGCATATAGCTTCGGCGTTCCGCAAGGCTGAGGGTCGCGGGTTCGAATCCTGGCATGGGCGTGTATGTGTAATTGCGGTAATAAGCGGTAAGTAAACAGTAAAACATAGTAATCATAAACTGAGTAAACAAGGGAACTTTTATGTAAAAACAAATCAGCGATATGGAGTCGACGGTTAAGTAGTTGTCGCTACTAAATGGCAATAAGAAAACCGGCATTGAGAAAATGGTAGTGTAGCATGAAAATATAAGGTTTAAGCTGTAATGCTACCCTTCGGCAGTTCGGTCATACTTTGGCGGAGGTAAGGTACCCTGCAATCCAGTGGCTAGAATTCGGAGGCCGAAAGTTCCGTACCCAGGTGCAAATTAACCCGCAAGTTGCGTCTTTTGGATTACGTTAGTTCCGTCCCACGACGCTTTAAAACAAGGGATATCCATCAAAATTATTGAACTGTAAGGTGTAACGAGATTGTTTACGAAATTTGTTTTTACGTAAGTTATAACTTGAAGATCTTATGTTGTGCTGCTTTTGTTTTGTTTGGTTACATAATTTTAACTGCCCCACGTATGGGTAGACAATTTGTGACGGTATTACTTACAAATGTTTGTTTACATCTATGTTGAAGCCATCTTGTGACGTCATTCATTTGTTTGGTTTGTAGCTCCATCTGGCGTTAGCAATTTGCGGTTCTTAGTATCAGTTTTTGAAATAATTCATTTCAAATGTCCTCCGGCTAGCTATTATCTTATCTTGGGTCGAACATGTATCTCTATACAGGTTGTGAAACGGAAAGGAATCTTTTATCCAAAAATTACACTGATGAAGAAATTTGTTTTATAATTTTTATTGTCGAACACGTTCACTATCACTTTTACATATTGATCTGGATACTCGCCAAACTGAAACTGTTATAATACTTCTTACTGATCACTTTTAATTCACGTATTTCAACCTTTTGTATAATTAACTTTACCATATTTTAGATCTTTCATAATTCTGCTGCACGTAACTTGACGAACTGACTGACTGAAGACGACGTGTAGTATATGAATGATTTCGGCGAACTGAAGGACTGACTGACTTTACCTCAAACTTGGCTTCTATTTATACTCCTGCAATCAGATACGCCTAAAGATCATAACTGAGCCGCAATTGGCTAATAAAACGCGCCAACATTAGCGTCTACTTTAATATCCAATGAAAACCACGAATACATATTGCTTTTAGGGAGAAAACATTCCAGAAGGTTCTCAACGGAAAAAACGCGCGAACATTACGTAACTTCCTCGTTCCCAATAATGATAAACAGCTCACCCCCCTCGCTGCATTATTGCGCTATTATTGACAGTTTCAGTAAAGCCGTATAAACTTATTTCCCAATAATAATTGCAATTAATAAACATCTGAAATCAATGTCACATAAAAATGCATATTCATATTACAATTATTATTTACATTTAAGTAATTTGTGATACAAATTACTGCATCATATGCCCCACTAGAAACATAATTATAAATATTTACAACTTGTTTGGAAATTTTATAATTGGGTTTTTAGTGTCCTAAATCTTGGAACACACGCTATCACTTTCACTTAACACTTCACACGCATTTAACACACGACATATTTTTTTTTATCTCGCCACTACTTACTGGCTCTGGTTTAATTAATTTAGATATTAATCTGACATCACAAATTTTTTTATAGCAAATACTTAACCCTAAATTATTTAATTACTGTTACCAAATTGTTTACTTTCTTAAGTTGTTGACAAAAATTTATACATTTAAGATTTTTTTGTAATTATTACACATATTTACCAAAATATTCACCCTCTACACAAATATTTACATCTCTAAATCTAGGCACTGTTTCACATTTTCTGCTTGCTACATAAGTATTTGTTTTAATTATTTTTACCCAATTTTTTTCTGTTCTGAATATATTATTATTTTATCAATACTTTTGGAATTGTATTTACGTACTTTTAATTTAATATCATATTAAGTTTCAATCTTTGCATTCTTAATTTTCAAATGTTGTTGCAGTTACTAAAAAATGTTATATTTTTTTTTAAATATTTATTTCTCTTTTTTTTTTATTTCTGTTTTCTCATGACATATATATTTAGTTAACCCTCTTACGTTCCAATACATTTCTCTGCAAGTCATCTTTACCTATCCAGCATTTACTTTACATCTTATTGCTATTTACCCTCCTGGATCAAATTGTGTGTGGCTAAACATTACTCGTAGCTGTATCCTAACCTTCAAAATTCTGTTCATGAATAACCTCTTGTATTCATTTGAAATTTCATCACATGATAACATTTGAAAACAATCTACAGTTTCTTGAACAATACATCTTTTAACAACTTTCATTTTCAATTCATCTGCTATCTTTTTAACTTGAGAGTACTCTGACAAATCTGTACTAAACTGTACTGGACTGGAGTTTTCATTTTGAACATCTTGGTACAATTTATTTCTTTGCATTTCTGATTCTTTCTGTATTTCTGATATCTCCCCTCTGAAATTAACTTGCGCCTGATTCACATCTACATTCATAACCTCTTTCATTTCTCTCATCTCACTTGAAATACTACTCACTCGACTACCTGACTCTGTACATTCTACATCAACATGTTCACTTTTAGTATTAACCTCACTTTCTTTGTTACCTATTTCCCTGCTCATGTCTAGCATTTTCTTTGAAACTTCTCCTATCTCACTTACTATTATTTCCTCATTTTCATCTCTCATTTCTGGCATACTACTATTTAACTTCATAACTTTCTTTTCAATTTCTTCACTGCTTTGATCTACTGTTTGCTCTAATTTCTCATTCCTCCTACCAATACTTTCCATTAATTTCCTATGATTCCTGTCCATAGCTTCCCCTAATTTCTCAAAACTCTTTTGCATATCTTCCCTTATTTGATCTATTTTCTTACTAAGATCTTCCCTTAACGTTTCATAAAAATTTCTCAGCATTTCCATCATCATACTAGCATCAAGATTAACATTTCCTGCTATTCTATTGTGACTTTCTGCACTAACATTTCCACCATCAAATACTAAATTGTTTAAGCTATTTTCTGTATCCTGTATTGAATTACAGTTAACTGTTACATTATCTCCCTCCATCATTGTTTCTTCAATATTACTAGTAGCCATTGTTTTCGTTTTCTAAAAAAAAAATTACGATACTCTGACCTTTGTGATGCTATCTGTTGCTGTTTCTTTGATGTCCAGCTTCCTGCCCCTCTCTCCTAGGTTATATGTCGCTTCTGCGTTGTTTTTTGATGAAACTACGTTGTCTCGATGTTTTTGTGTCCACTTATCCGCGTCGTTTGTCGCTCCTCTAGTTGTTTCTGGAATCTGCGTCTTGTAGATCATTTCACTGCTGCATTCGCCCCTTCCTGGTCATCTTGTTCCTTTCCTGGTCACTATGCTTCTTTCCTGGTCATCGTGTTCCTTTCCTGGTTATCGTGTCCCACGTTGGGCGCCAATTTGTAACGAGATTGTTTACGTAATTTGTTTTTACGTAAGTTATAACTTGAAGATCTTATGTTGTGCTGCTTTTGTTTTGTTTGGTTACATAATTTTAACTGCCCCACGTATGGGTAGACAATTTGTGACGGTATTACTTACAAATGTTTGTTTACATCTATGTTGAAGCCATCTTGTGACGTCATTCATTTGTTTGGTTTGTAGCTCCATCTGGCGTTAGCAATTTGCGGTTCTTAGTATCAGTTTTTGAAATAATTCATTTCAAATGTCCTCCTGCTAGCTATTATCTTATCTTGGGTCGAACATGTATCTCTATACAGGTTGTGAAACTATCACACGTTCACTATCACTTTTACATATTGATCTGGATACTCGCCAAACTGAAACTGTTATAATACTTCTTACTGATCACTTTTAATTCACGTATTTCAACCTTTTGTATAATTAACTTTACCATATTTTAGATATTTCATAATTCTGCTGCGCGTAACTTGACGAACTGACTGACTGAAGACGACGTGTAGTATATGAATGCTTTCGGCGAACTGAAGGACTGACTGACTTTACCTCAAACTTGGCTTCTATTTATACTCCTGCAATCAGATACGCCTAAAGATCATAACTGAGCCGCAATTGGCTAATAAAACGCGCCAACATTAGCGTCTATTTTAATATCCAATGAAAACCACGAATACATATTGCTTTTAGGGAGAAAACATTCCAGAAGGTTCTCAACGGAAAAAACGCGCGAACATTACGTAACTTCCTCGTTCCCAATAATGATAAACAGCTCACCCCCCTCGCTGCATTATTGCGCTATTATTGACAGTTTCAGTAAAGCCGTATAAACTTATTTCCCAATAATAATTACAATTAATGCATCAAAGGAAACATTTTCTTTCCCAATTACAGACTTAGGACTGACACTAACTAGATTACATTGATGGCGTGGTTAAAAACGTTTGTACTTAAAGTTGAGGGTTAAAAGTAATTAAACCCAATTAATGATATGGGTATTGTCTTTTGAAAAAAATGTACTCATACTGATTCATAAGTAATAGCCTTTAAAAACTGTAGTCTTGATAGTTCTTTTTGTTGGAAAGCTAGCATTTGTTTTTCTAGAAATGTTTCTTTATTAATAATAGCTTTTCTTCTTTTTCATTAACTTCTGAAGGCTATATACGTTTCCGGTTGGGTATTTTTAAGTATCTCGGCGAAATTATAAATGTTAGGATGACCTGTGGTAAGACTGTTGGGTTTCCTGTGAAATGATTCACAACCATTCGTGGTTCTTCTAGTTGTAAAAGAAAATTCAGGCCATATATTTGGTGGAAACTCAGCATTAACATACATGTCTCAAAAACAGGTTGAGGGAAGGTCCATCGCCTGATTGGTTGCTATGACGTTTATACTATGTATAAATGTGGATTTAGAATACATAATGTTGCTGATTCGTTGCTATGACGTAACATAGCGCTACATAATGTGATTTCAGAAAACACCACGTATACTTGTCTCGTTTACAGTAGGTACACCCCTCGACGGACGCAACTTACCTGCGCCCCTAGAATTATGCTGTAAAACAAAGATGATCACGCTGGTAGGGGGTGTGACTTTATTTTGTCAGTACCAACATAAACAAGTCCGTTCCATTAATGGTCACATTTTATGGATGCCAGGATACGTGGTAGAGAAAGTAAGAAGTTAAGCAATTCGAAGGCACCAATTTCATCGCATTTTCGCCCGAGACACTTCTCAGTTTGCTGCTGATGTTGACAGCCGAACATGACGAACTGGTTGACGATCAACTTGACACTCTGCCATCTTGCCCCTCATTAATTTTGTTTATGTTCCTCGCTTCCAAGTTTGTTTTTATAATAGGTGGATGATTATAGTACCTACCTACCACGTACATGTTGCGTTGCACAGAGTCAGTTCCCATTGATTTTGAATCTCCATTTGGTTCCCGTAAGCTTAGGGACTTGATTAGTTATAGCTATACCGACAGTCGGCAACAATCGTCAGAATAACAATAGTGAAAAGGGTGAAAAACTCATTGCACTAAGATTCGAGTTGCATAATAATTAAGGTTCCAAACTAAACAGACAGCAGCATGCCTAAAACATTTTCAAAATAAATAGAAGTAGAAGTAATTAGGATTAGGGCTAGTGAGACGGAGGAGGCCTCAACCATTAGTGCTCAGTACCGCACGTAGGCCATTGTAGGCCCAGATCCGGACAACGGTGCGCGTTAGCAAAGACGGGGTTCCTAACGATTCCAGAATGACGCCAATTCTGACTCTCGAATAAGCCTGCTTCCGTCATTAATACAAGTGTCCCAGAAGCGAGCCTCCAGGAAGGGGCCCCAGCGGCCATCTAAGCTCTGGGGAGAAATCTTTATATAGCGCAAACTTCACCGTCCCGCCGAAAAGCACCGACCGCCGTCGCCTGGTCCTACAACCCTGGAACAGGTGAAAGTGAAATAGATGAACAAAATGATGGGGGGCGTGAACTTCAAGAGGAACCATCCCAGCATTCGTCTGTTACCTGGAAAAACTACGAAAAATCCCAAGGTCAGAATGGCCGACACGATGGGAATCCGAGACCTCCCGATTGTGAGTCTCGCATGTTACCGCAGAGCCATTTCGCTGGTTCGATAGAAGTGAACTGAGAGGTTAAAAGAAGTCACTATAACTAATTATTCATTGTTGCAACAGTTCTGTTTTAAACGTTTACCATCCACAACTTCAACATAAGTTTACACTTCATTTCATTTCAGTACATAATTTCTTTTGTTTCACTTTATCCTATGGTTTTCAATGAATAACAAACCTTTATAATTGATAATTTCTTTTAATATGTGTAACAACACCATACCTATTGCAACAGCAAAGATAATCCTCGTTTAAAAACGAGGGGAAAATGTTGTTTACCGGGGAACGAACTCTTGTACTGACAAAACAGTAGGTTGGAAACCAACTCGAGTGTCTTCTTGAAAATGGTTAAGAACCAACCAACAGATCGGGCCTTATTACAATTTACATTCATACTTAAACTTATTATTAAGACAAATTCAGTATTTTTGGTGTAAACATTTGAAGTGCCCTTCTCTTCCTGTTAAAATTATTTTCATTCTCCAGACGCTCCTGAGACAAACAAAGCCGCAAATAATTCAGGATTAATCGCTTTCTTGGAAGCGGAAATCTAACATTGAATTTATGTACATTTCCAGCATCAATAAAAAGTTCCCATGGTGTCCTAGGCCACGGTAATCGAATAAGGGTAAAGTTCAGCATCACCTTCGGGGGGGAAAAGAGTGAAGGTCAAATCATCGGTCTTGCTTTCTCTACTCTCTCGCTCTGTCTGAAGCATCTTCACTGATTCACAAACACTTAAGACACACTTTCACCTTCAGAAGCACCTCTGTCTCATAAGCACCAAAGCTGGAAGGCTGTAGGTTGTGTTTCCAAACTGGAAGGTTACCACTGGGCACTATGGCGACAGTAAGTATGTCAATGGCGGGTTGCTATGGAGTAATCTGCTGCCGCAGTTTCTTTTTTGTCAGTTTCATGACAAATCAATTAACTTTTAACTTTTTATGTCATTATTAATGTTTTTATTTTATCTTTCTATTGTATTGATTTTCTATCAGATTTTGTATATGTATAAAGAATGAATTATGAAGACAAGTTTAAAATGCACAGTGAAGTAGGCAAAATATTACCTTTACCTACCGATGTCATAACTTCTATAGAACATTAATGCTGAACAACGTATATGTCTAATCTACAAAGTTTCTACAAATTTCAACTTAGATTCGAGATACCTATCCATTGTTTAAACTCCAGCTATTCTTAATTTTCCGCGTGTTTCCTATTAATCAGGATACTATTCGTCAGAAGTACTTTCAGCAAAGGTAATGCTATAGTAATGAACACTTTGCTGCAAGTGTACGGAGCCTGAAATAACAGTCAAATGTTTAAAACGTAGGCTGATATACTCCAGTAAAGCATTACTTATTCTTTGTATAGGCCTATGAGAAACAAAAGAACGGCTGCTTAAAATTCCAAGTACAGTGCTTAAAATGCGAAAGAACTTAAAAGAACAACAACGAACATATCGGAAGTGGTTAATGCCAAATACATTACATAAATCTATATTTTCCTGCAATTGCTGTATATCTAGTTTCGCTGTTATATAAAAATTTAATGAGAATTTTAGAGGTTGTTTACAGAAAATGTGTTTCTACATGTATTTATCATGGCAGTATTTTAATAGAAGTCTTGGGAGCTGTTTTTGAGGAAATAGAATATAACACATTTCCAACTTAATCGATGTGCAAATGTTACACTCTTCAGGTGACTCTAGAAAACAATGATCCAAAATGAAAGCTTTTTAAACATTGATCAAAAGGGGACTAAAAACTTGTATCTTCGGTGAAATCTTGCTGTAGAATATTTGAGTACAACACGATACTTTAAACCTTATTATAGCAGTAGAGAAAGTAACAAATAAAACAAATTAAATCAACATACCAAAGCAATGTGGACTGTAACATGAGCTTCCTCTGCTGCTTATTGTAGCTTAGAAGAGCAGCTATGTTGTAGTTCATCACGGGAATGGATTGCACTCGATTGCTTACTGCGAGCACTGTAGTGTGAACGTCTCGGGAACCTATAGCTCCGCTATACATAACTAGAGGACTGCAAATGAGCGATTTAAACGGTTTCGGCGCTCGGCTTTTCCAATCTCTCGATGCATGGTTGCTCGCACTCGTGTTTTTTTCCGCTCGCTCGTACAGAAGGATGACTCATCGGTCACGCCGAGTGCTCATGTTCTGTTTTAACCACGAGAGCAACATAGACTGTACACAGCTTGGCATTAGTGACGTAAATAGCCTACAGGGGCCCATACAGAGAGTGTATTTAGTGGGGAGGGGGAACAGAAATAGCTAAACACACGAAGTCAGTTGTACCTTCATCACTTTTAGATATTTATCCTGTGAGAAGGATATCAACTGGATCACTGTAAAGAGTATATTAGCTAGATAAAGGATTTGACAGGTCAACATGACAAATAAACAATTTTTATAGGACTAAAAGGCAAACAGGAGTACATAGACACTAAACTCCCTAGGCAGGACTCATAATGAGTCAGATGTGTTAAGAATTAGACTAGGGGAGATACTAAACTATAGAAAATGCTCTTTAACCATCTAGTACTACCTGTGACTAAACATGTGTGGATAGAAAAATGAGCGGAGTGAGCCATCCAATCAATGCTGCCAACTAAGGTATACAATGATACTTTTCCAAAAGAACAGATTAAATTCCTTCATTCCCCAGTATTTACCATTGTTTTCATATATATATATATATATATATATATATATATATATATATATATATATATATATATATATATATATATTTATATTTATTGACTTGTTTATTAACAGGTACAATGTGATATACTAAACCTGTAAGTTTACAAGAGTTAAAAAAAACAGACATGAGACTGCAATGCTTTGATATTATGGTTTGGTTACCTGGGGGGAGTCCCCCCCCCTACATATGACCTTGGTAGTCTACATTGAGAATAAAATATATAGTATTTCATAGAATTGTACTGTACCATACTGCAGTGTTTAACATCTCTGCTTGTTATACTGCTGGGGTCCAATCTTCTGTGGTGAACAATTTGTTTATACCTTTGTTTTCTTTTGTAATTTAATGCCATAAAACATTTTCATATATAAATATATTTATAAAGATATACCTTCACGTGCATAAAACAGATTTCATAATGTAGATCAGAATTTAAGATAACTTACAGACTTTTGGCTCTATGTAAGTGGTTTTTCAAAAATTAGGTTTAATTTACATCATTCAAAAGCATAAATGAGAGAAGCTGGAGAGGCTTGATGAGCCAATATATAATCAATGTCTGCTGATTCAAATAGGGTTTTAGTAGCAACTTAGGTTACAAGGCCTATACAATGTTTAAAGCAATCATCTATATACATATATGTATCACTTCACAGTTTTCCCAACTGCCAGTGTTCTTCAGAGTGTAATATTATTTTTATATAAATACAGTCATGGATTGTTATTTCTGTAGCTATTATTATTATTATTATTATTATTATTATTATTATTATCATTATTATTATTATTATTATTATTATTATTATTATTATTTTCTGCTTCATTTTGCATAGAAGACGCATTGCACATAGTACATTTTTGTAGCAGTGGGTTTCCTAAGCAATAAAATTGGCATATAATACTTCTAATAAAACTGACATGGTAAATCTAATGTAGCATGTATATTGTAATCCATATGTGAAGTTCATGCTCCCATATATAATAATGCAAGAAAGTTTACCAGCAGTACGTGGTTAGAGACTTTTTGTCCCAGTAAAATTCTGCATACATGAAGGAAAGCCAATGTTTATCGAAGCATTATGTTTCTTAAATTAGTTTATGTGATTAAAATTTGCATTCATGTTTCTAATAATGAGACTGTCAACACAAACTATAAAACATTCACCATCTCCCAGTTGTCAAGAATGGATTCAATTTTTTATACAGATTATATTTATCCTTGGTTTTAGGTTCCCTGTGATAGTAATAATGATAATAAAATAATAATAATAATTATAATTTCAGGGAGATTTAAAGCCCTTTCCTGCCAATGCAATATCTGCTACATTCATGACCCATTATCACAGAAACTACTTAATATATTGGACTGCAATTGTTACACGATGTAGATGAATGCCTTCAAAGTTCACAGATCTATTTTTATCCAATAGATTTGTTTACTAAGGAGGAGGATATCTTCAAATTACAAGTTTTGTTCTCAATGATACCATTTCTTTTATTCAAATTTATCAGTAATTATTTTTTTATAAAATACTCAACCATCTAAATAACACTTAAGTAGATCCACAACAGTCCTTAGAAATTCTTTTTATCCTAAAATTTAATCCAGTTATCTTCAATAATTTCTGAGAAAATAGGTCATTTATGCCAGAAAATGTCATTTACAATAAAAGTTATTCAAAGCAAAAATGGAGAAAACAGATCACATATATTTGCAAATAAAGAAACCACATTACTTGAACACACAGAGGTTTCCATGTTAAACAGCAGTAACAATTTTTAGAGCAAAACTTCCACAAAGCTGAGCTAAAGTTTACTTCCCTGCTCCAAAGTGTGTATGAATTATGACTTTTTTCTGTGAGGAGGTGCAAATTCACAGTAATATAAATATATCAAATTAAAAAGGAATTTCCAATTTATAATACTACACAAAAAAAACTAAAATAGATTTTTTTGGCATTTTCACTATTTAGTCTCCTCTTAATACAAAGAGAGCCTTTGTTTTATGCTTGATATAAAACTTAAAAATTTTTAAGCTTGACACCTATGCTTGATTAAAGCCACCATGATAGCTTATTAAGTTATTATCCAATTGAAAAATAATTTACATTGGTAATACATACAAGACTTCTTTAAAGAATAGACTGAATCTATAACATTTGTGCCTGAGAAATGCATTACAAGTATCTACAACACGCAATATGAGTCTACTATACAAGTTCTATATTATGAAATTTTATCATTTTCAGGTGATAACTACACAAAATGAAGATACCAGGACTGATAATGTTGATGGTGAGTTACCAAGCAGTCTTGAAGTACTAACCATAAAATTATCTCTATAATTAAGTAATTAGAGGTTAAGCCAATCCATGACATACATAATGGTAAAGTTGAGTAAGAGGGTGTGGGGGTGACTAGTGGGAAGTATCCCACCCAATAATTTTCCAAGTTATACGTGGTGTTCATTTTTAATGTGCCTAAGAGGAACCTGGTTTGAAATACATGCAATATGAGAAGACACCAATAATCTTGTACCAGGCAGCACATCATCTAGGAATACATTTTGACATTCACTCTATAATGCCCATAGCTCAATAAGAATGGCCATTTTACCTCAATCTCTACAGTGATCATTTTTGTGACTTACACTGAAAAGCAACCTTCCACTTAAACTCTGCCATAAGTTCATACTTTGAACACTGTTTTGATGACATGAAGTGGAATCAGATCTTCAAATCTCAAGTTTTCAGAACAATAGAAGATTAGACGAGTGAAGAAGTTTGATGATAATCAGTCTCAATAGAACACCACTTAGAAAGGCCCATTTCCAATTGAAATGCGAATTACAGATTCTTTGCAGTACAACATGTCTGGATCCATTAATAAATTTCTGGTTCAAGTACCCATAATGTCAAGAGGCTTCTTGATAAGGCTATTGGAGTAAATGTTATGAGGGAAATATGATTATGTTTACAGTACTTTAATGCAAGGAAATAATATTTATAAGTTTTATCTTTGTGAAATTTACATGATAAACAAAGTGTTGTATTGCTTCATTTTATAGATGTACTTGTTTTCAAATAATCATACCTATTTTCCATAAGCTAAAGCCCAATGAAAGTGAGATAAAATCCCTGTAGAAATGTGGTGGGAGATAGTCCTTGAATATTTTTACACCAGCTCATCATAGTACCAGATTAGTCACTTGGGAACTGTTAGAGGTCTTCATTCCTCAATTAAGAGGAATATTTTACTTTATTGTTAAGTAACATACTTCAATTGGAAAATTTTATGCACACCTTTCTTTCCTGTGACACAAACTTGTTCATGTACTCACAGGATTATTTTTATTAAGAAACAGATCTAATAGTAACAGCTTAGTGAACTTTTCCATCAGACTATTAGAAAAAACTCAGGAGTTTTGCTAAAGAAAACGTTTTACAAAAACTGTCAGAATAAATTATCTTGGCATGTTCTGAAGAGTTTGTTTAATGTGATGCAGTTGATCTCAATTGCTGAACCCGCTGGAGAAATTTGACCTGTGTGCTCTCTTTGACTACTTGACGAAGTACATAAATGCCTCATCAGGGGTGTCCATCCCCCCTCCCCCCCAAAGGCTATAGTGCATACCCACAAAACAATTGTCTCCCCCCCCCGTTTTTTATGAGAGCTCAATTGAAACTATTTAGTTCCTTTTCTATGTTGCTGGAAAGCTTCACAAAGGGACTGTCTTATTGGTACTATAGTAGCTATTGCAATAACGGTACACAATAAAAGTTTAAACAAATAATTGGAAAGTTAAAAACAATACAAATTTTAATATTTACAGCAAAAATTACAAAAAATATATTTGACAGGTGGTGTATTTTATTACTTGGTATTTCAATGTATGCTATTGTATCTTTCTAAATAGATCAATATAGCAAGTGTAATAACACAATACATTCTGAACAACTACATACATACCTATATGTTAAGTTCCTTTTATACATTTCCAAAAATTATCATTTGATATGCCACATTATACCATACAGTATGAATTGTACTTAATATTGCTGTTTGGGGGATACAGAATATTTGAATTAACAATTTAATTATACAAACTAAGTTAACAATTACAGCACTTGATTAAAAGGTGCAATAAATGTGTTTATATTACGTGTGTTAATTTACTTCAATATTTTACTATTCTTCAAAATTTTGAATTCCCCAAAAATGTTCCTGATGGCACAACTTGCAGGATGATATCCCCTCCATAGTTGGCCCTGTGCCTCCAGCTTCTAATGCGGACTGGGCAGAGATAATGTCAGTTTTAAGTAAGACCTGAGAGGAACAAATAAAAATAAACACCAAGTGTGCCTGTTATTAAAGATTATTTCAGCAGAAAAAATATGCTTCTACTTCAAGAACTGGGCTGCAGAGAGTTGAAACAGCTTGGCAATGTTATAGCATTACTTGAAACGTACTGTTGCCAATAATAATAATAATAATAATAATAATAATAATAATAATAATAATAATAATAATAATAATAATAATAATAATAATAATAATAATAATAATAATAATAATAATAAGCATCATCATAATGATTATTATTGTGGTGGTGGTGGTGGTGGTGGTGGTGGTGGTGGTGGTGGCGGCGGTGGTGGTGGCGGCGGCGGCGGTGGTGGTGGTATTATCTTTTGAACTTGTTACATTAAATTTCAAGTATTGTGAATTTATTCACAATATATTGCATGTTCAAAACAGCTGTCTAACTCTTTTATTTAATAAAATTTACTTCACTTTGAAAGATGTCATTTAATATTTTGAATTTATTAAATAATTTACTAAATGTTTTCCCATCGTTAAAGAGTCCTTTCAGTGGCCTTTCTAGCTGACAGTGACTTTATTATAATTATTTTGTATCATTAGTATAATGATACACTTTATCTTGTGTAGAATATTCTTTGCTTACTACATAGTTATTTCATAGACACTTAGTGAGAAAAAACTAATGTTTGGATTCTAGAAAAATGCTTTTACATCATTCTCTACTATTTACATGGAATATACACCCAAACATTGTTCTTGTACAACTGGTAATTTTTCAAATCATCTCATAAATCAGTCGTATACATGCTCTTCCAAACCTCTTTTGTGTACTGCAAATAGGATAAATATGTATCAATAAGTTACTTTTAGATGAACTGCCTTTAAACACCTTGTCAGATTTCTCAATAAATATGCCTATTAATTTCCTGTACAATTCATAAATCAGCTTTTTGTCAAGTGATTACTCAACTTCTATATAATAGTTTTAGGTTTTATTTGCCCATGCCAGAGAATGCCATTATTCTTGTTTTATTTGTAAATATTCCTTATTTGGCTCAAAGTATGTACTGACTTCTGTACTTATTATTGCCATTATGTACTATGATCTGAGAAATGTTCAGTATAAAATTCTTTGTCTATCTATTATATTATTTTTAGAGGCTAAAGAGAAACAATAATAGAACTGCTCACATAAAATTGGGCTCACTGACATACCCCATATTTGTTATAAAGCTTTAAGTGGGATCCCCCACCCACTTGTCACAATATCTCACATAATGAGTACAATACTAGAAAATTATTGGGAAGGGAGAACTGTATAAAATGAAGTACCAGGGTGAAATGACATCCCCACTGTGTTGAAATTTATTGCCTGGGCCCTTTTGTATACACTAACACAAGAGCCTGCGCAATGTATTGTCTCCCATGCCTCCCTTATTGGTATCTCTGGCTAATAGTGTGTATATTGTATCAGAACAACATTAAGTTAAAAAGGCTTTACTAATATAAAAAAATCTTCCTTCAGGGTCTCATGAAATTATCTAGCTGTGAAGAACAACATGCACTGTTCTTCCATACTGGATCCATAGATCCTGTTGAAAATTACTCATCAGATTATGATCTAGATGATGCAGAAAGTAAGTATTTTTTATCCATTTATACCAGAAGTTTCACTATTTTATTGGTTTGCTAAGAATTTTTTTTAGCTTAATGTTTGAACCATATTTTATTTTTGCTGTGTTATTTTAACAGCGAGAAGAATTCGTCAAACAGAGCTTACTGTAAGATCAGTATTAGAATGGCTGCAGGGAAGATACAGTCAGCCAACCAAAAAGAGTAAGTGTTTATTTTGGAATTTCTTGCTTGTTTTTATGAAATTTGCTTTTCAGGATCATTTATTTTACTCACATTAATATATGTATAATCACTGTGATGATTTTGTAAAACAACGCAGTATAAGACGAAACTTAAGATTAAGTCTTGCTGAGCAAAACAGATCTATATTCATAACTTTGTATTGTTTCTGTTTAGGTGTAAGATCCTTCCAACCTCAAGCATTATCAGCATCTGAGCCTTCTAGGGAATATCTTCCAGTGCCTGAGCTACCAAAGGAACGTCCAAGACCCTTCCAACCAGCTACACCAGCAGTTCCTTCTCAACCTACTTCACCAAATTCAAATTATCCTCAACCACCAGCACAAAACAGACCAACTCCACCACCTGCACCTCCAGTAACAGCATATCCTACTCCCTCACCACAACTCCCTGAAGGTTCTTATTTACCTCCAGGTTCAAATTATCCACAGCGTCCACCACAAACTCAACCTTCATCTCCTCCAATTACGGGCACACCACAACTTCCTGGAGGCTCTTATATACCTCCAGCATCAAATTACCCTCAACGGCCATCTCCAGTTCCAACTTCACCACCTCAACCTCCAAGTGGGTCATCTACTGTATATCCCTTTCCCGGGACATCTCAGCCATCATTCCCATCTAACAACTTTCCTCCTGTATCTTCAACTCCACAACCCGGTTATTATCCTTCAACACCACAACCTTCACAGCCTACCTATTATCCCCAGTCAACCCCTGGCACTGCGCAGCCAGGGTATCCATATGAACAGAAACCTCAGCCACCCTTTCCACAACCTGGATCAGAGCTACCCAAACCTCCTTCCACTCTCCTGCCTCCAGGAGAAGTGCCTTATCCAGACCAGCAACCAACCCAGAAGCCAGTGTTCCCAAATGAAACACCACAACCTGAAATAACAGGTGAAGATCAGGAGCAAATTGGTGGAGGGCCAAATGAAATACCAGCAGAGCGCCCAGTTGTGCCTGAAGGTGACAGTCACCCACCACATATCCATGAAATTAGTGTACAGTGTGCCAAAGATGAAATGACAATCAACATTGAATTCAACAGAGCTTTCAATGGTGTAATCTATTCAAAGGTAAGGACCAGATGATTTTAAAATGCTGCAATATGAGAACACTGATATTTTATAAAGAAGTGCACAAAAAGCCCCACTTGTACCACAAATGTTGACAGTTTTATGCATCCAAAAGCGTTCATTATAAACTGATGCTGTAACAGAATACTCTTAAATTGCTTATTATTTAATATCCTTGTTCACCATGACAACAACCATTGCAGATGAAGTTTTGCTTATTTTTTAAAATGTTGCTTCATATTTTGGTTGCTTTTCTTTGTGCTGGTAATTTAGACACCATTCTTTTGCACATTTGTTCAAAATGTAGCAGTAAAATATATTTTTTATCCCTTTAAATACGTCACATTTGACATACAAATTGCATTATTCACTACCATAACTGTAATCAATGAGTTTGTATTATAATGCTGTTGTAACTGCCATATATGCTAAATGTGGTCTCAGTATCTTTCATTCATTCATTCATTTATTATTTGCTTAAAGAAATACATACGTATTCATAGCATCGTCAAGGAAATATGTACAGAATCATACAGTTTTATATATACATAGATAAAATTTGTGGTAACATATTTACAATAAAAGTTACATATTATACACTATTACAAGTTAATATTATATCAATACTAAAATATTTGTCCCATATTATCTAAGATATTCATCAATTGAGTAGTAGCAACCTTCTATGCAAAATTTCTTTAATTCTTTCTTGAATACATTAAAGTTATTAATAGTTTTCAAATAGGCAGGGAGCTTATTATACCGTTAATGGGCTGCAGTAGTAGGTTTATTTTTATGCATTTCTAGCCTATGTGACTGAACGTGAAAGTTTGTGTTTCCTCTGGTATAATACTCATGTATTTGTTTGTTTGTTTGACCTGCATCTTGCCTATTGAACAATTGTACTATTACTTCATACATATATAGGGAGTATAGCGTTAGAATTTTTAGATCTTTGAAGGCTTGCCTACATGAATCTGTTTGTTTCATTCTCAGAATTATCCTTATAGCTCTTTGCTTTCTGTTGTTCTCCTTGATAATTTCTGTTTATTACTCTCTTATAAAGAAATTAAAACCAATCCCCTGCTTAATTATTTTGTTATATTTTCTAACAATTTATCTATTAGTCTATTTATTTCCTAATAAATTTATTTTATTCACAAATTGTTATATTATAAAACATGGTTTCACTGTATAAGTAAATTCCTGTACCTCATCTTCTGTTGGAGCTATCAATTCCATGCATCCACATTATTTTTTTAACCTACAAGAAAATCCAATGTATTACATGATTTCTGTTGCATAAATAATTTACATTAAAGGCCCTAAGTATTGACACTTCTTATTTATTTGCATTCCATTCTTATTTCCTTGACAAGTGGTAAGATATATTAAGACAACTGTGTTTTATTAGTTATAAGATGTTAATCATTATTTAGAACCTCATCATCTATATGAATTAAAATAATGTACTTTGTAAATACTTACAGGGTTTCTATAAAGACAATTCTTGCAGATATGTGAATCAAGATAGTGGACAAACTAAATATTCATTCACAGTACGTCTGAATGCTTGTGGAACCCAATTTGTGGATCAATTCCAAGAAGGAGGCCAGGCATATCTGGAAAATGTTTTGGTCCTACAAAATGAACCGGGAATTCAAGAGGTTAGTTGTTATTTTACAGTAATTCTGTTAATGAGAATACTACAAACTTGTTTATTAGAAAACTGTAGCTATTTAATTTTATTTCATCAAATGCATTATAGATTGTATCTCTTTACATTTGGTTTGCCCCCTTTAACTACTATGGTCATATCGGGGGCTTTTAGACTGAAACATTTGATGGTGACTTTTTGACCTTTTATTGGGTTAGATTACTGTTTGTTTTCATTTCCCCCCTCCTAATCATTGAGCTTCATACTTTTGGCTTTAAGCTTTGATTTACACATACATTAACTTTCTCATTCAGGCTTCCGCTCTCAAAGAAGGATAGGGAATAATTTGATTAAGGAGAACTTTCTCCTTTAACAGTAACTGGATACAGAACTTCAGGATCAAAAGCATTCATATGAAAAGGAAACTAGAAAAATAACATTAACAAACAATGAATATAGGGCCAAATATTATAAACAACATTTTTCAAGAGTGCACAACAAAGTTGACAGTATTTTAATTATTATTTATATTAAATTGTTCAAATGAGACAAATATGACATGCAAATGAGTGCTGAAATTCTCTTTAAATCCACTGTTGCAATGAATTACATTCTTCCTGTTCTTTCAAACTATTACTTTTTCTCTTTTAAGCTATGATAGCTCCTATGAGTCACAACAAATGCATATATGCATTGTCCATCCATATATTTTTAGTTGGTAGATAACTGTTCTTTCATATGTTTACTATCATTAAACAATACTGCATGAATTATTTTGAATATTTTAATCAGTAGGTATCCTATATACAGTACTATATAATTACTTTGTATATTTAATCAATAGTATTCTATATACAATGCTTTTCCCTCACACTGAGGCCATCACACAGTGGCTCACATGCCAGCTGCCTCAGCTCGGTTTACTGCTGAAAGAGGTACAACATCCCTGCAACATCTTCACATTCTCGTAGTTACAATAACAATGATAATAAGCACATACCTTATCATAAGAGATGCTGAAAGTGTTGCACTCCTCTGTCCACGCATTTCTAGCATCTTCTCAGGAAATTTGCATTCATACTCGAGAGTTCAATATCCAAAATTGAGCGAATTTCTCGCCTGATGTTTTCTTTTAGCTCTTCCAATGTATGAGGGTTTGTTGCATATGCTTTAATTTTCAAGTTCCCCATAGATAAAAATCACATACAGTTAAATCAGTGGATTGTGTGGGCCATAATGCTTTACTAATTACCCTATATTCAAAAATTTTCTGAATAAAAACAACTCACCAGTAGCATGCACAGTAGTAGAGTCTTGTTGGAAAAATCCAGATTGACACTGAATGTCAGTCAGCTGTTCAAAAAATGGTGCAAGTATGACATTCTTGTTACTGCATTTGGTACTGCAATGATACTGAATTTATGGTTTGTTAAAAATATGTATGTTCCATTATTCTGTAGCATTTACTGCACACCTATTTTGTATCAAGCAAGGGAATCTGATGTATATAATCAGGTTTTTAAGTACTCCAATATCTGTTATATTGCGACAAAACATAGCCATACAAATGGAACCGTGCTTAATCAGAGAAGAATATTAAGCATGGGACAATTATTCTATCATCCTGCAAAATCCCATTACAGAATCTTACCCAACTCTGATGATCATATGAAAAACAAAGTTTATGTAACAAACCCCACACATTGTAAGAACTAAAAGAAAACATCAGGTGAGAAATTCACTCAGTTTCAGATATTGAACCTTGAGTGTGAAGAAAATTTCCTGAGAATATGCCAGAAATATGTGAATAGAGAAGGTCAGCATTTCCAACATCTCTTACGATAAGGGATGTGCTTATTATCAATGTAATCATAACTGCAACTTGAGAACATGAAGTGTTGTGGGGATATTAAAACTGTTTTGGCCGGAGTCCAAGCTGTGGCAGCCAGTGTGTGAGCAGCCACGCAGTGGTCATAGTGTGAAGGAAAAGTACTGTACAATAATAACAATGGTAGTAATACTAGCTTTATTATCACATATGTTTGCAGAATTGAGTGATGCTTGTAAATAGGTGATTCCTCAAAAGTCTAAACTAAAATTTTAAAAAAGTACTAATAGGATACAACACCATCAACCTTTGATACTTAAATTAGTCATCATAAATTCATCTATTGTGTAGAACTGGTAATCCAACAGGTATGCCATTACTGCTGATTTGTTTTGTTTGTGTTTTAATATTTTGTGGTAATTTACTGAAGCACTTAACTGCCATATAGTCCAATATGTTTTTGTGTTTTTCTTTGTACATGTATATCTGTTCTTTGTCTTGTTTTGTAATTATGTATATTATTGTTGGTAATGAAAAGTGCACTTCTTCTTAGCTACTATACCTAGGTGGCAGAGAAAGTAAAAATGTATCTTTTATGCTTTTAAATGCAGTGTAAAGGATCAATGTTTATATTTTTCAGGTGTGGGACACTATAAGAAGAGTACGCTGCTTATGGGAAGGAAACATTAAAGAGTCTCTTTCAGTATCTCTTAATATTGGAATGTTGAACCAAGAAACAGTAACCTTCAGTGGAGATACAGCAATTGCTCATCTTGACATCCAGGTACGTTGTTATTGTAATTATATTACTATTATTATTTTGTTACTAATCAAGGAGCTCATGTTCTGAAGCTGATTCATGAATAAACATTTATGATCCTAATAGACACATACTTTCCTTTTAAACAATTTTAAGTCTAGGTGTAAACAAGTAAATTAGATAAAAGTCATTGAGAGCAAGTGAATAATTTCTTGCAGGCAGGAAGAGGTCCTTTTGCTCCAGCTGCAAATGGTCTAGTCAAGATTGGTGAGACCATGACATTAGTTGTGTCTGTAGAAGGTGATCCAGGTTTTGACATTCATGTAAGTGCATAATTTTGTCACAACATGATCATGTTCATCATCACCTACATAATTGTATTAGTTATACTAATGAGTATTATACTAATAAGACTTCAGTTTTCAATATTTTTATAATTACTATACCTAAATATGCATTAAAGATTTTGGAACTGAAGTTTTACTAACAAGATAAAAACCACAAAAATGTGCCATATTCAAAATAAATAGAAGCAATAGACAAAAATCAAGGAATATATGATTTTCCAGTCAGTTAAAGTTGTTATGTATATTTTGAGACAAATTCTACAGTTCTTGACTGAATTCAGAAAAAAAATTTGTGTAACTCTGCTTGCATTCAAATTTAACTTTTGTGGTATTCAAATTAACATTTTTGTTTTACAACTGCATAAAATATCATGAACATGTTAAATGTACAAGCTTTTCTAAATTGCATAAAAAGTAAATTTTTAGTCAAGTTTTACTATTCTTTCATTAAATTGTTAATATTTTTGTGCAGAATATTGTGAAGCAAAGTTTTAATTATTATTATTTTACAAAATGCTGTAATTTTTATATAGGTATTTCTTTATTTTCATATTTTATTTTATTGTAATTTTTATACTAAGAACTTCTTTCTTTCCGCCTTCCTTCCTACATCCCTCCCTTCCTTCCTCTCTCTCTCTCTCTCTCTCTCTCTCTCTCTCTCTCTCTCTCTCTCTCTCTCTCTCTCTCAGTCTTTCTCTTTTTTCTTTCTTTCTTTCTTTCTTTCTTTCTTTCCCCTTTGTTTATGTTTTTCTTTCTTTCCTCCTTTCTTTCTTTCTCTCTTTCTTTCTTTTCCTTTCTCTTTCCTTCCCCTTCCCCAAATTTCTAGCTCAACCAACTGCTTCAGGGACTTTTCTGTTTTGTTCCAATTAAGATTATATATTGACTTTTTATTATACTATTTTTGGTTTTGAATCAGAGGTGTAGTGATACCTTTTTCGGATTAGGTATCCTCTTACTTTCAAGGCCAAATTTTGTTTTTAATTTAATTTTTAATTTTACACTTTAATGAGATATACATTCATTTTGGAGTAAGTTTCTATCTCTTATTGTTTCCCACTTACATGAAAGTATACAACATTCATTCAGAATGAAGTGGCAAAGACTACTCATAGAGAATTCAACATATGCATTTCTTACAATCATGGGCCTCAAAACACGTATTTCTGGTGAAAAGCTTTATACTGAATCTTTGGTGGAATATAATACCTCCTCTTTCTATTGTAGGCAGGTAGTAGGGAAAGTAGAAAGTAATGCATTTTCTTATGAGTAACATATTTACATCTGATCGTTAGGTGAAATTGGAACTTAAGTTCAAATAAAAAAAAACGACACTTTGTCAGATGTTATGCAATATGTGTTGTTTCACATTATGCTGCGAATATAATATTGCAATCAAGTGTATGAATGTAAGGTGAATAGATAGATGAAAGATTTTCATTTACACTGAAATTATTATTGTGCAATTCAGTATAATTTGAAATTTATGAAATTGTTTTTAATTTTTTTCTCTCTTATACCATTCATTATGCAATAATTTTCTGAATGCACTGTTTTTCTTTCTTTTCTGGGAATTGGGTTACAAAGCTTTGATAACTATGCTAATGAAAATTTCTATTGTAAATTCCTTCTTTGCAGAGCAATCTAAAAAATTATAAAGTACCGTACTCAAGTGTGACATTGTATAAAACAAACATTGTTCTGTAATTTATATTATGTTCTCTACTAACTATAGTAAGTAGGAAACGTATTGTATTCCACCCAAAAATTTGATGTCAAGATTTGACCGTAAATACATGTTTCGAGATCCCCTGAATCCAAATAAAGCAATTTTAGAAAAAGGTACGAACATGTGTGTGTGTGTGTGTGTGTGTGTGTGTGTGTGTGTGTGTGTATGAGAGAGACAGAGAACAGCATAACTCAAAAATGAAAAGTTTGATAAATACCAACATTGGTATTTAAGTTCAATATCTTCTAAGGATGTGACAATAATATTTTCAAGAAAATCCTCCCTTCCCCAACTAACCTTTAAATGGAACATTTTTTAAAATTTTTTATTTTCTAAAATGGCTCCAAAGTTTTGAAAACACCACATAAAGATATTTACATGACAAATGAAATGTATATCTTAAATTTTCTGAGAGTAGCCTGTGGAGTATTCTTCTTTGAAAAAAAAATTGTGTAATCTTGTATAACTGTAAATGTTAAGCAATAGACAAAAATGCTCCACACAAAAAATTTACATCTCTTTAAAACACACAATTTATATCAAATAACTGGCATAAGCAATTTCCAAGATATCCATCATTAATGGTACAAATTGTTCAATGCTTTGTCATTCTGTTAAAGTCCTATCAACATGCAATTGTTTCTCATGATTGCATGGAGGGAGTATGGAATTTTAAGGCCGGCATATATAATATCCACTCCTTAAACATTTGACTGTCACTATTCCCTTTGCATATATAATGAAATGTGTAATGTATTTATTTCTGCAAAGGTTTATCTGTATTAAAATGAAGTAGACAGAAAAATAAGCTTTCATAAGATAAGCTTTTATACCCATTAATAAATGACAGGGAGTAAAGAAAGTCATGTGATTGTAATGATTAGAATTTTTTTAATATTATTGTGAAGTATTATGCTGTAGTAATCCAAAGTAATGCAATGGGAGAGTTATGCAAACTAGGTGAATACTTTATGATAAAGGAACATACGCAGAAATTTTAAAATTTTGAGGTCCCCTCTTGTACACAAATGTAACCTTGTAAAACATTGGTTCCATTCATAATAACAAAAAAGGAAGGAAAAACATAGAAAGGAAAATCATGCAATGGCATTCAAATAATAGGCAAATTGTTTTTTCTGAAACTCTTTAACCCTCCTCCTCTTAGATCCATTAATTTCCTAAAGTCCCTTTCTCCTCATTACAAAACATTAAAACATTCATAAAATGTGTAGAATGTGACCAAAATTGGAAAATATTTGTTTTTTGCTTTTCTTAAACTGTTTAGTTTAAACATTTCAGAAATATAGTCTATGGCTCTTTTGGTCTGTAGCAACATTTTGAAGATGTACAAATCAAAATATAAAACATAAATGCAACTTATCTTCAGAGTGTATTGAATGTGAAAGTTGTATTTATTTTAGGTACGTGACTGTGTTGCTAAGGATGTAACAGAAACAAATCTTGTACAACTAACAGATGAGCAAGGATGTGTCCTAAAACCCAAATTAATGGGAGCATTCCAGAAAACAAGGGAGACTGGAAATTCAGGAGCATCTATAATAGCATATGCTTTCTTCCAGGTACATATTACTTAGTTTTAAATGCAAAAATGAAATTTATACTTCTATAAGGATAAACACATTCAGAAGAAATTATAAGCTATATACTGATAGAGTTAGCTAAGTTAAAGCTGCAATTCATTCCATCAAGTGTTGTAAAACCATTAAATTTTTGTGATAAGGTACTACAAAAGAAAATCATTGAGCATTAAAAAATAATCATGATTTGATTTTGATACTTATAGTATTAATTTCCTCTAAGTTAGGTGAATTGGGAGTAAGAATCCATGTAACACAGTATAATTCCACTAATCCTTTATATTGCATTAATGTAAAAATCAATTTGGAAAGAAAACAGAAAAAATTAATCATTCTGAAGTGCACACAACACAGAAATTTCAGTATTTCTATGTTGGACTTCTTCAGAACACTCTAAGTAAGTACTGAACTATAACAATGTATACTATCAAATATTAGTCTAAACATATTAGCTTATCAGGTTGTAGTGAATACAACTCAATGATCACAGAAACCTGTTTGAAACTGGGCAAACACATGTTGGATTGGTTTGGCTTCCTGAAATAGTATGTAATGAAAATGTAGTAATATACAGAAATCTATTCATTTTAGTAAATACAGTTTGGTTTATAATATGCAGTATAGAAAGCGCAAAAGGCATTTAAGCTGGAAGCTTGCTATGGGCTCAAGACAGGACTATAGTAAGGTAGAATCACATTTTGTGCCCTAGTATTTGCCCCTCTTGGCATTTATTCAGGGCAACCTTGGTAATCATTTGTTTCTCCCCCCAAGCATCTATGTTATCTGTTCCTTAGAGTTGTAGCATGAAGAATAGTGCTCAGACAGCAGACAATTTCTGCACCCTAACATCTAAACCAACCCCAAGACAAGACTGCAACTTAGTCTTGGAAACTGCTCCACAGGCAAAGGTACTTGTGATACTTGTCTATATTTACATATGTGAGGAGAAAAGTTATGTTGGTAAGGAAATCATCATTCTCATAGACAGCCAGGCAGTACTCCTGGCACTCAAATCCCACCATGCAATTCCAGGATTGTGTGGAATGTTTACAACTTCTAATGATACGCTCCATTCACAAGGTTGAACTCCATTGGGTACTGAATATTGTGGCATCATGGGCAATGAAGAAGTACATACTGCCAAAAGAGGGGCCAAGAACTCCTTTTATTGCACCAGAACCAGTCTTACCAGGCGGCGCCGTGGCCAAGTGGTTAGACCGCTCGCCTCCCACCGAGGCGGACCGGGTTCAATCCCAGGGACCTGCATGTGGGATTTGTGGTGGACGAAGCGGCGTCTGGGCGGGTTTTCTCCGGGTTCTCCAGTTTCCCCCGCCATTCATTCCACCAACTGCTCCATCATCACCTTTCCTTTCATCCATTTCACCAACATTTCGCTTCATCTACTTCCTTCATCCCATACCAGGCATCGGGCTGATCACCCATCCTGGTTGCTCTGTCTGATCCATGAGTGTCTGCTCCTCGATGGGCCTCTGACCCCAGGCATCCGCCTGTAAGTCCTGGGGGGTGTAAGTCCTACATAAGAGGAGGGTAAACAGATAATGAATGAATGAATGAATGAACCAGTCTTACCAGTAAATAAAACTATGTTAGAACTGTTACACCAATGGGCTAATAAGGAACATTCATGTCACGGCAGAACTTCCCTGGACAAAAACTGGGTAAAACCATCACACCATTGCATACATACCTGAACAAAGCCAACATTTTAAGGATCACAAACGATTTAGGAAAGTAATTGCTATAGCTACTGGACTTGTACCCTTAAGGAAACATCTCCAGAGTATGACACTCTTTGATGGGAGTCATCTTTGCTGCCTCCATAAGCAACCAACAGAAACTGTTGAACACTTCCTTCTAGAATGTAATTATCTAGAAATATGCAAATTCACAATCTTTGGAGAAGCTCGTTCCTCAGGAGAAGATAATAAACACTTTATAGGAAAGATCCTAAATTTTTTTGAAAAGATAGGTCTTTAGCTATGAAGGTAATTATGGAGACACGAAAAGTCTATGTCTGAGGTGCCTTGTGTCTTTGACAGCTCCTTTAAAAATCAAATTAAATCAAATCAACATCTAAATCATCTATTATTTACTACTAGATTACTGCAATTTTTAAAAAAATTGGAAAGAGTAACTGCATAACATTTATTTTTACATGCTATGGTAACTTTGCTATTTTGGTGCTAGGAAAATGAGTTCTATCTCAGGTAGTGGTATGGGATTTTGGTCATGCTGCCAAGTCTGGTAGGTATGCACTCAATTTTGAGACCCTGAGGACCAATGGAGAAGCTGCTTGACTGAGAAGTAGCACCACGTCCGGCTCCAGGAGTTTTGCCACCCCATGAGATAATTGCAAGTGCTGCCCCCTCACGCTCTCAGACATAATTAACTTTTATCCACAATGTCAGTCCTCCATGACTACTTATTCTCACGCAAAGTAAATTTATTTATTTGCTTGCCTGCAGGTGTAATCAATAAATAAAACCCAAGAACGGCTTTCAGGATACTACCAGGGCAATAACTGATCTGAAAGGTTTATGAGTCACCAATGTAAGCAAATAAACTTAAAGCTAAAATAGTGACTTGAAACACTTCTGTTTATTAATATGATGTTTATTGATAAAGTAGTAAAATCTTCCAGGCTGGAAGGCCATGGTCTATGGCTAAAATTGTTTACACCCGACGTTGAAGTCAACTGACCATGCCTTCACAAGTAATGTTTATTGTTGAACACCTCATGTGCACGGGATGTTTTGATGAGATCATCAATGATGATAGCATCCAAATCACTCTGGATTCATCACTAATTTCATAACAAAACAATTTCCAGAAAGTCGCTAGTTTAAACATGATTTGCAATTCTGCCATATTTTCACATATTTTAAGCTTTTGCTGCCCGTAAAACCTGCTGCCCTGGACAGTGGTAGTGGCACAGCTAAAACTACCTGCAGAGAGAACCAGAGGATGCAGCAATCATACAATAATTCCTTGCCCAGCTCAGGCTGTTGCACCATGGAATTAATATTTAACCTATTGCTTTTGAGCATAATTCATACAGCTAGAATATGCACCTGAGTCATTTAAACAAACTTGTTTCTTGATCATGGACAACATGATGTAAAGCTTCACTCTTCTTTATTATAATCTTGGCAAATAACAACGCAGAATTCTATGATTCCAATAATGTCCAAAATTGAGAAGCTTAGGCACGCAGCATATTTAGTGCCAGCTTTGTGTGTGTGAATTATTACAGACTCATCCTTCATACAATTTTGTTAATAATATTTTCATCACTCTGTAAATGTGATCTTCATTAATAAATTAACGTTTCCACCTTGAATAGTAGGCTGATGTAAGTCATTCCATGGGCAGAAATTGTCTCTGGCTTATTACCTTGAATTAGGTCACGGTATAAACAGGTATGCCTTGCCTGGCATTGAGGAGATTTTGCAAGACATAGACAACCTGAAGAATATGCGTACTTGTTTACACAATGCCTACATCAAGGTAAAGCGAGTGAAAATTCCACCCAAGAGCAACTTAGGTTAGCCATTTACTTAATGTGATAACATGCAATTTTATTCATGAAACATTACATTTAAAGATAGGCAAAAAAAATGTAGGTACTCAGAATGGTGTCTAGTATCATCAGTTTATAGAATGAACCTCAGATCAATTACAATCTATGTAAGTGATTATCAAAGTCATATAGTGAGTAAAGTGGTATACAAGGGTTGCTCAGAAAGTCCTCAGCCTGAGAACGCAAATATTTTATACATATTTCAGCCTTTCAACTCAATACACTTGGATGAATGACACTCTAATTTCTTTACACCTTTAGTATTAAAATGGTTTGTACAATTCTGCAAAATAAGAGTTTGTTGACTTATCTCTGCATCTGAGGTAAATCTCTGTCCAACAAACCATTTCTTCTGCTTTGGGAAGAGGGAAAAGTCACTGGGATCCAAATCTGGTGAACAGGGTGGATGTGACAGCAGTTCAAAGTGCAGATCATGCAACTTTGTGATCATTGTGAGAATAGAAAACAACTATATCCTCTCAGAGGTTGTAGATCAATTAAGAAACACAAATTTACATAATAACATATTTATTCCAATAACTAATAAAAATTATAAAGGACCATTACAAGATACAACAGCGTGCTTGTTAGACAACCCACATGCTCCTATTGCAACCGACATGTTCCTAGTGCTTTCTCTCACAAACTCAACAGTGTCGCTCTACCATACACCTTCACATCTGTATATATGGATGTCGCTAGTTTCTCTGTAAAATGAATTTACCTATATTTCAACAATCATAATTGAAAAAAGTGTGAGCCAGTGCACTGCCTTGAAGAACTTCCTTGTGTAACAAAAGCAGATGTTTGACCTTCATAGCATCCTTCAACTACTCCAGCAAAGCTGCATAGTGGTCTCCATTGATGGCTTTTCCAGGTAGTCTACCAATAACACATCCTGGCCTCTTGCATCCACTGTTTGGACTGTTGCTTTGTGTTTGGCATGTAGTGGTGATTCCATGTTCCCTCAACAGTGCTATAATGTCACAAAAGCTTGGTTGAATTGCGTCTGAATATGTCCAAGGGCCCATGTGAGATATTATGTGGATGCACTTCTGATCAGCGGTTAATGAACGCAGCACCCATCGCATTAAGAGCTTTCACATGTGCAAATGTTAAAATTGAGTTTTTTTTTATTTATTTATGGATGCTCTTCAACTACTGTGGTCCTTAGCATCCCATTCTATATTGGATGTGAAAGACCTAAAATTTTGCTCAAGGCCCAGGCTTGAGGTTCTTTTACGTACCATAAATCTATGACACGGGACCAACAGTTTTATTTCCCTTCTGAAGGAAGCCATACTAAGGATTTTTACACCCCAAAAACTCATTGCCCTTCACTGGGTTTGAAGCCGCAACCTTGGGAACTAGAGACTAGCATTGTACCCCTAGATCATGGAGGATGACATACAACTGTTTGTACAAAATGTTCCAGACACCATCTAATGAGATCTTGGCAATGATAGAAAGCTCATTTGCCTTGATTCGCATTCATTTAACATGGCATTGTGGATGTTTATGATTTTTCTTCAATCATAGCTGCAATTGGACATCCTGGATATTCATCATCAAAAATGTAAAATAGTTGCATTTAAAATCTGCAGCCCCTTTCTTCACTGTAGAAAATTATGGTGAATCTGAGCTGAATCCATTTCCTATTTATTTACGTTGATGTTAAACTTATTAACATGAAATATATATTCACTGATTTGATTTTATAAACTTTTGGAAGAAACTCATTTATTTTGTAGCATTCACAACCAAACATGTTCAATGAAAGCATGTGTATGAAATTTCAGGTTGTACTGTCTAAAGGACTGTACTTGAGAACTATCCTTGTTATTGGATACTGCCAGCACCACCTTTGTGTCAGGCCAAGAATATCCGGAATTGCCCTCGTATAGTCTGCCATGTGCAAATGATTTTCTTCATATTAATATCACCAACTGTTTGTTTCCCTCTTAGGCATTTAACCTTGTTAGCTGTTCAGTTTTCCAGCCCCTCCCTACAAGCTTGGCTAAGTTGATTAACCTCTATACATAGAGGAAATGTGATGAGAGAACTTATTGCTACTGTTTGTGCTAATACAGGAAGTTTCAAATATCACATACAAAGTCATGTTTGTAACTGCCACAGTTATATCCTGGTTAGTTAATTATTCTTATAGTAAATGGATAAATAAATCCACAACAAAATTTGTGTAAACAATTACCTTGCTTTGTAATTAGCTGCTGTTTTCAATGGCAAAATACTAATTGTTTTCTTGACAAGAAATTACATGTTTAGGAGTGCACAAGAACCTCAATTTTCTGGCGTTCATTAATTCAGATTCCCAGTTTATTCAGATTGATGTTTTGGTTACGTACTTTTGCTTACTTTGCTTTTTTTAGCTTATGAAATGTAGCACTAATTTGAAACAAAAGAAACGTACATGCTAGAAAATATAAGCAAATACAGTATTGAGCTTAAGTGCTCAAGTGTTTTTTCTTATTTTTGTTAGAGCCAAGATAAATGTTGGTATAAATTAGTAGTTTATATTCATTTAATACTTGTACCTGGATTATTCAGAATTTCATTAATATGGATTACCTTCAGTCCCACCTAATATGGATAAATGAGGTTCTTGTGTATCAGTTTACAAGTTAAGTTTGCATGCGTAAACATATATTGCAGAACATAGCAGTAATTTAAATGGCTGGCATGTGGATTTAAACTGGATGTGTTAAGATATATACTTTCTATTCATCCTTTTTTAAAATGTCATTCCCTTTTGCAGGCTTTCAAATTCCCTGATGTTATGGACCTAACAATTGAATGTAATGTAGAGCTGTGCAAGACAGAGTGTGATATGTGTCCTAACCCTGGGCAGGTACAGTACCATATTCATTCAAATATTTATTAAGATAAGTAGAGATTAAATGATTAATCAATATACAATTTTCCTTCACAATTAAATGAATGGTTTATGCCTTATTTGTTCATAATATTTACATTATCCAAATTATTTGCAAATTTGCCCCAATTCCTCAATTCCTTAACTTTATCCATGAAAAAACAGAAAGCTTTCTAAGCTGTATACTGTATATTCCCCACACTCCAAGAAAGAGATGTTGATTATGAATCAACAGGAATTTCATTTTCATATTTGTTGTTTTGTTTTATTTTAAATCATTTAACTGGGTAGGTCATATTGGATGATGAATGAATAAAATGATGCTCAAATGAGCCCGTGGTCCATAGAGCTTAAAGTTACCTGATATTCACCTCTCAGGATAAGGGAAAACCCCAGAAAGAATCTTATCTGGGTAACTCACCATACCTGAGATTCGAACTCGGGAACCTCTTGAAAGTGAGGCAGACATGCTAGTGGTGGGCCTTATAATGTTTGTTGTGCTGCACAATCACTTTCTGTACACAGGGGCTGGCAATACTACTGATAACTACACAACTTGATATAAACATCTCCAGTGTTGTGTTCCTTTTTATTCCTCCTTGTTTCATTTATTATTTGGTGGTTCTGTGCTTCGGGCCTCTGACCCCAGGCACCCGCTTGTAAGTCCTGGGGGGTGTAAGTCCTACATAAGAGGAGGGTAAACAGATAATGAATGAATGAATGAATGGTTCTGTGCTTCACAGCATGTAATGCAATTGTCCCATATTTTTTAATCTTTCAAATTTAAAATTAAAAATAAGACTCTTACTTTTTCAATATTTCACTTCCCACTAAAGCACTCACACAATTATTTGCTCCACTCACTTTAATCACCTGCAGCAAGTCAAAATACTCAGTTCTAAAACAAGAACTACAGCCATTTGTTGTCCTTGAAGTCTGGACATTTCTTCTTCCAGAATCTTACAACCTCTTATTGTTTCTGATTCTCAAAGTTTCTATTTCTAGAAGGCTCCCTCAATTGTCCTTGGCAGCTATGGACCTCGCCCTGTTCATCAGTGGGTTGCAGTAATGGGCCTGAAATTTTAGCCATCTCATTACCAGACATTTTCAGGGCATTGTCTTCTCTCTTAACAAGAACATTCACACCAGTGATACAAAGTAATACAGATGCAAATCACCAACAGTGATGGCCCCAGAACTTCAAACATGGACAGGCTCTGTGGTAGGGAAAATAAGGAGGGGGCCAATGTCAGTGAAGCTGGAGTTTATATTATTACTGAGCAAGGTGGTGTCACAGTAACATGTGCGATTCAGGTGAATACATCATCTTCTATCACGACTCTCCTGCCCCTAATTTCCATACCCATTATCTTCCTTGTCATCTGTTTCAGGGTTGTAGGACCAGGTAACAGTGTCGGTGAGTTGCGGCTGGATGGTGGCTATGTGCTCTGTGGAGGTCTCTTCCTGACATCATCCAGGGACCTCTCAGTTGGATACCCATCTCTGGATGCTTTTCTGCAGGTGCTCCTTTGGAGACCCCCAGAGACCTGGGGCCCAATGGGTGGGCTCGGGCGGTGTTGGTGGCATTCAATCTGGAAATATTAGGAGCCCCATTTGTACTTGTGCCTGTTGTCATCCAAATCTGGCCGCTCTTCAGGTCTCTCCCCTCATTCCTCCCTCCTACAGTTATAACCCTATCTCTTGCTTTGCCCTTATGACTAAGATTTATAATTTTTGGTTGAATTAATAATTCTAATCATATACTTATTTCACAGCAGAAGCACAAGGGCCCGGATGGCCTGCGTGCAGTGCTCTGCCCCATTTTCGGGGGCCCCATCTGTTCATCAGTACCTTTACCTTTACCTTATCTATAATATTAGTTTTTGCACAAAGGCATACTACGCTGTGCCACCAGAACCTCCTCATTTCTCTCACTCTCTCTCACTTCTTGCTTACTATGGTTATATAAAATGGAGAGGATAATACATACCAGGATCCATAATAAATTTAATGGCAAAAAACATTTCTACCAATGTATTTACCATGAAGATGCACTATAAATATGATTATACATAGTAATACATATTGTAAACTAAACCTTACACAATATCTTGCTGTCCAAATAGTTTTAAAGTTCATCCAGTATCCTAAATAACAATACTTTGATTTTGGACAACATGCTTGGATAAATTTAACTAAAATTTGAAAACGGTAAACAGTAACTGTATACCAACTGGCTCAACTCCTATGTAGCGCAATTTAACAATGTACCATATGAAAGCATGTGCCCTTTACTTTTGGCATAATGTCTAAAACTTTTGGCTGGATAGAAAATACATCCCAAAGAGGAGAGTTCTGAAATATATCCAGAGAGACATCCACAGAATCATCAGCCAGTTTGAATAGTGGAAGTTTCTGTTGCATGACTAAAACGCCTAAAGTAAATAAAATAAAAAAGGTGTAACACTCACCACAAGTCAATATGAGCTACTCCTAGTGATAACTGACACAACTCACTGCTTCAGAACTCAAACACCCACCCTCAAGCGATCAGTGACAGGAGCGCCTCCAAGACAGAACAAAAATGAAATGAAGTACAACCAATACCAAATGGAAGGAAGGAAAACTAACATAATGTGGGTGTTTAGAACAAAGTAATATAATTGTGTCAGGAGAAAAAAAATCTGATGTGTTACACTCACATGACTTTCTCTACTCTTGTACAAACTATTTATACAAACACTTATTCTTCATCTACTTCATGTTAATTGAGATAAACATTTGCAGAGTCTATCTTATTGCTAATTTTCTTGTACATGTAAGGGGAATATATATTTACAAGGGCAATTTGGAAATACAGTAGCCTTTAAGCAAATACATATCTCTTAATAGCTGGTTGCTAGGTGCAGCACCATTCCCTTTGCCACAGATTAATACTCTTTGCATATCCAAGACAAAAAAATCTGATGTATTACACTCACATGACTTTCTCTACTCTTGTACAAACTATTTTTACAAACGCTTATTCTCCATATGGTTCATGTTAATCGAGATATCGAGATGTCAATCTTATTGGTAATGGAATATGGTAGGTTTTAAGCGATAGTCAAATATTTTAACGCTGGTTGCTATGTGGCGCATTCCATTCTCTTTGCATGTCCAGGACAAAAAAATGAATAACGAATTCCCATTTGAGAAAATAAGTATTGAAAAATTTAAGGGAATAACAAGTAATATCTCGAAAATGGTTCACTCAACAAAAAAATGTATATGACATAAATTGTGTATTTTAATGCGATCTACATTTTCTGTGTAGTAAAATTTTGTCTATCTCTTATGGTTTACCACTTATGCAAAAATCGTTCACAATAAAGAATACTTTTGGAGACATTCCCAGGAAATTCAAGATATACATTTTATTTGTCATAAAAATATCCTAAACACATGATATTTTAATCAAAATCGTTAGAGCCATTTTTGAGAAAATTAAAATTTTCGAAAAATCTTCCATGTAAAGGGTACTCTGGGGTGCAGGGATTTTCTTGAAAACCTCCGTGTCGCATCCTTGGAAGATACTGAACCCAAATACCAAGTTTGCTGTTTATCCAACTGTTCGTTTCTGAGTTATGCTGTTCACAGACACACACACACACACACACACACACACACACACACACACACACACACACACGGACATGTTTCCAAAAATGCTTTTTTGGATTCATCATGATGATGATGATGATGATGATGATGATGAGATGCGGTTTAAGGGCGCTAAACAGCTAAGGTCATCAGCGCCCTTACAAAGTATAAAATGTACTGTCAAACAATAAAAATCCTATAAAAAACCGCAGAATTAAAAACGGGACACAAGCCCACAAGTCCAAAAGGTAAAAAACCAAACACCAAATACCAAAAAACGAACACACTAAAAACATGGGCAATAAAAGAGTAAAAACAACGTGTCAAGAACTGTAGAGTGTCAGGGACACGAGCGCCAATGTCCATTGGGGAGGAGATGCCCCATTAAAAAACAAGAGAAAATTACATAGTCAAAAGACGCTCAGCGCATCAAATGCGTCTGGTAAAGCCAATGTCATTGATAAAACGTAAAAGACACTCTACAGCACGCGCGTCGTCTGCCAGAACGTTGGCTAGGCCAACAGGCAGACCAACACGGACGCGCAAAGGAGATAAAACTTGACACTCTGCTAAAATGTGACGCACCGTTAAGGGCGCATCACACTGCCCACAGAGTGGTGCGGGGTCACCACTCAGCAAATACTTATGACTAAAAATGCAATGTCCGATACGAAGGCGTGTTAAAATTACCTCTTCACGACGAGAAGCATGGGAAGAGGTAGCCCAGACAAACGGGAGAGGTTTAACCTCCCGCAACTTGTTCCCCCGGAGGGCCGACCACTCATCGCGCCAGCGGGAGAGGGTGCGGCGACGTAAAACAATAAACAAATCTGACGAGGGAACAACAGAGGTAAAACGTCTGGGTGATAAAATCGCCGACTTGGCAGCGACATCGGCAGACTCATTACCTGAGATGCCCACATGACCTGGAATCCACATGAAGGAGACGCTGATGCCAGAGACACCAAGCGAGTGGAGCAGGTCATGAATGCGCTGTACGAGCGGGTGGTAACTGTACAGCGAGCTAATACGTTGAAGAGCCTCAGGGAGTCGGAACAAATAAAACAGTGCCGTAAGTCGTGCCGCTGAATATATAAAAGAGACTAATAAATGCTAAAAAGTTCGGCGGTAAAAATCGAACATTGCTCTGGTAAACGAAAGGTAAAACTATTTCCACCACAAAAAATGGCACATCCTACTCCAGCATCAGTCTTAGATCCATCAGTAAAGATAAAAGGCAAGTCCCCGAATTGCGACTGAAGTTCTAAAAACGCTGATCTAAAGACTGAAGAAGGGGTCTCATTCTTCGGCATTGACGATAACCCAAGGTGACAGAGGGCCTCAGCGCGCGACCATGGAGGAAAACGCGTTTCCCCCCTTGGAAGGGCCGGCGCTGGCGTAACGTCCAAATGCCGAAGTAGCAGTCGAAATCGAACCCCTGGAGGGAGCAATGCAGAGGAGCTAACTAAATAATGCCGGTCAAGTGAATCCTCGAAAAATGCTGCGAAAGACGGGTGGTCAGGCAAGCTGGAGAGTCGACAGGCATAGCTGCACAGGAGCATCTCACGCCTGGAGGACAGCGGAGGCTCTGCAGCTTCAGCGTAAAGACTGGGCACGCGGCTAGTTGGAAAGGCCCCTGTAGCGACTCTAATACCACGATGATGAATGGGATTCAAGCGACGTACCACAGATGGACGTGCCGATGAAAAGACAATACACCCGTAATCAAGTTTGGATCGGACCAAAGAGCGATATAGACGCAGAAGGGTGGTCCGATCAGCTCCCCAGGATGTGCCACTTAAAACACGTAAAAGATTAAGAGAACGGTCACACTTTGCCTTTAAAAAAGAAATGTGCGAGGTCCAACACAACTTTCTATCAAAGATCAACCCCAAACATTTCGCCTCGTCTGCAAACGGAAGCATCCCTGGCCCTAGATGGAGAGAGGGCGGAGGGAAATACTTCCGGCGCCAGAAGTTGATGCAGACGGATTTCTCGGCGGAGAAATTAAAGCCGTTGGCGTTACTCCAGGCGTAGAGACGGTCGATACAGCTCTGGAGACGGCGTTCGAGTAGACAGGTCCGCCGTGAACTGCAATAAATGGCAAAATCATCAACAAAAAGGGACGATGAAATGCCAGGTGGAATACAATCAACAATGGGGTTGATAGCAATCGCAAAAAGTGTGACACTGAGTACAGAGCCCTGCGGTACTCCGTTCTCTTGAATCAAACGACGAGATAAAACCGAGCCCACACGTACACGAAAGACGCGGTCCGTCATGAACTCCCGAAGAAATATGGGAAGACGACCGCGGATATTCCATACGAGAAGTGTACGTAAAATGCCGCCCCTCCAACAAGTGTCATAAGCTTTCTCCAGGTCAAAAAATACAGCCACGGTTTGACACTTTCTCAAAAATCCATTCATAATATGCGTCGACAAGGACACCAGATGGTCGACGGTAGAGCGATAGCGACGAAACCCGCACTGAGCGTTCGCTAGAAGTTTCCAAGACTCAAGCCACCATGTCAACCGCCCGTTGATCATGCGCTCCATCACCTTGCAAACGCAACTGGTGAGGGAGATAGGGCGGTAGCTGGAAGGTAGTTGGCGATCCTTCCCAGACTTAAGTATAGGGACAATGGTGGCTTCGCGCCAAACGGAAGGAAAAATGCCGTCTTGCCAAATACGGTTATAGACCCGTAAGAGAAAGAGTTTACTGTCGGCTGAAAGGTTCTTTAACATCAGGACATGAATGCCGTCCGGCCCAGGAGCGGAGTGCCGAGAGCAATGAAGAGCGTGCTCCAGCTCCCTCATTGTGAAAAGTTCATTATAACACTCAATATTAGCAGATCGAAAATTAAAGGTGTCGGAATCCAACCGGTCTTTGTTAGAGCGAAAGCCGGCGGAATAATGGTCTGAATTGGATACCGCTTCAAAGGCAGCACCCAGAGTGTTAGCGAAGGCAGCCGGATCCACTATGGTGGCATTAGAAACCTGAAGGCCAGAAACAGTACAATGCGACACTGTACCTGAGAAGCGACGAAGTTTATCCCAAACAACAGATGAAGGGGTAAAGCGATTAAAAGACTCGACAAAACGAGCCCACGACGCCTTCTTGCTATCCTGAATAGTGCGACGAGCCCTGGCGCGCGATTGTTTAAAAGTCACCAAATTATCAAGTGTAGGGTGGCGCCGAAACACCCTAAGTGCAGTCCTACGAGCACGAACGGCGGCCCGACAATCCTCGTTCCACCACGGAACAGGCATTCGCCGAGGTTGAGAGGATGAACGGGGAATTGCGCGTTCGGCAGCAGAGAAAATAGTAGACGTAAGGTACTGCACTAGTTGGTTAATGTCGGTGAAGGGCTGGTCGTCAAAATGCACGAGGCTGGAATACAAACTCCAGTCGGCTTTTGGGAATATCCAGGTAGGTACTCTGGAATGTTGTACGTGGTGTGACAGAACAGAAACGATGCAGGGGTAATGGTCGCTGGAGTAGGTGTCAGCGACGACGTTCCACTGCAGACGACTAGCAAGCTGGAGTGAGCAAACGGCAAGGTCCAGGTGTGAGAATGTACCAGAAGAATCAGAAATAAAAGTAGGCTCACCTGTATTGAGGATGGAAAGATTGAACTGGTAAAAAATGTCGGAAAGAAGAGTTCCCCTCGCACAAGCCCTTGGCGAACCCCATAGTGGGTGATGGGCATTAAAATCTCCCAACAGAAGAACTGGTGTTGGGAGAGCGGACAGAAGAGCTCGAATGTCCGCGGGAGCGAGGGGAGACGATGGAGGTGAATACACAGAACAAACAGAAAAGAAAAAACCGGGTAACTGCAGTCTAATGGCAACAGCTTGCAAGTCGGACGTAAGTGTGATAGTTTGAAAATGAACGTCATTACGCACCAAAATCATGACACCACCATGAGCAGGAGTACCCTCCTCCGGTTCAAGGTCGTAGCGAACCGGAGTGTACCCTCGGAGATCGAAAGGGTCTTGAGGGCGAAGCTTGGTCTCCTGCAAACAGACGACCATAGGCGAATGGGAACGCAATAAAAGTTGCAGTTCCGCCCTATGCGATCGTACACCACGTACATTCCAGGTCAGGATAGCCATGAGTAAAAGGGATAAACTGTCTACTTAGAAGGGCGGCTTAAAAGAATCTTTTGCTTAACCTTTGGGCTCGGGCTTTTTGTATGGAGTTGGTCAGACTCCATAGCTTCCTCGGAGAGAGGGCCCACGCGCTCTGTGCCAGAAACCGATTCAAGCGCCGTGAATCGGTTCTGGGTGGCGATGGGTGAGGGGTGCCCCTGAGCGCGGCTTGTCCCAGGACCTTCCTGGGACAGCGACCTCCGAGGAGGAGAAGGTGAACTGTTGTTACCGCGCGCACGCGGAGGGTCTTTCAAAAAATCTTCCCTACGAAGTTTCTGCTTGGGCTTCTTTTCAGCGGCTTGCGACTTCATTGACTTTGGACCAGGTTTGTAGGGCTTGGTAACAGTAGCTTTAATGGACGGCCGGATGGTAGTGGCGGTTAATCCTGTCATGGTCCAGGTCTGAGTTTCGGCATCTACTCGTGGTACTGGCGAGGCAACAACAGAACTAAATGTGCCAGATCGCAGGAGTGAAGGTTGGCGCGCATGGTAACGCCTCCGGGCTTCAGCGAAGGAGAGTTTTTCCTTTACCCGGATCTTCTGGATCGCCTTCTCGTCCAAGTACCGCGGACAGTCGGCAAACGAAGCAGAATGAGACCCTTTACAATTAACGCAGACGGGGGCTGTTGAACAGGTACCTTCGTGTGAGGGCTGGCTACATGTTGCACAGATGTTAACGGCACTCTTACATGAGACTTGCGTATGCCCAAAACGTTGGCATTTAAAACAACGCAGAGGTCTAGGAATATAAGGCCTCACAGAAATCCGTTCGTACCCTGCGGAAATGCTCGTGGGCAGATCGACGCCATCAAATGTAATAAACAGGGTACGAGTGGGTACCAATACGCCGTCGCGTTTGGCCTGCACTCGATGCACTGCAGTCACCTTTTGATCGGATAGATAGTCTACTAGATCCTCGTCCGATATACCATCGAGGCTATGGGTGGTAACGACGCCCCGACCGGAGTTCAATGTGCGGTGCTTCTCGACACGGATGGGATAACCGTGGAGAAGCGTAGCGCGCAACAAGGTCTTACTTTGCTGATCGGACTTAGTTTGTGTCAATAAGGATCCATTCCGTAAACGAGTGCAGGATTGAACCGCACCAGCAATAGCATCTATGCCCTTCTGAATTATAAAAGGGTTCACCTTCTCAAAGTTTTGTCCTTCTTCTGTTCTTGAAATGACCAAGTAACAACCAGATGACGGCGGTGCTACTTCCGTTACAATGACTTTTCGGCGCTTGTTTGTATTAATGGAGGAAGGGTGCTCCATAGCGAAATAAATCCTCCACCATTGCAACCGTCTCCGACCTCGGGCTCTGAATTCCCGGGCGTTACCCCGGCTTGGGTGAGTGGCCTATCTATACCTATCTCACCCCAGGGTCACACCTCCCATAACGTAGACAGAGGGACCCAATGGCCGTGGGAAGTCTGCAGCTCATGCAATGCCCCCCCCGCGGGACTGCAGTTGAACAGCGGATATGAACACACACCCTACATGACGACCCCGGGTGGTGGGGATGACGCCATTACCCACTCACCCAGCTGCGCACCCAGTACGCGGGTATCGGTCAGGCTGTGTCCACGGAGGATTAAAAGAATAAAGAATGCGTAAATAAAGCAAAAATTATGTGGGCGTTTCGCATGCAAGGTAGGCCGGCGAGGAAGAAAAAGAGATGTGTGAATGGTCGTTGTGCGAAATGTTCGTAAAGAGACTAGAGAAGAAAGAAACGATGGCGAGGTGTGGCATGGAATGAAATGCACAGAACGCACGAGAGCCTACCTTGAGTCCCGCGGTCACGAGGACGAACCCACCTCGACCGGACGAGGGTGGTGGGATGATGATGGCGATGAGTGTTTCGAGCACCCCGGGTACGCCAAACCCGTACTCACATAAGGTGAGCCGCTGGGGGGGGGGAGCTGAAAGGAGACTATGTAGAGAAATAAAGGTGTTCTTTCCAAAAATTTTGTGTTTTCTTCGTTAGGTCGAGTACTTCTGGGACAGCCTCGTATGTAGCAGGATGCTCGTATAGATACGATTTTATTCTTGCATTCGAATATTCATTTCCGGTTATACCTGTTTGTGTTTATCGCCTTAAAGTAGGTATTATTTAAAATTCTACAGGTACTGTAAAAGGTATTAAATAACCCTTCAAATAATAGTTGCGTTACATGTTTAAACTATAAAGATAGCAAGTTCCTATATTTTAAATTAGTGTTAACTGTGACAGTGAATTGGATCTGACAAAATTGTATTGCATGCAGTACAAGTGCATGCAATAAATTTCTTCATAGGTGCATAAACATACACCCAACACAAAACAATACTATATTTTTCTATCAGCGTATAAGATGCTTACGCTGTTTTTATTTCTTAGAAGTTAATGTGAATTTAATATTCAGGTGCATAAATTATATGCACCCACCATAAAACAATACACACTGGTACATACTTATAAAAGACTTATTGATTATGTGCCAATTAGTTTTAGTTGAAGGCTGAAGTGCAAATTTAGTGGTATCTTGAAAACTCCAGTTTCGTAAGTTTGTGTGCCCATGCTACCCTCTAGTTCCCGAGGTCGCGGAGGGCGATAGATTTTTTCAGGCCTAAAAATCGTTAACATGCCTTTCTTCGGAAGGGAAGTAAAACCGTGATCCCGTGTCGTAGATTTACGGCACGTAAAAGAACCTCAAGCCTGATAAGGAGGCATCTGAGCAAACTTTTCGGTCTTTCACGCCTAATGTAGAATGGAACGCTGAGAACCATTGCAGTTAAAGAGCATCCATACATAAATTTCAATTTCAAAATGAACAACTTTTCGAGAAACAAAGTTAATTGTGCTGCAGCACAATGCTCTAATATACTACGAGCAGAAACGTCTGAAGTTATGTTGTACCACAGTTCCCTGGAGATTATAAACTCAGATATGTCTGGATTTCTCGGTGTAAACAGAGAGATAAATTGAATTCCGATAATGCTCGAGTGTGCTCAGTACATTTTCGCACAGACTACGAACGTTACAAAAAATCTGATGTGTTGGAAATGGCTGGTACCATAAAAAGTTATTTTAAATAAATAGTGTGTTTCAAAGAGATCTACTTTTTTAGTGCATTTTCCTCTGTTGCTTAATCTTTACCAGTTACGCAAGATTATACAAAATTCCTTCCGAATGAAGGAAGGCATTCACAAGGTATTCCCAGAAAATTCAAGATAAACATTTTATTTTTCATATAAATATCTTTAATACGTGGTATTTTAATCAAAATCGTTAGAGCCATTTTTCAGAAAATCAAACATTTCGAAGGGCGCTAATGACCTTGTAGTTAAGCGTCCTTAAAAATAAATCATCATAAAAAAATCGAAAAATCTTCTATGTAAAGGATAATTTAGTGTGGGAGGGATTTTCACGAAAATCTTTGTATCGCATCTTTAGAAGGTACTGAACCTAAATACCAAGTTTGGCATTTATGCAACACACACACACTCTACGGACCTTTTTCTAATTATTTATTTTTTTAATTCAGGGAGCCTCAAAACATGTAATTCCGGTGAAATCCCGATATCGAATTTTTGGGTGAAATGCAATACTTTCTCTACCTAATATGACATGGTGCAGAAAGTAAAAAGTGAAAATTTCTGCTATGGAAGAACAAAATTCCAGGAAAAATTGCCAGTGGTAACTTCCAGCTTTTCTGTGATAGTATAAATGATCACTTCTAAATGTAAATCAAATTTGTGTTACAAAACAGGCTATTTCATTTTATCTTTGCAGTACCCAAAATATTCAGTTGTGTTAGCTAGGTTGCTTGTAATCAGTATTGAAGTTGACAAAGATAACCCAAGCATTTTCACAGCAAAAGACGTTTTCAATACATACTCTTGTCTATGTTATAATTAAGTACTTTTTTATGCACCCATTTACACTATATATTTACACACTATGAATCTATTCATGTATGTAATACTCTATGCATCTATTCCTGCTTTGAAATGCAGGCTTTACGTATTTGCTTTTAATTACCAGTCGAAGAGCGCGCCAACCTTTCAAATTGCGTGTATGACGGCAGCCAATGGGAGCAAAATGTGCCGGAATAGACTACCTTAACTATTCCACTTACCTTTGTATTTACCTACAATTAGTACTGTAGGTGGCTGAAACTCTACATGGTCGCCAACCGCATATATTAAAATTACCGCACACTACTAATTTCTCTATAACGGACGAAACTCCAGAATATCGACCTTGTAACCTTAGTTTCTAAACACCCCTCGTATATTCACCGCTCATTCATTTTCATTACACATAATCATGCATCTGCATTTTAGATAGTCCTTTATTTCATTGATAAGAATTTCACTCTCTATTTTAACCTTAAAAACTATTGCTTCAATGATTTATCCATAAGGAAAATTTGTCTTTTTGTCTTAAAACTGTTTTATCCATTATAGTTGTATAAATGACAAGAAAAATAACATGATAAAAGTTCAATATTTGTATTTATTTTCACTTTTTCAGTCATTAATCATATAGTCCTGCTCCCTTACATATTGCATAATGATGATTAGCGAGGCCAGTTTTTATTGCACAAATTATAGGCATATGAATTTAAGAAAAGTATCCTAGATTTTTATTTTCTTAATTTGTCACCCTAGTGTCAAATAAGACTCAAAGTGATAGTTTGAGAAAAACAACAAATCTGGCACTCACCATGTGGAAACAGGAGTAATGTTCTTATTCTCTTGCTGTGGACTATATTTGAACCCTGGCTGGGTTAAGCTGCCTAGCTGAGATTTTTGTTTGTCTTTTTACGAGGGCGATACTGAAAATTTTTAGAACGCCATGTTTCTAAAAAAACAAATGAAATTTGCATATATTTGACAGCTTCTAATGTTTGCGATTTGATTGCGTGTAATTAGTTAAGTTTTATCATTTAAAGATTTTGTGTTCACCCAAAAATGAATGTGACCAGAGAACATTTCCGGGCTATGATTTTTTACGATTTTAAATCGTCAATAACGCCTAAAAATGTGAAGATCGGCTTAGGAATGCATTTGGCGAAGAATCCCCGTCTAAGGCAGCAATTTATAATTGGTACAGCGAATTCAAAAGAGATCGTTTTTTTTCTTAGTGATGAATTTCGTGATGGACGGTCAGGAACTGCTGTTATTAATGAAAATATTGCTGTTGTTCGAGCAATGCTTGAAGATCTATAAGAACATCTCATGAATTTATTGCAACATTGGGCATTGGTATGAGTAAAATCCAAAGCATTTTACATCAAATTTATTCGTGAGAAAGCTTTATTGTCGATGGATTCTACATAAACCGACTCCCCTTGAATTGGTGCAGAAAAACTCTGGAAAAATTCCAAGGCAGCACTTAAAATTTGGTTTGGAATATCGTTAGCCGGTAATGAATTTTTGGATTTATTGTCATGATCCTGAAAAGAAAAGTCAATCAACTAAATGGGGCTTTCGAACAGAACCTAAACCTACAAAAGTCCGACAAATTCACAGTGCTGGTAACAAAATGGTTGCTAGTTTTTTTTTTCTAAAACGGGCCATATTGCTACTATAGCATTAGAAATTGAGGTACCGTTACTACCGATTGGTACACAAATGTCTGTTTACAGCAAATTTTTGAAAAAGTTCGCGAAAAATACCCCAAAGAAAAAGAAAGTTACATCATGACAACGCATCGTCGCATACAGCAAAACTAACAACGGAGTATCTGGATGCCAAAAGTCAGCACCATGGACCTTCCAGCATATAGCCCTAACCTAGCACCTAGTGATTTCTTTCAGTTTCCAAAAATTAAAGATAAATTGCGTGGAACTACTTTTTCGTCATCAGATGAAGCAGTGGAAGATTATAAAAACCTGTTTTCTGAAATGCCTCTGGAAGAGTGGTTTAAGGACTAGTTTCATTGAATGCAAAAATGTATTGATGTTAAAGGGGAATATTTTGTAAACAATAAAATCATTTAAATTTTTAAAACTAATGCTATTTTGATGTTCTAAAAATTTTCAATGTGCCCTCGTATCTTTTGGCTCTTAGGATGAATTTCAAATAACTTTAACACGTTAGGTTCCTGAACTCATCCAGCATTCATCTCCTATTTTCATTTATTGTTCAGTATGTCTAGTTAAAGAACACTGTGTTTAAATTAAAAACTCAAAAGAACCTTGGGTAGCTAGTAACTACTTCACATAATGTATTATCATTTTATCACTAAAATATTACAAACATGAATTATTTAACATGACTTTATAAAAAATACAAACTAACAACTTAGACGTAGAAAATTGGTTACAGTGAGTATCGTATCTCTTTCAGAGTATTGATCCTGTTGCACGCCGCAGAAGGCGTGATTTATGGATCAACAACTCAACCTTTGGTGATCCCGTGCGAGTATACCGCAGCTTCCGTGTGATAACACCTGATGACCTTGATGATGCTATCAGTGCAGCTACTATAGTGAATGTTGGCTCAGGTAAACTAATTTTTCTGCTTTATTTTCACTCCAAGTTTTTGAATGTGTGACATTTGTGTATTAATAAGCAGGGGCATCAAACTAAATTCCTACATAGGTATTTTTCCTTCTCTAAAACTCTACAGCAGTTGTATTTTGGGTTCATTTGTGCCACTGCAAACAATTTCAAACACTTTCTTGAAGGTATATAGGGTGGACTGTTGAGACTGTACAATATCTTCAAAACTAAGCATTGTAGAAAGAAATGTCTTGAATAAAAGTTGCTTGATATTATGGGGGAAAGAAAAAAAATTAGTTTTATTTATGGATGCTCTTTAACTACTATGGTCCTTAGCGTCCCATTCTATATTGGGCGTGAAAGATCGGTAATTTTGCTCAAAGGCCTCTTTATCAGGTTTGAGATTCTTTTACGCGCCTTAAATCTACGACATGGGACCACCGGCTTTACTTCCCTTCCGAAGGAAGCCAGGCTAAGGATTTTTACGTCCGAAAAAAATCCATCGCCCTCAGCCAGGTTTGAACTTGCGACCTTGGGAACCCGAGGCTAGCACGATACCACTAGTCCACGGAGGACGACTTATGAGAGAAAGTAAATGCCATTAGTCGTGTTTTATTTGGAGGACGTGTGATGGTCATTTTAGGTGTCAGTTTAAATTGACCCTAATTGTAGGTTCCCATTTAAAAAAATACCCTAAAATGACCATCATAACATCCTCCAAACAAAAAATGACTAATGGTATTTACTTTCCCCCACAATATCAAGCAACTTTTATTAAAGATATTTCTTTGTACAATGCTTAGTTTTGGAGATATTGTACACTCTCAGCTTAAATGGTCCACCTTGTATAGTAACTAGAATATCTTTTAATATTAAATAAAATGTGGTTCTTTTATCACAGAGCTCAAAACAGCTTTCTATAGAAAATTCTGAATAGGCAGAGAATAAGTACAGTTAATATAACTCATCTTCATACATTTAATAACACAGCTACAAACTCTATGGAAGCAGCTCCTTTATGAGATTGAATTATCCCATGTTTGCCACAGGAGGAAGCATGAGTGATATAAATAGAGGTTTCAAACTGTATCATTGTTACAATGATTGCAAAAATTCTTTCTAATTTTTGTTATAAAATTCTATGTCCTTATGGGGGGGGGAAAGTGTCATATGGCCATGCCTATTCATCTGGTGACTAATCAGATAATCCAAAGTTTTCTTTAATTAGCTTTGCTTATTTTTCAGATAGGTAAGTACAGTGTGCTTTCCATTTTCAATTATTACCAAATACATAATAGATATTAAATTTGATGGATGATTGGGTTATCTGAATAACAAAAGCAATGTCCAGCTTTTAATTTGCAATTGATTATATTGATTACAGAAGCAGAGGGAATCTGTATGTCTACACCAGGTTTCTTCCTTGCTGCAGTATTACTCCTCTCCATTTTACTAAGTTCCTGTCTATTGACGGCCTATCTGTGGCTCAAAATCCAGAGACTGCAAAAATCACCTGTGAAAACAATTCACTTGGATGCCTTTCCTGCTTCAAAAGCTTGAAGTAATCACAATGGGTTGTATGATTAAAAGGAAGTGGACTGATCAAACTTCTCTCATAAACAGAAATGACTGCTACAGAACTACGTAGTGGCATAGGATATTATTTGTATTGTGGTAATAAGTAGCTTCAGAATAATTCAAACATCTGTTGTATTCAATGAACATTGTTTAAAAATAGTTTGATGATTTTACCAGACTTAAAACTTTTATCCTGGTGATGAAAGATATGCAGAAGGTATTGTTGCCAGTAAGAATAGAATGATGATAATTTGTATGATAAAAAAATGTTTCTTGTGTTGTCATTACAATGTTGGGGGTAGTGGCAGTGGTGATGATGACACCGTCAATTTACCTGATGCTCATAAATTTGATACTGAATTTTCCCCTTAGGAGGCATATGGTAGCACTCCATCATTATTTTCTTATAAAGACATTTTGTAAGATAATTCATATCATGACGAGAATGTGTCTTGGGATTCTCTCTCATAGGTTGTAGTTCATCCCTAATTACATTTTAAGCACATAAATATGATTAAGAATAACAACATTTTATAACATAATGTATATTTATAATAAGGGCATACATCACCTTACAAGGGAAGCTCATTAAGTCAAATTACAATCCATATGACTCAGTGTGTTCCAGCAGGAAATGATTATTAGGTATACATCCTGTAGATTTATTCCCATAAGCCTAGTTACAATGGAAATGTAGTTTAAATGCATCGTTGTCAGGCATTAGTTTTGCAGGAAAGTGTGATGTTTGATGGAGAAGAGTGTTATTTAACCTAAGAAGAGACCAAACATTAGAAAAAAGATGAAAGAAGAAGAAGAAGAAGAAGAAGAAGAAGAAGAAGAAGAAGAAGAAGAAGAAGAAGAAGAAGAAGAAGAAGAAGAAGAATGTAACAACGTAACAATAACATGTAAAGTTGTACAGTATTGATATCAATACTATGTAGAAAAATAAAGCAAACAATTTTGCATTTATACTCACCTTCTGCTCAAAAGTACAATGCCTCATGGATGCTTAGTATCATGTGCAAGAAGGACAAAGACTCAGCTTGCAATTAATACCATATTTTCTACTGAACCAGAGCCTATGACAGAGAATGTAGCTCTAGCTACAGAACTTCATGTACTTTCATATAAAAGGTTTCAACATCTTGATTTTGAAAAATGGTGAATTGGCTCCTGTGTGATTAAATGAGCATAAAAAGAAATAAATATGTTGGAGCAGCTAACAAAACTATCTGTATCAATGGAGTAAACCAGAGAAGCTAATCTTCGATATGCAGTTTCATTCACAGGTAAATGCAGGTAGGATTGCCAGATGTGCTGTATTGCACAAGATTTCCTGTATTTGAGACTTTGGAAGCTTGTCACTTCTTGACCTAATATGGGAACATCCAAATTAACACTTTTTTTGAATATGCCATGTGTTTTCCATATAGGATCATATAATACCATATGTGTTTGTGTGTGTATCTAATGCTCAGGGTTCAGAAATAAAGCTATTCTACTTTCTTTCTTTCTTTCTTTCTTTCTTTCTTTCTAACATTTTGAGGTCAAGTCTGGTTATGATTTGAGTTGTTCACAAACTAATAAATGTTCCATATTCATTTCTTCTTCCTTATTACATAACAGACAATTTGAAGATGGTAGCAATCAAATTCTGTGTAGATGTTTGCTGAGGCAGTCATATCCAGTGGTTAGACTGAACATAGCAACGGCTGTTTTTCAAGGTAGTTTGGGCAATACTTTTGGGCTTTTTATGAATTTTTATACTTTAAATTTAGTACATTTGTAGTTAATTTAGAGTTATAATTATTATTGATTTTCTTATTAATGATACATTTAAATGATTCCAGTTTGAATTTTTGTTCCCTCTTTTGCTAAGATGTCTGCTTTCTCATTGTTACTCAACCCATAATGTGCAGGAATCCATGGAAGACTATGTTCTTTGTTAAACTTTGTATCTGTTTAACCAAATGGTGATTTTCTCTTATTTTTTTCCATTTGTGGACCCTGAGTTAATGTGTCATCCTCTGTGGTCTAGGGGTACCATGCTAGCCTCTAGCTCTCAAGGTCATGGGTTCAAACCTGGCAGAGGGCGATTGATTTTTTCAGGTGTAAAAATTCTTAGCATGGTTTCCTTTGGAAAGGAAGTAAAGACACTGGTCCCATGTGATTTATGGCACATAAAAGAACCTCATGCTGATAAAAAGGCCTCTGAGCAAAATTTCTGGTCTTTCACACCCAAAATACAATGGGACGCTAAGAACCATAGAGTTAAAGCATCCATAAATAAAACTCAATTCATTTTTTTCTGAGTTAGTACTATTGCTTGGATTACAGCTCTAGAATCTGGTAAAATAACAATGTTTTTATATTTTTATAGCCAAACCAACAGATATTTAAGAGCATTGTAGAATACATTAATTTCTCCATCAAAATTTGTAGTGACTTTTCTAATATTTTTGTACAAGGAGAAGAACTTATCATCATCATCATCATTATTATTTTAAAATGAGCCATCAGTATACATGTAAACACATTCATTCTTCTTCAGGGTATTTCATTTGCAGGTTTCTAATTCTATAATTTTTGTAATATCTGGACTTATTGTTTGTTTCTTGAAGATTTCACAAAGATCTAAATCATATTCTATTTCAAAGCTTTCTATTGGCATAATGGGATGTGATAAATTTTCTTTTGTAATACGTATGTGTAGATTTTGTTTTAGCTTTTTTACTTCATGCACAATTCTTTTTTTGATCTTTAGTGTATATTTAAAATCTTGTTTGTCCAGTTAATTAAAATTTGGAATTCTTTAAAGTTTTTCATATGTTAGTAGAGCTTGTTCTTCAAATTGTAAGTTTGTTGGCCTATTAGATATTGCAAAGAGAAGTGTTTCTAATGGGGTGTTTTTAACTGCACTTGTTATTAACTGTAATGCCTGGTTTTGTCACACTATGTAAATCCAGTGATGTCAAAAACCCCTTTTACATGTTTTTGGCAACTAGTAAAAGGTGTTTAGTTAATTCTGTATAGACACAGAAATTAATAACCAGTAGTAATGAGTACATAAAATGGCCATTTAACATCACCATTTTAATTTATCTTTAGAAATGAAAACATACCAAGTATGCTAATGTAACGGCTGTATATATATTTGAGTTCTCTCTGCAATTCTCTTCTTTCATTTTCACATGACATAGCAATGTTTGTAATTCTGTCATCATTAGATTTCAAGTAACTTGAATCAACAAAGTAACAAATAATCTGTGTTCGAGTTCAGTTCTGTTAAGATATTGTCAAGTTCAAAGTAAGTGATTCTCTTCCACACAAAAGATATAGTATGACTTTATGCTTTATTTATACCTTGAATTGATATATGTTTTCATTTGCCCATAAGGCTACTAGGTCCACTGAATGTGGAAAATGGTGCATATTGGCTCTCTGTGAATTGTGAAATAGCATCATTCCAACGTTCAGCAGATTTAGCAGAATTTATTGGAAAATGTAAAGAAGACAACTAGATGATAAGTAAAGAGAATAGAGTTTGTTGTTAAAGGTGTATTCTGAGCCTGTTCCCATAAAGCTACTCTGTTATTTTGTATGTCTGATGCTAACATTTTCAAAACCTGGAAACCTTAATCACAGTCATCATGTCATCATCATTGCTATCACAACTGCCTCCCATTATCAAAATAATCTAGCAGTAAATTATCAATAAAGAAAAACATTATGTCACACAGGATACCCCATAATTCTGTAATTTAATTAAAATATGTATTCATCTCATTACACAAACACACAGTGTCATAAATGCTAAGTTTTTACATGACTTTGATAAAAGTATGTAACAATACAGCTTAACATACACAGAGAACAATATATTTTTGAGTCTCAGATGTGCAATACCCTCTAATTGGTAGAGTCTGAAAGATTAGCTTACTTGTGCTCCTCACATCTGATGTTTCACTAGTCTTGAAGGGAAATTTTGTGCTACCTCTGTAAGCTACTTCTGTAAGATACAGAATATTTGATGTTTAGGGTCTCTCATACGAATGCTTTATCTTTCTTTCAAAACACATGAACTCACTGTGAGCGGAGGTTTGGAACTCCATGACAGTATCTGTGAAGTTAGGCCTATACATACATATGTATGTACTGATAATATGTTTTTGTAGTGAATGCCTTTTTCTTGGAGCTCCTTAAATGTATCACACCATTTTTTCCCTTCTCTTTTTCTACCTTTGACTTCACAGAGGCAAATAATAGTGGTATTATGCATATTCTTAAAAGTACAATAGATCTACATACCCAAACATACATAATCATGTGATGCTATAAATTTAAGACAAAACAGAACCAAAGTGTAAATAAAGAGCAAACCTGTTAAAAAGGAGGCATAGGGTCATCCTACTGCACACCCTTCATAAAAGTAATATATCAGTGCTTGAAAGGTTGATGAATTGATCAGTGTACAGGCTAAAATCATACACTGAAATCTATATTCTCAAAGGTAGCTATATTCCTCCCCTTCCCAAAAAATAGGTTCCAAAAATCTTCTGAGACACAGTCACTTTGTAATTCATATTGTAATAACAGAAGTTCTTCCAACCTTGGCCTGTTCTTCTTTTAGTGTATCAAATCTGAAATGCAGGATATAAAGGATGATGTATGCAGCCCTTTATCTCAGCAGTAATATGTACATAATTCAGGCCTTTGGTTACCCATATAAGGAAAATGCTTACCCGTGTACTTAGTGAAGGTAGTACATACTAGTCAATATCTTGTTTTTATAACAGGATAAACTATTTGCTTATGCAGACTCATTGCATGGCTTATTATAGTTTTTCTTTAATAGGTACATTGTTAACATCAAATGCCCCAAAAAGAAATAAGCAATGAGTTTTGCTGCTATTATAGCAATATGCAGTATGTTTCCAAAATTTATCCATCATGTGGCTTCTTAATTTGGCTAGAATTCAGTTTTTTTTTAATTTTTGACATGTATAGTCAGTAAATGCACTGACTATACATACACTTATATACAGTGAGAATGTACACTACATGATCAAAAGTATCCGGACACCTGGCTGAAAATGACGTACAAGTTCGTGGTGCCCTCCATTGGTAATGCTGGAAGTCAATATGCTGTTGGCCCATCCTTAGCCTTGATGACAGTGTTCATTCTCGCAGGCATACTTTCAGTCAGGTGCCACAGCCCGTGCAGTATGAACAGGTGCTCGATCATGTTGAAAGATGCAATTGCCATCCCCGAATTGCTCTTCAATAGTGGAAAGCAAGAAGGTGCTTAAAATATCAATGTAGGTCTGTGCTGTGATCGTGCCATGCAAAACAACAAGGGGTGCAAGCCCCCTCCAGGAAAAACACGATCACACCATAATACCACACCTCCGAATTTCACTGTTGGCACTACACACATTTTGCCACTGTTCAATCGTGTAATGTTGATGCTCCTTACACCAAGCAAGCTGTCGTTTGGCATTTTCCTGCGTGATGTGTGGCTTATGAGGAGCTGCTCAACCATGGAATCCAAGGTTTCTCACCTCACGCCTAACTGTCATAGTACTTGGAGTGGATCCTGATGCAGTTTGGAATTCCTGTGTGATGGTCTGGATAGATGTCTACTTATTACTCTTTACGACCCTCTCAAATGTCGGCAGTCTCTGTCAGTCAACAGACAAGGTTGGCCTGTACGCTTTTATGCTGTACATGTCCATTCACATTTCCACTTCACTATCACATCAGAAACAGTGGACCTAGGGATGTTTAGGAGTGTGGAAATCTTGCATACAGACTTCTGATACAAGTGACACCCAATCACCTGACCACGTTCAAAGTCCTTGAGTTCCACAGAGAATCCCATTCTGCTGTTTCACGATGTCTAATGACTACTGAGGTCACGGATAATTAGTACTGGGCAGTAGGTGGCAGCACAATGCATCTAAGATGAAAAACGTATGTTTGTGGGGGTGTCCGGATACTTTTGATCACATAGTGCATTTAGAAATACATTCTCTATGTACAAAAAATTACATCATGGAATATAGTGACAAGAAAATTCTTGAAATTACTATTGTCTTTGAATTTAAAAAGATTTAGGCTAAAGAAACCTGAAAAGGGAAGTTTTACTGGTGAATATAGATGCTGTTTCAAAGAAGTGAAGAAGTAATTGAAAACTTCTTGCAGTTAATTTTGTGATAAAAGTTGTTCTGAAAAAGTGAAGTTGTGTAAAAATTCTTTTTGTTGGATTTATGGAAATCTAACCAGAAATACTGCAGCAGAGATCATTAATCTACTCATTTTACAAATAGATTCAGATCAGTTTTGGTTCCTCTGCATAAAGATTTCTGCAGTGTCTATGCAGTATTCATATTGTGCTTTTGGGTATTGTGCACTGCATGTTACAAATTGCTGTCTTGGTGTGATTCCATAAAATAATAATAATAATAATAATAATAATAATAATAATAATAATAATAATAATAATATATTTAGTGGTAAGTCCATTACATAATGGAGTCTATGTGAGCTGGCCTGGCCACTTATCCCATAGACATCCAGAAATTACATTTATTTTATACTTTTCTCTTCTCTATGTACTGCTTTCAATAACCTCCTATTTATAGTAATGAGATTGTCAAATTAACATTTGTCGACAGTCCATTTCCATTTCATCCTGGCTTTCCAAATAAATTCTCCTAATTGCCTTAACTGTGTCTGATTTCATATTTACAGCACCAAATTCAAAGTGTTATCTCAGAATATATAACATTAGGAACTGCATTTACTGATTTCTTTTTTTCCTTCCATGAACAGTTCTATTTTTACTGCTCTAGATTATAGTTTGAAACTGATCCCTTTAATGTAATTTTCAAGTGTATTGTCTGTTATATTCAATACAACTGTCTGCATCATATACATTGGATGGCTTGTAATTGAGTTTGTTTTCTAGCACTAAATACTTTGTCTCAGGTTTCCTAATTGGATTAACTTTATACTGTGCATCTGTTCTAACTCCAGTCTCTTCAATGTTGTGAATGCAGGGACTATGAGCATCATTTGAAAAGTTTGATAAAAACGCAAGTAAAATTTATTTTTTCATAACCTACTCACTTTATTTCTCAACATAGTCTTCATTAATGTCTGTATAGTTGGACTAGCTAGTTTCCAATCTTTTCATCTCATTGGGTAAAAAGGGCTCTATCAAACTCTGCAAAGTATTCAATGACAATGATTACTTCACATTTAATGAAAATTTCTTCCTAACAAGCCAAACATTCAAGTTTGGGAATAGCAAAAATTCACTTGGGGCTGAACCCTGAGAATAGGGTGGACAGAAGCAATTTAAAGCCCAATTCATGCACACTAACTGCTGTTATGTGGACTGGAGCACTGTCCTGGTGAAAGAGCACTTTTCTGTGTGGCAATCTAGGTCATGTTTTTATTCAATGCATGTTTCGAAAGACCCAGCAATAGTCCTCAGTTATGGTTCTGCCTTTTTTCAAATAATTTATAAGGATTATATCCTAGGGAATGGGGGGAAAAATGGCCATCACATTTCTTTCCAACCAAATATAGTTCCCACCTTCTTTGTATGCTCTCACCACCTTTATCCATTGTTTTGTCTGCTGCTTTATGTTCGGTGTGTAATGGTAGACCCATGTCATGAATTGATCTGAGGATTGCAATTAAACAGTGTCAGGCACTGTGTTGAAATGTTCTTTCACATGCAATTTTGATCAACAGTCTGCAATTGCAGCATCCAACATGCACATAACTATCTCATTTCTAATTTTTGGTGTAGGATTATGCACTCATCCAGATGAGATGCCTATAATCTCAGCTACCTCACACACTTTCACTTGGCAGTCTTGCATTACAATATCATGGATTTTTTCAAGACTTCCTTTGTGGTGACCTCAACTGGGCATCTGGTCTCTGCTTCAACTATGTGTTTTTTTTGGGGTTTTTTTTTACCACATTCATACAGAAAAAACAGTCTTCAGTTATGGTGCTGAGTCCACATTGCTTTGATCTGTTTTGCAGTCCAACCCTTTAAATGGAACTTTAACTTCACAACTGTCTAAAAATGTATCTAAAACTGTTGCATGAATCACTCTTACCAACAATGGTACCACTTAACAAAATTTCCCAGCATTTCATGAAAATTTACCAAACTTATCAAACAACTCACATATTGTCTACTGCTTAGAACTGCAATATTATCATCAGAAAACCAGCTTCTCAGAGAATCCCATCATGGGTTATTCAATACTCTGCTCTTATGCGTCTGAATTGATGAAATTACACATTAACTCAATGTTCATATTATCTTTGTACAATAGTTTTAACTATCCAGTTTACATATGTGGATAAGTAGGTGCACACCTAAAGTTATCTGAGATTTATCTATTGAGTTGAGCAAAAGCTTGATGGGAAGCTATAATCAGGTGTGAGGATAAAGCACAATTCAAACCTATGGTTTTCAATGTGACCATTAACTTCCAATGATCAAACAAACTCAACTATGGATATGACAAAAAGAGTTGATACAATATTTTGTATAGATGATAAGAGTACTTGCTTCATAAAGGTGCCTAAATATATTTTTATAATAACTGAGGTAATGTTCTAAGATTCTCTGTCAATTTTGTTTTTGCACTTGAAATGGTAGCCCAAGAATCTGTATTCATCTGTTTTTCACTATATTTGCTGAGAGCCTAGAGCTGAATGAATGTAACTCACTGTGGTGAGAGTATTATATGTAGCATAAATTTATTTAAAATGTACATACAGAAGGTAACTGAAATAATCCCTTTCACAGGTATTAGAGAATACAATCCTTATCAGTTATAGGTATTAGTAATCTTTCCTTCCATTTTCAGTGATTTTGAAGAACATAAAATATGCAGATTTGATGTTTTTGAAGTCTGTAGCAGAAGTCTGATTAGCTGCATTTGAAATGCAAGAGTTAACTTGTTAAGATGGTGAGGCACATGACACTATAAGTGTATACCCTTAAGTTGGGAGAAGCTAAAACATAGTAAAGCTAAGGACTCTTGCTGACTGGGGTAACTTACTGACCTACTACTCAACCAATATGCATGGGTTTTATTTATATAAGATGCATCTAATCATATTGAGGTATTCATTTAAAGAGAAATGCAAATGTTATTAAACAAAACTTAGGTAATCAAACTGTATTCTGTCTCACTATTTAAAGGGAAAATCTTATTTCAATTACATCTTGTATAATATGCAGTTGTGTTATTTCAGCTAAAATTCAACTCCCTTCCAAGGTTCAAATACAAATTAAAGAGTTAAGATAATACTTCATGTAAATCAATGGTTTGCTGCATTTATAATGTGTATATCAGCTCATTAGCTGCTATGAAATAGTTCTGTAATCCGTGCCATATTGTCTTATTGTTCATAACTTTTCACATCATGTATTATAAGGTATTAAATAAAAGTTTTTTACTATGAAGAATAACAATGTTTTTTAATTAATACACAAATTGGAACTCAATACTGTAGTTTTTTGACCATGTGATATGGTTGAAAAAAGATAACATATGTTCTTCCTCCATATCTGTAATGAGTTAATAGTTTGATTTAACATTTTCTGATTATTGTTATGGAAATGAGGCTGTCAAGTGCAAAACTCGTCTTATCCAAAAATTAAAAAAAATTGAGTTAGACATGGGATTCAATACTTCTTGCAGTTCTCTACGAACTGGTGACTTTGGGTTTCAACAAAACTCATCTAATACACTTCAAAAGAGCCCCGAAAACTGCTGTTCAATGCAAAACTCTTCAAATCCATGGTGGCGGTTGATGCAGAACTCGTCTAATCCATCTTACAATTCAGAGCAAAACTTGCCTTATCCAATACTTGTTCCACTACAATTGTGCTGTGTGAAGAGCAAAACTCACCTTATCCAGCACTAACAAAAACAACAGTTTCACGTTTCTGTTTCCCCAAATTGGCAGTCCTGTGTGATTTCAACTGTTTTTAATTTAGTTTTGACCAGTGTAAGGTGCAGACATGTTATTATGGAGTCCTCTGATATCCTGAAGTTGGTGGAAAGGGTAGAACTAGAAAACGGGCATCCCGTGAATCAAAACGTGAAAGAGAGAAGAGGGAAAGTTATGTATGATCGAATTACAATTAAGTAGTATTCTTCTATTGTTGAAAGATATGACTCATATAGGAATAAGCAGATGTGTTTACAGTACAGTCTCAATTGTTAAAGGCATTCACTAAGCCTCGGCCCATGCTTGCCTGCCTCAATCACAACAGCAAGTCATTCCAATGCAGTAACTTGACACAGAAGGACATAAGGAAATTCCATGAAGCCTTCTACAGCTGCAGTTCCAAAATTAAACAAGACTGTGTTATACTGACTTACTGTTCAACTGATATGCCTAAACAGCAGTGTGTGACGATTCTCGGAAGGATTTTACAACAAAGTATCAAGTGAAACATGTACAAGATCTGCCAGTTCAGGTGTGTCAGTAAACTTTTCTGAACATTTTGCAAATATCAAAAGACAGAGTACAAGAGACACCTTGAAACTGGAGTGGCGCCAAAGGAATTCCAAGGTGGAGACAGGGTGCCACAAAAAATAGTAATAAGAGAGAATTTGTAATTAAATTCATACAGATGTTTAAAGTACTTGACGTCCATTATTGTAGGAGCAAAACATCCACACAGCAACACTTACCAAGGGAATTAAGCATTAATAAAATGAGATGTATATATAATGCTGAAGCATCTAATTCATTGAAAGTGGCTAAGAGTTTCTTTCGTAATGTTTCTAATGCAAAATTTAATGTTTCTGATGTATGCTCACTTTGTCTTTCTTAGGATGAGAAAATAAAATTGGAAACGGATAAAACTAAATGTTCTGATTTGCTGATAGCTAAACGAATACATTAACTTAGAGTTAAGGCATATTTTTATCTCCTGAAAGATGATGATAAAGTAGCAACATTTTCATTTGACTGTCAGAAAAATATGGTACTGTCAAAAGTACAGGATCAAGCAGCACATGTATACCATTTCCATTGTGCAGGGTTCATCCAAGACAACAGTGACAAATCAGAATGTTTGTAATTCTGTTTGGACAGAAAATGAATGTCCTAAAGGTTCAAACAAAATTGTGTCAGAAGTATATGGTCAACTGTGAAAATCCGATTTTTCTGGAGTTAAGAAAGTAAGGCTATTTGCAGATGCCTGCTGTGGACAAAATAAAAACACCACTATGATAGGCATGTATAATAAAGGGATTACTATTCAAGCATCGGAGAATGTGCAGGTGATAGAAATTATTTTTTCTATTCCTGGGCATTCATTCAGCCATCCCAATCGTGAGAAAGAAGTAAGAATGAGAAACACTATTAGTAGGCCTGAAGATTATTTTGAAATCTATAAAAATCATGGAAAGGTAATCAGGCTAGGGACAGATGTATCTGTCCAAGATTGGAAGTATGCTGCAAAGGAAACATTGAAGTCACCAGGATGCTGGCATTTTAAATTTAAACATATCATTTTACAACGTTTTACCTCAGGCAAGGTTCTAGTGAGACATAAGGCAAGTTATCAGTCCAATTTGTGTGTAGGCAAGACCATTCTGAAGCGAGGCAAAACCTTAGAAATGCTTATTGCAAGGAATTTATGTAGGTGTAAAAGTAAAGGAGGAAAAGGTTAAAGATGGGAAAAATTTATTTAAAACATATTTGGTGATAACTGGGAGGAAAATGAAAGCCTGTATTTTACAAGAAGTTAATATCTAAAAACAATATTGCCAATGACTATAAAGAAGTAGATGCTGTTTGTGAGAGTTTCTTGGATAGTGAGGAAGGAGAACTTGGACTTTGATATGTTTGTTTTTGAACATTAGTTATTAGTATTACAGTTTAAACATAATCTGTAAATTTTATAAGTCATAAGATGTATGTGATATGAAAACTGGTCAATTTTAGTGAGCAAACTATGAAAGGAGTGCTTCATTGATATCCGATGCAAAATTGGCGAAAAAATTTAGCTTTGTTAACTAAAATGAAATCAGAAATGGTTATAATTATACAAATATTGCAAGAAGTCATTTATTAACATTGTGAAACACAAATATTGAGAAGTAAATGCAAAAAATGTTTGCACTTAGTTATAATTTAGTATTGTATTTCCATCAAAACTCGTCAAATCCACTACCATTGTGTGCAAAACTCGCCTTATCCAAAATTAAATTTTGATTTACCACCATATTATTTGAGACTGATTTTCAAGAGAATACATGCATCTTTAAGGATCTAGTCCAAACATTATAACATTAAGAGAATTTTCAAATGTTCTGCTGTTTGCCTAATATTAGTTTTTCACGTTTTCTGAAAATTTGTTTTACCTGGATAAGGCGAGTTTTGCACTTGACGGCCTCATATATAAACAGGACTTTTCCATAACTCAAAAAGTATTGACATAATTCATACCAAAAGTTACACGCAGATTGTTTAGGTAAATAAATTAAGATTTGGTGCAAATGAATTTAACTGCAGAGTATTGAAAATAAAGAGAGGACGGAATGAAGGAAGCAAGGAAGGAATGTAGGTCATACTAATTTTACAAATGGCACATATAAAATGTTTTTATATCCACTTCATGCTACAAATGACAAAAACCTGTATAGAAGTAGTTTCAATCAAGTATTACCACAGTAATACACATTCTGTTTTACATAAAAGACTAAGACAACAAATAATATAAGAAGTGGTCATAAGAAACAAATAATGTACATTTATTGCTTCAAAATGGATTGGACCTTTTCTTCCTTTTTTTAATAAAGTTTAACACCTGCTCTTACTTCTTACATACTGCAGGCGGTGACACTGATAATATATGAAATGAAATGATAATTGAGAAAGAAAATTTGGGAAGGAAACGTTTCAGGCCTAAGTATAGCATATCTCTCTGGCACTTGCAAGTTATGGGGACTGATAAAAACCTGGCAAAAGTCTCAGTCAGGTAGGATGATTCTGGCAGGATTTGAACTGCAGACCTCCCGTTCACGAGACCATGCCTTAACGACCTCAGCTACCCATGTTGGTACATTGTACTTAAAAGCTGGGAAAATTTAAATACAATCTATATCAATGAATATTTCAAATGCTAGGAAAAAAAGCTATATGGCATTAAGAGCTACTTGTTTCCTGTATAGGCTGTTTATGCCGTTGAGTGGTCAATGCTAGCTTCTCAATCTTGGGTTTCTGGGTTCAGTTTCCAGCTGGTCAGGGGAAGTTTCTTTAAGTGAGAATTTTCCCTAACTTCCCTACAGTCTGAAAATTATGAACAGGAGAGTGAATGAGCGCCACTTTAAAGTTTGTAGTAATAAAACCAATGTTTATTTAATCTAATGTAAATCAGTTACTTACACAGGAATTTGATTCTAAAGTCAAAAGAGCTGATACTCCATTTGCAGTTTAAGGCAGTGTAAATATAACAAAAGAGTCTGTGCTTTTTAATAGTCATATATATGAAATATAACATAAATGAAGAGGACTTTACAGGCTATTTACAGAAAATTCAGTATTTACAATGTCAATATCTCAAATTTTGGATATTTTAATCAATAAACAGTATCCAGAAGTTGAACATGAATAAGTCCAATGTTTGGCATTTATCTAAAAGTTTAATGAAAAAAATTTAACAAAAAAAAAATAATAATAATAATAATAATAATAATAATAATAAGAAGAAGAAGAAGAAGAAGAAGGAGGAGGAGGAGGAGAAGGAGGAGGAGGAGAGTGAGAGTGAGAGTGAGAGTGAGAGAGAGAGAGAGAGAGAGAGAGAGAGAGAGAGAGAGAGAGAGAGAGAGAAAATAAAATACACAAAGCTGATTGGAAAGCCAGTATAAATAAACACTTATATAGTAGCAGCTTTATTCATCCTTCTGATCACATACATGATATGGGACACAGTTTTAAATACAGAGGTTGCAATTTTTACAACAGAGTTTTAATAGATTATAATTAATAAGTTCATCACACACACTCACTCTCACTCTCTCTCTCTGTCTCAAGTGAATATTAACATTGTTATATAGTCTCTATGTATTAATTTAATGAATAAAAACAATTTCTCATTAATAATGCCTGCACTTTTGTTTTAAATTTGTCAGTGGAACAGATTTCCCTGATCTCTTGTGATAATTTATTGTATAATTTAATATCATAGCACATAGCACTTTCTTCATAAAGTGAGGTTCTATGATAATTTTTGCTTAGATGCTCTTTATTTCTTATTATGTTTATCCTGATTTTTCTGGTGGGCTGCACAAAACTGTAATGAGAAAGTACAGTTTTAATTGAAACATTCACATCTATTTTTCATTGTATAAAAATGAATATAAATGAAGAAAGGATTTCAAGATGCTAACGAAATTTTGCAGGCAATTTATGGAGGAATGAAGAAATTTGATCAAGCAGCATAGAAATGTGGTACTGTGATATAAGGAAGGATGAAGTACATGGCACAATTTTGGTCATTAGAGAGCCCATTCTCACTCCAGAAGCTGCAGCTGATTGGACTTCTGCAGATATAACTGAAAATTTGTCTAACTCATTTTTAATGACTGAGTCTCTACCATTGGCACCATCACTTCAACTACTACTAGTGGCTTTGGTATTACTACCACAACAACTACTGCTGCCAGTACTGAATACCGTCCTTCTTCGCCATTATCGCTCTTGGTCCGATCCAAACTTGATTACGGGTGTATTGTTTATTCGTCGGCACGTCCATCTGTGTTACGTCGATTGAATGCCATTCACCATCGTGGCACAAGAGTCGCTACAGGGGCCTTTCCAACTAGCCCTGTACCCAGTCTGTACGCAGAAGCTGCAGAGCCTCCGCTGTCCTTCCGGCGTGAGATGCTTTTGTGCAGCTATGCTTGTCGGCTCTCAAGCTTGCCTAACCACCCGTCCTTCGAGTTATTTTACGAGGATTCCCTTGATCGACAATATTTAGTTAGCTCCTCTGCATTACTACCTCCAGGGGTTCGATTTCGACAACTGCTTCGGCATTTGGACGTTGCGCCAGCGCCGGACCTTCCCAGGGGGGAAACGCTTTTTCCTCCATGGCTGCGCGCTGAGGCCCACTATCACCTTGGGCTAACGTCGATGCCGAAGACTGAGACCCCTTCTTCAGTTCTTAGATCAGCTTTTTTAGAACTCCAGGCGAAAATCGGAAACTTTCATTTTATATACACTGATGTTGGAGTAGGGTGTGCCTTTGTTTTTGGTCAGCATAGTTTTACGTTTCGTTTACCGGAGCATGGTGATGATGATGATGATGATAATAATAATATGCGGTTTAAGGGCGCTAAACTGCTACGGTCATCAGCGCCCTTACAATGTATAAAAGATAAGGTCAAAATATAAAACAGGTAAAAGAACCGCATAGTTAAAAACGGGACACAAACCCGCGATGTTCAAAAAGCTAAAACTAAAAATAGAACAATAACAACAATAATAACAACAATAATAACAATAACAATAACAACAATAATAACAATAACAACAATACAAAGTTCTGAAAAACCAACACACTAAAAGCATAGGCAATAAAAGATTAAAACGTGTCAGGAACTGTAGAATGCGAGGGACATGAGCGCCATATGTCCACTGGGGATAAGAGTTCCCATAAAAACAGACAGAATAAAAGTACTAAGCTAACAGACGCCCAACGCATTAAATGCGCAGATTAAAATCACTGTCATGAATAAAACGTAAAACAATTCTACAGCACGCGTGTCGTCTGCCAAAACGTTGGCTAGGCCAACAGGCGGACCCACACGAGCACGCAATGCAGCTAAAACCTGACACTCTGTTAAAATGTGACGCACCGTTAAGGGCACGTCACACTGCCCACAGAGTGGTGCGGGGTCACCACTGAGCAAATACCTATGACTAAAAACACAATGTCCAATCCGTAGACGAGCTAAAATTACCTCTTCCCGACGACAAGAACGAGAAGAGGTACCCCAGAGCAACGGGAAAGGCTTAACCTCCCGCAACTTGTTCCCCCGGAGGGCCGTCCACTCATCGCGCCAGCGCGAGAGGATGCGGCGACGTAAAATAACACACGAATCTGACGAGGGAACAACAGAAGTAAAAAATCTGGGTAATAAAATCGCCGATTTCGCAGCGGCGTCGGCAGACTCATTAATTGAGATGCCCACATGACCTGGAATCCACATGAAGGACACGCTGATGCCAGAGACACCAAGCGAGTGGAGCAGGTCATGTATGCGCTGTACGAGTGGGTGGTAATGGTACAACGCATGAATAGTCTGAAGGGCACTCAGAGAGTCCGTACAAATAAAACAGTGCCGTAAGTCGTGCCGCTGAATGTATAAAACAGATTGATAAATGCTAAAAAGTTCGGCGGTAAAAATTGAACATTGTCGAGGTAAACGAAAAGTAAAACTCTGTACTCCAAAAACAAAGGCACATCCTACTCCAACATCAGTCTTAGACCCATCAGTATATATAAAATGACAGTCCCCGAACTGCGCCTGTAGTTCTAAAAAGGCGGATCTAAGAACAGAAGCAGGGGTCGCATTTTTCGGCATCGACGTTAGCCCAAGGTGGATGTGGGCCTCAGCGCGCGACCATGGAGGAAAGCGCGTTTCCCCTCGGGTAAGGGCCGGCGCTGGCGTAACGTCCAAATGCCGAAGTAGCAGTCGAAATCGAACCCCTGGAGGGAGCAATGCAGAGGAGCTAACGAAATATTGGCGATCAAGCGAATCCTCGTAAAATACATCGAAGGACGGGTGGTTAGGCAAGCTTGAGAGCCGACAAGCATAGCTGCACAAAAGCATCTCACGCCGGAAGGACAGCGGTCGCTCTGCAGCTTCTGCGTACAGACTGGGTACAGGGCTAGTTGGAAAGGCCCCTGTAGCGACTCTTATGCCACGATGGTGAATGGCATTCAATCGACGTAACACAGATGGACGTGCCGACGAATAAACAATACACCCGTAATCAAGCTTGGATCGGACCAAAGAGCGATAAAGGCGAAGAAGGACGGTCCGATCAGCTCCCCAGGATGTGCCACTTAAAACACGTAAAAGATTAAGAGAACGGTCACACTTAGCTTTTAAAAAGGAAACGTGCGAGGTCCAACACAACTTTCTATTAAAAATCAACCCCAAAAATTTCGCCTCGTCTGCAAACGGAAGTATCCCTGGCCCAAGATGGAGAGAGGGCGGAGGGAAATACTTCCGGCGCCAGAAGTTGATGCAGACGGATTTCTCGGCGGAGAAATTAAAGCCGTTGGCGTTACTCCAGGCGTAGAGACGGTCGATACAGCTCTGGAGACGGCGTTCGAGTAGACAGGTCCGCCGTGAACTGCAATAAATAGCGAAATCGTCAACAAAAAGGGACGATGAAATGCCAGGTGGAATACAATCAACAATGGGGTTGATAGCAATCGCAAAAAGTGTGACACTGAGTACAGAGCCCTGCGGTACTCCGTTCTCTTGAATAAAACGACGAGATAAAACCGAGCCCACACGTACACGAAAGACGCGGTCCGTCATAAACTCCCGAAGAAATATGGGAAGACGACCGCGGATATTCCAATCGTGAAGTGTACGTAAAATGCCGCCCCTCCAACAAGTGTCATAAGCTTTCTCCAGGTCAAAAAATACAGCCACGGTTTGACACTTTCTCAGAAATCCATTCATAATGTGCGTCGACAAGGACACCAGATGGTCGACGGTAGAGCGATAGCGACGAAACCCGCACTGAGCGTTCGCTAGAAGTTTCTGAGACTCAAGCCACCATGTCAACCGCCCGTTGATCATGCGCTCCATCACCTTGCAAATGCAACTGGTGAGGGAGATAGGGCGGTAGCTGGAAGGTAGTTGGCGATCCTTCCCAGGCTTAAGTATAGGGACAATGGTGGCTTCGCGCCAAACGGAAGGAAAAATGCCGTCTTGCCAAATACGGTTATAGACCTGTAAGAGAAATAGTTTACTGTCGGCTGAAAGGTTCTTTAACATCAGGACATGAATGCCGTCCGGCCCAGGAGCGGAGTGCCGAGAGCAATGAAGAGCGTGCTCCAGCTCCCTCATTGTGAATAGTTCGTTATAGCATTCGTCATTAGCAGACTGAAAAGTATATGATGCGGAATCCAGCCGGGCTTTAATAGAGCGAAAGCCGGCGGAATAATGGTCTGAACTGGAAACCGCCTCAAAGGCAGCACCCAGAGTGTTAGCGATGGCAGCCGGATCCACTATGGTGGCATTAGAAACCTGAAGGCCAGAAACAGTACAATGTGACACTTTACCTGAGAAGCGACGAAGTTTATCCCAAACAACGGATGAAGGCGTAAAACGATTAAAAGACTCGACAAAACGAGCCCAAGATGCCTTCTTGCTATCCTGAATAATGCGACGAGCCCTGGCGCGCGATTGTTTAAAAGTCACCAAATTATCAAGTGTAGTGTGTCGCCGAAACACCCTAAGTGCAGTCCTACGGGCACGAACGGCGTCTCGACAATCCTCGTTCCACCACGGAACAGGTGGCCGCCGAGGTTGAGAGGATAAACGGGGTATTGCGCGTTCGGCGGCAGAGAAAATAATAGACGTAAGGTGCTGCACTTGTTGGTTAATGTCGGAGAAGGGCTGGTCGTCAAAATGCACGAGGCTGGAATACAAGCTCCAGTCGGCTTTTGCGAATATCCAGGTAGGTACTCTGGAATGCTGTACGTGGTGCGACAGAAGAGAAACGATGCAGGGGTAATGGTCGCTGGAGTAGGTATCAGCGACGACGTTCCACTGAAGACGACGTTCAAGCTGAAGTGAGCAAATGGCAAGGTCCAGGTGAGAGAATGTACCAGAAGAATGTGAAATAAAAGTAGGTGCACCTGTATTGAGGATGGAAAGATTGAACTGATAAAAAATGTCGGAAAGAAGAGTTCCTCTCGAACAAGCCCTTGGCGAACCCCACAGTGGGTGATGGGCATTAAAATCTCCCAACAGAAGAAATGGTTTTGGGAGAGCGGACAGGAGAGCTCGAATGTCCGCGGGAGCGAGAGGAGACGATGGAGGTGAATACACAGAGCAAACAGAAAACAAAAAGCCGGGTAAGTGAAGGCGAACGGCAACAGCTTGCAAGTCGGAAGTAAGTGTGACGGGTTTAAAATGAACGTCGTTACGCACTAACAACATGACACCTCCATGAGCAGGAGTACCCTCCTCCGGTTCAAGGTCGTAGCGAACCGGAGTATATCCTCGGAGATCAAAAGGATCGTGAGGGCGAAGCTTAGTCTCCTGCAAACACACGACCATAGGCGAATGGGAACGCAATAAAAGTTGCAGTTCCGCCCTATGCGATCGTACACCACGTACATTCCAGGTCAGGATAGCCATTAAGAAAAAAGGGATAAACTGTCTATTTAGAAGGACGGCTTAAAATTACCTTTTGTTTAACCTTGGGGCTCGGGCTTTTGGTATGGAGTTGGTCAGACTCCATAGCTTCCTCGGAGGGAGGGCCCACGCGCTCAGTGCCAGAAACCGATTCAAGCGCCGTGAATCGGTTCTGGGTGGCGATGGGTGAGGGGTGCCGCTGAGCGCGGCTTGTCCCAGGACCTACCTGGGACAGCGACCTCCGAGGAGGAGAAGGTGAACTATTGTTACCGCGCGCACGCGGAGGGTTTTTCAAAAAATCTTCCCTACGAAGTTTCTGCTTGGGCTTCTTTTCAGCGGCTTGCGACTTCATTGATTTTGGACCAGGTTTATAGGGCTTGGTAACAGTAGCTTTAATGGACGGCCGGATGGTAGTGGCGGTTAATCCTGTCATGGTCCAAGTCTGAGTTTCTGCATCCACTCGTGGTACTGGCGAGGCAACAACAGAACTAAATGTGCCAGATCGCAGGAGTGAAGGTTGGCGCGCATGGTAACGCCTCCGGGCTTCAGCGAAGGAGAGTTTTTCCTTTACCCGGATCTCCTGGATCGCCTTCTCGTCCAAGTACCGCGGACAGTCGGCAAACGAAGCAGAATGAGACCCTTTACAATTAACGCAGACGGGGGCTGTTGAACAGGTACCTTCGTGTGAGGGCTGGCTACATGTTGCACAGATGTTAACGGCACTCTTACAGGAGACTTGCGTATGCCCAAAACGTTGGCATTTAAAACAACGCAGAGGTCTAGGAATATAAGGCCTCACAGAAATCCGTTCGTACCCTGCGGAAATGCTCGTGGGCAGATCGATGCCATCAAATGTAATAAACAGGGTACGAGTGGGTACCAATACGCCGTCGCGTTTGGCCTGCACTCGATGGACCGCTGTCACCTTCTGGTCTGCAAGATATTCTACCAGGTCCTCGTCCGATATACCATCGAGGCTATGGGTGGTAATGACGCCTCGACAGGAATTCAATGTGCGGTGCTTCTCCACACGGATGGGATAGCCGTGGAGAAGCGTAGCGCGCAACAAGGTCTTACTTTGCTGATCGGATTTCGTTTGGGCTAATAAGGAACCATTCCGTAGACGAGTGCAGGACTGAACCGCACCAGCAATAGCATCAATGCCCTTTTGAATGATGAAAGGGTTCACCTTCTCAAAACTTTGTCCTTCTTCGGTTCGTGAAATGACCAAGTAACAACCAGTTGTCGGTGGTGTCACTTCTGTTACATAAACTTTTCGGCGCTTGTTAGTATTAATGTAGGAAGGGTGCTCCATAGCGAAATAAATCCTCCACCATTGCAACCGTCTCCGACCTCGGGCTCTGACTTCTCGGGCGTTGCCCCGGCTTGGGTGAGTGGCCTATCTATACCAGACTCACCCCAGGGTCACACCTCCCAGAACATAGACAGAGGGACCCAATCGCCGTCAGAAGTCAGCAGCTCATGCAATGCCCCCCCCGCGGGACTGCAGTTGAACAGCGGATACGAACACAAACCCTACATGACGACCCCGGGTGGTGGGGATGACGCCATTACCCACTCACCCAGCTGCGCACCTGGTGCGCGGGTATCCGTCAGGCTGTGTCCACGGAGGATTAAAAGAAAGATAAAAGAAACTAAAACTGTGTGGGCGTTTCGGATGCAAGGTAGGCCGGCGAGGAAGAAAAAGAGATGCGTAAATGAATGGACGTGGTGCGAAATGTGCAGAAGTAAAAGCGAAGAAAGAAACGATGGCGAGGGGCGACATGATATGAAATGCACAGAACCCACGAGAGCCTACCTTGATTCCCCCGGTCACGAGAACGAACCCACCTCGACCGGACGGGGGTGGAAGGATGATGATGGCGATGATTGGCTCGGGTACCCCGGGTGCGCCTAACCCGTACTCACAAAAGGTGAGCCCCTGGGGGGGTTACCGGAGCAATGTTCGATTGTTACCGCCGAACGTTTTAGTATTTATCAGGCACTTTTATGTATCCAGCGGCATGATTTACAGCACTGTGTTCTTTGCGCAGACTCCCTGAGTGCCCTTCAGAGTATTAACGCGCTGTACAATTACCACCCACTCGTACAGCGCATACATGACCTGGTCCACTCGCTTGGTGTCTCTGGCATCCGCATCTCCTTCATGTGGATTCCAGGTCATGTAGGCATCTCAGGGAACAAGTTTGCCGACGCCGCTGCCAAATCGGCGTTTTTATCACCCAGAAGTTTTACATCTGTTGTTCCCTCGTCATATTTGTTTGTTGTTTTACGTCACCGCATCCTCTCGCTTTGGAGCGATGAGTGGATGGCCCTCCGGGGGAATAAGTTGCGGGAGGTTAAACCTCTCCCATTAGTCTGGGCTACCTCTTCCCGTGCTTCTCGTCGGGAAGAGGTAATTTTAACACGCCTTCGTATCGGACATTGCACTTTTAGTCATAGATATTTGCTCAGTGGTGACCTCGCTCCAGTATACGAGCAGTGTGATGCGCCCTTAACGGTGCGTCACATTTGAACAGAGTGTCAAGTTTTAGCTCCATTGCGCGGTCGTGTGGGTCTGCCTGTTGGCATAGCCAACGTTTTGGCAGATGACGCGCATGCTGTCATAATAGGCGCATATGATGCGCTGAGCGCCTTTTAACCTTGATATTATATTGACTTTTTAATGGGGGCTCTACTCCCCAGTGGACATATGGCGCTCATGTCCAAAACGTTCTACAGCTCTTCACACGTGGTTTTATTTCTTTATTGTTTTGTATAACATGTTTTAGTGTTGTGGTTTTAGCATTTGTGTGCGTGCTTTTTAGTATTTTTGACTTATAGACTTTTCCGTTTTTTAGTTCTTGAATGTTATATTTTACACCGTGTAAGGGCGCTGATGACCTTTGATGTTTAGCGCCCTTAACCCCATATCATCATCATCATCATCATCTTAATGGCTATCCTGACCTGGAATTTACGTGGTGTGCGATCGCATAGGGCGGAACTGCAACTTTTATTGCGTTCCCATTCACCTATGGTCGTGTGTTTGCAGGAGACCAAACTTCACCCTCACCACCCTTTTGATCTTCGAGGGTATACTCCGGTTCGCTACGATCTTGAACCGGAGGAGGGTATTCCTGCTCATGGAGGTGTCACGCTATTAGTGCGTAACGACGTCGGGAAGAGGTAATTTTAACACGACTTCCTATCGGAGATTGCATTTTTAGTCATAGACACTTGCTTAGTGGTGATCCCGCACCACTGTGTGATCAGTGTGCTGTCCCTTAACAGTGTGTCATATTTTAGCGGAGTGTCAGGCTTTAGCACAATTGCGCGCTCGTGTGTCTCTGCCTGTTGGTTTAGCGGACATTTTGGCAGACGACGCGTATACTGTAGAAAGTCTTTTATGTTTTATCTGTGACAGTGGTTTTATTCGACGCATTTAATGCGCGGAGCGTCTTTTAGTTTTATGATTTTATATTGTCCATTTTGATGGGGGGGGGCTGTTCTGCCCTGGGGTCATATGACGCTCTCGACCCTTGGCTTCTACAGATCCTGACACGTAGTTTACTCTTTTATTATTTTATTTGCACAGCTTTTAGTGTGGTTGTTTTTTAGACATTGATATGTATTTTAATGTGTCGACTACGCGGGTTTGTGTCCCGTGTTTTAATTTCTGGATTTTAAATTTTCGACATCGATGGCTTATTTTATAGTGTTGTTATATCTGCGGTTTTTTACCCCTATTTTATTTTTGGACTTTCCATTTTATTCTTTATAAGTACGCTGATGACCATAGCTGTTGACCGCCCTTAAACCGCATCTCATCATCAGGCTGCGTCCACGGAGGATTAAAATAAAAGGTAAAAGAAATAAAAACTGTGTGGGCGTTTCGCACGCAAGGTTAGCCTTCGAGCAAGGAAAAGAGATGTAAGCATGAATGGTGTGGTGCGAAATGGTCGTAAAGAGAGAGATCAAGAAAGAACGATGGCGAGGGGCGGCATGGAACGAAATGTAAGGAACGCACGAGAGCCTACATCGAGTCCCCCGGTCACTAGGACGAACCCACCTCGACCGGACGAGGGTGGAGGGATAATGATGGTGATGATTGGCTCGGGCACCCCGGGTACGCCAAACCGTACTCTCATAAGGTGATCCCCTGGGGGGACCAATCGATTGAATCGAGAGCCATTCTCGCTACGTTAAGTACATCCTAATTAGACCTTTATTTCATAACTTCAGGTTACGTTCCGTCGCGTTAAGTAAAGTTCAACGTTATCCCGGCATAAACCCCAATGAAACACGTTAACCTCTTATTCCCGCAACATATTCATTGTTAACACGACTTTCGCGGATATTTCAAATGTTTGTGGCATTGATTTAGCAACTTTTAACCGAATGTTTTTAGCAACTTCCAACCCAAATTGACATGCGTTTCTACTATATAATTCGTACATATCCCTTGGTGTGGTAGCTTATAAGGGTGAGTGGGCCACACCACTTCAGCGAGAAACATCTAGTAATTCACTCCTTCCTTAACATCCTGGATTACTCTACATGCATTTTTTGACTGGACTTAGAACATCTTTTTGTTATAAAACTGCAATATATATATATATATATACAACTGTTCACGGGAAGAAAGACAAAATTTGAAATTAAAAAGAGTTAAAGAGTCTAGAAAAATATGCTTTTTACTTTCTCTACTACGTATAGTAAGTAGGGGAAGTATTGTATTCCACCCAAAAATTCGATACCGAGATTTCGCCGGAAATACATGTTTTGAGACCTCCTGAATCCAAAAAAAGCATTTTTGGAAACATGTCCGTGTGTGTGTGTGTGTCTGTGAACAGCATAATTCAGAAACGAACAGTCGGATAAACACCAAACTTGGTATTTAGGTTCAGTATCTTCCAGAGATGCGACAAGAAGGTTTTCAAGAAAATCCCCCACCCCAGATTACCCTTTACATGGAACATTTTACGAAAGTTTTAATTTTCTCAAAAATGGCTTTAACGATTTTGATTAAAGCATCATATATTTAAGATATTTTCATGACAAATGAAATGTATATCTTGAATTTTCTGGGAATGTCTCCAAAAGTATTCTTCATTGTGAACGACTTTTGCATAACTGGTAAACCATAAGAAATAGACAAAATTTTACTACACAAAAAATGTATATCGCATTAAAATACACAATTTATGTCATACATTTTTGTTCTTGAGTGAACCATTTTCGAGATATTGCTTGTTATTCCCTTAAATGTTTCAATATTTTCCCAAATGGGAAATCGTTATTCATTTTTTTTTGTCTTGGATATGCCAAGAGCATTAATCTGTGGCAAAGAGAATGGTGCTGCACCTTGCAACCAGCTATTAAGATATATGTCGATGCTCTAAGGCTGCTGTATTTCTATATTGTCCTTGCAATTACAAAACAAGGGGAACATAGTACGCCTTAAGCGATAGTCAAATATTTTAGAACTCGTCGCTATGTGTAAAATGTAATTCTCTTTGCATGTCAAAAGATCGTTTCTGCAAATGTTTATCCCGATTAATATGAAATAGTTGGAGAATAAGAGTTTGTAAAAATAGTTTGTACAAGAGCAGAGAAAGTCATGTGAGTGTAACACATCAGATTTTTTGGATCGCTTTGTGTTGATATTCAGGTTCTTAACACTTTATGATAGCCTTGCACCAATCTTTCAGTCTAAATACGATAATGTGAAAAGCCTGGAAAAGAAAGAAAAAACAAACAGGTACCCTAGAAGCTGCCGATTCACCTCCACCCTTTCTTATTTAGGAAATTAACAATGTCAACATAAACAGAGGACTCTTGAATGGAAAAAAGTCAACGCGTTCTCTTGTTTCGTTCAGTTTTACAGAATATGAGGCAGTATTTGAGTTAACAAAAATTGTTTTCAAGAAGATGCAGATATTTTGCTGTTAATTTCCGCTATGAAATTAATGGGGATGTCAAATGAAACAGCATGGAACTTAGAACCTCATTCTATGTTCGTTTCAGATATGTTGTTTTGGGTGTTAAATTTCATTTATAACTGTGACTGTTTTATCTGAAGCTTCCTAAATCATTCTGTAATTAAAAACGTCATAAATACAAATTAAATCAGGACAACTTTTCTGGATACAAGTTGGAGGGATAAATAAGAGCCTATATAGAAAAATGTAAAGAACTATGTTTGTTTGCATGATTTAGTATTTGAGAAGCTTTGTTTGTTAATTCTTATGCTACCCTTTGTTCGTAATATATAACAGGGGCAATCCCGCTACAAGGGATGAGCACTTATCTTTAGTATATGAATGAATGAATACACTTTATTTGTACATTTTTATACACAATCGTTTTTACAATATTCCACTTATAAACTAACTTAACCTATGTACAAATTTTCCTGCCAGCTATGTTCTACCTATACTGCTCATTTTGCCTGGCACCCTTGCTACCCTTAATCACGTATAATCCAGTCTCTCTCGCCTTCATTTTCCCTTCTACCTTTCAATATCTGTCTTACTTTTCAAATCCATTTCTCCTCTACTTTCTTTAAAAAATTCCCCGTATTCTTATTTTTCTTTTCTTGTTAACATTTTAATTGTTACTATCTTTCCATCCATTTTCCCACCCATACTTTTTGTCTCCATTCTGCTAATTCTTTGCATTCTGTCATAATATAATGTTCTGTGCTTTCACTACCACCGCATAGTTCACAAATTCCGCTTTTTCTGCCTCTTAACCCTCTCAGGTACACTGGCCCTGTTCTTATCCATCAAACGCTTCTTTTTCAGCTCTATTACAATAATCCACATACCCTTCTCTTCCACATTTCCTTTTTACTAATGTATAGAACCCTACTGATTTTTGTATTCTCTAAGGTTTCCCAAATCTCTTGTATTTCTGTGTCCTCCAGTCTGTTTCTTACTGTTATTCAGAAGCCGTTGCTATTTCTTTCTCCTTCTCTTTAAATATCTCTCATTTCTGTCTTCACAATTGTTTCTACCCCTGTCCACCAGCTATTTTTATTTGTCATACTCTTTTGTTGTTCCATACCTATCTTTAAAATTTCCCCTTCATCTTTTTTCAGGCATCTAAACCAAAATTTCAATATCCTTTCCAGTATCACTCCCTTTCTTCTTGTTCTTCCTAATTCCACTAACGCTACTTCCCCTGGTGCTGATCTTGGTAACGCCAATAGCTCTTTACGGAACGTTGTACAGCTCTGGTCTATTTTTCTGCTTAATTCAGATCCCCCCCCCCAGAAATTTCGACTGCATATAGCATTCTTGTTTCTGCCAATGCCTCATACATTCTTTCTATCCATTTAGTCGGCATTTCTAATTTGTATTTGCACACCTTTACTCCTGTCATTGCCGCCTTTCCTTTAGCATAACATTCCTGCTCTGCGCTCCGATTCACCATTACTGCTCATCCTCACCCCCAAATAATCAAACTCCTTGACAACTTCTAACTTTAAAACCCCATCTGCCATATCTCTTCCTTTTTTAGTTTATTTCTTCTTTTAAATACCATAACATTTGATTTATGTTTACTTTAATCCTCCATTCTTCGCAGAATTCATATATTCCGTTGATTGCTTTCTGTAGCCCAATCACCGTTATAGCCCCGACCATAAGATCATCCGCGTATAGTAATCCTGGTATCTCTCTATTTACTTTTATGGGACAGTGCAAATATTTTTCTTTCAGTCTTTCTAATATATTATTTATGAATACACTGCCGTTTGTGAAAATTGCAACACCATGAAGGGAACGCATGAATTCAATGAATTGTAGGTTATGTACATGACAAGTAACAAATGATAAACTTTTCAAATCTATACATGACCTTTGGGCCCTAATATTCCGTATTTGGTGTGGCCTCCGTGCGCTGCAATTAGAGCTGCTATACATGTGGCATTGAATAAAAAATGTTCTGAGTAATTTCCTGAAAGATTTTCCTCCACGCAGTTTGTATTCGAGCCCACAAATCCGCGACACTGGTTACTGGAAGACCGTGACACACCAGGTGCCGACCAAGCATATCCTAGACATGTTCGATGGGTGACATATCAGGTGAACGTGCATGCTAGTGAAGCAACGGTACCCTTGCTCTTCGAAGAAGGCTTGTACACTCCTCGTAATATGTGGCCGGGCATTGTCCTGTTAGATGCCTGAAGCAGGGGGAGTACCTCAGACTCTACAAATACCGTTAGGTACTGGTTTCTGTTCAAAATGCCCTCAATTCGTAGGAGGCGAGAGGTTATTGTAACCAATGGCTCCCCAAACCATCACACCTGGTGTTTGTCCGCTATGCCGCTCAACAATGCAGCCCTCCAGCTTGCGCTCGCCACGGTACCGCCGGACACGTATGCGGCCAGCACTATAGGACACGTTGAAGCGGGATTCGTCCGAAAGGACTACATTTTCCTACTCAGCACCCCAGTGACGGTGTTCACGTGCCCATTGCAGTCGTAGGAGCTTGTGGTTTCTGGACAATGGAAGCCGACGCAATGGTATGCATGCAACCAGACCAACCTGCAGCAGATGGCGACGAACGGTTGATGCAGACAAGTTCACACCTGTTGCAGTGCTCCAGCGTCGAGCCAACACTACTGGATGAAGCTGTACGGTCCGTTATGGCCATGCGGACAAGATGGCGGCCATCACGTTCTGTGGTCATGTCCCGTGGTCTATACCCGCTCTTCGCTGCGTACGACCTTCATCTATCCACTGCTTCCACACACGCATCACTGTCGTAGCAGCATGCGCTGTACGAGCCGAAGTGTCACAGTATGACAAACCCGCTTCCCGGAGACCGATCTTTCTGCCCCGTTCGAACTCACTCACATGCCGATATGGCTCCCTTTGACGTCGACGAGGCATACAGGCACTCACTTTATTGTTTCCACCTTGTTTGATAGCTCTGCACTGACTACACTGGGCGCAACACTGACCTTGTCGGATAGACACGAGAAGGCTTTGCTCGGCCTACGTGTACCCCATCTCTCTGCTAACCTAGTCACTTATTGCTTACCTCTTCTACACTTCCATCAAGTTTGGAGTTATTCGGGAAATTCTTTCTTGGTTCAGCAATTTTCACAAACGGCAGTGTATATTAAATAATATAGGGCTCAAGTTGCGCCTTTGTCTTAATCCTATGTTTCGCTCAGTCATTTCTGTAATTCCATTGTTTTTACATCTTATACAAAAATGTTATATCTTTATATATCTTCCTGATTTCTTTTATGAAATTTTCGCTTCGCCCTTTCTTTCTTAATTTATAAGGTAATGCTTTTCTATTTATTGTATCAAATGCTTTTCCAAAATTTGTAAAAAAGATATATCCTTCCTCTTGTCCTGCTCAGATACTTCTCTATTATAGTGGTTGTTATAAATACATTATCTATTGTTTGTTTATCTTTTCCACTCTTGCTTGATATTGTGACAGTTTTGCTTCCTCTTCCACCTATTTTCTTCATCTGACGGCCAATATACCTGTGTATATTTTCCCTAATATTGATAAACTTATTCTCATATAGTTCTCTGGTCTATTTGCTCCTCCATTCCCTTTGTAGATGGTACCACCATACTTATTTTCCAACATTCTGGCAAATCAATCTCTTCTTTAATTTTATTTGATAACTTTGTCATCACTTTTAAACCATTTTGCATTTCCCCATTCATTTTCCAAAATTCCCCTGGTATTCCATCTATTCCTATTGCCTTGCATTTTTTTATGTTCCTTATTTGCTCCGTGATTTTACCACCTAATTTTTCATTGAATATTCCTCCTTGTCCTACCTCTTTTGGATCAACTTTACTCTGTTCCCTTCTCCAATTAGCCTTTTAAAATATCCTATCCACTTACTCGGTGTAATTTCACTTTTGTCCCCCCCCTATTCTTGTTCATCATCCTCACGATTTCACATATTTTTTACTATCCTTTCCATCTAGTGCTGCCTTTAGTTTTCTTTGTACATTCCCCTGCCATTCTTTTCTCTTAGCCTCAAGCAAACCTTTATATTCTCCCTTAAGTTTTGTCTATCACTTTCCTTCTCTGATCTCCATCTAATAATCTCTTTGAATACCTCCCTTTTTGTTGCTTTGCACTCATCAAACCGCCCCTTAATTTCTTGGCCTTTTCCCTGCCTTCTTTCCATCCCTGGTCCTGCTTTTGTTAGTAATAATTTCAGTAGCTCTAACAATTTTTCTGGTTTTCCCTCATCCATAGCCATTTTTATTCCACACTCCACAATCTTACTTACCTTTGAATTTAATTCTTTTAAAAGTCATCTTTTAGTTCCTCCCTCCATTTATACACTTTTATTGTTATTTGAGCTATTTCTTTATTCTTTACCCTTTGCTCCAAATCATTTATTTCCATCATCAATAGAACATGACCACTACTTACTACTTCGTTTATTATTTGAAATGTAGTGATTCTGTCCTTCAGTTCCTCACTACATAATATGTAGTCTACTACACTTTGCCCATTTGCGTTTACAAATGTAAACTCCCCTTCCTCATCTCCTTCCATTGTTCCATTACATATTAACATGTTTACCTCACAAAATTCCAGTAATTTTTTCGCTTCCCTATTAGTCACTCCGTTCCTACTTTTCTTGGCCTTATCACATCCCTATCCTCTTCTAACTGCTCTTTGCCTAATAACCTTCCATTCTCGTATTCAAATCTCCCATCACAATAAATTCTGTCTCTGGCATCTTTTCCCGTATTTCTTCCATGCATTCTTCTAGCTTATATAAAAAATACTGTCGTAAAAGTATGATGCTTCTGGAGGGTTATATACCACCCCTGTTCCTAATCTTACTCCGTTATTGTGTTTAGTTATTGACCATAACACATAGGAACCCCTATTCTCAATTTTATATCAATAATTGTTTCCATATCGTTCTTTACAAACAGACCTACTCCTCCACCTTACTCTGTTATTGTGTTTAATTATTGAGCATAACACATAGGAAACCCTATTCTCCATTTTATATCAATAATTGTTTCCATATCGTTCTTTACAAACAGGCCTACTCCTCCTGATGCTCTTCCTCTATCGCATTCTCCCTTAAGTTTTGTCTATCACTTTCCTTCTCTGATCTCCTCCATCTAATAATCTCTTTGAATACCTCCCTTTTTGTTGCTTTGCACTCTAGAAACTTAAAACCTGCTATCTCTTCCTTTCCTAACCATGTCTCTACTACTTTTACAAAATCCATAGAGCACATATTTTTAATTTCACCGTTGCCTATCTTATTTCTTAGACCTTCCACATTCCAAAACACTAATTTCAACCCCTTTCCCTATTTGTTTTTGATTGTTCTTAAAACTCTCCATCATTTTCTGTATCTTGTAGTTCTAGGCTCCATTTCCTTTTCTTCTCTTTCACCCCTAAGCTGAATATAATTCTTGGATACAATTTCTAAGCCCTTCTTTTTTATTATTTCTTCTGCCTCACTCATGGATCCTACCCATATCACTTTCCCACTTTCACTTCTCACTATCTCCCTTCCACCACTCCTGCTGCCTCCCCTCTTCTTTCTTCTGGCCCCTCCCTCTCGGTCATCTCGCTCACCAATGTTGCTCCTTCGCCTTCTCCCTCCACTACCAACTCTTTTTCCTGCCTTCCCCTTATTGATGTATCTCCTTGTCTCTCTCTCTCCAAAGCTGCTCCTCCCACTTCTCCTGCCCTCCTGATCAGATGTCGTATGTCTCATGGTTCTCTCGTGTTGATATCCTCTTCTTGCCCATTTCTGACTGCTGAAATCCTGTTGACGATCCCATTCTCTGTTTAGGTCTTTGTCCTGTATTTTCCGGCCGTTCTATATTTTGCTGCGGCGCGTACGTTCCTCTGGCTTCGTTTATTTTAATATTCATACTCCATTTTTCACCTTCTACTATTAACTGTAGACCTCTTAAGAATGTTTTTTTTTTCCTTCGCCCTTGCTTCATTCTTTTGATTAATTCCTTCCTTAGGTCTTGTCCCTCCTTCGTATAGTCCTGTTCTATAAATATTTTTGTCCCCCTTAGTCTTCTTGTTTGTCTTATAATTTCCCATTTTTTCTCATTGTTGTCAATTTCAATATAATAGGTCTTGGCCTTCTTCCTTTTTTACCTATCCTAAATATATCTTCAATTTCCCAGTCGTACATCCGTATTCCCAGCTCATCTATACTTTCATATACCGTGGCTTCCAGATTTCTTCTGTCCTCTGTCACCCCAAATATTACAGTTTTTTCTTCTTATCCATTTCGTATGTTTTTTAAATCCAGTCTACTTTTTCTCTACATTCTATGTTTCTGTGTTTACATTGCATCTTTCAGTTCTCTTGTATTGTCATCCATCCTTTTTCCTAGTTGCTTTCCCAACTCCCTTATTTCTTCCATTAATTTGTTCATTTTTGCTGGTCCTGGGTTCTGTTCCCTCCTATTATCAGCATTATCGCGATTACCGTCATAATGACTCTCCATATCTGAGTTTCCATTTTTATTTTTCCGTCATTTCTTTTTTCTGCCGAAACTTCCGATTCTGCATCGGTACATTTGAACGCCCACTCCCATTTCTACTTTCTCTACTACGTATAGTAAGTAGGGGAAGTATTGTATTCCACCCAAACATTCGATATGGAGATTTTACCGGAAATACATGTTTTGAGACCCCCTGAATCCAAAAAAGGCATTTTTGGAAACATGTCCGTGTGTGTGTCTGTGTCTGTGAACAGCATAACTCAGAAATGAACAGTCGGATAAACACCAAACTTGGTATTTAGGTTAAGTATCTTCCAGAGATGCGACACGAAGGTTTTCAAGAAACTCCCCCACCCCAGACTATCCTTTAGATGGATTCGATTTCGAGATTTCACCGGAAATACATGTTTTGAGACCCCCTGAATTCAAAAAAATCTTATGTTACACTCACATGACTTTCTCTACTCTTGTACAAACTATTTTTACAAACGCTTATTCTCCATCTACTTCATGTTAATCGAGATAAACATTTGTAGACTCTATCTTAATGCTAGGTTTCTTGTAGATGTAAGGGGAATATATATTTACAAGGGCAATATAGAAATACAGTAGCCTTTAAGCACATACATATCTCTTAATAGCTGGTTGCTAGCTACAGCACCGTTCCCTTTGCCACAGATTAATACTCTTTGCATATCAAAGACAAAAAAATGAATAACGAATCCCCATTTGGGAAAATAAGTATTGAAAAATTTAACGGAATAACAAGCAATATCTCGAAAATGGTTCACTCAACAAAAAAAAGTATATAACATAAATTGTGTATTTTAACGCGATCTACATTTTTTGTGTAGTAAAATTTTGTCTATCTCTTATGGTTTACCAGTTATGCAAAAGTCGTTCACAATGAAGAATGCTTTTGGAGACATTCCCAGAAAATTCAAGATATACATTTTATTTGTCATGAAAATATCGTAAACATACGAGATTTTAATCAAAATCGTTAGAGCCATTTTTGAAAAAATTAAAATTTTCGATAAATGTTCCATGTAAAGGGTAATCTGGGGTGGGGAGATTTTCTTGAAAACCTTCGTGTCGCATCTCTGGAAGATACTGAACCTAAATACTAAGTTTGGTGTTTATCCGACTGTTCGTTTCTGAGTTATGCTGTTCACAGACAGACACACAGACACACACGGACATGTTTCCAAAAATGTTTTTTTTGGATTCAGGGGCGCTCAAAACATATATTTCCGGTGAAATCTCGGTATCGAATTTTTGGGTGGAATACAATACTTCCCCTACACATCAGATTTTTACTTTCTCTACTACGTATAGTAAGTAGGGGAAGTATTGCATTCCACCCAAAAATTCGATACCGAGATTTCACCGGAAATACATGTTTTGAGACTCACTGAATCCAAAAAAAGCATTTTTGGAAACATGTCCGTGTGTGTGTCTGTCTGTGTGTCTGTGAACAGCATAACTCAGAAACGAACAGTCGTATAAACACCAAACTTGGTATTTAGGTTCAGTATCTTCCAGAGATGCGACACGAAGGTTTTCAAGAAAATCCCCTCACCCCAGACTACCCTTTACATGGAACATTTTTCGAAAATTTTAATTTTCTCAAAAATGGCTCTAACGATTTTGATTAAAGTATCATATGTTTAAGATATTGTCATGAGAAATGAAATGTATATCTCGAATTTTCTGGGAATGTCTCCAAAAGTATTCTTCATTGTGAACGACTTTTGCATAACTGGTAAACCATAAGAGATAGACAAAATTTTACTACACAAAAAATGTAGATCGCGTTAAAATACACAATTTATGTCATACACATTTCTTTTGTTGAGTGAACCGTTTTCGAGATATTGCTTGTTATTCCCTTAAATTTTCCAATACTTATACTTTTTCTCAAATTCGTTATTCGTTTTTTTATGTCCTGGACATTTAAAGAGAATGGAATGCGCCACATAGCAACCAGCGTTAAAATATTTGACTATCGCTTTAAACCTAGCATATTCCCCTTTCATCTACATGAAAATTACCAATAAGATTGACATCTCGATATCTCGATTAACATGAAGCATATGGAGAATAAGCGTTTGTAAAAATAGTTTGTACAAGAGTAGAGAAAGTCATGTGAGTGTAACACATCAGATTTTTTTTATGTCCTGGACATGCAAAGAGAATGGAATGCGCCACATAGCAACCAGCGCTTAAAATATTTGACTATCGCTTAAAATCTACCATATCCCCCTTGCATCTACAAGAAAATTAGCAATAAGATTAACATGAAGCATATGGAGAATAAGCGTGTGTAAAAATAGTTTGTACAAGAGAGAGAAAGTCATGTTAGTGTAACACATCAAATTTTTTCGTGTTCTTTCGTACTTGCTCCGCTACACAACCTTCCCCTCTCGCTGCTAGCTTACGACTCCCTATCTTTAGTAACGTTTCATAATGGCTTCACAAGTTCACTTTAAGTTATCACTGTACAATCGTGAACTTATCAAAACAGTCCACATACTACATTTCCACGGGGAATTGAAATCGATTTGAGCACACTTTCCGTATTGAATGCTGCATGTAAACGCGGATCTGGATCGTATTGAAATCGTTTTGAACCTTGGATCCGATACTCTTAAAACGTAGGATCGGAATAGAATCGGGTCGAAATTTGTTGCATGGAAACACCTACCCCACCTACCATATTCAAATCCACAGATTAATCCCTTTGAATACGCCAAAGAAACTATTCTGTGCAGTACTCGTTGCAACACGCTGCACACTCGTCATTTTGGTTTGTTTCTTTTAAAGCAGAAATCGTGGATCACATGTGTAATAAAACACACAGCAAAGCCACATTTATCCTTCGATAATTAGCAATTTATTCTTCTTCTCAAAAACATTCACTAACTTCAAAACCTACTTAAAATATACAGAAAAACAAACTAACATATGTTTAACGAGTTCGCCAACGTAAATCCAAGTCTGTATAAACTGTGATCCAAGTTTACCAACATAAAAACTTGAATTATGTATTCTCGAACTTTGCGTATCCAAATCTATCTCATCTCAATTGATATTGAATTTAACATGGAAACACGGATCGTATTCAGTATGGAATTGGAACGTAGTAACACATGCTAATATTTCAACACCAAATAACGTAAAGCTACATTTTAGCTTGTTAGCATGCTAAGGTACAGTCCCATTTTATCGTTAAACACCAACAGTTTGTTCATCACTGTATATAATTAAACTCTTCACTAAAACAACTAACGTTGTAATTTACACTACATAACCTATCTTTTACCTTACTAGGTTATCAAGTTTTAAAGATGGAATGCACGTTATTTAGTGTTCTATGTTAATAAGGTATCAAGAAGCACTTTTACATTTACACCATTTGCTTGTCGACAGTCGATACGAAACTTCAGCTTTATTTTAAGATTTTCATTCCACCATTCCATTACGGCTTATGAAGTACATTGCACTTTTCTACCTTCGTCACATGACTGATGTTGGTTTCAGGGAGAGGTTGGCTGTGGGTTGACCATTTGTTGTCTGCAAGGCAAAGAACGAAGGGAACACCGATTAACACAATCTGTGGAAGAGAATGACGTTTGTTAGTGTAAGGTTGCATAAACAAAGCTGTTGTTAAGGGTAACGCGGTATCAGTTTGTTTTGTGGTTACAAATTGAAAGCTGCATTTATTTTCTTATGCGGAAACGGGAGTGATTATTGAAAAATTAACAAGTGAGTCATAACCTCTGTGTAAAGAAACTTTCAACATAACGGAGTTAAGACTGCAGTGAGAAACATGTTAACCATTCGAAATTTGTCGGTGTTTAGAACCGGCGTGGGACTTGCAAACCGTGTTTTTAAGGACCGCTTTAGCCAGCTGCACAAAAGCAGCTTTCATCAGAGTATGTCAAGGTACGAAAAGCGTGAGGAGCTAAACTGCAAAGCGAGGGAGTTTATGTATGAAGGCACAAATGCAGCCCAGTTGGGGAATAAATCTAAAAAAACATCGGCAACATCGTTGAGACAGCCTTTCGCCAGACTAACAGGAAGGTACCAGCTTATGTATACATGTAAAAAATGCAATACACGTAATGCAACAGTCATTTCAAAAATCGCGTATCATCATGGAACGGTAGTTGCAAGTTGCAGTGGCTGTAAAGCAAGTCACTTGATTGCAGACAATTTAAAGTGGTTTGGTGATGAAAAAAAGAACATTGAAGACATTCTGAAAGAGAAAGGTGAATCTGTCACAAAAATAACAGCGGAAGACATTCTGAAAAAGAAAAATGAATCTGTCACAAAAATAATAACTAAAGACATTCCGAAAGAGAAAGGTGAATCTTTCACGAAAATAACAGCACACGATTTGTTTCTAGAGGTACTACCACCAGAAGCTCCAGATCCTGTCTCCAGAGATGAAGTTAAGAAGTTACCCCGTTTAGTTGTTTGAGATGGACTTGTGGTTTTGTAATTTACGAAATCTTCTAGTTCTATCTCAGTAATATATTTTTATAAAACAATCTGTTGAAAAAGAAATCAGACATAGAAATTGTTACCATGATATTAGTCATTCTGTATACATGTTGTTTTAAATAATAATTATCCTGAAAGGTTGAGTTTTTAATTTTAATTTTTTTACATTGCATATGGTTTACCAATTATGAAAAAAATCTGACATGACAGTCAAATGACTTTCTCTACTCACTATTTATTTTTGTATAGCTTTATCAAACTAATTTTATAAATGCTTATTTTCTCTCTTTTTCATGTTAAAAGATATAGTGTCCTTACAGATTTCATTATAAATACAAGTGGGATAGAGAAACCAAAATAAGAGTAAGATGTTTAAAAGCAGGAAACAATATGCTGGCCTTAAAACTCTATAGTCTTTCCATGATATCACAAGAAACTACTGAATAGTGACAGCACTTTAAAGGAATGATAAAGTGTTCAAAAATTCAAACCAATGATAATGGATATCTCGTAAATGGGTGATCCCTCAGAAAAAGTTATTGGAAATAAATTGCGTTTTAAAGAGAAATAGATTTTTTGTGTAATATTTATGTTCTATCTTTTGTGGTTTACCTATTATACAAAATTATAAAAAATTCCTTCCGAATGAAGAGGACTTAAAAGGTATTCCCAGAAAATTTAATATTGTTTTATTTGTTATGTAAATATCTGAATTATGTGTTTTGTTTAAGAGTTGTGCTCTTCGTTGACACACACAGACAGACCTCTTAAAAATGCCTTTTTGGGGACCTCAAAACAAGTTCTGGCAAAATCTCAAAATGTAATTTTTGAGTGGATACAATACTACTTACCTACTATAGGTAGGTGGCAGAGAAATGAAAAACTATACAAAATTCATTCGGAATGAAAACTTCATAGGATAGTTTCCTAAAGAGGTGCCAAAGCTGTATGGACAATGATAGCCAGTTTTGCATTTCCTTTCATAAAGTTGGTAAGTAAAGCCTTTAAAAGTAGTTTTAAAAATGTATGGTTTCATCCATGCCTTTCTATGATAGTGGCAGACGGCAACAAGCGCCAAGGACAAGGACAGGAAAAACACTGCACAGACGGTTCATAGTTTTTTGGCTCACCCTGTATTATGATATTTCAATGATTGCCTTACAAACTGCATTAATTTGTTTTACAGATAAAGCATGGTTTTATTTACATGGCCATAGTGACACAAAACAATAGATACTGGGGTTCAGAAAAACTCAATCTTGTACACAAAAAGCCACTGTATGACCAAAAAATCCAATGTGATGCATTCACATGGCTTTCTCTACCCTCTAGCTTTATTAGTGGTTCTACAAAGTATTCTTACCAAAGCTTATTTTTCTATCTACTGTATTTTAATCCAAATAAACCTATGTAGAAATAGCTAAATTACACATTTTGTTGTAGATACAACGAGAACAGCAATATTTAAATGTTTAAGAATTGGACACTATGTGCTGTCTTAAAATCCTACATTGTTTCCATGCAATCGCAAAAAACAACAATGTTGAAAGGACTAGAAGAGAATGGCCAAGAAACGAACAATTTGAGCCTTTAATAGCGGACATTTCAGAAATGGCTTATGCCACAAAAAACTTATTTGAAATAAATTGTGTGTTTAAAGAGATCTACATTTTTTGTGTAATATGTTTTTGTCTATCGCTTATTGTTTACCAGTTCTATATGATTAAGTTCTTTCTGAATAAAGAGGAGTTCACAGGCTATTCCCCAAAAATTCAAGATACCTATTTTATTTTTCAAGTAAATATCATTCATACATGGTGTTTTAATAAAAATTGTTAGAGCAGTTTTTTAGAAAATCAAAAAAAATTTAAATGTTCCATGTAAGGGGTAGTTTGGGATGTGGGGATTTTGTTGAAAATCCTTGTGTCACATCTTTGGAAGATATTGAACCTAAATATCAATTTTGGTATGTATCCAATTTTTTTTGTTTTTGAGTTATGTCCACAAACAGGCACACATATGGGGATGCTTCCAAAATGCTTTATTTGGATTCAGGGGTCTCAAGAACATGTATTTCTGGTGAAATCTTGGTATCGAATTTTTGGGTGGAGTGCAATAATTCCTCTACTTACTATGCGTAGTAGAGAAAGTAAAAATTGGTATATTGTGAATACTTACAGAATTATTGGGCAGATGTTCCAAGTACAATGGCATTTTAACTACAAATGCTAAAATCATTCTAAGATATAAATAAAAATTCATAAAGTCTTCTTTGCAATGCCATAAAATATTTTCTCTGTAAGAACATGGGATTTACTTTTTGGTTTTTCAAGAACAAATCCTATTACTCCAAATTCATTCACAAGATTAAGGTTATAGAACATTTTTGTGTGAGGTGTATGAATGCAAGGAATCTGTCTATAAATTGCCGTCTCATTTCTCTACAACAGTTTTTTGTCATATAGGAATCATATATGTGTGCTAAAGTAAGGAGACGTTTTGGGATTATAATAGTACTAACACAGTATAACTCTGAAACATGTGGTCTCACAGCATATTAACCTCTGTACAGCACAAAGACTTCGCATCAACTGATTAGCTGCTACATTGAGAACAGAACCAGTTAGAATTAGCGCAGCACAGGACAAGCAAATCCCTATTAAGCCAGCCACACATCCAAATGACGACTAATATACGTACATGATAAAATGTATATCGTGAACTTTCTGTAAATAGTATCTGGAGTGTTCTTCATTTCAAATGAAGTGTGACTGGGAAATGTTAAGAGATGGACAAATACTTAAAACAAGAAAAATGTAGAGCTCATTAAAAATATCTTTTTCTTGCATTCATGCGACTTTCTCTGCTCACTCTTCTACAAATCCTTATTCTCTTCCTTCCTATAGCCCTCTTTAATTGTGATGGTCATATCAGGGAATTTGACTGAAACATGTGGTGTTTTACTCTAAATTTTTAGATTAGGTTACTGAAGATTTTTGTCTTTTTTAACTCATTTTCATATGCACATTCACTTACACTTGCAGGCTCTATGGAGGGTAGGGAATAATCCTAATTAAAGAAAAATTCCCAGCTCCAGCCAGGAATCGAACCTGGAACCTCTGGGTGAGAAGTCACTTACTGATCACTTGGCCACAGAGGCAGTCGATTTAATTCTTGTTAATACAAATAAACCTTCATTACTCATTTTCACATTTTGTTGTAGGAATAAGAAAATACTAAGCTAAAGAGATAGTGAAATGCCAGTTATGTGATGACTTTGAACTTCTGTTCTGTTTGCATGAACACAAAAAAGAGAGCAGGAAAAAATATTCTGTTCAATTCACATGACTTTCTCTACCCATTCTTCAACATACTATTATTACAAATGCTCGTTCTTCTATCTGCTTCATGTTGATAAAACATTTGCAGAAATTGTCTTATTATACAAGGGGATTAGGGGAATACAGTAGGAAGAGCAGGTCGCTAAGTGTTGGCTGTGAAATTCTGTTCTCTTGCATGGCCAAGAGAAAAAAAAGGAATAGGGATTTTCCCCCTGAGAAAAGTGTAAGTATTTGAAAATTCAAACAAATAAAAAGAATGCCTCAGAAATGGTTAATAACACAAACAATTTAATTTGACATAAACGAGATCTACATATTTTATGTATTAAGATTTTCTCTCTTACGATTTACCAGCTAAGCAAAAGTCATTCAAGTGGAGAGGACTTCAGAAGCTATTCCCAGAAAATTAAGGTATACATTTGATTTTTCATGAAAATATCTTAAAACACATGAACAAAATCTTTATCTTGCAAAAGAAAACCAAAAAAAATCTGATGTGTTACACTCACATGACTTTCTCTATTCTTGTGCAAACTACTTTTACAAACGCTTATTCTCCATATGCTTCATGTTAATCTTATTGCTAATTTTCTTGCAGATGCAAGGGGAATTGGTAGGCTTTAAGCAATAATCAAATATTTTAAGAGCTGGTTGCTATGTGGAGTATTCCATTCTCTTTGCATTACCAGGACAAAAAAAAATGAATAACGAATTTCCATTTGAGAAAAAGTATAATTATTGGAAAATTTAAGGGAATAACAAGCAATATCTCGAAAATGGTTCACTCAACAAAAAAAATGCATATGACATAAATTGTGTATTTTAATGCGATTACATTTTTTGTGTAGTAAAATTTTGTCTATCTCTTATGGTTTACCAGTTATGCAAGTCATTCACAATGAAGAATACTTTTGGAGACATTCCCGGAAAATTAGAAATATACATTTCATTTGCCATGAAAATATCTTAAACATATGATATTTTAATCAAAATCGTAGGAGCTATTTTTGAGAAAATTAAAATTTTCGAAAAATGTTCCATGTAAAGGGTAATCTGGGGTGGGGGGATTTTCTTGGAAACCTTCGTGTCGCATCTCTAGAAGATACTGAACCTAATACCAAGTTTGGAGTTTATCCGACTGTTCGTTTCTGAGTTATGATGTTCACAGACACACACACGGACATGTTTCCAAAAATGTTTTTTTTTTTTTTTTTTTTGGATTCAGGGGGTAAAAAACATGTATTTCCGGTGAAATCTCGGTATGGAATTTTTGGGTGGATTACAATACTTCCCCTACTTACTATACGTAGTAGAGAAAGTAAAAACAATGTGCAATGTGAAACCAATTGAACTGTGCAGAACAAACTTCCGCTCAAAATATATACTTGCCATCTATTCACTTTCTGTAGTATGTGGCTAAAAATTTCTTGCACAGACTAAAGAACAGTGAAATTCATGCCTATTTTACCAGAAATAATAACATTCACAGAATATCAACCAATAAAAATTAAATAGATCATGACTTGTTTAACATTGGCTCTAATGTATTACCAATCATCCTCTGATATTAAAGCAACTAAAGGCAACAACATGTTTAAGAAAAAACTTAAATAATTCTTAATATCAAAATGTTTATATATGCTAGATGAAAGTAGTATATAATATTTAATTTATTACTAATTGTTATATTTACTATGACCATTAACCATGACCAAGTCCAAAATTGCATGTAGCTGCTTTATTTTTCTATTACTTATTTTACTCTCGCACACATATATAGTGTCAGGTTGATTTATTATATATTGTAAGTGAGAGTTTAGATATTTTTATTAACTAGAATGGTACATGTGATGCATGTAATGACCGCTAATTTAAAAATTTATTAATTTTAGATGGCTGTATTAAGCTCCATTGGCAATAATAAAGAGCATTATTATTATTATTATTATTATTATTATTATAATAATAATAATAATAATATGATTTTGTAATCAAAATTGTAACTCATTTTTTAGAAAATAAAAATTTATGAAACATTTTCCAAGTAAAGATTAGTTTAAGCAGAGATTTTCTTGGAATCTTTGAGTCACATTCTTGAAAGATGCTGAACTTAAATACAAAGTTTGATATTTAACCGACTTTTCATTTTTTAGTTATGTTGTTCTGGGCACAAACAAACCATATACATGAGTTTCTCTAAAAAAATATTTTTGTCAAGGGGACCTCAAAACATATATTTACAGTAAAATCTTGGTATCAAATTTTTGGGTGGAGTATACAATACTTCTACAATACCTACCGTAAGTACGTAGTAGAGAGAGTAATACACTGTATCCTTTTCTTTTTTTTGAACCATTTATTTACTATTATTATTATTATTATTATTATTATTATTATTATTATTTTATATTCTGTGGTTTTTTAAAATTTTTCCAAATGTAGGTGCACCATCTTACAGAATATGTTTGAAAGACTGCATTTTGTTTTTGGTGGGGAAGCACTTCAGAAGTGCTTGTGACTTTAACTTGTGATATAAATATTTGAATATAGTTTCTGCATGCTCTTTGTATCCAAGTGCTTAATGCTGAATTTGAAATTATTTCTAGGCAAAAATACAGGGTGAGCCAAAAAGCTCTGAACCGCATGCGCAGTGTTTTTCCTGTCCGCACTCGTTGCTGTTTGCTGTTATCATAGAAAGGTGCAGATGAAACCTTACAACATTTTTAAAACTACCTTTAAAGGCTTTACTTACCAACTTTATGAAAGGAAATGCTGAAGCTGGCCACTGTCATTGTCCATACATTTTTGACACTTCTACTATCCATCATGGAATTTTTGGGGAGAATTCTCCAAATGATGACCGATGTATTTTCACTTGGCAAGCTGACCAAGTTTAAACATACGAATTATGAATAAATATACGCTGTGCAGTAGAAAACATATACTGAGCCATAATATACTTTGTGACTAAGTACAGGACAAAATAATAAATAATTTGTAATAACTGAACTACACCACATCACTGTTAACTCAAAACTGCACTTCACACTGCAGGGCAAAACCACAACAGTGTGACTTTGTTTGTAGCAGCAGTGCATTATGTTTTTATCATATTTCCACATGCACAGTGGAAAAATACAGCGCAGCCGGTAATATTGTTCATAAAATACCCCTCCGGAGTTACTTAAAACATAAAGTGTACAAGACAAACCCACACACCCTGGAAGAATTAAAACAAAATATCCGCCAGGAAATTTCTCAACGTGAACTACGGCGAGTGATGGATAGTTTCCTAAAGAGGTGCCAAAAATGTGGACAACAATGGTGGCCAGTTTCAGCATTTCCTTTCATAAAGTTGGTAAGTAAAACCTTTAAAAGTAGTTTTAAAAATGTTGTATGGTTTCATCCGCGCCTTTCTATGATAGTGGCAGATGGCAACGAGAGCCGAGGACGCGGACAGGAAAAACACACTGCAGCCGGTTCGGAGTCTTTTGGCTCACTCTGTATTATGGTGAATAGCACATTGTGAATAGGTGAAAATCTTTTCTTATGAATAGTATTGCAGTATTCATATAAAATGCGGTATGTGAATTTGTAATATGTAGAGAAAGTTATGCGAGTGTAGGAGATATTTTCTTTATTTGACCAAATGAGGGGTATTTATAGGTATATCATCCAACTTCTTAAAGAAAATAAATGTAGCCCTGTATTATAGGAGCAGCAAAAGTAAATTCATTTTTTTTTATTGTCCTGTAAAATTAATAAAATGCTAGATGCAAAGATCTGCAAGTTTGGTGACAATATTTAAGCTTTGGAGTTAAAACTGCTGCTGTGAAGAGTAGGCCTTTAATTTTTTACTCACTGCTTGTGAGTATGTGTCTAGTATTCAGTTTCTTTGGGAGGGTTCTGTTCAAATACAAAACTGTTTAGTTATTAGCAAAACCAACACTTTTATTACAGTCTGTTTTTGGCTTTGTCTTTGTGTCGATTGATGCTGAGGATAGTGTAAGTATATTACATGCTCAGTTTCCCCTTCTGTCTTCCCTTGAGTTAAGTTTGTACATGTGAGAGGCTGAGCTATAATATACAATTTGTAACAACATTAGAAAGTTGTTTCAATACCGTGGCTGGGGCTTGAACCATGCATCTTCATCATAAAAAAAAAAAAAAAAAAAAAAAAAGCCTAAGGAGGGGGTACTGTCATCTGAAAGCAAAGAAAAATTCTACAGTGATAACCCTAGAGGGGTTAACTGTAGAGGGAGGATAATGAGAAACATTATGTTATGTGTGCTGTAGAAGAGTTTATCCATGCACTGCTCTCCTCAATGTCTAAAGATCTAATTACTACACACTGTGTATACAGTGGTATACAAAAATAAAAAAAAAAAAAAACACGTGCTATGCACAGCAGCAGCATACCTGTATAACTGAAAATTTTAAATATTGTCACAAACCTGCAGAACTTCGTATCTAGCATTTTACCAATTAATGTATTCACTTTCACTGCTCATATAACATAGAGCTATATTAGTTTTTTTTTAAGAAATTTCATTTATTAAGAATTTTGCACGTTTGAATCTTTAGAATAAGCAAGTATATTTTCTTTCTCCTGTAAAATTTATTTTACATTGTAGATGCACAGTTTTAAAGCTGGCTGATGATATATAAATAAAATATCCATTCATTTGGTCAAATAAAGAAAACTTCTAATGTGATACGCTCACACAACTTTCTCTACGCTTTACAAATTCAAAGATTACTTTTTATATTTAAGCTATTCATCTATATTTCTGTGTAGAAATGAGTTCAAATTAAGCTTAAACTTTTGGATACATACAGCATGAAGAAGCAGCATTCAGATGTTTGTAGTACAAGTCATAATAGTACATTTCTGAAGGGAAAGACATAAGAATTACATTTTTCGTGCTGTAAGTTTTGGCTACCTCTTTTAAGATTTCACAGTCACACACATTTTGAATGAAGGGCACTTCTGCAACTATTTACAGAAAATTCAAGATGTACATTTTATAATCCTATAAACCTTTCTGGAAATGGCTGCATTGCACATTTTGTTATAGTTACAGCTTGTGTAAAATGTTGTGACACTCCATATGCACAAGTGAGGAGAAATGAGGAGTAGTGGTGGGGAGCAAGTGATATCAGAACTCGGAGGCAGCCACATACACAACGCATTGTAAACAAATGTGTAAGGTTACCTTACATTTGAGCTCGCAGCAGTGGAACACTGACCCCCACCTCTCTTATTATTCAAGTGAACTGGTCAGTGCTATTGCGCATATATGCTTCAGAAGTGGGGGACTGTCATGACAATTTACACAAACTGTACAAAGAGAATAGTGATAGTCAAATCCTTTAGAACTAGACACTACAGTTCACTAAAATTTCATACTCCTTCCATGACATCGTGAAAAACAAATGAAAATCAACAGGACTTAAAAAGAAAGGCTAAGTGCTGAACAATTTGAACCATTAATAACAAATATCTCTGAAATAGCTGAAGCCGCAAAAAAAGGTTATTTGAAATAAATTGTGTGCTTTATAGAGATGTACATTTTTCTGTAATGTGTTTTTGTCTATCATTTAACATTTACCAGTTATACAAAATTCCTTCCAAATGAAGAGGACTTAAAAGGCTATTCCCAGAAAATTTAAGATATACTTTTTATTTTTCATGTAAATATCTTTAATCTATGATATTTTAATGAAAATCATTAAGAGCCATTTTTTAGAAAACAAACAATTTCAAGAAAACCTATGTAAGCTGTAGTTAGGGATAGAGGAACTTCTAGAAAATCTTTGTGTTGCATCTTTGGAAGGTGAACTTAAACACTAAGATTGGTCTTATGTAGTATTTTGAGTTCTGCTGTTCACAGACATACACGCGGACCTTTTTTTATTTTTATTCAGGGGCCTAAAACATGTATTTCCGGTAAAAGCTCGTATCAAATTTTTGGGCGGAATGCAATACCTTCGCTACCTACTAGATACGTGGTAGAGAAAGTAAAAATATATTGTGAATAGTGTAGTATAGATAGAAGAATTATTTTTATATGATTACTATACTACATAATGGGTACTTATGAATTTGTTGTGAGCATTGTCAGATTTTTGTTATTGTTGGAGTATGACCAGTTGATTAATTTTGTTGTTTTCTGCTTCTGATGTGAAACAGTATAGTCCAAAGGCATGGTCTAGCCTGTCACACTACTGGGACAAGGGGAGAGATAGAGAAGGAGAAATTTGTCTGCAATAATGCAAATCAAGCTGCAAATTCTATTATATCATAAAATTAAGTAGATAAAAAGAGTTTTTTGGAATAAAAGGAAAGAGAACTGATGTTACATTCACATAGCTTTCTGTACTCGCTATAGTTTATTTTCATAACTCTTCTACTAATTATTCTTACAAGAGCTTATTTTTCTCTGTACAATATGTTAATGAAGAACAAATGTTTGCAGAAATGCTTTCATTACACATTTCATTGTAGGTACATGGGTATACAAGAGGCTGAAGTGTGACATATATCCTGTCTTTAAAAACACTCTTATCATGACATTGTGAGAAACAAATGAATAGTGAATTAGGACTTCAAAAATATATTATAAAATTCAAATAATGAACATCAAATGGTTAATGTCATAAAAGTTTGTCATGAACAGTATGCTTTAATGAGATCTATATTTTTACTTTCTCTACCATTTATCTAGAAATTTAAGCAAATTAAACTTAAAGGTAAGAATTTTCATTTACATTGAAGATTATTGTTGTGCAATTCAATATAATTTGAAATTCTAGTAGGTGTAGAAGGTATTGCATTCCACAAAAGAATTCAATATTGAGATTTTACCAGAAAAACATGTTTTGAGGCCTTCTGAATAAAAAAAAATATCTGATGTGTTACACTCACATGACTTTCTCTACTCTTGTACAAACTATTTTTACAAACACTTATTCTTCATATGCTTCATGTTAATCTTAGTGCTAATGTTCTTGTACATGAAAGGGGAATTGGTAGGTTTTATGTGATAGTTAAATATTTTAAGAGCTGGTTGCTATGTGGAGTATTCCATTCTCTTTGCATTACCAGGACAAAAAAAATTGATAATGAATTCTCATTTGAGAAAAAGTATTGGAAAATTTAAGGGAATAACAAGCAATGTCTTGAAAATGGTTCACTCAACAAAAAAAATGTATATGATATAAATTGTGTATTTTAACATGATCTACATTTTATGTGTAGTAAAATTTTGTCTATCTCTTATGGTTTACCAGTTATGCAAAAGTCGTTCAGAATGAATACTTTTGGAGACATTCCCAGAAAATTTGAGATATACATTTCATTTGTCATGAAAATATCTTAAACATATAATATTTTAATCAAAATTATTGGAGCCATTTTTGAGAAAATTAAAATTTTTGAAAAAAGTTCCATGTAAAGGGTAATCTGGGGTGGGGGGATTTTCTTGAAAACCTTCGTGTCACATCTCTGGAAGATACTGAACCTAAATACCAAGTTTAGTGTTTATCCGACTTCATTTCTGAGTTATGCTGTTCACAGACACACACACGGACATGTTTCCAAAAATGCTTTTTTTGGATTCAGGGGGCCTCAAAACATATTTCCTGTGAAATCTCGGTATCGAATTTTTAGGTGGAATACAATATTTCCCCTACTACTATATGTAGTTGGGAAAGTAAAAAAACAATTTTAGAAAAATGTCTGTCCGTGTGTGTGTGTGTGTGTGTGTGTGTGTGTGTGTGTGTGTGTGTGTGTGTGTGTGTGTGTGTGTGTGTGTGTGTGTGTTTCTGTGTCTGTGAAGAGTTTAACTTCAAAAACGGAAAGTCTGATAAATACCAAACTTGGTTTTTAGGTTCAGTACCTTTCAAAGATGTGATATGAATATTTTCAAGAAAATCCCCCCACCCCACACTATCTTTTACATAGAACATTTTTAGAAATGTTTGATTTTCTAAAACATGGTTCTAACAATTTTGATTAAAATACCACATATTAAAGACATTTACATGGCAAATAAAAAGTATACCTTTAAGGTCTCTTCATTCGGAAGGAATTTTGTATAATCTTGTATAACTATTAAACATTAGACAAAAATGTACTACACAAAAAAATGAGGATCTCTTTAAAACACCCAATTTATTTCAAATAACTTTTTTGTGTCATAAGCCATTTCTGAGATATTCATTATTAATGGTTCGAATTGTTCATTACTTGGTCATTCTTTAAAGTCCTGTCAACATTCAGTTGTTTCTCACAATTACATGGAAACAGTATAGAATTTTAAGGCCAGCATATAGCGTCCAGTTCTAAAACATTTGATTATCGCTGTTCCCTTTGTATCTACAATGAAATGTGTAATATAGCTGTTTCTGCAAAGGTTTATTTGGATTAAAATGCAGTAGACAGAAAGACAAGCTTTAGTAAGAATAGTTTGTATTCCCACTAATAAACAATGGAGGGTAAAGTCTTGTGAATGTATCACATCAGGATCTTTTTTTACTTTCTATACCACGTACCTAATAGGTAAAAAAAATATTGCGTTCCACCTAAATATTTGATACTGAGATTTCACCAGGAATACATGTTTTAGGGCCTTCTGAATTGGGGGGGGGGGAAGCATTTTTAGAAAAAGGTGCGTGTGCGAGAACAGCAACACTCAAAAACGAAAAGTTAAATAAACACCAAACATGCATTTAGGTAAAATACCTTCCATAAATGTGACAGGAAGATTTTCAAGAAAATCATCTCAGCCCCAATTACCCTTTACATGGAAGATTTTTAAACATTTTTGATTTTGTAAAAAATTGCTCTAATGATTTTGATTAAAATACCATATATTAAAGGTATTTATATGATGAATAAAACGTATTCTTGAATTTCCTGGGAGTAGCCTCTGAAGTCCTCTTCATTTGGAAAGAATTTTGTATAATAGATAAATGAAAATGTACTACACAAAAAATGTAGATCTTTTTAAGATACACAATTTATTTCAATTAACTTTTTTTGTAGCATCAGACATTTTTGAGATATCCATCATTAATGGTTTGAATTATTCAATACTTAGCCATTCTTTTAAAGTCTTGTTGATTTTCAGTTGTTTCTCGCAATGTCATAAAAGTGTGTGGAATTTTCAGGCCAGCATATAGTGTCCAGTTCTTAAACATTTTGAATATTGCTGTTCCCTTTGTACCTATAACAAAATGTGTAATGTATGTAGCTATTTGTGGAAAGGTGTTTTGGATTAAAATGAAGCAGATAGAAAAATCAGCTTTAATAAGAATAGTTTCTATATCCCCTAATAAATGATAGAGGGTGGAGAAAGTCATGTGAATGTATCATCAGATTTCTTTGTATAGTAAGTTTTTGTCTATCTCTTATGCTTTACTAGGTATGCAAAAATGAAACAAAATTAATTTCAGATGAAGAGGACTTAACAGGCTATTTGCAGAAAATTCAAGATAGACATTTTGTTTGTCATGCAAATATCTTATATATCTGGTACTATAATTAAAATTATTGGAGCCATTTTTGAGAAAATGAAAAATAAAAGGGTAGTTCGCATTCGGGGTTTTCTTGAAAATATTTGTGTCAAATCCTATGAAGATGTCAAAAGTTTTTTATTAAGTTTGGTATTTATCTGACATTTCATTTTTTGAATTGGGCTGTAATGTACCCACACATACTTCTTTTTCAAAAAAATTATTTGTTATGCAAGGTCTCAAAATGTATATTTCTGGTGTAATCTTGATATAGAATTTTGGATGGAATGCAGTACTACTACTGCCTAATATAGGTACGTTTTAGAGAAAGTAATAGACAAGCAAAATCTCCTTACTGGTTCATTTAGCATAGTTCAACTCCTTAAACACAAAATTGTGGTACATGCACCTCACTTTTTGATGAAGAAGACAGAAATGGAATTTAAAAAGACAGAAATTTAAAAGCAGGGAAAAATTATTTAAATATTTAGTTATCATTATAAGGTATAGTATGAATCATTTAAAAATGGCTGCCAAAACACTTGATCAAAGAGGAATAAAAGTCAGAATATAGGTTAGTCTCTTACTATTAAATTTTAATTTAAAAAAGTGAAGCTCTTTACTGAATGATAATTACCTTCACTTTAATTTACTCTTTATATTGTGTTCATTTTAAAGTGTGATCCAATCTGAATACACATCAGATCAATAACTTATCCTATCTTAAACAAATGTTTGCCTACTTAACAGACAGATCTCTGTTGCTGTAATTAAAAAGTAAAATTGCAGAAAAATATTCTTGTCTGCAGTTAGGAGTAATAATTGGATTCAATTTACCTGTAAATTTGTTACTCCATGGTGATCTCTAACATTGTTTCATTGTATGACCTTGTTCTTTTCTTACTGCCCTATTCAACATTTATATATGTGTTAATTTTGTATTTGTCATGCTTTGTCCAAGAGGCAGTCTTTCAATAAATAAGCTTTAGAATTAATTTATAGAACAAATGACTTGCAATTTTGTCATCAATATGGAAACAGAAAATTCATTGTATAAGCATGGAGGTTTTAATTCAGTTTTATGAATTATGCAAGAGTTATTCATATACCATAAAACATGTGCCTTCTTAGATTCAATACATTAAGAGTTCTGCCCTTATAGTAATAAGTAAACTATCCAAATTTTTCTACTCCTTTTTTTATGGTATATTTTGTGCTTTCCCTCTGTTATTGCAAAACAAATGAAATTGCAGAGATGCAGCATTCAGTCATAATGGGATGAAAAGTAGAATATTTACCACAGGTATGTAAACTTCAAGATATTATATACCATTTTCTTTCAATGCTCAAGTAAATTAGTGGGTGATGTTAAAGATGTCAAAAAATAATTATAAGCCAAATAAAACTTTAGAAAAGCAAAATAAGAAAGATAATGTTAAATCATCACAGCCAGTGAAAGAAAAGCTGTCTGGGCTTAAGAAACGATCTCAAGAAATAGAAAAGGTAAAGCTAAGGACAGATAATAAATCAGAACATGAGCAAGCCTTAATGCCATCAAAAAAGTCTGAAATACTTTCCATCTTTCCTAGCAATGAATATGTGAAACTTAATAACCTTGCACTTGCATGCAAGCAGGATGAAAGCTGGCCATCATTTCCTGAAATAGATTGGAATAAAATCCACCTAGATTCACAAAGCTGTTTAGACAAAAATAGCTTAGCTGATTCTTCACTTTCTTCAGAACAGTGGAGCTCCATTCCTCTAGGAAGTGTGTTAGGCTTTAACCCAACTTCTGAATTTGATATAGATAAGAATGTGGAAAAGTCTTGCAGGAATATTGTTTGTCCACCACAATTAAGTTCTAAATCTGAAGTTGCAACAAGAAAATCTTGTTTCAAGGAAAATTGTCCATTAAGAATAGAAGACTATTTGGAAGAATTAAAGCGAGACTATGAAAAAATACAAAAAGAAATACAAAATTTTTATGAAAGAGAAGCAAAGGAAGCTCTTCAAACATACACAAATTTAGGCAGATCCATTCACAATGAAAGAAGCTCAAGTGATTGGTTAAGCTCAAAGACAAGCAAAGGTATCCATAAGCATATATGCATGTTTTTTGAAAAAATTGAACCAGAAGATGCCGTTTCTATACAAACTAAAAAACTGTTTGGTGTGCTAAATTTCAGCATGGCAGAAAATCAAAAAGACATAAAACCTCTTGAAATAGAACTTGTTGGTATATGCATGCATAAAAGTACATCTGTTACAGATTTTAAACACACATTATCAAAACTATCAAACACTACAGAGAATGAAGATGTTAAGGTTCTTTACATGAAGAGAAAATCACAATATAAGCATCGAGCAAGGAAGCACAGTAAACACTATAAAAATCTCTGCTGAAATCAAAAGGATTACTCATGTTATTAACAATATTATAATAAATTAGATTACATTATTATTTAAGGTCTAACAAAACACTAATCAGCATTATGTCTGATTTCAAAGGCAGGATTACAATGAACTTAGTGTGATGCATTGTATTGCAAATATAAATGGTGCTAAAATGTGTTGTTGATGTAGTTAATGGTAGTTCTAATGTGCAGCAAACATAGCCAGTATACTCCACCTGTCCCTAGTTTCAATTGGAACACTATCCATTTTTGTTCTCTATTGCTTACCTATAATAAATAGAGTAAGTATTGCATTCCACCCAAAAATTTAATACCAAGATGTCACCCGAAATACATGTTTTGAGACTCCCTGAATAAATAAAAAAAGTGTGTCTGTGAATAGCATAACTCAAAAATGAAAAGCTGGTTGAACACAAAACTTAGTATTTAAGCTAAGCATCTTCCAAGGATGCGACATGAAGATTTTCGAGAGAATCCCCCAACCCTGAGCTGCCCTTTACTTAAAAAAATTTGATTTTATCAAAAATAGCTCTTAATGATTCTGATTAAAATACTGTATGTTTAAGATTTTTAATTACAAATGAAATGTATGTCTTGAAATTTTTGGGAATAGCTTCTGAAGTCCTCTCATTCTAAATGACTTTTGTATATCTAATTGGTAAACCGTAACAAATAGACAAAATCTTCCTGAACAAATATAGATCTCGTTAAAGCACGCAATTTGTTATATACATTTTTTGTGGAGTTAACTATTTACAAGACATTCATTGTTTTTGGTTTGAATTTTCAGATAGTTATACTTTTCTCATCTGGGAAGTCGTTATTTGTTTTTTTCTCATGGTCGTGCATATGGCATGAATTTCAAAGCCATCACATAGCAACAGACTCTTTAAAAATCTGACTATTGCCTTACCTCCTGGATCACACAATGAAATGTATAAATGAAAATTGAAAATTTATTTGGATTAACAAGAAGTAGATAGAATAATAAGGTTTTGTAAGAGTAGTTTGTGGAAAAGTGAGTAAAAGTCATGTGAATGCAGCACATTAGATGTTTTAACCTTTGGTTGGATTTGAATATCTTTAGTTTCCCATGAGATGGTTGTTAAAAAAAAAACTGAAGAAATTTACAGCACAAAATTGAAAATACCATAAAGTAATATAATGTATTACTTGATTTGTTCAAATTAATCAGTGACAGTGATACTTAATGGAACAGGAAGAAGGAAAAGGATTGAAAATGACAAATCATTAAGTTACCCCATAATAGATGCATTTAATAATGTGTGTTCAGAGTTTTACATTACATCACATGATGTCAAGGAGCCTTCTTCAAGTTCATTGTAATCCTGCATCCTCCAAACTAAAAACCTCATGGATTTCATATTACATACTAGCCCTGCTGTTTCACTCTTTCTGCAAAGCGAGCTGCTATAAAATAGTCCATGATAGCTTCATTCTCACTTTTGCATGTTGTTCATTGGTGCATAATGTCAGTTCCACATAAATGAATCATGAAATGTATAATAAAATGTCTAACTTATCTAGTTTCATTTATGGCATATGTAGCAAAATTAGTTATTTGCAGAAATAACTCTTGAGGTCATAGGCTCAGAAAACAAATTAAGGAACTAAGGAACTTGCACAGTTAAATCAACATTAACAAAAGTTGAAAACTGAGTCAACTTAACACTCGTAGGATTCACATTGATGGCGGCTACAATTTAAGCAAACAGCTTATGACTACATGTTCCTGCAGTTCCTGGGCGAAATCTATGAGCACTACGTTGACTCACTTCTCAATATTTTAATTAATAAATATTGCTGAGCAGTGAATAAATAATTGATTTTCATGTCATCCAAAGTTACCCTTGTTTGTTATGATATTCACCATTATTTTATGATTGTCAGCAAATGTATGTTAGAAATTAATTGCTAAACTAACAGTTTTCTAAGGTCATAATTTGCATTGCTAGGTTTTCAAATAAAATTGAAACTTTCTGAGAAATTGCTGTTTTATTCACCTTCTGTGTTTATCATGTTTGTTTAGTGTAACATAATTTACTGAAATAAAAACACTAACTATTTCATGCACAATAAGAATAAAAGGAATATCAACATAAGAACTAAGAGTGTAATAAATACTGTTAAAACTCCCCTTCTGCCATTACTGTAAGAGAGAAGCAAGTAATAGCAGCAACAGTAGTGGTAATGGTAGTGGGGGAAGTAGGAGGAGGAGAAATAGAGGTACTCTTAGCAGTATAATTGTTTTATTTTATGGACTCTCTTTAACTATATGGTTCTTAACACCCCATTTTATATTGGGTATGAAAGACTGGAGATTTTGCTCAGACACCTCTTTACCCCCTTGAGGTTCTTTTATGACATGGGACCGCTGGCTTTATTTCCCTTCTGAAGGAAGCCATGCTAAGGATTTTTACACCCAAAAAAACCCATTGCCCTCTGCCGGGTTTTAACCTGTGACCTCAGAAACTGGAGGCTAGCATGGTACCCCTAGGCCATGGAGGATGACATTTAGCAAGTATAAGTGGTATTCGCTGTGTATTATTATTTATTATTAATTATATTAAAATGTGTTGTGATATAAAGACAATTGTAACACTTCATGTAATGTAACACTATAACATTGTTTTCCTGCAGGCTACTTTAAACAGCATGCCTTCAAAAGTACTTGGAGCAAAATTGGAGCACTCTGGTTCTACAATAAAAAGAGTTGTTCCCCCCTGCTCCACTCCACTCCAACTATTGTCAGCACTAGAACTATTTAATTCTATTTAATTCTTCTCATATACTTTCCAACACAAATCTGAGCTGAATTACTCATTCCCAGCCCTGCTGCGAAGCACTCCTTATTCTTGTATATAAATTAGAAATTGTACGAGATGGGGAGAAAAATGTCCTAAAGAAACAATTTTATGCATTACATTCACACAGCTTCCTCTATCCATTATCACTTGTCTTTATGTCTGTTCCACACACTATACTTGCAAAAGCTAATTTTTTCTATACTTTTGTTTTTACAGGCTTTCCACTTTTCAGTGGTTGCCTTTAATTCCTGTTGTACTTCTCCAAATTCTTCTACCCTGTCATTTCCCTTCTTCCAGTCCTCTTCTCTGCATGGCTTTATTGACTTCACCCATCCATGTCAAGCATGCCCTTCCTTGTTTTCTTCTTTCAGCAGTTGTCCAGGTAACAACACTACATGGCAATCTATCCTCCTTCATTCTCTTTACGTGCCCATACCATATCATTTTTGTATCTACTTAATTTTAATGGAGATAAACATTTGCAGAAATGGTTTTGTTACAGATTCTATTGTAGGCACAAGTGGGACACGGGAGGCTGAAGTAATAGTCAAATCTTTAAAAAGTGAGTAGCTATATGCTGCCTTTGAAATTCCACTCTCTTTGGAATGTGACTTAGCCTTAGAAAAATATAGGTATGATAAAGTATTGGAAAATTCAAACCAATAGAAACAAATATATCTGCAATGGTTACTGCTGTAAAAATGTGACATAACATCTGTGTTTTTTAATAAGACCTACAGTTTTCCTGTAATAAGTTTTTGTTTACTTTTTATGATTTATATTAAAGAGGACTTCACAGGCAACTTAAGAAAAATCAAGATGCATATATATTGGTAATTTATTATCTTAAACATACAGTATTTTAAACAAGATCTTTATAGCCATTTTGAGAAAATAAATAACAAAAAACTTTTCTTTGAAGGATACTTCGATTAGAGGGGGGTGCTTTTTACTTTCTCTACTACGTATGGTAAGTAGGGAAGGCATTGCATTCCGCCCAAAAATTTGATACCAAGATTTCACCAGAAATACATGTTTTGAGACCCCCAGAATCCTAAAAAAGCATTTTTAGAAAAAGTTCCGTCTGTGTGTCTGTGAACAGCATAACTCAAAAACCAAAAGTTGAATGAATACCATACATGGTATTTAAGTCCTGTATATTTCAAAGATGCAACAAAGATTTTCAAGAAAATCTCCCCACCCCAGACTACCCTTTACATGGAACATCTTTCGAAAATTTTTATTTTCTCAAAAATGGCTCTAACAATTTTGATTAAAATATCATATATTTAAGATATTTTCATGACAAATGAAATGTACATCGTGAATTTTCTGGGAATGTCCCCAAAAGTCCTCTTCATTCGGAATGGCTTTAGCATAACTGGTAAACCGTAAGAGATAGACCAACATTTTTCTGCACAAAAAATGTAGATCTTGTTAAAACACACAATTTATGTCATGTACATTTTTTTTTTTGTGGAGTGAACCATTTGTGAGATATTCCTTATTTGTTTGAATTTTCCAATACTTAAGGTTTTTCTCAAAAGGGAATCCATTTTTTTTTTTTTTTTTTTTTTTTTTTGTATGTCCTGGACATGCAAAGAGAATGAAATACTTCACATACTAACCAGCTCTTAAAAGATTTGACTATCGCTTAAAGCCTATCATATTCCCCTTGCATCTATAAGATAATCACCAATATGATAAAGATTAAAAACAGAAGCGTTATTAACAGTGAAGTATTCATCATGATGTAGAATTCGCAGGATGAGGAACAAGAGGACATGGGAGAAAGCGACCCTTAGTCACCCAGTCGCTGACGATGAGGACGAATGCCCTCGAAAACGTTTCCTGTTTTATGTAACTTTAATTAGTGAAGGTGAGTGTAAAAAAGTGACTCAATCTACATCAGCAATATGATAGTTTCTGCAAATTTTTATATCGATTAACATGAAGTAGATGGAGAATAAGCATTTGTAAAAATAGTTTGTACAGGAGTAGAGAAACATAAGTGAGAGTAACACATCAGATTTTTTAAGAATGCTTGTGTTGGACACTTGGAAAATGTTAAGCTTAAATACAAAATTTGGTACTTATACAACATTTCACTTTTGAGTTATGTTAGCAGACTCACTCTCTCTCCACACACATACAGACCTTTTTTAAAAATGCTGTATTTCTTTTGGTTCAAGGGATCTCTATATATTTGGGTGGAATACAGTACTTCCTCTACCTACTCTAGACAGGTGATACAGAAAGTAAACATGTAAAGCTCATTAAAAATTACAGTTTGTATTAGGTAATCTAATTACTTTCTCTATTACATACCTCGTAGGTAGAGAAGGTATTGCATTCCATCCAAAAATTTGATACAGAGATTTCACCAGAAATACATGTTTTGAGACTCCCTGAACCCAGAAGAAAGCATTTTTAGAAACTCCAAAAGAAAACATTTTTAGAAAAAGGTGTGTGCCAGTGAGTGTGGGTGAATGTTTGAGAGAGAGGGAGAGAGAGAGAGAGAACAGCTTAACTCAAAAACAAAGATTCAGTAAACACCAAACTTGGTATTTAAGTAGGATGTGATATAAAGATTTTCAAGAAAATCCCAGCATCCCAAACTACCCTTTACATGGAATATTTGTCAAAATTTTTGATTTTCTAAAAACTGGCTAACGATTTTGATTAAAATACCATATATTAAAGATGTTTACATGAAAAAACGTTCTGGGAAATTTTCTGGGAACAGGCTTTGAAGTCCTCTTCATTCAGAAGGAACTCTTTATATTCTTGTATAACTGGTAAACATTAAGCAATATACGAAAACATACTTCACAGGAAATATAGTATTATTTAAAACACACAATTTATTTTAAATAAATTTATTTTTGGCATCAGCTTTCTGAGATATCTGTTACTATTGGTTGAATTGTTCAGTACTTGGCCACTATTTTAAAGTCCTGTTGATTTTCAATTGTTTCTCATAATGTCATGGAAAGAGTATGGAATTTTAAGACCAGCATATAGTGTCCAATTCAAAAACATTTGATTATCACTATTCCCTTTGTATCTATAACGGGATGTGTAATGAAACTATTTCCAAAAAGATTTAAGTTGATTAAAATTAAGTAGAAATAAGAATAATTTGTATACATACATAGGGTCACTCCAAAAGTTTTGAGAATGGACGCAATAAAATATTGAAAATTTAGATCTGATTATTGCATTTTTTCAAAATATTTCCCATTGCATTATCTACACCACCTCATCCTTTCAAACCATTTTTCAAATGCTGAATGCCATTTTTCTTTGGAGAGAGTGTAAATACATTATTCGTAAGCAACTGCTGCAGCTTCAGGTGACTCAAATTGTTGACCTCAAATTTATTCTTTCATTTTGGGGAATAGATAAAAATCACATGGGACCAGATCTGGACTGTAGGGAGGATGGGACAAGTATCTGACTCCTGAAATTGGGTTGTTCCTTGTGCAGTGTGGGCAGAGGCATTGTCATGGTGCAACAAAATTCGACACAGACCAATCTTAGGATGCTTTTTTCTCAGTTCATTGAACACTTGTAGCAGACATTTTGTGGTGTACTTGTGGCAGTAACAGACTTTTGTCCCTCAAGGGAAATTGTCACAATGTGTTCACCTGCCGAGAAGAAGGAGCAGATCATCTTCTTTCCAACACTTCTCGTTTGCTTCAGTTTTGTTGGGAGATCTTCTCCTGGGAAGACCCAGACTGATGACTGTCATTTAGTTTCTGGATCATACTGGTAAATCCAACTTTTGTCACCTGTTACAATGTTACATATGTTTTTGGATCTTTCTCCATTGAATTTTTCATTCATTTCGGCACCATTACACATGTGCATGTTTCTGCTCATTTGTGAGGTGGTGGGAGATCCAGTGACTGCAGAGCTTCCTGACATCAACCTTTTTTTTTTTTTCAGGATTGTTTTCAGTGCTGACAATGCAATATTTAGGGCTTCTTGAATCTGACCATATATGCAACAATGATCTTCTTGGAACATGCACTCTGCTTTCTCCACATTTTCATCTGTTGTTGCTGTAGCCAGCTGTCCTGCTTGGACTTCATCTTCTAAACTCTGCATACCATCAATAAATGGTGGATTGCAAAGGGCAAATATCCCCAAATGCACGATGCAGTCTTTAAAGGCAACTTTAAAGTCATAGAAAATCATAGCAAGGAAATGCTCTCACATGAGATCCATCCTAGTGTTTGGTGTAGCAACACCTACTATACATATACATGTGCTGCTGACGATGCACATTGTTGGAGCTCGCCCAGACTGGCACAGTTGCTATCTGAACTTCAATCTGAAGTTAGGAAAAGCTGCTTTGGATTACCACTACTCATTATTATTCATTCTCAAAACTTTCAGAGTGACCCTCATACCCACTAATAAGCAATGGAGGGTAGAGAAAGTCATGTGAACATAACACAGATTTTTTTTTTATAAAAGCGCTTTTTCAGTGTTCAAGGTCGATAAAACCTGTATTTCCGACAAATGCACATTATATTTTTGGATCATATATAAATCCTTACATCTTACATTGGAGACATACACCCTGTCATGTAAAACCAGACCTGAAACTGCATACACATAGATAACATAAAGTAATGAACATGCACATTGGAAAGCTTTTCTTGCATAGCAACAGTAGATCCAAGTTAGCTTCAATGGAAAGAATTATAAACTCAATGTTCTGGAACTATTTCAACATACCTTCTGGAGGAAGCTTCTAGTTATCTCCTAATAGCGCACACAGTGTTTCCGCTGGCGAGTGGCAGTAATATTGTTTACTTGACAGAGACTGAATAAAATGGTAATGATGCTCAAAAGGAACCCAACATCCACTGAGCTGAGAATTACTGTGCTTCTCAAATCATAATATGGGAAAACCTTATCTGGGCCACTCACTCCAAGGAAGATTGAACTTTGGCAATGAAGGTTAGAAAACAGACACACTACCCTCTTACTATGCAGATGGGCCTTCATAGTCACTATGGTACTTGTTGTGTTGCTTATTATGGGCACTTGCAAATGTTAAGATAGATAATATATACCTACAGTTATCTTTATTACTGAAATATCTAAATAATGCAAAGTTGTAGATAGGATTTCAGCATGACAGGAGTGTATATTTGCCTTTTTAGGCAAGAGATAATGGCACTAAAAATAGGATAAGACTGGAAGGGCCTATTGTGATTTAAAAAGCTTAAGTCACAGCCAAGTCTTTGGCTTATTTCCCAATGTTCTGAACATTACAACATAAATATTACCATTTGGGAAAAACAAACCAATTTCATAAAGTCTGTAGACATTTTAGTCTTTTAAGTTTCTTATCAATTATTGCAGCTTCGCTGATTTGAAACCTCCAAAACTCTCTCCTAAAAAGCAGCCTTTTTTACTTTTATTATTGCAAAAGAATTGTGTAGAAAAAGAGACAATTTGAAGCTGGTGTTTTTAGCATAATAAGAATTAGTCTACTTACGCATTATATGTAATTCTTTCCTCAGCCGCTTGCCCTACAGACAGCATGGGCTGCATGCTACATAAAGACATAAGACCATCCAGCACCTCTAGAGAAGCTGCTGCCCAACCTTGCCTTAAGGTCAGGGCTGGGCAAGTAAATTATTTCTACATATTTTACTTGAAGTTTGCATATAAAATACATTATGTAGAAAACTGTTTTCTACACGAGGTAAAAACCTAACAAATTTGAATGCTGACAGAGGGATGGATGAAAGTCATAGAAAACTATGGCCTATATTTTGAGGAATAATAATGTTATGTTATAAGGTAATAGTAGAAAAAGTCTGTGGCCAACATAGTTGGATAATCTTTATGTGCTAGAATTTACTTCAAACTACTAACAGACTGTTTATCTAGGAGTTTGTTTGGACCACATTATTAAGTAGTCTCTGCCAGCATTAGATAAGGGAGAAAAACTATAAAAACTGGATGCATTAGCATGTTTCCATGCTCTCTCTCTAATGTAACTTCATCTGATTTTGTTATCCACAAATATCTAAGGATATCTCTACAGTAGTTATAACCTAAAGAGTCACTTCAAAATGTCCAAATATTTTTTGGCTTGTACTTCTAGCTTAGCCACCAGATCATTTTATGTTGAAGCATTTGTTTCAGAACTGCAATGTGAGTAATTCTTTCTAACATTTTCTACAAACAAATACTACTTCAGACACACTAATACAGTTTATTTCATTTGTAATCCAATCATGATATTTTATTAATCTAAGTAATTTTAATCCAAAACACACTACAACAAAATTTGAAGCATACTTAACCTCATTTTGCGAAAAATGTGATGACATTGTATGTGCTGGAACTGTGCACACTTTGTAATTAAACCAGCCCAGGTTGATGGTTTGTTGGAGAAAAATCTGCTTTTCAGATGTCCCCCCAAAAATAACCAGATGGTAGAGTGAGTGAGCAAGTTAACCAGTTCCTTTGAAGCAACTGCCAAGAAAGGACTTTATATTGAATGCATATAGGTATATTGGTCCAAACTCCTGGAAATATACAATGAAGAATTCAATTGACAAACCCTGAACCACATGACCTGCAAGCATTATGAAAGAAATTTGTGCAGTGGGCAGAGACTTTCCTAAATGTAGTGCACAGATTCATATTGCTGGACACAAATGGTAACCATTTCCAATACATTTACACTAACATCAGATTTCTCACAAAATAGTATGTCTGTTTCAGATTTTGTTACCTATGCACATTGGGGCTGTATTTATTTATTTTGTACATAAATAGCTTGTTTAAAAAAATTCAGGAAGCAGGAGGATGTAGAAAAATTAAAATGAGCTCTATTTATGGATGCTCTTTAACTGCTATGGTTCTTAGCGTCCCATTCTATATTGGGAGTGAAAGACTGGAAATTTTTCTCAGAGGCCTCTTTATCAGGTATGAGGTTCTTTAATGTGCCGTAAATCTACGACATGGAATCAGCGGCTTTACTTCCCTTCTGAAGGAAGCCATGCTAAGGATTTTTATGCCTGAAAAAAATCCATCGCCCTCCACTGGGTTTGAACCTGCGATCTCGGGAACTAAAGGCTCTACCATGGTACCCCTAGACGATGGAGGACGACAGGATATATAAATAACACTACGATAATTGTAACAGGAAATACAATGGAGATGTGCAAAGTAAAATAAATACTTGTTTAGAGAGAGTCAGTACATATTTGGAAGAATTAGGAATGTTGCTGAATACGAATAAAGCAGAATGGATGCAAATCGGTATAAATAACAACCCAGAAGTTAACATCTCTTTAAAAGTAAAAGTGAGCAAATTAGTCAAGTTATACAAACAAATATTTTAGGACTAGTCATAGATAAAAATTTGATATGGAGAAGGTATTTATATGATGGACCATTTAAGTTGAGACTACAATATTTCCAAAACTAAGTGTTGTAGAAAGAAATGTCTTGAATAAAGGTTGCTTGATATTATGGGGGAAAGTAAATGCCATTAGTCATGTTTTATATGGAGGATGCTGTGATGGTCAATTTAATTTGACCCTAATTGAAGGTTCCCATTTAAAAAAATTAAAGTGACCCTAAAATGACTATTATAACGTCCTCCAAACAAAACATGACTAATGGCATTTACTTTCCCCTATAATATCAAGCAACTTTTATGAATAGTAAAGACATTTCTTTCTACAATGCTTAGTTTTGGAGATATTGTAAAGTTTCAACTTAAATGGTCCATCCTGTATATTCTAAAACAGGTCAAACAAATCAAGGATAAAGATAGCACAACAGAAGTACCTATATTACACATTTATACACTCGCATTTGAGTTATGGGATTATTTTATGGGGAGCAGCAGGGAAGAAACACAGGCTACAGGAAAGAGCAATACCTGCAGAATTGTTGTTAAAAAATTCAGTATATATGAATGTCTAAAATTTGTTGCAAAACCCTACAAAGAAGACAAAAGTATGAGTATTCGTGAATATCTCACATGAACAAAGAAAAACTACATTAGAAACAGATTAAAGAGGCTAATTAGAAAATAAATGTATTGAAAGCAATACAATTTTGATTTATAGAATCACTTACTGCCCACCCAAGGTCAAACTTTAAGTACAGAAACTAAGCTTTCACAACCTATTTGACAGACAACTTTCCATGAATATAACATTCTTGCCAAAGGTGGAAATTTTCCTCTGAAGCTAATATATTACCTGTTGAGGGCATTATTGTTAATGTAGAAACAGATTTTTCATTTACCATCAAATGTGGCCAATGAAATACAATCTGAAACTGCAAGAGTTTTACATAAAGCTCAGTTTCCAGCAAGCAATATTTCGTCTAATGAAAGAAGAACTCTCAAAGATCTGAATGCTGATATCAACATGTTAAACCTTTCAGTGGATCAAGGAAATGCCACAGTGATGTTGAATAAGTTAGACTACCTATATGCAGAAGAATGTCGCCTACTTGATCCTCAGCTTTATTAAACATACAGAATCCAACTAAACATTCTTAGATAAACTGCGCAACTATTAAAGAGTCTACTGCATTACCACAGTGTTGGAGGATATGGGTCCTAGGAAACCAGCAACTCTGTTAAGGCTGTAAAATGAAATATGTATTCACTATGCATTTAAAGTAAATAAATATCTATCTATCTACTGCATTAAACTCAGATACAAAACAGTTGCTTTACACATCAGAAGCTTATAAGCCATGCCTATATGGATTGCTGAAGAGAGACAAGCAAATTATTCCACTCTGGTCTGTAGTAAGTATGACTGGTTCTCTAACTTTTATTTGATGGCCTCATTACAGCCCCACATTGGGCAATCCAGCAGTTATATAAAAGAAATCCCAACACTTCATGGAAAAATTAGATTCTTTAAATTGTGCACTTATAGCATGTTAGTCAACCTAGATATAACATCTCTTTTTACCAATGTACCTGCAGATGAAGTTTTAATTGATGGCATTTTTTCCCTGACTTTTTTTAAGCACTATTTAATGACTACCTACTTTCAATGGAACAAAGTGTTTTGTCAACAAGATGACATTGCTATGGGAAATCCACTAGGACCCGCCTTTGCTAACTTTTTATGAAATATTTTGAACTTAAAGTTTTAGACACTGCTCTGCTGAAATCTAGTTGTTGGTATAGATATATTGACAATGTTTTCCTCCAGTGGGCCCGTGGTGAACAAGAGCTTACAAAGTTTCTGGAACATCTTAGCAATATGACTTTCAAGCTTCAATTCAACATGGAAGCAGTAAATAACAATCAGATAGCTTTTTTGGCTGTTCTGGGTATAAGAAATGCTGATGGATCACTGTCAAATAATGTTTATAGGAAATCTACCCATACCAACAGATATTTAAATAAGTATTCTGATCATCACCCACAACAAAAGAGGAATAATTAAAACCTTAGTGGAGCAAGCCAAACATATTTTATGGGTCAATATTTAAATGGGATCAGGACTTTGGGGTGGCCATATTACAAAGATTTTAATAGTGAGAATTCATTTTAGGGCAGATTGCTCTAAGGTCATGCCTGCATATAAGGGGAAAGTTTTCTTACCCTATTTTAAAAATGTTACAGACTGCATTGGGAAAATACTTAAAAAGTACAACAATAACACAATATATAAACAGCAAAAATTCATCAAACTTTAAAATCCGTAACCATAAGAGAGACTCCTTAAGTGTCCCAGGGGAATACTTTGTTCATGCTGTTCTGTTTATATCGGCAACTAAGCTGTATCAGTACTTGAATAACGGAACGTAAGTGATGTTGCTGTCTTGCAAAGACAGGTAAGTCTGCAGTCGCAGAACATTTTGTCAACATGGTTCATCATATCCTCTATGAAGATACTAAAGTAGTAGCAAAAACAATAATGAACATTATCAGGCTAGACTTCATAGAGAAGTGATCAAGATATATAAACATTCCAGTAATGTAAATTACAAAGATGAAAAAATGAAGCTTAATCATACTTGGATATAAGCAGTGCAGACCCACCAATCAGAGCCACATCTGACCTTGGCCTGAGCTATAAATTTTGAAGTGTTTGTCACCTTGCTGACAGTTGTTAAGCTGGACAGGGTGTTACCCTTTGAAGATGATAACCAAAGAGTTGACTGAAACATTGGATATAAACAATTTTACACATAGAGCATGGCCTTCCAGCCCAGAAGATTTTACTATTTTATCAATTAACTCTGGCTGTGAAAACCTTCACATGTATTTAAATGGGAACTCTGTTTTATAAGTATATAATATACTTGATAATGCTGGTTCTTTCTGTTACACATGCTGAAATCCTTCCTGGTACCACAATAATCACGTATTAAAGCAAAGAACAGCACTTCTTAAGCTACCTATATAGGTTTTTAATCCACATTTCACGCTTCATAATATGGACTATAAACAAAACTGTGACGAAAGATGGGAAACTTGTATTATGCAACCATAGAAAGTGATTAAGATAAATAATTTATGTGAGGGAGTTGACTTTTCAACTCGTGTTGTCCACTGAATGTTCGCAGCAATTACTTGCTGGTTACTAGAGGCCACTAGTAGTGCAATCAAATTTTAAATGTGCACACTATGCATTTTGTTGCAGCCTACTTAAGGGGGATCATGATGGATAGGCACACGCTCGGCTCTGGCATATCATATAAGCTAATTGGCCTATATCACCTAGTGTAGTACATTCAGTGTATAATCGTAAGTTACAATATAGTGCAACGCTATTTAATGCTTAGTTATCTCCATGATGAAAATCTGTAACACTTTGAATCTGCCCACAAAACTGTAAAAATGCCTCCTTTGCTGTAAAGTCATAAAAGGGCTCTGTTCTGTAAATTTTAAGGTTAAACCATAAAAATTGGCAAGTATGTTTTTTTATATTTTTGGTTAAATTCCTTTTGTTCATTGATGATTCTGTATGTGAGGCTATTGTGTTTGTAAGGTCGTAGGTTGTAGTTGAAATTTCAATTAGTTATCTGTGCATTTCCCCTCTGAAAATATTGAACTCAAGTTTGTTGTTATACTTTATGATTTTAATATCTAGAAATACAAGAAATGATCAAATTCACTATTTCCTCCCTTCTTTCTTTCTTATGTTTGAATGAGAGCTGAGTACCTCAGTTGCTGCTTTCACAATATCCTACATATTTCTGTTAGCCTGTTATACTGAAGAATACGGCCATGTAACACAATTAACTGTCAATATGAACTACTAATGGCATGTATTAAGATTTGGTTCACTGTGTGTGATTCCATCATAACTACAATATTAAGACTCATTTATTGTAATCTGTTTCACTGACATGTTTTGGCATGCACTCCTTAATGTGCTCTGTAATATTAAAATATTTTTCTCTGGGGTATAATATTTGTGTTGAATATTGAAACAGATGCAGTATGTGAGTGTCACTTTGATATCATTGCCAAGCCAGTGAACCAGGTGATGTAGACAACCAAAGATATAAGAACCTTGATGAAACCTTAGTACAGAAAATAAAACTTAATTTAATCTAATTTCATTTTGGCCATATGTAATGTAATGTATTCATTGTGTTTAGCTGAATACAAGACATAAGTGGAATTAGGGCCTTATGTAAACTAAGGCTGGAAAGTTTAATCCAATCTGCCAAATCCAAGGCCACAGTAAAGAAAGCCCATTCATTATCCACGGTTCAAGTCTCAGCTGTGGCTCCAAACTTTTCAAATTTAATTCAACTCACCTAACTTTTTAATAAACGTATGTATATGTCCTTCATAGCAAAATTATACTTTATCTATGTTTTAGATATAAATTACCTAAGGTAAAATTAATAACACAGGTAGATGTTATAAATCTGTGATCCATTTATTAACTTACACAACCTTCTGACATTTACACTTATTGTTCTATGCACTTTTATGAATAAGCATTTTAAGAAAACATTAGAAACTTTGCATTTTACAGATTCTTAATGCCTCAAGCTGAAACTTGCTGAATGTACTCAGTAATGTAGACAATGCAAATCTTTTCTATAGAATAAGCATTTGAAATCTCTTTTTTAAATGAAGGATTTAAATGTTTAGAATACTATTTACGGAAGCTGGACTTCAGCACAGCCATTACATCTTGTCAAGTTCTGCAAAGTGTTTGCTATTAAAAACTGTACTTTGAGAAGGACAGCGCTTAAAATGTATATTATTAATTTTCTTCATTCAAGATTACTATGAAATATGCTGCTTGAAGAAAATTAGTAATATAAGTAACTGATTTTAATGGCATTTTTGTGTAAATTGTCTGGAACATCTATTAATGATACTACTCAGAAGTGGAGGAACAGCCAGATGTACATATTAAAATGAAGTTTTTGGCAAGTTATATTACTTAGCAGAATGCCAAGGATGCACTTCATTACTTGATTCTTAGCTCTTTTAATCTTCTTTGCAGATATCTGAATATATCATACATGTAATGGATTTTAGGGGCATTAAGTGCACATATCACTGATACCTAATCGCTAGGGTTGGCATATTTTTGTGAAAAGTGGTGTTATTTTTCATATTATCACTATGTAACTGGTACTACTTCCCCCCCCCCCCCCCAGAAAATTAACAAATCCTTGCATCATGAAAATGATATACTAAAAATGTAAATTTACTTAAATTGCGACCAAACCTTCACCAAGAAGACTTAGACCACGCCACTGAGGATGTTCACCGCAGTTGTGAACGAAACGTCTGGACCTGACAACTCCAGCAGGCCACGACTCTCAGCCCGGAAAATTCTTCTAGTTATAATTTAGTAATTAAAGTATTTATATGTAACCCAACATTGTACATAGTCCTGTAAACATTATGTTAATTTGCATGGGTAAGGATGAATGAAGGAGAGGAGGAAGAGAGTGCAGCACACAGTTATTCGTTTGTGCCCATTATCTTATATCAGATAGCAACTCCCAAATACGTGCATGTCATATAAATAGCATCACAGTAAAGTGGTTGACATTTTCATATTGGATAACATGCAGAACTGAATTGAAAACAATATGAATGGCAATTGGTACCTCACACACCGTTGGATAACATCCACATACACTGTGGATATTATCAAAATATGCATATTATTCTCATTTTACCTGATTTTGAAAAGTTGGGCCATGTCGTATCTCAAATGTGCATGATTGTATATTTCCATCTGGATTGCATAGCTGCCAAATCTGATTTCCAGATGGTATTATTCCCTTTTTTCCTTGCTGTTTCATCGAATTTGTTCCAGTACACAGTTTGTGCAGTAACAAGCATTTAGCCGTACACTTAGCTAGTAAATGCCTGATTGGCTACATGTTTGGAACATTTTTAACAGTTATCTTTGCAAAATATAGTCTAGCATATAACCCTCATAGCCAATCATATTGTCATGCCAAGTAGATCCTGATGGTTTTGTATCAGAAGTTTGTTGGAATGCCTGAATACACAAAGCAAATGTGGTCAGAGTTTGTAGGAAAGCATTGCTATAATTCTTAAACGCACATGCTTAAACAATCAGACAAATCATTGATGTCTATGCCATCTACGGAATTTGATGGTAAACACTAACAAAATGGTGTGTCTATTTGAAATTCTGGTGAAATACAATGCAAAGCTCTCTTTCAGATTATAAGAAATGCACATTTCTGTTATTTTACAAAACTGCTATGTAAAAACGCCATTATTCGTGCAAAAATTCTCATTATCATAAATGAGAAAAATAAAGGTTCCTACCTAACACATTTTGGATTATCCTTAAAGTTAGGCTGTAATTGGTCCCAAATGTCAGGACCTAGCATGTTGTGAATGGCCATAGTCTAAATTGTCTGTAGGTGTAACCTTCCACTCACAGATGTAAAGAAACACCACTGAAGGAATGCCAGGAATGTTAATGATAAAGCATATATGGAGTGCCTGCCTAGTGTAATTCCAAACTCATTGAATAAATCTAAAACTAGAAGGATTGCAAGATACAGATTTTTACATTAATGGTATACAGTATGTCTGAGCAATGTGATATGAGTGTTCTTAGCACTATCCATCCTTGGAGGTCCTAGACTATTGCAAACCTGCAGACCTTTTCTTTGTTTTTGCTTATTGTGCTTGAACTTCTGATTGTAAGAAGGAAATGTTGCTTGGTTTCAGTCCTGGGACCATGACCACAGGGGAAGGAAGGCAAGAGAAAACTAAGGCAACCATTGTGCTTATTAATGAATCTAATAATAGTTTATGCATCTAATGTACATTATTAAAGCACAGAGAAAAACATTATGCATTTTATTCCAGTATGCAGTATTTTAATTACCAGTGAAAATGTGTGCACTCATACCCCTACCAGCTTTAATGCTAAAACTTCTGCAAATAAATAATAAATCAGTACTTGTTAATTATTTCAAGAGCCTCCAAATAACGAAATTTTGAGTTTTCACTTTACTGCAACATACACACAGTAGTACAAAAAGATTATTTACATCATGTCTGTCAATCAAGTGATACAATCACACAATTTCTATGAACACATAAATAACCACCGAAGGACAAATTAATAACTGAAATCACATTACACCAATTTCTTAGCCTCAAAGAAGCTCTTCAGATGTCTCATCTGCCAAGCACCCATTATCAACAAGATACATGTTTGTGTGATGGACCACCACAGCACTCTCTGATTTGTGCTCTCACTTGTCTGACGGAATCTCTCTTCTCGATACTGAAATGAAATATTTTAATCAAACAATTATTTCACACTAAATACACTACATTATTGCTAACTTCTTAATTACTTGAAACAATAAATCTATCAAGATTTAGCATGGCATTAATATTTTAGAATTAAAAGAAAAATTAAAATTGATAATAATGGTCAATAATATTCCATTTTTAATGTTTCACGATATGAAGATATGAAAATTTTGGGAAATTCTAAGTGCACAAGCACTAGCAAGTAAAGTCAGTTAACATATGCACATTAATTTAAGAATAGACCAGGGTTATATCTAGAAACCATACGACTCGTGCATGATGTATAATTGTCAATGATTCCTTTGGAACAATTTTGATGAATTAAATACAGCTACACAATTAATGAAGGTCAGGACAATATCTGATTTGAAAGAATGAACTGAGCTAAGTTTACCAAACAGTGCCAAAAGCAGGAATGAAACAGTATACCAGAGATGTGAGTAAAAGTAGTATTTATTCCTCCAACATTATTTCGAAATTTACTTTGTGAGGCCATAGGAAAGTCCATATGCAATGGAAACCTTTGGTGCTTGGGAAGGGGGAAAAAAACCAAAAAAACCAAAAACCAAAAAAAAAAAAAATTGCGTTACTAATTGATTTTATTTGTAAATCATGACTGCATTTTCACCAACATTTTGCCAAAAGCTCTTTACTGTTATATCATTAATGACATAAAGGGTATAGAAGTCTATAATTTAAGTGGTGATTGTACATTGTACACTGAGTATAACATTTTGGTACAATTTTTTCTCCAAGCTCTACATATTCTATAAAAAACCACTATGTTAGAAGTTCATAAGCTATAGGCAGAAGAAACCAAACAAATGTTTACTATGCATATTTTTTTTATAAAATGAATTGGTTTTAAACAATAAACAGCCAGAGTTTCTGCATAATTGTAATGTTTGCAGTATAGTACATCAAACAGCAGTTCACAGAGTGCTTGTCTAGGTTCACACACTGATCTTTCTTATGCAGGAGGTAGTCATGCTGTTTATGGGAGCTGCATTACCAGGTAGCAGTGAGATGACAATAAATGACAATAGGTAATGTAAAGAAGTCAACTACAGAAGTCTTCACAAATCACAAAATAGCATTATAGTTCTGAGTTAATTTATGCCTAAACCCCTGTATATGAATGTGCTTCCAAATAGCTATGAAAATTATTAAGACATGTAGATTTTGTAAAATAAGAGTTATGCATTCCGTGCTCTATAATAATGTTATTCATTCAAATCATATTACTTGCATTTCAGATTTATTAACAGTTATTTGCACCCTAGCATACTTTCTATATGAACTGGACATTTTTTCATCTCTTGATAATGAACCATATCTGCATGATTTTATTAATGAATTGTACCTGTGTTGCTATGTTTGATAGTCCCACAGATTCTCTTTAAAGTTAAAAGAGAAGCCTGGCATTTACTTAGTTTCTTATTCCCAGGTGCCAGTAGCACAAAATAAACAGCTGTTTTCAGCTGTTTTCAGCTGCTTTACCATGCATTTTCATTCTTGCTCCTTTCTTGTAATTGAAACCAGTAAAACTTTTCCTCATTCAGCAATGCATAATGATTTTATAATGCATGAAATTTAGAAGCCCAAAATACTCTGTGCTGTAAATGTACAAAAATTACATGCAATATAAGGCATAGCACTGAAATAAGTGTAAAACATATTGTGATGTTCTGGCTATGGCCCAAGATTATTGGGAGGTCAGCGCCAGGCAGTCAAGTAAATAATATTACTGCCGCTCGCCAGCAGAAAAACTGGGTGCGCTATTAGGATATAACTAGAAGCTTCCTCCAGAAGGTATGTTGAAATAGTTCCAGAACATTTAAGAACCTTGTGGAAAGATTCCACTGACTATATAAGCGAATGCTCTTGCGGAGTCAGGAGTTGCAGCAGTGGCAACTTCAGTGCGATGTGAGAAGTGGCGACAGTAGAGTTGTTGAGTCAGTCAGTGAGCGAGCGAGTGAGTTAGCAACTGCGTTTATGGAGCGACATCAAGAACAATTCTCCGAGCGAGTTGTGACATGCAGCAAGTGCTACTGCAGAGCAATGGGTTGTGGAAGTCTTGTTTTTGACTCCTGAGTAAAGTGAACTGCCAGAGAATTGAACTAGTTCACCTTAGTGAAGTAAACTCCCAGTGAAGGTGAACTAATAAAAAGAAACAGTGATAGTTAAAAGAAGAAACTGGGCAAAGTCACAATATTCCCTAACCTTGTTCAGGCAGAAGACAGCTATACCTTTTTCACTATAAACTGAAAGGAGAAGTAAATAAAACCATGTGACAAGACAGCACCTCACTGACTGGTGGGCAAATTACAACCTTTTCTGCTTAGCATGTCGTCTCTTACTCTACAAAAAAAACCAGTTTGGTTCAGATCGTAGCATTTTGTGGTTATTCTTGTGCAGAGAAATTTAAAAAAACTCATTATTGTAACAGTTCAATTTATGAAACTAAATGTGTTTGTTCAGATTCACCTATAACTAAATGAACCATTATAGCAGAGGGTTTAAGAGGCTATGCGCAGGCGCTGCAGTTCGTTTCCGGCTGAGAATCCTCTGCCACTGTGGAAAACATAAACGCAGAAAATGGAAAGAAGACAATTGTGTTAAATGTTTTTTAACAAATTCTGTGAAAAGTACCCACCTTTAATTGATAGTGAATATGGTTGGCCATTGTTTAGCAATAACTGAACTTCTTTGTTAGTGTTGCAGAATTGTTGCTCAGATAGCTTGGGTCACGTTTGTTTTCTGTTGTCTTTTTAGCTTGTTGACTGATGAAAGGTTAAAGCAAAAGTGGTATACTGATATTAGCCATTAAATAAATGATTTCCAAAGCAAGAAATTAAGAACAGTTTAATCCAGTACCTTTAATCACAGATGCCTAACTGTTCAGGTACAACTTTTATTTGTCTACTCAGTATTAGGTGTTAGACGTTTAGGATGTAAGGCAAAATATAGGAATAAGATATACAATGTTTAAAAGCTAATGATCCCCAACCTGCAAATATACTGTATTCGCATTCTGAATGAAGCAATTTCCTATCACTGGTCTTAGTTACCATCATCCTCCACGTGGTGCTGTCATGTGTTCGGCGAAGTGATACATTTAAGTTTTGTTTACTTCACCTTTCAGCTTATAGTGAAAAAGTTATAGTACATATCTACACAAGCTGCAGATTATGGACAGTAAGTTTGTTAAGACAGCACTATTCACAAAACTAACTAAACTGTTGTTTGCAGATATCGTCCTATGTCATGGCACGCAGAGTTAGGTTTAAGGCTGCGGCAGTAGATGCAAAACCTTTCATGCTTCCTACTTTACTGAAACTCTGTTTGAGCATAAGGAAATGCTGCTGCATTTCAGTGAGAAACTTACTCAATATCTTATTAGACATTGGCGACCTGAAGTCAGTTCTATTCTTTCTGACAAGACTGAAAACATGTTCACATTCAGCATTACTGTGAAGAACAGTTAAACTGGCAACATAACTGATCCATGAATAAAACATATTTTAACATTCCATCTGACCCATGAATACATGCTAATTTTCCACATTTATTATGTTCCTCACTGAGTGGGATGGCTCAGATGGTACCATTTGAGGTTCGATTTCGGAAATCCTGGGTTCACTCCCTTTGGAGTGGCCTGCTCTATCTGGAAATAACAGGGATCCCCTGTGCAGTCCTTCATACTCTTTCACCTCAGCCCTTCCTCCCAGAGGTTTCCACTTCTTAACACTAACATCTCTTACTTCTAATGAAATATCAGAATGCAAATTTTACCCCTTTATCTGATTTTAAATTAAAAGGTAATTCCGTTTTATAAGAACCATGAAGACCTGGTACCACAGTAAACATGTATTACACAAAAACAAAGAACACCACTTCCTAGGCTGTACACAGATTTCTAGTCCATATTTTATGCTTCATAACAAGAGCTATAAATAAAAACTGTCACAAAAAATGGCAAGCTCATTTCCTGCAGCCATAACAGATAAATAATTTACTTGTGGGAGTTGAGTTTACAATTCATGTTGACCACAACTGAATGTTTGTGCTCATATACTACTTATTTGTTACTGCTGCTTATTACTTTAGGTCAACAGAGGTGCAACTTTTGTTTCCGGACATAAGGATCATTAGGAATACTAAAAAACTAGAATTTGGGATTTTTAGAAAAACTATGCATACCAACAACTATATAAAGTATTGGGGATACAATCCAAGGGCACATAAACATGCTATGTTCAACAGTTTGGTCTACAGATTGGAAAACGTGCTATTGAAGGACTAGGAATACAAGGAAGAGCTGGAACATATTTTGGAAATAGCAGAAAAGAGTAGTTTTTTCAAGGAATTTAATATAGAGCAAACTGTGAAAATTAAAAAACCAAAAGAAAATAAGAACTTCTACAATTCTTTAAAAAAGCAGAAACTAAAACTTTTGGAAAATTCACTTGGGTATTTGACAAATTTAAAAAAAAAATTAATCAATGGAATATTAACTTAGCACTGATTAATAAATGTAGTCTAAATAACATACTGAAAACTAATACCAAAGACAAACTCCCAAAGAATAAGATGCCAGGTATCTACCAAATTAATTGTGAGGATTGCCCATTGATGTATATAGGTAAAACAAAACGGAACATTGGTTTGAGGCTTAAAGAACACCTATATGTTAAACACAAGGAAACAGCAAAATCTGCAATTATCAATCATTGCTGGACAAAAAATCACAATATCCAAAAACGGGTAAAATTAATAAAGGTGGTCCAAAAGCCAATAAATTTAACCATATGGGAAAAGCTCTGTATACAAAAGAGCAAGGATCATCTTACGAATTTTAGTTTTACAACAGACAAGATCTCATTACTAAATACATCAAGCCACGAGCGATACCTACAGAGAAATCAGACAACTTGTCAGTATCTCTTAGCTGACAATGGGAGACGAGATGTCTCCGAAACATGTTTGAGGTAACGCAACTGATTGTGCTATCAGTGAGCAGAGTTTGCAACTACGCATTCTTCAACAGACTACCCATAGGAAGAGGATCTAACTAGCTGATACAATCCGCAGGTTTGGGGAAAGATTCAGCTATGCAGTTGCCTCCTACCAACCCAGGGCAACACTAATCTGTCTCTGATGAGAAGGCCAGAGCAAGAAATTTCTCTTTTATGCCAACTACAGTGAAACACCGAGAGGCTTAGCCAACCGGAGCAGAGAAGAATCCATCCTGCAGTAGAGTTCGATCCCTCAACCGTATCACCTTTTATTGCAACAGACTAACAATGGCAGTACTTGTTGGAGAAAAGCAGCGTGTATTAATTTAGTAATGCATGAGTCAATCTATACACAGTACTTCACTTAAACTTACTAAAATTTGGATATGTTATTGCAGCATGTATGCTCATTCTAATATGAAAAGCTTCCATTTTAACACTTACCCTTTGATAATTCTGCTCTTTTGTTATTTGTTCCACCTGATCCAGAAGTTGCCTCACTCTCAGCTGCAGTTCTGATAATTTCTCCTTCTGTGCCACATTTGCATAATCAATCGCATGCTCGCCCACTTGAATATCCAGATGGACACGCTAAAATTTCAAAACATGTATTAAACGTACCATGCTTAATTTGTTAAATAAATTGTATAAAGTTAAATATCATTAGCAGCATTAACTTATATTGTGCAATTGACAATGAAACCTCTGGTCCACAATACACCAGAAATGGTTGTAAGAATAATCAATTAATCCTAAGAGTGGTTACCTAGAAATTAAAACCACTTGCGACATTGCAAATCACTTTTGAGATATATTTCATGCCTTGAAAGTTTGCCATGGTACTTGAATCAGATTACAGTCTAATGTGCATACAAGCATCTCGCATGAAAGCTGCTGGTAAAATCATCAGCACAGAGGGTCAGACGTCTATGTTTCAAATTCTGGCCATAGCATTGAATTTTTGAAGATCAATTGAACTTTCTAACAAATATCAATGAATTCAGAGCAATTATATTAAAAACAAGATTGTCTATTTTGTGCATATTTGTTTGTAATTCTACCAACATGAGCATGTATAGTGGTTCATGAAAAACACAATAGTGTGTCAGTGTTTTATTACTTTCATACAGACAATAACTGGATGTGTTTAATAAGAAGCTGTTTAAATACTTACCAACTGTGAGCCACTGAACCAATTACTACTGTTGGAATAAAGGCATATAACATGCTCCCCAGGTGTGTGAGATGTGAAAGAAATTTTCCCTTCTGAGCTGTATACCTGGAAAACAAAAATTTGTATTAAACATCAACTTCCAAAATCTTAAGATTTGTTGAAATTTTTAAATATTTCAATCATTCAGTGAATCTGAAGGATTTAGTGTTCTGCAAAACCATCTTATAAATCGCCATAACCACTGTTAAAGGAAAAAAAAATCAAGTACAATAAGTGGCTCTACTTCCTTATGCTTAGCCACAAAATATTGCTTCCACACTGAATTTTGCTATGAATCGTCATTTTGGTATAATTTTTAATAGAGCTCTTTCTGCAAGGGTACCAATAAACAAGGGAAAATATTTATAAGTGTATGTTTATGACTCTTGTAATATGTGTAATCTATAAACAAGTATTTCAGTTTTAAAATGAGTAAGAAGCAAACACAGACTGTCAGGCCAAAGTGAGCCCACTAGGTTCTATGATTTCTTTTAACACATGTTAAAATTTATATGTAGAAATTATGCTGCTATCTATCAAGTCTATCTCTAATATACATGTTGCAAAAATAAAGCATATATTATATGTCATTTCATTCCTCCTATACTCAATTTTGAATCTTTTTACCAGTTTTCTTAACAAAATGCATTTTAACATATGCAAGAATTGAGACTGGCTTCTAACCCACTACAGTGAACTTTACCATGTACTTCACTATGAATAGTTACCAATTTCAATTATATCGCCAATTGCAAAGCTATTAGAAAAATAATCCATTCATGGATACTTTTTATTTTAAAGCTTCCTTTATTGAAAAGGCTGCCTCTTGGACAAAGCATAACAAATACAGAATTACCAATAAACACACACATAAATGGTTGAATAGGGCAATAAGAAAAGAACAAAGTCACAGAATGAAACAATGTTAGAAGAAAGTAATAATAATGTTAAGATTAGAAAATTTTTTTAAAATTTTTTAAAATAACCATGTAGAAGAGATTGAAATATAAACCGTGGGTTGTTTTGAAAATTCATGATGATTTGGGGGAAGCCAGTGGAAAAACATGGGAGACATTACTGTGGATAACAAGGACTATAAAAATGATTTTGTAAGAGGCCTACTGATCTTTTCAAAACGGACGTTCCAAATCGATTTGATATCAATAGTGGGTAAGCCCATCTTGCAGGTATCAGCAAAGAACTTTGGAATTGTTCTACAGGCACCCATTAATAGCCCAATCACCACAATGCAGCCAAGAGAATATTTTTCTTTATAATATGGAACTGTTGAGGGGTAGATATTCGTTTTCTCATCATCGGCCTCCTTGGCTTGGGTAGGACTTGTTTCAAATCATATTGTTGGATCTAATATGTAACCAATATGTGAGCCAGCTTTAAAGCCAATTATATCAATACGCTGTGTACTCACTTGTGTAGCCATTCTGGAGATCTCTTCATGAGTCACATACCCAACCTTCTGGAGAGAATTAGCCATCATATGGTGAATTGTGTGGCGATGAATATTCCTGAGTGTTTGGCTGTAGGGATAAAAGCCGAGGACATGTGAAAGAGTTTCAAACTCACTGCAGCAATGCCAACAGTGGCTGTCGTCCTGACTTTGATCTGGTACAGCTCAGACCACAGCAACGTTACATGTCATCTTTAAGGCTTGCTTCCACTCAGTGCTGGATAGCCTGTTGTGATGTAAAATCCAGTTGTGAGCAGGAGTATATTCCTTGCCTTTGTGAGGTAGCTCACACCACTGTTTATATTCCTTATCTTACGGGGGTCAATGAGCGATCTTTGGGATTAACGTATTCAGTTGAAGGTGTTAGTTGTAATTGGTGCAGACATTCGTCGATCTTCTTTTGTATATTATGGGATTTTAAGATATATGAATCCATGCTTTTGGCTAAACTACGTAAGCCATTGAGCTGTTGGATTACGACTTCCCACTGAGTCTTGAATAACCCGAGGCCTTTGTACTTTCTATGTGTATATACCATAGAATTAGTATGTCTGTTGGTAGCTGCAGGATTTCTTTTAGGTCACCTCTTATCATGATGTCAGCATTAGTGAGGAATGACTGTGGGATATGTATAAATAATATATAAGTATCAGTATGGATTTCGTAAGAATACAAGTAATGTTGATGCAGCAGTAGATAGTGATTAAAATTGAAGCACTTGATAAAAATTTGTATGCCTCTGGGCTATTTTTTAATTTAAAAAGGCTTTTAATACTGCAGATCATACTATATTATTTAATATGGCTTGAAAATGTAGGTATAAGGGGTATAGTATTTAAATAGTACAGAATTGTTGTTTAACAAATAGAACACAATTTGTATTGTTAGGAAATTATGAAAGTGAATTAAGGATAGTTAAATGTGGAGTGCCTCAAGGTTCAGTTCTGGGTCGCCTTCTTTTCCCTAAATATATTGACATATGAGGGGACTTCAAAAAGTAAGTTACACATGTCGTCCCGCTAAGACCGTTGTGCAACAATAGAATAGAATAGAATAGTGTTCATGTTGCGGCTTCCTGCAGACACAGTTCTGTTATGGACTGATAGGAGATGCATCAGTGTGCGAGTGAAATGGTGCGTCAACTGGAAACATACTTCAAAACTGAAGTGAGGGAGACACGACAATTCTTTACGATTATAAAGAAATACAATTTCTTGTGGGCAAAATATCGAAATTGCACAGAGATTCACCATAAAATTCTGGCAGTATATGGACGAAATAAAATGTTGCATACAAACATAGTGAAATGGTGCCAACAATTTGAACAAGGCCGCAGAGACTGGGTGATGCTGATCAGGAGACAGGCCATCAACCACAGACAACATATCCAGGCATTTGATGAAATGATTCACAATGATTGCAGAGTGACTATCGCGAAAATTGCTCAGCAGATTTGCATCTCAATAGGCAGTTTTCATTGTTCAAGATCATCTGCAGTATCACTGGGTTTCGTGATCACTAAAACTTGCTCACAAAGATGCAAGACTGGCTTCTCTGGACTTCCTTCAGTGTTACTCTGTGGAAGGCAATGGTTTCCTAAATTGCATCATTATGGGCAATGAGACGTGGGTACATCATTTCACAACTCAAACAAAGAGAGCATCTATGGAATGGAGACACACCTCCTCGGCTGCATAGAAAAAATTCAAAGTTGTGCCATCAGCAGGAAAAGTCATGGCCACCGTTTTCTTCAAGTGTGAAGGAGTTGTGTACACAGAATTTATGGCAAAGGGCACAACTATTAATGCTGGTTCTTAAGGGGCAACACTGATGTCACTGTACAACAGCATAAAGAACAAGCAGCATGGAAAATTAAGCTTGTTGTTCTCCTGCACAACAATGCAACACCCCACATGGCATGTACAACACAACCGTTGCTTCAACATTTTCGATGGGAAGTATATGTCTAGATCTTGCACCATGTGATTTCCATCTGTTCCAGCAAACTGAAAGAACATCTGGAGGGAAAAGAGATTTGCCAACAATTTTGCACAGTGGTTCTCAAATGGCTGATTTCTATCATCAAGGAATTGAACAATTGATAGAACTTCAGACTTTTGTTTAGAGAGACTTGGTAACTATGTTGAAAAATAGTGCCAAGTATCTGTGTCACTTTGCAGTGTAGTGCAGCATTCAATAAAAATTACTTGGCCATTATCATGTGCAACTTACTTTTTGAAGTCTCCTTGTATTTCTAATTCCTTTAAAAGGTTGGGTTGTGCTGTATGTGGATGACACTAGCATTTTTTATACAGATAGTAGTGTTAATTTGCTTATGGAAGATGTGCAGTATACAGTAGACCCTCATTTAACCGAATTCCAAGGGACCAAAAAATAGCCAATTCGGTTTAACGAAGTTTGAATTAACAAGGTTTTGTAAAAATAGTCTCGTATTTTCTGAAATGGTAAAATACTAGTGTTGAGTTCACTTTCTCTCTTGTTATGCGTACCAACGAATGAGGGTGTTCCACTTTCATCACCTCTAAGAAAAAGTAGAAATAGCTGCTGTATACGATATATCTGGCATTTGTTTAATTGAGAAAGTATACTGTCAAATGCTTGTCGTAATTTTTTTAAAACAGTAATATTTGGAACAATATTGTACTCAGTGAATTAGTGAGTCGTATAATACAACAAACAATAATCTTAAATATACCATTCTTTTAACACCAAGTTTTAATTGGAATACATGTTTTAGTTACAACTCTTATCCATTACACATTTTAGTTCTATAATTTGAAAAAATCATTGTTGTTTGGCGGACCATTGGTCGTAATATTATGGCACTCTCTGAAGATCCACATCCAGGGCAGCCTGAAATGCTATGGAGACATCACAAGTGGCAGCAAATTTTTCAAGAACAGAAATTGCAGCGGCAACTTCAGCATGGGGTAGCGGTGTCATATCTTCATGTTCCACCTCAGAAGATGACAGTAAAGAATTATCATTCTCTTCTGCATCATCAGCAGATGACTGGTTCTTCAGCAGCAAGATGTTATCGCCCACCTACGTCCATTCTTCCATAATGACCGTACAAGAGGGTACCAACCGGTGTAAGCGTGTAGAAGAGCATTATCAGAATCCCAATTGTATCCACATTATAAGTTCAGATGTGGATCATCGGTTTCCTGTTCAGTTTCAGCGGCGTTATCAGTTGCTGCCCATGCCTTCTTAAAACAGTTAGTTATTGTGTCTGTTGCAACTTCATCCCAAGCAGCAGATATGTTGCAGATAGCTTGCAGTACATTCCAATGTGGAACTGTTTCTTGTAGTTCTATTGCACTGAAAGCAGCCTTAACCAGTCGGCATCTGTAATTACGCTTCATTGAAGTGATTATTCCTTGATCCAATGGTTGCAGACGGCTCATGGTGTTAGCTAGTAAGAAGACAACTTCTATGTTCAGAAGTTCCAGGTCATTGAACTGATGTGCCAAGCAGTGGTCCAAAGTTTGCAAAATGTTCCTCTTTCTCGCAGCTATTTGTTGTTGAATCTTCAAGAGATTTGGTCATTCAAGCTTTATTGTTATTCTAGTACTGACTTGGCAGACTGAATAGGTTGCATTTTTACAATAATGTGGATTTTTATATTTTCCAATCACTAACAGTTGGAGCTTCTCAGAACCATCTGAATTACATTACAAGACCACCGTCAGTCTCTCCTTGTTGCGTTTTCCTGCATGGCATTTTCCTCCCTTGGCACTAGTGTTTTTTTCAGGCATTAAGTTATAGAAAACACCTGCTTCACCCATATTAAACACATTTCTTGGGTAATGATGAGAGAGAGCTTAGATTGAAACTCCCATGCCCACTCATTGTCATCTTCCTCGTTTACTCTATGTGCCTCCCCACAGACACTGACAACACTGATTTTATGCCTTTTCTGAAAACAGCATAGCCATCCCTCACACACACACAAACTCAGAAATTCCTTCTTTCTTTGGAATTTCCCGAGCCGTTTTTTGAAGCATGGGGCTGGACAGTGGAATTTGCTGAGAATGCAAGTGTTGGAACCATTCTAGCAGCGAATCCTCCAACTCTTCATGCATCGCTGGTCTCAAGTGCTTGCTATTGCCACTAAAATAATAGCTTGTCAGACTTGCCTCTATTTTCTGTTTTGAACTTATAACCGATGAGAGAGTACACTTTGGAATCTGAAAGAGTTCTGCAACCTTGTTTTGGTCTTCTCTCCACTATCGACCATATGTAAAGTTTGCTGTTTTTGTTTCAGCTTGAGAGCATTATGAGCATGTTTCTCTTTCGGCGGCATAGAGAGTGATGGAGCCACAAGCAGAGACAAACAGCACTCTGGATTGTTGTGAGTCACACGCCGTGTGTGGTCTGCTGACCAACCCCCTCTTTCCCCGCCCTTGCATCATATGCTGTGAAAGTGATATATAAGGTTTGTTCCAACATACGGTTCTGAACGGGTTCCGAACTAATTCCAATACATGCTAATGCACATGCGCCAGTCCGGTACGCTCACAGAACTAATTCGGAATTTTGTGTGGTTGGAACACTACTTGAACCGTTTGCGTTCTGTCATGGCCTTCTTCGTTGCACGGTCATTCAGAAGACGATCAAATATCTACGTTTACAGCGTTGATGAATGAAATCAAACTCCGCCAATGTACGTATGTGTATATACACATACGTACATCGTAAGCGTTTCTTTCATACTGATTCCAGTCCTAATATTCGAGCAAAAATAAATCGCGTTCGTTTATCGGCTTAAAACCATTGATACTGAGTTATTGCGAATAACAATTGTAATTTATAGATATTATATTTAAACCAGAACCCGGAAAAAGTAATTTAACACAATTCCAATTTAACATTAGGTTTCCTGCTACAGAAGCTTCTAAACACAATGTTTAATTTAAAACTCCAATACTCTGAGACAATGACATCCCACATAAATTCTATTCCGAACGTAATGCAAATAATACAAAACTACATGGTACCAATGTATGCTTATGATCAGGGTTAGGATTTTTAGTTGCAAATTTCAGATGAAAAAAGGAAGGGAAAAGGTGCTCAAATAAGGTGAAAAAGGCACAATAAGGTGCTGGTTTATTTAAGGGGATGCACAACTGAAATTGCTATTTTTCTAAACTATCCATTCAATTGGGCTGAAATTTTTATTTCTTTATATATAATTGTTTTGTGAATTATAGCCCAGTCTTAATAATTCTTGAAACTGCGCAGTTGAGGTTATTGTCGTCTCTGCCTGCCCAGGCTTCGTCTCCACGTAAACAGATGACGTCTCTCACAGCAACAAACTCACATTCACGAACACCAGGCTACTGATTCTGGTGGGATAGAATCACTCATTGTCAATTGCATTATTGCGGGCAACTTTATAGCAGGAAAGTGAGAGAAAGAGGTTTTTGTCGAACACACAATTATTTTCCATTGTTGCGGGTGTGCTTTCAATTCCCGCGCGGCGTTTACTGAAAGAGGTAGACTTACTATTCGCACGTACACAGCAAGCTGAGGAGATGTTAATTGAAAGTTAAAGAATAAATTGGAATGAAACTTAAAGGAAAAAAGGGGATTATGGGCATGGTTGGGGGGAAATGGTATAAAGGTCCCAAAAAGGGGTAAAGGTTCGAAAATAACGGAATAATGTTTAAATAGAAATAATCCTCTTCTTCGGAAGTTGATGCATCATTAAAAAGATCACTGTCACCTTCTAAATCACTCATTATTGTTATCTTTGAACGCTGTTTTGCTCCTTGGCTTTGTTAGACGTTTGTTCTTTTCCTCAAGTATGTCGCCATACTACTCAACAGCGAGCAACTGCTTACCAAACACTTTTGCTATTCCGTATTGAGAAATAAACACGAATGGAGGAATGAATTACATATTCAAATTTATTTTCTAGTGAATACAGAGAGTATTTCGCTTTTTCAATACTCTCTGTCGGGTTTGTTCCAAGCGATTAGAATCGATTCTGAATTAACTGAGTATGCGCTGTAGACCATATAATCTGCGCATGTCTGGAATTTTCAGTTCCTATTCTTAATCACGAACCGATTTCACTCGTTCCGAACTAGTTCCCAAATACATTGGAACAGCAAAGTGGAAATTCAGAATTGGTTCTGAACTGATTCTCTGTCGTGTTGGAACGCCACTTAGTTACTGCGCACACTCAGATAATTCGGAATCGATTCTGAATCGTGTGGGAACAAACCTATAAGCAGTAAGTAAGCAATTGGACCATTGTTGAGAAATTACAGTACAGTATTGAGAACAATTATGTGAAATGCGTAACGGAAAATACCATAGTGCACAGCACAACATACATATTCGGTTTAAACGAAGAATAATATATGGAATATGTAATGAGGGGACCAAATTTTAGTTCATAGTATGAATTATCCGAAATTTGATTTAAGCACTAGATTTTTCCATGTAATTCAGCAGGGACTGAGCAGCTACTATGGATTAACCGAGTATTCGGTTTATCTGATTTCAAATTAGCATGGGTCTACTGTATTTTGAATACAATACCAGCCTGGATTACAATTAATAAATCGTCATTAAATGTACAAAAACCAAATTATGTATTATTTAATAAATTAGGCAAAACTGATTTATAATGTAAGGATATTACACTTAATGATCATAAAATACAGTGGGAAACTAATGCTAAATTTGTAGGATTAATAATCCATCAACATTTACTATGGAATTATCATGTTAATTATATATTATGTAGGAAGCTAGCTCCCATAGTAAGCATTATTGGTAGACTAAAAGGCATACTTCCACCCATGTATATTAAGTCTATATAACATTCCTTGTTTCACTATCATATAAATTGTATGTTGCCTATTTGGGAGCATAATACAAAAAGGGCAATTAAACCATTTCAAGTATTATAAAATTGTGCAATAAAAAGAATATATGGTTTTAACCCACTCACATCAACTCAAATATAGTATAAACTAACAAACATAAATCCCCTTAGGGTAGTAATACAAGCATAATGTTCTGATATAGGGTGATACATAATTTCTGAAATAATAACAATCTTCACATTATATTTAATAAAGACATGTACAAATTTGATACAAGACAAAAGTCATCAACACATCTAGATCATAGTACAACAGTCGAATGTGGTATTACTGGAGTAAATTATATGCTAATAAAATATTATAATGAAATCCCTATTGAAATTAGAAATTTAAATAAATTGTGTCAATTTAAAAGAAATGTTAAATTGTATTTTTATAACAAATTTCGTAATTCTAGCCAACAGATTAGAAAATTGAACTATGTAGTAGTAAATATGGAAATGTTAATGACATAAATGATAATTTACTATTGTGATCAATGCATTAATATTATTATTATTATTATTATTATTATTATTATTATTGGTAATTATAAGGATGAGCTGATCTTATCTGGTGGTTCCTAAATTTTAAAAATGCTTCAATTTAGACCTTATTTTAAATCCACTTTCTTAAAAAACTGCGGAAAGTTTTTGTTTTACTTTCTCTCCTACGTCTAGTAAATAGGGGAAGTATTGTATTCCACCCAAAAATTCGATACCGAGATTTTACCGGAAATTTATGTTTTGAGACCCCCTGAATCCAAAAAAAGCATTTTTGGAAACATTCCGTGTCTGTGAACAGCATAACTCAGAAATGAACAGTCGGATAAACACCAAACTTGGTATTTAGGTTCAGTATCTTCCAGAGATGTGACACGAAGGTTTTCAAGAAAATCCCCCCCAACCCAGATTACCCTTTACATGGAACATTTTTCGAAAATTTTAATTTTCTCAAAAATGGCTCTAACGATTTTGATTAAAATATCATATGTTTAAGATATTTTTATGACAAATGAAATGTATATCTCGAATTTTCTGGGAATGTCTCCAAAATTATTTTTCATTGTGAACGACTTTTGCATAACTGGTAAACCATAAGAGATAGACAAAATTTTACTACACAAAAAATGTAGATCGCATTAAAATACACAATTTATGTCATTTACATTTTTTATTGAGTGAACCATTTTCGAGATATTGCTTGTTATTCCCTTAAATTTGCCAATATTATACGTTTTCTCAAATGGGAATTCGTTATTAATTTTTTATGTCGTGGACATGCAAAGAGAATGGAATGCGCCACATAGCAACCAGCTCTTAAAATATTTGACTATTGCTTAAAGCCTCTTGCACCTACAAGAAAATTAGCAATAAGATTAACATCTTGATTTACATGAAGCATATGGAGAATAAGCTTTTGTAAAAATAGTTTGTACAAGAGTAGAGAAAGTCATGTGAGTGTAACACATCAGATTTTTTTAATTTCTGTTTTGGTAAACCACACACACTAGCTAATAATTAATGTGACTTTTTGTTTTGAAGTTAGTATTATGTTAGTAGAGGGCGATATTATAGTTAGGATTAACGATGTTCCTTTATTTTAGGTTTGAAGTTCTTTTGTGTTAAATCTGGAGTGGCATATGCAACGGTAGTAGCAAGTACATCCTACGACGTGAGAGTACCTGTGTGTTACAAGTGTGGAGAATGTAGGGTTGGAGAAATTGAATTTATTCGTTTGCTGGAGGAAGATTTAAAAGAATTCTTAGTTTCTCATGGTGTGTTAAGTAGGCAATATATCTATGATATTTGTGGTGCCGTGTTTAATGCTGATTGGAATTCTAATTTACTTCATTGCCAGAAATATGCCAGTATTAAAAAATAAAAGAAGAGAAAATGTATGTTTTGTAAATCAGTGTCTTTTGGAACAGTGTAATTCAGAGATTTTGTTAAAAGCTATAAAAGAATATATTTTGCCACAGACAACTTTAATGAGCGATTGTTGGCATGCTTAGGAGTTTTTAGAAAACGAAGGATATGGACACTTTAAAGTGAACCATTCAGTTAACTTTGCTGATCCTGATTCTGGAGTACATACGCAGAATACTGAAAGAGGTTGGAGGGAGGTTAGGGCGAAAGTTCCTAGATATGGAAGGAAAAAGAAGCATTATAGCACATGGATATTTAGCAGAATTCATGTTTAAGAGAGCTTATCTGGACCATCAAAATTGTGCAATTGGAATGTTGTATACTCCACTCCATATTTGAGAGGGAGTAATTGAGGTTTTAGTGGAAAATAGTGTGTATTTGAGCGTTAAAATTAGTAGGAGGCAAGTGTAGGTCGCCAGGCCATTGCAAGCCGCGATAAATCGACAGGGGTTCTCTGATTTTCTGATTCACCAGAGGTTAGTCCTTGGTTAGTGTGTGCAGTTTTAGCAACTGCAGGTGTGTAGTTTAGTAAAATAATCTGATGTGTTACACTCACATGACTTTCTCTACTCTTGTACAAACTATTTTTATAAACGCTTATTCTCCATATGCTTCATGTTAATCGAGATGTTAATCCTTTGCTAATTTTTTGTAGGTGCAAGGGGAATATGTTAGACTTTAAGCGACAGTCAAATCTTTTAAGAGCTGGTTGCTATGTGACGCATTCCATTCTCTTTGCATGTCCACAACATAAAAAATTGATAACGAATTCCCATTTGAGAAAAAGTATAAGTATTGGAAAATTTAAGGGAATAACAAGCAATATCTCGACAATGGTTCACTCAAGAAAAAAAAAATGTAAATGGCATAAATTGTGTATTTTAACGCAATCTACAGTTTTTGTGTAGTAAGCTTTTGTCTATCTCTTATGGTTTACCAGTTATGCAAAAGTCGTTCACAATGAAGAATACTTTTGGAGATATTCCCAGAAAATTCGAGATATACATTTCATTTGTCATGAAAATATCTTAAACATATGATACTTAAATCAAAATCGTAAGAGCCATTTTTGAGAAAATTAAAATTTTCGAAAAATGTTCCATGTAAAGGGTAATCTGGGGTGGGGGGATTTTCTTGAAAACCTTCGTTTCCGAAAATTCTTTTTTTAGATTCAGGGGGTCTCAAAACATATACTTCCGGTGAAATCTCAGTATCGAATTTTTGGGTGGAGTACAATACCCTACTTACTATACGTAGTAGAGAAAGTAAAAAAAAAAAAAAAATAGCCTTAGTAGTGTTTGTGAATCTGGTGGTATGTGTTGTAGGCTTGTTTTCTGCCCTTTTTTATGAAGTGTTGAATTAAAACAAGGCCTAAGTTGAGGCACTTTAAAAATTTTGGAGCTGCCTTATTGGTTCAGCTCAGCCTTATAATTACCTATTATTACTGTATTAATTATTATTATATATTATTGTATTATGGAAATTAAATGAAAAAGAAATCTGCCTTTTGTAATTTTGTACTTCCTCCTTAAGATAGGTATGAAGCTAGTGGGAGTCATAATATAAATGAATTAAAAAATAATGGAAGAATGAAATGGCATGTAAATCAATTATATTTACTTCGTTTCTGTGAGGTTTTTGGTATGGGGGTACCCGCTTAAGACTCAATTCTGTTACATTGAAATACGTGGTATAATCTTTGCCTTCTTAAAAGCTACCCGATTTTGCTATTTATACAACTTCTTGTTTTTGAGTTATGCTGCTCACAGACATGCATAGGACTTTTGGTAAGAGTAGGGCTCTTACTTTATCTATTTCAATGGGCAGCAAAATTTTATATCCGGATTAAAGAAGAAGAATATACTCACTCTAGACAAAATAACTTTGTCATCCGGATCTCTAGCTTCCACATGCATGCCGATTCCAGGGCTCGATGGCATAAATCCTCCGCTTTTAGGATCATACAATTCTACTTTGTAATTGACTGCAAAAAATAAAACAGATCGTATTTATGAATACAAAAATGAAACTGGAAGAATCTCAAACTAGATTAAATGAGCACAACACGAGGACATACCTATAACTGTGGTTTCATCTGGAATTTCTTCTATGAAACATTTTCTTTCTGTTTCACCAATATGAAAATACAACGCAGAGGAAAATGGAATAAATAACACAATTACGACAGCTATTATTTTTGCAAATGCCAACATATTTGAAACACCTAATTTAACCACATAGCACAACCACAACACACGTCACCTACAGGAAAAACATTTGATAGTCGAATTATCCAGAAAAACAGTATTGCCAGCAACTTAAAATGTAGTTTATTGATACAGCAAAATACCGTGTAAATTTCAGAACCTGAAAATTATTAAAACTTACATGTATTTTACTTTCAAATTACAAAAAAGCTCATTTCATAAATGTGTTATTTAATTAGATTCAACCAGCCGAAAACTAAACTAGGGAGAAGCACGTTGTAGTGGTATCCCCTGCATGCATCTATTCGAAGTCCAATCCAAACTCATAGAGCAGACGATAAAAGCAAATGACTTAGGTTGAGTGATATAAGGATGGATATAATATTACTCTTTACCATCGCTTCGGCTTCGATTGTGTTGATTTTCATTCTTGCCTTACTCAAACAACGGGGTTCTGAAGGTATGGTAACTCTTGAAATTGTTTATATAGCCGCATGGGAATCCATCTGTTAGCATTAGGTTGTATCTATCTGAAAAGATTTTTAAGTTCCTCTATCTGGCCGATTGTCCCACAATCAAAATTAGATTAAATATTTTCATTAAACATTCTTTGTGGGTAATTCTGTGCGACGACTCTATTTACTATGGCGATAAATAGAGTCGTCGCACAGAATTACCACTTTGTTTATGATAGCACAGCATCAATCTGTTATTACTTTTTAGCGTAACATTTCCGTATTACATAATTATTGCTTTACACTTGTCGTGTAGTCACCAAGTTGGAAAGTGGATTTCTGATTTAACTTTCCAAAATCCTCTATGGAATTATGCATGTATGCATAAGAAGTCAAGCTTGCTCCTTGCATCTTTTCAAAGGAGAGCTTTCAGTACATTGCTGCTACCCTTGATCTGTTTTCCTTTTTAGCACTTGCACTGCATATAGTTTTAACTATTTTTTCCCCCTTAAAAGTAAATGCTTAGCTTATCGATCAACTTGACATTAACTGATCAATAAGGATTTTGATCTGCTTATGTCTTTCAGATGCTTTGAACAGAAGGTAATGTCTTAATTTATATCTCCAAGGCTATTTTGTGGAACTTATTTGTGCTGTAAAGAGAAAAATGTGTTTCTCTTAGGTTATAAACTGGATTATCATACACTGTTTTGAACAATAAATAAATTTTATTCATGCACTTATGGGTACAGGCGCAGTAACCTCCTGAGTGTATGAATTTTCAGCATGCAGACATGTGACTAGCATCACAGCTGATTATCTGAATGCAAAGTTTCATTGTGTGAAATGGGAGGAATGCTTTAAAATGCATAAAATACAAACAATGAAAGGTTGAACAGTACTGACCAGACAATATATGCATATTTTTCTTTTCATGTAGGTATTGTAGTGCAGAAAAGATATTTTATGAGTCAAAATTGTGAAATATCAATGACCATTTTGGTTTATTTTTGGTCTGTGTGCCCTTTAGGTTATTAATTGAACATAAGGTGTTATAGTCACATATGTTTGTATGTATACAGCAGTAATGCATAGATGACGTACACGTGGATTGACCTGTTCATTTATTGTTATAATATTCAAGCCAATACTTGTAAATTTGGATACATTCTTCCCTCCATTACACTGTGAATAGAGTACCATTTTACATAGAGCATGCATTTAATTATGATTTTTTAAAAATATTTTCTCTTGTTTTAGATGTGTTGAGGTTTTTGTTTGTTTGTTCCTTGCCATTTTCTTATTATAATAATTATGCTTGCCAAGTTTTTGTCTAAATCCATTTTTTATATCAGTATTAAATGTAAACAGTATGGTTTTAAGAGAGACATTCTAATTTGTATACATAATTTATATAGTGTGTACCTTTTAAGCTGTATGATGCTTTAGGTTTCTCTTTAACTTGTGGCTGTAATTAATGTCATAAGAATGTATTAATCAGTAATATAAACCAAGAATGTTAAGATTTCTGATATTCCTTATCAACTACACATTTGAGAAAGTTCTACTAATTCTGTTCATAATCTGTGATGAGACTGTATGTAAACAAGAAAGCAAGCACTTGTTATAGGTAAGTTTACCTAGCCAACTTCCTAGTCATACATGAATTGTATATATACTTGGCAGACTCAGTATTGTTAAATACAAAATATTTTTATAATTTGCATACATCCTTTATTTGCTGTATTATTTTTTACATGCAGCTTGTGTACTGCCTTAGAAATCAACTTGTTAAATCAAATGTTGAAAATGCATTGCAACAAATTTTATTCTACAAGCTTACGGTTCAAAATCACAATAAACTCTGTTTTCGTGCTCATACCCAGATCCATAACTAGAGCTTAACAGTATCCTATACAGTTATCATGTACTTACTGTGTAGTATGTAGACATTACGTGGACAAGAGAATTGCTTGGAGATATTATATAGACAGCAAAACTCACCAGAATAAAGATATTCCACCTTACAGCACATAACTCATCCAGCACATCTTCCGGGCTTATCTTTATGTTGTGATGAACAGACATCAGCGCAAGCCCATTGAGTAAATTTTCAGCAGTGGAATTTCAAAGGTATGTCTTCAGTTGCCCGAGTGATGAAAATGTCCTCTGATGTTGAAACTGGTAAATGTAATCTGAAGAAATTTACTGATGTTGGGAAACAGTAAAGAATTACACTGCACAAAGTGTTCTATTGCAGACTGTGGTTGTGGGGTTTGCTTCTCCCATTTTGATTTCCATACTACAAATTCAGGTAGACAGTTTCTGTAAAATGCTACACATTCCTTCGGGCCTTCACTGGTGGCTTTAACACATTTACTTGGAATAACATTTTGTAAAGAACATTAATTTATGTCTTGTGGCATTTAAATCCATCATTAAGTTGTGTTTGAATATGATCCTGAAATGGAAGAAATATATTCAATTTATAATACTCCTCACAGATCACCAATAGAATATCAATATTGTCTCGATAAGTTTGTCTGTTTACAGTCCTTGGAAGGTCCATATGTCCACTATTTTAAAAAACTATGGATGCGGCAGAGGTGAAAGCTTCATTGAATTCTTTCTTATAGTTATTTTCTAATTGTATTTACGAGAAATGGAAGGGAGAAAGCAAAGACTCTAGGGTAGTACAAGATTATATTTATTGAGGAGTAAGAATAGATGGAGGAGGTAAGTAGGAGAAACAAAAGAAGTTTGCACTGGCTAAAGGTAAAGGGACTATGTCAGCAATTAGAAGGCGCATATATAAAGCACCTGGCATCATTATTAAATAGATGGGGAAAGTATACAGTTTGGTGGTAGAGGCAAAAATGATGTGTTGAAATATGGGGATTAGATGTAGGATGGGAAAGTATAGATGAGGTGCATAGGATGTTTTGTAGAGAAATGCTAGGGCTACCAAACGCAGTTGCAGGACAGGTAGCTCAAATAGAAATGGGCAGAGTGGCAAGCAAGCGAAAGATAATTGAAAGAGTTGAAATATTGGTTTACGATCTTAAATTTGGATAAGAAATGTGCTAAGACAATGCTTAGAATACCAAGAAAAAATTTAGGGAATAGTGAATGGATAAATAGTGTGAGATACAATTTGGAGAGCAATGGGTTAGGAGAGATATGGAGAAGTAGGGAAAATAATGTGAATAATTTTTGCAAAGTGGTAAGAAAGAGATTAGATGATATAGAAATACAAAACATATTTAGCATAATAGCCGAAAAGAGATCCATAATTTTTTACCTACCTATAAATAACACATGGGGAGGAGAAAAATATGTAGATAATGCAAATAAGGACAAGCGAGAAAGCATTGCATGGGTAAGAACATGAGTATGGAGGTTAAGAGGTTTAAGGAAGGGTATACCTCAAAACCAATGTCCCATATGTGGTGGAAATGAAGATGTCGAACATATAATATTTAAGTGCAAAGGTACAGAAATTTGGAGAAAAGAGTTTATAAAAAAGAAATGGTTTAAGGTAAATAGAAATATTGTTATAATTGAAATGATTCAAAAAGATAGTAAGAGTATAGGGCAATACTTGAGTAAAGTTAAAAACAAATGGATTTGGTCAGTGAACAGATCAGCAAATATGGTTAAATGGGATTAAGGAAGTAGGAAGTAAAGGAGGTATTGTAATATGAATATGACTGTTAAAGAGGCAGGGCTGAATGCAGGTCATATTATTTGTATTTTACTTGTACATGGCTTAGTACAATAAAGATGATGATGATTATTATTATTATTATTATTATTATTGTTGTTGTTGTACTTAAATATCAATCAGATGATCAACATAATTGCAAGCTTCTGCTAAATCTTCATTAATAGCCTGGGGTTGTCTGCACAAAGTCATGGTGAAACAAAATATCTTCTTGAAAATCAAAAGGGGAACAACAAATTTAGCTCCTTTAATGGCAGGCACTTAGCACCTGCCATGCCTTTTGAGCAGCCTCTCTGTTTGCAGATGACTCTAATAACTCTAATTCATTCACTAAAGCTGGATATAGCTCTTTAAATCTTATAACACTTTCATGCTTATGGATCCATTTTGTTTCACAAAGCACTAACAGAGTACTATGTTGACACTCAGGCTATTTTCATTCATTCCTTCTTCAGAAAATCATTCCTTTGAGCAGATGAACAGTAAAAAATGTGCAACAGTTTGAATGGTTCCTAAACAATTACTGTCAATGGTAGAACAAGGTTCAGTGGATGAGCACTACATTGTATGTAAAGGGCTATAAGGTATTCTTTCCTAATATATTAATCTACACCACTAGGTAACCACTCATAGCAGATGCTCCATCATATCCTTGTCCAACCATAACGTCATAGTTGATGTTATTCCTCTTTAAGGTAGCAGAAACGAGTTTTGCCAAATCATTACCTGTGAGATTGGCTGTTGGAACAAATTCAAGGAAATCTTCCCTAATTCTACCTGCTCTCCTATTAACATAATGCACACAAACAGATACTTTTCTACTTGGGCAATGTCTGTAGTTTCATCTGACATCACAGAAAAACACTTGGCAGCATTCACATTTGCTGCTATATCTCGTTTGATTATATCACCACAAACTCCAATTACTTCATTTTGAATTTTGAGGTTTGTATACTGTGAATTTAGTGCATCCGATTTCAAATGTTTTTAAAGCACTGAATCACCCACACTTATGCAGAAACATAGCAAGGCATGAAAATGCCACCTTTTGTTTCTGATTCTTCCGATTTCATGGCATTTCCAAAGTCATTTGCTCCACGAAGGGCAATTTCTTGACAGCCACAAAGAATAATTGTTTCTATAATAATTGATCATAGTTTCTCATGATTTTTAGCACCTTGCTTAGCTTGCTCGCTGCTCAGTTGGTTTACTATCTTTGGTGCTTTCCTTTCAACCACTTTTATGAAGTTTTCTGCCATTTTGTTTATGACATTCTGTATTTGCATGGTTGAAAAACTCTTCCAATCATTTTTCCAATGACTATGTTCTTTGGTAACAAGTGCTCCAAATGTTGATGCTGACCTTTTCATCCCTGGCTCTACAAAATAAAACACAAACTTTGCACATTGCACCTTCCAGTTTACTTAAATTAGGCTGACCAAGGAAATTTATCAAGCCATGTTAGCTAAAACCTCAGATTTTGTTTTGTTTTGGGTGGGAAAACTTTAGTAGTTGGGACCTAAGGATTTTTCAAAAAGCTGTTCTCTTTATAGGTTGTCAATTTTCTTTTTAACATAGAAACCAATATAATTTTCGCTGAAAGAACTATCCTTAGTTCCTGCCAATATATCAGGTGATGAATGTGTGGAAATATCGCATCTGTGGGACCCACAATCATTAGACAAAGCTGTCAGTTCCATGGTTATATCACTCATAGAGGCATATTATTACTAGCAGAATTACTAGGCAAAGACGTTGATCCGATGCTTATATCACTTGTAGAGACACTGTTATTGGTGTTGCTACTCAAATCATAGTCATTTCCATTTTTAGATTTCTTACAAAAGAACATCCCAATTAGCAACTGTTTAATTCCCCCCCCCCCCCCCCAGAAGCACTGCGTTTCATTTTTAATGAATTTTGCAAGATGGCACAATGCTAACTACTGAAATGTTTTAGACCAATCTTTGTTTCAAACAGACTGTACTGAGGCAAACTCCGTGTATCAGAATGATTATGGCTGTACTAATGAAACAAGAATTAGAATGCTCAGAAGTGATAGCATCACTACGTGCAGAAACAATAATATTTCAATGTGATAATTTCTGACATGCAAGCATTGCAACACATCATAACGATTCCCCGTAAGCTATTGGAACTTGCTCCTGTACAGTACTGCATCAGCACTAAGCCTCCTATTATAAGGTGACCATAATTTTGCAGGACATGAATTATGCTTCTTCTTCTTCTTCTTTTTCTTCTTTTATTATTATTATTATTATTATTAACAATTAAATACATCTCTAATTACTGCGTGCTGACATAATAGAGAATAGAATAAGTGGAAATAAATTGATGAATTGCCATTTGTATATACCAGCTCAATTACTTATCTGTACTTAAACAATGAAGGCTGGGTTAATAAACATAATATAAAAAAAATAAAAACAATAATAAACTACTGGGTCGACAAAAACCCATTGATTCAACTTTCAATTAGAGTGGACGGTTATCTTAGTCATATCAACCTTTTTAGCTAAAAAATAAAAACAAAAGTAAAATAATCTGTTATGATCTCTTTGTTTAAACTGGGACAAATGAGGACTTTACCAGGACAACATTTAAAAAACAATTCCACTTCCTTAAGAGATCAAGGGCACTTTTAAGCTCATTTCCCATATGAATGTTTGTTAAAGTTGCTTAAACTACATTTAAAATAATCACCACAAAAGAATAGCTTACCCACTCACTGCTATTAATCAGAAGAGACATTTAGCATGGAATAAAATCAAATATTTCAACAAACGTCCATAAACTCCAATGTTAAAAATTCAATCATGGCGTGGTGTCATGAAACCTGGTATTAATATGATCACTAAAGCAGTGCTACTGTGCATTTGTTGCATATTTTAAACTCTGGAATGAAATATGCTTTACAGTAATTTTCATGTAAGACTAAATATAAAATGAGTTATATGTGCATAAAGAAAGGTGTGTACATTTTTATAAGTTCACTCCTATGAGGTGACATTTTTATTCTTAGCTATTATAGTATACCTACTTTGAAGAGTATTTCATGTATATTTGTCCAAATTAATAAAACCGGGACCTATTTTTTCATCTAGGTGAAACTGTTCAACAAAGAGGAATACCGCAACAGCGAGAAGCACAGGTACCAAGGAGAGCAGTGGGTGCTCGCAATGTTAGAGGCAGATTGCGAGCTGCAGCTAGTAAGTTTTACTTTAAAATTTTTACCTTTGTATTTATCTCAAAATTATACAATTTAGAGATATAAGACATGTTTTGAATGTAATGCTGATAAAGCTTACACCATAAAAATAATTTATTTTTAAAAACTTCTCTATAAAAGGAATTTTTTCAGGAAATCATGAGAGAGAACTAAACTTAAAACTTAACCTTATGATCATCTCAACTGTGCTACCCAACCCTAATATACTGTCCTTTCCTTCTCTCCTACCCTATTCTACCATGCTATTCAACACTTGTTGCTTGCCTTGTAAGCTGAAGAATAATACAAAATGCTTCTTCCTCCTACTACTACTCCTCCTCCTCCTCCTCCTCCTCCTCCTCCTCCTCCTCCTCCTCCTCTTCCTCTTCCAGTTAGCTGTTCTTGAACTCCACAAGCATCTTTCATTTCAATCACCAAGTTCTAGGTTTCTATCTTCCATTGTGCTTTCTGTATGCATTTTTCCCTCCTCCTCCTCCTCCTCCTCCTCCTCCTCCTCCTCCTCCTCCTCCTCCTCCTCCTCCTCCTCCTCCTTCTTCTTATTCTTCTTCTTCTCCTTGATATTTGCCTTTTCATGCCATCTGTAGTCAGGCATTCTCTGTGCATGGCCATACCACTGAAGTGCTCTATTCTCTAATGTTTTTTTTTATGGAGCATGTTATTTTCATTCGTCTCCATAATTGCTCATTTTGCACTTTATCCTGCCTTCTAAGCTGTAAACATCATCTCAGATAGTCCATCTCTTCTTTCTCTGTTTACCCTCCTCATATGTAGGACTTACAAACGGGTGCCTGGGATCGGAGGCTTGTTGAGGAGCACACACTTTGGATCAGATAGAATATCCAGGATGGGTGATCAGCCCAATACCTGGTATGAGAGCAAGGAAGCAGATGATATGAAATGATGGTGAAATGGATGAAAGGAAAGGCAATGATGAAGCACTGGGTGGAATGAATGGCAAAAGAAACCAGAGAACCCTCCCAGACACTGCTTTGTCCACCACAAATCCCACATGTGTATCTCAGGGATCGAACCCGGGCTGCCTTGGTGAGAGGCGAGCATCTAACCACATGGCCACAGTGCCACCCAGATAGTCTGTCTCCACTGTTCTAATTCTATCTTTGATTTTTTTGTTTGAGATCACATCTCAGCTCCATTTAAAACTATTTATCACTCACTATGGAATATTCTTTTCTTAATGTCTTGTTGAATATTACTATTCATATTACTCCGTTTAACACTTTTAGGAGCTCTTTTTCCCATCGCTATTCTGGAGTTAACATCTTTGTCACATGTACCTGAGCTATTTATTGTTGTTCCCAAATACTAAAAATTGTTTTTATTTTATTTTACCATCAGGTATGTGTATATTCACCGAATTCTGCCCCATACATATGCACTCTGTTTTAACAAAGCAGCATTTTGGAGAAAATGTACATATCCTCTTTTGCATGGCATATTTACATTTAAAATGATTCATGGCAAGACATATCACATATTAAGCCTTCCAGTACCATATGTCAAAATTTGACCATTCCTCCTATCTTTAATCCTGTAAATGAGTACTATTCATCTTTAAACACTGAAACCAACAACTAAGGATCATAAATGTAAAACAAACAAAACCAAACTAAGCCTAACAACAATAATTCAATAAATAATCACATGTAATTCAGATCTTAATCATAAAAACATTATTACCACTAACAGCCATTAGCTCCACAAACTGTCAGTTTAAATATGACTGTAACTCAGGACCTCACTAACCCTAATATATGCAGAATATAATCAATGCTAGTAATTTGCAACACACCTACTTGCAAATTATTAGTTACCAAAAAACATATGAAGGAAGCAAATATACTAAAGGCAGAAATCTACACTCAAAATGAGCCTTTCTCAGCAGTTATAATTTTGAATTTTAAATGAAGCAAGGTAATCTATTTTTTCAAATTGTGAAAAGAGACCATGGAAACGAACATATTATCTGGGAGTTAAAACCTGGAAGTGGTACACAGTGAAGCTGCAAATTATAATTAGAGCATGTAGTTTGCCTATTTTTACTTTCTCTACTACGTATAGTAAGTAGGGGAAGTATTGTATTCCACCCAAAATTTCGATACCGAGATTTCACCGGAAATATATGTTTTGAGACTCACTGAATCCAAAAAAAGCATTTTTGGAAACATGTCCATGTGTGTGTCTGTCTGTGTGTCTTGTCTGTGTGTCTGTGAACAGCATAACTCAAAAACGAAGAGTCGGATAAACACCAAACGTGGTATTTAGGTTCAGTATCTTCCATAGATGCGATACGAAGGTTTTCAAGAAAATCCCCCCACCCCAGACTACCCTTTACATGGAAGATTTTTCGAAAATTTTAATTTTCTCAAAAATGGCTCTAACGATTTTGATGAAAATATCATATGTTTAAGATAATGTCATGAGAAATGAAATGTATATCTCGAATTTTCTGGGAATGTCTCCAAAAGTATTCTTCATTGTGAACGACTTTTGCATAACTGGTAAACCATAAGAGATAGACAAAATTTTACTACACAAAAAATGTAGATCGCGTTAAAATACACAACTTATGCCATATACATTTCTTTTGTTGAGTGAACCGTTTTCGAGATATTGCTTGTTATTTCCTTAAATTTTCCAATACTTATACTTTTTCTCAAATTCGTTATTCATTTTTTTTATGTCCTGGACATGCAACGAAAATGGAATGCGCCACATAGCAACCAGCGTTAAAACATTTGACTATAGCTTAAAAGCTACCATATTTCCCTTGCATCTACAAGAAAATTAGCAATAAGATTGACATCTCGATATCTCGATTAACATGAAGCATATGGAGAATAGGCGTTTGTAAAATTAGATTGTACAAGAGTAGAGAAAGTCATGTGAGTGTAACACATCAGATTTTTTTCCTTTGTTTAGAATCATAGGCTTTGTGTGTGCGTGCGTGCGTGCATGCACTTTTCTTTCATACTGTGGCCACAGCATGGCTCCTTGGCTACTACAACTTGGACTCCTGCCAAAACATTATACCTGCAAGTGCCTCACGCTCTCATAGTAACAGTTACAATTACTTGTACCTTATCATAAGATATTTTGGAAATGAGTCCTCTATTCACACATTTCTTGCATCTTCTCAGGAAATTTTCATTCACAATCGAGAGTTCAATATTTTAAATTGAGTGAACTTCTTGCCTAGTGTTTTCTTATAGTTCATCCAATATATGGGAAGAACTAAATATATTTTTGCATATACTTTATTTTTCAAGTTCCCCCATAGATGAAAATAGCATAGAAATAAACCAGAGGATCTTGAGAGCCATAATCCTTTACTAATTACCCTAATCTTCAAATATTTCCTGAATTAAACTCATCAGCTGTATGCACGGTAGCAAAAGTCTTGTTGAAAAATCCCAGACTGACATTCAATGTCAGCAGCTGTTGAAAAAATAGTGTAAGTCATTCCTGCAGCCCTGTACCTGTCTAAATTAATTGTTTGTTCAGAAAATATAGGCGCTGTACTTCTGTATGCATTTACTGCACACCACATATCAATGTGTGGTATCGTATCGTGAGCATTTACATGTCTGCATACAGGCTTTGAGAGGTGTTTGAACATCTGATGTTATGAACCATTCTAACAACTACATTTTAAAAAAATTCTGATGTGTTACATTCACATGGTTTTTTCTATCCACTATTGTCTACTTTTATATAGCTTCTACAAACAATTCTTATGGAAGCTTCGTTTTTAAAACTACCTCAAGTTAATCAAGGTAAGTGTTTGCAGAAGTAGTTTAATGAAACATTTTGCTCTAGTTACAAGGTGGATACAGGAAACTAAATCAATAGCTAGATGTTTAAAAGTGCATCACTATATGGTGGCTTTGAAATTCCACATTCTTTCCATTAAGTTGCAAGAAACACTGAATAGTGTCAGCACTTTAAAAAGTGACAAAAGTTGCCAAATTCAAACCGATAATAATGGATATCTCAGAAATGGTTGATGCCACAAAAGAATGTGTCTTTTTTTTTTCTTTCTTTCTTCTTTTATTTTTTTTTCTCCATTGTATCATATATAATTCATAATGTTGATTTTATCACTTGTTTACTATTTAATATACTCACATTCACACTTCCAGACTCTATGGGGGATAGGGAATGATTCTGGTTAAAGAAAAATTCCCTGCCCTAGCTGGTAATTCAACCCAGGGCTTGTGAGATGATGAGCCAAAGTGCTGACCACACTTGACTGCAGAGGCAGTGCACAAAAGGGGATATTTGAAATAAAGTATATGTTTTAAACAGATCTAAATGTTATGTGTACTAAGCTTTTATCTATGTCTTACGGTTTATCTTATACAGTTTCCTTCTGAATGAAGAGCACTCCACAAGCCCTTCCCAAACTGTATATTCAAGATACACATTTTATTGTCATGTGAATATTTTAAATATATTTGTATTTTAATAAAAATCTTTCTGTCATTTTTTGAGAAAATAAAACATGTGAAAAAAATTTCCAAGTAAAGGGATAGTTTGGAGTGGGGGATTTTCTTGATAATCTTCATCTTGCATCTTTGGAAGATACTGAACTAAAGTACCAAGTTTATAATTATCTGACATTTCGTTTTTGAATTAAATTGTTCACACACAAACACACGCATGCATGGACCATTTTCTAAAATTGCTCCTTTGGGTTTCAGGTGACCTCAAAACACATATTTCCAGTGAAATCTTGGTATCAGGGTTTTGGGTGTAATCCAGTACTTCCTTTTCCTATTGGGTATGTGGTAGAGAAAGTAAAAATTGCCAAACCTTAGGCTGGTATTGATTCTTTGTGACACATTTCCTCAGTAAGCACTCTGTAATAAAACTGTACTTATTTGCTATATTGGTGAGTTGTAGCTTGGGAACACCAACACCAGTTGTAATTCACTTACTTGAACATGCTTTGGGATCATTTGTCTGCACCTGCAGCAGGTGACCAACTGAACTCATTGGTTAAGTTGTATGTAGACATTTACAGTAGTCAGGGACATCTTTGAAGTCCTCTTTAATTAAGCTAGTCTTAATAAAGCATTACTTATTTATGCTATGAGGAATTACAAGACCACTATCACAAGAGTTGAACTTGGTTATTTCATGCCTTTTTATACAATGCATGGAATTATGTTGATTAATAGTCTGGGTATTCAAACCTTAAATCAAATGCAAGCAAATGAGGTAAAAGAAAATTAAAGGCAAACAATCGAAATGTTTTATTTGCATTGAAAGGAAGAGCTTTAAATAAATAGTTGCAGGTTAGTTGTCATAAGGCATTAAATATGAGGACATGACAACACTATATTAAAGCAACCCCTACTCCAGTAATGAATGAATTAGGTTATAAACTTTCATTTTTTTTAAAAATCTTCTATCTACTGCTTTAGTGATGTATTTTGTTTGGTTCAGTTTTTTAATGACAGAATTCTTGGCGTCTCAACCAGCATTAGCAACCAGCTTTGTTACTATCAGCTCTGTAAATGATCACTCATTAGTGATGAACTATAAATAATACAGCAATTTTAGTGAATGCAGTACCTTTCAACTTGACTATTGATTTCCTTCATAAAGCTATACTCTCTTATTGCCTATTCACATATTTATCATTTAATATTTGTTATTAATTTCAGTTGAATGATTGAGAAATCTATGTTTATAGTGCATTCATATCAGACTTAACCATAGCAATATTGTGATACAGAGGCTATGGCCCAAGGTTATTGGGAGGTCGGCACTGTGCAGTGGAGAGATAAATAGAGATATGTAGAGCTCTCGCCTAGTGTAAACAGCAGAGGCACTATAGAGAGATAACCAGAATCTTCTGGAAGTTTCCCTTTTCTCCATGCCTCAAACATTCTAGAACTCTAACCAGCTTCTAAATAAGCGAGCATTCTTGTGAGGGAACTAGTTAGTCAATAAGTGGGTGAGCTGTGAGTGCATTTCTGTTGCAACATCAAGGGTAGTTCCGTGAGTGCATTTTAAGACAGCTGTGATGTACGGTGAGTGCTGCTGCTGCAAGGGATTAGAGATGTCTTGCGCTCGACTCCTCAGTGGGTGAAGTAGACCAAAGAAGAGGCTATGTCGTGCACATTTCATTATGCCGCTACATTGTGATGAAAATGAAGTGACAGGGAAATTTTGAACAGTTCACTTAGTCGAGTCACAACAAAAATTGGAACTAGGTGGTTATTAAGTGACCATGAGAACTTTGTGAGATGACAGTGAAAACTGGACAAAGGCACAGTATGTTGTATCTCATGTAAGGCACCTACTAACTGTATTTTTGTATCATGAGCCAAAACTGACCATTTAAAATGTTGATTAAGTTTTGTAATTAAGCAAAACTCATTGGTTAGATTTTACTATAGTTGGTACTGCTTTACTTTGTAACTTCAATGCAAATTTCTTTTTCAAATTAACTTCTGTTATAAAACTAAAAAGCTCTTTTGATAGCTTGCAAAGATGCCTTATACTTCATTAATTTTTTTGTCTGATATCTCAGAAAATCCCTAATATGTTTTTCAGGATAATATATACTAAAACAAGTAACTTGGATTTGCTTGACTTGATAAACTTAATTTATTTGAGTAAATAAGTGAACTGAGGCAATTGTGAATTTGCATTAAACTTAAATTAATAAAGTCAGATTTTATAAAGTAAATGTCATAGATATGACTTATTTGGAATCTAAAATAAATAGAGATTAAAGTTTGACTTAAAAATAAGCATTACTTATAACACTTATTGTGGCTCATTACTGATCTTAGTGTCAAACTGTACTTCATTTAGAATAGATAAAGAAAAATCTGTGCGCAATGAAACCTGAGATATAGTGGCAAATAATGCTAAAATCTTGATAAAAATAAGCAGAAGCAAATGACACATTACTCCAGTCTGAGTAACAGAAAGAGCAGCTAAATACATATGTTGGTGCACCTATGACAGGCACAGAATTTGATGACGGTTGAGTTCTGGCCACTACTGGAGCTATGCACTGTTGGCATATGGTATAGGATGAAGGCAGTTTAAAAGTGGGAGTAAGGAAGAAGACTATGGGACTCAAGCAGATACAACTTGCTATGCATTCCAACAAATCAACAAGCTCAGTAACCTGCAGGTTCACCCTGACAACAATAACAAAACTTGGGCAAGCCAAGCAGAAGACTCCTTATGATACAGCAGTTGCAGTTTATTGAGTAAAAGAATACATGAAAAGAATATACATTTTAAATTATATTCCTTCTTTGAGTATACAATACTTCCCACTTGAGTATTATTGCTTCACTTTCGCTGCTTGTATGTTGCTAAAAACCAATAAATGGAACAAATACAAACAATGTAATTGATCTTGAGCGCTCACTGAATGTATTACTGCTACAGCAAAAGCTACAACTTCTACTGTAGCTAAAGCTTATCAATTGTTTCTTTCTTATCGCTTAGCTAAACGTGTGTCGGTGTCTGTTTTGTATTATAGGGTGACACAATAAACAAAAGAGGCAAATATAGAGTTAGACAGGTGGCTTGAATGCTTTGGGTCACAGCACCATCCCTTGCTGAAAGATGAGTTCAAATGCACATTATTATTTGAGCAAGCAGTTAACATAGGAAGCTGGTTTTTTGACTGCAAACTTTAAAGACAAGATTTTATATGTTACATTCACATATGACTATCTACTATAATTCATTTTTATATAGCTTCCATAAGCTGTTCTTATGAAAGCTTTTTTTCTTTTCTTCTTCTATTTCACGTTAATCAAGATAAATCGTTTTCAGAAATAGTTTCATTACACATATCATTGAAGGAACAAGGGGTTAGAGAAAACCAAATCAGTAGTCAGATGTTCAAAAGCTAGTTGCTGTGTAGTGGCTTAGAAATTCCATACTCTTTCCATGAAATCGCAAGAAACAACTGAATAGAGACACTACTTTAAAAAATGGCAGAGTATTGATAAATTCAGACCAATAACAATGAGTATCTTGGAAATGGCTAATGCCATGAAAAAATTGTGTATTTCAAAGAGATCTACATAGTGTAGTACGTTTTTGTCTATCTCTCGTGGTTTACCAGTTATATAAAATTCCTGTGCAATGAAGAGGGCTTCACAGGCTATTCCTAGAAAATTCAGGTATACATTTTATTTGTTAAGTAAATATGGTGTTTTAAAATAGTATTAAACATTAAACATGTGTATTTTAATAAAAATCGTTATGGTCATTTTTGAGAAAATAAGGAATTTTGAAAAATCTTCCATGTAAATGCTAGTTTGGGATAGGGGGATTTTCTTGAAAATCTTCATGTTGTATCTTTGGTTGATTTGATTTGTGTAAGATGGAGATGGGTTAAACCCATTGAAACCTTTGAGGTTTATTGTACTACTGTCCTATCTTTATAGCTTTAGTTAAATAGACCTGTTTGTTTAATAAGGAGCAGTAGATTTTTAACTAAATTATTTCCTGTTGATTTATTATACCAGTAGCGCTTTGGATGATGTGCATGCGAGAGACACACACACATATGCATGCTCGCATGCAGACATTTTCCTAAAAATGTTTTTTTGGGTTCTGGGGCCCTCAAAACATGTATTTGGGTGAGATCTCAACATAACATTTTTGTGTGGAATGCAATACTTCCTCTACTTACTGTAAGTAGAGTACAGTAAATTTTATGGGCACAAGTGGTATTTGTATCAGTGGTTTTACAGCATAAATTTCCAATGTCTTAATTCTACAATGCTGCAAGGTGGAGCTTGCTTCTTATTGGGTTTTGCACTGACATTTTCTGCCCTCCACCTGCTATTAAGTTCTATGTTTCTTTAATTAAAGATGCTAGGCAAGAATAAATAAAAAGAAAGAAACGGAAAAGTATATGAGACCACAAAAAAGAAATACAAGCACATATACATATATATATATATATATATATTTTTTTTTTTTTTTTTTTTTTTTTGACTTGGTAAATGGTCTTATACACTAGTCATGTGTAGGCAGTCGGTGAGGGAGTTGAATGAGACTTCAAAAATTCAGTGGCATATCCTGAACTTGAACTATGGATCTTCGGCAGCTGTGGTATTGAATGTTTCAAGTCTGATTCAACTTACTGTATATATTTTATGGTTTTCCCCAACACTAAGGTGAAGGAAGTATTACTTTCCATCTAAAAACTTGATTCTGAGGTTTCACTGTAAATATATTTTGAGGTACATATGCTGAATCTGAAAGACCCGTTTTTAGAAAAAGATTTGTATGTAGAAGTGTGGCAGCAGAAGTAAAAACTGAAAGTTCAGATACATACCAGTTTGCATATTTAAGTCAGGTATCTTTTAACATTGTCAAAGATTTTTCCAGGATATTCCACTAATGCAATCTTTTTATGACAATGGTAAGAATTTGTCCTGTTAAAATATAAAGATGTTCTACTGGTCGAGCTCCAGGGAATTATCCCTTTTAATGCTCTTCAAATTCCTCTTCTTAATACTACTGTACTATTAGCTTCAGGAATTACTATTACATGAAGTCATCATGGATTATTAGAAAATAATTATAACTAATTAATTTTCTCAAAAGTGGCTCACACAATGAACTCCTGTTGTACTCACACTTCCAGACACTGCATAATGTAAGGAACAATTTTAATGTAAGAAAAAAAATCCCTCCACCCACCAGCCGGGAACCACCCTGGACCTCTGGGCTGAAAAGCTCAAAATGGCCATTTGATTCCATTTACTTCATTAGCTTAACATGTAAAGTTTTTCCTCCCTTACTGGATATGAAAAACAACAGCTTACCACTGAAATGCAGAGACAGTAGGTTCATTTTGATTTATACGTAATATGATTATGTGTACAAGAATTTTACAGAAACAGAGTTTGTGTATAGCTTTAAACTTTGCTAATCAGTGCAGTTGTGACTTGTTTCCAGCATTGCTGTTCCTTTTTTCTTGTTTATTATATTGCACTCATACTCATAAGTAATCTCTTTTCATATGATTGTCATAGATACATCCGGTAGATTAGGTCTTGCTTGGTTGTGCACAGGAGTAATATTTTTAAAAAGAATAGGAAATAATAGATTATTATGTGTAAAAATTGGATGGTATTTTCCATTGCCTAATAGAATGTGAAAAGGTTAAAAGATGGAGAGATGATAATGAAACAAAAACTCTGATGTGTTACACTCACATGACTTTCTCTACTCTTGTACAAACTATTTTTACAAACGCTTATTCTCCATCTACTTCATGTTAATCAAGATAAACATTTGCAGACTCTATCTTATTGCTAATTTTCTTGTAGATGTAAGGGGAATATGTATTTACAAGGGCAATATAGAAATACAGTAGCCTTTAAGCATATACATATCTCTTAATAGCTGGTTGCTAGGTGCAGCACCATTCTCTTTGCCACAGATTAATACTCTTTGCATATACAAGACAAAAAATCTGATGTGTTACACTCACATGACTTTCTCTACTCTTGTACAAACTGTTTTTACAAACGCTTAATCTCCATATGCTTCATGTTAATCGAGATATCGAGATGTCAATCTTATTGATAATTTTCTTGTAGATGCAAGGGGAATATGGTAAGTTTTAAGCGATAGTCAAATATTTTAACACTGATTGCTATGTGGCGCATACCATTCTCTTTGCATGTCCAGGACATAAAAAAATGAATAACGAATTTGAGAAAAAGTATAAGTATTGGAAAATTTAAGGTAATAACAAACAATATCTCGCAAACGGTTCACTCAACAAAAGAAATGTATATGACATAAATTGTGTATTTTAACGCGATCTACATTTTTTGTGTAGTAAACTTTTGTCTATCTCTTATGGTTTACCAGTTATGAAAAAGTCGTTCATAATGAAGAACACTTTTGGAGACATTGCCAGAAAATTCGAGATATACATTTTATTTGTCATGACAATATCTTAAACATATGATAGTTTAATCAAAATCGTTAGAGCCGTTTTTGAGAAAATTAAAATTTTCGAAAAATGTTCCATGTAAAGGGTAGTCTGGGGTGGGGGGATTTTCTTGAAAACCTTCGTGTCGCATCTCTGGAAGATACTGAACCTAAATACCAAGTTTGGTGTTTATCCCACTGTTCGTTTCTGAGTTATGCTGTTCACAGACACACAGACACACAGACAGACACACACACGGACATGTTTCCAAAAATGCTCTTTTTGGATTCAGGGGATCTCAAAACATATATTTCCGGTGAAATCTCGGTATCGAATTTTTGGGTGGAATACAATACTTCCCCTGCTTACTATACGTAGTAGAGAAAGTAAAAAAAAATAACGAATTCCCATTTGAGAAAATAAGTATTGAAAAATTTAAGGGAATAACAAGCAATATCTCGAAAATGGTTCACTCAACAAAAAAAATGTATATGACATAAATTGTGTATTTTAACGCAATCTACATTTTTTGTGTAGTAAAATTTTGCCTATCTCTTATGGTTTACCAGTTATGCAAAAGTCGTTCACAATGAAGAATAGTTTTGGAGACATTCCCAGAAAATTCAAGATATACATTTTATTTGTCATGAAAATATCTTAAACATATGATGTTTTAATCAAAATCGTTAGAGCCATTTTTGAGAAAATTAAAATTTGCGAAAATGTTCCATCTAAAGGGAAATCTGGGGTGGGAGGATTTTCTTGTAAACCTTCGTGTCGCATCTCTGGAAGATAATAAACCTAAATACCAAGTTTGGTGTTTATCCGACTGTTCTTTTCTGAGTTATGCTGTTCACAGACAGACACACACACACACACACACGGACATGTTTCCAAAAATGCTTTTTTTTGGATTCAGGGGGTCTCAAAACATATTTCTGGTGAAATTTCGGTATCAAATTTTTGGGTGGAATACAATACTTCCCCTACTTACTATACGTAGTAGAGAAAGTAAAAATGGGATAATTTAAACAAAGAAATAGTATCAGTTATAATGCTGGCAAGCCCAACGGCAGAAATAATTATAGTGGTGGGGAAAGTTTTAGGGAATGTATGAGATAAGTGGACAAGGAGTCTAAGAAAGGGGCAACAGACTGGTTACAGCCTATAAAGTGCAGATTTAGTATAGTAGCTTTATCCCATACATATAACCTGGAGCTTAAAGTATGGGACAGCTAGTTTATATAGATTTTTACATGTTTAAATCTATGTTGTATTGATAATATTGTATTAAAGAAAGATGGAAATAAATCTACATCTGGTACACAGTGATGGAGGCACATATATGTGTTGTCTAAGTAATGTGTATGGTTTGTTAAGCTAGAATATGAGTAATTCTTAAACCTGTATAACTCTTAAGTAATAACACAATTTATTAAAAACACATATATCAAGTAGTTAAAAACGCATTTCAAGAAGCATACTCATCATCATTGTGTCTACTGGAGCTTGCAGCCAGAAAATCCTCAGCCAAGTCATTATGTCTGTGCTGCCCTCTGTGTCAGATGATATTGTCAACTGGCGGGGTATCAAAATTCATAAGACGAGGCTTGTTCTTGGTGATTAAAATTCTTTCCCATGTATTGAGTGCTAAGGGTATCTCAATGTGCTTGAGCTTCTGTATAGCTATTTCATGTACGCGGTCATATTCATTTTGATATTCAAATTTTGTTAGAGGTATATGGGTGAGCCTATGAATTAAGCCGTGAAAAATGGCTTATTGATGAGGTTTTGGATTGTGTCGATTAAATTTTATATAATTGTCAACATGTGTGGGTTTCCTATAAATTCCAAAGGACAGTCGATTATTATTTCTGATAATCTTCAGTTTGAAAAGGCAACTGCCCATCTTTTTCTATCTCCATAGTAAATGTTATAGAAGGATCCTGAAGATTCAATAGTTTGAGAGCAGCATTGATAAACTTTGCAGGACTTAACTCTGTATAACTCTGTTTGCTGATTCTTCAAATACTACTTGCAGATATTCTCAATCGAAGACATTAGATAGAAGTGCATCAAAACAGGGCAGTACACTTTTCTAACCTTGCCACAGTACTGCATAATGGAAATCATTAAATTACTATAGTGTCAAATGCATGCAGATTATGATTAGAATACCCTTAAAGGTGATGTGTATAATTACCATGAAATGTTAAGACCACAAGTCAGTGTTGTCATGTTTCTGACTCTTGTCACAGTACACCACCATGGAAATCATAAGAGTTAACCATGTTTTTGTGCATTCCTTTCCTTTCTTCTGTTTGTTGTTGTTGTAAATGCATTCATTTCATTTTAATGGGCGTTTTAAGGGCCAGTTTATTTCTTTACTGTTAGTTAGTTCCAGAGGACAACAGATGTCTGGTTAACCTATAAAATTGGTTGTTTTAATGCATTTTATAAAATGCAGATTAATAATAAATAAAAAAATTAAATAAATCGGATGTATTACCTACACATGACTTTCTCTACCCAGTATCATTTATTTTTGTGTAGCTTCTACACACTATTCTTGCAAAAGCCTTTTCTTCTAACTACTTCAAGTTAATTAAGATAAACGTTTGCATAAATGGTTTTGTTATACATTAGCTTAAAAGTATAAAGAGGATAGCAATAGCAATATTCAAAACATTCAAGTACTGGTGTTATATACCTGCCCTGAAATTCCATGCTTTTTTGCAATATCATAAGGAACATTTGAAGTTTGGCAGTACTTCAAAAAATGAAATGACCAATTATTAAAAAATTCATACCAATAATAATGGATATCTCATAAATATAGAATTTTTGGGATTGTTTCCTAAAATGTCTATGCAGTACCAGAACACAAGAGACAAAATGTTGGGAATGCATCTGAAATGAATGCTATGTTTATATTTACTTTTTTTCTTTCTTTTTAAATTAACATAACTGGTTATTTCCTTATTAGCTATTTGGTTTATAGGCAAATTAAACTAGTAGCAATAAAAACTACTTGTAGATATACATACACTTTTGTATTTATATAAACTCAAATTTTTTTAAACTTTTGTTTGCAGCACGGCATCATGAGGATGATGATGCAGATGAAGAAGAAGATAGACCAGAAGCAGCAGATGAAATTGAATTTCCAGAGGGAAAAATAGGGGCAAAGAAGAGAGCAAAATTAGAGGCAAAGGCAGAACGTAAAGCTCAAAGAGAGGTTAGGCAATATGATTATTTTGAACTTTTTACTTGTGTTGTACATTTTCTTCTTTCCTTGGGATTCAGCCATGTACCCTTAAAGTAACCCAGCATGACAAAGGTATGTTGATTCAGTTTGATAGCATACTGATAAAAGAGTGTGCATGTTTTCTCACAATAGATACTTTAGCAGCTATTGTTCTTGATCAGCTATAGTATTTTTGGGTTTAGTTGCATCTTGCAGGATTATAACTTCCAACACTTAAGAACTTTTCAAGTTGCTTCTTAAGGGGAAAGTCATCCTCTGACTAATGTGAGAAATGGTTTGTAATGCATCAATTGTTAGAGCATCAAAAGCGCATATCTCAAGTACTTAAAAGGAGCCAAAAGATGAAAAGTTGGGGAAAAAACAAATAGTAGTTTGTGTAATTATTTATTTTGTACATGTACCTAAAATCAGAAAAACCCATATGAAACATAAAATACAATGTTCTATAAAGGTAAAATAGCAATTAGATTAAAGTAAATGGTGGGTCTTTTCCACTATCCCCATACTGAAGCTACTAAGGCTCACAGTAGTGTTTAACTCCCTATTAATTCTAATATTTAAAGTCTATGCCATTAAAGCATCAATAACCCTTTATTAAATTTTTATGTGATCATCTTTTAGATTTGTTCACCTAGAAGGCATAAGGCATTAATCTTCATTTAGTGAGTGATTTACGTTCATTCTTCTTTTTTTTAATACATTAATAGTTGCTTTCTTCACCTTCCATGATTAGTCATAAGTCATATCATAAATTTTGTCTATTTAAATTTAGAAATACGCTTAAAATGCCAAAATAAAAAACATACCTATCATTATGATTTGTGAAATAGTTGAAGAAAATAGACAGGGAAAAATGCAATAGAATAGGGTATTTATTTTTACTTAACAGCAAACAAAAATTTAAACACATTTATATTAAATATCAAAGTTACTTACATTTTAAGTAAAGGGTCTTTCAACAGAGTGTCCTATCTTTAACATGTGATAGCTGCCATTGTTATTGGGTTACAGCAGTCATTTTTTTCATGTGATTACAGTTGTTATTGACAAATAGCCATGGAACGTTACAGCATCATGGATCATCTGTTCGCCAAACCTTCCGTGTATTGCGTGAAGTTTATGGTGTGCATAATCGTTCCTGAGAGAGAACGATTCAGCGTTTGATCGATAAATTTGAAAGAAGTGGTTCTGTCAGCGATCAAAGAACGCCTGTATGCAATTGACGTAAGCGCTCCAACGAAAACATAGGCGCTGTACGAGAGAGTGTATACGAGAACGGAAACAAATCAATTGCTTGTCGAGCGCAAGAATTGGGGCTTTTGCCGACCACAGCTTGGCGAATTCTGCATCTGGACTTGAAGTTTCACGATTACAAAATGGTGTTAACTCAAGAACTAAAGCCCAACGGCCATAGGTTGTGCCGTGTATTCACTGACTGTGCTATGGAGCAATTAGAAGCTGACCCGGATTTTTGTCGAAAAATCATCTTCAGCGACGAAGCCCACTTTTGGATGGATGGTTGTGTTAACAAACAAAATTGCCACTATTGGAGCAATCACAATCCAATGCAGATTCAAGAACAACCATTTCATCCCCAAACGGTTACTGTGTGGTGTGGATTTTGGTATGGTGGAATCATTGGTCCATATTGTTTTCCTCCAAGATGAAGATGGAGAAAGATGCTGGACTCTTATAAGGGACTATTTTTGGCCTCAATTGGATGGTATGGATCTCAGAAACATCTGGTTCCAGCAAGATGGTGCCACATGTGATACTGCTCTTGAAACAATCGATCTTTTGAAGGAGAAGTTCAGAGGTTTCATCATTTCCCAGGTAATGATGTTAACTGGCCCCCAAGGTCATGTAATTTAACGCCGTTGGATTACTTTTTGTGGGGTTATGTTAAATCTCGAGTTTGTCAACAAACCAGAAACAGTAAATGATCATATGAATAACATCACGCGTGTTATTCGTGAAGTTGGACCTAATTTACGTTCTTCTGTCATTGAAAATTGGGTCAACCGTATACGTGCAATCCAACAAAGTTGCGGCGGTCACTTAACTGGTGTTCTCTTCCACATGTAATGACATTAATTATGTTCCAAAATAAAAAAGAAATAAACCTCTATCTTTTTATTTAAGTTCACGTGTTTTATTTAAGTTCAAAGATAGGACACTCTTGTTGAAGGACCCTATACAATTTAAGTCTTGTTATTTCTTTCCTGCTTCTTTAATTCTTACTTTCTCTTGCTCTTCTACCTCCCTCCTTGCTTTTTTTTACTTTCCTTAAGCATTTTTCCACGGTCTTGCATGAAAACACTTCCATGGTCTTGCTTATTTTTTTCTTCCTTAACTGTTAGCATTTTTATGACTACTATTTCCTTGCACATTTTGTCCCGCTTGGAATCCCATACATCCCAACTTTTCTAACTCTTTATATTCTACCAAGTAATATATTTTATTTTCTCTTTCTCTGTATATGACACATATTCCCGATTCTCTAATCCTCCTAGGAACACTGTCCCTTTTCCCATCCATACTAAACCTTCCCTTTCTAGTCTGCTGTATATGTCAACATTCTTCTCTCCCCGTATCTTTCTTTATTATTTTACTAGCTGGCTTATCCGAAGTTGCACAACTAACTTTTTCAACTTGAATGACGAATTAATTATTTTAATTTACCTTCCTCCGTTCTTTATGGAATTATTGTACAATGCTGTAGAGGTCTTTTATGGCGATACCTCCTCTTTACCTCTTGTAATTATTGTAATTTCACACACCCCTGGCTATTCCTAATAACGGATGAAAAATCCCCTGATATGCAAAAGGATGTGAAACTCAGTGAACATCTGACAGCCCTCCCCTGACAGTCTTCCAAATCCTGGAAATGCCGCAGTCTGTATGTACCCTTTGGCGGTGGAACAATCATAGTTTGGAATGATCGAGTTAGATAATTGTTTTAGATAATTACAATAATTGAATTTTAAACCTTTCTTCTCTTTGGTCCCATAGTTATTTAATATTATAAAAGTCACATAGTTTTCACATAATGCAGAAACTGTTGACATAACAAAATAGAAGTGAAGTTGGTGAATATGAAGATTCTGCACTCTTAGGGCAGCAAGTTAATCTCTGGAGAAGATTGGGTTATTGCACCCAGCTAACGAACTTGATTACTGCATAAGTGCAAAGGAAATAAAACAAAACTTTCTTACAGGAGGGTTATTAAAATATTTTGACATTGGTATCACATGCATATCATAGCATTATAAGCAGATTCAATTCTCTCTTGTTTTACTCTGTCTTCTGCTTTCTTAGTTTCTAAATTACCACCATCTATATATGATTGATTGATTGATTGAATGATTGATTTAATTTATTTAAAACTTCTTTCATTTTATACATTATTATTGTAAAAATATATTAAACTACTATTACAAAAAACCAACAACATAAAATAACTGGTATCCAGCAATTCCCAGTTTCTAATCAAACAAAATAAATATAACAAGATATTCCATACTAATCTAAACTAAATTCTAACCACTGGTATCCAGGGGTAAAGGTACTGGTATCCTGTACCCAAACTACACTTAGTGTATATGAATGAATGAATATAAATATTTATTTCTCTACACTCACAATTACATAATTAAATTACATACATTTTAAACTATAATAACGTTTAAAAATATTTATGCTATTATTCTAAGATAAGTAATATAACCTATACTGGAGATTGATTGGATACTAATACATTAATTATGCTATTCTAGGAGTTGCTCAAGATAGGATGATATACACATAACACCCTGGTTGTTTGTGTATATGTATCCTTCATTTAGTATATGCATTTTACAAATTTAGCAATTTAAATTACTTTCTTCATCTATAATTTACCTATATCATCACTTCTGTTATTATAATCCTCTTTTTCTTTAATGATTTTCCTCCACCATTTCTCTCTTACCTTCCCTGTATATTTACCTAAGTGTTTCAAAAATTCTTTCTTGTTGTTTCCAAAAAGTTTTAGAGATAATATCTCTATCTATAATTTATCCCACTTCCTATTCCATATTTCCTCTCTCCAAACTTTGGTTTCTGCACAGTCTGTTATACAATGTAAATTTTTTACCCACTCTTCCACATAGTGGGCACAATTCTTTGGCAGCTTTTAAATTCCTTAACAACATGGTTCCTGATCTTGCCCGCGCCAGGCCCTCCCTTACCATTTTGTTACAAACATCAATATATTTTTCCCTTCCCCAATCTTTTTTTAAAATTCAGATAGTATATCAGAGTTCTCTTATCCCTTAGACTACCATATATTTCCTGTTTCTCAATATCATCGACCTTGGATTTCACTTTGTTCCATAGATTTTGTCCACTTGTCTGAATATTAGCTAGTTCGCCCAATCCTACTTCCCTCATAATTTTCTTTCATTGGGATAACCAACTTCTTTGCCATCTTATTTTTTCTTGTATCCTTAAACAGTTTTTAACAATATTTCCTTCCTCCAATGCTTGGATCCTACTCCAATATTTCATAATGCGTTTTAACACTATTCCTTTCCTTATATATATATATATATATATATATATATATATGAGGTACGTCCAGAAAGTAAGTTCCGTTTCAATTTCTCTCTGCTGCAGCGCTGCGATCGCAGTTCCGCACATGCGCGGTAGACGCTCTGTATCAAGGAGAAGAAACGTGCGCCATTTTGAGATCGCCGTCAGCCACGTACGCTTTGTTGTGCTTGTTTACAATGTCAGTGTTCATTGAAAATCCTGCCGCTTGTGAAATCAGATCTGTGATTCGTTTTCTGAATGCTAGGAAAGTGAAACCAATTGAAATTTATCGGCAAATTTGCGAAGTTTACGGACAAAATGCGATGAGTGATTCGATGGTGAGAAGATGGGTCCAACAGTTCAATGAAGGACGTAGTGAAGTGCACGATGAAGAACGAAGTGGGCGTCCATCTTTGGTTACAGAAGAACTGATTCACGCGATTGATGACAAGATCCAGGAAAACCACAAGTTCACAATTAGTGCTCTCGCTATGGAATTTCCCCAAATCTCACGATCACTAATTCATGAAATTGTTACCAAAAAACTGAAATTTTGTAAACTTTGCTCTCGTTGGGTACCAAAGATTCTTACTGAGCAACACAAAACAAACCGGATGGGTAGTGCACTTCAGTTTTTGACCCGTTATGATGAAGGTGGCGAAGAATTTCTGACACAGATAGTCACAGGAGATGAAACTTGGGTTTCTTACGACACCCCTGAAAGTAAGCGGCAATCAATGGAATGGAGGCACACTTCATCCCCAGCAAAGGTTAAGCCGAAACAAATCTTGACACCTCAAAAAAAGATGTGCACAGTGTTCTGGGACTGGAAAGGCATCTTACTCATTGATTTCTTACCGCGTAGTCAAACAATCAAAGCAGATGTTTATTGCGAGACACTTAGGAAATTGCGCCGCACAATACAGAATAAGCGCCGAGGATTGCTGTCAAAAGGTGTTGTTTTTCTTCACGACAACACACAACCACACACTGCAAATGTGACGCAAAACCTCCTACAAAACCTCCTACAGGGATTTGGCTGGGACGTGTTTGACCATCCTCTGTACAGCCCTGACCTCGCTCCTAGCGACTTTCATCTGTTCTTACATCTCAAGTCTTTCCTTGGCGGTCAACACTTCAACAATGACGAAGAGCTGAAAGAAAATGTTTCCAACTGGTTGAAGACACAGGTGGCAAATTTCTATGAAGAAGGTATACAAAAACTTGTGCCACGCTATGACAAATGCCTGCAAAATTTCGGCAGTTATGTGGAAAAGTAGTTTAAGAGTTGTAGAACTTTGTGCAATAAATAAGTTTTCTGTATCTGTACACAATTTAATTTTATTACCAAACGGAACTTACTTTCTGGACGTACCTTGTGTATATATATATATATATATATATATATATATATATATATATGAGGAGTAACTTTTCAAAATGCGATTAGTCAAGAGTCAAGAGAAGTCAAAAACTAAGTTTTATAATAATTTATAATTTAAGTATGGGCATTTATTAAGAATTCTGAATATAGAAAAATAGGATAAGTGCGAAAATCTCACTCTTTATTTAAAGGCACAGTTGCAATTGAATTATGAAAATCTGTGGACTTGGTTCATTTTGTACCAACCAAAGGGACAAGTTGTGTTTTGAAACAAATTTATACAGAAATAATGCAAGAATTTATTCTTAAATTTTGAGTTTTAGCCAAATAATTGATACAGTAAAATCAATAATTCAGAAATATGTTCCAAACCAATTATTTGAACAATACCAAAATAAGTTGTTGTTTTAATGGGTACATACTGTTTCTTTGAGAAATGTCCAAACCTTATTTAAGCAATCAAAATTGTAGCTAAGCAGGAGACTCAAACATCATTTAAACAATGCAGTCTCAGTTGTTATCTACTTTAACTATACATCTTTTTCTTCAAATTTTCCCCCCTCCCCCAAGAAAAATATATATTTTAAGAAATACAATTAAAATCATTAATAATTCAGCAAGTTCTTTTCACACCTTATATTATAATGGGCATATCCTAAGCTGGTGATTGACATTTGAAGGGGCGGGGATTCCAATATTGCTGCTTTAGTGCCCGGGTCCACATGCCATGCAGCAAAGATAGTGGTGAGGATATTAGTGTTCATGTTGTAATCTAAACATTGTTGTAGGTGATTTATTTATCGATGCTGAATCTGGTAATGCTTAGGATATCCACGAAAAGTACAAAAATGTGGTATTGTATCTCTGAGGATATGAGTTCTACTTGAGGATTACTTAGATTTCTCCACAAATGTAAAAGCAAACTATGAGGAGTTGTGCTATATGCTCGATGTCTGAACATTGTTACATTGCATGGGAATGTTTGTTTACTGTTATGAACCTCTGAAAGTATCTGTGCCACCCTACTAGCATTGCTACCTTGAAGTTTGCATTAATGGACATGCACATACTTGAAATTATTTGCATATAGCAGTATTATCAGAAGACTGGCTACACATTTTTTAAATGTGCAATTACCTAACAGTAACAGACAAAATCTGTACAAGGACCCAAAATAAATGCATAGCTACTTCAAATATTAAAATTTATTAACAAGAAGAGCCATACCTAACATTTTTTGTGGCCTTCACAGATAGTTTCTTTTGTCTGCTTGTGTAGTGTGAGTGTTTATTGCAGATATGCGTTATGAAACAATGTAAATATAAAAGTTACATATCACAAATTGAACACTCTGAAACATAACAAATTTTGTTGTGATATGTTATTTTAAACTATTGTAAATGTCTTTAGGTCAGAGATGAATAATGATAAACTGCACAAGCACTTGGTCACACATTCTCTACTATATATTGCAGAGAGCGATAAACAAATGACATTCCACTACCACATAAGCAAAGCAGTATCTGTTTACATCAAATGCCAGCATGCAGATAGCAGAGGTGTCAGTTACTGGTGTCATGCACAAAGTACATGGCATAATGTGATAGAGCTGTCAACCTAGCTATAGCATACCCAGTTGCTATGACAATTTGCTTCTGATTGGTGGATTACTGGTGCTAGGCGACTGTAATGACGCGTCAATCAAGTGTTTATACCTTTTCTTGGTTTTCACAGCTCATTACAATGTGGCTGGGAAACATCAACCATCAACTAAAGATGTGCCTACTATAATAACAGGATCAAAATTAATCTGTTCTTAAACAAGCTGCAAAGTTTTATTTTGGCTTATATTTACACATTAGGTAAGGAATACAATTAATATTAATAGATAATGTAATTTAGATCTGAACAATTATAATTTTTCAGATCAGTTTAAAATAAAGGGAGGTATTAGAAAATCAAATGATCTTGATCTGACAAATAGCACCATTAAAATAGTTTCACAGACTGTTATCATATTTTAGTTAAAATGTTGAAATTTGATGGATATTACGCCTCCTATTCTTCTTCAGAACATTTGATATCCAGGTTCTTCTCCAAGCAGTGACTCTTCATCTTTAACTTGCATATTGTTCATCTTCTCTCTCAATTAGCTCAACATAAACTTTCAGGGTTTCATCCTCCTTCCAGCAATCACCAAAGCGCTGTTTCAGAATGAGTAAGTCTCTTCTTTTTTCTTGATTTTATAGTGTGTATCAAATTGACAGCATTTGGGTCACTAAGCCCTTCTGCTGCTTCCTAGATTCAGAAGAGCGGTCTCCTACACATATACCTTCTTCCATGTACATCGTTTACATGAACTGCAGGCTAGCGCAAAAACACAACAAACCTGCTGCATATGACAATACTTTGGCCACAACAATAAATGGTATCTACTATACAAGATGAAGATATGGCATATCAGGCCACATGCTAAACTGGTTTCAAACCTTCCTATCCCAAAGATGGTTTGCAGTACAATACAAAACAGCCACATCTAAATGGAAACAAATGAGAGTTGGACTGCTATTCTGTTTTATATATATAAATGACCTAATAGATGTACTAAAGAAAATAGGTAACATACAAGTAGGAATGTTTGCTGACGACATGGTAATATGGACTTCAGAAAAGAACATAAGATCTGGGAAGCATTACAAAAAGCTACAAACAACAATGGAGAATACAATCATAATCATAGAACAGTGGACTAATAATAACAATAAGGAAATAAATACAGGAGAAGCTCAATATCAACTATTCACAAATCAGCATAAAACAAAACATATGCCTGTAAAACAATAAAAAATCTGATGTGTTACACTCACATGACTTTCTCTACTCTTGTACAAACTATTTTTACAAACTCTTATTCTCCATCTATTTCATATTAATCAAGATAAACATTTGCAGAAACGATCTCTTGACATGCAAAGAGAATTACATTTTACACTTAGCGACCAGTTCTAAAACTATTTGACTATCGCTTAAGGCCTACTATGTTCCCCTTGTTTTGTATTTACAAGGGCAATATAAGCACAGACATATCTCTTAATAGCTGGTTGCTATGTGCAGTACCATTCTCCTTGTCACAGATTAATACTCTTTGCATATCCAAGACAAAAAAATGAATAATGAATTCCCATTTTAGAAAAGTATTGAAAAATTTAAGGGAATAACAAGCAATAGCTCGAAAATGGTTCACTCAACAACAAAAATATATATGACATAAATTGTGTATTTTAACGTGATCTACATTTTTTTGTGTAGTAAAATTTTGTCTTATCTCCTATGGTTTATCAGTTATGCAAAAGTCGTTCACAATGAAGAATACTTTTGGAGACATTCCCAGAAAATTCAAGATATACATTTTATTTGTCATGAAAATATCTTAAACATATGATATTTTAATCAAAATCGTTAGAGCCATTTTTGAGAAAATTAAAATGCCTAGAAAGAAATAAGAAGCCTAATTAAAGCAGTTTAAACTAGAAATCATGTCACTCTACAAAAAGACAAGAGACTTGATGAAGAAGATAAATTAAGAGATAAAGATTATGAAAATATTAAAGATAGAGTTGATATACAAAAAATGCCAAGGAAAACTGCAGTGGTCTTGTTTAGGATGGCAACTGGCCACGATTGCCTCGCAGAACACCTCTACAAGATACGTGATACGGTAATTTGTATCATAAATTACTTAAATGTAAATAATGATTGTAATATGAATATGTATTTTTATGTGACATTGACTTCCGATGTTTATTAATTGTAATTATTATTGGTAAATAATAATATATGGCTTTACTGAAACTGTCAATAATAACGCAATAATGCAGCGATGGGGTGAGCTGTTTATCATTACTGGGAACAAGGAAGTTACGTAATGTTTCGCGCGGTTTCGGTAGAACCTTCTAGAATGTTTCCCTAAAAGCAATATGTATTCGTGGTTTTCATTGGATATTAAAATAGACGCTAATGTTGGCGCGTTTTATTAGCCAATAGCAGTTCATTTATAATCTTTAGGCATGTCGAGGAGTGGGAGTATATAAAGTCGAGTCCGTGGTAGATCACCCCCAGTTCAACAAAATTCTCAATACCTTACACGTCGGTCCCTCAGTTCATCAAAATTTCGTGTACACTACATGTCGTCAGTCAGTCCTTCAGTTCGTCAAGTTACGCGCAGCAGAATTACGAGAATTATTATAAAGTTAATTCTACACAAAGTTGAAATACATAGTTAAAAGTGATAAGTAAGAAGTTATTACAAACAGTTTCAGTTTGGCGAGTATCTAAATCAATGTGTAAAAGTGTTCGTGAACGTGTTCGACAATAAAAGTTATAAAACCAATTTCTTCATTAAGTATAATTTCTGGATAAAAGATTCCTTTCCGCTTCACAACCTGCAATAGAGATACATGTTCTACCAAGATAAGATGATAGCTAGCCGGAGGACAATATACAAAACTTTAAATTCTTTTGAACCCTAATTGATGCAAATTGCTACGCCAGATGGAGCTACAAACCAAACAAGGAGTGACGTCACAAGATGGCAACGCATGAAGTAGAAACACATATATCTGTAATACCGTCGCATATTGGCACCCAGAACGTGGAGCACGATAACCAGGAAAGGAACACGATGACCAGGAAAGAAACAAGATGACCAGGAAAGGATCAACATAACCAGGAATGCAGCAGTGAAATGATCTACAAGACGCAGATTCCAGAAACAACAGGGAGGACAGACTACATGGATAACTGGACATCATAATTCCGAGATTACGAGGCAACTGGGAAATTCAAACTACAGGACGACAAAACTATGCAGATTCATCGAAGCGACATACAAACCTAGGAGAGTGGGGCAGACAGCTGGACATCTAACATCAGCAGATAGCATCAGAAAGGTTAGAAAAGTGTGATTTTAATTCTACAAAAAAAAAAAAAAAAAAAAAAAAAAAAAGAGTGTAAAACAAGAAACAATGATGGAAGGGGATAATGTAACAGTTAGCTGTAATTCAATACAGGTAAGCTCAATCGATATAGTATTGGAGGGAGGAAATGTTAGTGCAGGAAGTGAGAATATAATAGCAGGAAATATTAATTCTGATACTAGAATGATTATGGAGATGCTGAAAAAGATTAATGAGAATATGGAAAAGAATAAGAGAGAATTGAGGGAACAATTAAGGGAAGATCTTAGTAAGAGTATTATAGATCAATTCAGGATAGATATGCAAAAGAATAATGAGAAATTAAGGGAAGCTATAAACAAAGATCATAGCAAATTAATGGAAAATATTGGTAGGAGTAATGAGGTATTAGAGCAAAAAGTAGATCAAAGCAGTGAAGAAATTGAAAAGAAAGTTATGAAGTTAGATAGTAGTATGCCAGAAATGAGAGATGAAAATGAGGAAGTAATAGCAAGTGAGATAGGAGAAGTTTCAAAGAAAATGCTAGACATGAGCATGGAAATAGGTAACAAAGAAAGTGAGGTTAATGTAGAATGCACAGAGTTAGGAAATCAAGTGAGTAGTATTTCAAGTGAGATAAGAGAGATAAAAGAGGTTATGAATGTAGATGTGAATCAGGCGCAGGTTAATTTCAGAGGGGAAATAGAAATACAGAAGGAGTCAATAATGCAAAGAAAGAAATTGTACCAAGATGTTCAAAATGAAAACTCCAGTCCAGTACAGTTTAGTACAGATTTGTCAGAGTATTCTCAAAGTAAAGAGATAGCAGAAGAATTGAAAATGAAAGGTGGTAAAAGATGTATTGTTCAGGAAGCTGTAGATTGTTTTCAAATGTTATCATGTGATGAAATTTCAAATGAATACAAGAGGTTATTCATTAACAATAATTTGAAGGTTAGGTTACGGCTACGAGTAATGTTTAGCCACACACAATTTGATCCAGGAGGGTAAATAGCAATGAGATGTAAACTAAATGCTGGATAGTTAAAGGCGAAATGCAGAGCAATGTATTGGAACGTAAGAGGGTTAAATAAAAATGTACGTCATGTGAAAGGAGAAATAAATTGTGGTCATGACTAAATGTTTGAGAGGAAAATAACATTTTATTAGTAACTGAACATGTGAAATAAAGCATGATGTTATATTAAAGTAAAGTACGTAAATATAATTCCAAGAACATTGTTAAAATAAGGTACAAAACAACAAAAATGGGTAAAAATAATTAAAAACAAATACTTATGTAGCAAACAGAAAAGGTGAAACAGTGCCTAGATTTAAGAGATGTAAATAGATGTAGAGGGTGAATATTTTGGTAAATATGTATAATAATTACAAAAATCTTAAATGTATAAATTTTTGTCAACAACTTAAGAAAGTAAACAATTTGGTAGCAGTGATTAAATAATTTAGGGTAAAGTATTTGCTATATAAAAAAAAAAAAATTGTGATGTCAGATTAATATCTAAATTAATTAAACCAGAGCCAGTAAGTAGTGGCGAGATAAAACATATGTCGTGTGTTAAATGCGTGTGAAGTGTTTAGTGAAAGTGATAGCGTGTGTTCCAAGATTTAGGAGACTAAAAACACAATTATAAAATTTTCAAACAAGTTATAAATATTTATAATTATGTTTCTAGTGGGGCATATGATATGGTAATTTGTATCATAAATTACTTAAATGTAAATAATGATTGTAATATGAATATGTATTTTTATGTGACATTGACTTCCGATGTTTATTAATTGTAATTATTATTGGTAAATAATAATATATGGCTTTACTGAAACTGTCAATTATAACGCAATAATGCAGCGATGGGGTGAGCTGTTTATCATTACTGGGAACAAGGAAGTTACGTAATGTTTCGCGCGGTTTCGGTAGAACCTTCTAGAATGTTTCCCTAAAAGCAATATGTATTCGTGGTTTTCATTGGATATTAAAATAGACGCTAATGTTGGCGCGTTTTATTAGCCAATAGCAGTTCATTTATAATCTTTAGGCATGTCGAGGAGTGGGAGTATATAAAGTCGAGTCCGTGGTAGATCACCCCCAGTTCAACAAAATTCTCAATACCTTACACGTCGGTCCCTCAGTTCATCAAAATTTCGTGTACACTACATGTCGTCAGTCAGTCCTTCAGTTCGTCAAGTTACGCGCAGCAGAATTACGAGAATTATTATAAAGTTAATTCTACACAAAGTTGAAATACATAGTTAAAAGTGATAAGTAAGAAGTTATTACAAACAGTTTCAGTTTGGCGAGTATCTAAATCAATGTGTAAAAGTGTTCGTGAACGTGTTCGACAATAAAAGTTATAAAACCAATTTCTTCATTAAGTATAATTTCTGGATAAAAGATTCCTTTCCGCTTCACAACCTGCAATAGAGATACATGTTCTACCAAGATAAGATGATAGCTAGCCGGAGGACAATATACAAAACTTTAAATTCTTTTGAACCCTAATTGATGCAAATTGCTACGCCAGATGGAGCTACAAACCAAACAAGGAGTGACGTCACAAGATGGCAACGCGTGAAGTAAGCAGCACAACATGATCTACAAGTTCTAATAACTTACGCTACACAAACTACGTAAGAAACATTATTCACTCGCAAATTGGCTTCCACAACGTGGGGCTACAAATACACAAAAACATATTACGTAAACAAGCATCGACCGTCACATACGATGCCTACCTACACCCAAGTGCACTCTCTGTAAAGAAGTCATCCTGAACAAACAGCATCTTGCCAAATGCAAAGCCCTTAAAAGTGATAATTTACAGACTTTATATTGGGAAGTCAGAGGGAAAATGATGCAGATCAATTAATCCCCAGTGCCATTGGTGAACAACAACTGGTATGCAACCAAAAACATTGTTTTGAAGATTTGGAATGTTTGCTTTCTCTGTTTACCATATTTAATTAGACTTTGGGTGCAACATACATTAGCAATTGCAGCAAGTTGGACTTATCATGGTTTGAACCAATTTCAATGCTGGACTGATTGCATTTTGAACCAAAGCAAAAAATTTCTACTTGATTTAAAAGGTTAAAAATTGTGTTTTGAATCAAGGCAACATTGTAGCCCATCTTTTGGAGTAGAAACCTATTTAAAACTAATTTACGCCTGCATATGAACTTAACACATTTTGAAACATCACTCCTCATATATACCTACAATGTTTGGAATGAAATATTGGCAACATTTATCTTATTTTACCTGCATTTTCTGCAGAGTGACAACTATTTTCTACTCCTTGGCAATCTCAATGAAAATCAAAGCCTTCCTTGCAAGTGTGTACTTTTATAACTCCAATGTGTTTGTCTTCTAGTACTTAGGCTATGTAAACCCTTTATAGTATTTTAGAAATTTATGAATTGAAATTAGTTGTTTTATAGCCCATGTCTGTCAGAAAGAATAGGGCTTTTTAATGAAAGAATTATCAAAATCGGTTGAATGGTTTTTGAGATTACCCTACAATACTTAAACATACATACAAATTTTGTCTTCTTATAATATCAGAATGGTATATATAAACAAGGTAGGAGAGTACCTGTCCAAAGAAAAAAGAAATGGTTATGGACAATAAAAAGAGATGTAAATTAATTTCATCATGTGATGTTAAGTTATGTAATTATATTATTATTATAATATTATTATTTTGGTATCATTACTATTTTTATTATTATTATTATTATTATTATTATTATTATTATCATCATCATCATCATTTTTATGTTATAATTAAAGAGTGTAATATGGGTAGAATATGGCAAGATAACAGCTTGGGCTGATGTATAGCCATATTCTAAGGAAGATTGCTAGCACAAATAAATAAATAAATATATAAACTTAAGGATCTTTTATTTTCAAGGTTTCTTCAGAATTCTTGTTTCTGTATATCTTCTATCCTATTTCTCGCCATTTTCCAAAATTTATTGTCATTTTTTTCCTCTAGTAGGAAGATAGAAATGGGAAATATAGGCTCCTTCAAACAAGAATAATAGAATATTCTTGTTTGAAGTTATCTTTTATTGGTTCATGCCAATCTTTAATGTACCCCCACTTTCTCTTTGAAGACACTTGTACCAATATTAGATTCTTTTTATACTTTCATTTCTGTTCTTCCCTAATTCTGCCAGTGCTTGACCTTGATCTGACCAGATGCTGACCTGATTATTCCCTAAATTTCTTTGCAGAATAATCTGTATATATGATTTACTTTTTTGCCTAATTTTGAAGCCGCCCATATCAATACTTCATACATCCTTTGCAACTATATAAAGGATATTTCCAATTTGTATTTACTTCTCTTAATCCTATCCAGAAATTCTGCTTTGGCTATCATCTTCATCATGTGCTTCCCATTCATTGTTATTACTTAATATTACTTTTAAATAATCAAATTCCTATACTAGCTCTAACTATTGTCCATTTAGATATCCTTCAACTTTTCTTAATTTATTTCCTTTTTGGAAAACTAAGCTTAACAACAGGGATGGCCAAGGTCATAGAAACACGGACTTGTGAATGGAAGGTCTGCAGTTCAAATCCTGCCAGGCCATCCTTCCTAACTAAGGTTTCTTCCAGCTTTTCCTCAGTCTTCATAATTGGCAAATGCTGGGGAGGTACCTTAAATTTAGGCTGGAATGTTTCATTCCCAAATTATTATTTCATTTCATGTATCAGTCTCCACTGCCCATGGTGCCGTAAGAATGGATATTAAACACTACAGACCAAAAAAAAAAGAGTAAACAAGGTGAGTATAAAAAACCAAATAATGGACACGTTTCAAAATACGCCAGAGTTAAAATCTGAAAATTTAAACTTGCAATAGTGAATATTTGAGAAATGTAAGTAGGTCTTTATTCACCATTAGAAACATTTTACAGTTTCATGGTTTCGTCAATGATACAATTAAAACATTTTATATAAATCATGTTTTAAAGATAATTTTTTCTATAGTAAGTTTTGACCTATCTTTTATGGTTTCCCAGTTGTAGAAATTGAAGTGGTATACTTCTGTTATATTTATTTGTTGAGCCCCACGTTGTGGTAGCCAATTTGCGATGGTAAATTTATAATGTTATTTGTGTATGTGTTTACTCCGCGTGGTGAAGCCATTTTGTGACGTGATTCTTTATAATGTTTGTTAGCTCCTTCTGGTGTTAGCAATTTGCGGCAGTATTAGTGTTTGTTTGAAAGAATGCTACTGTTATTTTATTTAATTTTTGTTCACTGTCCTCCGGCTAGCTATGATCTTTTTGGTCGAGCACATCTCTTTATACAGGTTGTGTAAACGGAAAGGAATCTTTTATCCAAAGATAACACTGATGAAAGAATTTGTTTTACACTTTTTATTGTCGAACACATTCACTATCACATTTACACATTGATCTTGACACTCGCCAAACTGAAACTGTTATAATAACTTATTTACTGATCATTCTTAATTCACGTACTTCAACTTTTTGTATCATTAACTTTACAATATTTGAGATTTTTCATAACTCTGATACGCGTAACTTGTGAATCGATAGCCGACGTGTAATATTTCTGCTGGACTGAAGGCGACATGTAGCATACAAATATTTTCGACGAACTGACGGGGTCTATCTCTAACCTAGCCCTTTTTATACTCCTACACCCCGATATGCCTAAAGATTATAACTGAGCTGCAATTGGCTAATAAAACGCGCCAACATTAACATCTATTTTTATATCCAATGAAAATTATGAATACATATGCTCTAGGTATAATGTTCCAGCAAATTCTAAAGGAAAACGCGCCAACATTACGTAACTTCCTCGTCTCTAATAATGATAAACAGCTCACCCCCTCGCTGCATTATTGCACGCTATTATTGTCAGTTTCAGTAAGGCCGTATAAACTTACTTCTCAACAATAATTACAATCAACAAACATCTCAAATCAATGTCACATAAAAATGCATATTCATATTATAATCATTCTTTACATTTAAATAATTTATGATACAAATTACTGCATCAAAATTTTATGGGAAATTAAGAGCTTTTTCACCAGCTGTACACAGAAAACTTGAAATATATACATAGAAAGGTGAATCAGACTTGAAAAATTCAATGCCACAACTAGGATTTTGGTATTCTGTGCCTACTTATTTTTCCACTCAGGTTACTATCAGCTGAGTATTTTTGTTTGGCCTAAGGCACTGAATTTTCCAGTCTTTAGTCTACACATGGTTGGTGTGAATAAGAATGATTTCTTCAAGTTCTCTATGTAATGTCAATATATAAATTTTATCATCAAACCAATATTTCAGAATTTTGAGAAAATACAACTAATGAAATGTTTCCATATAAAATGTTTTCAAAGAATGTTGTCATGTTAAAAATACCTTTCCTTTGCATCCTTTAGAAATACCGAACATAATACAAAATACAACTTAAAGACTAATAACCTTTTTGGGAAGACAGAGTGAAGTGTACTAAGTGTTGCAATAATAATCTAAGGGGATCACTCACTCGAAAACTTCTCTGCTTTTGAGTATTTACTCGAAACCAAGTTATAGTCAAAAGTAGTGAAGTTTTCGAGTGAGTGATCCACTTGTATTTTTGTTGCAACAACAAAATGCAATATTTATCTGCTGTTTCATATTTACCTTTAGCTGCTTACTTACGGTAGTAGTGGTATTGCATGCCACCCAAAAAAGAAGAGAGGGAGATGGGTGGAAAGAGGGATAGACATAGAGAGAGGGATGGTGGAAGAGAGAGAACTTCTTGCAGATTTTCTTACATGGAAGCAGCTTTTTATTTGAAACACCGGTGAACCCACTTTTGTTTCCAGTTTTTCTGCCACTCTCTCACATTTGGATTTATCTGTTTGATCTGTACAGCTTGTACGTCATTTTTAGAGCGTCGTCTCTGACACCTACTCCAGCAATCATTTCCCTTGCATCATCGGCTTGCTTTCTTGCCATGTCCTGGCAAATGAAAAAGGGCTGGCATCTTTATTCTAGCCTAGCTGTCTTCGAAAACTGCCTTTTCAAAAAGAACCAGATTAATCAGATGGTGGACCAACTCACCTCTTGTCATCATTTCTGCTGCTGAACTTTCTATCCCTTGATTGTCTTCCCACCCAAGACATTTACCAGTACCTTGGTGGACCGACAAATGCCAGGCAGTTTTTCGTGTATGTAGGGTTGCACTTTAGTTTTTAAGTTGCCAACCGACACTTAAGAATATGGTCCTGGGTGCCAGGGCTCGGTGCATCATTCAGAATAGCATCAGAAGGCATGTTGTGGTCAATCTGTAGTCTTTTAATTGCTTCATGCCGTTGTCTTAATTGCTTCATGCCTTTGTCAGTTGTATGGGATAAGCTTTGTGGTGTGCCAGGCAAAGTGACACACTTTACAGTACCCAGTCTTAAGATAAATAATGACACCATTGTTTTTGATTCACAGTAGGTAATTCCTTTGCAACTATTTCCAGCTTCTCTAATTACCACCCAGACGTTCTGTCTATTAAGAACCAGGTTGAATCCCAAGAACTCTCTTTTAAATCCTTTAATTAGGGGTGTTACAACAATTTTTCACCATGCAGGAGCTGGAGCAAGCTGTCGCAGTCACTGGAGCACTTCTTTGTGGTTCTCCCATCACTAAGAAGTGATTTTAGTCATACTGCATTTTGGGCACTGCCTTTTTAGCCATAGTCATTTGTTGTGTTCTGACCATGTACCTTTTTGTGCTCATTGTCATCAACTATTGACTGCAACATGTTTTATTGCAGTGTCAGTTTTTAGCTCAGTTACCTGTATCCTTAGGATAACTAGCAACTATATCTCAGGTGCTGGCTGGCTTATGTTTTATTTGTCGCAGGTATGGGGCTGCCGAGTATAATTTGCTCCTTTCAGAATATGTTACCATGGTGTCTTCTGTGTGACTTTAATGTCTGGTGTTTCGCTTATCTTTTAACTTCACGTTCTACAGTTGCTGACACTGTTTTTAATTTTAATTCAGCAGGACTCATGTTTTATCTGGGACATAGTATGTTTTCAATACCCTGTTTGGTAGGTTTTACACAGTTAGGGTGCTAATAACCATAGATGTTGTGTGCCCTAAAACCCCATACTAGTATGCACTACTGCTATGCACAACATCCAGGATTAAAATGGATATTTAGTATAAGGATTAAATGTTGTTTATTGAAAAATGAGTTAGTGGGCTCTTTTCATGGACTCTCAATAACTTGAAGTGTCCAAATCTTGGTTTGTTAACATCTTCTGATAAAAAATGTTGGTGATTGTACTTTCTGTAGGCAGAGGAAAGAAGCCGTGAGGATAAGAAAAAGCGCCAGGAGCAGTTAGAGGAGGAAAGACAGAGAACTGCCCAAAAAGAGAAAGAGGAGGAAGAACGGCGACTGGAAGAAGAGAAGAAGGCAAAAGAAGAAAAAGAACGGCAAGAATATGAGGAGTATCTCAAGATGAAGGCAGCATTTAGTGTGGAAGAAGAAGGTTTTGAAGAGGGTGAACAAGAAGGAGAGGAAAATAATCTTTTGCAAGAGTTTATCAATTACATTAAGGTAGGTTTTTAGCTAACACTTATATTTATCTCTGATAGGATTTGCAATCTCAGAGTAGCTTAGGAAAGATTCATGCTTGGATTCCATACTCAGTTGATAAAATAAAGAAGTGCTGTTTTGGGTAGTGGACCAAAAAATGTAGCAGTGTCACTTTACAGAAATTCTCTTAAAAGTAATAAAATCAGGAATTCAGAATGGTAAACCTTCTATATTTTGAAAATGTACACAGTGATTTATTAATTACAACTGAATATAGGGTGAGTTGTACTGGCTACATAGATAGATAGATAGATAATTTATTTGTACGTTTTCCTACATACTTCTTTTTACAATGTTCCACTTATAAACTAACTTAACATATGTACAAATTTCCTTGCCAGCTATGCTGCTCTTTTTGCCTGACACCCTGGCCTTCTGGCTCCTCTAAACATTCCTTACTACCTTTTATCCCTATTTGCCCATCTTCTCCTTCCTCCATTTGCCTTTCTACCTTTCTTTTTACATCTTATACAGAATCTTACATCTTTATAAATCTTTCTGATTTCTTTTATAAAGTTTTTGCTTACCCCTTTCTTGCTTAATTTATATGCTAATGCTTCCCTATTTATTGTATCAAATGCTTTTTCAAAATCTGCAAAAAACATATATATCCTTCCTCTTTTCCTGCTCAAGTATTTATCTATTATAGTCTTTATTATAAATATATTGTCTATTGTTTGCTTACCTTTCCTAAACCCAGCTTGATATTCTGACAGTATTCCTTCCTCATCAACCCAGCTTCTTAATCTATCGGCCAGTATACCTGTGTATATTTTTCCTAATATTGATACTAAACTTATTCCCCTGTAATTCTCTGGTCTATTTGCTCCTCCCTTTCCTTTGTAAATTGGTACCACCATACTTATTTTCCAACATTCTGGTACATCATTCTTTTCTTTAATTTTATTTAATAATTTTGTCATCATTGTTAGCCCACTTTGCATTTCCCCATATATTTTCCAGAATTCCCCTGGTATTCCATCTATTCCTACTGCCTTACCTTTTTTTATATTCCTTATTTGCTGGATAACTTCCAGCTCTGTGATTTTACTGTCTAATTTCTCATTAAATATTCCTCCTTGTCCTACCTCTTTCATGTCTAACTTTATTCTCTTCCCATCTCCAATTAGCCTTCTAAAGTACCCTATCCATTCATTCGGTGTAATTTCGTTTTTGTCCTCTCTCTTCTTATTCATCATCCTCACTATTTCCCATATTTTTTTACTATCCTTACTCTCTATTGCTGCCTTTAGATTCTTTTCTATACTTCTCTGCCATTCTTTCCTCTTGGCCTCAAGCAAACCTTTATATTCCCCCTTAAGTACTGGCTACATAATAAATCACTTAAAACATTATTTAATGTGAAATGTTTTGAAAGTTATCGCTTTCAGTATCTGGTTAAGTAATATTTATAAGTAATTGAAACCAAATTAGAGGTATTTAATTTAATCATTAATATAAGTAAGAAGTGAATTAGTTGTAATCAGTTAATTTGTCTTATATTTCTCAAACTTTCAACTCACTCAACAAAAAAAATTTTTTTTTGTTAAATTTGTTTTATTTGTAAGTACTATGTAGCTAATCCAACTCAGTTTGTATTCAGATGGAAAAATTCTATATTTCTGAATATTAAGATACACAACTTAAAATACTTTATTTTTGCACAAGGCATTGTGATAGTTATAATGAATACATAGGTATATCTGATTCATGTACAGTATTTTTCCTTTGCAAGCCAAAACCAATGAGAGGTTGATCAGGTACCTGTAATGCTCTTGTATAAATTTGGTTTGCGTCTTTGCAAGGATATATGGAATAAAATCCTTTTGTTTCGCTATTCCTTAAGGTAAAGTCATTATTTATCAGCTTAAAATTTCAGTATTGTAATTTGTCTGTAAATTCATATCTTGAAGATCCCTGAATGAAAAAAGAATTCAGAAAAACATCCATCATCCAACTTAAAAAAAAAAATCTTATATTCATGTGACTTTCTGTACAAACCATTCTTTAAAAAAGTTTATTTTTTATCAAGATAAATAGTTTCATTACACGTTTCATTGAAGGGGATAAAGAACACTGAAGCAATAGTCAAATCTTAAAAAGCAGGTAGCTATATGCTGACTTTGAAATTTTGTATTCTTTACATGACTACGGTAAACAAACAAATGACATCAAAAAGTCATAGGACTTAGCACTTAAAAAAGGGCAAAGTATTTGAAAATTCAAACCATGAAAAATTAACATCCCAGAATTTGTTAATGTCACAATTTTTTTTTAACATAAAATGTGTGTTTTAATGAGATCTACATATTTTGCGATCATTCAGAATGAAGACTGCATAGGCTCTTTGCAGAAAATTCAATGTATACATTTTATTTGTCGTACATATGTCTTAAACATAAGGTGTTTGTATCAAAATCATAGAGCCATTTTTGAGTAAATGAAAAAATAGCGAAATATTGTCCATGAACAGTGTAGTTTGGAAAGAGACTGTCACATTCTTGGAAGATGCACGCGCTTGCACATATACATATCTTTTTCTAATTTTTTTAAAAACAAAATTTTATTCAGAGAGCCTCATAATATGTATTTCTGGTGAAATCGGAGTATCAAAGTTTTGTGTGGAATACACTACTTCCTGTACCTATCGTAGGTAGCTTGGAATGAATATCAAATTTAATTGATATTTGTAAAAGAAGCTAGAAACAGTGATGTGTTATTGAATTTATTTTAAGATGAGTCGGAGTTGTTACACTAACACATAAGTGATGTTAGTGTAATAATTCTGACTCGCCTTTAAATAAAATCAAATTTAATATATACTTAGGCATCGTGTAAGGTTGTAAGATGTTGTTGATGAAGTTCCTCCATTCATACAACTCTTGGCATAAAAAGATTTCTAATTTTGATAAGTGTAACAACATTAAATACTCAAAATGAACTTTTGATCACTTCTTTATCAAAATGCTTACTAAATTTTTGATAAAGAACTAAAGCCAAAGTGTTTAAAAATTCATCTTGAGTATTTAATATGCTAAAAAAAAACCTTCGCTGTATTTTCCCAAAAGGGGAAGAATTCAAATTTTGGCTGAAATAATTTTGATAGTGTAATTTTAAGGTACTTATTTGCAGAGCTTTTTTTTCCTGGCTGAATGCACTGGAATGGCATCCAGAACTTGGTTTTGGAACTTCTTTCTAGACTTTTACGATCAAAAGTTCATAAATAAAATTACTGATATCGAATTATTATTTGAGATGCCACATTAAAATATTTTTCATTCCAATAGTTTTAAGTTGGCAATAGTGTAGGATATCACACATCACTTCGTTATTTTGAGAATTGATACATAAACTATCATTTGGCACTTGGCTGAGAATTCATTATTCTTGTCCCTGCCTTCCGACAAGACCTGGAAACTGAAGAAGATAGTGACATGTCGAAAGTTTAGAAGCTGCTTTAAATTTGATGTAAGTAGCAATGCATGAAAGTTTTGTTGCTTTAACGAGTTCTAACATTTGTATATTCACTTCCCTCTTGAGAGTTCTGCAGCTCTTTGTCCAGAAAAAAAAAAGCTCTGCTATTATGATAAGGTTTAAATCTTATGTATTTTGCAAATAACCAGTGAAAGTCCTCTTCATTATCATTGAATCATATAGTTGGAAAATGTTAAAAAATAAGGTAAAAATACAGTATATGAAAAATATAGTTACTATTAAGACTTTAAACTTATGCCAAATAAGTTGGCTACACAAGGATACAGTATACAGAAACCATGCATAATATATCTTAACATAGTATAAACATAACATATAAATAAGTAAATTAATATGCATATTTTGTACATGGAGACCAGAAAATATGTGATGTATTAGTGAGGAAATGTATAACTGAGCTAAATATCAATGAACAAAGTTTGGTGCCTAAAAAATGTAGCATATGTATGCGAAAAACATAGGAGTGAATAACGTATAAGGGCCATTCTATACAACATTTTAAATGTTTGTCAGAGAAGTACCTAATAACATCAGTGGTTTTGATGTAGCTGTAATGAAGGGGAGAAGTTCAGGCATTGTCATGCATACTCCAAAACATTTATGATGATCTTATAGATGTGCTAAAAAATAAAACATATGATAAAGAGGAATGTGCATATTTAAAATCTATTATGGATTATTAAAAAGAGGATTATAGGATAAGGGTGAAAAGTGAGGTTGAAATAAATATTTATATTTTCATATCGAACCTTTTTTTACCATTTGTTATTTTTTTTCCACAAGATAAATACATGCCAATGCTACCATTTAAATTTCATGATGGAACTAGCCAAACTGTGGTACTAATGGTTCTTCCACACAAACCATGTGTTGGACAAGGTTGGAAAGGTAGAATCAGATGACTGAAAAATTCAATGCCATCCCTGGGAAATCCATTGTTGTAATCCTGGCAATGGCGTTGAACTTTTCAGTTGTCTGATTCTACCTTTCCAAAATGTGGTGGTTATTAAATTATAAAAATAAGGATGATTTGTGCCTTAAGGTTTAAAATCGCATGCGACGTGGTGCAACGGATGGAGACAACATAGATAGTGACTACTCCTGTGCATGTCACTTGATGCCTGCAGCAAAAGTGCAAATTTCTCTCATGGTTGGAGATCAGTGTTGAATATCATGTTCCTTTGCAGCAGGATATTGACAAATGCAAAATAAATTATTGAATTTAGTTGTAGGTGATATATGTGATCGCTGTCATATGAAGGTATATAAAATGACTAATGTAGAAGAAAGCAAAACAGATTACCACGGGGGTAAATCAAGTGAAGGGAAAGCCCAAAATAAAATGCATAAATAAATAAAGGATATTAATGAGTTTGCAAAAAAATAAGCCATGATGACGAAAGTGAAATGAACAGTGTTGAGATTTAATACAAAGCATGGTTTGTCATGTTATCTAAACAGATGTGAAAAATGCCCAGGGAGTGTAATGAATTTAGAAATTCAAATAATAATTGGAGAAAAATCTAATGGTAGAAGTTGTATATAAGAAGTGGAAACAACAGCAGCTGTTAGCAGAATGATATCTGCTCTAATACTGAAAATTTTATCAATAATTTCCTTATTTGTCTGAAACATTTTAAGCACACAATTTCATAGCAATAGCTTAATCATTGTACCTGAAACTTCTGAAAATGGAAATAGGGAGTTCATTATTATTGGTGACTATTCTGAAAACTACAGTTTTGTTGTACAGGATGCATCTTGTACAGATTTTCAAGTGTAGCAGAATGGCATTTCATTCACAACTAAAGAGGAACATGAAGAAGAAGCAGCCCGGATTTTAAATACACAGAGATTTTGGGACTGAAAACTGTATCAGGAACATGCAGCATCCACAATGTAATTCCAGTTTCTGAAAAAAAGATTGTCATAAAAACATTTTCTGGTTTGTGCGAAATCCCTCGAGAAGTTGTTCTAAATTCCCTGAGATCTCATCTTGGAGAGACAGAATAATGTGTGCTAGACAGCCAAATGAGTTCAACAGTGGCGGGTTTGGTATCTTGCGGACTCTGCGCCTTGGTTCCAGTCAGTTATTTATATTTTATAACTTCAATTCCCTTTGTGGTTATGTATTGAAACTTTTACAGCTTAAATGATATGTTTATTTAATTTTAAAATTGCATCCAAATTAAAAGGTTGTCTTTGGAGTTATAACATTTTAAATTATGCATGTGTATTCTTTTTAACAGAAAATAAATAATATAAACATAAGAATCATTTATGTGTAGCTTTTGTAGAGCCTGAGAAAATTATACACACGTGCACATTTTCAGACCACTACAAATTTTATATCTTCATAATTGCCATACTATCATCAATAATATTTTCATACTCTACCTGGTGTATATAGCCAATGTGGAAAGTAGTATTCTAAAATATTTTCACATTCCAAGTTGTGGCGGTTTAACGTTATTCTTTTTTGATGGATTGATCCATAAGTAAGGTTCAACTGGATACACACATGCACGTTTTCTTATCTCCCATGATATAGTACTGTAAACATAATCACAGTTCTCTATAAAGATTTACTCCAAGGTTGGTTGAGAAATCTCTTGGAATTCTAATTTCCTGGTCAGAAACTCATTATTAATTGGTTCATATTGTACTTATAAGCCCCTGCAATCATCTCATTCTATTCAGAAGTAGTGTTCCAGCATATAAGCTTGTTAACTATCAAGAACTACATATCAACTTCAAACTTTTTCATTCTTCTAACCTTCCTCTTGCTCCAGAAAATTCAGGATTGGAAAATCTGATTTATTTTCATGCTGTCAAAGTAAGGTCCAAACCATGCATTTATGGCAAGGTCAGCTAAAACTTGCTTTTCTGCCTTTAAGTTCATCACTAGAGAGCAAAGTAAAATTAGGGCAACATATTCAAAGATATTCTATCCAGACATCTAGCAGTGTGATGAATTTATTGAGTTCACTTAACATTAAGTACCTCAAAACTCATAACTTTTTCATGGTTTTTTTATAATAAAAATCTTTAACCAGGTGAAAAGTTCTGCTTCATTTTGTAGGGGGGTTTCAACATCTTTGCCTCCTTTTTGATCTCATGATTGTATGCTTAAACTTTGTTCTGAAAATGTTCTTTAGCTGTAATATCCAATATAAAATTTTGGAATTTATCAAATAGACTGTCAAGATTCTGACAGATATTTTACCAAGTGGAAGTTTGTCTTTAGGGAAACGTTCAGTAGTTGTTTATGTTGTGTGGAACCAAAGTTATGCTGTTGTCCTTAAAATCATTAAATCTATTGTGTGCCCATGGGTGATAAGAGAACTTGCAGTATTTTCCTCTATCCTGAATCTCTTGTAATTTTTCTCAGCAGTCAACCTACAGTAATGATAAGGTCAATGAATCCACAAAACTTGTTAAAGTGACAGTACAAGTAAGGGAAGAGTATCACTAAACGATTTTAGTTTATGATTTGATTCTAAAACTTCACTGTCTAGCTTCAAAAAATAAAGCAATTGTGATAAATATGTTGTTAGATGACATACTACCTGATGTGAATATGTGTAAGTATAAAACTTGCATCACATTGCCTCATGCTTTTCCAAGTAGGTTTCTTGAAGGCAGAATTAAAAACTCTGATGTGTTAAATTCATGTGACTTTTTCTACTGTCTATCATTTATTAATGGGTATAAAAACTATTCTTACAAAGGTTATTTTTGTATCTACTTCATTTAAGTCAACACAAAACTTTGCAGAAATAGCTTATTACACTTTAGTTATACATTCAAAGGGAATAGCAATAATCAAATGTTTAAGAACATACATTGGTTTTTGCATAACAAATTGTTTGAGCACAACACTAAACATCACAAGTAGTTATGTATAAAGAAATATAGTTTGCACCATGGTTTAGCATGGAAAACAATACAATCATATAAGTCACATATGGAATTAAAGTATAACCATAATCTAATGTATTACACTGCTGTAATGTGGGGGCGGCGACGGTTATTGAGTATTGAATGATACATGTATTATAACATGGAGAGGACTTTACCTGGTTGCCTAGCCTACCAACACCTGCTAGGTATATACTTATTTCATGATTATATAAATAACTAAATGTTGTACCTTTTGTTTTCTGAAAATAGGGATTAGGAGGCTGACAGATTATGCATTATGCTAAGCAAAAATTACTATCGTAAAGTTTATTTGTACATTGATTTAAAAAAATAAAATACTCAAATGCAATGTACAGTAGAACCTTGTTTTCATGTTCATAGATTTAAGAAATACTTTTAGAAGTTCCTGCAGAAAGGCCATAAGAGGAATGTTATTTATACATGCATTTTATGAAACTCGGTTTAACGAAAAGTCTGCCTTTAAGGAACCATTTTTTCATAAATTTGTGAATGTGCACCCTAAATAAGGAAATTTATTAGACGTGGTACTGCATTTTTACTTCTCCCAGCTTGCATCTGGTGACAGCATCAGATGCATGTGACAATTTCACTTTCTTCAACTTCTGCTTGATTCTGTAGCTTTGTGTCGTTTTACTGCGTATACTGAACACATGTAAACACAATGGTGTATAGTGCTCAACAATTTATTCTGATTTCTAGTTTGTAAATTAAAGATGGCTGCAAAATGGAACAACTTTGAAATGTGGAAATAAATCTGGAATTTATTTGTGGAACATCGCAAAGAAATATGAACTGGCTCCATCCATGCTGATGGAAATTTTGAAGTCAATGGATGCGATCTTACATTTGGAAGTAATAGTGTGTGATGCTGCAATTACAAAATGCAGGAATTTTCATGCTTTGCCTTTTATGCAAGCAAAAGAAGTTTTAGTGAAATGGTTTGCAGCAAGAAGAAACTAAAATGTTAACTGTTAATAAGTATTTTTTAAAGGAGAAGGCTAGTGAAATTCATTAAATTGAAAATAGATGACTTTTCTGCTTCCAGTGGGTGGCTTGATAGATATAAGAAATTACACAACATTACGTTTAACACCAAATGCAGTGAGAGTACAAAATGAACGTTGGATTTGGAAAAAGGCCTTTTTAACCCATCTTCTCAGTGGCTACCATCCAAAGGATATCTTCAATGGCGATAACATGGGAGTGTTCTTCAGTGAGCTTCCTAAAAAAACATATGCAATCTCTGGGAAAAAGACGTTATGGTGGGGGAAAAAAGCAAGCAGGGATCTACGGCACTCATATGCATTAACAGCAATGATAGCGAGAAACATCCCTTGCTAATTATTCAAAAAAACACCAAGGATTTGCACACTTCCATGTGATTATGACACATTTAGAAAAATCTTGTGTCACACTCACATGATCTTCTCTACCCTTTATCGTTTATTAGTGGGTATACAATCTATTCTTATAAAAGCTTATTTTTCCACCTTCATTTTAATCAAGCTAAATCTTTGCAGACATTACACATTTCATTATAGATACAAAAGGGAACAGATAATCAAATGTTTAAGAGCTGGACCATATATGCTGCTCTAAAAATACCATACTGTTTCCATGCAATCACAAAAAACAACTGTCATTCTTTTAAAGTCCTGTCGATTTAAGTATCGAACAATTCAAACCATTAATAATGGATGCCACAAAAAAACTATTTAAAATAAATTGTGTGCTTTAATGAGATCTATATTTTTTGGAAGTCATTTTCAACTATTGTTTAACATACACCAGTTTATTTGGAGGGAATTTTGTATAAAGAGGACTTTGACTTATTTCCAGAATATTCAACATATACATTTTATTTGCCAACTCAACGCACACATAGGGGGGGGGGGGGGCACAACTCACTGGCAGCAAAAAGACCGGGACTTTGGCGTGTAATTTTAACGGGAAGGCGTGGGTTTTTATATTACATTGAAAGATTACATAACACACATTACCTGGGATTTATTCACAAAAATGTTTGGCTTCTCTACATAGTTAACAATGGAAACAGGATGAAGGGAGATACCACAGACTGTAGACTGGCCACACACAACTGGTTCCAACGACCACTTACTCTCGAGTGATGCTATCTTGCCTGCACCAACCGTGTCTAGCTAAAGCCAGACAGCGCTGATGTCATACCAGACAATTTGAAACAGATCTTTCCCTTTGGCGTGGTCCACGCCAAAAGGAAAGACCGTCAAGCCGAAATATAACCAAGGAGACCCAATAATGCTATGTCTGGTAGCAACAATACAACACAACAGTGTGTCTGGTAATGACAGTAAAATTAATATATCACAATATGGCATTTTAATCAAAATCATTAGCCATTTTTGAGAAAATAAAAAATTTCGAAATGTTGGTATCAAATATTTAGCTGGAATGGAGTACCTTCCCTACCCACTAGGTACTGTATAGAAAAAGTAAAAATATTTGAATGGCTTGCAAAACATTTGTAAAATGTTTATATCTTATAAACTTTAAAATGGGTTCCTACGCATACTACATACAGTGATACATTAAGCAACTGGGCTGAGAAGGACGACATAAATAATAGTATTTGGAAAAGTAAAATGCTATGGGAAATTCATTAAGAGAGCAAAATATCAAATATGTAGGTATTACAATAAAGGGAACAATTGACAAAGGAAAAATGTTCAGACTCCACATCAGAACAAGAACGGTGGCTGCGCAGTCATAGCAGTCTTAATGTTTGTGATTTCATTCATGGCCATCAGTTGACACAGCTATGGACCTGTTTAGGTTAAAGATACTGCCTGTCCTTGTGTATGGAATGGAACTGGTGTGGGAACATCTTGCATATAAGCAATTAGAAGAGATAGGAAAAATAAAAGCCACATACCTCAAGAAGGTTTTAGGAGTATCACAGAGTAAGAGATCAAGGATGGTATACAAAACCACTAAAGAGACTTTCCCAATAGAGGATCTGCGAACGACATTGCTAATGCCTTCTAGTCAAGCCTACAATGTACTTCTACATGACTTAGGAGAGAAGAAACAGAACATATCAATGGTATTCTATGCAATGCAAGACAGAAGATGGACACGGACGAACTATGAAATACGTCATGTGACTACAAGATTGGCAGTCCATGGTTTCTACCATAAGGTGTGCTCCAAGAGGGCTTTCCATGAACCTAGTGATACCTGCATCTGTGTTTTGTGCCCCGAAAAATGTGCAAAGTACCACATAGTGAAGTGTAAGAAACTATGTAAATTTATCGCTGCTTATAGCAAGGACAACTAAACTCGTATGTTTTTATTATGCATGGTTTGTGCACTCTTCTCCTTTATTATTTAAAATGGGTTCCAAAAGAAGAAAGATCAATTTGGTGATGGTGAATTTCATTTTCGTGGTATGTTGCCAATGTGATGCAACATACGTTGGCATGTTGTTTTTTGAAACATTAAAGTTAGCTTTCTTCAAGTAAAACTGCACCAGTCATCTGCAGCCTCTGGAAATAATATGTTCCTTAAAGGCCAAATATAGAAATTCCTGGTGCAGGGAATCATTTCCTTCATGGAATGAAAAAGAACTGAAGCTGAATATACTGCAGGCAATGCAAATGTTTGTAGCAGCATGGCAATGGTTGACACTTGCCACTGCCCATAACTGCTTCTAGAAGGCTGGTTTTGGTGTCTCTCCCGAAGAAAGTGAAGAGGAGGAACAAGAAATCATGTAAGAAGACTAGGAGATGCTTCAGAAGGACGCAAATATTAAACATGAACTTTGATATATTCTCACTTCAGCAAGATATGAGGTTGCAGATATTTGTGATAATGTGTTAATGAGGAGAGGAAGAAGTGGATCAATTAGTGCTGCCAAATTTGCTAATTTTGCAATACAGTGGAGGAATTGGATATTGTCAGATGTTACCTCCGCTCCTTCAATGTTGATGAAGAGCTAATCATCAACCACATCAAATAGAGGCTTTTCTTGGAAAGAGGAAGCAAAGTACACTACACTTGACAAGATTGTTTTAAAAAATGAGAGTTAGTACCTCATCATATGACTTGTACTTCTTAGGTATGTTTGAAGAATCAACCTGCAAGCCTTAATGTCAAAAAATCTAACGCTCCATTATAATTTTATTTGTTACGGGTTGAGCTCATATGCAGCCAGTCCAGTTATGTAAACATTCGTTATTTTGGGCAATTGTGTCATAGTTTGTACATTACTTACAATCTGTAGCTAGAAGATATTGACAGACAAGAAATATCCTTGAGGATATATAGGGAAATAAAAACATATGGGAGAGAGAAAAGTACATAGAGATATGTAATAAGGACGAGAAGGATTTGCATGTGTGACAACAGGAGTTAGAAACTTGAAAGGCATAATGAGGATATAGTAAGATGTCCAATGTTTGGAGAAGTGAACATGGATTTCCACTGTTTATTATACTGTAATCAAACAAAAACATGGAGAGAACAATTTTGGCAGTATTAATAAGGAAGATTCTGATGTAAAAGGGGATAAAAATATAGAAGCTATGGGTAACTATTTGCGTAAGGTCAAAGAGAAATAGTTAAGAATGACTTCAAAGGAGATGGCTAAAGGCAGACGGACGAAATAGATGAAGTGTAGACAGTGGGTCATCAGTACACAGAAAACCAGGAGAGGTGTGTATTTCGCTCTTACAATGTATCACATTTTACTTCTTATTACAAAGAGTTTGGTGAATCTTTTGCTGCTAATTTTTAAAAACTTTAATTCTTTCAAATTAGTTTGCTTGCTGTAGTTTGTACATTAAAAATTCATTAAATCAAGATTAAAACATAACTGTATTTATTTTTCTTAAAAAGGGGTTTTCCTTTTATGGCTGGAAATTAATTTCATTAAAAGTGTTTCTACCATACTGAAATAAATGTTATGTAAATTGTGTCTTTACTTTCTCTACTGCTTATAAAGTATAAAAGCTAAAAAATTTGATATTGAGATTTCACTGGAAATACATGTTTTGAGGCACCTGAATAAAAAAAGGAATTTTTAGAAAAAGCTCTGTTAACTTGTGTGCGTGTGTGTGTCTGTGAACAATGTAACTTACATACTGAGTTTGGTATTTTTCCAAGTTTTCGTTTTTAAGTTCTATATCTCCCAAGGATGCAACAGGAACATTTTCAGGAAATTTTCAAAATATCCCCCCAGCTAAGCTATCCTTTATATGGTAAATTTTTCATTATTTTAGATTTTCTCAAAAATAGCTCTAATGATTTTCATTAAAATACCATATGTTTAAGATACATTTGCAAGACAGAATTAAGAGGACTTTACAGGCTTTATTTGAGTGAATTTTTTATAAGTTCTAAACCATAAGAGATAGATAAAACTTTCTACACAAAACCTGTATATCTCATTAAAACATATAATTTATTATAAGTTTTTTTTACATTAACCATTTCTGAGATATTCTTTATAATTGGTTTGATTTGTCAAATGCTTTTATATATTTTTCAACTGAAAATTGTTATTTTTTTTTTCATATTCATTTAAAGGAAGTGGATTTCAAAGCCATCACATAGTGACCTGCTTTTAATAGTATATTATGCAACGAGACCATAATGGTAGTGAATAAAATGCGAGTATTATTATTAACCGAGCTTCACTTCGCTCAGTTAATAATTATCATACGAGCGTTTTAATCAGCATTATAGTCAAGTTTCATACGACTGTTTATGCTCGGCCATGTATTAAATTAAAGGTTTCATAATTATTCGTTTCTGGTTTGAGTGATGTGTTACAATCATTATTCCTTTATCTATGGTTACAATACAATGACCTTGTAGCACCTGTGTCAAACAAGGTTGCTAGCATTGTGAGACATACTACACAGAATAATTGATACTTGCGCTTTCACAATGTTACGTGGCCACTTCTGATTGGTCAAATACCAATACTTTAATGAACAGGTGTACTTTAATGAGGCCCATTAAACTACTGCTACCAGGCGTATAAATACTACATTTTGGCATGGTCGGGCATAAAAGGCTTTAACTATCGCTTAAGCCTACTGTATTCCCATTGTGCATACAACAAAATATGTAATAACACCATTTCTGCAAATGTTTATCTCAAGATGAAGCAGGTAGAAGAATAAGCATTTGTAAAAAGTGGGTAGAGAAAGCCATGTGCATGTAACATAATTTTTTTTTCAGGTGGTAAGTTGCTATTCTTTTTTCTCGTGATCATGCAAAGAGCATATAATTTCATTGACACGCTTTTTAAAAGTCCATTGCGTTGTCCTATTATCTCTATACCTACAATGTGTAATGTAAGTTTGTCTTGATTAACAAGAAGTGGGTAGAAGAATAAGCTTTTATAAGAAGAGCAAGTAGAGATGGTGAATCATTATTCCAGTATTGTTTCCAGTTTGGAAATAAGTAACATTTTGACATAGTGTGGGACAAAATGAGCTACTGCAAGGAAAAATCTGATATGTTACATTCAAATTCTTATGCAAGCTTATTATTCTGTCTGCTTCATGTTGATCAAGATAAACATTTCATTGTAGGTACAAGAGAGATGGAAGAAACGGAATTGACAGTCAGGTGATTAAAAGCGGCTTGCCATGGCCTTAAAATTCCATGCTCTTTCCATGACATTGCGAGAAACAAGTGAATTTTAAAATGTTGAACAGATTATTGAAACCAATTTTAACAGATATCTCAGAATGATTGATGCCATAAAAAAGGTTATTTAAAATCAATTGTGTCTTTTAAGGAGATAAAAAAAAAATTTGCTTCTATCTCTTAATGTTTACCAGTTATGAAAAATTCCTTCTGAATGAAGTATACTTCACAGGCTATCCAAGTAAATTCAAGACATACATTTTATTTGTCATATTTAAGATATTTACGTATGATATTTGAATCAAAATTGTTACAGTCATTTTTGAGAAAATAGAAACATTTTGGAAAATGTTTCATGTAAAGGTTCATTCGTGTAGAGGGATTTTATTGAAAATCTTTGTCACAGCTTTGGAAGATACTAAGTTTGGTATTTATCTGACTTTTTGTTTTTGAGTTAATGCTGTTCAAAGATACAAGCATATCCTTTTCTAAAAAATGCTTTTTGGATTCAGGGGCCTCAAGCATGTATTTCCGGTGAAAACTCAGTGTTGAATTTTTGGGAGGAATACATTACCTTTTCTACCTACTATATTCATAGTAGTGAAAGTAAAAATTGTTACCTTTTTATTTACAACATTGACAGTTATGATGCATCAAAAAAGGAAAAGAAAGAAACAAAAAGAACTTCAAATTTAAGGCCTTTGCTTGTTTTCTGTTTGTGCACATGCTGTTTCTGTTTTCTTCCCTTCAGCAAAGTTGTGAAAGATGTTATTTTTAGTTTCTCATAAGATTGCTATTTAAATTTTTGCAGAACATGAAAGTCGTCGTACTGGAAGATTTAGCTAGTCATTTCAAGCTGAAGACCCAGAATGTAATTGACAGGATACAACAACTGCAAGATGAAGGTATCCTCACTGGTGTTATAGATGACCGAGGTAAATTCATCTATATTTCCCAGGAAGAACTGGAAGCTGTTGCTAAATTTGTGAAGCAGCGTGGACGAGTTTCGATAACAGAGCTCGCAGAGAGCAGCAATCAGCTCATAAATCTTAATCCTAACATTAAAACGACTGTATCAGCATAGTACAAAAAATATTGCTGCTTAGAAGCTTCTAGAACACTGATATTCAACCACACAAAAGGTGGTGGAAGATGAATAAAACTTTTTTAACTGCCTGAGGATAAATGTGATATGCTAGATTTCTGTATAGATAATCATTTTAAGTATTAATATAATAATTAAAAGTATTTTGTTATTAGTTCAGTATCCATGTGATAAATTAAACATATAGTAACCATGAAGTGTATGAAATGCAAATACTAACCAGGTGGTGACTTTATGCTTTATTTATGTTGTTTGTTTAATACAAGATAAATGCAGCATAAGTAGCTGCTTATTCATTTTCATCAAATATACTTCATGCTATATATTACATGTTCCCTCTTACTTCTATCCTGACATAAACAAAATGTCAAAGCAGTTACATTGGCTGTGATTAGTTTCTTTAAGGGATATTCAAGAATCTAACTCTGTCTTCAGAGCCAAATGAGAACTAATTTTGATTAAGAAAGATGTATTATTTAATACTTTAATAGCCATGAGCCCTATCAGATGTTAATAATATTGTGATGGGTGCCTTGGAGCAGGGTGTGGTTGGTTGTAGACAGGGAGAGTAAGCTGCTCTCAGCTTTACTAAAGTGTTGAGAATGCAAGTAGAAATCTCCAGAATCCTCCCCTTCCCTCTTTTTGATTTTGTGTGAAACTTTGAAAAGGCACTCTCAAGTATAAAAGGAAAGCTTATTGCTGGCTCTGCATTAAATTCAATTGTGTGCTGGTGTTTCCTCAGCAGTTGTCTGTACAAGCAGAGAAGAAAATGAGGTCCTGAGTTTGACACATTAGTGAGTGACTGGAAGAAAGAAGAGTGGACTAAGCCACAAAAGTTGATGGTTTCATGTATTAGGAATTCACACATGTTCTTCCCGCTCATTGCAGTTTCTAAACAGCAATTTACAGCAACAGCAAAACCTGTTTATCCTTCTAGGACATTACCAAAGTGATATATTTCAATTTATATTGGAATAGAAGAGGCAACATGCTTACCACAAACAATTTTCAGGAATGACTCAGGGTAGCTGTACAAAAATTTTCAATGGCCCAGAGTGAAGGAAAGCAAGTTCCAGAACAGCAAAAAAGTCAAAATAATTATAGAAAAATATACATATTGTAAATTTTTAAAATATATAGAATTAGCTGACAAAATTTATTTTTAACAAAGAAAAGGAGAACTTAAGTTGTGCATGTGCTTATATTCAAGCTTTGTTCCAGTTTACTATTGGCAGTGTGTAACTTTCAAATTCAGAACAGTAAAGATATTTATGTCACTCGCATAAACATTGAAAGTTTACCATAATACATATTTAGGTATGTACACTTGCTCAAAAAAGTAAAGATAAAAAAAAAACTAACCTTCAACACTTAGACATGGGCCTGTTTTGTGCAAAGGAACAGCACATTACAAGGTTCACATCAATAGCACCACTGGCTGTAACAGAGGCTTGGGTAGTGATAAACATAAAGCCTTTTAGTAGTGATGGGACGATACCACAATTTCTTGATACTCGATACCAATACTGAGTTTTGAACATCGATGCTCAGTACTTTATAAAAAAAACTGTAAATGTGATAACTTATTCTTTGAATTATGTCATTAGTAGTTTTGTAGATACATACTTTGTATTGTATTCTAGTTCCGAAATTGTTCCTGTTTGACATTCTCTAAATAGCAGCAATTTTTTTATCTTGATAATGCCAGGAGTTATGAAATCCCCTATTTATTATTAAGCAAGGTTAATTAATTAATACTAATAATTTCTTTGCTTCCTTTTTTATGTAACTATATTTTGTGCTAAAAACTTTCTTTTAAAAGATTTTCTATCCATTAAAAAACAAATACCAGCAATTCTTCTTTATTCTGAAAATATAAACTAGAAAATAAGGCACTTTATATGACTTCTGGTCGGCAGTGTGTCAGATATAGCTACGTGTGTACAGTGCTTTAACCGGTTCTCCCTCCACTCCGCGTGTCAGTGCATGTGCGACCATTGCTAGTGCGAGTTTTGTTCTTTGTGGTTAAAGTGTGATAGTCCTGTTATTATGCCAAGAAGTCCATTTACTGTAGAACACCACATATTATGTATGATTCCTACATGTGAACGGAGTCTTCTAGACAAGTGACACGGCTATTTATAGACAGATTCCCCAGAATCTGTGCGCCTCACAGAGACAGACAGTTCGTAGTCTTGTAAACCGATTTAGAGAAATGGGTTCTGTTCTTGATAAGAAACCCAAAGTAACTCGCCGTGTTCTTACAGAGGAAACACTCAATGAGATAGAACAAAGGTTAGAACATAGCCCAAAAATATCTCTGAGTAGGTTATCACAGGAAACGGGAGTTTTACAATTCTCGGCTTGGAAAGCCACTAAACTTTTAAAATTAAAACCTTATAAGTTAACCGTAATTCAGAAACTGCAACTATATGATACTATGAGTAGAGTAAATTTCTGCAGTTGGGTGCCGGGTAAAGTTAATGATGGCTCTATAGACCCAAAGTTAACTTTTTTCACAGACAGAGCATGCTTTTCTTTAAATGGCCGTGTATCGACACAAAGCAACAAATACTGGAATGCAGAAAAACCTGATATTGTACACGAAATGCCATTGCATGACCAAAAAGTTGGTGTTTGGTGTGCTGTGAATGTGTACCGAATAAGGCCTACATTCTTTGAGGATACAGTTAATGATCAGAGGTACAGGGATACAATAATCAAACCATTCTTGAAATATTTGTGCGACATTGAATGCACACAGGCATATTTTCAACAAGACTCTGTTAAGGCACATACAGCTGATCTCTCATTGAAATTAATTGTGGAAATTTTTGAAGATAGGGTCATCATAAAGGACTATGGCCGGCGCGCTCCCCAGACCTTATGGTATGCTACTTTTATTTATGGGGGAACTTAAAAAAATAAAGTGTACTGAAACAACCTGCATAAATTGGAAGAATTGAAAGACTATCAGAAGAAGAATTAATGCATGTTAATAAAAATTTTCTTAAAAGGCGTGAGAGGCGTGGCAGCACAAGGACGTCATTTCCAACACCTTCTGTTGTAAAGGTATGTGGTTATTGTATGTATGTGAATCTATGCGCTTGAGTTCAGGGTCTGTGAATATTCAACTCAGCCGGCCAGGAGTCAGGTAAGCCACTGTATATTTTATATGGCTCAACTAAAAATGTGTATCTTAACACCATTCTACCACTAGTCATATGTATTTTTTCTTCCGATAATTAGCCATATAACATTCAGAAACAGTAAGTTTGTGGATTAAGCCTCTGTACTACCCACCCTCATACATTAGAATATAGATGTTCAATACAAAGGTTTGGCTTGCATAAACACAAACTAACAGATGGGAAAGAACAAATATTTCCATGCGCTGTATTATCTCACGTCTTAAGTTTTGATTTGTTTCTGCTGAATTCACAGATTTTGGTCACCAGAGTAGGTAAATGTAATGGCTCAGAATGCGTCACCAAGTCAGGCTATTGCAGAAATGTGATTAGTGCATCAGCTAACTCAGCTTCACTAACAACTCAGTTAATGCTGCATGTTAGCGAGTACTTCTATTCCTTCCCCCATTGTTTTGCACGTTTTCATTTAGACACAAGAGTCTATGGAATGGAGCACAGGAAACACAGGCAAGGTCTGTCAAGAACTATAGTCCAGCAACACTTTGGGGACATGTGTGAGGAAATAACGTGAAGCCTCAACTCCATTCATTCCTTGTGTAGCATAAAGTTAAAACAACTACTTTCAATAATGCAAAATTGAAAAGTATCGAAAAAGTATTGGAGCTTTATCTCAAAGTATTAGACATACTTTGATAGCACCGAGTATGGAGGTATCGTATGGAGGTCCCATCTCTACCTTTTAGTAATGTTTGTGACACAATACTTCACTTAAATTGACTAAAATTTGGATTTTTTAAAAGCCCACACTTTCATTTTCAGCTAAAGGTTAACTGCTGCCAAGATGAAAGTGAGGGCTTTTGAAACATGTCTGAATTTTAATAAGCATAAGCAAAGTATTGTTTCACAAATCTACTCAAATATTACTAAATTATTATAGCCTTCTCTGTTACAAGCTTCTTTTCAATTTGAAATTAAAGATAAAGCTGTTTGAGATCTTTTATGTTGGCTAAAAAAAGAAAAAGTATAAATGGGCTTGTCTTTCCATCAACAAGCAAAATGCATATTTAAACTATTTTTTTTCTTTTGTGTTGAAAAAATTATGAGGTGAAATAAGTTGAAGGGTATTCTTGCCTAATAATAGAAACTAAAAGTTTGTAATTTCTTGTAAATAAATAAGAGAGTAATGGAAAGGACAAACAATCTCTGCCTAATGATGTAAAGGCAAATAGGGTAGAATTAATGTGAAAGAAAAGAATTTTAATGTTTGTCCACCATCCATGCGCAATAACAGCATTGACTGGCCCTGTAGCTCAGTCAGTAGAGTACCTGCCCGCTGTGTGAGGGGTTCGATTCCCAGCCGGGGTTATTCCCTATCCTCCCCCAGAGTCTGTATGAATGGGAGTGTGATCTAATGATTAAAACCCAAAGTTCACTAGAAACCTGACTACAAGTGAATATGAGTTAACACCATTGCCTAGGCAATAATATGTTCTAAAGGAGAGGCAGCCAATAACACCATTGTAGTTGAAAGGCAGGGTATAAATGCAACTAAAAAAAAAGTAAATAAAATAATAGCATTAATTCTTCATGTGTACAAACCCACAAAATATATAGATAGATCTATTTTATGCTTAGAGGAGTATCCAACACTGTGTGCTCTCTATGCAATCCTCTGTGCCATAAATTCAATTTAGTAGAGCTTGTTGAATGAAATAGTGTCTTTTCCTCTCCAGTTAGTAATTTTCATCGTTAGAAAATCACATTTCACTTAAGATTTTTACATGTTTGTATCAAATCTGTCAATCAGAGGACAGCATTGAGCAAAACAGGTGCAAGTCTGATTAACCAAAGTAAGTTTGGGGCTGTTCACAGTGAAAGAAGCACTTCAAACGATGAAAGTCAAAATAAACGCTCATAGCTTAACTAATTTATTACCTAGAACATGTTTTGCAGGAAGTTTCCTTCATCCTCGGTTAGAGTTGACTGTCAGAATGTGATGAAAAGCTTTTAACTGGATGTTTGGTCATTTTGGAGTGGCATGTTGATCAACTTGCAGTTGGGATTTTCCTTTGCATGTATTTCAGAGTTCATTAATCGATGCTCCAACTTCACGTAACTTATTCTTCCAAGTTGTTAATCGAGTGTGGTGGTGGTGAACACTTTTAGTTAAATGCACCTCTTATTCTATGTCATGGTTATCTTTACAAAAATGATGGGCCACAGCAGATATATTCATTTCTCAAATGTTCTTTCAATCTGGTGCCTATTTTATTTATCATCCCAATGTAAATTTGTTGGATTGTTTACAAGTAATGTGCCATGCCAGATTTGTTTCTTTTGTTGGCTTTTTGTCTATTTTATTAGAGATTAATAAATTCTTGAGTCTGAATCTATTCTATGGAGACAATCTAATACTGTACTCCTTAAAATACTTTTTAAAATTGATGTGTGACTAATGATATGTTGAATCTCTTATAAATTAGCCTTTTGTTTTTTGGTGAAAAGTAGTGCTTTACTGAATTTTCTTGATCTTGAACTTTATCTTTCTATCCATTTAATATTTGCCCAAATCATTATATTCTGCCTTGTTTAGTATATATTTTGGTATTGTAATGCAGTAATGGGGGTGTTAACCGTGGTTAAGCTATTGTGTATTGCCCTGAATCAAAACCATCTGCTTTTATGTAATTATCTGAATGTATATTTTCAGTATATATCAAATTCTAGTTTTGGGCAATTTCTTAGCAGTTTTGAAGGCAACAAAGGGTAAAAAGTTCATTTATCTCTTTCTCTGTTGAAAATTTAATTAATTTTTCATGCTATTAAACAACTTTAAAGGTATCGTATAATTTACTACTGCCATTATATCATGTCTAGACTATACTTTGGAAAGCTCTGGCTTTTCTTTTTCCCTGCACTAATTTTTTGTATAAGTGTACGAAGCTACTGCATCAGTGATAAGCAAGTACTTAAAGTAACTAGAATATGGCAGAAATTCTGGTTTTATAAGCCAGCACAGGTAGCTCAAGAAAAAGTTGCTGGTTCTGATATAGTCATCTTCACAGCCTTTCTTTTTCTACAGTATACCTCCTTCACTTATTTATATGAACTCCTTCATTGCAATATAGTTTAGGAGACCAGAAACATTTAAAAATTTCAGTACCAAAATGAATTTCTAGTGAACAAAACAAGCTATCATTGGGTCAAAAAAAAATATTGTTGAAGCAAACCGAACACAAAATAGGAAAGTATGCATAATCTTATCTTGAATCAAATATTTCCTGGAGATTCCTGAAAACTTTTGTTAGTGCTAATTTCACTTTGAAAGCAACTTTTGTCTTTAAACCAGAGATCAATGAATAAATGTAAATGAGCGCAGGACTGAACAGTAAAACACTATATTCTGAATTTTAAAAAGATAATACCTGATAGCTGTATGAAGACTATGGATGCATAAAGAAGTAAGTTGCTAGGAGAGAGAGGGGGAAGGAGGTTGAATATCACTTAAATAGGAGAAAAAAAAATTAGCTGTGCATTTCTTTTTTCTTTTTAAAGAACACAAATTCTATGTAAACTATTTCACAGAAACAAATAACATACTATTTATTAGCTTATTTTTTATTATCAAAGCAATTGTTATTAAGTATAAAATTTTATTTTTAAACAGTCTAATATGTAAAAATACATCACTGTCATTTTGTTTGAAAATAGCTATGTACATACATTTTATAGTACATAAGTCAAAATATCATATGTGGCTTTGAGCCCAGTTCCTGTTCTCTGAAAATAGAAAAGCACTATTTTCATATTTTACATCCATGTAAAAATACTCTTAAGTAAAAATATACCATAGTAAAAATAATCTTCAGATTTTTCAATCAAAAGATCTACAAGTGTACAATTTTCAAAATGAAATTGTTTATTTATATATATAATATGAGTTAACACCAGGTCTGTCATTTGCCTTGCAAATGTGACAGAAAATAAGCTAACAAGCCCAAAAATGTATAATGACTGCTTGACATTTTTAAATATATTTTATAGTTATATACTTGTGTGTGTTCTCTGTTGATCTTACAGCATTAGAAAGCAGATACACTGTACTATCTGCATATTCCTTTTCAACATTTGCATTTCTCTGACTGATCAAGAAACTGTGATAGTTACCATGGGAGAAGCCAAACTTTGCAATTGCTTACTTTGTTATGTACTTGAACTAGTTTGCAGAGCATTTGCTCCTATTCTCAGCCAGAAATTAACTTCTGATTGGAACTGTTTCAATGAGGTAGCTTCTGTTGGCAGCATCTGCAAAAGGGGTCTGGTGAGGGGACATCAAAGTTCACTAGTTATACTTTACTACCACACACAGTTACTACAAAAGGCCTAATACCGGAGAACATATTTTATATATTTGAGAACAAGGAGCACCTAATGAACTTGGTTCCCCTACCACACCTTCCTTTGTAGATTCCATATCTTGCCAAAAGAAGCTACAGCACTGAAATAATTTCAGCCAGCAGTCAATTTCCAGCTGAGGATGCAAGTAAATCCTCCCAAATTTAATTTAAGTTTCATCTCTAATGTTTACAAGTTAGTAAATACTTCAGCATTATATACTCTATTTTGAATTCTGATATTACTCTAATAAATTTAGAAGTGAAAACAATGAGCAAACATAAGTTGATGATCATTCCAAAAATAAATCTAACCAGCAAAAACAATTTCTTTCTCATAAAAATAGAGCGGATGCTTTGATATAATATCAAAATCATATTTATCAAAAGCATTAGAGTAGGTAATAATATATTATTATTATTATTTTATTAAAAGAAACATTTTACTTTTTGTGGGTTAGATCACTATTCAGGGTTTCTTTCAAATATACTTTCTAAAATAACTGCACAATTATCACTCCAGTTATTTAGATATTTTATGAGGCTTGCTAAGATGAAGATGTTAAAAAAAAAAGTCCCCCCCCTCTTTTTTCTTTAGCTAATGTCTGTTAATAAGAGAGATCATATCAGTCAGTGTAAAAATGAGATGGTAACAGGTACCTAAGTGCTAAATTTGATTTCAACCTATGGGTGAATTTTCAGGAATAAATTCTAACTATAAATTCGTGACTGGTAGCCTATTACAACTGGAATGCAAATTCGAGATGGCAGCATGAAATACAAGAACATTATCCCTACACCAGCATGGTAGTTGACATTTTATTAAGGCCTATTCTATAATTCAGCTTTTTTGAAAAATCCTGCAATTGAATATGCCTAATTATCTTCACAATGAGATTCATCTGCATCATTCCTAATGGTGGTATGATCATCTTCAGGTTTCACACATTTATAGCAGTAACAGGTAAGTAAGTACTTTCCTCTGTAAAAACAAAATCACACATAGCAAAGGTTTTAGGCTTGATAACACATTTTATAATAACCATTTACTTAATTACAGAGGCAAATAATATGCAAGATTAGTAAATTCAGTAAATGAGTGCAATTGCTCTACAAAGGGAAAGTACCTAAATCACAAATTAATAAGTTAATGACTCATAAATCAATCATTACATCAAATAGCAAAACTTCTATTTCATGTCCTTGAGGACCAATCACAATGAACTGACAGCTACATGCTGACTCCACATGGTATCTCAGTTGCCAATTCTGTATTCCCATTTTTAGTTAATGGCAAATGATCACTGAGGAGTTACGATGTGGACACCAAAGTAAAACTGCATTAGTCTTCTAACAAAGATAATAGAACATTTTCCATTTTGTGGGTTGTTTACAGAGAGAAAGAAATAGGACCATCCCTCCATTCCTGTTTGATATATGTTGCAAAATCATTATAAGAATTCCTCAAAGAAACATGTCAAACTGCATTTACTGAATGAACTTTATCATGAGTGACAGCTTAAACTGAAACACTTAAAAAAACATCTGATAATAAAAGAAAATGTTTTGGAAAAATTAATCAGTTGTGAATGTGTGCTCATGATTTTACCTGACTTCATTGTTTGTATAATAGAGGTATCTACATGCACTCCTTTGTTGTAAGATTCCTCTTTCTTGATTAGAGTACCAGTGATGTGTCCAGTATACCTTTTCAAACTGTACTGTATTTGTTCTGAACACTATGTAATGTCTGACTTGGCTATGTTCAATTTTGTAAAACAGACCACTTCTAGTGTTCAAGGAGAAAAGTGTACAACGTTTACAGACCATTCAGTTTGTTGTAGTGTATAACCAGAAGCTCAAAACTATTTTGCAAATGACTTATTTGTAGTCACATGTTTACTGAGAAACTTAAAAGGAGGACTGAAATAAAAATTCACATGTCCATTTTATTTAATATTCTGCAATATCTTGTGTTGTGGATAATAATGTTGAAAACTACAACAATGTATGACTTACCATTCAAGATCTGCAGGATATTTTCCTCACCAGCAGTGCACTGTGGTGATGCAAGTCTCCTGCTGGAGCAGCTGATCAGTTAAAGCATTAAGTTTCAACAGGAATGCATAGTCACAGTAGTGCCTCGAATACTATGTTTTAAAATGTTACTTCTTTGAACTCATCTCATTATTTAGTATTTTATTATTATTTTTTTTATTTTTGTGCTGTTTTCACACAAAGATAATTGGAGCCTGGTGCTGACAGCGGTAAGAGAAGGTTGTGCAGAGTGAGAGCTGACACGATGATGGGTATAGACATGGAAGCAAACAGAGTGTGGATAGGCAGCTCCAGGAGAAGAAAAATCACGAAAACGGGAAAGATAATAATAGATTTCCAAGTATGGGTGGCGGCAGTAATCCTGATGGTGCTAATAATTGGAGTAGAGATGAATCCAGGGCCAGTAGAAATGGACCAGTTAATGGAATCTCTAAAGGCACTTGGAAAAGAATTAGGCGAAAAAATGGATAAAAATACAAGACTACTCGAGGAGGTTATGAAGATGCAGAGAAAAGAGATGCAACAGCAGATAATGGATTGCAGGAGAAAAATTGAAGATACAGAAAAAAGGTAGAAAACAGAAGCTTAGAAGAAATAGTATACAAGATCATGGAAGAAGGGCTAGGTATAAAAATATTTGGTTGGGAGATAGAGGACATGTTCCGAATTGGAAAAAGAGGAAGAAAACCTAGACCCATTGTTATAAAAATAATGACAATGGGAAAAAGGAAGAAAAGTTTAAGGAACGCCAGGAAGATAAGAGGTGCAAGAAGTTTTATAGAGCAAGACTACACGGGAGAGGAACAAATTTTGAAAAAAGAACTAATATCCAGGATGAAAGAAGCAAGAGCAGTTGGGAAAAAGGCATTTTTGAAAGGTTTAAAATTATTTGTGGAAGGTAAAGAATGGAGTATGAGTATAAGGAAGAATGAACAAGAAAGAATGTGTGAATATCAACAGAAGCAATGGCCTAGGGCACATTCAAGTCAAAGAACTGAGAGAACAGCTGAGAGTTGGTAGCTTGGGGAAAGTAGGGGAATGCAGCTGATCAAACCACAGATGCGACAGGCACGCGAAACAGTCAGGGAAGGAGTGTAGAAGAAACCAGGGTGGAAAAACCAGCAGTGCAGGAGGGGGAGGAGGAGCTAACATTGGTTGCAGCGGCGAGCAGTGATGATGATGATGATGATGATGATGATGATATGCGGTTTAAGGGCGCTAAACTGCTAGGGTCATCAGCGCCCTTACAATGTGTAAAATATAAGGTCAAAATATAAAAGGTAAAAAAACCGCATAATTAAAAAACGGGACACAAACCCGCGATGTCCAAAAAGTTAAAACTAACAATAGAATAACAATAACAACAATAATAAAAATAACAACAAGAATAACAATAACAACAATAATAACAATAAATATATCTGAACAACCAACACACTAAAAGCATAGCCAATAAAAGATTAAAACGTGTCAAGAACTGTAGAATGCGAGGGACATGAGCGCCATATGTCACTGGGGAGTAAGTCCCTATGAAAACATACAGAATAAAATAACAAAGCTAAAAGACGCTCAGCGCATCAAATGCGACGATTAAAATCAATGTCACTTATAAAACGTAAAAGACATTCTACAGCATGCGCGTCGTCTGCCAAAACGTTGGCTATGCCAACAGGCAGACCCACGCGAACGCGCAGTGGAGCTAAAACTTGACACTCAGTTAAAATGTGACGCACCGTTAAGGGCACGTCACACTGCTGACACAGCGGAGCGGGATCACCACTGAGCAGGTAACTATGACTAAAACGACAATGTCCAATTCGTAAACGGGCTAAAAGTACCTCTTCCCGACGTGAAGAACGAGAAGAGGTACCCCAGATTAACGGGAGAGGCTTAACCTCCCACAACTTGTTCCCCCGGAGGGCCGTCCACTCATCGCGCCAGCGCGAGAGGATGCGGCGACGTAAAATAACACACGAATCTGACGAGGGAACAACAGAGGTAAAAAATCTGGGTAATAAAATCGCCGATTTCGCAGCGGCGTCGGCAGACTCATTACCTGAGATGCCCACATGACCCGGAATCCACATGAAGGACACGCTGATGCCAGAGACACCAAGCGAGTGCAGCAGGTCATGTATGCGCTGTACAAGCGGGTGGTAATGGTACAGCGCAGTAATAGTCTTAAGGGCACTCAGAGAGTCCGTACAAATAAAACAGTGCTGTAAGGCGTGCCGCTGAATGTATAAAATAGATTGATAAATGCTAAAAAGTTCGGCGGTAAAAATTGAACATTGTCCAGGTAAACGAAACTTAAAACTACAGTGACCAGAAACAAAGGCACATCCAACTCCAGCTTCAGTCTTAGATCCATCGGTAAAGATAAAATGGAAGTCCCCGAATTGAGCCCGTACTTCTAAAAAAGCCGATCTAAAGACTGAAGCAGGGGTCTCAGTCTTCGGCATTGACGTTAGCCCAAGGTGACAGTGGGCCTCAGCGCGGGACCATGGAGGAAAACGCGTTTCCCCCCGTGGAAGGGCCGGCGCTGGCGTAACGTCCAAATGCCGAAGTAGCAGTCGAAATCGAACCCCTGGAGGGAGCAATGCAGAGGAGCTAACTAAATATTGCCGGTCAAGCGAATGGCATTCAATCGACGTAACACAGATGGACGTGCCGACGAATAAACAATACACCCGTAATCAAGCTTGGATCGGACCAAAGAGCGATAAAGGCGAAGAAGGACGGTCCGATCAGCTCCCCAGGATGTGCCACTTAAAACACGTAAAATATTAAGAGAACGGTCACACTTTGCTTTTAAAAAGGAAACGTGCGAGGTCCAACACAACTTCCTATCAAAAATCAACCCCAAAAATTTCGCCTCGTCTGCAAACGGAAGTATCCCTGGCCCAAGATGGAGAGAGGGCGGAGGGAAATACTTCCGGCGCCAAAAGTTGATGCAGACGGATTTCTCGGCGGAGAAATTAAAGCCGTTGGCGTTACTCCAGGCGTAGAGACGGTCGATACAGCTCTGGAGACGGCGTACGAATAGACAGGTCCGCCGTGAACTACAATTAATAGCGAAATCGTCAACAAAAAGGGACGATGAAATGCCAGGTGGAATACAATCAACAATGGGGTTGATAGCAATCGCAAAAAGTGTGACACTGAGTACAGAGCCCTGCGGTACTCCGTTCTCTTGAATAAAACGACGAGATAAAACCGAGCCCACACGTACACGAAAGACGCGGTCCGTCATAAACTCCCGAAGAAATATGGGAAGACGACCGCCGATATTCCAATCGTGAAGTGTACGTAAAATGCCGCTCCTCCAACAAGTGTCATAAGCTTTCTCCAGGTCAAAAAATACAGTCACGATTTGACACTTTCTCAGAAATCCATTCATAATATGCGTCGACAAGGACACCAGATGGTCGACGGTAGAGCGATAGCGACGAAACCCGCACTGAGCGTTCGCTAGAAGTTTCTGAGACTCAAGCCACCATGTCAACCGCCCGTTGATCATGCGCTCCATCACCTTGCAAATGCAACTGGTGAGGGAGATAGGGCGGTAGCTGGAAGATAGTTGGCGATCCTTCCCAGGCTTAAGTATAGGGACAATGGTGGCTTCGCGCCAAACGGAAGGAAAAATGCCGACTTGCCAAATACGGTTATAGACCTGTAAGAGAAATAGTTTACTGTCGGCTGAAAGGTTCTTTAACATCAGGACATGAATGCCGTCCGGCCCGGGAGCGGAGTGCCGAGAGCAATGAAGAGCGTGCTCCAGCTCCCTCATTGTGAATAGTTCGTTATAGCATTCATCATTAGCAGACCGAAAAGTATATGATGCGGAATCCTGCCGGTCTTTAATAGAGCGAAAGCCGGCGGAATAATGGTCTGAACTGGAAACCGCCTCAAAGGCAGAACCCAGAGTGTTAGCGATGGCAGCCGGATCCACTATGGTGGCATTAGAAACCTGAAGGCCAGAAACAGTACAATGTGACACTTTACCTGAGAAGCGACGAAGTTTATCCCAAACAACGGATGAAGGCGTAAAACGATTAAAAGACTCGACAAAACGAGCCCAAGATGCCTTCTTGCTATCCTGAATAATGCGACGAGCCCTGGCGCGCGATTGTTTAAAAGTCACCAAATTATCAAGTGTAGGGTGGCGCCGAAACACCCTAAGTGCAGTCCTACGGGCACGAACGGCGTCCCGACAATCCTCGTTCCACCACGGAACAGGTGGCCGCCGAGGTTGGGAGGATGAACGGGGTATTGCACGTTCGGCGGCTGAGAAAATAATAGACGTAAGGTGCTGCACTAGTTGATTAATGTCGGAGAAGGGCTGGTCGTCAAAATGCACGAGGCTGGAATACAAGCTCCAGTCGGCTTTTGCGAATATCCAGGTAGGTACTCTGGAATGCTGTACGTGGTGCGACAGAAGAGAAACGATGCAGGGGAAATGGTCGCTGGAGTAGGTGTCAGCGACGACGTTCCACTGAAGACGACGTGCAAGCTGGATTGAGCAAATGGCAAGGTCCAGGTGAGAGAATGTACCGGAAGAATCAGAAATAAAAGTAGGGCACCTGTATTGAGGATGGAAAGATTGAACTGATAAAAAATGTCGGAAAGAAGAGTTCCCCTCGCACAAGCCCATGGCGAACCCCATAGTGGGTGATGGGCATTAAAATCTCCCAACAGAACAAATGGTGTTGGGAGAGCGGACAGGAGAGCTCGAATGTCCGCGGGAGCGAGGGGAGACGATGGAGGTGAATATACAGAGCAAACAGAAAACAAAAAGCCGGGTAAGTGAAGGCGAACGGCAACAGCTTGCAAGTCGGATGTAAGTGTGACAGGTGTAAAATGAACGTCGTTACGCACTAAGAACATGACACCTCCATGAGCAGGAGTACCCTCCTCCGGTTCAAGGTCGTAGCGAACCGGAGTATATCCTCGGAGATCAAAAGGATCGTGAGGGCGAAGCTTAGTCTCCTGCAAACATACGACCATAGGCGAATGGGAACGCAATAAAAGTTGCAGTTCCGCCCTATGCGATCGTACACCACGTACATTCCAGGTCAGGATAGCCATTAAGAAAAAGGGGATAAACTGTCTATTTAGAAGGGCGGCTTAAAATTACCTTTTGTTTAACCTTTGGGCTCGGGCTTTTTGTATGGAGTTGGTCAGACTCCATAGCTTCCTCGGAGGGAGGGCCCACGCGCTCAGTGCCAGAAACCGATTCAAGCGCCGTGAATCGGTTCTGGGTGGCGATGGGTGAGGGGCGCCGCTGAGCGCGGCTTGTCCCAGGACCTTCCTGGGACAGCGACCTCCGAGGAGGAGAAGGTGAACTTTTGTTACCGCGCGCACGCGGAGGGTCTTTCAAAAATTCTTCCCTACGTAGTTTCTGCTTGGGCTTCTTTTCAGCGGCTTGCGACTTCATTGCCTTTGGACCAGGTTTATAGGGCTTGGTAACAGTAGCTTTAATAGACGGCCGGATGGTAGTGGGGGTTAATCCAGTCAAGGTCCAGGTCTGAGTTTCGGCATCTACTCGTGGTACTGGCGAGGCAACAACAGAACTAAATGTGCCAGATCGCAGGAGTGAAGGTTGGCGCGCATGGAAACGCCTCCGGGCTTCGGCGAAGGAGAGTTTCTCCTTTACCCGGATCTCCTGGATCGCCTTCTCGTCCAGATACCGCGGACAGTCGGCAAACGAAGCAGAATGTGACCCTTTACAATTAACGCAGACGGGGGCTGTTGAACAGGCACCTTCGTGTGAGGGCTGGCTACACATTGCACAGATGTTAACGGCACTCTTACATGAGACTTGCGTATGCCCAAAACGTTGGCACTTAAAACAACGCAGAGGTCTGGGAATATAAGGCCTCACAGAAATACGTTCGTACCCTGCGGAGATGCTCGTGGGCAGATCGACGCCATCAAAAGTTAGAAACAGGGTACGAGTGGGTACCAATACGCCGTCGCGTTTGGCCTGCACTCGATGAACCGCTGTCACCTTCTGGTCTGCAAGATATTCGACCAGGTCCTCGTCCGAGATGCCATCGAGGCTATGCGTGGTGACAACGCCTCTACAAGAATTTAAGGTGCGGTGCTTCTCAACACGGATAGGATAACCGTGGAGAAGCGTGGCGCTCAACAAGGACTTACTTTGTGCCTCGGATTTGCTTTGAACTAGCAACGAACCATTACGAAGCCGAGTGTAGGAAAGAACCGGACCAGCAATTGAGTCAATGCCCTTCTGGATGATAAAAGGGTTCACCTTCTCGAATGATTGTCCTTCCTCGGTACGGGTAATCACTAAGTAACAACCAGCTGTTGGCGGTGCTACTTCTGTTACTAAAACTTTTCGGCGCTTGTTGTTTATAATGGAGAAAGGGTGCTCCATAGCGAAAAAAAAATCCTCCACCATTGCAACCGTCTCCGACCTCGGGCTCTGACTTCCCGGGCGTTACCCCGGCTTGGGTGAGTGGCCTATCTATACCTAGCTCACCCCAGAGTCACACCTCCCAGAACATAGACAGAGGGACCCAATCGCTGTCGGAAGCCAGCAGCTCATGCAATGGCCCCCCCGTGGGACTGCAGTTGAACAGCGGATACGAACAACAACCCTACATGACGACCCCGGGTGGTGGGGATGACGCCATTACCCACTCACCCAGCTGCGCACCCAGCGTGCGGGTATCCGTCAGGCTGTGTCCACGGAGGATTTAAATAAAAAGATAAAAGAAACTAAAACTGTGTGGGCGTTTCGCACGCAAGGTAGGCCGGCGGGGAAGAAAAAGAGATATGCGAATGTCGTGGTACGAAATGGCCGGAAAGTGATTAGGGAAGAAAGAAACGATGGTGAGGTGCGGTATGGATGGAATGCAAAGAACGCACGAGAGCCTACCTTGGGTCCACCGGTCATTTGAAGAACCCACCTTGACCGGATGGGGGTGAGGGGATGAATGTGGCGATGATTGGCTCGGGAACCCCCGGGTGCGCCAAAAACCCGTACTCACATAAGGTGAGCCCCTGAGGGCGGCGGCGAGCAGGGAAGAGATGCAAGGAGGGAGAAGTGGGGAGGAGCAGAGAGGACAGAAGACAGCCAGTGCAGTAAGAAATGCATATGTGGAGGAGAGAGTGCTGCAAGTGATAAGTGGAGAAGTATTAAAAGTGGAAAGCGTTAGCCAAGTGGAAGAAATTGCAAGAAGGAGGGGGTTAAAAATTATAGAGCTGAAGGAAGGGAGGGTAATGCCAAAGAGGGAGGAAAGTGACGATCTGGTACCGAGACTCACTAGACTTAGAAAAGCAATGGAGAAATATACATATCAGAATAGAACAAATAGGGAAAGGGGGTAAATTTGATGTTCTGGAGCATTGAAGGCATAAAGAGTAAGATATACAATGGGGAAATCTAAAATGTAATGAGATATATGGACACTGTAGAGGTGGTGGAGACATGGTTGGGAGAAAGGTAAGAAATAGAGCTGATGATGATGATGATGAGATGCGGTTTAAGGGCGCTAAACTACTAAGGTCATCAGCGCCCTTACAATGTATAAAAGATAAAGTCAAAAGGATAAAATAACCGCATAATTAAAAACGGGAAAGAAACCCGCGATGTCTAAAAAGGCTAAAATAACAATAATATAACAATAACAATAATAATAACAACAATAACAACAATAATAACAATAACAACAATAAAACAATAACAACAATATCAATAACAACAAAATAACAATACAAATATCTAAAAAACCAACACACTAAAATCATGGTCACTAAAAGAATAAAACGTGTCAAGAACTGTAGAATGTAAGGAACATGAGCGCCTTATGTCTGGGGAGAAGGGCCCCATTAAACTAACAATATAAAATCAAACAGCTAAAAGGCGCTCAGCGCATCAAATGCGACGGCTAAAACCAATGTCAGTGATAAAACGTAAAAGACATTCTACAGCATGCGCGTCGTCTGCCAACACGTTGGCTAGGCCAACAGGCAGACCCACGCGAACGCGCAGTGGAGCTAAAACTTGACACTCGGTTAAAATGTGACGGACCGTTAAGGGCACGTCACACTGACCACACAGAGGTGCGGGATCACCACTTAACAGGTATCTATGACTAAAAAGGCAATGTCCGATACGAAGGCGTGTTAAAAGTACCTCTTCCCGACGAGAAGCACGGGAAGAGGTAGCCCAGACTAGCGGGAGAGGTTTAACCTCCCGCAACTTGTTCCCCCGGAGGGCCGTCCACTCATCGCGCCAGCGCGAGAGGATGCGGCGACGTAAAATGACACACGAATCTGACGAGGGAACAACAGAAGTAAAAAATCTGGGTAATAAAATCGCCGATTTCGCAGCGGCGTCGGCCGACTCATTCCCTGAGATACCCACATGACCTGGAATCCACATAAAAGAGACGCTGACGCCAGAGGCACCCAGCGAATGGAGCAGGTCATGAATGCGCTGTACGAGGGGGTGGTAAGAGTACAGCGCGTTAATACTCTGAAGGGCACTCAGAGAGTCCGAACAAATAACACAACGCAGTAAAACATGCCGCTGAATGTATAAAACACATTGATAGAGACTAAAAAGTTCGGCGGTATAAATCGAACATTGCCCGGGTAAACGAAAAGTAAAACTATTCGCACCTAAAACAAAGGCACATCCTACTCCAACATCAGTCTTAGACCCATCAGTATAAATAAAATTACAGTCTCCGAATGTTGCCTGAAGTTCTAAAAATGCGGATCTAAGGACTGAAGCAGGGGTCTCATTCTTCGGCATCGACGTTAGCCCAAAGTGGATGTGGGCCTCAGCGCGCGACCATGGAGGAAAGCGCGTTTCCCCTCGGGTAAGGGCCGGCGCTGGCGTAACGTCCAAATGCCGAAGTAGCAGTCGAAATCGAACCCCTGGAGGGAGCAATGCAGAGGAGCTAACAAAATATTGGCGATCAAGCGAATCCTCGTAAAATACATCGAAGGACGGGTGGTTAGGCAAGCTTGAGATTCGACAAGCATAGCTGCACAAAAGCATCTCACGCCGGAAGGACAGCGGAGGCTCTGCAGCTTCTGCGTACAGACTGGGTACAGGGCTAGTTGGAAAGGCCCCTGTAGCGACTCTTATGCCACGATGGTGAATGGCATTCAATCGACGTAACACAGATGGACGTGCCGACGAATAAACAATACACCCGTAATCAAGCTTGGATCGGACCAAAGAGCGATAAAGACGAAGAAGGACGGTCCGATCAGCTCCCCAGGATGTGCCACTTAAAACACGTAAAATATTAAGAGAACGGTCACACTTTGCTTTTAAAAACGAAACGTGCGAGGTCCAACACAACTTCCTGTCAAAAATCAACCCCAAAAATTTCGCCTCGTCTGCAAACGGAAGTATCGCTGGCCCAAGATGGAGAGAGGGCGGAGGGAAATACTTCCGGCGCCAAAAGTTGATGCAGACGGATTTCTCGGCGGAGAAATTAAAGCCGTTGGCGTTACTCCAGGCGTAGAGACGGTCGATACAGCTCTGGAGACGGCGTTCGAGTAGACATGTCCGCCGTGAACTACAATAAATAGCGAAATCGTCAACAAAAAGGGACGATGAAATGCCAGGTGGAATACAATCAACAATGGGGTTGATAGCAATCGCAAAAAGTGTGACACTGAGTACAGAGCCCTGCGGTACTCCGTTCTCTTGAATAAAACGACGAGATAAAACCGAGCCCACACGCACACGAAAGACGCGGTCCGTCATAAACTCCCGAAGAAATATGGGAAGACGACCGCGGATATTCCAATCGTGAAGTGTACGTAAAATGCCGCCCCTCCAACAAGTGTCATAAGCTTTCTCCAGGTCAAAAAATACAGCCACAGTTTGACACTTTCTCAGAAATCCATTCATAATATGCGTCGACAATGACACCAGATGGTCGACGGTAGAGCGATAGCGACGAAACCCGCACTGAGCGTTCGCTAGAAGTTTCTGAGACTCAAGCCACCATGTCAACCGCCCGTTGATCATGCGCTCCATCACCTTGCAAATGCAACTGGTGAGGGAGATAGGGCGGTAGCTGGAAGGTAGTTGGCGATCCTTCCCAGGCTTAAGTATAGGGACAATGGTGGCTTCGCGCCAAACGGAAGGAAAAATGCCGTCTTGCCAAATACGGTTATAGACCTGTAAGAGAAATAGTTTACTGTCGGCTGAAAGGTGCTTTAACATCAGGACATGAATGCCGTCCGGCCCAGGAGCGGAGTGCCGAGAGCAATGAAGAGCGTGCTCCAGCTCCCTCATTGTGAATAGTTCGTTATAGCATTCAGCATTAGCAGACCGAAAAGTATATGATGCGGATGATGATGATGAGATGCGGTTTAAGGGCGCTAAACTACTAAGGTCATCAGCGCCCTTACAATGTATAAAAGATAAAGTCAAAAAGATAAAATAACCGCATAATTAAAAAACGGGACAGAAACCCGCGATGTCTAAAAAGGCTAAAATAACAATAATATAACAATAACAATAATAATAACAACAATAACAACAATAATAACAATAACAACAATAAAAACAGTAACAACAATATCAATAACAACAAAATAACAATACAAATATCTAAAAACCAACACACTAAAATCATGGTCACTAACAGAATAAAACGTGTCAAGAACTGTAGAATGTAAGGAACATGAGCGCCTTATGTCTGGGGAGAAGGGCCCCATTAAAACTAACAATATAAAATCAAACAGCTAAAAGGCGCTCAGCGCATCAAATGCGACGGCTAAAACCAATGTCAGTGATAAAACGTAAAAGACATTCTACAGCATGCGCGTCGTCTGCCAACACGTTGGCTAGGCCAACAGGCAGACCCACGCGAACGCGCAGTGGAGCTAAAACTTGACACTCGGTTAAAATGTGACGGACCGTTAAGGGCACGTCACACTGACCACACAGGGGTGCGGGATCACCACTTAACAGGTATCTATGACTAAAAAGGCAATGTCCGATACGAAGGCGTGTTAAAAGTACCTCTTCCCGACGAGAAGCACGGGAAGAGGTAGCCCAGACTAGCGGAAGAGGTTTAACCTCCCGCAACTTGTTCCCCCGGAGGGCCGTCCACTCATCGCGCCAGCGCGAGAGGATGCGGCGACGTAAAATGACACACGAATCTGACGAGGGAACAACAGAAGTAAAAAATCTGGGTAATAAAATCGCCGATTTCGCAGCGGCGTCGGCCGACTCATTCCCTGAGATACCCACATGACCTGGAATCCACATAAAAGAGACGCTGATGCCAGAGGCACCCAGCGAATGGAGCAGGTCATGAATGCGCTGTACGAGGGGGTGGTAAGAGTACAGCGCGTTAATACTCTGAAGGGCACTCAGAGAGTCCGAACAAACAACACAACGCCGTAAAACATGCCGCTGAATGTATAAAACACATTGATAGATACTAAAAAGTTCGGCGGTATAAATCGAACATTGCCCGGGTAAACGAAAAGTAAAACTATTCGCACCTAAAACAAAGGCACATCCTACTCCAACATCAGTCTTAGACCCATCAGTATAAATAAAATCACAGTCTCCGAATGTTGCCTGAAGTTCTAAAAATGCGGATCTAAGGACTGAAGCAGGGGTCTCATTCTTCGGCATCGACGTTAGCCCAAAGTGGATGTGGGCCTCAGCGCGCGACCATGGAGGAAAGCGCGTTTCCCCTCGGGTAAGGGCCGGCGCTGGCGTAACGTCCAAATGCCGAAGTAGCAGTCGAAATCGAACCCCTGGAGGGAGCAATGCAGAGGAGCTAACAAAATATTGGCGATCAAGCGAATCCTCGTAAAATACATCGAAGGACGGGTGGTTAGGCAAGCTTGAGAGTCGACAAGCATAGCTGCACAAAAGCATCTCACGCCGGAAGGACAGCGGAGGCTCTGCAGCTTCTGCGTACAGACTGGGTACAGGGCTAGTTGGAAAGGCCCCTGTAGCGACTCTTATGCCACGATGGTGAATGGCATTCAATCGACGTAACACAGATGGACGTGCCGACGAATAAACAATACACCCGTAATCAAGCTTGGATCGGACCAAAGAGCGATAAAGGCGAAGAAGGACGGTCCGATCAGCTCCCCAGGATGTGCCACTTAAAACACGTAAAAGATTAAGAGAACGGTCACACTTTGCTTTTAAAAAGGAAACGTGCGAGGTCCAACACAACTTCCTGTCAAAAATCAACCCCAAAAATTTCGCCTCGTCTGCAAACGGAAGTATCCCTGGCCCAAGATGGAGAGAGGGCGGAGGGAAATACTTCCGGCGCCAGAAGTTGATGCAGACGGATTTCTCGGCGGAGAAATTAAAGCCGTTGGCGTTACTCCAGGCGTAGAGACGGTCGATACAGCTCTGGAGACGGCGTTCGAGTAGACAAGTCCGCCGTGAACTGCAATAAATAGCGAAATCGTCAACAAAAAGGGACGATGAAATGCCAGGTGGAATACAATCAACAATGGGGTTGATAGCAATCGCAAAAAGTGTGACACTGAGTACAGAGCCCTGCGGTACTCCGTTCTCTTGAATAAAACGACGAGACAAAACCGAGCCCACACGTACACGAAAGACGCGGTCCGTCATAAACTCCCGAAGAAATATGGGAAGACGACCGCGGATATTCCAATCGTGAAGTGTACGTAAAATGCCGCCCCTCCAACAAGTGTCATAAGCTTTCTCCAGGTCAAAAAATACAGCCACGGTTTGACACTTTCTCAGAAATCCATTCATAATATGCGTCGACAAGGACACCAGATGGTCGACGGTAGAGCGATAGCGACGAAACCCGCACTGAGCGTTCGCTAGAAGTTTCTGAGACTCAAGCCACCATGTCAACCGCCCGTTTATCATGCGCTCCATCACCTTGCAAATGCAACTGGTGAGAGAGATAGGGCGGTAGCTGGAAGGTAGTTGGCGATCCTTCCCAGGCTTAAGTATAGGGACAATGGTGGCTTCGCGCCAAACGGAAGGAAAAATGCCGTCTTGCCAAATACGGTTATAGACCTGTAAGAGAAATAGTTTACTGTCGGCTGAAAGGTGCTTTAACATCAGGACATGAATGCCGTCCGGCCCGGGAGCGGAGTGCCGAGAGCAATGAAGAGCGTGCTCCAGCTCCCTCAGTGTGAAAAGTTCATTATAACACTCAATATTAGCAGATCGAAAATTAAAGGTGTCGGAATCCAGCCGGTCTTTGAGAGAGCGAAAGCCGGCGGAATAATGGTCTGAACTGGAAACCGCCTCAAAGGCAGAACCCAGAGTGTTAGCGATGGCAGCCGGATCCACTATGGTGGCATTAGAAACCTGAAGGCCAGAAACAGTACAATGTGACACTTTACCTGAGAAGCGACGAAGTTTATCCCAAACAACGGATGAAGGCGTAAAACGATTAAAAGACTCGACAAAACGAGCCCAAGATGCCTTCTTGCTATCCTGAATAATGCGACGAGCCCTGGCGCGCGATTGTTTAAAAGTCACCAAATTATCAAGTGTAGGGTGGCGCCGAAACACCCTAAGTGCAGTCCTACGGGCACGAACGGCGTCCCGACAATCCTCGTTCCACCACGGAACAGGTGGCCGCCGAGGTTGGGAGGATGAACGGGGTATTGCACGTTCGGCGGCTGAGAAAATAATAGACGTAAGGTGCTGCACTAGTTGATTAATGTCGGAGAAGGGCTGGTCGTCAAAATGCACGAGGCTGGAATACAAGCTCCAGTCGGCTTTTGCGAATATCCAGGTAGGTACTCTGGAATGCTGTACGTGGTGCGACAGAAGAGAAACGATGCAGGGGAAATGGTCGCTGGAGTAGGTGTCAGCAACGACGTTCCACTGAAGGCGACGTGCAAGCTGGATTGAGCAAAGAGCAAGGTCCAGGTGAGAGAAAGTACCAGAAGAATCAGAAATAAAAGTAGGTGCACCTGTATTGAGGATGGAAAGATTGAACTGATAAAAAATGTCGGAAAGAAGAGTTCCCCTCGCACAAGCCCTTGGCGAACCCCATAGTGGGTGATGGGCATTAAAATCTCCCAACAGAAGAAATGGTGTTGGGAGAGCGGACAGGAGAGCTCGAATGTCCGCGGGAGCGAGGGGAGACGATGGAGGTGAATATACAGAGCAAACAGAAAACAAAAAGCCGGGTAAGTGAAGGCGAACGGCAACAGCTTGCAAGTCGGATGTAAGTGTGACAGGTGTAAAATGAACGTCGTGACGCACTAAGAACAGGACACCTCCATGAGCAGGAGTACCCTCCTCCGGTTCAAGGTCGTAGCGAACCGGAGTATATCCTCGGAGATCAAAAGGATCGTGAGGGCGAAGCTTAGTCTCCTGCAAACATACGACCATAGGCGAATGGAAACGCAATAAAAGTTGCAGTTCCGCCCTATGCGATCGTATACCACGTACATTCCAGGTCAGGATAGCCATTAAGAATAAGGGGATAAACTGTCTATTTAGAAGGGCGGCTTAAAATTACCTTTTGTTTAACCTTTGGGCTCGGGCTTTTTGTATGGAGTTGGTCAGACTCCATAGCTTCCTCGGAGGGAGGGCCCACGCGCTCAGTGCCAGAAACCGATTCAAGCGCCGTGAATCGGTTCTGGGTGGCGATGGGTGAAGGGTGCCGCTGAGCGCGGCTTGTCCCAGGACCATCCTGGGACAGCGACCTCCGAGGAGGAGAAGGTGAACTTTTCTTACCGCGCGCACGCGGAGGGTCTTTCAAAAAATCTTCCCTACGTAGTTTCTGCTTGGGCTTCTTTTCAACGGCTTGCGACTTCATTGACTTGGGACCAGGTTTATACGGCTTGGTAACTGTAGCCTTAATAGACGGCCGGATGGTAGTGGCGGTTAATCCAGTCAAGGTCCAGGTCTGAGTTTCGGCATCTACGCGTGGTACTGGCGAGGCAACAACAGAACTAAATGTGCCAGATCGCAGGAGTGAAGGTTGGCGCGCATGGTAACGCCTCCGGGCTTCAGCGAAGGAGAGTTTTTCCTTTACCCGGATCTCCTGGATCGCCTTCTCGTCCAAGTACCGCGGACAGTCGGCAAACGAAGCAGAATGAGACCCTTTACAATTAACGCAGACGGGGGCTGTTGAACAGGTACCTTCGTGTGAGGGCTGGCTACAGGTTGCACAGATGTTAACGGCACTCTTACATGAGACTTGCGTATGCCCAAAACGTTGGCATTTAAAACAACGCAGAGGTCTAGGAATATAAGGCCTCACAGAAATCCGTTCGTACCCTGCGGAAATGCTCGTGGGCAGATCGACGCCATCAAATGTAATAAACAGGGTACGAGTGGGTACCAACACGCCGTCGCGTTTGGCCTGCACTCGATGAACCGCTGTCACCCTCTGGTCTGCAAGATATTCCACCAGGTCTTCGTCAGAGATACCATCGAGGCTATGCGTGGTGACAACGCCTCTACAAGAATTCAAGGTGCGGTGCTTCTCAACACGGATAGGATAACCGTGGAGAAGCGTGGCGCTCAACAAGGACTTACTTTGTGCCTCGGATTTGCTTTGAACTAGCAACGAACCATTACGAAGACGAGTGCAGGAAAGAACCGGACCAGCAATTGAGTCAATGCCCTTCTGGATAATAAAAGGGTTCACCTTCTCGAATGATTGTCCCTCCTCAGTACGGGTAATCACTAAGTAACAACCAGCTGTTGGCGGTGCTACTTCTGTTACAAAAACTTTGCGGCGCTTGTTGTTAACAATGGAGAAAGGGTGCTCCATAGCGAAAAAAATCCTCCACCATTGCAACCGTCTCCGACCTCGGGCTCTGACTTCCCGGGCGTTACCCCGGCTTGGGTGAGTGGCCTATCTATACCTAGCTCACCCCAGGGTCACACCTCCCAGAACATAGACAGAGGGACCCAATCGCCGTCGGAAGCCAGCAGCTCATGCAATGGCCCCCCCGCGGGACTGCAGTTGAACAGCGGATACGAACAACAACCCTACATGACGACCCCGGGTGGTGGGGATGACGCCATTACCCACTCACCCAGCTGCGCACGCGGTGCGCGGGTATCCGTCAGGCTGTGTCCACGGAGGATTTAAATAAAAAGATAAAAGAAACTAAAACTGTGTGGGCGTGTCGCACGCAAGGTAGGCCGGCGGGGAAGAAAAAGAGAGATATGCGAATGTCGTGGTGCGAAATGGCCGGAAAGTGATAAGGGAAGAAAGAAACGATGGTGAGGTGCGGTATGAATGGAATGTAAAGAACGCACGAGAGCCTACCTTGTGTCCACCGGTCACGAGAAGAACCCACCTCGACCGGATGGGGGTGAGGGGATGAAGGTGGCGATGCTTGGCTCGGGAACCCCCGGGTGCGCCAAAAACCCGTACTCACAGAAGGTGAGCCCCTGAGGGGATATGATGCGGAATCCAGCCGGTCTTTAATAGAGCGAAAGCCGGCGGAATAATGGTCTGAATGGGATACCACCTCAAAGGCAGCACCCAGAGTGTTAGCGATGGCAGCCGGATCCACTATGGTGGCATTAGAAACCTGAAGGCCAGAAACAGTACAATGTGACACTTTACCTGAGAAGCGACGAAGTTTATCCCAAACAACGGATGAAGGCGTAAAACGATTAAAAGACTCGACAAAACGAGCCCAAGATGCCTTCTTGCTATCCTGAATAATGCGACGAGCCCTGGCGCGCGATTGTTTAAAAGTCACCAAATTATCAAGTGTAGGGTGGCGCCGAAACACCCTTAGTGCAGTCCTACGGGCACGAACGGCGTCCCGACAATCCTCATTCCACCACGGAACAGGTGGCCGCCGAGGTTGGGAGGATGAACGGGGTATTGCGCGTTCGGCGGCAGAGAAAATAATAGACGTAAGGTGCTGCACTAGTTGGTGAATGTCGGAGAAGGGCTGGTCGTCAAAATGCACGAGGCTGGAATACAAGCTCCAGTCGGCTTTTGCGAATATCCAGGTAGGTACTCTGGAATGCTGTACGTAGTGCGACAGAAGAGAAACGATGCAGGGGTAATGGTCGCTGGAGTAGGTGTCAGCGACGACGTTCCACTGGAGACGATGTGCAAGCTGGAGTGAGCAAATGGAAAGGTCCAGGTGAGAAAATGTACCAGAAGAATCAGAAATAAAAGTAGGTGCACCTGTATTGAGGATGGAAAGATTGAACTGATAAAAAATGTCGGAAAGAAGAGTTCCCCTCGCACAAGCCCTTGGCGAACCCCATAGTGGGTGATGGGCATTAAAATCTCCCAACAGAAGAAATGGTGTTGGGAGAGCGGACAGGAGAGATCGAATGTCCGCGGGAGCGAGGGGAGACGATGGAGGTGTATACACAGAACAAACAGAGAAGAAAAAACCGGGTAACTGCAGTCTAATGGCAACAGCTTGCAAGTCGGACGTAAGTGTGATAGTTTGAAAATGAACGTCATTACGCACCACAATCAAGACACCACCATGAGCAGGAGTACCCTCCTCCGGTTCAAGGTCGTAGCGAACCGGAGTATATCCTCGGAGATCAAAAGGATCGTGAGGGCGAAGCTTAGTCTCCTGCAAACATACGACCATAGGCGAATGGGAACGCAATAAAAGTTGCAGTTCCGCCCTATGCGATCGTACACCACGTACATTCCAGGTCAGGATAGCCATTAAGAATAAGGGGATAAACTGTCTATTTAGAAGGGCGGCTTAAAATTACCTTTTGTTTAACCTTTGGGCTCGGGCTTTTTGTATGGAGTTGGTCAGACTCCATAGCTTCCTCGGAGGGAGGGCCCACGCGCTCAGTGCCAGAAACCGATTCAAGCGCCGTGAATCGGTTCTGGGTGGCGATGGGTGAAGTGTGCCGCTGAGCGCGGCTTGTCCCAGGACCATCCTGGGACAGCGACCTCCGAGGGGGAGAAGGTGAACTTTTGTTACCGCGCGCACGCGGAGGGTCTTTCAAAAAATCTTCCCTACGAAGTTTCTGCTTGGGCTTCTTTTCAACGGCTTGCGACTTCATTGACTTGGGACCAGGTTTATACGGCTTATACTGTAGCCTTAATAGACGGCCGGATGGTAGTGGCGGTTAATCCAGTCAAGGTCCAGGTCTGAGTTTCGGCATCTACTCGTGGTACTGGCGAGGCAACAACAGAACTAAATGTGCCAGATCGCAGGAGTGAAGGTTGGCGCGCATGGAAACGCCTCCGGGCTTCAGCGAAGGAGAGTTTTTCCTTTACCCGGATCTCCTGGATCGCCTTCTCGTCCAAATACCGCGGACAGTCGGCAAACGAAGCAGAATGTGACCCTTTACAATTAACGCAGACGGGGGCTGTTGAACAGGTACCTTCGTGTGAGGGCTGGCTACATGTTGCACAGATGTTAACGGCACTCTTACAGGAGACTTGCGTATGCCCAAAACGTTGGCATTTAAAACAACGCAGAGGTCTAGGAATATAAGGCCTCACAGAAATCCGTTCGTACCCTGCGGAAATGCTCGTGGGCAGATCGACGCCATCAAATGTAATAAACAGGGTACGAGTGGGTACCAATACGCCGTCGCGTTTGGCCTGCACTCGATGGACCGCTGTCACCTTCTGGTCTGCAAGATATTCTACCAGGTCCTCGTCCGATATACCATCGAGGCTATGGGTGGTAATAACGCCTCGACAGGAATTCAATGTGCGGTGCTTCTCCACACGGATGGGATAGCCGTGGAGAAGCGTAGCGCGCAACAAGGTCTTACTTTGCTGATCGGATTTCGTTTGGGCTAATAAGGAACCATTCCGTAGACGAGTGCAGGACTGAACCGCACCAGCAATTGCATCAATGCCCTTTTGAATAATGAAAGGGTTCACCTTCTCAAAGCTTTGTCCTTCTTCGGTTCGTGAAATGACCAAGTAACAACCGGTTGTCTGTGGTGTCACTTCTGTTACATAAACTTTTCGGCGCTTGTTAGTAGTAATGGAGGAAGGGTGCTCCATAGCGAAATAAATCCTCCACCATTGCAACCGTCTCCGACCTCGGGCTCTGACTTCTCGGGCGTTACCCCGGCTTGGGTGAGTGGCCTATCTATACCAGACTCACCCCAGGGTCACACCTCCCAGAACATAGACAGAGGGACCCAATCGCCGTCAGAAGTCAGCAGCTCATGCAATGGCCCCCCCGCGGGACTGCAGTTGAACAGCGGATACGAACACAAACCCTACATGACGACCCCGGGTGGTGGGGATGACGCCATTACCCACTCACCCAGCTGCGCACGCGGTGCGCGGGTATCCGTCAGGCTGTGTCCACGGAGGATTTAAATAAAAAGATAAAATAAACTAAAACTGTGTGGGCGTTTCGCACGCAAGGTAGGCCGGCGGGGAAGAAAAAGAGAGATATGCGAATGTCGTGGTGCGAAATGGCCGGAAAGTGATAAGGGAAGAAAGAAACGATGGTGAGGTGCGGTATGAATGGAATGCAAAGAACGCACGAGAGCCTACCTTGGGTCCACCGGTCACTTGAAGAACCCACCTCGACCGGATGGTGGTGAGGGGATGAATGTGGCGATGATTGGCTCGGGAACCCCCGGGTGCGCCAAAAACCCGTACTCACATAAGGTGAGCCCCTGAGGGGGAAATAGAGCTAAAGGGCTACAAATATACATATAAGCAAAAGTGCCAGTAAAAAGAACGAGAAAGGGAGAGCTTCAGGAGGAATTGGTATATTTGTTTAAAAAAAAAAAAAAGACATGAGCATAAGTGTTGAAACAGAACTGGTAGAAAACAAGGTTAACAAGGTCATTTGGATGTTAATAATACAAATAAATAGGATAAATGTAACTATTGGAATCCGTGTAGTATATAACTCCCCAGAATCATCAGACTTTTATGAGAATAACCTGTGTAAAACTTTAGGTGAGGACATGGATGAAATCAGAAACAAATGGCCAGACATTTATTTTAATGGGAGACTTTCATGCAAGAATAGGCGGGGGGGGGGACTGTAGATTACTAGGAAGTGCCATGGTAGGGGAAGGAGAAAAAAACGAAATAAGAGAAAGGAAAGTTATTAGAATTCTGTGAAATAAACAATTTGTCAATATGTAATGGGACGATGGGAGAGTGCAAAGGTGAATTTACATTTGCAAATGCAAATGAGCAAAGTGAAATAGATTATATGTTATGTAGTGAGGAATCAGAGGAGAAAATTATGAAATTTAAAATTACAAATGAGATAGTAAATAGTAGCTATTGTTTGGGGAGATGTATTATGTGTGATGAATCAGGTAGTACTTTTCATTGTCTATAGAATGTGATAAGGTTAAAAGGTGGAGAGAGGTTATATGGAATAAAAAATGGGATAAGCTAAACAAAGAAGCAGTAGCATTAAGAATGTTGGGAAGCACAAAAGCAGAAACAATTAAAATGATGGGGACATTTTTAGGCAACACAAGGGATAAGTGGATAAGGAGCTTAAGAAAGGCACAGCTGAACGAGCATAGTTTGTAAAGTGGAGAGATGGTATAGTAGCTTTATCCCATATATACAGCCTAGGGGCTAAATATGGGGGAGCTAGAAAAATGGTGCACTAGACATAAGTTTTAGATGTAAGCTTTATTTGTATTATTGTAATAATGATGATGAAATAAAATATTACATATTACATAGTAGCTATTTCCCGTTAACAAGGGAACTAAAGGTAGGAGAACAGGAAGTATTAGATAAAGGGGCAACAGATGAGGGGATTAAAAACCTATAGGTGGAAGGAGGAACTAGAAGAAAAATTCACAAAAGATTTAAATTCAAAGGTAAGCCATATTATAGAATAAGGAATAAAGATGAACTATATGAAGGAAAAACAGAGAAAGCATTACAGTTAAATGGGACTAATAGTAAAAAGAGCAGAGACAGACAAATAATGGATGGTATGATGAAGAGTGTCAAAGTGCAAAAAAAGGAGGTTTTCAAAGAACTTATAAAATGGAGGGGATCAGAAAAAGAAGAAGATAAGAAAAATTTGATGATTTACAAATGCGGATATAAATGCTTGTTAGAGACAAAAAAGAACTGAAAGAAAATATGGAAAATAAACTAAAATGGGGCAATCGAAAAGAAAGTAAAAACATATGGGAAATAGTAAGAAGGGCGAGCAGGAAAGGAGGGGAAAAAACCGAAATCGCACCAATTGAATGGGTAGAATATTTTAAAAATCTGATTGGGGAAGGGGTAGAGACAAGGTTAGAGCATGGAAATTTTGGACAAGAGATGATAAACGAAAAGTTAGATAGAGAAATATCAACCCAGAAGGTATATTTACAATTAAGAAATATAAAGAAAGGAAAGTGGTAAGAATAGATGGAGTACCAGGAGAATTTTGGAGAAAAAAAACTCAAAAAGGATTATAATTAATGACAGAATACTAAACAAAATAAAATTAAAAAATTATATACCGGGAAGGGAGGAGTGAATAGGCCTGAGAACGATAGAGAAATAAGTCTACTATGTATATTAGGGAAGGTATATACAGGAATTTTGGCTGACAGACTAAGGGAATGGGTAGAAACTAAAAAAAAAGATATCAGAATTCCAGCCAGGTTTTAGGAAAGGATGACAGACTGTAGATAACATATTTATAATAAAGACTATAATAGCTAAATGCATGAATAAATTAGAGATGTCAACAAAATGGTTGGAGAGAATGTACGAGGCATTGGTAGAATCAAAAATGCTCTATGGGGGGGAGGAGAACTAAGTAAGAAAATTGACCAAATGTGTAAAATTAATTGGACTACCAAGAGCAGCACCAGGCAGGTTACATTAGTAGAACTAGGAAGAATGAGAAGGAAAGGTATAATAGTAGAGAGAATTTTAAAATTTTGGTTTAAATGTATGAAAATGGAGGAAGGTGAAATCTTAAAGCTATGTCTGACTCGGCAAAAATTTCTGGAAACAAAAAGAGCTGGTGGAAAGAAACCGAAAAAATAATGGAGTCAATTGGAATGGGGGATATATGGGGGTCGGAGGAAAGAAATACAAATGGCTTTTGAAAAGTAGTAAGAAACAGAGTGGAATATATAGAATGACAAGAGATATGGGGAAGACTTGAAGATAAAAAAAATCATTAAGCTTTTATAAATTGATAATGAAGGAGTGGGGAAGAGAGAGGTACATTGATTGCTGTCATAGACAAGAAAGGGAAGGTTTAGCATGGATGAGAACGGGATCAATGTATTTAAGAGGGGTGAGAGGCAGCAGAAGAGGGATATGCGAGTTGTGTGGAGGAAGAGAAAGTACAGAACACTATATTACAGAATGTAAGGAAATAAGGAGCTGGAGGAGAAAAGGTGGGAGAAGAAATGGGAAAATATGGATAGAAAAATAGGAGCTATAAAGATGTTGACAGGGAAAGAAGAAAAGAAAATCAAAGGGCATGAGAGAATTTTTAAGGAAGGTAAAGGAAAAATGATCTAGAAAAGTAACAGAGGCAAGGGCAATCTGAGTGGCTCAATAAGAAAACAAGCATCAGACAAATTGTACACAAGATGTAAGGGTACACTGATATATTAATATACATTATATATACTGTAAACCAAATTGTAGAACAAATTGTACAATAAATTCAATTCATTCATTCATTCACAAAGGTAATCCAAACCAAGAGAAGTACCAGCCTTCCATTTCCTGTTTATTAAGTTTAATTTTCTGGAGTGAGCCAATATTACAAGGAATGTTGCTAGTTTATTCATCCGTTAAAGTGGTTTGGTACAATGTACATTCACTATTGGACACGTCAAGCTATAAACATAAAGAATAATAGGTTTTTGCAATATATACAATATGTTTTTACATTATATACAATAGGTATTTACATGCTAAATACTATGGTTCATGATATACATTTGTGTTCAAGGAAATCATTAATAGAATAAAAGGAGTGGTTAACTAGATGTGCCTTGAGACTGGATTTCAGCTGGTTTACATTTTTAATTGCCTTAATATTACTTGGTAAATTATTATAAAGTTTAATGCCAGAGAATTAGATACTTTTTTGGTAGAGTGAGGTGTTGCAGCTGGTCACATGTATTTGTGTATTTTCCCTAGTATTGTGTTCATGCACCATATTATTAGTTATGAATAGTGAATCAGAAGCATTAATGTTCTTGACTATAAGCAGAATAACTGCATATATGTAAATGCAGGGAAGTGGGAGGATCCCCAGTTTTTTAAAGAGAGGTTTACATGACGACTTTGGGCTGACTCCTTCAATAGTTCTGATAATTTTTTTCTGTGCAATAAAGATTGACTTGCTTGTTGGAGACTCACCCCAGAAGACTACTCCATAACTTAGGAGTGAGTGCACATGTGCAAAATATGCTGCTCTAACTGTTTCTTTACTTGTGCATGTTGTCAATATTCTTAGCATATAACATAGAGAGCTGAGTTTATTATTTATGAAGCTAGTGTGGGCATCCCATTTCAGATTGCTTTGTACACAGACCCCAAGGAATTTTATAGATTCTACTTTTTTAAGTGTCTGATTAGAGAGTTGTATTTGAGGGGCAAGATAATTTTTGATCATATTTGTGTGTATATCCATTGCTACAGTTTTATTTGTATTTATAATAAGATTATTCAGTGTAAAATAGTTTGAGATTTTCTCTGAGACTTGGTGAATAGAGGTTAGGAAGGTTTCTTTTTGGGTTGCCTTAACCAGGATATTTGTATCATCAGCATATAAAATGGTTTTAGTACATGGATCATTTATGTGGAAATCATTTATGAAAAGAAGAAATAGGACAGGACCTAGTATAGAACCTTGCGGCACACCATAGCTTACTTGGAGTGGACTGGAGTGATAATAATTGATCTGATTATTTGATTTATTCTTTATTTCCACTATTTGCATACGACCACATAGATATGATTCTAACCATTTATTGGCCAACCCTCTTATGCCTAGAGCCTCTATTTTCGTTAACAAAAGCTGATGATCTATGGTGTCGAATGCCTTTGTTAAGTCTAAAAATATAGCCGAGGCATGTTGCTTTTGATCAATGGCTTTAAGGGACGCGGTTATAAATGAGAAAATTCCAGATTCAGTTGAGTAATTTTTCCTGAAGCCGTGCTGAGAGTCCGATAATAATTTATGTTTCTCTAAGAAGTTGGAAAGTCGTTTAAGAAACAGTTTCTCCAATATTTTAGAGAAAACTGAAAGTAGCGCTATGGGCCGATAATTAGACATATCATTGTTTTTCCCTTTTTTATGTAATGGTTTGATTATGGCTGTTTTTAGGCAAGTGGGAAAAGAACCTGAGCTTAAAGATTCATTACATAGATGTGTTATTGGATTCACAATTACATGTGCACATTTTTTAATAAGAAAGTCTGGTACCCTATCAATGCCAGCCGAGTTTTTTGGCTTAAGATCTTTTATTATTTGTAAAATTTCTTTCTCGTTTGTCGGTGTAAGGTATATTGATTCATATTGAGCTGTGAAAATTTAATGTAGGAGGGGGATTATTTAACGAGGCTTGTTTTATGAGATTATCTGCTATATTAACAAAGTATGTATTAAAGTTTTCTGCTACTTCAATTGGATCTACAACTTTTTTAGAATTTATGAGCAAGTTTATGTTGTTCACTATTATTTTATTAGTACCCGTTTCCTTTTTAATTATATTCCACATTGCTTTGTTTTGTTACTTGCTATATTGATGAGTCGGTCATTTGTCGTTGTTTTTGCTTCTCTTACTACTTTACTTAAGATTAGTTTATACTTCTTGATGTAGTTTTGAAATTCTACGGTTAATGGGTATGTTTTTGATAATTTATGTAGATAGCGTTTAGTTTCACAGGATTTTTTAATTCCTGTAGTAATCCAGGATTTAGCGTTTTTTTCTGGAATATCTTTTACAGTTTTGAATGGAAAAGCTAAGTTTATGTAATGTTGTAGTGTCTGAAGGATCAATTCAAACTTTTCTGATACACTTTTGGTTTTATAGATTTCTACCCATGCTTCGCTGCTAAGTAAGTGAGTAAAGTATTGGATATTCTCATCATTGAAGATCCTTTTTTTTAGTGAATTCTATTGATTGGGAATATTTGTTAGCCAAGGGAAGGTTTAGTATTTGTGCATTATGGTCACTAAAACCCATATCAAAGGTTTGGCTTTTGCACAGGAGAGTATTGTTAACAAAAATTTGATCGATTAGTGTTGAAGAGTTTTCGGTGATTCGAGTTGGACCATGGATTGTGGGTTCCAGGTTATAAGATTTTAACGTATTTAGTAGGTCAGAGGTAGCTTTTGATTCTTTACAAAAATCAATATTGAAGTCACCACATACTATTATAGTATGGTCAGTAACTGCTGGTATAACATACTCATATTGAAACTTGTGTTCATTTACTTTACTCTCTATTTGTGTTACAAGGTTTTTGTCTCCACTCAAGTTTTTTCTCATATTTCTTTTTATACATCCAGTCTCCAGCCGTTTTAGTATATTCCACTTAACTCCACCTACTTTTTTATTCTTGATGAAAATTATGATCTAGAGCAGCTATCTTTGCTCTGACATACATGCCTAGAAATGAAAAATGTGTTCATTTTGGGACATGCTTCAAGTGCTTATTGTGATAGGATTCAAGGCTTCCTGTATGATGAAAATTATTTATATGCGTAATGTCACTTAAAAATCTTCCATTATTTATTATACTACACAAGTCATTGTATTCTATGGAATTCTTACATAGCCAGTTTGTGTTTTTAACTTTTTCTTCACTTTACACATCATGAGCACGTGAATGCAATTTTTCAAAGCTTACCCAATTATGGACATTAGTAATGTGATTTAGAATTGATGAACTTTTCCTTTAGGAGTATGCTGTCACTTTCATAAGTAGCAGATGTCCACTACAGATGATCAAAAATAGAATGCTTCCATTCATGAAGGACCAATGATTTTGGAATCTTATTTAGCATTTTCATAAGCGATTTAGCAAGATGCCATACATCAAATTCCTGATGTATATGTGAAAATTTATTTTTCAATAAAGCTCTAATACCTGTATATCTGTCTGTCAGGAACAATTTTATGGGCAGGTTTTCATTCATAGAAATCAGTATATTTTCACAAGCAGTTTTCTCGATGTCAACACTTACAGTTTCTTTCTGTACAATTATAAGTCTAATATTTTATTTGTTGTCAAATTCATTATAGACTATGTCACATATTCAACAGAAAATCCTGGGAGTTGTACTGTCCATCCCCATATAAACATAAATTTGAATCATTCATGGCTATTTGCAAAGTTTTTTTCCTTTAACCAGGCTTTGCATATAGATGGGAAGATAAATTTTTTAACAATTCTATAAGAATATGATTCAGAAAAAATTATAGTTTTGTTGTTTTTGAGAATACCAAGAAAGAGTTAAATGTCATTCCACAAAGATACCTGCCTGAAGCTATGTACACGTTACTTTTCAGACTTCCACTCTCATGCCCAGAGCACCACTCATAAGTGTGCCTGTTCATACAATGAGTTATAATTTACATTAGTACCCTGTGTGTTAAGATTTTCTTTCACTGACAGACTCACCACATGTGTAACAAATACTGATCGTGCAAGGAGAGCATTCATATATACAAACACAAAAGAACATTTTTTTGGACATACCTATATCTTCTTCACCCTCACTGGTTCCCTCAAATATTCATTTGGTTTATAATCTATAGTTGAAGATTCGCCTTCCTCGTCAGCCAAAACTTTGCTTCACATTAGTACCATGTTATAGTGTTATAACACTACAAGTTTCAGTTCCCAACTCACACTATTTCAGCATCAATCTTCAACTCCACGTGTAAAGACTCAGAAACTAGTGTAGCTTCACTTTCTTGCTGAGAATTGCTTACTGAATTATTGACTAGCTGTAGCATTTGCTTTATTTTAAGAAGGATGAGGATTTGGAGTTAAGGGCGCTCAACTGTAAGGTCATTAGCACCCTTAGAAAAACACATCGTGGCAGAGGCCAGAGATAACTTTATTTTAAGAAAATTTGAGTCTTTTTTTTTTTTTTTTTGGTAGGAGATTTTTCTATCAGTGCTAAAAATTTTGAAGGCACGGCATATCTTTCAGTCTAGGGCTTTTGAATTTCTCGTTCATTATTCTTATTTTTATGAAATCCAACTCATTAAAATCACTTTTTTTTACTAATTCCACATACTCTAGCTTTTTTTTGTTGGCACAAAGTTTTTGTGTTTCATAGCAGCAAACCATTTGTGTACACATGTTGATTCTTATCTCTATCAGGGAATGAGTATAGCACCGCATTATCTTTCAGTGTAGGGCTTTTGAATTTCTTGTTCATCATTCTTATTTTCATGACATCCAAGTCATTAAAATCTCTTTCTTTGAAATGAATTCCACATACTCTAGCACTTTTGGTTGGCACAAAGTTTTTGCATTTCATATAGCAGCAACCCATTTGTGTACACGTGTCAATTCTTATCTCTATCAGGGAACATTTCTGTTTATGACAATTCTTTGCACAACAATAAGCACAGCATGCAGGCATTCTTGACCTAACACCTCAGAGAACACCAGGAAAGAAAAACTGTCCCACAGTCACAATATAACAGGAATTAAATGCAATGCAAGGCTAACTAATGCAACTGATAATCAGTAGCGTAGTACAATCCTAACCTCATGATGTCAATGCAAGGTGAGCATTAAACATAAAATTGCTTCTAGAATGGAAATGCGAAGTTGTAGAGCGATGCAGTTTTCAATAATGTGCTCAGAATTGTTTACAGTTTATTGTTACAAATCTTTAAAAATTTAGTTCAGTCCTCCATTAAGTGTACATTATTACATACTTTCAATTTCAGTTTGCACTATCAATTTTTATAAGTACACACAGAATGTTATCATTTAAGAGATAAGCTTCCAGGGATAGTTGATAGGAATTTAAAAAGCTCCTGCAAACATATTATACCCGCAAATGAATTTTTACAATAGGTGATGATTCAGTTTCTTGCCAAAATGTTATGAGTATGTGACAGATGGTAACTTATCTTTCATGTCAGTTTACTGATTAGCTAAGAGAACAATGGATCAGACATGACAGTACATGTGCAATGGAACTTCAAGTCAGTCTTCATATATCCTGCTATAATGGAAACCCTTAGCATGGTTACCCGACCTGATTCTTTTCACTATTACTTTTAGAAAATTCATGATGAATGTATGCAAAGACAGTTGCAGCCACTTGCATGATACTTGTACTGCTCTATGAGCCTGTGATCTTTGAGAGGATTTCCCAATGCAGTATTTTATTGCCGATCATGACGGTCACTTTCAGCATCTGATTGGATGGAAATGATGGCATTGTTCTATATACTATGAGTTTATGGTATACGGTAAGACCCCCAAAAAAGAAGAAATAAAAAACAACTAGGGTTCAATTTGGAAAACGTCAGGAGTATTTGCTGAAAATGCATTTGCAGAATATGACTTAATGCCACCCTGTGTTAATTTTCAAAATATACATTAAACAAGAAAATACATATAATTTTGGTCATGTGCCCATATGGCTGAGGGTTCAAACACACATGTCTGGTAATTAGAACTACTTTGATTTGAATCTTCCTTACACATTTTATTTTTGATATACAGCAATACATTGGAAGAAGTAAAAGAAAACGGAAGTAAAAAATTCACTAATTTCAGATATTGAAAATTTCCTGAAAAGATGTCAGAAATATGCGGATAGGAGGAGGAGTGGAGTTTAAGGGCCCGTCGACAACTAGGTCATTTGGGCCCCAAGTAGAAACATAAAAAACAGTTAAAACGGTCGAGCTAAAAACTTAGAAGAATAAGTTAAAAACGAAATAGCCATAAGACCATAAATGAGGTTAAAATATAATAAACTCCAGGACCAAAACAAGTTATACTTGTGTAAAAACCCGATTTTGGCAACGAACCGCAGGGTCTACCTTACAGCCACTGGGTCATCGCCTAAAACTGAGGGCAGTGTAAAACCCAGGCCAAACAACTCGATCACGAGCGTATCTCGGACAATCAAAGAGAACATGTGACACAATAAGCAGTACGTCACACGCTGAACAGACGGGCCAGGGCACACGCAGAAGATGACCGCGTGTCGCATGCGTATGGCTGATTCTTAGGCGGGTAAGAACTATTTCTGACCGCCGCGATTCCCTGCAGGAAGTGGACCAGTGCTGTACGGTGTCTTTTGAGTGTCCAGAGTTGAGTGCCAGCCAGTGCCCCCCATGACTGTTGCCAAGCTGAAAACAAAGGATGACGGAAGTACCGCTGAACATCTGTAGAAGGCACAGTTTCGGTGGAAAACTCCGGCAAACGGCATGCGGCCTTAGCAGCCGCATCCGCCTCCTCATTGCCAGGAATTCCCACATGGCCTAGAGCCCACGTAAGAACGAGCTGGTATCCGTGACAGAGCAGCTGAGATAAAAGTGTTTGTATTTTTAAAATCAAGGTGAAGGAGCCGATAAACTGTTGTGGGGCCTATATGGCGCTCAGAGGGTCGGAGCAAATAAGAAAACAGCCAGGTACAAACGTGGAAATAAAAGTCAAGAAATAAAAGATAGCAAACAGCTCGGCAGTAAAAACTGAAAAAGGCGATATTTGTGAGCCTCACCATTATAGATAGAACTGCACCCTGTGAGAGAATAGTCCCGGTTATGGTCTAGGAGCTTGGAGAAGAGCTGACGACACACCAGCTGCAGGGTACCGAATTTTGCATTACCCGAATGATGATATGGAAGTTAAGGGCGCTAAACAGCTAAGGTCATCAGCACCCTTACAACGTATAAAAGTTAAAATCCAGAAACTAAAATACGTGACACAAACTAACTTGGTCTAAACAATAAAAACATATCAAAATCTAAAAACCACCACACTAAAAACATGGTAAATCAGACAATAAAAGATTAAACTACGTGTCAGGAACTGTAGAAGTCAAGGGACTAGAGCGCGCCATATGTCCCCAGGAGAGAACAGCCCCCCCCCATTAAAACGGACAATATAAAATCACAAAACTAAAAGATGCTCAGCGCATTAAATGCGTCGACTAAAAACCACTGTCACTGATAAAACGTAAAAGACATTCTACAGTATGCATGTCGTCTGCCAAAACGTTGGCTATGCCAACAGGCAGACCAACACAAACGCGCAACGGAGTTAAAACTTGACACTCTGTTAAAATGTGATGCACCGTTAAGGGCGCATCACACTGCTCACAGAGTGGTGCGGGGTCACTACTCAGCAGGTATCTATAACTAAAAAGGCAATGTCCGATTCGTAAACAAGCTAAAAGTACGTCTTCCCGACGAGAACGAGAAGAGGTACCCCAGACTAACGGAAGAGGTTTAACCTCCCGCAACTTGTTCCCCAGAGGTGATGATGATGAGATGGGGCTTAAGGGCGCTCAACTGCCAAGGTTATTAGCGCCCTTACGATGTGTAAAATATAAAAGGAACAGTCAAAAAAGTAAAAAACCCCATACAAACCACTTGGTCAAAAACACTAAAAAAAAACACAGACGGAATACTAAAATCCATACACTAAAATCATGGTCAACAAGAGAATAAAACAATGTGTCAAGAACTGTAGAATGCGAGGGACACGAGCGCCAGATGTCCACTGGGGAGGAGTGCCCCCATTTAAAGATAATGTAAAATCAAACAGCTAAAAGGCGCTCAGCGCATCAAATGCGACGGCTAAAACTAATGTCAGTGATAAAACGTAAAAGACATTCTACAGCATGCGCGTCGTCTGCCAAAACGTTGGCTAGGCCAACAGGTAGACCAACACGAACGTGCAACGGATAAAACTTTACACTCTGCTAAAATGTGACGCACCGTTAAGGGCGCATCACACTGCTCACAGAGTGGTGCGGGGTCACCACTGAGCAGGTATCTATGACTAAAACGACAATGTCCGATTCGTAAACGAGCTAAAAGTACCTCTTCCCGACGAGAAGAGGTACCCCAGACTAACGGATGAGGTTTAACCTCCCGAGACTTGTTCTCCCTAAGAGCCGCCCACTCATCGTGCCAGCGCGAGAGGATACGGTAACGTAAAATAACATAAAAATCTGAGGAAGGAACAACACAGGTAAAACATCTGGGTGATAAAATGGCCGATTTGGCAGCGGCGTCGGTAGACTCCGTACAAACAACACAGCGCCGTAAGAACTGCCGCTGAATGTAGAAAACATATTGATATATACCAAAAGGTTGGGCGGTAAAAATCGAACATTGTCCAGGTAAACGAAAAGTAAAACTCTGTGCACCAAAAACAAAGGCACATCCTATCCCGTCATCAGTCCTAGACCCATCGGTATATATAAAATGACAGTCCCCGAACTGCGCCTGTAGTTCTAAAAAAGCGGATCTAAGGACGAAAGCAGGGGTCTCATTTTTCGGCATTGACGTTAACCCAAGGTGACAGTGGGTCTCAGCGCGCGACCATGGAGGAAAACGCGTTTCCCCCCGTGGAAGGGCCGGCGATGGCGAAACGTCCAAATGCCGAAGTAGCAGTCGAAATCGAACCCCTGGAGGGAGCAATGCAGAGGAGCTAACTATGTATTGGCGATCAAGCGAATCCTCAAAAAATATCGTGAAGGACGGGTGGTCAGGCAAGCCGGAGAGTCGACAGGCATAACTGCACAAGAGCATCTCACGCCTGAAGGACAGCGGAGGCTCTGCAGCCTCAGCATATAGGCTAGTACAGGGCTGGTTGGAAAGGCCCCTGTAGCGACTCTTATGCCAAGATGGTGAATGGCATACAATCGACGTAATACAGATGGACGCGCCGACGAATAGACAATGCATCCGTAATCAAGTTTGGATCGGACCAAGGAGCGATAAAGACGCAGAAGAACGGTCTAATCAGCTCCCCAGAATGTGCCAATTAAAACACGTAAAATATTAAGAGAACGGCCACACTTTGCTTTTAAAAAGGAAACGTGAGAAGCCCAGCTCAGCTTCCGGTCAAAGACCAACCCCAAAAATTTCATTTCGTCTGCAAATGGAAGGACCTCCGACCCAAGATGGAGAGAGGACGGAGGGAAAGCCTTCCGGCGCCAGAAGTTGATGCAGACGGATTTCTCGGCGGAGAAATTAAAGCCGTTAGCGTTATTCCAGGCGTAGAGACGGTCGATACAGCTCTGGAGACGGCGTTCGAGTAGACAGGTCCGTCGTGAACTGCAATAAATGGCAAAATCGTCAACAAAAAGGGACGATGAAATACCAAGTGGAATACAATCAACAATGGGGTTGATAGCAACTGCAAAAAGTGTGACACTAAGTACAGAGCCCTACGGTACTCCGTTCTCTTGAATAAAACGACTAGATAAAACCGAGCCCACACGTACACGAAAGACGCGGTCTGTCATATACTCCCGAAGAAATATGGGAAGACGACTGCGGAAATTCCATGCGTGAAGTGTACGTAAAATGCCGCCGCTCCAACAAGTGTCATAAGCTTTCTCCAGGTCAAAAATAACAGACACTGTTTGACACTTTCTCAGAAATCCGTTCATAATATGCATCGACAGACACACCGGATGGTCGACGGCAGAGCGATGGCGACGAAATCCGCACTGAGCGTTCGCTAGAAGTTTCTGAGACTCATGCCACCATGTCAAACGCCCGTTGATGATGCGCTCCATCACTTGCAAAGGCAACTAGTGAGGGAGATAGGTCGGTAGCTGGAAGGTAGTTGGCGATCCTTCCAAGGCTTCGCGCCAAACGGAAGGAAAAAAACCGTCTTGCCAAATACGGTTATAGACCTGTAAGAGAAAGAGCTTACTGTGGGCTAAAACGTTCTTTAACATCAGAACATCAATGCCCTCCGGCCCAGGAGCGGAGTGCCTAGAGATATGGAGAACGTGCTCCAGCTCCTTCATTGTGAAAAGTTCATTATAACACTCCGTATTAGCAGACCGAAAATTATAGGTCTCGGAATCCTGCCGGTCTTTGAGGGAGCGAAAGCCGGCAGAAGAATGGGCAGAACTGGAAACCGCCTCAAATGCAGCACCCAGAGCGTTAGCAATGGCAGCTGGATGCACTATGGTGGCATTGGAAACCTGAAGGCCAGACACAGCACAATGCGACTATTTACCGGAGAAGCGACGAAGTTTATCCCAAACAACAGACAAAGGCGCGAAGCGATTAAAAGAATCGACAAAACGAGTCCAGGACGCCATCTTGCTATCCTGAATAATACGACGAGCTATGGCGCGCGATTTTTTAAAAGTAACATAATTATCAAGTTTAGGCTGTTGCCGAAACACCCTAAGCGCAGATCTACGAGCAAGAACAGCGTCCCGACAAGCCTCGTTCCATCACGGAACAGGAATAAGCCGAGGGTGAGAGGACGAACGAGGAATAGTGCGTTCGGCTGCAGATAACAACGCAGAGGTCAGGTGCTGCACCATTTGGTTAACGTCAGAGAAGGGCTGGTCCTGAAAGCACACGAGGCTGGAATACAATCTCCAGTCGGCTTTTCCGAATATCCAGGTAGGAGCTCTGGAATGCTGGACGTGGTGAGGCAAAAGAGAAACGATGCAGGGGTAATGGTCGCTGGAGTAGGTGTCAGCGACGACGTTCCAATGCAGACGACTAGCAAGCTGGATGGAGCAAACGCAAGGTCTAAATGAGCGAATGAACAAGAAGAATCAGAAATAAAAGTCGGTTCACCTGTATTCAGGATAGTGAGGTTGAACTGATCAAAAATGTCGGGAAGAAGATTTCCCCTCGCACAAGCCCTTGGCGAACCCCACAGGGGGTGATGGGCATTAAAATCTCCCAACAGAAGCAATGGTGTTGGGAGAGCGGACAGGAGATCGCGAACGTCCGCGTGAGCGGGGGGAACGACGGAAGTGTATAGATGGAGTAAACAGTAAAGAAAAAGCCGGGTAAGTGTGAGAGTCTGAAAATGAACGTCGTTACGCACTAATATCATGACACCTCCATGAGGAGTACACTCATCGGTTCAAGATCGTAGCGAACCGGAGTATACCCTCGGAGCTCAAAAGGGTCGTGAGGGCGTAGCTTGGTGTCCTGCAAACACACGACCATAGGTGAATGGAAACGCAATAAATGTTGCAGTTCCGCCTTATGCGATCGTGCACCACGTAAATTCCAGGTCAGGATAGCCATGAATAAAAGGGATAAACTGTCTACTTAGGAGGGCGGCTCAAAATTACTTTCTGCTTAACCTTTGGGCTCGGACTTTTAGTATGGAGTTGGTCAGACACCATAGGCTCCCCGAAGGAGGGACCACGTGCACAGTGCCAGAAACCAATTCAAGCGCCGCTGTGTTACATGAGGCACATATGGTAACGGCACTCTTACAGGAGACTTGCGTTTGCCAAAAACGTTGGCATTTAAAACAACGCAGAGGTCTAGGAATATAAGGCCTCACCGCAATGCGTTCGTACCCTGCTGAAATGCTCGTGGGCAGATCGACGCCATCAAATGTTATAAATAGGGTACGCGTGGATACCAATACTCCGTCGCGCTTGGCCTGCACTCGATGCACTGCTGTCACCTTTTGGTCTGAAAGATAGTCTACGAGTTCATCGTCCGACATACCATCGAGCCTATGGGTGGTAATGATGCCTCGACAGGAATTCAGTGTGCGGTGCTTCTCAACACAGATGGGATAACCTTAGAGAAGCGTAGCGCGCAACAAGGTCTTGCTTTGCTGATCGGACTTCGTTTCTGCTAATAGGGAACCATTCCGTAGACGAGTGCAGGACTGAACCGTACCAGGAATAGCATCAATGTCCTTTTGAATAATGAAAGGGTTCACCTTCTCAAAACTTTGCCCTTCTTCGTTTCGTAAAATGACCAAGTAACAACCAGTTGTCGGTGGTGTTACTTTGATACATAAACTTTTCGGCGCTTCTTGGTATTAATGGAGAAAGGGTGCTCCATAGCGAAATAAATCCTTGCAACCGTCTCCGACCTCGGGCTCTGACTTCCCGGGCGTTGGGTGAGTGTCCTATCTATACCTATCTCACCCCTGGGTCACAGCTCCCATAACACAATTTATTCAAATAGTAATTTATCCAAAACAACATTCTTTTCCTTATTTGTTCTTATTTTTGGTTTATCAGTTTGAGATGGATTAGGTTTAATTTCTTATTGTCTTGTTATTTATTATCAAAATATTAAGTCTTATAATGCTGGTATATTAAGAATTTAATTTAAATATAGAATAAATTATTATTGTATATTTAAATATTATAAAATAATAAGACAGATGGACCCAATCGCGTTACCCCGGCTTGGGTGAGTGGCCTATCTATACCCACCTCACCCCAGGGTCACACCTCCCAGAACATAGACAGAGGGACCCAATCGCCGTCAGAAGTCAGCAGCTCATGCAATGGCCCCCCCCCCCGCGGGACTGCAGTTGAACAGCGGATACGAACACATACCCTACATAACGACCCGGATGGTGGGGATGACGCCATTACCCACTCACCCAGCTGCGCACCCAGTGCACGGGTATCCATCAGGCTGTTGTCACGGAGGAATAAAATAAAAGGATAAAAGGAACCAAAAGTGGGTGGGCGTTTCGCATGCAAGGTAGGCCGGCGAAGAAGTAAAAGAGATGTGTAAATGAATGGACGTAGGGCAAGATGTGCGTAAAGAGAAGAGAAGTAAGAAACGATGGCAAGGGGCGTAATGAAATGCACAGAACGCACGAGAGCCTGCCTTGAGTCCCCCGGTCACGAGGACGAACACACCTCGACCGGACGGGGATGAACGGATGAAAATGGCGATGAATGGCTAGGGCACCCCGGGTACGCCTAACCCGTACTCACATAAGGTGAGCCCCTGGGGGGTGTAGGTCCTTGATATATCTTTTACTCATAGAATCAAACTTTTTCTTAAATGATTATTTTGTATAATTAATTGTTTTTACTCCATGCTCATATGAGGAATCTAGTTTAACGATTTTCTGTTACCTGAGTAGTGTTTGTCTCCCATGTTGACTCCTTTCCAAAGCATTTCTACCTTGGTATATAATTAAAATCTCTTCATTGGTATCAACATCTCTTACTGAACACATGCTAAGCAGGAAGCTGTTGTCAGGAGAAGTATTTGTACAATTCAGTTCAAGATTGTCCTCACATATATTCAGAAGGGGAAGGCTTGCTGAATTTTCAGAAATGTGGATGTTGTTTTTTGCTGTGAAGGAAAGAAGAAATAAGATTACAGCATTCACAAGTCTTCTCCATCCAATTTCAAACTGTCTTAAGTATTCCCATATAAGGCTTATTATTCTATCCTCTCTAAATTAATCATGCTATCTGGATTGGCAAGGTGACGTGGTGATGATGATGATGATGATGAGATGGGGCTTAAGGGCGCTCAACAGCTAGGGTTATTAGCGCCCTTACAAGGTATAAACTATAAAATTTATAAGTTAAAAAACTAAAAAACCACACACAGGTCCGCTTGGTCAAAAACACTAAGAAACAAAACAGACCATATACTAAAATCTACACACTAAAATCATGGTCAATAAAAGACTAAAACGTGTCAAGAGCTGTAGAACGCATGGGACATGAGCGCCGTATGTCCACTGGTGATGATGATGAGATGCGGTTTAAGGGCGCTAAACAGCTAACGTCATCAGCGCCCTTACAAAGTATAAAATGTACTGTCCAAAAATAAAAGGCCGACAAAAAAACGGGACACAAACCCACGAGTCCTACAGGTACAAAACAAAACACCAAATACCAAATACGAACACACTAAAACCATGGTCAATAAAAGAGTAAAACAACGTGTCAAGAACTGTAGAATGTCAGGGACACGAGCGCCAATGTCCACTGGGGAGGAGATGCCCCATTAAAAAACAAGATAAAATTACACAGTCAAAAGACGCTCAGCGCATCAAATGCGTCTGATAAATCCAATGTCAGTGATTAAACGTAAAAGACACTCTACAGCACGCGCGTCGTCTGCCAAAACGTTGGCTAGGCCAACAGGCAGACCAACACGAACGCGCAAAGGAGCTAAAACTTGACACTCTGCTAAAATATGACGCACCGTTAAGGGTGCATCACACTGCTCACAGAGTGGTGCGGGGTCATCACTGAGCAAGTATCTATGGCTAAAAAGACAATGTCCAATTCGTAAGCGAGCTAAAATTACCTCGTCCCGACGACACGAACGAGAAGAGGTACCCCAGAGCAACGGAAGAGGTTTAACCTCCCGCAACTTGTTCTCCCTAAGAGCCGCCCACTCATCGCGCCAGCGCGAGAGGATACTGTAACGTAAAATAACATAAAAATCTGAGGAAGGGACAACACAGGTAAAACATCTGGGTGACAAAATGGCCGATTTGGCAGCGACGTCGGCAGACTCGTTGTCTGAGATGCCCACATGACCTGGAATCCACAGGAAGGAGACGCTGATGCCAGAGGCACCAAGCGAGTGGAGCAGGTCATGTATATGCTGTACGAGAGGGTGGTAACCGTACAGCGCGTCAATACCCTGAAGGGCACTCAGAGAGTCGGTACAAATAACACAGTGCCGTAAGTCGTGCCGCTGCATGTACAAAACAGATTGGTATATACTAAAAAGTTTGGCGGTATAAATCGAACATTGTCCAGGTAAACGAAAAGTAAAACTCTGTACACCAAAAACAAAGGCACATCCTACTCCAACATCAGTCTTAGACCCATCAGTATATATAAAATGACAGTCCCCGAACTGCGCCTGTAGTTCTAAAAAGGCGGATCTAAGAAAAGAAGCAGGGGTCGCATTTTTCGGCATCGACGTTAGCCCAAGGTGAATGTGGGCCTCAGCGCGCGACCAAGGAGGAAAACGCGTTTCCCCTCGGGTAAGGGCCGGCGCTGACGTAACGTCCAAATGCCGAAGTAGCAGTCGAAATCGAACCCCTGGAGAGAGCAATGCAGAGGAGCTAACTAAATATTGCCGGTCAAGTGAATCCTCGAAAAATGCCGCGAAAGACGGGTGGTCAGGCAAGCTGGAGAGTCGACAGGCATAGCTACACAAGAGCATCTCACGCCTGGAGGACAGCGGAGGCTCTGCAGCTTCAGCGTACAGACTGGGCACGGGGCTAGTTGGAAAGGCCCCTGTAGCGACTCTAATACCACGATGATGAATGGGATTCAAGCGACGTAACACAGATGGACGTGCCGATGAAAAGACAATACACCCGTAATCAAGTTTGGATCGGAACAAAGAGCGATATAGACGCAGAAGGACGGTCCGATCAGCTCCCCAGGATGTGCCACTTAAAACACGTAAAAGATTAAGAGAACGGTCACACTTTGCTTTTAAAAAAGAAATGTGCGCGGTCCAACACAACTTTCTATCAAAGATCAACCCCAAAAATTTCGCCTCGTCTGCAAACGGAAGCATCCCTAGCCCTAGATGGTGAGAGGGCAGAGGGAAATGCTTCCGGCGCCAGAAGTTGATGCAGACGGATTTCTCGGCGGAGAAATTAAAGCCGTTGGCGTTACTCCAGGCGTAGACAGTCGATACAGCTCTGGAGACGCGTTCGAGTAGACAGGTCCGCCGTGAACTGCAATAAATTGCAAAATCATCAACAAAAAGGGACGATGAAATGCCAGGTGGAATACAATCAACAATAGGGTTGATAGCAACTGCAAAAAGTGTGACACTAAGTACAGAGCCCTGCGGTACTCCGTTCTCTTGAATAAAACGACTAGATAAAACCGAGCCCACAAGTACACGAAACACACGGTCCGTCATAAACTCCCGAAGAAATATGGGAAGACGACCGCGGATATTCCATGCGTGCAGTGTATGTAAAATGCCGCCCCTCCAACATGTGTCATAAGCTTTCTCCAGGTCAAAAAACACAGCCACGGTTTGACACTATCAGAAATCCATTCATAATATGCGTCGACAAGGACACCAGATGGTCGATGGTAGAGCGATAGGGATGATGATGATGAAATGCGGTTTAAGGGCGCTAAACTGCTGCGGTCATCAGCGCCTTACAATGTGTAAAATATAAGGTCAAAATATAAAAGACAGGTAAAAAACCACATAATTAAACAACGGGACACAAACCCGCGATGTCAAAAAAGTTAAAAATAACAATAGAATAACAATAACAATAAAAACAATAACAATAATAACAATAAATATATCTGAAAAACCAACACACTAAAAGCATAGGCAATAAAAGATTAAAACGTGTCAAGGACTGTAGAATGCGAAGGACATGGGCGCCTTTTGTCCACTGGGTATTCGAGTCCCCATAAAAAATAGAGAGAATAAAATTACTACGCTAAAAGACGCTCATCGCATTAAATGCGCAGATTAAAATCACTGTCATGAATAAAACGTAAAACACATTCTACAGCACGCGTGTCGTCTGCCAAAACGTTGGCTAGGCCAACAGGCAGACCCACAAGAACACGCAATGCAGCTAAAACCTGACACTCTGTTAAAATGTGACGCACCGTTAAGGGCACGTCACACTGCCCACAGAGTGGTGCGGGGTCACCACTGAGCAAATACCTATGACTAAAACACAATGTCCAATCCATAGACGAGCTAAAATTACCTCTTCCCGACGACAAGAACGAGAAGAGGTATCCCAGAGCAACGGGAAAGGCTTAACCTCCAGCAACTTGTTCCCCCGGAGGGCCGTCCACTCATCGCGCCAGCGCGAGAGGATGCGGCGACGTAAAGTAACACACGAATCTGACGAGGGAACAACAGAAGTAAAAAATCTGGGTAATAAAATCGCCGATTTCGCAGCGGCGTCGGCAGACTCATTACCTGAGATGCCCACATGACCTGGAATCCACATGAAGGACACGCTGATGCCAGAGACACCAAGCGAGTGGAGCAGGTCATGTATGCGCTGTACGAGTGGGTGGTAATGGTACAGCGCATGAATAGTCTGAAGGGCACTCAGAGAGTCCGTACAAATAAAACAGTGCCGTAAGTCGTGCCGCTGAATGTATAAAACAGATTGATAAATGCTAAAAAGTTCGGCGGTAAAAATTGAACATTGTCGAGGTAAACGAAAAGTAAAACTCTGTACACCAAAAACAAAGGCACATCCTACTCCAACATCAGTCTTAGACCCATCAGTATATATAAAATGACAGTCCCCGAACTGCGCCTGTAGTTCTAAAAAGGCGGATCTAAGAACAGAAGCAGGGGTCGCATTTTTCGGCATCGACGTTAGCCCAAGGTGGATGTGGGCCTCAGCGCGCGACCATGGTGGAAAGCGCGTTTCCCCTCGGGTAAGGGCCGGCGCTGACGTAACGTCCAAATGCCGAAGTAGCAGTCGAAATCGAACCCCTGGAGAGAGCAATGCAGAGGAGCTAACTAAATATTGCCGGTCAAGTGAATCCTCGAAAAATGCCGCGAAAGACGGGTGGTCAGGCAAGCTGGAGAGTCGACAGGCATAGCTACACAAGAGCATCTCACGCCTGGAGGACAGCGGAGGCTCTGCAGCTTCAGCGTACAGACTGGGCACGCTGCTAGTTGGAAAGGCCCCTGTAGCGACTCTAATACCACGATGATGAATGGGATTCAAGCGACGTAACACAGATGGACGTGCCGATGAAAAGACAATACACCCGTAATCAAGTTTGGATCGGAACAAAGAGCGATATAGACGCAGAAGGACGGTCCGATCAGCTCCCCAGGATGTGCCACTTAAAACACGTAAAAGATTAAGAGAACGGTCACACTTTGCTTTTAAAAAAGAAATGTGCGCGGTCCAACACAACTTTCTATCAAGGATCAACCCCAAAAATTTCGCCTCGTCTGCAAACGGAAGCATCCCTAGCCCTAGATGGTGAGAGGGCGGAGGGAAATGCTTCCGGCGCCAGAAGTTGATGCAGACGGATTTCTCGGCGGAGAAATTAAAGCCGTTGGCGTTACTCCAGGCGTAGAGACGGTCGATACAGCTCTGGAGACGCGTTCGAGTAGACAGGTCCGCCGTGAACTGCAATAAATTGCAAAATCATCAACAAAAAGGGACGATGAAATGCCGGGTGGAATACAATCAACAATAGGGTTGATAGCAACTGCAAAAAGTGTGACACTAAGTACAGAGCCCTGCGGTACTCCGTTCTCTTGAATAAAACGACTAGATAAAACCGAGCCCACAAGTACACGAAACACACGGTCCGTCATAAACTCCCGAAGAAATATGGGAAGACGACCGCGGATATTCCATGCGTGCAGTGTATGTAAAATGCCGCCCCTCCAACATGTGTCATAAGCTTTCTCCAGGTCAAAAAACACAGCCACGGTTTGACACTATCAGAAATCCAGTCATAATATGCGTCGACAAGGACACCAGATGGTCGACGGTAGAGCGATAGGGATGATGATGATGATGATGATGATGATGAAATGCGGTTTAAGGGCGCTAAACTGCTGCGGTCATCAGCGCCCTTACAATGTGTAAAATATAAGGTCAAAATATAAAAGACAGGTAAAAAACCACATAATTAAAAAACGGGACACAAACCCGCGATGTCAAAAAAGTTAAAAATAACAATAGAATAACAATAACAATAAATATATCTGAACAACCAACACACTAAAAGCATAGGCAATAAAAGATTAAAACGTGTCAAGGACTGTAGAATGCGAAGGACATGGGCGCCTTTTGTCCACTGGGTATTCGAGTCCCCATAAAAAATAGAGAGAATAAAATTACTACGCTAAAACACGCTCATCGCATTAAATGCGCAGATTAAAATCACTGTCATGAATAAAACGTAAAACACATTCTACAACACGCGTGTCGTCTGCCAAAACGTTGGCTAGGCCAACAGGCAGACCCACACGAACACGCAATGCAGCTAAAACCTGACACTCTGTTAAAATGTGACGCACCGTTAAGGGCACGTCACACTGCCCACAGAGTGGTGCGGGGTCACCACTGAGCAAATACCTATGACTAAAACACAATGTCCAATCCATAGACGAGCTAAAATTACCTCTTCCCGACGACAAGAACGAGAAGAGGTATCCCAGAGCAACGGGAAAGGCTTAACCTCCAGCAACTTGTTCCCCCGGAGGGCCGTCCACTCATCGCGCCAGCGCGAGAGGATGCGGCGACGTAAAATAACACACGAATCTGACGAGGGAACAACAGAAGTAAAAAATCTGGGTAATAAAATCGCCGATTTCGCAGCGGCGTCGGCAGACTCATTACCTGAGATGCCCACATGACCTGGAATCCACATGAAGGACACGCTGATGCCAGAGACACCAAGCGAGTGGAGCAGGTCATGTATGCGCTGTACGAGTGGGTGGTAATGGTACAGCGCATGAATAGTCTGAAGGGCACTCAGAGAGTCCGTACAAATAAAACAGTGCCGTAAGTCGTGCCGCTGAATGTATAAAACAGATTGATAAATGCTAAAAAGTTCGGCGGTAAAAATTGAACATTGTCGAGGTAAACGAAAAGTAAAACTCTGTACACCAAAAACAAAGGCACATCCTACTCCAACATCAGTCTTAGACCCATCAGTATATATAAAATGACAGTCCCCGAACTGCGCCTGTAGTTCTAAAAAGGCGGATCTAAGAACAGAAGCAGGGGTCGCATTTTTCGGCATCGACGTTAGCCCAAGGTGGATGTGGGCCTCAGCGCGCGACCATGGAGGAAAGCGCGTTTCCCCTCGGGTAAGGGCCGGCGCTGACGTAACGTCCAAATGCCGAAGTAGCAGTCGAAATCGAACCCCTGGAGAGAGCAATGCAGAGGAGCTAACTAAATATTGCCGGTCAAGTGAATCCTCGAAAAATGCCGCGAAAGACGGGTGGTCAGGCAAGCTGGAGAGTCGACAGGCATAGCTACACAAGAGCATCTCACGCCTGGAGGACAGCGGAGGCTCTGCAGCTTCAGCGTACAGACTGGGCACGCTGCTAGTTGGAAAGGCCCCTGTAGCGACTCTAATACCACGATGATGAATGGGATTCAAGCGACGTAACACAGATGGACGTGCCGATGAAAAGACAATACACCCGTAATCAAGTTTGGATCGGAACAAAGAGCGATATAGACGCAGAAGGACGGTCCGATCAGCTCCCCAGGATGTGCCACTTAAAACACGTAAAAGATTAAGAGAACGGTCACACTTTGCTTTTAAAAGGGAAACGTGCGAGGTCCGACACAACTTCCTATCAAAAATCAACCCCAAAAATTTCGCCTCGTCTGCAAACGGAAGTATCCCTGGTCCAAGATGGAGAGAGGGCGGAGGTAAATACTTCCGGCGCCAAAAGTTGATGCAGACGGATTTCTCGCCGGAGAAATTAAAGCCGTTGGCGTTACTCCAGGCGTAGAGACGGTCGATACAGCTCTGGAGACGGCGTTCGAGTAGACAGGTCCGCCGTGAACTGCAATAAATAGCGAAATCGTCAACAAAAAGGGACGATGAAATGCCAGGTGGAATACAATCAACAATGGGGTTGATAGCAATCGCAAAAAGTGTGACACCGAGTACAGAGCCCTGCGGTACTCCGTTCTCTTGAATAAAACCGAGCCCACACGTACACGAAAGACGCGGTCCGTCATAAACTCCCGAAGAAATATGGGAAGACGACCGCCGATATTCCAACCGTGAAGTGTACGTAAAATGCCGCCCCTCCAAAAAGTGTCATAAGCTTTCTCCACGTCAAAAAATACAGCCACGGTTTGACACTTTCTCAGAAATCCATTCATAATATGCGTCGACAAGGACACCAGATGGTCGACGGTAGAGCGATAGCGACGAAACCCGCACTGAGCGTTCGCTAGAAGTTTCTGAGACTCAAGCCACCATGTCAACCGCCCGTTGATCATGCGCTCCATCACCTTACAAATGCAACTGGTGAGGGAGATAGGGCGGTAGCTGGAAGGTAGTTGGCGATCCTTCCCAGGCTTAAGTATAGGGACAATGGTGGCTTCGCGCCAAACGGAAGGAAAAATGCCGTCTTGCCAAATACGGTTATAGACCTGTAAGAGAAATAGTTTACTGTCGGCTGAAAGGTTCTTTAACATCAGGACATGAATGCCGTCCGGCCCAGGAGCGAAGTGCCGAGAGCAATGAAGAGCGTGCTCCAGCTCCCTCATTGTGAATAGTTCGTTATAGCATTCATCATTAGCAGACCGAAAAGTATATGATGCGGAATCCAGCCGGTCTTTAATAGAGCGAAAGCCGGCGGAATAATGGTCTGAACTGGAAACCGCCTCAAAGGCAGCACCCAGAGTATTAGCGATGGCAGCCGGATCCACTATGGTGGCAAGAGAAACCTGAGGCCAGAAACAGTACAATGTGACACTTTACCTGAGAAGCGACGAAGTTTATCCCAAACAACGGATGAAGGCGTAAAACGATTAAAAGACTCGACAAAACGAGCCCAAGATGCCTTCTTGCTATCCTGAATAATGCGACGAGCCCTGGCGCGCGATTGTTTAAAAGTCACCAAATTATCAAGTGTAGGGTGTCGCCGAAACACCCTAAGTGCAGTCTAACGGGCACGAACGGCGTCCCGACAATCCTCGTTCCACCACGGAACAGGTGGCCGCCGAGGTTGGGAGGATGAACGGGGTATTGCACGTTCGGCGGCTGAGAAACTAATAGACGTAAGGTGCTGCACTAGTTGATTAATGTCGGAGAAGGGCTGGTCGTCAAAATGCACGAGGCTGGAATACAAGCTCCAGTCGGCTTTTGCGAATATCCAGGTAGGTACTCTGGGATGCTGTACGTGGTGTGACAGAAGAGAAACGATGCAGGGGTAATGGTCGCTGGAGTAGGAGTCAGCGACGACGTTCCACTGAAGACGACGTGCAAGCTGGAGTGAGCAAATGGCAAGGTCCAGGTGAGAGAATGTACCAGAAGAATCAGAAATAAAAGTAGGCTCACCTGTATTGAGGATGGAAAGATTGAACTGATAAAAAATGTCGGAAAGAGGAGTTCCCCTCGCACAAGCCCTTGGCGAACCCCATAGTGGGTGATGGGCATTAAAATCTCCCAACAGAAGAAATGGTGTTGGGAGAGCGGACAGGAGAGCTCGAATGTCCGCGGGAGCGAGGGGAGACGATGGAGGTGAATATACAGAGCAAACAGAAAACAAAAAGCCGGGTAAGTGAAGGCGAACGGCAACAGCTTGCAAGTCGGATGTAAGTGTGACAGGTGTAAAATGAACGTCGTTACGCACTAAGAACATGACACCTCCATGAGCAGGAGTACCCTCCTCCGGTTCAAGGTCGTAGCGAACCGGAGTATATCCTCGGAGATCAAAAGGATCGTGAGGGCGAAGCTTAGTCTCCTGCAAACACACGACCATAGGCGAATGGGAACGCAATAAAAGTTGCAGTTCCGCCCTATGCGATCGTACACCACGTACATTCCAGGTCAGGATAGCCATTAAGAAAAAAGGGATAAACTGTCTACTTAGAAGGGCGGCTTAAAATTACCATTTGTTTAACCTTGGGGCTCGGGCTTTTGGTATGGAGTTGGTCAGACTCCATAGCTTCCTCGGAGGGAGGGCCCACGCGCTCAGTGCCAGAAAGCGATTCAAGCGCCGTGAATCGGTTCTGGGTGGCGATGGGTGAGGGGTGCCGCTGAGCGCGGCTTGTCCCAGGACCGTCCTGGGACAGCGACCTCCGAGGAGGAGGTGAACTTTTGTTACCGCGCGCACGCGGAGGGTCTTTCAGAAAATCTTCCCTACGAAGTTTCTGCTTGGGCTTCTTTTCAACGGCTTGTGACTTCATTGACTTGGGACCAGGTTTATACGGTTTGGTAACTGTAGCCTTAATAGACGGCCGGATGGTAGTGGCGGTTAATCCAGTCATGGTCCAGGTCTGAGTTTCGGCATCTACTCGTGGTACTGGCGAGGCAACAACAGAACTAAATGTGCCAGATCGCAGGAGTGAAGGTTGGCGCGCATGGTAACGCCTCCGGGCTTCAGCGAAGGAGAGTTTTTCCTTTACCCGGATCTCCTGGATTGCCTTCTCGTCCAAGTACCGCGGACAGTCGGCAAACGAAGCAGAATGAGACCCTTTACAATTAACGCAGACGGGGGCTGTTGAACAGGTACCTTCGTGTGAGGGCTGGCTACATGTTGCACAGATGTTAACGGCACTCTTACATGAGACTTGCGTATGCCCAAAACGTTGGCATTTAAAACAACGCAGAGGTCTAGGAATATAAGGCCTCACAGAAATCCGTTCGTACCCTGCGGAAATGCTCGTGGGCAGATCGACGCCATCAAATGTAATAAACAGGGTACGAGTGGGTACCAATACGCCGTCGCGTTTGGCCTGCACTCGATGCACTGCAGTCACCTTTTGATCGGATAGATATTCTACGAGATCCTCGTCCGATATACCATCGAGGCTATGGGTGGTAACGACGCCCCGACAGGAGTTCAATGTGCGGTGCTTCTCAACACGGATGGGGTAACCGTGGAGAAGCGTAGCGCGTAACAAGGTCTTACTTTGCTGATCGGACTTAGTTTGTGCCAATAAGGAACCATTCCGTAGACGAGTGCATGATTGAACCGCACCAGCAATAGCATCTATGCCCTTCTGAATTATAAAAGGGTTCACCTTCTCAAAGTTTTGTCCTTCTTCTGTTCTCGAAATGACCAAGTAACAACCAGATGACGGCGGTGCTACTTCTGTTACAATAACTTTTCGGCGCTTATTTGTATTAATGGAGGAAGGGTGCTCCATAGCGAGATAAATCCTCCACCATTGCAACCGTCTCCGACCTCGGGCTCTGACTTCTCGGGCGTTACCCCGGCTTGGGTGAGTGGCCTATCTATACCAGACTCACCCCAGGGTCACACCTCCCAGAACATAGACAGAGGGCTCCAATCGCCGTCAGAAGTCAGCAGCTCATGCAATGGCCCCCCCGCGGGACTGCAGTTGAACAGCGGATACGAACACAAACCCTACATGACGACCCCGGGTGGTGGGGATGACGCCATTACCCACTCACCCAGCTGCGCACGCGGTGCGCGGGTATCCGTCAAGCTGTGTCCACGGAGGATTTAAATAAAAAGATAAAAGAAACTAAAACTGTGTGGGCGTTTCGCACGCAAGGTAGGCCGGCGGGGAAGAAAAAGAGATATGCGGATGTCGTGGTGCGAAATGGCCGGAAAGTGATAAGGGAAGAAAGAAACGATGGTGAGGTGCGGTATGGATGGAATGCAAAGAACGCACGAGAGCCTACCTTGGGTCCACCGGTCACTTGAAGAACCCACCTCGACCGGATGGGGGTGAGGGGATGAATGTGGCGATGATTGTCTCGGGAACCCCCGGGTGCGCCAAAAACACGTACTCACATAAGGTGAGCCCCTGAGGGGAGCGATAGGGACGAAACCCGCACTGAGTGTTCGCTAGAAGTTTCTGAGACTCAAGCCACCATGTCAACCGCCCGTTGATCATGCGCTCCATCACCTTGCAAATGCAACTGGTGAGGGAGATAGGGCGGTAGCTGGAAGGTAGTTGGCGATCCTTCCCTGGCTTAAGTATAGCGACAATAGTGGCTTCGCGCCAAACGGAAGGAAAAATGCCATCTTGCCAAATACGGTTATAGACCTGTAAGAGGAATAGTTTACTGTCGGCTGAAAGGTTCTTTAACATCAGGACATGAATGCCGTCCGGCCCAGGAGCGGAGTGCCGAGAGCAATGAAGAGCGTGCTCCAGTTCCCTCATTGTGAATAGTTCGTTATAGCATTCATTATTAGCAGACCGAAAAGTATATGATGCAGAATCCAGCCGGTCTTTAATAGAGCGAAAGCCGGCGGAATAATGATCTGAACTGGAAACCGCCTCAAAGGCAGCACCCAGAGTGTTAGCAATGGCAGCCGGATTCACTATGGTGGCATTGGAAACCTCAAGGCCAGAAACAGTACAATGCGACACTTTACCTGAGAAGCGACGAAGTTTATCCCAAACAACGGATGAAGGCGTAAATCGATTAAAAGACTCGACAAAACAAGCCCACGACGCCTTCTTGTTATCCTGAATAATGCGACGAGCCCTGGCGCGCGATTGTTTAAACGTCACCAAATTATCAAGTGTAGGGTGTCGCCGAAACACCCTAAGTGCAGTCCTACGGGCACGAACGGCGTCCCGACAATCCTCGTTCCACCACGGAACAGGCGGTCGCCGAGGTTGAGAGGATGAACGGGGAATTGCGCGTTCGGCGGCAGAGAAAATCGTAGACGTAAGGTGCTGCACTAGTTGGTTAATGTCGGCGAAGGGCTGATCGTAAAAACGCACGAGGCTGGAATACAAGCTCCAGTCGGCTTTGGTGAATATCCAGGTAGGTACTCTGGAATGCTGTACGTGGTGTGACAGAAGAGAAACGATGCAGGGGTAATGGTCGCTGGAGTAGGTGTCAAAGACGACGTTCCACTGAAGACGACTAGCAAGCTGGAGTGAGCAAATGGCAAGGTCCAGGTGAGAGAAGGTACCACAAGAATCAGAAATAAAAGTAGGTGCACCTGTATTGAGGATGGAAAGATTGAACTGATAAAAAATGTCGGAAAGAAAAGTTCCCCTCGCACAAGCCCTTGGCGAACCCCACAGTGGGTGATGGGCATTAAAATCTCCCAACAGAAGAAGTGGTGTTGGGAGAGCGGACAGGAGAGCTCGAATGTCCGCGGGAGCGAGGGGAGATGAAGGAGGTGAATATACAGAGCAAACAGAGAAGAAAAAGCCGGGTAACTGCAATCTAATGGCAACAGCTTGCAAGTCGGACGTAAGAGCGAGAGTTTGAAAATGAACGTCGTTACGCACTAACAACATGACACCTCCATGAGCAGGAGTACCCTCCTCCGGTTCAAGGTTGTAGCTAACCGGAGTATATCCTCGGAGATCAAAAGGATCGTGAGGGCGAAGCTTAGTCTCCTGCAAACATACGACCATAGGCGAATGGGAACGCAATAAAAGTTGCAGTTCCGCCCTATGCGATCGTACACCACGTACCTTCCAGGTCAGGATAGCCATGAATAAAAGGGATAAACTGTCTGCTTAGAAGGGCGGCTTAAAAGAATCTTTTGCTTAACCTTTGGGCTCGGGGTTTTTGTACGGAGTTGGTCAGACTCCATAACTTCCTCGGAGGGAGGACCCACGCGCTCAGTGCCTGAAACCGATTCAAGCGCCGTGAATCGGTTCTGGGTGGCGATGGATGAGGGGTGCCGCTGAGCGCGGCTTGTCCCAGGACCTTCCTGGGACAGCGACCTCCGAGGAGGAGAAGGTGAACTTTTGTTACCGCGCGCACGCGGAGGGTCTTTCAAAAAATCTTCCCTGCGAAGTTTCTGCTTGGGTTTCTTTTCAGCGGCTTGCGACTTCATTGACTTGGGACCAGGTTTATAGGGCTTGGTGACAGTAGCTTTAATGGACGACCGGACGGTAGTGGCGGTTAATCCAGTCATGGTCCAGGTCTGAGTTTCGGCATATACTCGTGGTACTGGCGAGGCAACAACAGAACTAAATGTGCCAGATCGCAGGAGTGAAGGTTGGCGCGCATGGTACCGCCTCCGGGCTTCAGCGAAGGAGAGTTTTTCCTTTACCCGGATCTCCTGGATCGCCTTCTCGTCCAAGTAACGCGGACAGGCTGCAAACGAAGCAGAATGAGACCCTTTACAATTAACGCAGACGGGGGCTGTTGAACAGGTACCTTCATGTGAGGGCTGGCTACATGTTGCACAGATGTTAACGGCACTCTTACATGAGACTTGCGTATGCCCAAAACGTTGGCATTTAAAACAACGCAGAGGTCTAGGAATATAAGGCCTCACAGAAATCCGTTCGTAGCCTGCGGAAATGCTCGTGGGCAGATCGACGCCATCAAATGTTAGAAACAGGGTACGAGTGGGTACCAATACGCCGTCGCGTTTGGCCTGCACCCGATGAACCGCTGTCACCCTCTGGTCTGCAAGATATTCGACCAGGTCTTCGTCCGATATGCCATCGAGGCTATGCGTGGTGACAACGCCCCTACAGGAATTCAAGGTGCGGTGCTTCTCAACACGGATAGGATAACCGTGCAGAAGCGTGGCGCTCAACAAGGACTTACTTTGTGCCTCGGATTTGCTTTGAACTAACATCGAACCATTACGAAGCCGAGTGCAGGAAAGAACCGGACCAGCAATTGAGTCAATGCCCTTCTGGATGATAAAAGGGTTCAACTTCTCGAATGATTGTCCCTCCTCTGTACGGGTAATCACTAAGTAACAACCAGCTGTTGGCGGTGCTACTTCTGTTACTAAAGTTTTTCGGCGCTTGTTGTTTATAATGGAGAAAGGGTGCTCCATAGCGAAAAAAATCCTCCACCATTGCAACCGTCTCCGACCTCGGGCTCTGACTTCCCGGGCGTTACCCCGGCTTGGGTGAGTGGCCTATCTATACCTAGCTCACCCCAGGGTCACACCTCCCAGAACATAGACAGAGGGACCCAATCGCCGTCGGAAGTCAGCAACTCATGCAATGGCCCCCCGCGGGACTGCAGTTGAACAGCGGATACGAACACAAACCCTACATGACGACCCCGGGTGGTGGGGATGACGCCATTACCCACTCACCCAGCTGCGCACCCAGTGCGCGGGTATCCGTCAGGCTGTGTCCACGGAGGATTAACATAAAAGGTTAAAAGAAACTAAAAGTGTGTGGGCGTTTCGCACTCAAGGTAGGCCGGCGAAGAAGTAAAAGAGACGTGAAAATGAATGGGCGTGGGGCGAAATGTGCATAAATAAAAGAGAAGACAGAAGCGATGGCGAGGGGCGAGATGTAATGATATGCACAGAACGCACGAGAGCCTACCTTGAGTCTCCCGGTCACGAGAACGAACCCACCTCGACCGGACGGCGGTGAAATGATGAAGATGGCGATGATTGGCTCGGGAACCCCCGGGTGCGCCAAAAACCCGTACTCACATAAGGTGAGCCCCTGAGGGGATGTCCATTGGGGAGTGCCCTCATTAAAAAGAAAATATAAAATCAAACAGCTAAAAGGCGCTCAGCGCATCAAATGCGACGACTAACATCAATGTTAGTGATAAAACGTAAAATACATTCTACAGCATGCACGTCATCTGCCAAAACGTTGGCTATGCCAACAGGCAGACCCACGCGAACGCGCAATGGAGCTAAAACCTGACACTCTGTTAAAATGTGACGCACCGTTAATGGCATATCACACTGACCACACAGTGGTGATGATGATGATGATGATGATGAGATGCGGTTTAAGGGCGCTTAACAGCTAAGGTCATCAGCGCCCTTACAAAGTATAAAATGTACAATCCAAAAATAAAAGTCCGATAAAAAACCGCATAATTAAAAACGGAACACAAACCCGCGATGTCCAAAAGGTAAAAAACAAAACATTCAATTCCAAAAACGAACACACTAAAACCATGGTCAATAAAAGAGTAAAACAACGTGTCAAGAACTGTAGAATGCCAGGGACACGAGCGCCAGACGTCCACTGGGGAGGAGATGCCCCATTAAAAAGACAAGATAAAATCACACAGTCAAAAGACGCTCAGCGCATCAAATGCGTCTGGTAAATTCAATGTCACTGATAATACGTAAAAGATACTCTACAGCACGCGCGTCGTCTGCCAAAACGTTGGCTAGGCCAACAGGCAGACCAACACCAACGCGAAACGGAGCTAAAACTTGACACTCTGCTAAAATGTGACGCACCGTTAAGGGCGCATCACACTTCTCACAGAGTGGTGCGGGGTCACCACTGAGCAGGTATCTATGGCTAAAAAGACAATGTCCGATTCGTAAGCGAGCTAAAAGTACTTCTTCCCGACGACACGAACGAGAAGAGGTACCCCAGATTAACGGGAGAGGCTTAACCTTCCGTAACTTGTTCCCTCGGAGGGCCGTCCACTCATCCCTCCAAAGCAGGTGGATGCGGCTATCAAAAGAACATACAAATCTGTGGAGGGAACAACCGAGGTAAAACATCTGGGTAATAAAATCGCCGACCTGGCAGCGGCCTCGGCAGACTCATTACCTGAGATGCCCACATGACCAGGATTCCACATGAAGGAGGCGCTGATGCCAGACACTAAGCGAGTGGAGCAGGTCATGAATGCGCTGTACGAGCGGGTGGTAACTGTACAGCGAGCTAATACTTTGAAGAGCACTCAGGGAGTCTGAACAAATAAAACAGTGCCTAAATCGTGCAGCTGAATGTATAAAAGAGACTGATAAGTGCTAAAAAGTTCCGCGGTAAAAATCGAACATTTCCCCGTTAAACGAAAACTAAAACTATTTCCACCACAAAAAACGCACATCCTACTCCAGCATCAGTCTTAGATCCATCAGTAAAGATAAAATGAAAGTCCCCGAATTGCGACTAATGTTCTAAAAACGCTGATCTAAAGACTGAAGAAGGGGTCTCATTCTTCGGCATCGACGATAACCCAAGGTGACAGAGGGCCTCAGCGCGCAACCTAGGAGGAAAACGCGTTTCCCCCTTTGGAAAGGCCGGCGCTGACGTAACGTCCAAAAGCCGAAGAAGTTGACGAAACCGAACCCCTGGAGGTTGCAATGCAGAGGAGCTAACTAAATATTGTCGATCAAGCGAATCCGCGTAAAATAACTCGAAGGACGGGTGGTTAGGTAAACTTGAGAGCCGACAAGCATAGCTGCACAAAAGCATCTCACGCCGGAAGGACAGCGGAGGATCTGCAGCTTCTGCGTACAGACTGGGTAGAGGGCTAGTTGGAAAGGCCCCTGTAGCGACTCTTATACCACGATGATGAATGGTACTCAAGCGACGTAACACAGATGGACGTGCCGATGAATAGACAATGCACCCGCAATCAAGCTTGGATTGGACCAAGGAACGATAAAGACGCAGAAGAACGGTCCGATCAGCTCCCCAGGATGTGCCACTTAAAACACGTAAAATATTAAGAGGACGGTCACACATTGCTTTTAAAAAGGAAACGTGAGAAGTCCAGCTCAGCTTTCGATCAAGGATCAAACCCAAAATTTTCACCTCGTCTGCAAATGGAAGGACCTCCGACCCAAGATGGAGAGAGGGCGGAGGGAAAGCCTTCCGGCGCCAGAGGTTGATGCAGACGGATTTCTCGGCGGAGAAATTAAAGCCGTTGGCGCTACTCCAGGCATAGAGACGGTCGATACAGCTCTGGAGACGGCGTTCGAGTAGTCAGGTCCGCCGCGAACTGCAATAAATGGCAAAATCGTCAACAAAAAGGGACGATGAAATGCCAGCTGGAATACAATCAAAAATGGGGTTGATAGCTATCGCAAAAGTGTGACACTGAGTACAGAGCCCTGCGGTACTCCGTTCTCTTGAATAAAAGGACACGTACACAAAAGACGCGGTCCGTCATAAACTCCCGAAGAAGTATGGTAAGACGACCGCGGAAATTCCATGCATGGAGTGTACGTAAAATGCCGCGCCTCCAACAAGTGTCATAAGCTTTCTCCGGGTCAAAAAATACAGCCACCGTTTGACACTTTCTGAGAAATCCATTCATAATATGCGTCGATAGACATCAGATGGTCGACGGTAGAGCGATGGCGACGAAAACCACACTGAGCGTTCGCCAGAAGTTTCTGAGACTCAAGCCACCATGTCAACCGCCCGTTGATCATGCGCTCCATCACCTTGCAAACGCAACTAGTGAGGGAGATAGGGCGGTAGCTGGAAGGTAGTTGGCGATCCTTACCAGGCTTAAGTATAGGGACAATGGTGGCTTCGCGCCAAACTTAAGGAAAAAGGCCGTCCTGCCAAAAACGATTATAGACCCGTAAGAGAAAGCGCTCACTGTCGGCTGAAAGGTTCTTTAAAAGCAGAACATGAATGCCATCCGGCCCAGGAGCGGAGTGCCTAGAGCAATGAAGAGCGCGCTCCAGCTCCCTCATTGTAAAAAGGGCATTATAACATTCCGTATTATCAGACCGAAAATTACAGGTTGCGCAATCCAGCCGGTCTTTGATAGAATGAAAGCCGGCGGAATAATGGTCTGAACTGGAAACCGCCTCAAAGGCAGCACCCAGAGTGTTAGCGATTGCTGCCGGATCCACTATGGTGGCATTGGAAACCTGAAGGCCAAAAACAGTACAATGCGACACTTTACCTGAGAAGCGACGATGTTTATCCCAAACAACAGATGAAGGCGTAAAGCGATTTAAAAACTCGAAAAAACGAGTCCAAGACGCCTTCTTACTATCCTGAATAATGCGACGAGCCGTGGCGCGCGATTGTTTAAAAGTCACCACGCTCTTTAACTACTATGGTTCTTAACGTCCCATTCCATATTGGGCGTGAAAGAATGGTAATTTTGCTCAGAGGCCTCTTTATCAGGCTTGAGCTTCTTTTACGTGCCGTAAATCTACGACACGGGACCACCGGCTTTACTTCCCTTCCGAAGGAAACCATGCTAAAGATTTTACGCCCGAAAAAATCTATCGCCCTCCGCCGGGTTTGAACCCGCGACCTCGGGAACTAGAGGGTCAGACTCCATAGGCTCCTCGAAGGGAGGGCCCTCGCGCTCAGTGCCAGAAACCGATTCAAGCGCCGAGAATCGGTTCTGTTTGGCAATGGGTGAAGGTGGCCGCTGAGCGTGGCTTGTCCCAGGAGCATCCTGGGACTGCGACCTTCGAGGAGGAGAAGGTGAACGTTTCTTACCGCGTGCACGCGGAGGGTCCTTCAGAAAATCTTCCCTGCGAAGTTTCTGCTTTGGTTTCTTTTCAGCGGCTTGCGACTTCAGTGCCTTGGAACCAGCTTTAGATGGCTTGCTAACTATAGCAGAAATGGACGGCCAGATGGTAGTGGCGGTTAATGTAGTCATGCTCCAGGTCTGAGTTTCGGCATCTACTCGTGGTATTGGCGAGGCAACAACAGAACTAAATGCACAAGATCGCAGGAGAGAAGGTTGGCGCGCAAGGTAACGCCTCCGGGCTTCGGCGAAGGAGAGTTTCTCCTTTACCCGGATCTCCTGGATCGCCCTCTCGTCCAAGTATCGCGGACAGTCGGTAAACGAAGCAGAATGAGAAACAGGTAACTGCGAAACAGGTAACTTCGTGTGAGGGCTGGCTACATGAGGCACAGATGGTAACGGCACTCTTACAGGAGACTTGCGTATGCCAAAAACGTTGGCATTTATAACAACGCAGAGGTCTAGGAATATAAGGCCTCACCGCAATGCGTTCGTACCCTGCTGAAATGCTCGCGGGCAGATCGACGCCATCAAATGTTATAAACGGTACCAATACTCCGTCGCGTTTGGCCTGCACTCGATGCACCGCTGTCACCTTTTGGTCTGCAAGATATTCGACAAGGTCCTCTTCCGATATACCTTCGAGGCTATGGCTGGTGATGACGCCTCGAAAGGAATTCAAGGTGCGGTGTTTCTCAACATGGATGGGATAACCGTGGAGAAGCGTGGCGCGCAATAGTTTTACTTTGTTGTTCGGACTTCGATTGAACCAGTAGTCGAGTAGTTGAGTGCAGGATTGAATCTAACAACTATAGACTCAATGCCCTTCGGTACTATAAAAGAGTTCACCTTCTCAAACGATTGACCTTCCTCTGTTCGCGTAATGACTAAGTAACTACCAGATGTCGGTGGTGCTACTTCTGTTACCAAAACTTTTCGGCGCTTGTTAGAAGTAATGGAGAAACAGGGCTCCATAGCGAAAGAAATCCTCCACCATTGCAACCGTCTCCGACCTCGGGCTCTAACTTCCCGGGCGTTACCCCGGCTTGGGAAATTGAAATTGAGTTTTATTTATGGACGCTCTTTAACTACTATGGTTCTTAGCGTCCCATTCTATATTGGGCGTGAAAGACCGGAAATTTTGCTCAGAGGCCTCTTTATCAGACTTGAGCCGTAAATCTACGACACGGGACCATCAGCTTTACTTCCCTTCCAAAGGAAGCCGTGCTAAGGATTTTTATGCCCGAAAAAATCCATCGCCCTCCGCCGGGTTTGAACTCGCGACCTCGGGAACCACAGGCTAGCACGGTACCACTAGTCCACGGAGGACGACAAACCCGGCTATCTCACCCCAGGGTCACATCTCCCAGAACATAGACAGAGGGACCCAATCGCCGTCAGAAGTCAGCAGCTTATGCAATGGCCCCCCCTGCGGGACTGCAGTTGAACAGCAGATACGAACACATACCCTACATGACAACCCCGGGTGGTGGGGACAATGCTATTACCCACTCACCTAGCTGCGCACCCAGTGTGCGGGTATCCGTCAGGCTGTGTCCACTGAGGATTAAAATAAAAGGATAAAATAAATAAAACTGTATGGGCGTTTCGCACGCAAGATAGGCTGGCGAAGAAGGAAAATAGATGTGTAAATGAATGGACATGGGGTGAAATGTGCATAAATAGAAGAGAGAATAAAGAAACGATGGTGAGGGCATCATGGAATGAAATGCACAGAACGCACGAGAGCCTACCTTGAGTCCCCCGGTCACGAAGACAAACCCACCTCGACCAGACGGGGATGAAGGGATGAATATGGTGATGAGTGGCTCGGGAACTCCCGGGTACGCCAAACCCGTACTCACATAAGGTGAGCCCCTGGGGGGATTCTCCAGCGATGAAACGAGGCAAGGTGGCACAGACAATTTTAGAACCTACAGCTGTACCCATCACCAGATGCAGGATCACTCAACAAAGGAAAAATTATGTAGCAAACTTACTAATGAAGAGATTTGGAAATGACTGGAGAAATGACAAAGTTTTACAGTTCTTTGAAAATATCTTGAATTCTACATCCATCCCTGCAGAAGACGTCACTGACCAGAATAGTGGACTGTGTGACTATTTAGAAGAAGAATGTGGAATGCAAAGATTGTAAATGATGTTCGAATGTATTATGCGAGTTTTTCTAAAATCAATAAGTGAATAATTGTTGCTTTCAATTAATTTCAGAACTTTTATTACCTCATTGTGCTTTTCTATGTTTAATTCACACCATATGTAATTTCAAAATTCTCATAATCATATGAGGTACTTTCTTTGTTTAAATACATACCATATTGTATCAATATTTTCTCAATGTATTTATGTTCAGAGTATACAAAAATAAATCATTCACTATTCTACAACAGTAAATTTTTGCATGTGGTTGTTTTTTCAAACCATGTTGTGTCCACATCATCCTCCCCATTTTCATGAAATGCATTTGAAAAGTGATTTCAATTCTTACACCTTATAAATAAAAACATTTAGTAATATTTATCACTTTTTTCAAAATTTCAGTAGGACATATAGTTAAGGAGTATTGCATTTTTTGGATTTCCTGTAAAAGTTTGCTTTTTGGACATAATGGGGTTTGAAACGATGCTCCTCATATATACATTTGTTTTACAGAATATATTTCCCCCTTCTTGAAAGATTCTTTGGAAAAACTTTTACAGTTTGTTCTTTGATATTTCTTTATTTTTTTTTGGGGGGGGGCTCTCATTGATACAAAATTTCTACACTTTCTCCCCTATGTAACATTTGCTACAGCTTTCCAAGTTTGCTCTATGCACCTCACACTTTGTGTATCTGTATTCATAGTTATGTAAGCATTCAAAGTGAAAATGACAGCATCTCCAATGTTGGCCCTGTCCTGCCATAATCATCCTCATTGTTATCTGTGAAATTCAAAACTTCAACAGGGTTACTGATATGTTTGCCAGACAGAAGCATAGACAGATTCATCTGTTGTATAATTGATGCTGCCGCTTGGCAAGTTTAATTCTGTAGCCGTTTTATTGTTATTGTTACTATTTTAATTTTAGAATATTTATACATTTCATTACATTCCCACTTTCAAGATCCTTAACCTTACATCTGGATGTGGCCCCCCCCCACAAAAAAAAAAGGATCATGAGCCATCACTGGGTGTTCATGGAAAAACATGCATGAGTCTGTGCATGTGGTGCAAAGCTAATTTTACAATTTACACACAGAGTATCACACTACTAAACCAAAGCATGAAAGTGAAATGTGCAATGCTGCAGAAAAATATATTAACTATTGCTTTCTGCTATATTTCCTCACTCATCTTTGATAGCCAATAGCATATGCCCCATCCTGTCTACACGATAGGGTAGTCTCAGTTGTGAATGAATCCATTAAAAACATTCAGATAGAACAAGCTGCTTAAAAAGCATTAGCAACTATGAATTATCACTGCTACATTTATTCCAATTTGAAAATATTCATTTAGGACAAAGTTTTGTAAGGAACATTTCTGAACAAATGGTTCAGAAAACTATATTCTGAGATATCGTAAATGTGGGTTTTATTATTTTAAAGGGGACTATGTTGTGACTGAATAACCAGAATGATAAATCTAGGAAGATATCCTTCCAAAAGCAATGGGTCAAGGTTTTACTCTAGTATTTACAAAAACAATCCTCATCTTCAAAGACTTAGCTGCTACGTCTACAACCACAAATGCTTTCCCTGTAAACAGCTTTTAACATAAGAACACACTGAGCAAAAATGTTTAGCTATATCAATTATTGTTTGCCTTTAAATTTCCATGCCTTGACAAACATTTTAGATTAATTATATAAGATATGGGTCTCATAAATGCTTTGGAAACTTCTAGTCCCTGCAATATTAACAGATCTATTATACGACGGAGATTTATAGTACTAAAAATATGTAAAGAAACATACCTTTATCAGTCGCCTTGCTAAGCTCCTTAATGAAGGCATCCAGCTCTTGTTTCTTATTATTAGGCATTTGCAGCTCTGATAATTTCTTTATCCAGTTGTTAAACAATTTTGTATCATCTCCATTGTTTGCAACTAAGCCGAAAAACACGTGAAGACCTTCTAGTGTTAACCTCTACAACAATACATAAAATATTTATTTACTTCTATCTCAACTTACTGATCTATGTCCTCAAACTTAAATGCAAGTTAAATTCATATCCTAAGCACTTTTAGGCATGTAGATATAATGTATGCACTACACTGCTAAAGTAGCAATAAGTTCTTACTGTAGCTGCTAACTGGCCAACTGTCACAAGTTGTCACAAAGCTTTGCTACTGTACATATAATGCTTAAAATCTTTCATTGCATATATTTTCTTAACATTATGAGCATCTCAAATACTGTTAATTATTTATCCAAAATACTAAATAAACTAATGTTGTAGAAGAGCACCTACTCCATTCACATGTTCTCAAAAGGATTTTAACCTAGATATGAAATAAACAATTTATATGTATGTCTATCTACAAGGAGGAGTGCAGTGAATTTAGACTGATGATGTAGACAACAATCTCCGAAATTGGTTCCTCAAGTTTTTGACAAAGAAGTGAAGCTAAGGTGATTAAAACTTCATTTTGTTTGTTTATTAGGATATAAATTCTGATACTGGTTGGTCTTGTAGCTCAGTCAGTAGAGCACCCCTACCTACTGTGCAAGGAGTCCCATGTTTGATTCCCAGCTGGGGGTGGGAATTTTTCTCTAGCCAAGATTATTCCCTATCGTCCCCAGAGTTTGAAAGCATCAATGAGAGTGTGAATGTGTGTGTGATCTAATGAATAAAACCCAAAGTTTACCAGAAATCTGATGACAAGCGAAGACAAGTTAACACCATTTTTGTTTTTAATGAGATGTGAGAAAGTTGTTGAATTAAAAAACAAAATGTTTTGTATGCATTTGACATAATTTTGAAATGATGTATAGATTTAATTTTTTTACAAATTTTAGAGAAATTTGCATATTTTCAAGAATAATATGTTTTTTAATGATAAATGAGAAATATCTATTTCTTTATTGTGCACAGAAAAATGTGCATTTATTTCAAGTTACAAAAATAAAACTTTAAGTTAACATTTGCGCCTTCATAACATGAAGCTATAAGTTGTGAAACAAGGTTTACAATTTCAACAAAAAGAAGTTAGCATATTTACAAGATACTAAAATAAGGTACCAAGCAAGAAAAAGTCTGTTCTAATGCTAAACAAAGCCAATACTGCGTACATGCATGCACAAGAATAACTAAGCAGAGCTAACAATAAACTGACACTAGTGCACACAGTTGGTCTGTGATACCCTAGAACTGTTTGTTGTAAGCTAACTGGAAGTGCTATTGTTAAAATATCAGGTACACCATATCAAACGACTCCTATTATGCTCACTTAAAGATACTGAGAAGATACCTTATTGGAAACAATTGTCAGACATTGTATTAATGTGAAAATATTCTCCTTGGTCTCACCTGCATGTACTTATGGTTAAAGATTAAAAGCAAGATGGCATCAGTGGTTGGTGTAGTGATGCAAGTGGCCAGCCAACGTTTAAAGGCAAATAGTGGTAAAAAAGTGGACAATATTCAATCAAAGATAATATCCATAATTGATAACCAAGTAACTATTGTGAATGAAGGTGGTAAAGAGAAACAAATGGATGAGTTTAAAAGTTTCAGTGAATTGAAAACACATGCTTCATCATCAGTGAGTGAAATGATAGCATTTCTTCAAATGGTGATATCGTTAATATGTAAAGATCTACTTAAAGCCCAAACTGAGATAAATAAGTTGAAGGAAGAAAATGAAATGCTGAGAAATAAAATAAACAATGAAAACAGGAACCAAAGTTATTCTACAGTAACAAAGAAACGATCTATGGGATCTAAACTGGCAGAACGCAATGTTTCAAATATCATCACATGAAACAGGTTTGAAATTCTGGATGAAGCAGATAATGGAGATGCTCAAGTGTTTCAAAATCCAGCCCAAAGGGATTCTTTTGACTCAACAACTCATGAAGGGAAGAAGGCAAATGTACTGGTGGCTGGAGATTCTTGCTACAATTTGCAGGTGAAAAATGCAAGGAAAAGCAGTACAAGGTATGCTGTTTTCCTGGTATTAAAGTAACAGAGCTTCAGCGTCAAGTGGATAAAATGAACTGCAGCAATTAAAGCCTGATGTGGTGATGATTCATGAAGGAACTAACAACATTAGGTGTGCTGTTACGCCCCAACAAATAATGGGCGATACTATGGACTTAAATAAAAGTGAGTAGAGAAACAGTCTAGAGATACTAAAACCATAGTAAGTGGCATACTGTATAAACATAGTGTAAGAAAAAGGTATATCAATATCAGGGATTTAAATCAGGAACTTGATTGGATATGTTCTGTAACAGACTGTCTGATGATGGATTCAACTTCTGGATAAATATAATAATTAAACAACTGGAAGTGGTACACAGTGAAGTGAAATAAAGACTTATTAAAATAACATTGAGTTGAAATTAACACTTAATGCTTCACTAGCTTTTAACTTGCATGTAGAACATGTTTCACAGATGTTGTCTGCATCATCAGCTACATTTGACTGTGAAATATGATCTACATGCAAGTTAATGAAGCATTAGGTGTTAATTTAACTCAATGTTACTTTAATAAGTGTTATGGATAAATGATTGGAATTTTGGCAGGGATGGGATTCACTTAAATCGAAGAGGTTCGTTTAAATTTGGAAAGTTATTAAACAGTGCTATATCTTCATTGTTGGCAGGAAACAAGTAAAACCAGAGGTGGATGCTTTTCCATTAGAAACTAGCAATTGTGTTGTACAACTAGATACTCAATGTGCAGAAGTTCCAAAACAAACACTTAAGGTTAGTACTCCTCCAGTCAAAACAAGTAATACCAGTAATCAAACTCATTCAAACTGCAAAGGAAAAAGTTTAAACTGTAAAATCTTTCACCAAACTATTCAAAATATAAGAAGCAAAAAGTGTAATATTAAAGTGCTATTAAATTCTAACTTACAAGATCTAAATGCAATATGCTTAATTGAACACTGGTTGTAGAAACATGAAATGAATCAGTTTACTTTGCCTAATTACATATTAGCCAGTTCTTATTGTAGCAAAATTAAGAAAAATGGATGATCATGTACACAAAATCTACTATTAGCTTCAAAGAAATCGATACATTTAACTACTAAATCAGGAAGAAGAATTTGAGGCCAGTATACGCGAGCTAATTGACTTCAAAATGGTTCTAATCTGTATATACAGGAATCCAACAGGAAGTATTTTAGTTTGCTTACTAAGCTTAGGAACTATTAGGGTGAATCAAATATAAACATGAATTATTTTTTGCAATTTATTTTATTAAATCCACCAACAAAACAAAACAAATAACTAATTTTTCTACATAGTCTCTCGAATTTGACACATTTTTGCCATTGAATTGGCAACTCGAAGAAAGAAGAGGAATGTGGGTACAGCCAGTTGCGCACATATTCCTCTACCGCTGCATCGTCATCAAATTGCTTTCCTCCGAGTTCTTCTTTCAGCGGCCCAAACAAATGATAGTCAGAGGGTGACAAATCTGGACTGTAAGGAGGATGCTACAAAGGTGTCCAATGCATTTCCTCCATTTTTTCACATGTTAACATACAGTTTGTGGCTTTGCATTGTCATGCAGAAAAATCACATCTCGAATTGGTTGCCAGTGTAGTTTGTTGCAATATGCAGTTTTTGTCTCAACCAAAAGACGGCAGTAACAATCTGCAATCACTGTCCTTTGTCCACAAAGGAAATCCACCAGCAAAATGCCTGCCAAGTCCCAAAAACAGTTCTAAGCACCTTTCCAGCAGAAAGGCATGTATTGCCTTCATTGGCCCAGCTACACCTCATTCCCACCACTCCATGCTTGCTTGTTTTGACTCTGGGGTGTAATGATGAACCCAAGTTTCATCACAAGTCACAATTCATTTAAATAAATCATCTCCTTCCTCCTCGTAGTGATTCAGATGCCTCTGACAAATTTCCTGGTGCAAACTGTTTTGTTCCTGGGCGAGGACATGAAGAACTCACCTGGCAGACAATTTCCACAAGTTGAGTTCATCAATGACGATGACTTGAGCACTTCCAAAGCTTATTGCTATGAGTGGAGCAATTTCAGAAATTGTTATGTGCGATTTTCTTCAATAAGACCACATACAGCACAAATGTTGTCTGTAGTGATGCTTGCCCGTGGTCATCTTTGGTGGGGCTCATTTTCCACAGCTTCCCGTCCTACCAAAACTTTTTTGTGCTATTCATACACCTGGGTCTTTGAAAGAGTTGCTTCTACCAACTGTGCATGAAGTCTTCTGAAAATTGCATTGCGCAACGGACATGTGTAGCTCTTGCTCACTCATGGCGTACTGAAGCGAGCAGCCGCTCTGTGGTGTGTGATGCAAAATACCATTATTCCAGACATTTCTACCAACATCCTCTCAAAGCCGCACTAATTTCTGTCCACTACCAAAGGCACTAATTTAAAATTCCAATTCACATTTGATTCACCCTCATATTTTAGATTTCTATAGGCAGTCAAAAAAAGATATAGTAATTGTAGGAGATATGAATATAAACTAACTGAAAATCCATGTAAAGCTAACTCCAAAACCTTTGAAATGTGTATAGTATGCAAAATGTAGTTAAGAGTAGCAACTAGAACCACTAGCCTTAGCTGTACTGCAATTGATCAAGTTATATTAAACGCAGAGAAGTGGCTGTATGAAATTCAGGTATTTGACTCAGCAATATGTAATCATTATGCTCAGATACTGCAGTTAACTGTACAAGTGAGAAATTGCTCACCACAACAAAGGAAACAAAGTTTTTAAAAGTGTTAGGCTTTCAAATGATGCAAATTTGAATCATCTAAATCTTTTATTAGGTAAAGAAATGTGGGAAAATATATATATGATCAAATCATTAAATGAAGTAGAAATAAGTTCTTGGACATATTTAGTTAAGCAGCAGTATCAATAGTCAAAATTCAGATAAATAAACAAAATAAGAAATGGGTCTTAACCAGGATATGTAAGTCAGCGGAAAGATTAAGATTTATGAGTAAATGCATTAGGGAAAATAAAGTATCACAAAAACTTAAGACCTACTATCTAAAATATAAAACAATATATAATGAGGCAATCAAGGAGGCAAAATGGTTGCACAATGATAGCACAATCAAAAGTGCAGTTAATAAATCTAAGTCATTATGGGAAATAATTAGGGGTGAAATTAAAACAGACAAATTTAACAAACAACTATTATGTAAAAAGATATATATGAATTATTTAACAGTTTTTATACAAGTGTTGCTTAAAAAGGTGCTAAAAAAGAATTCATTTGTGAGAGTGGATAAATTAAGCCTAAAATATAATGAAAATACTCTCTTTTTAATGCCAGTAATCACTGAGGAAATCAAAACAGTAATCAACAAATTAAAAAACAAAACATCAGCAGGAAGTGATGGATGTTCAAATTATGTTGTTAATAAATGTTCCTCATTTCTAATAGAGCCGCAGTACTATTTAACAAATCTTTCACTAACAAGTGGACTATTCCCTGAGAGCCTAAAAGAAGCAAGAAAGAAACCTATCTACAAGAAAGGTAGCAAGGATGAGGTTCAAAAGTGGGCAACCCATCTTATGTTACAAACTAGATTATACATTACTATTTTAGTTTTTATTTATATACTCATAAATTGTTCCTTTCCTCTTTTAACAGTCCATTCCCATTAGTTTTGTTTTTTTAAATATTGCTAATGTTCTTACAGTTTTGGTCTAAAATTTGAGTTATTGTCAGTTTTCGTATTTGTTCTTCACCATATACATTCTTTTTTTCCAAATCTCAAGTTTCTCTGCATTTAAATACTATGTGTTGTAATCTTCTTTTCCTCCACATAATGGACATTCACCTTGTGGGTAGCTATTTCGTTGACCTTTTAACTACACTCCTGCTTTTAACTACAATATCTCCCTCTTTCTTCTTTATTGGTGTTAATCTATATACCTTTCTTTTCCTCAACTGTTTTTCATTGAAACAAAGAATACTAGAGACCTCTTCTCTGTTAGCTGACTGAACAATTTTTATATCTCAATACCTTCATATCATCTTCTTGCACCTTTCCAGAAACTTATTATTTCTCTCTTTCTCCAAATATTTCCCAAACCATTATTTTCTAAGTTATTTCTTAAGTTGTGGTGGTAGTTTAGTCACATAAAAACCACTTAATTTTTGGTTTTGTCATGTCATGTTATAAAGAATACATACAATGTGAGCACAGTGAATTTAAGCAATTGTTTCTAAACTATGATAAATTCTGAATAAAAAATACAGCAATGCAATTGCAAATACAATAAAATAGTGAAACAATAACAAAGTAATAAATAAAAATAAAACGTTTACTATAAAGATACACCATAGATATATTTAATGGGCAGACAGAAGATAAACAGGAATTTCAACTTTGTTTTCTAATACAATGTCTATAGAATAATAATTATATTCCAAAATCATTTTGATTTCCTTCCTAAATTTGATATCACTAAGATCAACTAGTCCTCCAACTAAGTTTCTGTATAATTTCATTCTTTGATAATTATAGATTTTAGACATTGTGCAGTTCTTGTTGAGAGATGAGTATGATTTGCTGTTCTTGCAAAGTAAGAATAGTATTCTCTATTTCTTTTTTTTTTTTAATTCCTTAGTATTACTGTAAATAAAACAGATATTTTTTCAAGAAATGTAAGCCTGGAAGAGGTAGAATATTTAATTTGTCAAAGAGTATTCTACTGCAAATGAAATGTGATACTCTGAGCCTAATTCTTATGATCTTTTGCAATGTGAATTTTTTTTTTTTTAAACAGAAGAACGCATGAATGGTATGGCATAGCACACTAATAGCATTAAAAGGATAAATACCTGCTGCACATCATCACTGCAAACAGTTGGAATCAATTCCTGTGGAACCTTTAACTCTCCAACAAACTGCTCACTCAGTAATTTGTATGCAGACTGTCCCTCCTCATTGACCTCTTTATGATAAAACTGAAAATTAGAACAATCCTCTATGACTAAAAGAAAATTCCTTTTATAAAGCACCAAATTAACATAAAGTACATGATTATACCTGAAATAATCAGTAAATCTCTCACTCCCCTCTCCCTCCCCCCTCTCCCTCTCTGGCCATTGAGGCTATGGGTGGTAACGACGCCCCGACAGGAATTCAATGTGCGGTGCTTCTCGACATGGATGGGATAACCGTGGAGAAGCGTAGCGCGCAACAAGGTCTTACTTTGCTGATCGGACTTAGTTTGTGCCAATAAGGAACCATTCCGTAGACGAGTGCAGGATGGAACCGCACCAGCAATAGCATCTATGCCCTTCTGAATTATAAAAGGGTTCACCTTCTCAAAGTTTTGTCCTTCTTCTGTTCTTGAAATGACCAAATAACAACCAGATGACGGCGGTGCTACTTCTGTTACAATAACTTTTCGGCGCTTATTTGTATTAATGGAGGAAGGGTGCTCCTTAGCGAGATAAATCCTCCACCATTGCAACCGTCTCCGACCTCGGGCTCTGACTTCCCGGGCGTTACCCCGGCTTGGGTGAGTGGCCTATCTATACCAGACTCACCCCAGGGTCACACCTCCCAGAACATAGACAGAGGGACCCAATCGCCGTCAGAAGTCAGCAGCTCATGCAATGGCCCCCCTGCGGGACTGCAGTTGAACAGCGGATACGAACACAAACCCTACATGACGACCCCGGGTGGTGGGGATGACGCCATTACCCACTCACCCAGCTGCGCACCCCATGCGCGGGTATCCGTCAGGCTGTGTCCACGGAGGATTAAAAGAAAAGATAAAAGAGATAAAACTGTGTGGGCGTTTCGCACGCAAGGTAGGCCGGCGGGGAAGAAAAAGGGATGTGCGAATGTCGTGGTGCGAAATGGCCGGAAAGTGACAAGGGAAGAAAGAAACGATGGTGAGGTGTGGTATGAACGGAATGCAAAGAACGCACGAGAGCCTACCTTGTGTCCACCGGTCACGAGAAGAACCCACCTCGACCGGATGGGGGTGAGGGGATGAATATGGCGATGATTGGCTCGGGAACCCCCGGGTGCGCCAAAAACCCGTACTCACATAAGGTGAGCCCCTGAGGGGTAAGCACTGAAGAAGGGGTCTCATTCTTCGGCATCGACGCAAACCCAAGGTGACAGTGGAACTCAGCGCGCAACCAAGGAGGAAACGACGTTTCCTCCCTGGGAAGGGTCGGCGCTGGCGTAACATCCAAATGCCAAAGAAGCTGGCGAAATCGAACCCCTGGAGGGAGCAATGCAGAGGAGCGAACTATATATTGCCGATCAAGCGAATCCTCGAAAGATAACTCGAAGGACGGACGGGCGGTCAAGCAAGCTTGAGAGTCGACATGCATAGCTGCACAAAAGCATCTCACGCCTGAAGGACAACGGAGGTTCTGCAGCTTTAGCATACAGACCGGGTACAGGGCTAGTTGGAAAGGTCCCTGTAGCGACTCTTACGCCACGATGGTGAATGGCATTAAGGCGACGTAACACAGATGGACGCGCCGATGAATAGACAATGCGCCCGTAATCAAGCTTGGGTCGAACCAAATAGCAGAAGGACGGTCCGATCAGCTCCCCTGAATGTGCCACTTAAAACACGTAAAAGATTAAGAGATCGGTCACACTTTGCTTTTAAAAACCAAATGTGCGAAGTCCAGCTCAGCTTTCGATCAAAAATTAACCAGAAACATTTCGCCTGGTCTGCAAATGGAAGACTATCGGGCCTAAGATGTACAGAGGGCAAAGGGAAAGCCTTTCGGCGCCAGAAATTCACACAGAAGGATTTTTCGGCGGAGAAAGTAAATCCGTTGGCGTTACTGCAGGCGTTGATGATGATGAGATGGGGCATAAGAGCGCTCAACAGCTAAGGTTATTAGCGCCCTTACAATGTATAAAATATAAAATTTAAAAGTCAAAAAACTAAAAAACCACACACAAACCCGCTTGGTCAAAAACACTAAAAAACACATCAGACCAAATACTAAAATCATGGTCAATAAAGAAATAAAACAACGTGTCAAGAACTGTAGAACGCAAGGGACATGAGCGCCATATGTCCGTCGGGGAGAAGAGTCCCATTAAAACTGACAATATGAAATCTCAAAGCTAAAAGACGCTCAGCGCATCAAATGCGCGATTAAAACCACTCACTTATAAAATGTAAAAGCAATTCTAAAACACGCGCGTCGTCTGCCAAACGATGGCCATGCTATCAGGTAGACCCACACGAACGCGCAACGGAACTAAAACTTGACACTCTGTTAAAATGTGACGCACCGTTAAGGGCGCATCACATTGCTCACAGAGTGGTGCGGGGTCACAGCTGAGCAGGTATCGATGGCTAAAAAGGCAATCTCCTATTCGTAAACGAGGTAAAAGTACCTCTTCACGACGAGAAGAACGAGAAGAGGTACCCCAGACTAACGGAAGAGGTTTAACCTCCGCAACTTGTTTCCCCGGGGGGCCGTCCACTTATTGCGCCAAAGCGAGAGGATGCGGTGACGTAAAATAAAACACAAATCTGACGAGGGAACAACAGAGGTAAAATATCTGGATGACAAAATCGCCGATTTGGCAGCGGCGTCCGCGGACTCGTTGCCTGAGATGCCCACATGACCTGGAATCCACTCGAACGACACGCTGCTGCCAGAAGCACCAAGCGAGTGGAGCAGGTCACGTATGCGCTGTACGAGCGGGTGGTAATTGTACAGCGCTTTAATACTCTGAAGGGCACTTAAAGAGTCAGTACAAACAACAACACAGTGCCGCAAGTCGTGCCGCTGAACGTATAAAATGGATTGAAAAATTACTAAAAAGTTCGGCGGTAAAAATGGAGCATTGCCACGGTAAATGGAAGGTAAAACTATGCCGACCATAAATAAAGGCACACCCTACTCCAAAATCAGTCTTAGAGCCATCAGTATAAATAAAATGGCAGCTCCCTCATTGCAAAAGGGCATTATAACATTCCGTATTAGCAGACCGAAAATTATAGGTTGCGGAATCCAGCCGGTCTTTGATAGAGCGAAAGCCGGCTGAATAATGGTCTGAACTGGAAACCACCTCAAACCGACCGGACGGGGATGAAGTGATAAAGATGGCGATGAGTAGCTCGGGAACCCCCGGGTACGCCAACACCCGTACTCACATAAGGTGAGCCCTTGGGGGGGGGGGATGACGCCATTACCCACTCACCCAGCTGCGCACCCAGTGCACGGGTATCCGTCAGGCTGTGTCCACGGAGGATTAAAATAAAAGGGTAAAAGAAACTATAAGTGTGTGGGCGTTTCGCACGCAAGGTAAGCCAGCGAAGAAGCAAAAAAGATGCGTAAATGAATGGACGTGGGGCGAAATGTGCGGGAAGAGAAGTAAGAAATGATGGCGAGGGGCGTAATGAAATGCACATAATGCACGAGAGCCTATCTTGAGTCTCCGGTCACGAGGACGAACCCACCTCAACCGGACGAGGGTGGAAGGATGATCATGGCGATGAAAGGCTCGGGAACCCCCGGGTATGCCAAACGTGTACTCACATAAGGTGAGCCCCTGGGGGGCTATTTCTGTAGTATGGACTTCTTTAGTAAATGTTACTTCTGAAGCAATTTACTCTCACATGGTGCATGCTACACCTACTGTTTTAATGAGGCAGTGGCTCATTTTGGAAAAGTTAACAAGGCAATAATTCCTGGCATGAGGAGGAAATTTAAAGTATAATTTTCAATGTACTGGGTTCAGCAGTCTAACCTTTGACAATATAATTCTGATACAATATTTCTTTACATTCTGATCACATACCTGTAATGACACACTCACAGTTCTGCTTGGATCTTCTGGCTGACAAACGGAAGCCATAATCCTGGCTGCGAGTACAATAGAAGTCGCTTCTGGTGGGAAATGCACCTGCCTTAAACAAATTTATGGAAATATTTTTACCTTATCATTTAGGCATTTACACAAACACATAAATCAATAAAAAATATATTTTACTACCTTGTCATTTAATAAAATATTTCTAATACTATATTCAGTGCTTTTTCTTCACACCATGGCCACTGTATGGCTACTTGGGCACCGACCCCTGCAGCTTGGACTCCTGCCGAAACAGTTATAATATCCCCGCAACAGTCTCACATTCTCATAGTTGCAATTACAATTACAGCGATAACACTGGTCAACATTGATTCTGCAGTATAAAGGAAAATATGCGACTTTAATGGAAATCAAGCCCTGATTTCAAAAATGAAGTCCGTTTTATGGCTAATATATCTAGCTTTTAATATATCTAGCTAATATATCTATGATATGTGCATATATATCTATGGTGCTAAATTCATTCAGCTTATACAGATTACTGCTATGTTTCATTATATTATTCTAAGTCTGTTGTTGATTTTCTCCTAATCGGCTCACTTCTGTCCTCCCTTATCACCGACATGTTTATGTTTATATTCCCAGCACTCATCAATTTTGTTCTATGCGTCAGGTCTGTCTTCTTGTGAGGTACTTACAGCTATCATAGATCTCAACTTCATTTGAGCTGAAAACTGTGTTAATATGCACGTTTATCTTCTTTAAGTGTAGTGCTAAAATAAAGGGTCTGAGTATGTCTTTTACATCAGGATTACACAGGAAACAGTGTCTACAAAGTCCTCAGAAGGTTTGTTACATTTGTGCGCATAACATGTTTGATGGAAAGGTATGTAAAATAGACTCACAAACTATATTACTCATATTTCAAAGAGAAAGTTGGCGATCAGAATAAATAGTTTTCACCTCAGATTGCATGTAACAGTTGTGTTGTGGGATTACATTATTGGTATAAAGGAAAATGGAAGGCAATGCCATTTGCCAAATCAATGATATGGCGGGAGCAGCAGAATCACCATGATGATTGTTACTTTTGCATGTGCAAAGTTGCTGGCTACAACAAAAAATGTAAGTCAAGAATTAAATATCCAAATATGAACTCAGCTACATGATCTATTCCTCATGGACCTGAATTACCCATACCTACACCACCATCAGACTTCAATTTTAGTGAATCTGATAGGAACTCTGTGACTTCCGACAATGAGTTGATTTCTGATCCAGAAGAATTTGACAATTTACCACAACAGTTTAATCAATTTGAGTTAAATGATTTATTGAGGGATTTAGGCCTCACAAAACAAAAAAGTGAATTACTGGGCTCAAGGCTACAGCAGAATTTGTTATCACCTGGCATTACATTTTCATAGTATAGGAATTGTGAAATACATTCCATATCTACTATGCTGAAGATCAACTTGTGTTTTGTATGGATGTATGTAATCTTGTTCAACAGTTGGGCTGGGAAGCATGTGAGCCAAGTAACTGGTGTCTTTTTATTGATTCTTCCAAATGAAGTCTTAAGGCAAAGTTACTTCATAATGGCAGCAAGTTAGCTTCAATACCGCTTTGCTAATTCTACGGACCTAAAAGAGGTCTTAAGAAACTCTGAAGCATGTCCTTGAGAAAATTAAGCACTGTGACCATGAGTAGCAAATATGTGGTAACTTGAAGGTCATTGGTCTGTTACTAGACCAACAGAGAGGATACACAAAGTTCCCTTGTTTCCTTTGCAAATGGGATAGAAGGATGAGGGACATACGATACATTGGGAAACTAACCAATAGCCTGAGAGGCAGCAACTGGAACCTGGATCAAAAAATGTTACTAATGTACCTCTTGTTGATCATTAAAAAATTCTACTCCCTCCATTATACATAAAACTTGGCATGATGAAACAATTTGTGAAAGCACTTGACAAAAGTTGCCCTTGCTTCCAGCACTTATGCACAAACAGGTTAAAATCAGAGACGGAGTATTCAATGGACGACAGATAAGGAAATTGATGAAGGATGTTAATTTTACCAGCTCTAGAATGAAATTGAAAAAGTGTGTGGAATGGATTCAGAGAGGTTGTTAAAGTTCTAGGCAATGTGAAAGACCCTTGATACAAAGAAATTGTCATAAATATGCTGAAAATTTCAGACTGGTCGGCTGTAATATGAGTTTGAAGCTTCATAAGTCACATCTCGACTATTTCCCATTGAATTTAGAAGCTGTCAGTGAAGAGCATGGTGAAAGGTTTCCCCAGGACTTGAAAGATGTTCAACAACGTTATCAGGGACTTTGGGATACACATGATGGTTGATTCCTGCTGGTGTCTTGCACGTGACGAACCTACCAGAAAACTCTTGAGAAAATCACATACGCTGAAGTTCCACAGGAAAAGAAAAAGGGGTACACAAGATAACTACACATATTCTCAAATTCAGGTAAGCTTTCAGGCTATTATTCTTTATTTTCTTTAAAAGCTATATTTCAGTGTGCAATATTTTTGCAAATTTTACAATTATATTTTCATGAACATTGTCATATTGCCAAAACGAGATGTGCTATGGAAAAACAGAAAACATTTTTGAATTCTGTGCACCAAAATTAGTAAAAGTGATCTATGTTTTAATCGTACCGCAGAAAAAAAGTTTTCATTTGTAACATGGTATACTACCTAGTGTAACCTTATCATAAGAGATGTTGGAAGTGTTGCCCTTCTCTGCCCACAATCTAGAGTTCAGTATCCAAAATTGAGTGAATTTCTCACCTAATGTTTTCTTTTAGTTCTTAGAATGTATGGAGGTTTGTTAACATACACCTTATTTTTCATGTGATCATCAGGGTTGGGTAAATTTCTGCAATTGGATTTTGTAAAATGATAACAGTAATTGATCCTCCTTAATATTTTTCTCTGATGAAGCATGGTTCTATTTATATGTCTATGTTTCATCGCATAATAACAGATGGAGTACAGAGAAGCCTGATTTACACACTAGATTCCCTTGCATGATGTGAAAATTGGTGTGCAGTAAATGCATACAGAATAATAGGACCTACATTTTTTGAACAAACAATAACTGAAGGAGAATAAATAGAGGAATGTCATACATCTTTTTTTGAACAGCTGACCAACGTTGAATGCAAGTCTGGAGTTTTCCAAAGAAAGTCTACCACTGATGAGTCATTAAATTTAATTCAGGAAAGTTTTGAAGATATGGTAATTAGTAAAGGATTATGGCTCTTGCAATCCCCTGATTTAACTGCATGTAATTTGTATTTATGGGAGAATTTGAAAACTAAAATATATGCAACAAATCTCCATACATTGGAAGAACTGAAAGAAAATATCAGGTGAGAAATTCACTCAATTTCGGATATTTAACTCTCGAGTGTGAATGCAAATTTTAGAGAAGATGCTAGAAATGTGTGGATAGAGGACATTTCCAAAATCTCTTGTGATAAGGTGTGCTTAATACCATTGTAATTGTAACATGAAGCATTGCACGGATATTATACCTCTTTCAGCAGTAGATCAAGCCCCTGAGCTAGCCAAAGTATGAGGGGGAAGCACTGTATATCACTTATTGTGTTGTTTGCACAATTCATAACAAATGATCTACAATTCTCTCACTCTTACTGGAAGTTTTTTTTAAACTGTCTGCTTATCACTTTGATTATGATAATATGAACTACTTAGAAAACACACCCAAATGATTTGTGTGCAGAACCAAATATTTTAACATTCAGCTCTTTTTACAGGAAGGCTCTTTTATTTTATATCTAAAGTGTGGATATTTTTGATGTTATATAATTGCAACACACAACACTGGTGCAAGTAATTGCAAAGTATTTTGCGTTCTCAAAATTGGCTTTTGTATTTTGAAAACAAGTTCGCAAAAAATAAAGTAATTATTTCATTTATCTTGAACCTACCATGCTAATTACAAAACAGCTACTAGTTTATGTCAAGAACAACAAAACAAACTACATCACCAATGCAGAAGTTCATTCACATAATACATGCAATAAGAACAAACTGTATATAATCACTCGTAAAACTGTATGAAACATTCTTAAAATACAATAGCTTAGAGTAATATGTTAACTTACCAGAATACTTCAATATTACTTTAATAAATAAATATAAAATAAAAATGCACAAACTCTTACAACAAAATCAATTCTATTCTGAATGAGTACTATAAATATTGTGTTAGGTGGTGGTGGTGATGATATGGGGTTAAGGGCGCTAAACATTGAACGTCATCAATGTGTAAAATTTAAAATCCCAAAACTAAAATACGGGACAAAAACACTAAAAAAACAAGCACAAAATCCTAAAACCACCACACTAAAACATGATAAACAAAACAATAAAAGAGTAAAACGACGTGTCAGGAACTGCAAAACGCAAGGGACAAGAGCACCATATCTCCACAGAGGAGAAGAGTACCCATTAAAACAGACAATATAAAGTCACAAAACTAAAAGATGCTCAGTACATCAAATGCGTCGGCTAAAACCACTGTCACTGATAAAACGTAAAAGACATTCTACAGCATGCACGTCGTCTGCCAAAACGTTGGCTAAACCAACAGGTAGAGACACACAAACTCGCAATGTAGCTAAAACCTGATACTCTGTTAAAATGTGATGCACTGTTAAGGGTGCTGCACACTGCACACAGAGTGGAGCGGGGTCACCACTAAGCAAGTGTCTGACTAAAAAGGCAATGTCCGATACAAAGTCGTGTTAAAATTACCTCTTCCCGACGAGAAGTACGAGAAGAGGTGGCCCAGACAACCGGGAGAGGTTTAACCTCCCAAACCTATTCCCCATAAGGGCCGCCCACTCATCGCGCCAACACAAGAGGATACAATGACGTAAAATTACATACAAATCAGTGGAGGGAACAATAGAAGTAAAACATCTGGGAGATAACATTACTGATTTGGCAGCGGCATCCGCAGACTCGTTGCCAGAGATGCCCACATGACCCGGAATCCACACAAAGGAGACGCTGGTGTCAGAAACACCAAGCGAGTGGAGGAGATCATGTATGCGGTGTATAAGTGGATGGTGATTGTATAGCGTGCTAATACTCTGAAGGGCGCCCAGAGAGTCTGTACAAAGAACCAGCGCCAATCAAAAAGCTGATTGACAGTTACTAACCACGTGGTGGAAAGCTTTAAATGAATGGGAGGGGATGAATACGTCACAGCGGTTATCACAGCAACCATTAGAAGGACCAATTAGAACCAAGACGTTTCTATAGCAACGATAGATGCAAATGCCTTGTTGCCGATATTGTAACATATGATTGGCATGACGTGCCGGGCGAGCGACCATTGCAGTAACATGAACTGCAGTCTTATTTTCTGCTGTTGCTGCAGTTATAAACGATGTCCTCCTTTTAGCCCCAGCTTGCTTATGTTTTTGTATCAGTTTAGAGATTGCCTGCATACTAAAAAGTTCTTTTGCATCGTCTTATTTGTGTGGTATTTGCCTTGTGTTATGTGTATTTGTGTGTGCATGTGTTGTGTGAGCATGTATAATTGTGTTAACATGTTTAATGGATATTTAACAATGTCCAAAAATAGTGACAAAGATAGCGCAGCTAAACGAAAAACTGAGCACACTCAGGAACTGAATAAAACTGTATTTGTAAAGGTATCCCAATTAAAGGACAGGCGCGGGAAATAGTATGCTCTGTGAGAGAATATTTCGAAGAGGAGAAGTTGAGGAGAAAATAATTCAGTGGCTTGATTCGCCGCAATATACTGGTGAAGGAGGGACTGAAGAAAAGTGAGCTACTGAAAGTTATGAAAGCAAACAAACCATGGTTTTCAAGTTATGTAGTCGACAGCATTGCTGCAGAACATTGTCACCAAATAGTTAGGCTTCCCCCTTATCATTGTCATTTTAACCCGATTGAATTAATTTGGGCCGAAATAAAGGGTTATGCTGGGCGGAACAATAAAGCTTAAAGGAGAGGCACTATCTGCAGTAAAAGCTGAAAACTGGAAAAAAGTGGTGACTAATACAAAGGGCATAAGAAGTGCAGCTTGGGAAAATGAAGGAGTTTTGGAAGAAACTACAGAACAGCTTGTCATTTCCATGGGGAATTCTAGCAGCTCTTCAGATAATGACGATGTGACGGTGGCAACATTGTCTATCAAATGAGCAGCAGCAATAACAGTGATGCAAGCGATTTGGAAATCAGTGGCATTTTTCCATTAGAATAGGCATAAATATTTCATAGGTATGTCTATTCTGTTAATGCAGAGCTTTACACTGATATATTCTTGCATGTTCTATCCTCCGCATGTAGATTCAATATTTTACAATTGTTTTCATATACGAATATAAATAATACCCACTCTATAATGCAGGCGCAACCCAGTTGCCTTCGACACAGTTCTAACACGCTTCCACGTGGTCGCGATGAGTGGTTCTCTCTCTCTGTGAAATGTCAATCACCTTCTTGATTGTTACCGAGTATAGTATTGTGGATAGAAGATTTTTACTTAGTTGAATGCTCAAATTAATTTTTTTCAATCATGGAAACAATAACAAGCATGCTGGTGTAGGCTGGAATATAGAAGAACTACGATAAAATTGAGATACCTAGGTCTTACATTTTATGTTTTCCTAGTTACAGGTATGTGAAAAAGGCAAAGGCAGCTGCCACTCACGAGGATGTACACTATTCGCTAAAGTGTAAATCAAGATTGATTTTCACAGCAGAACATGAAAATATGCTGGCATATTATGCTTGCAAATCAGCAAATATATTGTATGGTCTATCAATGAAAAAGCTGAGAGAGTTAGCATATGAGTTTGCTACTGCTAACAATACTGACATGCCTGCAAGTTGGGCAGCAGATAAGATTGCAGGGATGATTGGACCAGAGATTTCTGAAAAGACATCCGGAATTATTGCTGAGGGTACCCAACCAACAAGTCTTGGAAGAGCAACTGCATTTAACAGAACAAACTGGCAACTCTTCTTTGGAAAACTAAAAGAATATATGCACCAGGCATCCTTTTGACCCAGAGGAGATATATATATATATATATATATATATATATATATATATATATATATGGATGAATCAGGTGTGACTACTGTTCAAACACCATAAAAATAATTGCACCAAAGGATCAGAAGCAAGTAAGGATGATGTACCTCTGGAGAACATGGTCAATTGATCACATTCTGTGGGTGCATTAATGCACTGAGTAATGCACTTCCACACAAGCTGGTATTTCCTCTCCGCTTTAAGGAGAGTTTCCTTCATGGAGTCCCTGCACAGACATTGGGTCTGGTGCATCCCTCTGACTGGATTACTGAGGATAATTTTTATTATGTGATGCAACATTTCATTAAGTATTCTAATGCATTAATGGAACATCCCATTCTTCTCATTTATGACAACCATGATTCACATATTAGTATTAGAACCATTAAACTGGGAAAAGCAAATGGTGTGACAATTCTAACACTTCCATCACACTGCAGCCATAAACCGCAACCATCGGATAGGACAGTTTATGGGCCTTTCAAGAAATTTTATAACACTGCCTGTGACAGTTACTTGGTAATGAATCCAGATAAGACAATAACAATAAATGATATTGCTGGGCTTGTGGGAAAGTACCAAGGATATCCCTTGGCATTTATCCCCAAAAATATAATTTCTAGATTCCAGTGCACAGGTTAATCATTTCATCCAGATGTCTTCACTGATCAGGATTTCTTGGGGTGACCGACATGCCTGTAGACAAAAAAGGGTGTAGCAAGTGTTGATCAGGTACCATGGCACTTAGGCCTATAGAACTGTTGGATGATAATGGGAATGTCATGGACAATCCATTCAACAAAGATAATATTTTTTATGTTTACAATGTAGGTTTAGGCACAGTGGCATCCACATCAGCTGAATGCTTGCAGGAACATAGGCCTATAGCCAGTTGTAGTAGTATCATCAGCTCTTTGTGAAGTTCTGCTCTTTGGTATCATTAAAGAAAATTCTCCTCTTTCTAAAGTAACTAAACGGAATACTGTGACATTTGGTTAGGGTAATGTTTGTTTGTTGGTTGGGAAATGTATGTACTAGTGTGTGAGTTGGTAACAGAGATCATAAGATGTCAGAATAGTGGGGGAAACGGTCCGTTAGAAGGTAGCGTCAGTTGCCTCTCTCTTGCAAGTGAGCACTCGTGTAGCATGGCCACCAGGATTGACGCATCGCCGATGGCAAACAGGTAACATTTTGTGTATCTATTAACATCCAATACATCTTGGTTAAACTAAAGCCCTGGCATGTGATTTCTAGTAGATAATTGATCCTTCTTCCTTCCCATACAATTTTTTAGGAATCTTTAGGTGTATTTAGGATTTTGTTGAGCTCGCCCCGTCGGACCTCGTGTAGTTTATTGTTTGATCCTGTTCACGGTACCTATCACTCTACCCCCCATTGAGCTAAAATATGTGGAGGTTACGACAATTGGTGGAGGCGCCGAATAATTGGTGTGAGGTACCGGGCAAATAGGTGTGAGTCGCTGAGAATAATGTAATATTTTGTAGCAAAATTTTTTTTTTCTGAAATGTAGTGTGTTTTGTCATCCGCGTGTCCGTTGGAACATGTAACTCCTTAGTTTGGCCTTAATGGTAAGGGTTCATGTTTAAAAATTGTGGTGGTATGTTCTCAATTCATTTAAAAGTATTTCTGTAAAAGTCCCATCTTAATATATTTTGGGCTCACTTTAAAATTTTATACATTGTTTTGCTGTTGGCGGTTGGCGTAGCATCGGTAATTCTTGGCTTCATTTTCCCCTTACCATTATGTAAATTCTGTTTTGTATGAGAAGTTGTTTGCACTGTTCTTCTAAATTTCTTATTTTTTTTTGTGAATTGTGGAAAATTGGGCGATATTTGCAACTTTGATAATGTGGTCGTCACGTGTTCGCTGGTGTGTTTGGGGATGCTGTTTTCTGTGCTAATTGGTAATATTGTTGGGAGCTTATAATTCTGTATTGCATTGATTTTGATTTTCTACTCATTACTATATTTTTGGGTGCATTTTTCGTGCAACTTTTATGTACGCAAGTGTGTTACGTAATCTCCGCGTGGTCATGAAATTCATTAACAATTCTAGAATGTGAACCCAATCTTTTACAGCACATGTTCTGTGCGGTTATTTGTGTGTGTTTGTATAAAAAGTCAGGTGCACCTCTTTAAAAAAAAGAAAAAAAGAAGGAATTCATATTTGTGCATTGTACTCCGGTACGCATAAATTATGTATGTGGCATTTTCTGCTCTCTATGGAATAATTTGAGCGTTAGTCACAGTAGGTGTGATGTAATTTTTTTTTTTTTAACTTTCAGTTCGAGTTTCCTCGCTGAAGACATCCCTTTGCTAATTTTGTTTTCTTCCATGTGTACACTCTGTTTTGAAATCTTGGACTTGTATTCAAGTGGCTTGCGTGTCAAGTCTTTTTAAGCCATATTTGGCGTAATTTTGCTTCACCATTGCCATATTTGGTTTTATATTTTTTTGGAAAGTATTTTGAAACAGTTGATTGATCGTGTGGAACAGTTATGTAACCAAGTTAACCAGTTTCAGGTACCATCTGCTGTACCAGCTTCGCAGAGACCTTTACAGCTTCAATGATTATCTGACATGGACCAGTGGATGGTGGATTTATCCACCCCCATTCGATGTCGAGGGTGCAGTGATGTGTGTTACAAGAAATTTGAAAGTTGCACTGGTAAAAAAAAAAAAAACAAAAAAAAACGACCTGCAAGTATGTGCTCATGGTGTGTGCCAAAGTGTGGTATGTATATTTTAAATGACTCAAAATTTTCACAATGCAGACAGGTATGCTAAATTTTTATTTTGTTTCACTTACTAGTGCTTAATTAAGCTTTGCTTTTCAGGAATAAAGTGTGCTATGTTTGTCTCTGCTAAATTGAAAGTTTGTTACCATTTTGTGTACTGAAAATTTTGGATTTTATTTTGGGTAATGGAAATTAATTGTTTGGTTATGTTATGCTGCAGTGTAATTGATCTGATGTGTACTGTGTTTAATTACCTTTGCCTTCCAAGAATGATATGTGAAAGTGTTAATTTGGTAATGATGTGCTAGTTCTGTTGCATTTATTTTTGGTTTGATTTTGTGTTTCATTATGATGCTGTGATCCTTCTTTGCAGAAGTTGTTGCATAAATTTGTGTATGTATGTGAGGTTATGTGAGTAGTATATGGAAGATTTGCCTTGATGGGAGTAACCCCGATTGTGGTAGTGAGATGTGATGAGTTAACGTCAGCTTCGATGGGATAGCTATAATGTACCCTTGAAGTATGAATGTTTGAGTTTTCAGGAGGGCTAACATGTACCTGGAAATTCGTGGTGAGAAGTTGAGAAATATTTTGCTTATTGGTGTTGCTGAAACGTGCCCAGTATAGCGTGTGTGATGTGTTCACATAAGAGAGTAAATGTAATGAATTGAATGCAATGAGAATATTTTTTTTTTTAGTTTATGCAACAAGTGTTAATACCATCTTATACAACAAGTGTTAACACCATCTATTTTCCAGCTTAATTTTGATTCGGATGCAACAGTGTAATGCTATGTTATTGGTGTCATTCCTGAAATGTCAATGTGATTTGTGCAGTTTATGCCTATGTCAGGTATCTTTGATTTTGCAGCTAGTTGAATGAGACATGTCAGTGAAGATATTTAATTTTCCCAGTAATTACTGTGGATGATGAAGATAGAAATGATGATAATAATGATCATAATGAGGAATATAAAGATAGTAATGTGAAGAAGAAAGTTGTGTTATTGCAAGCAAAGCATGAATATTTGTAGTTTGACGCATGTTATGTGGTGTTTATTTTGAAGTATGTAGCAATGTTCATAGTAGTTTTGGGTAGTTATTCAAGTGAGTGTGTTGCATTATTGGAGCCATGGTTAGTATGAATGATTTCATTTCATTGTCATGTATGAATGATTGAACAGTGCACATATTTATTTTCTTTGGTAGTTGTACCAGCTAGTCAAAGATAATATTGGGATCCCAAATGTTTTACTATATTTGTGTTCTGTTATTAGTATAAACTCTGAATATAATTCATATAATATTTCTGTATTCTGACCCCTTCATGTCTATTTTGATTTGTAAACATTTTTTGTGAAATTTTGGCTTGTACCCCTTTGCAAAATTCAGTTCTTATGTCAATGTGTGATTATTTTTTTTTCTTTCTTTTCTTAGTATTAAGTTTCTAAATTTTTGCAAAATTTGTGGCATCTTTTGATTGTATTCTCATAAATGACATACTATTTTCTTCTTCTTCCCTGTATGATGTTTTTGGAGCACAAATTATACCTGTTATTACCCCTGTTATAGTGATTTTGGCTGATTCGGGAGCTCGAGTGTTCAGAGCAGTGTCCCCGCAGTACAGCGCCATACCAGAGGCTGCACAGAGATACACCAGGGAAAGCTACTGCCAGTTCACTACACTGCAGGTGGCAAAAGGAGCCACTGTTTGTGGGGCAGTCCAAGCCAGCGATTACCCCCATGTCATCAGCATTGTGAAACAACAACTCTATGGCTGAATCCTCTTCGTTGTGGGTGAGGTGATCATTTCCACCCACAAACAGTTACGACAAGATGTGGTGCAGTGTAGTGTGGGTGTGACAGTAGCAGCTAGGTGTAATGTGCATGTGCAGGGTTTGTTTTTACTGAATGAGATAAAACATCTTTGAATATCGTCGGTGGCACTCAAGACTCCATCTTTGTATTAGCTTTCTATAAATTTGTAAACAGGTCCTTTTACATCTGCTTCGACAGACATTTCGGCTCCATCTTTTGTAAATATTCAGATAATTTTGTAAAGTATGTCATTTATTTATGCTGTCTCTGTTCTTTGTAATTTTCTGTAAGTGATAAAATCCTTCTTGCCTTGACGGGGATGTCGATCTGGGTGGCCAGGGATAGATGTGACATTTGGTTAGGGTAATGTTTGTTTGTTGGTTGGGAAATGTATGTACTAGCATGTGGGTTGGTAACAGAGATCGTATGATGTTAGAATAGTGGGGGAAACAGTTCGTTGGAAGGTAGCGTCAGTTGCCTCTCGCTCTTGCAAGGGAGCACTCGTGCAGCATGGCCACCACCATGATTGACACGTCGCCGATGGCAAACAGGTAACATTTTGTATCTATGAACATCCAATACATCTTGGTTAAACTAAAGCCCTGGCATATGATTTCTAGTAGATAATTGATCCTTCTTCCTTCCCATACAATGTTTTAGGAATCTTTAGGTGTATTTAGGATTTTGTTGAGCTCGCCCCGTCGGACCTCGTGTCGTTTATTGTTTGATCCTGTTCATGGTACCTATCGCTCTACCCCGCATTGAGCTAAAATATGCAAAGAGGTTACAACAATTCGGCAGCACAGCGTAGAAGGAAACCAGGTAGGACTAGAATACTGACATCCCAGAAAAACAGGAGGTTCTGGAAGTAGAGTAAAAGAAGAAACAAGAACTTTCCAATGCAGACCACCAATAAACCTATGCCCCAATGCGTAAGAAGAAGGCTTCAACCAGAGAGCACTTCATCAGACAGTGAAGGCTCTGCCATTGTCCCATTAAATGATATGATGATGATGATGATGATGATGATAACAACGACCTAAGTTTAAATCTGGAAAATGAAGAAAATGTGGGAGAAGAACCAAGGAGAAAGACTATGTTATAGTCAAAGTGGCAGGTGAAGGAAAAGAAATTCCATTTTGCCATTTTTTGGTGCTTATTAATTCATGAATCATGATAAAAGCATTGATAATGTGACATACTTCAGAAAGTCGAGGAAATTTTTCACTTCCTACAGATGCAGAAGCAGGGGATGTTAATTTAGGTGACATTATTTGCAAACTACCAAAGCCTTCTACTGTTGGTGGCACAAAAAGAACAGTATCGATGTTTGTATTTCCTGTTAACATGGATGCTTACAATGTCCAATGATGATAGTATATTACTTAAGTTGATGTATCAAGGATAAAATAAATGTTTCTAATCTATTTGACATAATTTTAATTACTGCTCACTGTGCCCCAGTCTGATGCTCACTCTGCCCCATGATGGAGTACAGTGAACATCATTGACATGGTCTTCCTCCCAACCTTTTACTCTTAAAGTCTACAATACAAAAAGATATACAAAATTTACAGAGATACTAGAATGTATAGGATTCACAGTTCATAGGAAAGTATTCACAAAAGTTATTAACTTTCAGCACAAAATTTAATAATGCCCAAATTGTGCCCACTGTGCCCCAGCTTCCATTACTCTTTGGGAATGCTGCATTGAACCATTTACATCTTAAATGTTAAGAATTGTAACAAAATAATTGTGCCACTGTATACCTATTCTTAGTAGATACTGGAAAACTTACAACAAGCCTATGCTTATTAAAAATACTATAACAAACCTAAATAAAATTTTAGAGAATAACTTACTCCCAAATTTCATTAAGGAGATTTATAAGTTGGCCAGGGTTAAGTATGCAAGTCTTTAAGCAATGTATTCCATGATACTGCTTCCAAACGTCTTCACAACATTTCTGATCACAATACTTTTCCTGTAAAAAACAAAAAAATGTAACTAATAAAACTAGAAGAGATTCTGGGGCATACAATTACCATACATCTTTTATCATTTACAAATATTAAACCAGAGGTAATACAAGTTAGACGTAAATGACCTAGCAACTGAGCATAACCTATAAGACAGCCACACTATTGACAACAGCACATATTTTGAAAATAATCAAGCATATATGCAAATTCAGCCTGTGAAGGATTTAATTATTCATATCGAGAGCATGTGCATAATTATGCATTTCTTACACCCAACAATACACAATGCCCAAATCTAATACTTAGGACCTGATTACGATCCAGTTCCTGGTTAGATATTAACTGGGATTCAAGTTCAAATTTTCCTATTATAACCTTCAGTTAACAGCTAACCAGGCACATTTTTGCACCAATGTTGTATTTGAGATTTTATTTAATAATCCTGGAGAGGAGAGTGAGCAACCTCAGTCAGACAACGGAGATGTAGCAGACTTAAATGAACCACAGAATGCTGTAACAAATGAACTAGGTGTGGAAATCTTTTAATGAGTGCCAATTTAATTCCATTACAAAAGATGCAGAATTAGTGTGTATTACATTTAAGTTTCCTGATACTGATTTTGGTTCTCGATTGTTTTTGACTCTGTGAATAGGGGAGGCAAGAGAAATGGCATACCTGGGGATATTTCACCACCGTCTGCCAAGCGTTGATCTTTACCAGCAGGGTACTTGGTGCTGCACTCTATCAAACAGTTTTAGAAGTGCTTCGCAAATGTTTTTGTATCAGTAGTGAGATGAGCTTTGAACTAAAAGTGACAAATGTATTTTCTGTGCCTTCTCATCTAATTTTTGGGGGAAACAAAGTTCAAGGTAAGCGTAGGACACTTTTAATTGCTAGTAAATATGCACACATTGGTAAAAGCTTAAATATTAAGCTACTGTTTTGTATATTTGAAGTCAAATTTGCTACTATTATTAGTGCTTTTTATCTGTTTGCCCGCCTTATTGTTCCACTAGTGAATGCAGACACCACAGCCTGAGAAATCCCATCAGGGTTTACCCCGATTAATTTGGAGGGCATTCACTTGATGATTTTATGCATCTGTGGTTTCAGATGGTTAGGTCAAGAAAGAGAACTACGGAAAAGGTAACTGGATGGAGGATCATCTAAGAACAGATGAAATGATGAAACATGGCAGTTCAGTAAAGAGTTTTGCACAAGGTTTAATAACCCACAAACAATACCCTGTGATATGATAAAATCAAACAATTTGAGTAAACCAAGCTTAGGAGGGAAGACTTTAATCAATGAAGGTCAATAAATAGAGCTAAGAAATCATATACTATTGCTGTCAAAATTACTTTATGGCATAACGTTGACAGAACTAAGGTGTGTTGCCCACCATTAAGTCAAACTATTGAATTTGTGTTCACAGCTTCAACCACAATATAAAAATGGCTGGAGAGGACTGGGATTTCAGGAAAGAAATCCTGAAATTACCCTAGAAAGCCCAAGGGTAATAATCTCAATGGAATTGAAGATTATAACACAGAAGAAGTCACATGATTCTATAGTAAACTTGAACAGTTAATGCTTTACACAATTTTCTTGCTACTCAAACTTATAATATGGATGAAGGTGGCATTTCTACAGTCTAGAAACCTGCCAAAATTTTAGCTGCAAAAGGACAGAAACAAGTTGGAGCTGTTTGCAGTTGGGAAAGGGGAAAAAATATCACAGTGATTTGCTGTTTCAGTGCATCGGGGTGTGCATACCCCTATGTTTATTTTCCCACGGAAACAAATGACTCCACTTTTGAAAGGAGAAGGTCCTGCAGGGGCTTTGTACAAATGCTCTCATAACGGCTGGTCAAACGAAGAGCTGCTCATGGACTGGCTAATTCACTTTAAACAGTTTTACAAGCCTGCTTTGTAGGAACCAATCCTTTTTATTCTAGATAATCATGGGAGTCATATTTCGTTAGCATGTTATGAGTTTTATAGGCAAAATCACATTAATACGCTGCAACCATTAGACGCAACATGTTTTTGAGCACTGAAGGCAGCCTTTAATAGAGAATGTGACAGCTTTATGAGAAGAAATGCATTCCAAAAAATTACACCATATGGTCTTCATACATTACCGTAGAGAAAGCTTGACTGGATTTGATAAACCTGGTATTTACCCATATAATCCCAGCAAAATAAATGTATTTGACTTTGTGGCAGCAAATCAGCTTCCGAGCCTACTGAAACATTAGAAGAAAATCAGGGAAATGATAGGTCTAACACACCATCTCCCTCTGATCCCATGGAGCTCCCAGTTGAAGAACCAACGGCTTCAACCTCCAATTATGAGACTGCAAATCAACATGATAATTATGAAGATGAAGTAGCATCTGTCAGAAGTTTGAAGGATCTCTTGATGGAGATGTCTCCAATACCTGCTGTGTCAGAAAAAAAGCAGAGCGACTATAAAAAGATGCAAAGCTCATTCTGGCATTTTAACTGGTTTGCCTATGCAGACAGTTTTACAAGGAAAAAATAAAATAAAGCTCCAAAGCCCAAAATATCCTGAAAACATGGAAACCCACAAATAAATTAAGTTAAACATAGGACAGGCCTAAACAAAAACAAGAATCTGGAAAGAAAAACACCATTGTGAATTCTAGGCAAGTTAAGATGGCAAATGGAAGAAAACTTAAATTAAATTTTAAAATATCCACATCTGAGACTATGGCTGTGGATGAAACCAAACTGTGTGATGACAAAAGATGATGACATGGTCAATGCAAACATGGAAATGTGTATAATTTGTGTAGAATTCGGTGACAATGAACTTAAGTTTAGATGTGAGTGTGCTAAGTGGGTACATGAACATAGTGGCTATAACAATCCAGAAGGTTATGTTTGTGAGTTTTGTAACAATGAAAGAATTTAATAGATTTTTCATGTTAATAACTCATAGTGACAAAAAAAAAGTTAAAATACTTTAATGTATCTTAAATTATTCTCACTCTGTCTTTACAATTAGACTCATCTCACAGAAGCCTAAACAGATTTATGTTTTGATACTTGTAGACTAAATTGTGTTACCTTTGTGTCTATTTACTTTTCTTACATATTAATTACAGTTCTCATGTTCAAGCAAATTTAAAGCCTATTTGTACAGTATATATATATATATATATATATATATATATATATATATATATATATATATATATATATATATATATATATATACACCACACATATATAAAAATGCCATTGCCTCAAGGGTATGCCATCATAACCTCAGGTACCAAGACAATCCCACCACTTAACATTTCATTTTGTATTTGGTTACAACCAACATATGTCATCCTTTTATAATATTTAAACCTTATTTTGTTCAAAGGAACAACTAAAGTTAAATATGTATCAGCAACCTCATCATTTTGGGCATTGGCATATCCTGGAAAAATAAAAACTACTTGAGGTGGTACCATCGTCTGGTCTTCCTACAGCAACTGTATTAAGAGACAGTGGTGAAAAGTGGTGTGTCAATTGTTATTTGTCAACGAGGTTACGTGGTATTATCTGCCATATTATTGCTGGTTGTGCACATGTCCCCATATGCCAGTGTAGGCGTGACCAAATATAATCAGATTTCTTGGTTTACTTCATTGTAATAGTGATATAGCAATAAAAGATAACTACGTTAAGTTTATTCAGCATTTAAACATGCCTAGCTTTGCTGCAGTGGATTGCAACAACTCAACCAAGAAGGGCATGTTAATGCAACATTTCCCAAAGGACCTGTTATTTTTGTCATGAACAAGCGTTTAAATGGATATGGATAATGTTTTCCAATCATTCCTTGAGAAGAGTATGAATGTGATTTGAAATATTGCAGTATACCTAGCTATCATGAACTCGAAAGAAATATAATAGATTTCTTTCCAAGACATTAAAAATTAGTTCTAAATAATGCAAGACAACTACTAAATGCTAAGCCAGTAAATCTCTGTGTTGAGATCTACTTTTCCTAAGAGCAGTATCAAACAGAAAATGTTTAAAATATATCAGCAGAATGGTAGCTTCTTATATGGTAATTACCCAAATGTTGTGTCTTCTGTCAGCAGTGATTACAATGCCAGCTTATAGTTCTACAGGTCATGGGTTCATATGCAGCAAAGCACTTTGCACTTTTGGGGTGTAAAAATCCTTAGCATGGCTTCCCTTTTTCCCTATTTCTACCCCACTTTTTTCCTCCCTCTCTTACATTCCTGCTGTCTCGTTCTTTCCCTCTGCATACTTCTTTTTCTCTAGTTCCCTCTCCCACATTTTCCCCCTTTCTCACTCCCTCCCTCTGTCACACTCTTCCTCTCTGTGCAAAGCGCTGCATACAGTATTTTATAACCAGGTAATAAAAACAGCATTTTTAGGGTATTTATACGAATTGAAACATTACTTTGGAATTATACCGTTGACCATGATAACTAGCACTAATATTAACGAGAAAAAAAAAAGTTGTGTAACTTCTAAAATACTCATCCTATATAAATTTTGTAAACAACACAACTTGTCAGAAACATCAAGATTATAAATTTTTGTTATGTAACGTTCTCAAAAACTTAATAATAAGCTATATATTTATATTTACTTTGAGCTCCACTGGAATTCCCCCTCCCCTTTGGGGAAAAGTAATTAATATATCATATAGCATATTCTATAAGTGGGACCTAAGGTATGCTAATTTCCTAGAACAATCAGTTCTGCAATTCTTGCGTGAAAATGTAACATATGCGTAAATACATTTTAAAAATGCTAGATGGCATCAGGGTAGCTCATTATATCCATTAACACAAATTATTCAACCAAAATTGAAAATTGCAGGGGCTTTAGTTTTAGTATTTGTATAGATTTGTAAATAAATTTCGACAACTTAAAAAGCGGGATCTATTGCCAAAAGAGAAAAAAAGAAAGAAAGAAAGAAAAAGAAGCAAAAAAAGAAAGGAAGGAAGAAAAAGCTAACAAAACAACTTTTATATGCCAATTTCAAGAGTCACTCGTGGGCATTTATAAACAATATAAAGCACAAGTATTTATGCATGTGCATATTACATTTGGTGCATGATTTAATTTGTTTTAACTTGTTTGTATCTGAAATGAGAACATGTGATAATTGTATATCATTTGTACATCATGATATCATTATCACCATTGTAATTCTCTTTTCCTGTGCCCATTCATATCATTTATGATATTGATAGCTTGTATGTAAAAAATCTTATGTGTTACACTCACATGACTTTCTCTACTCTTGTACAAACTATTTTTACAAACGCTTATTCTCCAAATGCCTCATGTTAATCGAGATGTTAATCTTATTGCTAATTTTCTTGTAGATGCAAGGGGAATTGGTAGGCTTTAAGCTATAGACAAATATTTTAAGAGCTGGTTACTATGTGGAGTATTCCATTCTCTTTGCATTACCAAGACAAAAAAAAATGAATAATGAATTTGAGAAAAAGTATTGGAAAATTTAAGGCAATAACAAGCAATATCTCAAAAACGATTCACTCAATAAAAAAAATGCATATGACATAAATTGTGTATTTTAATGCAATCTACATTTTTTGTGTAGTAAAATTTTATCTATCTCTTATGGTTTACCAGTTATGCAAAAGTCGTACACTATAAAGAATACTTGGAGACATTCCCACAAAATTCAAGATATACATTTTGTCTATTGCAAAAACTTTTCGGCGCTTGTTAGTAATAATGGAGAAAGGGTGCTCCATAGCGAAAAAATCCTCCACCATTGCAACCGTCTCCAACCTTGGGCTCTGACTTCCCGGGCATTACCCCGGCTTGGGTGAGTGGCCTATCTATACCTATCTCACCCCAGGGTCACACCTCCCAGAACATAGACAGAGAGACCCAATCGCCGTCAGAAGTCAGCAGCTCATGCAATGGCCCCCCTGCGGGACTGCAGTTGAACAGCGGATACGAACACAAACCCTACATGACAACCCCGGGTGGTGGGGATGACGCCATTACCCACTCACCCAGCTGCGCACCCCGTGCGCGGGTATCCGTCAGGTTGTGTCCAAGGAGGATTAAAATAAAAGGTTAAAAGAAACTAAAAGTGTGTGGGCGTTTCGCACTCAAGATAGGCCAGTGAAGAAGTAAAAGAGATGTGTAAATGATGGGCATGGGGCGAAATGTGCATAAATAGAAGAGAAGAAAGAAACGATGGCGAGGGGCGACATGCAATGAAATGCACAGAATGCACGAGAGCCTACCTTGAGTCCCATGGTCACAAGAACGAACCCACCTCGACCGTATGGGGATGAAGTGATGAAGATGGCGATGAAAGGCTCGGGAACCCCCAGGTACGCCAACACACGTACTCGCATAAGGTGAGCCCCTGGGGGGATCTGTATTGAGAATGTTGAGGTTGAACTGAGTAAGAATGTCGGAAAAAAGCATTCCCCTTGCACAAGCCCTAGGCAAACAGGGGATGATGGGCACTAAACTCTCCTAACAGAAGAAATGGTGTTGGGAGAGCGGACAGGAGATCTCGAATGTCCACGTTTGCAAGGGTAGACGATGGAGGTGAATAGATGGAGCAAAGAGAGAAAAAAAAGCCGGGTAATTGAAACCTAACGGCAACAGCTTGCAAGTGGGAAGTAAGGGTGAGTCCGAAAATGAACGTCGTTAAGCATGACACCTCCATGAGCAGGAGAACCCTCATTCGGTGCAAGATCGTAGCAAACCGGAGTATACTCTCGGAGATCAAAAGGATCGTGAGGGCGAAGCATGGTCTCCTGCAAATACACGACCATACGTGATTGGGAACGCAATAAAAGTTGCAGTTCCGCGCTATGCGATCGTACACCACGTAAATATAAGGTCAGGATAGGCATGAATAAAAGGGATAAACTATCTACTTAGAAGGGCGGCTCAAAATAACCTTCTGCTTAACCTTGGGGTTCGAGCTTTTGGTATAGAGATGGTCAGACTCCATAGCCTCCTCGAAGGGCACGCGGAGGGTCTTTAAGAAATTTTTTCTTACGAAGTTTGTGCTTTGATTTCCTCTCAGTGCCTTGAGACTTCAGTACCTGAGACCAGCTTTAGATACTCGATAACTGTGCCAGAAATGGACGGCCGGATGACAGTTGCGGTCAAGGTAGTCATGGTCCAGGTCTGTGTTTCGGCATCCTTCCGGGGTACTGGCGAGGCAACAACAGATCTGAATTTACCCGATTGCAGGAGCGCAGGTTGGCCGTATGGCAACGCCTCCGGGCTTCAGGAGAGTTTTTCCTTCACCCGGATCTCCTGGATCGCCTTCTGGTCCAAGTACCGAAGACAGTCGGCAAATGACGCAGAATGAGACCCTTTGCAATTAACGCGGACGGGGGCTGATGAACAGGTATCATCGTGTGAGGCCTGACTACAAGAGGCACAGGTGGAAAAAACACTCTTACAAGAGACTTGCGTATGCCCAAAACGTGGGCATTTAAAACAACGCAGAGGTCTAGGAATGTAGAGCCTCACCGCAATTAGTTCGTACCCTGCTAAAATACTCGTGGGCAGATCGACGCCATCGAACGTGAGAAACAGGGTACGAGTGGGTACCAACACCCCGTCGCGTTTAGCCTGCACTCGATGAACCGCTGTTACCTTTTGGTCGGAAAGATATTCGACCAGTTCATCGTCCGACATACCATCGAGGCTATGGGTGGTGCGATGAATCAGGATGGCTTCACCACGCAATTCCGCATGGGGAACCCATCATGACCGACGCAGCCCTTACGATGAAATTTTGTCAGGCGCTGGGATCCCCGACAAGTCGAAAAGGGCGAACCTAACGACTGCCGTATGGGACAATTCAAGAAAACGAACCAGAGTTGTAATACCCAATTCAAAAGTCAAATGAAGGTACTAGACCAAGGGGAAAATCTAAACATGCAAAGAAAAACAATTCTAGCTATTAACTGGCTTTTTATTTTTCTGGATCAGCACTGCCCCATTAAGCTAACCACTCACAGATAAACTGCTCACAATCCATTACACCAGGCTCAACAAAAATAATTAAGAATAATGCACTAAAGTACAAGGTTTCAAAAAACCAAACAAGTTTAAATAAATAATTAGCACTTAAAATAAAAAAATAAAGCTGATTAATACTTTGAATAGAAAGGCCAATATTTAATTTTGAAAACACAATATAATGTATGAAACAAAGTTAACGAGAACTTATAATAAAAAATTACGATCTGAAACATATGATTTAACGGCAAATGCAACACAAATTCAAAATATTTAATACTAGTTTCAGAGCCTTTTTAAAATTCTTGCTTTATTGTAAAAGTAAAAGACTTTATGGAATGAAAAAGCACGATATTACACAGTACACAGCAAAGGTTCTATAAAGTTTAGAAAAAGTAAATCACAAATTTGATAAAGCCACAATTATAATTAACTATAAGAGGATAATAGAACAAAAACAAGAATTAAATGAAAGATTTACATAAACTCAGACCCTGAAACAACTCGATAGATAATATAACCAAAAAATATAAAAACTTAACCACCAACAGGAAATAAAACACTTAAAGCCAGGCATCAATCATGACAAACACATGCACTACAGAATTGAATTGCTTAATTACTGGCAACGAGTAAAAGCCAGGTAAAGTTTCACTCAGGAACAGCTAGCAGGCAGTCAAATGGGCAATAATTCAAGTACCCAAAAAGACAAATGGTCAAAGACAAAATTGTTACATAGAACGTGAAAATTACATTCACACAACCAACAGAAATTTGGAAAAGTATCTTTGTAAAGTAGGGCTGTACAATAGTGCAAGTGTTAATGTCACTTCAAGATTATTCTCACTTTCAAATGGGGCAAAAAATTTACGTATTGCCTAGTAAAGGGTATTAATGTAACTTGATCCACAGGTTAACTAATAGCACATGTAACACATAGCCTTTGGTTTAGTAAGCTTCAAAACTTCATTAACTGTGATTTCTAAGCCACAAATATGTATTGGGATTTTCTCAGCAGTGTAAATTTTACAGATTGAGGAAATATATATATAGAATGGAATCAACACTATGATAAACTCTGAAAACTTAACACAATACATTTTAACTTTCAATCAAAAGCTTTAATAACATTTAAGATGCTATAAAGCCAAAAGCATTAACTATATATATATATATATATATATATATATATATATATATATATATATATATATATTTTAAAACAAACGAACATGAACAAGATAGGGACCAAAATTATTCTGTATATTAAACCTGACCAACAGGGACAATGTCTGAATACTACTATTAACTCGCTTTGACTTTAACACCAAAAAGAAAATGAAAATGAGCTGATCAACAGTTCTTACCTTCACATTCGCTGGAGTAGAAAACGTTATCTCAGCGACCAAACTTTTGAAAGGTAACAAAAGCATTTACTAATTGTGCATCAACCATAAAGGTAAGCTTCTCAACCTTTACAAACACGAGGAAAAACTTTTATAAATGCAGTCATCTCACTCCCACCAAGGAGGAATCGAACCTCCCATCTCGCTCCTAGTACTGCTGTGCCAAGACTGCCACGAGAGCAGGCACCGACCAGCAACCATACCACAGAGCGAGCCACGCCCTAAATCCAAAGAGGACGGCAGGCGAGAGGGGTGGGAGTCAGTGGACACCGAAATTATAAAACAAAGGCACAACGCAAGTGACTGGCAGTACAAAATATCACTGTTACTGACTATCAGCATAGTGGTAATGATGCCTCGACAGGAATTCAAGGTGCGGATAACCGTGGAGAAGTATGGTGAGCAACAAGGACTTACTTTGTTGTTTGGTCTTGGTTTAAACCAACAATGAACCATTCTGAAGACGACTGCAGACCTGAACTGCATCAGGAATAGCATCAAAGCTCTTCTGAAGAATAAAAGGGTTCACCTTCTCAAACAATTGTCCTTCCTCTGTTTGCATAATGACTAAGCAACAACCAGATGTTGCTGGTGCTACTTCTGTTACCAAAACTTTTTGGCACTTGTTAGTACTAATGGAGAAAGAGGGCTCCATAGCGAAAGAAATCCTCCACCATTGCAGCTGTCTCTGACCTCGGGCTCTGACTTTCTGAGCGTTACCCTGGCTTGGGTGAGTGGCTATCTATTTCAGTCTCACCCCAGGGTCACACCTCCCAGAACATAGACAGAGGGACCCAATGGACCTCCGTGGAACTGGAGTTGAACAGCGGATACGAACACACACCCTACATGACGACCCAGGGTGGTAGGGATGACATCATTACCCACTCACCCAGCTGCGAACCCAGTGCACAGGTATCCGTCAGGATGTGTCCACTGAAACAGACTAGACAAGAAAGAAACGATGGCGAGGGGCGAGCCTACCTTGTTCCCCCGGTCACGAGGCCGAACCCACCTCAGTATATTAAAATCAACAATAAATTTTTTTCTTGAACTTGAAAGATTTAATTAATAATTTTAATTATTATATAATAAATATTAAGAATTTTTAATGCACGAGGCTGGAGGGATGATGATAAAGATGGGTGGTTCGAAACCCAGGGTGCTTCAAACCCGTACTCACATAGTGACTCCCTGGGGGAAGCAACAACCAGATCGCAGTGGTGCTACTTCTGTTACAATGACTTTTTGGCTCTTGTTATTAATAATGGAGAAAGAGGGCTCCATAGTGAAAGATATCTTCCACCATTGCAACCGTCTCCGACCTCAGGCTCTGACCTACTGGGCGTTACCCCGGTTTGGGGGAGTGGCCTATCTATACCGGTCTCACCCCGGGGCCACACATCCCAGAACATAGACAGAGGTACCCAATGGATGTGGGAAGTCAGCAGCTCATGCAATGGCCGCCCCCCGTAGGACTGCAGTTGAACAGCGGATACGAACACACATCCCACATGACGACCCCGGGTGATGGAGATGACTCCAATACCCGCTCACCCAGCTGCGCACGCAGTGCATGGGTATCCATCAGGCTGTGTCCACAGAGGATTAAAAGAATGAAAATCCCAAAATAAACCAAAAGTGTGTCGACATTTCGCATGCAAGGTAGACCAGCAAGGAAGCAAAAGAGACGTGTCAATGAATGGTCGTGGTGTGAGGGGCGGCATGGAATGAAATGCACAGAACGCATGAGAGCCTACCTTGTGTCCCCCGGTCATTAGGACGAACCCATCTCGACCAGACGAGGGTGGAGGGATGATAATGGCGATGAGTGGTTCGGGACCCCAGGTGCGCCAAACCCGTACTCACACGAAGTGAGCCCCTGGTGGGTGAGCATGCTGGCCACTCTATTGGTCCATGACATCCAATCCATCGTTTAGGGTAGGTGGCATCGAGATAAGCCGTTACTTAATGGGTGGAATGAGCTGACGCCCCATCATGTTGGTACCACATACTTAGTCGGTTCTGCAACGGCACTTCATCCAGTAGAGTAAGCAGCTGTGTTGTAAAAAATGGAAATACCAATTTCCAGTAAGTTGACTATCATAAAAATATGGGCCTATTAAATTATCACTGAATATAATAGCCCAAACATTGAAACCCCATCAGACTTGTAAGGCTGCCTCTCACATCCAATGTGGGCTTTGAGGCAGTATTTTAATACCTGAATAATATAAATTGTTATGTATAATTGGTAAATTCAATAACAGCCCGCCTTGAAACAATACGTATGTAATAATTATTTAAATTGTATGTAAGAGTCATTTCAAATGCTTATTTTTATTGTAAACATATTTTATTAATGTTATGTGAATACTTTATATATTCTAATAATGCAAGAACTGTGAGAATAGTAAATTTTAGATTGCTAACAATGAATAATAATGAGGTAATTGTGGCAATAATGTGTTTGGAATTTGAAAATGTACTGGTCATGATTAGAACGACGATGACGTAGTTTCAGTGACAGTTTTAAAATAAGCCAATCAACAGCAAAGAAAAGTTTTAAGTTGAATGCAAAAATTCTACTGGACTAGAATTAGCCAATCAGAGACCCGCATTACCGAAGCTTAAGGTTTTTAACCGTTGAGGTTAGTCAGTTCCTGGCAAGACGTGATAGTGTGTAGATGGAAAAATGTGTTCTCTACAGGCGTTTAGTAAAAACAGATATATGCATTAACAGAGTGTATAAAAGTTTCTCACAGTTCTTTTTTTAAAAGTGTAGTGGTTTATAAATATGTGCAAGAAGTTAAAAATAAAAGTGAAAATTTAAATGTTTAATTCTGCAACTTCTACAATAATTGCCATTACCACACCTTGTATAAGAATCCTGTCTCTAAATTAAGACTAATGCAGCCGAGGCAAATTCAAACAGTAATATTACATAAGCATTAAATTCAATCCGACGCTCAAAACAACTACCCAAACCACAATTCTACTTCAAATTTGGCATCCCAAACGTGGAGCTAATACCTACTTCAGCTTACAGTGCTCCAGTAATGCATATTGTGGTAATTTACATGATGTGTGTTGTGGAACCCTACTTTGTCTGTTGCCACAGTTGCCAAAAAATGTGGATTTTTTTCAGTTTGTCGTATGATGATTTGTTGTATGCCACTCTCTGTCCATGGTCCAGCTGCAGTAGCCTGGTGTAGTTGAAGATAAGGGTGAAACTTTGCTGAATGAAATAGTTACATAATCCATCGTTGCTTGGTTGTTGCAGGGTGATCTCTTAGTGGATGTAGTGTCTTGTGCAATGTTCCTGATTCCAGGAGGAGGTTTGCAACTCGCAAAAACATGTGATCTGTAGGAAGTGTTCTCTGTGGAAACCTCTGTTAGTATAGACGCTGTGCATCCGTTGCATTCTGCTTCGCTTCCCTATATACTAACAGCATGTCAAGATACTCTCTATTTGAAAACATTGTTCCACAATGAGCACGAATGGCTGGAACTTCATATGTATGGGTAAACCCACTTTCTAGTGCATTCGGAAAGAAATCATGATTTGTAGAATGTTCTCGAAACATGAACAGAAATGAATAAAAACTCATTTATTCTCAGGTGTGATTTGAACTACCGACCTTCACCATGGCTTTCCAGCATTTTAACCATTGCGCTACTAGAGCAGGTTAAAAGCGAGCACCAGCGGGCTGGTGAATACGGTGTTAACACCTGTATTTCACATTGCCTGTAAAATGCAGTTACCAATCCGCAGGATAAGAAGACTCATGCGGTATAGTGTTGTGATCTGAATATGTATACTGTATACTACATGTTGTGTGTGTATCCTAGATTCTATTGTCAATGTGCATGTATGTGTATCTTAAGTGTTATATACCATAATTCGTGTTGTGACCTATTCATGTATCAATAGGTAATGATATTTTGAATAAAAAAAATCTGAAATATGTCGCCTTGTGTTATGGCAAGTTGAAACGTGATTTGTGCCCCTCAGTTTAGCATCACTGGGGCCTAAAATGCCACCCTGTATAAGCAAACCTTGTGCAATTTATAAATTTAATTTATAAGCCTACATAACCAAAAATTGAAAAGTTAAAATCAAGAAAATGGTATATAATTATGGTATAGTGCAAAAAAACTTACCTAATGCAATGAGTTCGGTATACATTTCTTCTTTTTTCTTCTTTCTATCCAAAAATAAGGAATCAATTGCATCCAAACCAGTGGCCAATTGAGTCATAACACAAACTCTAAACAGCTGTGTAAAGCCTGGTGTGTATTGGGTAGCCAGTCAATGCACAACTGTCAACTTCTTTTTAGGTGGAAAAATAAATTATGCAAATCCACCTTGTTTTCTGAATTTTTTTATAATGGATTTTTTAGGGACTATGAAATAAATGGGGACCTTTTTGGGACTTCAAAAAGAATAGGGACTTTGAGGGACTACTGGCAGCAATGACAAATGAGGATCAAATAAAAAAGCACCATGTGCATAATAAAAAAGGTTTTCAGGAGAGTGGATAAACTGATATCTCCTAAACTTACTGGTACTTTTTAAAGTTCTTCATACCTACTGTAGTGGAAATGCCACTTTCCTAAATACCGTTATGACCAAAATCATTTTTTGTTTAATACAACATTCATGATTAGAAATATTTTGCGCTTAGTGCATTTTGAACCAATCATACTGAAAATATTATGTTGGACATTCAAAAAATTATATTTACTTATATTTTAATAAACAATTTCAATTCCACTTGCAAAATAGTTTTATACTTTGCTTTGTGTATTTATTGGGAAAAAAGCAACTTTTCAAATTTAATGTGTCACTTTTTCTTTTAACAACTTTATCTCTGTGTTTCTTTCAACAAACACAATTGTGTTTCTGTAGTAAACAATGCCCAGCTCTTTCTCCAAATAGCCAAATTCTTCTCATTCTGCTTTTTCTGCAGAATGCAGACTCCTCATCTACAACTTTCACATAAAACTTGAGTTCAGCTTCACATCTCATTTATTCCTGAACCTCTTCTGTACGAGTGCATCAACATCTTTCTTTGCTATGTTGACTCTGCTTTGGCATGTTAAACCCTGGATCTGTGGTATACACTCAAACTAATTTCCCATTTCAGTGGAGATGTGAATGGTTTAGACTTTAGAAGGATGGGAAAAAGTTCATTAAATTTGGATCTCATCGTTTTATATGAAGGATAATGCAAGAAAAAGAGAACCTAATGCATTTTGTTATTTTTTAGAAACTAGCATTAAAGACATAACACAAAAAGTCTTCTCAATATCCTTTGCAGGCATTTCACTGCATTTATTTGCATGAAAGTAATAAAAAAAATGCTTAACGACATGACAAGCTATTTACCTCAGTTTTACTTCTTTGCTTCTCATTGTTTCCTGCATTTTATTCTCTTTCTGGTACCATTATTGTTGCCTGTAACAGTTGTTTTGTTTTCCATGATGTAATACTTTAGCAAATCTATTATTAGTACTTCCTTAACACAGCTCTCTATCTCAGATCACCATGTAAGGAGATTGGTTTTCATTCGCTCATTCATTCATTCAGCATGATGTAATGTTCCTAAGAAGTTCCAAGAAAGCAGTATCTGATATTGTTTGGCAGCAACACATGCATTTCTAGTTCGACAGAATGCAAGTAAAGCAGTCAAAGACATACATGTACACAGAATCGTGTAAGCAATTCTTTGCTTGTGTAAAACAGTGCATTTTGCTCCATTCGTCTTAGTAAACTAAGCACTTTCTGAAACAAACTCTGTATTTCAAAGTCATTTTACGATACGATGGAGTGTTATTTGAAAGAAATGGATTGCACAAATCAATTCAGCACTATTGAAATGGGGGAATCCATATCAAAAAGCATTTCATCTGCAGGTGGAGTTGGTGTGTTTTGCTCCGATGCTCTTCAAATTTTGGTTTGCCAACCACTACAGAAACAAGGATCACTTGACATAAAATTGAGAGGAAAATAAAACAAGAGCATATAAATTACTTAAATTATTTCCTAAGAAAAGAATCATGGGAAGCTGTTTAACACTGCAGCTTGGCAAATGATAATTTCTCAAAATTCTCAGGTATTTTAGATACTATTTATACATCACAGCTCCTAAGGGGGAACAAAAAAAAAATCAAACTAAGCAATGAATCAAAAAATGTTTGGATTGCAAAGGGCATTTGAATCTCTGATAAGAGTAACAAGTTCAAGAAAGTTTTGGAGCAATGATTAACAGATACGGCCTATTACAGCATCAAACACTATTTAATGCAACTTTGATATTATTCTTAGCATACATATCACTGCTATATGCTCATGTTGATAAATGCTTATTGTTATATAGATTTTATCTTTATTTTACATGTTTTATCAATGAATATTTATTGTAACTTTTATTTTATTTCAATGTAGACATTTTATTTCTTCTTCTGTTGTATACACGTGAGTATTCTGGATAATGGCTCAAACTTCACTATTTGCTGTCTTTTATCCTGACATGATTCATTTGTACAACTATCATACTGAACTGCAGTACACTGAAATTGAAGTTTGAAAGCTTAAGTGGAAATTTCAAGAATAGAAAGCAAGAATTAATAGTCATACCTCACATGATGCACATTCTGTGTAGTCCTCCTCCTTGGTTGAACAGTTGTGCATAAATGATACTATTGCCAAGTCTTCATGTGATGATAATCTGCTTTTATTCTCCTCTACAGTTTTCAGAGAGCTAAATATGTGCAAAAGATGAATTGTTATCAGCTGATAAAGCAGAAAGCAATAAAAAAGCATTATTTATTACTAAATGACTATCAGCACAAGTATTTATTATGCATGCAAGTACAAATAAGTATTAAGCTTTAATTTTTGTTTCATAATGTTCCAGGCTTACTTTTTGAGATGATTTGTTTGCAGGGTCAATTACAATTAGGGTGATGATGATGATGATGATGATGAGATGGGGGTTAAGGGCGCTAAACATTGAAGGTCATCAGCGCCCTTACAACATGTAAAATTTAAAATCTGAAAACTAAAATAAGGGACAAAAACCGCATGGTCAAAAACACTAAAAAACAAGCACACAAATTCTAAAACCACCACACCAAAACATGGTAAATAAAACAATAAGAGAGTAAAATGACGTGTCAGGAACTGTAGAACACAAGGGACAAGTGCGCCATATCTCCGCCGGGGAGAAGAGTACCCATTAAAACAGACAATATAAAGTCACAAAACTATAGATGCTCAGCGCATCAAATGCATCGGCTAAAACCAATGTCACTGATAAAACGTAAAAGACATTCTACAGTATGCGCGTCGTCTGCCAAAACGTTGGCTAAACCAACCAGCAGAGACACAGGAACGCACAATGGTGCTAAAACCTGACACACTGTTAAAATGTGACGACCGGACGAGGGAGGAGGCATGACGATGGCGATGAGTGGCTCAGGACCCTAGGTGCGCCAAACCCATTCTCACATAAAGTGAGCCCCTGGGGGGATCAATTGTGGAGGAGACCAAGCACAATAAGTAAAAGGTAAGCATAGAAAAATGTTGTGGACAAAGTTCCGGAATTTTTTGAACAGACCTTGTATGGTATACATAAATATACAGCTACATCAAAATTTAGTAATTTGCTGCTGTCTTTTAATATTACTGTAACAATGACTGAACCAATGAGAATAATAAATGTTACTGAGACAACTATTGCTAACATAGCAACCAATTTTCCACAGCAGTTTTCTCAAGACAGAAGTAGCATACACCTTAATATCTGATTATTTGGTGCAATTAATTTTGTTGGAGATAACAGAAGAGCTTACTAAATATTAAGCATATGCACAATAACAAAGAAACCATAGGATGTATTGGTGTGAGGAGCTTTACCAATGTAGAACTGTTTAAGTAACTGATTAAAGGAGAAGATTTGGGCTAGTGTCAACGATGTAGATAAAACATTTAATGTGTTCATTAAAAACATTAATTACAACCTTAATGTTGCAATGTCATAAACAAGAAAGAAAATTCTGGAGAAAAAAAACAAACATAAGCAATGATTCAATCATGAATAAAACGGGGGCATTCTCAGGAACTAAATGGATGTTCACCACTGCAGTTAATGCATGTTGGAGCTGATGTACATGCTCCCTTGTGTGAGAATTCTCCACAGTTAATGCAGGTAGCTTCACCGTTACAGAAATCACTTGTATGACCAAAGCGTTGGCGCTTATAGCATCCAAGTGGGTTGGGGATATATAGCCTAACTTCAATGGCTTCATACCCTGCCTTAATCCTTTGAGGTAGTTCTACCCGATCAAAGGTAAGAAACAGGGTACAAGTAGGCACAAATTCACCTTCTTGTCTCCGTTGAACCCGATATACAGATGTCACACCTTGATCTTCTAATTTCTCTTGAATCTCCTCATTGGACATACCATCCAATGCACGGGTGCTTACACGGGTGCACGGGAGCAGTTCAAAGTGTTGTGCATCTCCACTCAAATTGGATAGCTTCCTAACAAGTTGGCTTTCAAGATTATTGCTGCCTGGGATGCTGAATTTGCTGCAACCAGGAGTGTGCCATTGCGAGGATTTTACTGCGCCAGCAATTTTATCCAAATCCTTTGGATAGTGAATGGATACTGAACTTCCTTTCTTCCACAGTTCTACTGAAAACTAAGTAGCAATGATGATGATATGGGGTTTAAGGGCGCTAAACATCTATGGTCATCAGCGCCCTTACAACGTATAAAATTTAAAATCCAAAAACTAAAAGAGGGGAAACAAACCTGCTTTGTCTAAAACAATAAAAACCAACATATCACAGTCTAAAAACAACCACAATAAAAGGTTAAACTACGTGTTAGGAACTGCAGAAGTCAAGGGACTAGAGCGCCATATGTTCCCAGGAAAGAAGAGGCCCCCATTTAAACAGACAAAACAAAATCACAAAACTAAAAGATGCACAGTGCATCAAATGTGCCGATTAAAACCACTGACCCTGATATAACGTAAAAGACATGCCACAGCATACGTGTCATCAACCAAAACATTGGCCATGCCAACAGGCAGAGACAAAGAAATGCTCAAATGAGCAAAACCTGACACACTGCTAAAATGTGATGCACTGTTAAGGGCACATCACACTGCTCACAGAGTGCTGTCCAGTCGCCACTGAGCAGGTGCTTATGACTAAAAAGGTAATGAACGATACGTAAACGAGCTAAAGTTACCTCTTCCCGAAGAGAAGAATGGGAAGAGGTAACCCGGACTAACGGAGATGTTTAACCTCCCGCAACTTCTTCCACCGGAGGGCCGTCCATTCATCGCGCCAAAGAGAGAGGATATGGTGACGTAAAGGAACATACAAATCTGTGGAGGGAACAACAGAGGTAAAACATCTGGGTGACAAAATTGTCGATTTGGCAGCGGCGTCGGCAGACTCGTTCCCTGAGATGCCCACATGACCCGGAATCCACACGAAGGAGACGCTGATGCCAGAAGCAGCAAGCGAGTGGAGGAGATCGTGTATGCGCTGTAGGAGGGGGTGGTAATTGTACAGCGCATTAATAATCTGAAGGGCACTCAGAGTGACCGTACAAAGAACACAGTGCCAAAAGTCGTGCCACTGAATGTATAAACCGGATTGATAAATACTAAAACGTTCGGCGGTAAAAATCGAGCATTGCCACGTTAAACGGAAGGTAAAACTATGTCAACCGAAATAAACGCACACCCTACTCCAACATCAGTCTTAGATCCATCATTATATATAAAATGACATTCGCCGAATAGCGCCTGAAGTTCTAAAAAGGTGGATCTAAGAACTGAAGGAGTCTTAGTAGTCGGCATCGACGTTAACCCAAGCTGACAGTGGGTCTCAGCGCGTAACCAAGGAGGAAACCGCGATTCGTCCCTGGGAAGGGGCGGCGCTGGCGTAATGTCCAAAAGCCGAAGAAGCTGGCGAAATCGAACGCTGGAGGGAGCAATGCAGAGGAGCTAACTAAATATTGCCGAACAAGTGAATACCCGAAAAATAACTCAAAGGATAGGTGGTCAGGCAAGCTTGAGAATCGTCATGCATAGCTGCACAAAAGCACCTCACGCCTGAAGGACAGCGGAGGCTCTGCAGTTTCAGCATACAGACTGGGTACACAGCTAGTTAGAAAAGCCCTTGTAGCGACTCTTATGCCACGATGGTGAATGGCATTCAAGCGACGTAACACAGAAGGACGCGACGATAAATAGACAATGCATCCGTAATCAAGCTTGGATCGGATCAAAGAGCGATAAAGACGCAGAAGGACGGTCCGATCAGCTCCCAAGAATGTGCCACTTAAAACACGTAAAAGATTAAGAGAAAGCTCACACCTTGCTCTTAAAAACGAAATGTGCGAAGTCAGCTCAGCTTTCGATCAAAAAGCAACCCCAAGTTTTTCGCCTCGTCTGCAAATGGAAGACTATCCGGGCCAACATGGAGAGAGGGCGAAGGGAAAACCTTCCGGCAGCACACAGACGGATTTCTCGGCGGACAAAGTAAAGCCGTTGGCATTACTCCAGGTAAAGAGACCGTCGATACAGCTCTGGAGACAGCGGTCGAGCAGTCAGGTCCGCCGTGCACTGCAATAAATGGCAAAACCGTCAACGAAAAAGGACGATGAAATAACAGGTGGAATACAATCAACAATGGGGTTGATAGCAATCGCAAAAAGTGTGACGCTGCGGACAGAGCCCTCTCTTGAATAAAACGACTAGATAAAACCGAGCCCACACGTACCGAAAGACGCGATCCGTCATAAAATCTCGAAGAAATATGGGAAGACGACCGCGTAAATTCCATGCGTGAAATGTACATACAATGCCGCCCCTCCAACAGGTCTCATAAGCTTTCTCCAGGTCAAAAAACACAGCCACTGTTTGACACTTTCTCAGAAATCCATTCATAATATGTGTCGACAGCCACACCAGATGGTCGACGGTAGAGCGATGGTGACGAAATCGGCACCGAGCGTTAGCTAGAAATTTCAGAGACTCAAGCCTCCATGTCAACCGTCCGTTGATCATGCGCTCCATCACCTTGCAAATGCAACTGGTGAGGGAGATAGGGTGATAGCTGGTAGGTAGTTGGCGATCCTTCCCAGGCTTAATTATAGAGACAATGATGATGATGAGATGGGGTTAAGATGAGATGAGGTTGAAGGGCGCTAAACTGCTAAGGTCATCAGCGTCCTTACAATGTATAAAATATAAAGTCAAAAATATAAAAGACGGGTAAAAAAAACGCATAATTAAAAAACAGGACACAGACCCGCGATGTCCAAAAAGCTAAAAACAACAATATAACAATCCCAGAAATCAACACACTAAAAGCATAGGCAATAAAAAAGTAAAACGTGTCAACAACTGTAGAATGCGAGGGACATGAGCGCCATATGTCCACTGGGGAGTAAAGTCCCCATTAAAACAGACAGAATAAAATTACACCGCTAAAGGACGCTCAACGCATCAAATGCGCAGATTAAAATCACTGTCACGAATAAAACGTAAAACACATTCTACAGCACGCGCGTCGTCTGCCAATACGTTGGCTAGGCCAACAGGCAGACCAACACGAACGCGCAACGGAGATAAAACTTGACACTCTGTTAAAATGTGACGCACCGTTAAGGGCGCATCACACTGCTCACACAGTGGTGAGGGGTCACCACTGAGCAGGTATCTATGACTAAAAAGACAATGTCCGATTCGTAAACGAGCTAAAAGTACCTCTTCCCGACGACACGAACGAGAAGAGGTACCCCAGAATAACGGAAGAGGCTTAACCTCCCGCAACTTGTTCCCCCAGAGGGCCGTCCACTCATCTCTCAAAGCTAGAGGATACGGCTACGTAAAATAACAAACAAATCTGTGGAGGGAACATCAGAGGTAAAATATCTCGGTAATAAAATCGCCGACGTGGCAGCGGCGTCGGCAGACTCATTACCTAAGATGCCCACATGACCTGGATTCCACATGAAGGAGACGCTGATGCCAGAGACACCAAGCGAGTGGAGCAGGTCATGAATGCTCGATGAATTGCTGACACCTTCTGGTCTGCAAGATATTCTACCAGGTCCTCGTCCGATATACCATCGAGGCTATGCGTGGTGACAACGCCTCGACAGGAATTCAAGGTGCGGTGCTTCTCAACACGAATAGGATAGCCGTGGAGAAGCGTGGCGCGCAACAAGGACTTACTCTGCTGTTCGGATTTGGTTTGAACCAACAATGAACCAATCCGAAGACGAGTGCAGGACTGAACCGCACCTGCAATAGCGTCAATGCCCTTCTGTACAATAAAAGGGTTCACCTTCTCAAAAGTTTGACCTTCCTCAGTTCGCGAAATCATTAAGTAACAACCAGTTGTTGGTGGTGCTACTTATGTTGCAACTACTTACGGCGCTTGTTATTTATAATGGAGAAAGGGTGCTCCATAGCGAAATAAATCCTCCAGCATTGCAACCGTCTCCGACCTCGGGCTCGGACTTCCCGGGCGTTACCCCGGCTTGGGCGAGTGGCCTATCTATACCTATCTCACCCCAGGGTCACACCTCCCAGAACATAGACAGAGGGACCCAATCGCCGTCAGAAGTCAGCAGCTCATGCAATGGCCCCCCGCGGGACTGCAGTTGAACAGCGGATACGAACACATACCCTACATGACGACCCCGGGTGGTGGGGATGACGCCATTACCCACTCACCCAGCTGCGCACCCAGTGCGCGGGTATCCGCCAGGCTGTGTCCACGGAGGATTAAAATAAAAGGTTAAAAGAAACTAAAAGTGTGTGGACGTATCGCACTCAAGGTAGGCCGGCGAAGAAGGAAAATAGATGTGTAAATGAATGGACGTGGAGCGAAATGTGCATAAATATAACAGAGAATACGGAAACGATGGCGAGGGCGTCATGGAATAAAATGCACAGAACGCACGAGAGCCTACTTTGAGTCCCCCGGTCACGAGAACGAACCTACCTTGACCGGACGGGATGAAGCGATGAAGATGGCGATGAGTGGCTCGGGAACCCACGGGTACTCACATAAGGTTAGCCTCTGGGGGGTCCGGAGTACTGGCGAGGCAACAACAGAGCTGAATGTACCTGATCGCAGGAGCGCAGGTTGGCGCGTATGGTAACGCCTCCGGGATTCAGCGAAGGATAGTTTTTCCTTTACCCGGATCTCTTGGATCGCCTTCTCGTCCAAGTACCCTGGACAGTTGGCAAATTACGCAGAATGAGACCCTTTGCAATTAACGCAGACGGGGGCTGATGAACAGGTACCATCGTGTGAGGGCTGACTACAAGAGGCACAGATGGAAATGGTACTCTTACAAGAGCCTTGCGTATGCCCAAAACGTTGGCTATTGAAACAACGCAGAGATCCGGGAATAATATAGGGTCTCACCGCAATGCGTTCCTACTCTGCTGAAATATTCGTGGTCAGATCGACGCCATCGAACGGGAGAAACAGGGTACAAGTGGGTACCAACATCCCGTTGCGTTTAGCCTGCATTGGATGAACCCCCGTTGCCTTTTGTTCTGAAAGATATTCGACCAGTTCATCGTCCGACATACCATCGAGGCTATGGGTGGTGACAACGCCTCGACAGTAATTCAAGGTGCGGTACTTCTCAACACGAATGGGATAACCGTGGAGAAGCGTAGCCCGCAACGAGGTCTTACTTTGTTCATCGGACTTGGTTTGTACTAATAATGAACCATTTCGAAGTCGAGTGCGGGAATGAACCGAACCAGCAATAGAGCCAATGCCCTTCTGTATTATAAAAGGGTTTACCTTCTCAAACGTTTGTCCTTCTGTTCGCGTAATGTCTAAGTAGCAACCAGATGTCGTTGGTGCTACTTGTGTTACCAAAACTTTTTGGCGGACACCATAGCGAAGAAATTCTCCACCATTGCAACCGTCTCCGACCTCGGGCTCTGACTACCTGGGCGTTACCCCGGCTTGGGTGAGTGGCCTATCCATACCAGTTTCACCCCAGGGTCACACTTCCCGGAACATAGACAGAGGGACCCAGTGGCCGTGGGAAGTCAGCAGCTCATGCAATCCCCGCGGGACTGCAGTTGAACAACGGATACGAACACACAGCCTACATGACGACCCCGGGTGGTGGAGATGACTCCATTACACACTCACCCAGCTGCGCACCCCGTATGCGGGTATGCGTCAGGCTGTGTCCACGGAGGATTAAAGGAATGAAAATCGCAAAATAAATCAAGTATGTGTTGGGATTTCGCACGCAAGGTAGGCCGGCAAGGAAGTAAAAGATATGTGTCAATGAATTGTCGTGGTGCAAAATGTGCGTAAATAGAAACTAGAGAAGAAAGAAACGAAAGCGAAGGGCGGCATGGAATGAAATGCACAGAACGCATGAGAGCTTACCTTGTGTGCCCCGGTCACGAGGACGAACTCACCTCTACCGGACGAGGGTGGAGGGATGATGATAACTATGAATGGCTCGGGACCCCGGGTGCGCCAAGTGAGCCGCTGGGGGGGGGGGCGATAAGTAGCGAGGACCATAACATGCTACTACTTCTTTAACAACTACTTTGGTGGTTTTTTTATTTCTTTATATCAATAGCGTTTGGATCCTCCACCATTACAAATGTCTCCAATGGCATGCTCACATCCTGGGCGCCACCCCAGCTTAGGTGGAAGTCCTGGCCTGGACCTTGCTCACCTTAGGTTCTCACTTCGCAATACATAGAGGGACTCAATCACCTTCAGGAGTGTAACAGCGCATGAAATGGCCCCTCCTCAGGACTGACCTTTATCAGGAGATACAAACATAGTCCTACATGATACTCAGGGGCTGGGAGTTACACATTACCCATTCACCCCTTGTGACTCCCATCCTCCATCCCGGGCAGTGGTATCCATCAAGACTGTATTCAGGGAGGTAACTAAGGCCAAACACCCTTGTGGACCACAGTTGATTGCGCATTTGGCATAAGCCCTCTCACCTCTTAGAGGAACCCAATCGAGAATGTGGCTTGGGAACCCGGGAGCACCAATCCCGTACCTACTGTTGTAGGCCCCTGGGGGGTCTTCTGAAAGGGAACAGAATGGAAATACGGTATGCAAAGAAAATGATGACAATTTTTGCTTTTAGAGTTTGCAAAGATGTTAAAGAATGAATAAACGATAAGATAATGCACTTCTTGCATTTTACACTTCTTAATGAAAATAATTTCCCTACGCCTGAAAGGGTAAAAGATGGAAACAAAGTTTATGAAGGAATGAAGACAAAGAAGCCAACAATATGTTACCTTTCTTGGACCTCAACATCATTAGGAATGCAGACACACCTAATTTGACATACACAGAAAGAACACCCATTGTAATAAATAAATTGAGTTTTATTTATGGACGCTCTTTAACTACTATGGTTCTTAGCGTCCCATTCTATATTGGGCGTGAAAGACCGGTAATTTAGCTCAGAGGCCTCTCTATCAGGCTTGAGGTTCTTTTACGTGCCGTAAATCTACGACACGGGACCACCGGCTTTACTTCCCTTCCGAAGGAAGCCGTGCTAAGGATTTTTACGCCCGAAAAAATCCATCGCCCTCCGCTGGGTTTGAACCTGCGACCTTGGGAACTAGAGGCTAGCACAGTACCACTAGTCCACGGAGGACAACACACCCATTGTGACAGTCATATCAAAGGTTATGGTTAAATCCCATAAAACAGCAGCTTTCAACAGTATGATCCACAAATTGATACACCTTCCACTAGACAGACACGAATATGAACATAAACTAGGACACATCCTCCGTACAGCTGAGAGCAATGGTTTTAGCAAAAGAACCATTACCCAGAAAATTAAGAAGATCAAGAAACAAATGGAAATCCACTCACTCCATGAAAAATGCCAGATGATTTGCATGAAATACCACTCTTGGGCAAGTGATAAGTTCCCCAGAACGTACAGAATGCATCTCTTTGGTGCCATACAATATATATAGCTTAAAATACCTGTTAAGATTAACAAAGCTGATTGTGTTTCTCTGGAAAAAAGATCTGACATTTATAAAATAGATTGCTTGAATTGTGATGAAGTTTACATTGGCAAGACAAAGAAGAGCACAGAATCCTGTTCCAAGGAACATTTTCAACACATTCTAAACAACATTGACCTCAACACTTGGAAGAAGATTTTTAATACATAGTACAGTGAGAACAGTTCATCAAGCCGCCACCAGCTATAACCTGTAGTTCCCACACTGGCCAAACAACTAACACTAGCAGTCGACAATGAACTGATGGTGCAGACTAGTGTTTATGAAACATGTACTCAGGAATTATGAGTAAGGAAGCTTAAGGGTATAATAGGTGTCTCAATTCATTATTTAATGAAGACAATGGTTGCTTTTATGTTTAGAAAAGACAAACATAAATAAATTATAACATACATTCATTTCATGCTTATTAATGTATAAAAAAACAAATATACTGAAGAAAATCTGTTTTCATGAACAATGATAGTACAGCCACATGTAGGCTTGTTTTAGGGATTGTTCACTTTATCTTTTATACACTGCATGGTTTATAAATTAGGAACCTCTAAAAATGGAAAGAAATTTCTGAAACCATAGTGGTTTCTTTTAGGCAAGTTTCACCATAATATAAAATATTTATTTACAATAAATAAAGAACTAAATACTCGTATATTTGTAGGGTTGGTTTTCTGACACTATGTCACTTATACTTTCCACAAATGTACAAGTATAATTTGGATGTCAGTGTTAGTAATTCCTGTAAACATAAATTAAAGAAATAAATGTTACTTTACATTAGTTTTTTAGCTTTAAAGATGTCCTTGAGATGCTGGAAGTTCCAGAGGCCCATTATGATCAACAGGAGGCATGACTGTAGGATGCACCATATTAGCATCCACTGTTGCACACTTTCACTTAACTCCCGGAAACTATACTCTCTGTACTGAAATATATTAAAGCATTTAGTTTGTAAACTTAAATAAATGGAGTATTACTAATAAATAATTAACACTGATCAGCCACAAGAAATTAGCAGCTATCCTTTACAATATTATTTTAAAAGATACTGGATGAATAGGTTTATTGGGCACAATGAAACCTTCATGAAGTGCATAATTACATGACAAAGTATTTCCAGTACGAGGATAATTTTTAAAGTGAGTGAAGTGTCATTTGTTGGTTAGGTACAGAGTGTGGGTTAATGAAGAACACCAAATTAATTTCAGAAATTGTAAAAACATCTGATATAAGCAATTTGAGATAGGCAGTGCATGGTCCACAGCTAAGCATAACACAGTTACATGGTGTTAAACATATTGATATAAGATGCTGATAAGTCAGTGTCAAAGCAAAGATGGACGAAAAATTGGCTTAGAATGTCTTTAAAACTGCTGCATGAATATAGAAATATTGATTTTCAGCAGCCTGTTATTAGCATTCTCAAGATCTAATAACACAAAGATCTCTCAAATCTCAAACTAATCACTTGAGAGTGTGACACTGAACATCGATTAACCGCCTTCTTGCATTATGCAGTCTACCTCTAAGAGTTATTTCTTTGACTGCTCATGTGGCTTATTGCATAGTGCCAAATGCCACTTGGAGTGGTGCACTGATGGCATTCAAGGCGGCATGTAGTGTGCTGACACGTAGTAAGGTACAAAAAATGTTTGAAAAAGAAACAAACAACATAGCAAATGACTATTTAGAAAGTAAAAATAGAAAGAGAAGAAATGAAGGACTAGAAAATGAGGATAAAACTATGCAGCCTGCAGAAACACAAAACTTAAAACAAGTTACAAGTGGAAATAGGACAAGAGAAGCTGAGGTGATAGCATCATTGATATTCTAAATAAGGATTTGAAAAAGGCTCATCAAGAAACTGAGTTGTTAAAAAACGAAAATGAGAGCATGAAAAGAAAAATGTTGCCTCAAACAGGAGAAGAGAGATACATCATACGGAAAGTACAAGTCGATACAGAAAAACAAATACTGAAATTGAAACTACAAACAGGTTCGAGGTATTACAGAAACAGACGGAAGAAGAAAATTGGAAGTAATGGAACACACAGTAGTCGAACGACTACAAGCAAATATAAGTGGATAAATCCCAAGTTGAAAATGCAAGAGAATAAGAAGACAATGGAACAACAGAGCTAGAAGATAGAGAAGAAGCGTTAAATTGTGTATGGTGATTCAATTATAAAAAATAGTGTAGAGAGGGAAAAAGTGAAAGTGAATGTGCTAAGATGAATAAAAGCACCTACTAAGCTATCTTGGTAAAGAAAAGGAAAAAAAGTGAGGTTAAAATATGGCGTTACACGTTAGGACAAAGACATAAAACGATTGCAGGAAATAAATGAGGTTATGGCAGAAATACACAGTGCAATAAGAAATGTAAAAGACAACTACCCACAGGCAACTATAGCAGTGGACAGTGTAATGAAAAGAAGAGACATAAATCAGAACTACATCAAGGACTTAAATGAAGAAATAAAATGGGCACATAATACAGTGCATGCAATTTATGTAGATGTAAATAAATTTTTAGATGTAAGTTGTCTGGGCAGAAATGGATTACATATAAATCGTAAGGGATCTTTTCACTTAGGCCAGTTGATAAATAAGGAAATAAATATATATATATATATATATATATATATATGAAACAGGGAAACTGCAGTTAAGTCCAGAGGATGGAAAAGTAGAGAAAGTAAAAAACAAATAAGAGAAAATAGATTAGGTTATATAGAAGGAAAGAATACATAAATAGCTAAAGTAGAAATAAGATTATTGAGAGCAGATATTAAACAGGTAAAGGAACTAAGCCTTTATCATCAGAATGTGCAGTCTTTAAGAAATAAAAGGACATTAATAGAGCTAAATATAAATGAACGGAAACCAAATATCATGATATTCACTGAACATAATCTAAAGGAGGAGGAAATGGTTGTTACAAATTTTCAAGGTTCAGCATATGCTTGGAACTTATTGTAGGCAAGAACTTGTAAGTGGGGGTGTAGTTATATATTTATATAGGGTAGTTAAATTATATTCAAACCCACTTGCCATGGCCTCTCTCTACTGCGCGAGACAGCCGGCAGTCGCCAGGGAAATTACGCTGGTAGACTAAAATCCTTACCTTATAATAGATGCTGGAAATGTTGACATTCTGCTCTCAAACAGGCAGCACATCTCATGTAAACATTCTCGCTCACTCTCTGAAGATCAGCAGCAGAATTCTTGTGATGAAATGCCTCATTATGATCAGAAAATTAGAGTATGGTATGTGGTATGTGCTAGAAGAATAATACGGCCCATATTCTTTGATGAAACAATAAATGCAGAGCGATATCAGAAGTTAATTCAGAGGCCATTTTGCAATTGCTTGACAGAAGGAGTGTGATGGTGAGATAGGGTTTAGGGGTGCTAAACATCAAAGGTCATCAGCGCCCTTACAATAAATAAAATTGAAAATCCAAAAACTAAATGACGGGACACAAACCCGCTTAGTTTAAAACAATAAAAACGAACATATCAGAGTCTAAAAACAACCGCAATAAAAATTGGTAGACAAAAGAATAAAAGGTTAAACTATGTGTCAGGAACTGTAGAAGTCAAGGGACTAGAGCGCCATATGTCCCCAGAGGAGAAGAGTATCCCACTAAAACTGACAATATAAAATCACAAAACTAAAAGAAGCTCGGTGCATCAAATGCACTGACTAAAACCACTGTCAATGATAAAACGTAAAAGACATTCTACAGCATGCTCGTCGTCTGCCAGAACACGCAATGGAGCTAAAACCTCACACTCTGCTAAGATGTGACGCACCGTTAAGGGCGCATCACACTGCTCACAGAGTGGTGCAGGGACATCACTGAGCAGGTATCTATCACTAAAAAGGCAATGTCCGATTCGTAAAAGTGCTAAAATTACCTCTTCCCGACGAGAAGAACGATAAGAGGTACTCCAGATTAACGGGAGAGGTTTAACCTCCTGCAACTTGTTCCCCCGGAGGGCTGTTTATTCATCGTGCCAAAGCGAGAGGATGCGGTGTCATAAAGTAACATAAGAATCTGAGGAGGGAACAACACAGGTAAAACATCTGGGTGATAAAAGCGCCAATTTAGCAGCGGCGTCGACAGACTCGTTACCTGAGATGCCCACATGACCTGGATGATGATGATGATGATGATCATGATAAAGGGGTTAAGGGCGCTAAACATCTACGGTCATCAGCGCCCTGCACAACATACAAAATTTAAAACCAAAAAACTAAAATATGGGACACAAACCTGATTGGTATAAAACACTAAAGAAACAAAAACCAGATAACAAAGACTAAAAGCCACCACACTAAAATCATGGCAAATAAAACAAAAGAGTAAAACGACGTGTCAGGAACTGTAGAAGTCAAGGGACTAGAGCGCCATATGTCCCCAGGGGAGAAGACCGCCTCCCAGTAAAACAGACAATATAAAATCACAAAACTAAAAGACGCTTAGCGCATGAAATGCGCTTACTAAAACCGCCGTCACTGATAAAACGTAAAAGACATTCTACAGCATGCGTGCCATCTGCCAAAACGTTGGCTATGCCAACAGGCAGACACACATGAACGCGCAATGGAGCTAAAACCTGACACACTGTTAAAATGTGACGCATCGTTAAGGGCACATCACAATGCTCACAGAGTGGTGCGGGGTCATCACTGAGCAGATATCTATGACTAAAAAGGCAATTCCCGATTCGTAAACGAGCTAAAAGTACCTCTTCCCGACGACACGAACGAGACGAGGTACCCCAGACTAGGGGAAGAGGTTTAACGTCCCGCAACTTGCTCCCCCGGAGGGCTGTCCATTCATCGCGCCAAAGCGAGAGGATGCGGCTACGTAAAATAACAAACAAATCTGTGGAGGGAACAACACAGGTAAAATGCCTGGGTGATAAAATTGCCGATTTGGTAGCGGCGTCGGCAGACTCGTTTCCTGAGATGGCCACATGACCTGGAATCCACACAAGGAGACGCTGATGCCAGAAGCTTGGACTCCTGCAAACACACGACCATATGTGAATGGAAACGCAATAAAAGTTACAGTCCCGCCCTATGCGATCGTACACAACGTAAATTCCAGGTCAAGATAGCCATGAATAAAACTGATAGACTTCCTACTTAGAAGGGCGGGTCAAAATAACCTTCTGATTAACCTTTGGGCTCGGGCTTTTGGTATGGAGTTGGTCAGACGGTTGGAGTTGGTCGGTTCCGGGTGGCAACGGGTGACGGATGCCTGTGAGCGCGGCTTGTCTCAGGAGCGTTCTGGGACTGAGACCACCGAGGAGAAGGTGAACTTTTCTTACCGCGCGCACGCGGAGGGTCTTTTAAAAATCTTCCTTACGAAGTGTCTGCTTGGATTTCTTCTCAGTGCCTTGAGACTTTAGTACCTTAGGACCAGCTTTAGATGGCTTAAGTGTGCCAGAGATGGACGGCCAGATGGTAGCTGCGGTCATAGTAGTTATGGTCCAGGTCTGAGTTTCGGCATCCTTCCAGGGTACTGGCGAGGCAACAACAGAATTGAATAAACCCGATCGCAGGAGCGCAGGTTGGCACGCATGGAAACGCCCCTGGGCTTCAGCGAAGGAGAGTTTCTCCTTTACCCGGACCTCCTGGATCGCTTTCTCGTCTAAGTAGCGCGGACAGTCGGCAAATGACGCAGAATGAGACCCTTTGCAATTAACGCAGACGGGGGCTGATGAACAGGTACCAACGTTGAGGGATTACTACAACAGGCACGGATGGAAACGGCACTCTTACAACAGACTTTCGTAGCCCAAAACGTTGGCATTTAAAACAGCGCAGAGGTCTGGCAATATAAGACCTCAACGCAATTCGTTCGTACTCTGCGGAAATACTCGTGGGCTGATCGACGCCATCGAACGTGAGAAACAGGGTATGAGTGGGTACCAACACCCCGTCGCGTTTAGCCTGCACTCGATGAACTGCTGTTATCTTTTGGTCGGAAAGATATTCGACCAGCTCATCGTCCGACATACCATCGAGGCTATGGGTGTAACGACGCCTTGACAGGAATTCAATGTGCGGTGCTTCTCAACACGGATGGGATAACCGTGCAGAAGCGTCGCGCGCAATGTCTTACTTTGCTGCTCGGACTTGCTTTGAAGTAACAAAGAACCGTTCCCAAGTCGAGTGCAGGAATGAACCGAACCAGCAATAGAGTCAGTGACCGTCTGGATGATAAAAGGGTTCGCCTTTTCAAAACTTTGTCGTTCCTCTGTTCGTATTATGACCAAGTAGCCACCAGATGGCGGTGGTGCCACTTCTGTTACTAAAACTGTTCGGCGCTTGTTAGAAATGGAGAAAGAGGGCTCCATAGCGAAATAAATCCTCCACCATTGCTACTGTCTGCGACCTCGGGCTCTGACTTACCGGGCATTACCCCGGCTTGGGTGAGTGACTTATCTATACTGGTCTCACCCCAGGGTCACACCTCCCAGAACATAGACAAAGGGACCTAATGACCGTGGGGAGTCAACAGCTCATGCAATGGGCCCCCGCGGGACTGCAATTGAACAGCGGATACGAACACACATCCTACATGACGACCCCGGGTGGTGGGGATGACGCCATTACCCACTCACCCAGCTGCGCTAGCAGTGCGCGAGTAGCCGTCAGGTTGTTTCCACGGAGGATTAAAATAAAGAAAATCGAAAATAAACCAAAAGGGTGTGGGCGTTTCGCACGCAAGGTAGGCCGGCGAGGAAGGTAAAGAGATGTGTGAATGGTCGTGGTGCGACAGTTCGTAAATAGACTAGAGAAGAAAGAAACGACGGCGAGGGGCGGCATGAAGCGAAATGCGAAGAAAGCACGAGAGCCCACCTTGTGTCCCCAGGTCACGAGAAGGAACCCACCTCGACCGGACGAGGGTGAAGGGATGACGATGGCGATGAATGGCTCGGGACCCCGGGTGCACCAAACCCGTACTCACATAAAATGAGCCCCTGGGGGGTCCTTCGTCGCTGTCGGCCTTGCCTTGATAATGCAGGTCACCATTTCGAGCAATTACTACAAAACTAATGTAAACACTGATGTTTTTATTCTTTATTTCACCCTTTAAACCACTTCCTATTTTGAAGTACTGCATGTTTAATGTATCAAGCATGATTCAGCCTTTTGTTACCTAAGATTGTAATTAATTAATACTATTATGTTGAAATTAAAATGCATAAATTGAATTTAAAACTAAGGCTAAGGCTGTATTAATATGCTCACCCCCTAAAAAACACAACAAATGTGATGAACAAGACTCGAACTCGAAAACAATGACTACCTACCTTTTACTTGAAGTTAATATCATAACCATTGCACCAGAGAGGTATGCTCTGAAACAGCCCTTCGTTTTCATGTTGTGCTCTCGATTGGTATCATTAACCACCGGTGTACTGGCACTTCAGAAATTATAGCTGTAATTTCGAAACTTGGACAGGCCATGTGTCTCATATCTCAAATTATTTGTTTAAGACACCTCCACATTCTAAGAAAATATTTTGGTGTAGTTCATTAACACCCTATCAACTCCTGCAATTACCTACCAGCTATGGCAGCACTGACACTTTCAGGAAGAAAAATGCAAGAGAGATTTACTACTTGAATAGATGTCAATTTTAGCTTTTTAACAGTCTTACTTCCTGGTACTCACAATCTGAAAGTTCTGTTCTTTTCTTATTTTTTCCGCCAGATACAAGAGTTTTTTCACTCTCAATTCGAGGGGTGACAATCTTTCTCTAAGGGCTACTGTTGCATAATTGATGGTGGCTGGACCTACTTTGATATCCAGGTGGACACGCTGAAATCATACATCACCATAATATATAAATTCCTGCAAAAATCGAGTTGCTAAGTACAATGTGAAATGATAGTTCTAGCTTAATGACTAAGACTTTGAAACACTAAGAAAATTTTTCTTGGCGCGACACTAATGTTTTTTTTTCTGGGGAAGAGCTGTTTTTACATTAACTTGGATAAATGAATATCCCTGATATTGCACATATAAACCTTGATGAACCTGAAGAGCATTTATGGTTACTGATTACTGGGTCAAAGCAATGGCTCTCTCTTGTTATATGAATTCCATAAAATAGAACCCTAGATCTCCTCTATCTGGAATAATTATGCCTCTCATTTTTCTATGAAATTCTGCTAAATGCTTGAAAGTTTCACTTACCAACATAGAGCCATTCAACCACTTTATGCCATTGAAAGATAGGCATATAACATGCTCTCCTGGATACTGAGATGTAAAAAAGATGTGTCCTGGGGAGTATGCCTGAAAAGGTTAAAATTTTATATTATTTATCCTGTATTTAAGTACATGGATACCGTAAATATCGTCACAATTTCATAATACATTTACCAGCCTTCTTAGAGGGCACACATCTGGGGAAGGAGAGAGATGATGATGAGATAGATGTTTAGCTCCCTTAAACCCCAAGGTCATCAGCGCCCTTACAAAGTATAAAATTTAAAATCCAAAACCTAAAATGCAGGACACAAACCCACTTAGTCTAAAACAATGAAAACAAGACAACAAATTCTAAAAAACACCACACTAAAACCATGGTAAATAAAACAATAAAAGAGTAAAATGACGTGTCAAGAAATGTAGAACGCAAGGGACAAAAGCGCCATATGTCCGCCGCCCGGTATGAAGAGCCCCCATTAAAACAGACAATATAACATCACATAACCAAAAGACGCTTAGCGCATCAAATGCGCCGATTAAAGCCACTGTCACTGATAAAACGTAAGAGACATTCTACAGCATGCGCGTCGTCTGCCAAAACGTGGCTATGCCAACAGGCAAACACACACGAACGCGCAATGGAGCTAAAACTTGAAACTCTATTAAAATATGACGCACCGTTAAGGGCGTATCACACTGCTCACAGAGTGGTGCGGGGTCACCACTGAGCAGGTATCTATGACTAAAAAGGCAATGGTCCGATTCGTAAACGAGCTAAAATTACATCTTCCCGACGAGAAGAAAGAGAAGAGGTACCCCAGACCAACGGGAGAGGTTTAACCTCCCGAAACTTGTTCCCCCAGACGGCCGTCACTCATCGCACCAAAGCGAGATGATGCGGTGACGTAAAATAACAGAAAACTCTGAGGAAGGAACAACAGAGGTAAAAAATCTGGGTGATAAAATTGCCGATTTGGCAGCGGAGTCGATAGACTCGTTCCCTGAGATGCACACATGACCTTGAATCCAAACGAAGGAGACGATGATGCCAGAAGCATAAAGCGAGTGGAGGTCATGAATGCGCTGTAAGAGCGGGCGGTAAGTGTACAGAGCGCGAATATTTTGAAGAGCACTCAGAGAGTCTGAACAAAAAGACACTGCCGTAAGTCGTGACGCTGGATGTATAATAGAGATCGGTAAACACTAAAACGTTCAGCGGTAAAAATCGAACATTGCCCGGTAAACAAATGGTAAAACTAATTTGACCATCGATAAAGGCACACCCTACTCCAACGTCAGTCTTAGACCTATCAGTATAGATAAAATGAGTCACCGAATTGCGCCTAAGTTCTAAAAAGGCGGATCTACGAACTGAAGGGGTCTCATTCTTCGGCATCGACGTTAGTCCAAGGTGAAAGTGGATCTCAGCGCGCAACCATGGAGAAAACCGCGTTTCCCCCCTGTCGGCGCTGGCGTAACGTCCAAATGCCGAAGAAACTGGCGAACTCGAACCTCTGAAGGGAGCAATCCAGAGGAGCTAACTAAATATTGCCGATCAAGCGAATCCTCGAAAAATAACTCGAAGGACGGATGGTCAGGCAAGCTTGAGAGTCGATATGCATAGCTGCACAAAATTATCTCACCCCTGAAGGACAGCGGAGGCTCTGAAGCTTCAGCGTACAGACTGGGTAAAGGGCTAGCTGGAAAGGCCCCGGTAGCGACTCTTATGAAACGATGGTGAACGACATTCAAGCGACGTAACACAGATGGACGCAACGATGAATAGACAATGCACCCGTAATCAAGCTTGAATCGGAACAATGAGCGATAAAGACGCAGAGAGACGGTCCGATCAGCTGCCCAGGATGTGTCACTGAAACACGTAAAAGATTAAGGGAACCGTCACACTTTCTTCGATAAACGAAACGTGCGACGACGAGATCAGCTTTCGGTCAAAGATCAACCCCAACAATTCATCTCGTCTGCAAACGGAAGACAAACCGCCCCAAGATGGAGAGAGGGCAAAGGGAAAGTCTTCCGGCGCCAGAAATTAACACAGACGGATTTCTCGGTGGAGAAACTAAAACCATTGCCGTTACTCCAGGCGTAGAGACGATCAATGCAGCTCTGGAGATGGGGTTGGAGCAGACAGGTCCGCTGTGAACTGCAACAAATAGCAAAATCGTCAACAAAAAGAGACGATGAAATACCAGGTGGAATACACTCAACTATGGGCTTGATAGCAATCGCACCGTTCTCTTGAATAAAACTACTAGATAAAACCGAGCCCACACGTACAAGAAAGACGAGATCCGTCATAAACTCCCAAAGAAATATGGGAAGTGATGATGATGAGCTTGGGTTATAAGCGCCCGTACAATATTTAAAATATAGAATTTAAAAGCCAAAAACTAAAAAACCACACACAAACCCGCTTGGTCGAAAACACTAAAAAACAACACACCAAATTCTAAGAACTACCACACTAAAATCATGGTCAATAAAAGGGTAAAACAACGTGCCAAGAACTGTAGAATCGAGGGACATGAGCGTCATATATCCACCTCAGAGTAGAGGTCCCATTAAAAATACAATATAAAATCACAAAGCTAAAAGTGACCCATAGTATCAAATGCGTCGGCTAAAACCAATGTCACTGATAAAACGTACAAGACATTCTACAGCACGCGCGTCGTCTGCCAAAACGTTGGCTAGGCCAACAGGCAGACCAACACGAACGCGCAACGGAGCAAAAACTTGACACAGAGTTAAAATGTGACGCACCGTTAAGGGCACATCACACTGCCCCGGAGTCACCACTGAACAGATATCTATGACCAAAAAGGCAATGTCCGATTCGTAAACGAGCTAAAGGTACCTCTTCCCGACGACACGAACGATAAGAGGTACCCCAAACTAGCGGAAGAGGTTTAACCTCACGCAACTTGTACCCCCGGAAGGCCGTCCACTCATCACGCCAAAGCGTGAGGAGGAGGTGACGAAAACCACACAGAAATCTGACGAGGGAACAACAGAGGTAAAAAAATCTGGGCAATAAAATCGCCATTTTGGAGGCGGCGTCGGCAGACTCGTTCCCAGATATGCCCACATGACCTGAAATGCAAACGAAGGACACGCTGATTCCAGAGCCACAAAGCGAGTGGAACAGGTCATGTGTGCGCTGTACGAGGGGTGGTAATTGTAAAGCGCGTTTATACTCTGAAGTGCATTCAGAAGTCCGTACAAACAACACAGAGTCGCAAGTCGTGCCGCTGAATGTACAAAATGCCTTGATAAATACTAAAAAGTTCGCCGGTAAAAATCGAACATTGCCCCGGAAAACGAAAGATAAAACTACGTTGACCAAAAACAAATGCACACCCAACTCCAACATCAGTATATATAAAATTCAAGTCCCCGAATTGCGCCTGTAGTTCTAAAAACGCGGATCTAAGGGCTGAACAAGGGGTTTCATTCTTCGGCATCGACGTTAACCCTAGGAGACAGTGGGCCTCAGCGCGCAATTATGGAGGAAGGACCTCTCGGAAGGGTCGGCGCTGGTGTAACGTCCGGATGCCGAAGAAGCTGTCGAAAACGAACCCCTGGAGGGCAATGCAGAGGAGCTAATTAAATAGTGCTGATCAAGCGAATCCTCAAAAATAACTCGAAGGACGGGTGCTCAGGCAAGCTAGAGTCGACATGCAAAGCCTCACAAAAGCATCTCACGCCTGAAGGACAGAGGAGGCTCAGCAGCTTCAACGTACAGACTGGGTACAGGAGTAGTTGGAAAGGCTCCCGTAGCGACTCTTATACCACGATGATGAATGGCATTCAAGCGACGTAACACAGGTGGACGTGCCCATTAATAGACAATGCACCCGTAATCAAGTTTGTATCGGACCAAGGAGCGATAAAGACGCGGAAGAACGGTCCGATCAGCTCCACAGGATGTGCCACTTAAAACACGTAAAATATTAAGAGAACGGTCACACTTTACTTTTAAAAAGGAAATGTGAGAAGTCCAGCTCAGCTTTCGATCAAAGATCAACCCCAAAAATTTCACCTCGTCTGCAAATGGAAGGACCTACGACCCAAGATGGAGAGAGAGCGGAGGGAAAGCCTTCCGGCGCCACAAATTGATGCAGACGGATTTCTCGGCGGAGAAATTAAAGCCGCTGGCGTTACTCCAGGCGTAGAGACAGTCGATACAGCTCTGGAGACGGCGTTCGAGCAGACAGGTCCGCCCTGAACTACAAAAAATGGCAAAATCATTAACTAAAAGGGACGATGAAATGCCAGGTGGGTAGCGATCAACAATGGGGTTGATAGCTATCGCAAAAAGTGACACTGGGTACAGAGCCCTGCGGTACTCCGTTCTCTTGAATAAAACGACTAGATAATCCAGAGTCCACAAGTACACGAAAGACGCAGTCCGACATAAACTCTCGAAGAAATATGGGAAGACGACCACGGATATTCCATGCGTGAAGTGTACGTAAAATGCCGCCCCTTCAACAAGTGCCATAAGCTTTCTCGAGGTCAAAAAAACACAGCCACGGTTTGACACTTTCTCAGAAACCCATTCATAATATGTGTCGACAGAGAGATCAGATGGTCGACGGTAGAGCGGTGGCGACGAAATCCGCACTGAGGGTTCGCTAAAAGTTTCTGAGACTCAAGCCACCATGTCAACCGCCCGTTGATCATGCGCTCCATCACTTTGCAAATGCAAATGGTGAGGGAGATAGGGCGGTAGCTGGAAGGTGGTTAGCGATCCTTCCCAGACTTAAGGAAAAGGCCAATGGTGGCTTCGCACCAAACGGAAGGAAATACGCCGTCTTTCCAAATACGGTTATAGACCTGTAAGAGAAAGAGTTTACCATCGGCTGAAAGATGCTTTAACATCACGACATGAATGCCGTCCGACCCAGGAGCGGGGTGCCTAGATAAAAGGAGGGCATGCTCCAGCTCCTGCATTGTGAAAAGTTCATTATAACACTCCTGATTGGCAGACCGAAAACTACAGTTCACGGAATCAAGCCGCTCTTAGAGAGTGCGAAAGCCAGCGGAATAATGGTCAGAACTGGAAATCGCCTCGAAGGCAGCACCCAGTGTTAGCAATGACAGCCGAATCTACTATGGTGGCATTGGAAACCTGAAGGTCAGACACAGTACAATGGGACACTTTACCGGAGAAGCGACGAAGTTTATCCCAAACAACAGGAAGGCGTGAAGCTATTAAAAGACTCCACAAAACGAGTCCAGGATGGCTTCTTGCTATCCTGAATAATGCGACGAGCCCAGGCGCGCGATTGTTTAAAAGCAATCAAATTATCAAGTTAGGGTGTCGCCGAAACACCCTCATGCAGCTCTACGGGCACGAACGGCGTCCCGACAGTCCTCGGTCCACCACGATACAGGAATACGCCGAGGGTGGGAGGACGAGTGGGGAATGGTGCGTTCGGCGGCAGATTGCATCGTAGACATAAGGTGCTGCACCATTTGGTTCACGTCCGTGAAGGGCTGGTCAACAAAAGGCACGAGGCTGGAATACAGACCCAGTCGGCATTAATGAATTGCCAGGTACGTGTCTGGAAGGCTGTACGCGGTGAGACAGAACAGAAACGATGCAGGCGTAATGATGGCTGGAGTGCGTGTCAGGGACGACGCTCCAATGCAGACGACAAGCAAGCTGGAATGATGATGAGATGCGGTTTAAGGGCGCTAAACAGCTAAGGTCATCGGCGCCCTTACAAAGTATAAAATGTACAGTCAAAAATAAAACTCCGATAAAAAACCGCATAATTAAAACACGGGACACAAACCCGCGATGTCCAAAAGGTAAAAAACAAGACAACAAATTCCAAAAACGAACACACCAAACCATGGTCAATAAAAGAGTAAAACAACGTGTCAAGAACTGTAGAATGCCGGGGACACGAGCGCCAAATGTCCATTGGGGAGATGCCCCAATAAAAAGACAATATAAATTCACACAGTCAAAAGACGCTCAGCGCATCAAATGCGTCTGGTAAATCCGATGTCACTGATAAAACGTAAAAGACACTGTACAGCACGCGCATCGTCGGCCAAAACGTTGGCTAGGCCAACAGGCAGACCAACACGAACGCGCAACGGAGCTAAAACTTGACACTCTGCTAAAATGTGACGCACCGTTAAGGGCGCATCACACTGCTCACAGAGTGGTGCGGGGTCACCACTGAGCAGGTACCCATGACTAAAAAGACAATGTCCGATTCGTAAACGAGCTAAAAGTACCTCTTCCCGACGAGAAGAACGAGAAGAGGTACCCCAGACTAACGGAAGAAGCTTAACCTCCCGCAACTTGTTCCCCCTAAGAGCCGTCCACTCATCGCGCCAGCGCGAGAGGATACGGCAACGTAAAATGACACTAAAATCTGAGGAAGGAACAACACAGGTAAAACATCTGGGTGATAAAATGGCCGATTTGGCAGCGGCATCGGCAGACTCGTTGCCTCAGATGCCCACATGACCTGGAATCCACACGAAGGAGACGCCGATGCCAGATGCACCAAGCGAGTGGAGCAGGTCATGAATGCGCTGTACGAGCGGGTGGCCCTATACAGCGCGTGAATACTCTGAAGGGCACTCAGAGTGTCCGTACACACAACACAGCGCCGTAAGAGGTGCCGCTGAATGTATAAAGCACATTGATATATACTAAAAAGTTCGGCGGTATAAATCGAACATTGTCCAGGTAAACGAAAAGTAAAACTCTGTGCACCAAAAACAAAGGCACATCCTACTTCGTCATCAGTCTTAGACCCATCGGTATATATAAAATGACAGTCCCCGAACTGCGCCTGTAGTTCTAAAAAAGCGGATCTAAGGACGGAAGCAGGGGTCTCATTTTTCGGCATCGACGTTAACCCAAGGTGATAGTGGGCCTCAGCGCGCGACCATGGAGGAAAACGCGTTTCTCCCCGTGGAAGGGCCGGTGCTGGCGTAACGTCCAAATGCCGAAGAAGTTGACGAAATCGAACCCCTGGAGGGAGCAATGCAGAGGAGCTAACTAAATATTGCCGATCAAGCGAATCCTCGTAAAATATCGGGAAGGACGGGTGGTCAGGCAAGCTGGAGAGTAGACAGGCATAGCTGCACAAGAGCATCTCACGCCGGAAGGACAGCGGAGGCTCTGCAGCTTTAGCATATAGGCTAGGTAAAGGGCTGGTTGGAAAGACCCCTGTAGCGACTCTTATGCCACGATGGTGAATGGCATTCAATCGACGCAATTATTGTGCAATTCAATATAATTTGAAATTCATAAGATTGTTTTTGGTTTACGCGCCGACGAATAGACAATGCACCCGTAATCAAGCTTGGATCGGACCAAAGAGCGATAAAGGCGAAGAAGGACGGTCCGATCAGCTCCCCAGGATGTGCCACTTAAAACACGCAAAAGATGAAGAGAACGGTAACATTTTGCTTTTAAAAACGAAATGTGCGAAGCCCAACACAACTTCCTATCAAAAATCAATCCCAAGAATTTCACCTCGTCTGCAAACGGAAGCATCTCCGGCCCAAGATAGAGGGCGGAGGGAAAGATTTCCGGCGCCAGAAGTTGATGCAGACAGATTTTTCGGCGGACAAATTAAAGCCGTTAGCGTTACTCCAGGCGTAGGGACGGTCGATACAACTCTGGAGACGGCGTTCGAGTAGACAGGTACGCCGCGAACTGCAATAAATGGCAAAATCGTCAACAAAAAGGGACGATGAAATACAAGGTGGAATATAATCAACAATGGGGTTGATAGCAATTGCAAAAAGTGTGACACTGAGTACAGAGCCCTGCGGTACTCCGTTCTCTTGAATAAAACGATTAGATAAAACCGAGCCCACACGTACACGAAAGACGCGGTCCGTCATAAACTCCCGAAGAAATATGGGAAGACGACCGCGGAAATTCCATGCATGGAGTGTACGTAAAATGCCTCCTCTGCAACAAGTGTCATAAGCTTTCTCCAGGTCAAAAAATACAGCCACTGTTTGACACTTTCTCAGAAATCCGTTAATAATATGCGTCGACAGAGACACCAGATGGTCGACGGTAGAGCGATGGCGACGAAATCCACATTGAGCGTTCGCCAGAAGTTTCTGAGACTCAAGCCACCATGTCAACCCCCGTTGATCATGCGTTCCATCACCTTGCAAATGCAACTGGTGAGGGAGATAGGGCGGTAGGTGGAAGGTAGTTGGCGATCCTTAACAGGCTTAAGTATAGGGACAATGGTGGCTTCGCGCCAAACGGAAGGAAAAAGGCCGCCCTGCCAAATACGATTATAGACCCGTAAGAGAAAGCGCTTACTGTCGGTTGAAATGTTCTTTAACAGCAGAACATGAATGCCATCCGGCCCAGGAGCGGAGTGCCTAGAGCAATGAAGAGCGTGCTCCAGCTCCCTCATTGAAAAAAGTTCGATATAACATTCAGTATTAGCAGACCGAAAATTATATGTTGCGGAATCAAGCCGGTCTTTAATAGAGCGAAAGCCAGCGGAATAATGGTCTGAACTGGAAACCGCCTCAAAGGCAGCACCCAGAGTGTTAGCAATGGCAGCCGGATCCACTATGGTGGCATTGGAAACCTGAAGGTCAGACACAGTACAATGCGACACATTACCGGAGAAGCGACGAAGTTTATCCCAAACAACAGAGGAAGGTGTGAAGCGATTAAAAGACTCGACAAAACGAGTCCAAGATGCCTTCTTGCTATCCTGAATAATGCGACGAGCCCTGGCGCGCGATTATTTAAAAGTAACCAAATTATCAAGTGTATGGTGTCGCCGAAACACCCTAAGTGCAGTTCTACGGGCAGGAACGGCGTCCCGACACTCCTCGTTCCAGCAACGGAACAGGGATCCGCCGAGGGTGAGAGGATGAACGGAGAATTGCGCGCTCGGCGGCAGATAGAATCGTAGACGCAAGATGCTGCACCATTTGGTTAACGTCAGTGAAGGGCTGGTCCGCAAAAGACACGAGGCTGGAATACAATCTCCAGTCGGCCTTACTGAAAATCCAGGTAGGTACTCTGGAATGCTGAACGTGGTGACACAAAAGAGAAACGATGCAGGTGTAATGGTCGCTGGAGTAGGTGTCAGCGACGACGTTCCACTGCAGACGACTAACAAGCTGGATGGAGCAAACGGCAAGGTCCAAGTGTGAGAATGTGCCAGAAGAATCAGAAATAAAAATAGCTTCACCTGTATTGAGGACAGAGAGGTTAAACTGATAAAAAATATCGAAAAGAAGAGTTCCCCTCGCACAAGCCCTTGGCGAACCCCACAGCGGGTGATGGGCATTAAAATCTCCCAACAGAAGAAATGGTGTTGGGAGAGCGGACAGGAGAGCTCGAATGTCCGCGGGAGCGAGGGGAGACGATGGAGGTGAATAGACAGAGCAAACAGAAAAGAAAAAACCGGGTAATTGAAGCCTAACAGCAACAGCTTGCAAGTCGGACGTAAGAGTGAGAGTTTGAAAATGAACGTCGTTACGCACTAACAACATGACACCTCCATGAGCAGGAGTACCCTCCTCCGGTTCAAGATCGTAGCGAACCGGAGTATACCCTCGGAGATCAAAAGGATCGTGAGGGCGAAGCTTAATCTCCTGCAAACACACAACCATAGGTGAATGGGAACGCAATAAAAGTTGCAGTTCCGCCCTATGCGATCGTACACCACGTAAATTCTAGGTCAGGATAGCCAAAAAGAAAAGGGATAAACTTCTTACTTAGAAGGGCGGCTCAAAATTACCTTCTGTTTAACCTTTGGGCTGGGCTTTTGGTATGGAGTTGGTCAGACTCCATAGCCTCCTCGAAGGGAGGGCCCACGCGCTCAGAGCCAGAAACCGATTCAAGCACCGAGAAGTTTCTGCTTTGGTTTCTTTTCAGCGGCTTGCGACTTCAGTACCTTAGGACCAGCTTTAGATGGCTTGCTAACTATAGCAGAAATGGACGGCCGGATGGTAGTGACGGTTAATGCAGTCATAGTCCAGTCTGAGTTTCGGCATCTACTCGTGGTACTGGCAAGGCAACAACAGAACTAAATGTACCAGATCGCAGGAGAGAAGGTTGGCGCGTATGGAAACGCCTCCGGGCTTCGGCGAAGGAGAGTTTCTCCTTTACCCGGATCTCCAGGATCGCCTTCTCGTCCAAGTACCGCGGACAGTCGGCAAACGACGCAGAATGAGACCCCTTGCAGTTAACGCAGACGGGGGCTGTGGAACAGGTACCTTCGTGTGACGGCTACATGAGGCACAGATGGTAACGGCACTCTTACAGGAGACTTGCGTATGCCCAAAACGTTGCCATTTAAAACAACGCAGAGGTCTAGGAATATAAGGCCTCACCGCAATGCGTTTGTACCCTGCTGAAATGCTCGTGGGCAGATCGACGCCATCAAATGTTATAAATAGGGTACGAGTGGGTACCAATACTCGATGCACTGCTGCCACCTTTTGGTCTGAAAGATAGTCTACGAGTTCATCGTCCGACATACCATCGAGGCTATGGGTGGTAACGACGCCTCGACAGGAATTCAATGTGCGGTGCTCCTCAACACGGATGGGATAACCGTGGAGAAGCGTAGCGCTCAACAAGGTCTTACTTTGCTGGTCGGACTTCATTTGAGCTAATAAGGAACCATTCCGTAGACGAGTGCAGGACTGAACCACACCAGCAATAGCATCAATGCCCTTCTGAATAATGAAAGGGTTCACCTTCTCAAAACTTTGCCCTTCTTCGGTTCGTGAAATGACCAAGTAACAACCAGTTGTCGGTGGTGCTACTTCTGTTACATAAACTTTTCGGCGCTTGTTGGTATTAATGGAGAAAGGGTGCTCCATAGCGAAATAAATCCTCCACCATTGCAACCGTCTCCGATCTCGGGCTCTGACTTCCCGGCTTGGGTGAGTGGCCTATCTATACCTATCTCACCCCATGGTCACACCTCCCAGAACATAGAAAGAGGGACCCAATCGCCGTCAGAAGTCAGCAGCTCATGCAATGCCCCCCCCCGCGGGACTGCAGTTGAACAGCGGATACGAACACATACCCTACATGACGACCGCGGGTGGTGGGGATGACGCCATTACCCGCTCACCCAACTGCGCACCCAGTGCGCGGGTATCCGTCAGGCTGTGTCCACGGAGGTTTAAAATAAAAGGGTAAAAGAAAGTAAAAGTGCGTGGGCGTTTCGCACGCAAGGTAGGCCGGCGAAGCAGGAAAATAGATGCGTAAATGAATGGACGTGGGGCGAAATGTGCAGAAATAGAAGAGAAGAAAGAAACGATGGTGAGGGGCGACATGGAATGAAATGCACAGAATGTACGAGACCCTACCTTGAGTCCCCCGGTTACGAGGACGAACCCACCTCGACCGGACGAGGGTGGAAGGATGATGATGGGGATGAGTGGCTCGGGAACCCCCGGGTGCACCAAAACCCGTACTCACTAAAGCTGCAGGAACCAACTATGAACAATAGTTTATGGATTACATTTAAGGAGTTAGATTATTTGAAGAAAGTTATATCATAACTTAATGACTAGAAAGTTTAAGTCATTGTATGTTAATAAATTGAGCCAATTGTTGAAAGTTTTTTTTTGTTTAAAATATTATTTATATGTGCAGATTATCATTGTTACCTAAGACACATGTTATTAGTTTAGATTTGCTATACCTTTCGTCTTGTTAAGCAGACGTTGTAGTTTAAGTTACAATCCAAAGTCATGTAAGTCACAAAACAAAATACTCATTGTATATTACATAAATGGTCAATTATCAGCATGGATGTAAATGCAACAAAAGAACAGAGTTCTCCAATTTTATATATATGCAAATTACCGTTGTTTTACAATTTAATGTTGGTCACCATCTGTTATATTATTATAATGTCTGTAATTTGTTGTGTTAATATATTTTCTTTTATATTAGTCTAAAACACATACTCCAATAAATAGTTTACAGTCATAAAATCTTATACTGTGCATTTTTATCTTTTGAACTTTGCTTTGAGTTAAATGTTGTGCAAGTCACACACGGAATTAACCTTATGGTAAACAATAGCCAAGATGGTCAACACGGGAAATGGAGCACATGGAAATAAAAAGGGGTAATATATCTTCACATTATTTGGCATTAAATGATTGTTAGAAATGTTATATCAAATCATGATCAGAATATTTCTAAATTCAGCTTTAATGATGGATACAGTATGTACATACTCAAGTATCTCAACTATAATACACTGCATTTAAATGTATTACCATTCTTTTAAAATGTAAATTTTATGGATTCTAGAAGGTTAACGGAATGAATTAGTAAAGTTAAAAAATTAAAAAAGTCACCTCAAAGACAAGATAGTACATGAAGTAATCGGGTGGACTGAATAGTGTTGGTAACTATTGAGTATTGGCAGTAATTGTTTGAGGAGGTTGACTTTGTGTTGTTTTAAACCACTCTTTGCATTATTATAACATTTATGTTAGATGTTAATTTGGAGTTTAAATAAATACTTAAACTAGCAATGACAGAATATAATATAAGTTCACCTAATGTTCCACATCCTCGTTCCAGTTACACTAGGCCTTTAAGCAAAGTAATAAGTTTAGGTAGCAGAATGATTGCAAAATGATAGCATGGCAAATAGCTTAAATTACATTAAAATATTCAAGGCAGAAAATAAATGCCACAAGTGAAAGTAGAGCATACCACTGCTGCAAGTGGTAGCAGTGTATAAAATGCTGCAACTTTTCACTAAGAGTCATACAGTATATGAAACAAACTCACCAGAATACCAACAAGAATCTTCATTAGTGGAAATAATATGAAACGATTAGACATATTTGTAAACAACAGACTAATAGATGTTATTCTCAGTAAAAAGTTATTAGATGAAGATGTCATGGCTGAACTCATGTGCAGAAAAACTAAATTCTATGTAATCTGTCCATATTTCAATTGCATGGAAGGTATTAAAATTAATAATAGGAAGAATGAAACAATTCTGGAGTAATAAATGGTCAAGGTGTATTAATAGCAATGGACAGTAATACTAGGAGCAAGAAATGGTATGATGTAATCACAAATTAATGTAATGTTTAATAAATAGGTCAGTAGAAAAGGGGGCCCATCCATATGTTTCTCTGAAAATGAATTTATTGCATTAGTGTATAGTCCATTATAAGATGCACACATTGACTAGAACAGAGGCCCACTATGTCAGCTCCAAGCCTGTCAGATGCGTGTTAGAATATTATTATGAGCAAAGATCCCAAGAGTCTATTAATGTTACTTATTTTGGCAGCTCCCTCTATGTTGTGCATTGTTTAAAATGTTGACATCAAGATGGAAAATTCAGATGAGAAAATCGTTAATGTGAAAAGGAAAAAGAAAGCTAATGGTAATGAATGGAGAGACAACAAAGTCAAAATATTCTAACAAATGATAAACACCAGTTACCGCAAAAACATGGCTTATTTATCACAAGACACTCAACATAACACGAATGTTACACTTGATTCACTTTGGCAGAATACACATAACTGATCTGGCAAACCAAATCATAGCTGAATTGCTGAACTGCCTGACTCACTCCGACTACTGAGTTACAACTCACAATTAAGCTATACTGTCCACTGTCACTTCTAACAGTATTGACTGTCCTGGCAGAGTGGCCCCTTATACAGGTCCCGCATACAAAGAGGAACCTTCTAGAAATGGAATCCAGTGAACATCACGATATGAATGCTCCAGAACAGGTAAGTGGCAAACATACAGCTTTTATTCCATGCTTACTATTGTTCCGATGGTCGGCCCCTTCCCACGTCCTGGTCGGGAATCGGCCTGCAGGTACCATCATGTGCGTGATCACAATATTGACAGCAGAAGAAAAGCAATACATTAACAGGAAAGGGGCAGTGGGGTAGACCTGAAAGAACTACAGGTGACAAGTACAAATGAGCTTATGTTTTCAACCCATCATTACAAAAGATAAAAATGTAGCTTTAATTTGATATAACACTATAATAATTCAACATTTAGAAAATATATAGCATGTCATCTTGCAACAATTTAGCTTAATTATTTACTTCAGTAACTCTTAACTATTTTACTTTTTACTTTCTCCTAGTAGGGAAAGTATTGTGTTCCATCCAAAAATTTGATACCGAGATATCACTGGGAATACATGTTTTGAGGCCACCTGAATCCAAAATACGCAGTTTTAGAAAAAGGTCTGAGTCAGTCGGTCGGTCGGTCGGTCGGTCGGTCGGTCAGTCAGTCAGTCAGTCAGTCAGTCAGTCAGTCAGTCCGTCCGTCAGTCAGTCAGTCCGTCAGTCAATGTGTGTGTGTGTGTGTGAAGTGCAGAACTCAAAAACGAAAAGTTGGATAAATACCAAATTTCATGCCAACTACCCTTTACATGGAACATTTTTCGAAAATTTTGATTTTCTAAAAAATGGCTAACGACTTTGATTAAAATACCATATATGAAAGATGTTTACATGGCAAATAAAATGTGTATCTTGAATTTTCTAGAAATAGTTAGGAAGTCTTCATTTAGAAGGAATTTTGTATAATCTTGTAAAGCTTGCAAAGGTTAAGCGATAGACATAAACATATCACATAAAACATAACTCTTTAAAACACACAATTTACTTAATATAAATTTTTTTGATGGCATAAGCTGTTTTGGAGATATCCATTATTAAAGGTTCGAATTGTTCATTTCTTGGTCATTCTCTTAAAAGCCCTTTCAACATTCAGTTGCTTCTCACGATTGTACGGGAACAGTATGTAATTTTAAGGCCAGGGTATAGCGCACAGTTCTTAAACATTTGAGACAGAGGGTAGAGTAAGTCATGTAAATGTATCACATCAGATTTTTATATTAATAGGTACAAATAACAATTCATTCAACATTTCACAAAGACTAAGTGATTATGTACTGTGATGATGTACTTGGATGATGATGATGATGATGATGAGATGCGGTTTAAGGGCGCTAAACTACTAAGGTCATCAGCGCCCTTACAATGTATAAAATATAAAGTCAAAAGGATAAAATAACCGCATTAATTAAAAAACGGGACAGAAACCCGCGATGTCCAAAAAAGGCTAAAAATAACAATAATATAACAACAACAATAATAATAACAACAATAATAATAACAACAATAACAATAACAATACAAATATCTGAAAAACCAACACACTAAAATCATGGTCACTAAAAGAATAAAACGTGTCAAGAACTGTAGAATGCAAGGAACATGAGCGCCTTATGACCGGGGAGAAGGGTCCCATTAAAACTAACAATATAATATCAAACATCTAAAAGGCGCTCAGCGCATCAAATGCGACGGCTAAAACCAATGTCACTGATAAAACGTAAAAGACATTCTACAGCATGCGCGTCGTCTGGCAACACGTTGGCTAGGCCAACAGGCAGACCCACGCGAACGCGCAGTGGAGCTAAAACTTGACACTCGGTTAAAATGTGACGGACCGTTAAGGGCACGTCACACTGACCACACAGAGGTGCGGGATCACCACTTAACAGGTATCTATGACTAAAAAGGCAATGTCCGATACGAAGGTGTGTTAAAAGTACCTCTTCCCGACGAGAAGCACGGGAAGAGGTAGCCCAGACTAGCGAAAGAGGTTTAACCTCCCGCAACTTGTTCCCCCGGAGGGCCGTCCACTCATCGCGCCAGCGCGAGAGGATGCGGCGACGTAAAATAACACACGAATCTGACGAGGGAACAACAGGGGTAAAAAATCTGGGTAATAAAATCGCCGATTTCGCAGCGGCGTCGGCCGACTCATTCCCTGAGATACCCACATGACCTGGAATCCACAGAAAAGAGACGCTGATGCCAGAGGCACCAAGCGAATGGAGCAGGTCATGAATGCGCTGTACGAGGGGGTGGGAAGTGTACAGCGCGTTAATACTCTGAAGGGCACTCAGAGAGTCCGAACAAACAACACAACGCCGTAAGACTTGCCGCTGAATGTATAAAACACATTGATAGATACTAAAAAGTTCGGCGGTATAAATCGAACATTGCCCGGGTAAACGAAAAGTAAAACTATGCGCACCTAAAACAAAGGCACATCCTACTCCAACATCAGTCTTAGACCCACCAGTAAAAATAAAATGACAGTCTCCGAATGTTGCCTGAAGTTCTAAAAATGCGGATCTAAGGACTGAAGCAGGGGTCTCATTCTTCGGCATCGACGTTAGCCCAAGGTGGATGTGGGCCTCAGCGCGCGACCATGGAGGAAAGCGCGTTTCCCCTCGGGTAAGGGCCGGCGCTGGCGTAACGTCCAAATACCGAAGTAGCAGTCGAAATCGAACCCCTGGAGGGAGCAATGCAGAGGAGCTAAAGAAATATTGGCGATCTAGCGAATCCTCGTAAAATACAGCGAAGGACGGGTGGTTAGGCAAGCTTGAGAGCCGACAAGCATAGCTGCACAAAAGCATCTCACGCCGGAAGGACAGCGGAGGCTCTGCAGCTTCTGCGTACAGACTGGGTACAGGGCTAGTTGGAAAGGCCCCTGTAGGGACTCTTATGCCACGATGGTGAATGGCATTCAATCGACGTAACACAGATGGACGTGCCGACGAATAAACAATACACCCGTAATCAAGCTTGGATCGGACCAAAGAGCGATAAAGGCGAAGAAGGACGGTCCGATCAGCTCCCCAGGATGTGCCACTTAAAACACGTAAAAGATTAAGAGAACGGTCACACTTTGCTTTTAAAAAGGAAACGTGCGAGGTCCAACACAACTTCCTATCAAAAATCAACCCCAAAAATTTCGCCTCGTCTGCAAACGGAAGTATCCCTGGCCCAAGATGGAGAGAGGGCGGAGGGAAATACTTCCGGCGCCAGAAGTTGATGCACACGGATTTCTCGGCGGAGAAATTAAAGCCGTTGGCGTTACTCCAGGCGTAGAGAGGGTCGATACAACTCTGGAGACGGCGTTCGAGTAGACAGGTCCGCCGTGAACTGCAATAAATAGCGAAATCGTCAACAAAAAGGGACGATGAAATGCCAGGTGGAATACAATCAACAATGGGGTTGATAGCAATCGCAAAAAGTGTGACACTGAGTACAGAGCCCTGCGGTACTCCGTTCTCTTGAATAAAACGACGAGATAAAACCGAGCCCACACGCACACGAAAGACGCGGTCCGTCATGAACTCCCGAAGAAATATGGGAAGACGACCGCGGATATTCCAATCGTGAAGTGTACGTAAAATGCCGCCCCTCCAACAAGTGTCATAAGCTTTCTCCAGGTCAAAAAATACAGCCACGGTTTGACACTTTCTCAGAAATCCATTCATAATATGCGTCGACAAGGACACCAGATGGTCGACGGTAGAGCGATAGCGACGAAACCCGCACTGAGCGTTCGCTAGAAGTTTCTGAGACTCAAGCCACCATGTCAACCGCCCGTTGATCATGCGCTCCATCACCTTGCAAATGCAACTGGTGAGGGAGATAGGGCGGTAGCTGGAAGGTAGTTGGCCATCCTTCCCAGGCTTAAGTATAGGGACAATAGTGGCTTCGCGCCAAACGGAAGGAAAAATGCCATCTTGCCAAATACGGTTATAGACCTGTAAGAGAAATAGTTTACTGTCGGGTGAAAGGTTCGTTAACATCAGGACATGAATGCCGTCCGGGCCAGGAGCGGAGTGCCGAGAGCAATGAAGAGCGTGCTCCAGCTCCCGCATTGTGAATAGTTCGTTATAGCATTCATCATTAGCAGACCGAAAAGTATATGATGCGGAATCCAGCCGGTCTTTAATAGAGCGAAAGCCGGCGGAATAATGGTCTGAACTGGAAACCGCCTCAAAGGCAGCACCCAGAGTGTTAGCGATGGCAGCCGGATCCACTATGGTGGCATTAGAAACCTGAAGGCCAGAAACAGTACAATGTGACACTTTACCTGAGAAGCGACGAAGTTTATCCCAAACAACGGATGAAGGCGTAAAACGATTAAAAGACTCGACAAAACGAGCCCAAGATGCCTTCTTGCTATCCTGAATAATGCGACGAGCCCTGGCGCGCGATTGTTTAAAAGTCACCAAATTATCAAGTGTAGGGTGTCGCCGAAACACCCTAAGTGCAGTCCTATGGGCACGAACGGCGTCCCGACAATCCTCGTTCCACCACGGAACAGGTGGCCGCCGAGGTTGGGAGGATGAACGGGGTATTGCGCGTTCGGCGGCAGAGAAAATAATAGACGTAAGGTGCTGCACTAGTTGGTGAATGTCGGAGAAGGGCTGGTCGTCAAAATGCACGAGGCTGGAATACAAGCTCCAGTCGGCTTTTGCGAATATCCAGGTAGGTACTCTGGAATGCTGTACGTGGTGCGACAGAAGAGAAACGATGCAGGGGTAATGGTCGCTGGAGTAGGTGTCAGCGACGACGTTCCATTGAAGACGATGAGCGAGCTGGAGTGAGCAAATGGCAAGGTCCAGGTGAGAGAATGTACCAGAAGAATCAGAAATAAAAGTAGGTGCACCTGTATTGAGGATGGAAAGATTGAACTGATAAAAATGTCGGAAAGAAGAGTTCCCCTCGCACAAGCCCTTGTCGAACCCCATAGTGGGTGATGGGCATTAAAATCTCCCAACAGAAGAAATGGTGTTGGGAGAGCGGACAGGAGAGCTCGAATGTCCGTGGGAGCGAGGGGAGACGATGGAGGTGAATATACAGAGCAAACAGAAAACAAAAAGCCGGGTAAGTGAAGGCGAACGGCAACAGCTTGCAAGTCGGATGTAAGTGTGACAGGTTTAAAATGAACGTCGTTACGCACTAAGAACATGACACCTCAATGAGCAGGAGTACCCTCCTCCGGTTCAAGGTCGTAGCGAACCGGAGTATATCCTCGGAGATCAAAAGGATCGTGAGGGCGAAGCTTAGTCTCCTGCAAACATACGACCATAGGCGAATGGGAACGCAATAAAAGTTGCAGTTCCGCCCTATGCGATCGTACATCACGTACATTCCAGGTCAGGATAGCCATTAAGAATAAGGGGATAAACTGTCTATTTAGAAGGACGGCTTAAAATTACCTTTTGTTTAACCTTTGGGCTCGGGCTTTTTGTATGGAGTTGGTCAGACTCCATACCTTCCTCGGAGGGAGGGCCCACGCGCTCAGAGCCAGAAACCGATTCAAGCGCCTGAATCGGTTCTGGGTGGCGATGGGTGAAGGGTGCCGCTGAGCGCGGCTTGTCCCAGGACCTTCCTGGGACAGCGACCTCCGAGGAGGAGAAGGTGAACTTTTGTTACCGCGCACACGCGGAGGGTCTTTCAAAAAATCTTCCCTACGAAGTTTCTGCTTGGGCTTCTTTTCAACGGCTTGCGACTTCATTGACTTGGGACCAGGTTTATATGGCTTGGTAACTGTAGCCTTAATAGACGGCCGGATGGTAGTGGCGGTTAATCCAGTCATGGTCCAGGTCTGAGTTTCGGCATCTACTCGTGGTACTGGCGAGGCAACAACAGAACTAAATGTGCCAGATCGCAGGAGTGAAGGTTGGCACGCATGGTAACGCCTCCGGGCTTCAGCGAAGGAGAGTGTTTCCTTTACCCGGATCTCCTGGATCGCCTTCTCGTCCAAGTACCGCGGACAGTCGGCAAACGAAGCAGAATGAGACCCTTTACAACAGCTGACGGGGGCTGTTGAACAGGTACCTTCGTGTGAGGGCTGGCTACAGGTTGCACAGATGTTAACGGCACTCTCACATGAGACTTGCGTATGCCCAAAACGTTGGCATTTAAAACAACGCAGAGGTCTAGGAATATAAGGCCTCACAGAAATCCGTTCGTACCCTGCGGAAATGCTCGTGGGCAGATCGACGCCATCAAATGTAATAAACAGGGTACGAGTGGGTACCAACACGCCGTCGCGTTTGGCCTGCACTCGATGAACCGCTGTCACCCTCTGGTCTGCAAGATATTCCACCAGGTCTTCGTCAGAGATACCATCGAGGCTATGCGTGGTGACAACGCCTCTACAAGAATTCAAGGTGCGGTGCTTCTCAACACGGATAGGATAACCGTGGAGAAGCGTGGCGCTCAACAAGGACTTACTTTGAGCCTCGGATTTGCTTTGAACTAATAACGAACCATTACGAAGCCGAGTGCAGGAAAGAACCGGACCAGCAATTGAGTCAATGCCCTTCTGGATGATAAAAGGGTTCACCTTCTCGAATGATTGTCCTTCCTCTGTACGGGTAATCACTAAGTAACAACCAGCTGTTGGCGGTGCTACTTCTGTTACTAAAGTTTTACGGCGCTTGTTGTTTATAATGGAGAAAGGGTGCTCCATAGCGAAAAAAATCCTTCACCATTGCAACCGTCTCCGACCTCGGGCTCTGACTTCTCGGGCGTTACCCCGGCTTGGGTGAGTGGCCTATCTATACCAGACTCACCCCAGGGTCACACCTCCCAGAACATAGACAGAGGGACCCAATCGCCGTCAGAAGTCAGCAGCTCATGCAATGGCCCCCCCGCGGGACTGCAGTTGAACAGCGGATACGAACACAAACCCTACATGACGACCCCGGATGGTGGGGATGACGCCATTACCCACTCACCCAGATGCGCACGCGGTGCGCGGGTATCCGTCAGGCTGTGTCCACGGAGGATTTAAATAAAAAGATAAAAGAAACTAAAACTGTGTGGGCGTTTCGCACGCAAGGTAGGCCGGCGGGGAAGAAAAAGAGATATGCGAATGTCGTGGTGCGAAATGGCCGGAAAGTGATAAGGGAAGAAAGAAACCATGGTGAGGTGCGGTATGGATGGAATGCAAAGAACGCACGAGAGCCTACCTTGGGTCCACCGGTCACTTGAAGAACCCACCTCGACCGGATGGGGGTGAGGGGATGAATGTGGCGATGATTGGCTCGGGAACCCCCGGGTGCGCCAAAAACCCGTACTCACATAAGGTGAGCCCCTGAGGGGAATCTTCTTGGAGATCATAACACTCAAGATGTATACATACAATCTTTAATTAAAACAATAGCTGGTTAGAGGAGAACTATACAACCAGACAACCCGAAAAGGAAATATGGCAAATTCCATTATGCAGTTAGTTTACTTTAAACACAAACTTAAAGCAGGTTGTGCTGTGTCACTCATGTGAATTTACCTTGGGATAATTATTGTACATATTCTTCTTAATTGTTTTGATACATATTGAAGAAGTAGTGAAAGTGATTTGCACAGAAGCTTTTGCGGGCTTACATGGTGTGGGCATCAAAAGTGTGAGGCACATCACAGCTTTAAAGGCAGAGGCCAGATCGCCTAAAGATAAGTGAGGACGTCATACAAACAGGGGTAACATAAGGTCTAATAATATTACTCAGACCACTTATGTTCATATTACAAGTTTCCCATACAAAGTAGCTCATTATGAAGAAAGCATAAACAAATTGAGATCTCTATCGAGTAGCTACTCTCTGTTAGGAGAATGTATTGTCTATAAAAGTATTGTCATGAGAGCTACCTGCTGTTAAAAAATTGCAAGATTAATTTACATGAATTGAAATGTGAAGTATAAATTTTATTTACATTTTAAGAGAAACTGTAACTATGAATTTGGTCATCCTAGAACTGACATTTACACCACAAGTGAGGAATTATCTGCTAAAAGTGAAAATGAGTGTAACTAGCTATTACACGCCAGTTAACCCAAGAACTTAAAAGTTCATATGAGAAGAGCAAAATCCTTTTTATAACAGTTTAAGAACTATAAACAAAATTGCACAGTCTAACACAATATAACAGGTGAAGTGAAATATTTATGCAGCTTTCACCAGCAACCTTAGTAAAAAAAGTCTAACGTCAAAATTGCACTTACTTGCATAGGTTACATGAAAAAAGAATGTTTCTCCAAATACATGATGATTATCTTGATAAGTATTAAACATATGATCCTGATTTTCAGCTAAATTGCAATAGTAATTCATAACCACAATTTATACTTTTGCAATTTTTGCATACACTGAACCATTTTCTCAGAAATTAACTGAAATAGTTGCAGGATTTCTTAAACAATTCCGACGGTTTTGCAATGATGTTCTCATTGTTATCTAAGGACAGTCAACCACTTATATCTTGACAGTTGTAAGGGGTGCAAAGGTAGGCAAGTGTTAGATTAAAGCGGTTGTGCTGCCATACAGTGCAAACATGCCAAAATATTTGAATGGATTTCATAAACAATTACGACGGTTTTGCAATGACGTTCTCATTCATTCATTATCTGTTTACCCTCCTCTTATGTAGGAATTACAACCCCCAGGACTTACAGGCAGGCGCCTGGGGTCAGAGGCCCATCGAAGAGCAGACACTCATGGATCAGACAGAATACCCAAGATGGGTGATCAGCCCGATGCCTGGTATGGGAGGAAGGAAGTAGATGAAACGAAATGACGGCAAAATGGATGAAAGGAAAGGTGATGATGGATGTTGTGATGATGATATGCGGTTTAAGGGCGCTGAACTGCTACGGTCATCAGCGCCCTTACAATGTATAAAAGATAAGGTCAAAATATAAAACAGGTAAAAGAACCGCATAGTTAAAAACGGGACACAAACCCGCGATGTTCAAAAAGCTAAAACTAACAATAATAGAACAATAACAAAATAACAACAATAATAACAATAACAACAATAATAACAAGAACAATACAAAGTTCTGAAAAACCAACACACTAAAAGCATACGCAATAAACGATTAGAACGAGTCAAGAACTGTAGAATGCGAGGGACATGAGCGCCATATGTCCACTGGGGATTAGAGTCCCCATAAAAACTAACAGAATAAAAGTACTAAGCTAAAAGATGCTCAACGCATTAAATGCGCAGAGTAAAATCACTATCATGAATAAAACGTAAAACACATTCTAAAGCACGCGTGTCGTCTGCCAAAACGTTGGCTAGGCCAATAGGCAGACCCACACGGGTACGCAATGCAGCTAAAACCTGACACTCTGTTAAAATATGACGCACCGTTAAGGGCACGTCACACTGCCCACAGAGTGGTGCGGGGTCACCAATGAGCAAATACCTATGACTAAAAACACAATGTCCAATCCGTAAACGAGCTAAAATTACCTCTTCCCTACGACACGAACGAGAAGAGGTACCCCAGATCAACGGGAAAGGCTTAACCTCCCGCAACTTGTTCCCCCGGAGGGCCGTCCACTCATCGCGCCAGCGCGAGAGGATGCGGCGACGTAAAATAACACACGAATCTGACGAGGGAACAACAGAAGTAAAAAATCTGGGTAATAAAATCGCCGATTTCGCAGCGGCGTCGGCAGACTCATTACCTGAAATACCCACATGACCTGGAATCCACACGAAGGACACGCTGATGCCAGAGACACCAAGCGAGTGGAGCACGTCATGTATGCGCTGTACGAGTGGGTGGTAATGGTACAGCGCATGAATAGCCTGAAGGGCACTCAGAGAGTCCGTACAAATAGAACAGTGCCGTAAGTCATGCCGCTGGATGTGTAAAACAGATTGATAAATGCTAAAAAGTTCGGCAGTAAAAATTGAACATTGTCCTGGTAAACGAAAAGTAAAACTCTGTACACCAAAAACAAAGGCACATCCTACTCCAACATCAGTCTTAGACCCATCAGTATATATAAAATGACAGTCCCCGAACTGCGCCTGTAGTTCTAAAAAGGCGGATCTAAGAACAGAAGCAGGGGTCGCATTTTTCGGCATCGACGTTAGCCCAAGGTGGATGTGGGCCTCAGCACGCGACCATGGAGGAAAACGCGTTTCCCCTCGGGTAAGGGCCGGCGCTGGCGGAACGTCCAAATGCCGAAGTAGCAGTCGAAATCGAACCCCTGGAGGGAGCAATGCAGAGGAGCTAAAGAAATATTGCCGGTCAAGTGAATCCTCGAAAAATGCCGCGAAAGACGGGTGGTCAGGCAAGCTGGAGAGTCGACAGGCATAGCCGCACAAGAGCATCTCACGCCCGGAGGACAGCGGAGGCTCTGCAGCTTCAGCGTAAAGACTGGGCACGGGGCTAGTTGGAAAGGCCCCTGTAGCGACTCTAATACCACGATGATGAATGGGATCCAAGCGACGTAACACAGATGGTCGTGCCGATGAAAAGACAATACACCCGTAATCAAGTTTGGATCGGACCAAAGAGCGATATAGACGCAGAAGGATGGTCCGATCAGCTACCCAGGATGTGCCACTTAAAACACGTAAAAGATTAAGAGAACGGTCACACTTTGCTTTTAAAAAAGAAATGTGCGAGGTCCAACACAACTTTCTACTAAAGATCAACCCCAAAAATTTCGCCTCGTCTGCAAACGGAAGCATCCCTGGCCCTAGATGGAGAGAGGGCGGAGGGAAATACTTCCGGCGCCAGAAGTTGATGCACACGGATTTCTGGGCGGAGAAATTAAAGCCGTTGGCGTTACTCCAGGCGTAGAGACGGTCGATACAGCTCTGGAGACGGCGTTCGAGTAGACAGGTCCGCCGTGAACTGCAATAAATAGCGAAATCGTCAACAAAAAGGGACGATGAAATGCCAGGTGGAATACAATCAACAATAGGGTTGATAGCAATTGCAAAAAGTGTGACACTGAGTACAGAGCCCTGCGGTACTCCGTTCTCTTGAATAAAACAACTAGATAAAACCGAGCCCACAAGTACACGAAAGACGCGGTCCGTCATGAACTCCCGAAGAAATATGGGAAGACGACCGCGGATATTCCATGCGTGAAGTGTACGTAAAATGCCGCCCCTCCAACAAGTGTCATAAGCTTTCTCCAGGTCAAAAAACACAGCCACGGTTTGACACTTTCTCAGAAATCCATTCATAATATGCGTCGACAGGGACACCAGGTGGTCGACGGTAGAGCGATAACGACGAAATCCGCATTGAGCGTTCGCTAGAAGTTTCTGAGACTCAAGCCACCATGTGAACCGCCCGTTGATCATGCGCTCCATCACCTTGCAAAAGCAAACTGGTGAGGGAGATAGGGCGGTAGCTGGAAGGTAGTTGGCGATCCTTCCCAGGCTTGAGTATAGGGACAATGGTGGCTTCGCGCCAAACGGAAGGAAAAAGGTCGTCTTGCCAAATACGGTTATAGACCTGTAAGAGAAAGAGTTTACTGTCGGCTGAAAGGTGCTTTAACATCAGGACATAAATGCCGTCCGGGCCAGGAGCGGAGTGCCTAGAGCAATTAAGAGCGTGCTCCAGCTCCCTCAGTGTGAAAAGATCATTATAACACTCATCATTAGCAGACCGAAAATTAAAGGTGTCGGAATCCAGCCGGTCTTTGATAGAGCGAAAGCCGGCGGAATAATGGTCTGAACTGGATACCGCCTCAAAGGCAGCACCCAGAGTGTTAGCGATGGCAGCCGGATCCACTATAGTGGCATTGGAAACCCGAAGGCCAGAAACAGTACAATGCGACACTTTACCTGAGAAGCGACGAAGTTTATCCCAAACAAATGATGAAGGCGTAAAGCGATTAAAAGACTCGACAAAATGAGCCCACGACGCCTTCTTGCTATCCTGAATAATGCGACGAGCCCTGGCGCGCGATTGTTTAAAAGTCACCAAATTATCAATCGTAGGGTGTCGCCGAAACACCCTAAGCGCAGTTCTACGGGCACGAACGGCGTCCCGACAATCCTCGTTCCACCACGGAACAGGTGGCCGCCTAGGTTGAGAGGATGAACGGGGTATAGCGCGTTCGGCGGCAGCGAAAATAATAGACGTAAGGTGCTGCACTAGTTGGTTAATGTCGGAGAAGGGCTGGTCGTCAAAATGCACGAGGCTGGAATACAAGCTCCAGTCGGCTTTTGCGAATATCCAGGTATGTACTCTGGAATGCTGTACGTGGTGCGACAAAAGAGAGACGATGCAGGGGTAATGGTCGCTGGAGTAGGTGTCAGCGACGACGTTCCACTGAAGACGCCTAGCAAGCTGGAGTGAGCAAACGGCAAGGTCTAAATGAGAAAATGTACCGGAAGAATCTGAAAGAAACGTAGGCTCGCCTGTATTGAGAATAGAGAGATGGAACTGGTCAAAAATGTCGGAAAGAAGAGTTCCCCTCGCAGAAGCCCTCGGCGAACCCCACAGTTTGTGATGGGCATTAAAATCTCCCAACAGAAGAAATGGTGTTGGGAGAGCGGACAGGAGAGCTCGAATGTCCGCGGGAGCGAGAGGAGATGACGGACGTGAATATACAGAGCAAACAGAGAAGAAAAAACCGGGTAACTGCAATCTAATGGCAACAGCTTGCAAGTCGGACATAAGAGCGAGAGTTTGAAAATGAACGTCGTTACGCACTAACAGCATGACACCTCCATGAGCAGGAGTACCCTCCTCCGGTTCAAGGTCGTAGCGAACCGGGGTATATCCTCGGAGATCAAAAGTATCGTGAGGGCGAAGCTTAGTCTCCTGCAAACATACGACCATAGGCGAATGGGAACGCAATAAAAGTTGCAGTTCCGCCCTATGCGATCGTACACCACGTACATTCCAGGTCAGGATAGCCATGAATAAAAGGGATAAACGGTCTACTTAGAAGGGCGGCTTAAAAGAATCTTTTGCTTAACCTTTGGGCTCGGGCTTTTTGTATGGAGTTGGTCAGACTCCATAGCTTCCTCGGAGGGAGGGCCCACGCGCTCAGTGCCAGAAACCGATTCAAGCGCCGTGAATCGGTTCTGGGTGGCGATGGGTGAGGGGTGCCGCTGAGCGCGGCTTGTCCCAGGACCTTCCTGGGTCAGCGACCTCCGAGGAGGAGAAGGTGAACTTTTGTTACCGCGCGTACGCGGAGGGTCTTTCAAAAAATCTTCCCTACGAAGTTTCTGCTTGGGTTTCTTTTCAACGGCTTGCGACTTCATTGACTTGGGACCAGGTTTATACGGCTTGGTAACTGTAGCCTTAATGGACGGCCGGATGGTAGTGGCGGTTAATCCAGTCATGGTCCAGGTCTGAGTTTCGGCATCTACTCGTGGTACTGGCGAGGCAACAACAGAACTAAATGTGCCAGATCGCAGGAGTGAAGGTTGGCGCGCATGGTAACGCCTCCGGGCTTCAGCGAAGGAGAGTGTTTCCTTTACCCGGATCTCCTGGATCGCCTTCTCGTCCAAGTACCGCGGACAGTCGGCAAACGAAGCAGAATAAGACCTTTTACAATTAACGCAGACGGGGGCTGTTGAACAGGTACCTTCGTGTGAGGGCTGGCTACATGTTGCACAGATGTTAACGGCACTCTTACATGAGACTTGCGTATGCCCAAAACGTTGGCATTTAAAACAACGCAGAGGTCTAGGAATATAAGGCCTCACAGAAATCCGTTCGTACCCTGCGGAAATGCTCGTGGGCAGATCGACGCCATCAAATATAATAAACAGGGTACGAGTGGGTACCAATACGCCGTCGCGTTTGGCCTGCACTCGATGCACTGCAGTCACCTTTTGATCGGATAGATAGTCTACTAGATCCTCGTCCGATATACCATCGAGGCTATGGGTGGTAACGACGCCCCGACAGGAGTTCAATGTGCGGTGCTTCTCGACACGGATGGGATAACCGTGGAGAAGCGTAGCGCGCAACAAGGTCTTACTTTGCTGATCGGACTTAGTTTGTGTCAATAAGGATCCATTCCGTAAACGAGTGCAGGATTGAACCGCACCAGCAATAGCATCTATGCCCTTCTGAATTATAAAAGGGTTCACCTTCTCAAAGTTTTGTCCTTCTTCTGTTCTTGAAATGACCAAGTAACAACCAGATGACGGCGGTGCTACTTCTGTTACAATGACTTTTCGGCGCTTGTTTGTATTAATGGAGGAAGGGTGCTCCATAGCGAAATAAATCCTCCACCATTGCAACCGTCTCCGACCTCGGGCTCTGACTTCCCGGTCGTTACCCCGGCTTGGGTGAGTGGCCTATCTATACCAGACTCACCCCAGGGTCACACCTCCCAGAACATAGACAGAGGGACCCAATCGCCGTCGGAAGCCAGCAGCTCATGCAATGGCCCCCCCCCGCGGGACTGCAGTTGAACAGCGGATACGAACACATACCCTACATGACGACCCCGGGTGGTGGGGATGACGCCATTACCCACTCACCCAGCAGCGCACCTGGTGCGCGGGTATCCGTCAGGCTGTGTCCATGGAGGATTAACATAAAAGGTTAAAAGAAACTAAAACTGTGTGGGCGTTTCGGATGCAAGGTAGGCCGGCGAGGAAGAAAAAGAGATGCGTAAATGAATGGACGTGGTGCGAAATGTGCAGAAGTAAAAGCGAAGAAAGAAACGATGGCGAGGGGTGACATGATACGAGAGCCTACCTTGATTCCCCCGGTCACGAGAACGAACCCACCTCGACCGGACGGGGGTGGAAGGATGATGATGGCGATGATTGGCTCGGGTACCCCGGGTGCGCCTAACCCGTACTCACAAAAGGTGAGCCCCTGGGGGGGGGGGTGATGATGGAGCAGTTGGTGGAATGAATGGCGGGGGAAACCAGAGAACCGGGAGAAAACCCGCCTAGATGCCGCTTTGTCCACCACAAATCCCACATGCAGGCCTCTGAGATTGAACCCGGGCCCCCTTGGTGGGAGGCGAGCGGTCTAACCACTCGGCCACGGCGCTGCCCGCAATGACGTTCTCACTGTTATATAAAGGCTGTCAACCACTTATGTCTTGACCTTGGTTAGTGTGTGTTGCAAGGGGTGCAAAGGTAGGCAAGTGTTAGATTAAAGTGGTTGCTGCCATACAGTGCAAACATTCCAAAATATTTGAATGCAGAATATCTGGACATATTAATTTATGGCAAAACAATGTGCAACTCACATGAAGCCCAGAGACTTTACCATGAACGGTTTCCAGGAAGGAATGTGCCTAACACAAAAACATTCTGTTAGTAGGAATCTATTTCTCTAAAGGAGAGTCATGTATTATTATGCAGTTGGCAGCACTAGAAGAGAAGCAGTTGTAATGTTCTGGGTATTTGTTTTGTTTTACTGAACTTTATAAAGAATAAAATAGTATTATGAAATCTAACCGCTGCATGTGTTTTATTTAAAACTAATAGTTACCTCCGAGGATTGTAAACCCACTGAAACAACTACAGGTTATGGGCCCAGGTGTATAGGAGTGAAAAACTGGAGATGTGTGTGTGTGAACTTTAAAAACTGAAATAACATCTCAAGATGGGTGGTGACAAAATAATAAGATTTCCGATTTTTGACAACAAAGACTATGACGAGTGGAACTTTCAAATGGAAACATTTCTAGAGGAAAAGAACTTGGTGCAGCATGTTCAAACACTGTTAAAAAAACTACTGCAACCCTTTGAAGCTGAAGACAAAGATAGTGATGCTATTTGGGCAACAAAGGAAGCCAACAGAAACAAGGTGTGGCAAACGAGAAAAAAAATGCATGCACTTTATGGTGCACTGTCTCACCAAATCTCAAATCCCCTTAGTTGGGAATAAGCAGACTTCCAACGAAATATGGGCATGTTTGGAAACCCATTTTGAGAAGAAAACACCCGTAACCCCAATGACTCTGGAGAAGAAGCTTGCCCATTTGAAGTTCAAACCAAGCTCAGAAACATTTGACGATTTTTGTGTGTAATATAATTTGCTAATTCTTGATCTGGCAAAGGTTGGGGAAGAAATGGATGGTGAAGGAAATATGTGCCAATTTCTAATGACAATGCTAGACGAATATGACAATGCTGTATCTGCACTGGAAATACTCGCTTCGAATAATTTGATCACAGATTTTTGTCATTTCCAAATAGGTGAGAAAGAAGAAAAGAGGAAGGGTAGAAATGGAAAGGAGCTGAAGGGTAATCAAGATTAAGTACTAATGGCGTCCAAGGGAGCTCAACAGCACCAAAGGTCTCAACAATGGCCAAGGAATTCCAATCAAAGGGAGTCGAGGAAAGAGAAGAAAAGAAGGTTCCCTTTTCTGTGTAACAACTGTAAACTTGCAGAGCGGCATGGCTCAGGTGATAACAACTGTGACCCCGCATTTGGGAGGTCCTGAGTTCAAATGGGCCGACCAATTTGACTACAGTTTTTTCGCGGTTTCCCCCAGTCGCTAAGGTAAATACCGGATTGGATATTTAATACCACAACCCAAAGTTCCACCTTAAGTCTAAAACAATAGTAAAAATGAAAAATAGGTGGTAATAGCTAATGCTGTGCCATCTATCCACAGACAATGAAAGCAGGTAGACTGGACAGCACCCCTTGCCATCTGCACGGCATGAAGCACTAGGGTCTCTATTGACGTGATGAAGCGGGTGGATACAGGGATGAGACCTAGAAGGCTAACTGTCTGCCACTCCTCAATCTAAGGGTTATCCACTAACAGATCTGACCGTGTAGTTAAAGCGACATAAAATAGAGTACCTAATTAAACAAAAACTATAAACTTATTGGACATAAGTACATGGAGTGTTGGAGGCAAGTATAAAGGTTCACAACCAGCAAATGGTGATAGTGCGCATAGTGTGTCCCTGGTATGCTCCGAAGTGATTATGGTGATACCCCAGTATACAACTTTGTTATTACAGCGAGGAGGGGAAGTTTTTCATTGATGGCTGATTGTCATGCTTCCTGGATCTAGGAGCATCATATTACATTGTTAAATTAGATATACTTGTCATTAATACAAGAAAGTTGTCAAAGTCTGTCTGAATTTGTGTTGCTAAATCTAAAATTTTCATGTTTTCCAAGAAGTTGATATTATTGCTACTACCTATGTGAATGTTGACGTTAGGAAAATAGCACTTAAGAATGCTTTCTTAATTGACAACTTGGATTATAATTTGATTTCACTTCGACTTTGGATTGGAAAGGATTTAAATTGGTGATTGAAAATGGTGAATGTAAAATTCAATGGGGGAATGATGTGGTGGCTATTCGGAAAAGAGAAGAAAAGTTATACAAACAGAACTTAGTTGTAGATCTTGATGAAGGGAGTGCTTGTCTTGCATAAGGTGATGGTGGGGCTATGGCATAGACGAATGGGTCATATAGGAGTGAAGGGGTGAAAAAACTTAATGTAGCTGTAGATGGGCATGGGGAGATTAAGAATGCTGAAAAGGTTATGTGTGACATTTGTGTTGAAGGAAAGCAAACAAGTCTGCTCCATAGAAAATCAAGGAAGAGGGCTCAGAGACCACTGGAGAGAGTACACAGTGATGTGTGTGGGCTGATGCCTCCAGTGGCCTTCAATGTTATTAGTTATGTGCTAACCATATTGATGATTTTACCCAATTCATAGTTATGTATGGTTTGACAAAAAAGAATGAGGTAGCTGGGTATACCATAAGATAAAAGAAAAAAATTAACAGACTCAGTGCATATTTGCGAAGTCCAAATCATTTCTGCGACTGGTTCACAATGGTGTCTTGAGGTGCATGCCTTTAGCTTCATTCTAATATCACTTTTCAGTTCCAATTAGTAAATATGCACTGACGCCAACCAGTTATAAGCAGATATGTAGCAATAGGTCTACCAAGGCTCGAATCCAGAGCATGCCATTATATATATTTTCTTTGTGTGTGCAGAAAAACCAATGTTTATTAGGCATATTATAATATAATTTCCAACTGCTAAAGCTTATTTGATTTCATGGCATTTATAATCACACATAAAAACTGAAAATCTCTCCTTTTTGTTTTCAAACTAAATATGAAATAAGTGAACATTATATACCTAAATGAAAAAGCATATAAAAACAGAAATTAACTTAATATTGGATGTGTAAACCCTCTGCTTCTATTACTGCCCTCATTCTACGGGGCATGCATAATATCAAATGTCTTGCTCAAATTTTCACAAGAGGATACTTCCTCCCAAGCATCCTGTATTTGATCCCACAAAACCTCTTTTGTTCTGGCGTCTTACAGGCCAATTTAACTCCAAAACTTTCTTCATCTCTGCCCACACATTTTCAATAGGATTCAAATCTGGTGAGCAAAGGGACCAGAGAATCACCGTGATATCTTGCCTTTGCATGAAACAATTTGAAACCTGCTGACTTGTGTGTGGACAGGGTGGCTATCCTACTGGAAAATAATCATTCCAACGGGATATCTAGTCCTTACAGAAGGAACCATGATGTTTTCGAGGATGTCTTTATACTGCTGGCTATTTAATATGCCATTAAGCTGCCATAACATACCTAGACCATCTCATGACAACCAATCCCAACACAACACATACGTGACCTTGGCAATCCATTTATGCCACGTATTTTGCATCATAACATTTTGCTCTGGGGCAGTAGACAATTACTCGCCATTTGTAGATAAAACTGTCACCTAGCCTTTGAATATAACTCTATTCCAGTTATGGTTGACATTTTCTCCTGCAAATGTGATGCGACATAACCTGTGATCATCTGCAAGATGCTGCTTCTTAGCTGCCAATCAAGCTAAGAGCCTGCTGTAGTCAAACAATGCAACGCTGTATTATTAGACTCAGGGAAATTAGAATTACTTCTAATTGTAGAACACATGCTAGAAGGGAATGCTGACTGAATCTTCTAGAAGTGCAGTGTCCTGCTGAGCACTGGACAAACGTTTTGGATCTGAATCAGGTTGGCAACAAACAATCCCTTCCCTGGATAACCACATTCACCCTGTAGCCCTAGATATAGGGACTTAAAGTGTTCTTGCAACCTGAGACACACAGTATCCAGAAACGTTCACCAACATAAGGAGAGCTTCCTTGTAGCTTTGTCTTTATACATAGGTTTGTCCATAGCAAAAGTCAGTATGATTGCTAACATATCATGCAGATTTCCAGGGATAAGATGTGTATGCGCATGACCACACCAGTGCCATTCATAACTGAAGAATGAGACAGAGAGTTTGCACATCCAATATTGAGTCAATTAAATGTTTAGTTTAGTTTTTTACTTTAGAATTCATACTAATACGGCACTTATCTTGAAAATGAAAAGAGTAATTTGTTTTAGATAGCTTATGCTTGGAAAATACATGGCACAATTTAACAAATTAAATTTTAAAATTACAAGACATCGTTTCACCATTCAGCTACCATTTATGCAACTAAAGTGAAAGACATCTTCCTGCTTATTGCATAGCTTTAAAATGAACACAGGGTAGTATTAAATTGTGTATTGTGAACACAGTGTCAGCAAATGCTTCCGATGTTTTCCAACAAGAACTCTCTCTCTGGATGCTGCTCTTTTGTTTTGTCTTAGGCTGTACATTAAAATTATGAAGCTATGGCAACTAGCAGTTTTCATCTAAGATCTGTCAGTTTCGCTCTAACAACAGAACAAAATATGTAAATGAGGAGGTAAAACAGTTTTTCAGGGAGAAATGTATCCAGTTTGAACTAGTGCCACATACTCCTTCAAACAATGGAGTGTCAGAACAGATGAGCCGGTCCATTTTAGACAAAATCCAATGCATGTTGCTGGGTTCAAACTTGAAGAAAATGCTTTGGATAGAGGCAGCTATGACTGCAGTCTATTTAATTCATAGGAGTCCAACAAAAGCCCTGGAGGATAAACTACAGCTGAGCTGTGGTATGGTTTCCGCCCTGGTGTCAGTAAGCTCAGAGTTTTTGGCTGTGCTGCTTATGCTCACAAATACAAATCTGAGATTCAAGGAAAATTTGATGCTAAAAGGTAAAAATTGTATTTTACTTGGTTTTTGCAATAATAGGTATACATTGCAGAGCTCAGATGATAGAAAGGTGATTACTGCTTGTGATGTAACCTTTGATGAAAGCAGAGCTAAGTTTCTAGGGGAAGAATCAGAAGGCATATGGCATGATTCAGAAAATTTCAAAAGGGCCAATCTTTCAATAAGGAAGGGAATGAGGCAAATATGGAAGGTGGTTCAGAGGAAAAATCTGAAAAGGAAGAATCTGTGGAAGAACGTGTAGATACTGAAAAGAAAGATCCAATGGTAACTGTAGGATTAAAGAGGAGTACTAGAACTAGAACTACAAAGAATAAGAAACCCAGTTATTTGAAGGACTATGAGACCTCATTTGCATTAACAGAATTTTTGTCAGAAGAAAATCAGGAGAGAGAAAGTCATGCATTCTTTACAACTGTCTCAACCGTAGGTGGAAATAAAGACTGGAATTCTTGGGAAAAAGGAAGTTCCTATCTTGCTCTAAGTGCAATATCATATTGTGAAGAAATTCCACAAATTTACGAGGAGATAAACGACAGAGATGACCACAATGAGTGGTATATGGCAGTTAATGAGCAAATGCTGTGATTAAAGAAAAATCAAACATTGGATGTGGTAGAAGTACCTAAGGGTAAAAAATAATTAAGAGAGTCAAGAGAAATGCATATCGCTACAAAACAAGGTTAGTTGTGAAGGTTGTTCCCAGAGGAAAGATTCAAGTTTGTTCTGAGACTTATGCACCAGTTGCAAAACTGGCTACACTCGGAACATTGCTGTCTGTGTGGTTAATACAAGTCAGTACTTTGTTCATCAATTTGATGTAAAAAATGCGTTTTTGAATGGGATATTGAAAGAAACTATTTTTATGTATCCATCTGAAGGAATGAATGTCAGTGAAGGTCTATGTTGTAAGCTTATCAAGACATTGTATGGGTTAAAGCAATCCCTTAATGAGTGGAATGCCAAATTCAATGTTTTTGTGAAATCACTTGGCTTTAATCAATGTCAGACTGATAAATGTTTGTGTGTAAGAATGGAAAGAAATGTTAGTGTACTTGTTACTATATGTTGATTTTATTATTGCATGTAATGAACTTGAAGTTTTGCAAGATGTCAAACAAAAGTTGATGAGAGAATTTGAAATGAGAGATATGAAAGAGTTGAATTATTTTCTGGGGATGAAAATTGAGCAAAGGGAATTCAATATTTTTAAGCCAGTAAAAGTACTTAAAGAAGCTAATGTAATAAGTTTGGAATGCAATCAGCAAATCCTAAATAAACTCCTTCAGAAGTAAACCCTATGAGAGAGATTGATACCTCTAAATCAAACATAGCTGGAAGTAGGCCTTACCATGAGCTTACTCCAGCATCAATGCATGCTTACTTGACCATACGGCCAGACTTGTGCACAGCAGTCAATTTTTATAGCCAGTTGCAATGCAACTCAAGTCCAATATAAGATAGCGGGTGTGTGCAGTCGTGACGTGAAGTATGGCTCAAAAAACAAGACAAAACAGCATTCAAAGGGAGGAAATCTATAAAAAAAAAAGTGACATAGTGAGGTATAGTGAAAATTATCACTGGGAAAGTGAAGGTGTCCACTGAAATTATATAGAAGCCGAGAAAAGTGCTATGACAAACAATGGAAGATTGGCACTCAAATCACGGGAAAAGGATACAAAAGCAACACTACACATAGTGATAGACATGTTGAACAAGGACCTCAAAAAACCAGCTGATGAATTAAAGCAGTTGAAAGAAGAAAAACAGGAATTAAAAGTAAAGATACGGACTTCAAGGGAAGATAAATCATATTGCACAGTAACAAAAAGGATCTCAAATGTGGAGCAGCTAGGCATGCAAAGCACCATAACCTCAAATCACTTTGAAGTATCAAGTAACCAGGAAAATGAAACCAAAACAGAAGCAATAAGTAAACAAAAGCAAAGATTGTTAAAATCAACATACAAGGTAATTAATAAACAGAAAAAAATGGAAGAAACTATACCAAAAGGAAAGAATAAGGAAGAGAAGAAAGAAGATAAGGCTGCAACTAACCTGAATGGTGTTAAAGTGGACGCTGTAAAGGAGAGCAGTTTGTTGGCATTCATTTAATCTGCAAAAGAAGATCAAAGCAACAAAAAGAAGAATGAGGATAATAAAGTTGTTCTAAAGCCTACTGGAGACGCGAGTGATATGTCGACAGCTACAAATGTGCTAGTGCTCGGTGACTCAATGATTGCAATTGTAACAGTGAAGAATGCAGACAAAAGAGTGTTTAGGGGCATAAAAGCTGCTCAATTAGCCTCAAAAGTGAAAATTCAGTGCAAATGCGAAAATTTCCCGGATGATGCGGAAATCATAGTGATACATGGGGAACTAATGACTTAAGAGGGGCAAAGAGACCAGAAGAAGCTATGGGTGATGTGTACAGTGCTATAAGAACTGCAAAGGAAAGGTTTCCAAAAGCAGTAATTGCACTGGTCAACATTGATTTTGCTGTTTTAGATATTCAGGTCTTTTTATAGTCATTTCCATGTCCTGATTCCAAAACTGAAGTCCATATTGTTGTATCGCATACCATTTCTTCCTATCTTCCATTTTTATTTATTTATCTATCTTTTATGTGATCATGAACCATTACACTACTGCAACAATGCCATCTATTGGAATAAAGCTCTTAAAAGAAAAAGTTGACTGTTTTATGGCAAGTGGCAGCACATTCTAAGCTGCTTACACAATTTTGTAATTCATCTGTTGCAGGGCTTAATAGTTGATGTATAAAGCAAAAAAATTAGCATTTAAATAATACCAGCTTGTTATCTTTATCATATGTAACTCAGTACAGCATAATGGAAAGAAGGTGTTATGTAAATTTCCAATTTCATTTTGTTATATTTGTAGTGGTTTTATTGTGAAGAAGCAGAAAAAAAACCTCATCTGTAAGAAAAGCATACAAAGCTTACTTTGGAACTGAAATAGATCAATCCAGATCTTGGGTTCCTCACAATGTGTTCAGTGTTTGTGTTGAAGACTTACAAAATTGGACAAAGGGGAAGATAGAATCACTATGTTTTGGAATACCATTTGTGTGGCATGAACTCACAATCACATTACTGACTGTTACTTTTGTACATGGAATGGGAAGGGTTTTAATGCAAAGAACAAAACAGGAATTGTATATCCAAACTTGCCATCTGCTATGATATCAGTGGCCCATGACCCTGGTATTCCCATACCTAAGCCACCTACAGACAGTAGTAAACTTATTTCAGATACACACAGTAACAGTGTTTCACCATCATCACTTGTGTCCGAGGATAGTTCATTCCTGAAACATCAAATGCGCCACAACCATTATCTCAAGCCAAACTAACTTATATTTTAAGGGATTTAAATCTTCCCAAGGATGCAGCTGAGGTGTTAGGTTCCAGACTACAGGAAAACAACTTACTTGCAGTTGATACATGTGACTTTCTACGGGAATAAAGAAAAGGATTTCTTCTAATACTTCAACGAAGAAAATCTAGTTTACTGTAATAACATTCCAAACTTAATAAAGAAACTGGGTTGTGTTACGTATCATCCACATGAATGGAGGCTATTTATTGATTCTAGTAAAAGAAGTCTTAAGGGTATGCTGCTTCACAATGGGAAGGCTCTTTCTTCAGTTCCAGTAGTGCACTCAGTGCACCTGAAGGAGAATTATGAAGGTTTGAAGTATGCTTTGGAGAGAATTAAATTTTTGAGTATCAGTGGTTGATGTGTGGAGATTTGAAAGTAATCTGTCTGATATTACACCAACAACAGGGATTCACAAAATGTTCATGTTATTTATGCGAGTGGGATAATAGGGCAAGAGATGATGATGTGATGGGGTTTAAGGGCGCTAAACAGCTAAGGTCATCAGTTCCTTACAAAGTATAAAATTTAAAATCCAAAACTAAAATACTGGGACAGAAACCCGCTTAGTCTAAAACACTAAAAACAAGACAGTAAAAGCTAAGGTACGCCACACTAAAGCTATTGTAAATAAAACAAGAAAAGAGTAAAACAACGTATCAAGAACTGTAGAACACAAGGGACATGAGCGTCATATGTCCGCCGGGGAGAAGAGACCCATTAAAACAGACAATATAAAGTCACAAAGCTAAAAAACGCTCAGTGCATCAAATGCGCTGATTGAAACCACTGTCACTTATAAAACGTAAAAGACTTTCTACAGCACACGCGTTGTCTGCCAAAACGTTGGCTATGCCAACAGGCAGACCCACACAAACGCGCAACGGAGCTAAAACTTGACACACTGTTAAAATATGACGCACCGTTAAGGGCGCATCACACTGCTCACAGAGTGGTGCGGGGATACCACTGAGCAGGTATCTATGACTATAATGGCAATGTCCGATTCGGCTAAAATTACCTCTTCTCGACGAGAAGAGCGAGAAGAGGTACCCCAGACTAAAGGGAGAGGCTTAACCTCCCGCAACTTGTTCCCCCGGAGGGCCGTCCACCATCGCGCCAAAGCGAGAGGATGCGGTGATGGAAAATAACACAGAAATCTGACGAGGGAACAACAGAGGTAAAAAATCTGGGTGATAAAATCGCCGATTTGGCGGCGACGTCGGCAGACTCGTTCCCTGAGATGCCCACATGACCTGGAATCCACACGAAGGAGACGCTGATACCAGAAGCACCCAGCGAGTGGAGCAGGTCATGAATGCGCTGTACGAGCGGGCGGTAAGTGTACAGCGCGCGAATGCTTTGAAGAGCACTCAGGGAGTCTGAACAAATAAAACAGTGCCGTAAGTCGTGCCGCTGGAAGTATAAAAGTGACTGATAAATACCAAAAAGTTCGGAGGTAAAACTCGAACATTGCCTGGGTAAACGAAAGGTAAAACTACGTTGACCAAAAACCAAGGCACACCCTACTCCATCAGTCTTAGACCCATCAGTACATATAAAATGAAAGTCCCCGAATTGCACCTGAAGTTCTAAAAACGCTGATCTAAGAGCCGAAGAAGGGTTTTCATTCTTCGGCATCGACGTTAACCCAAGGTGACAGTGGGCCTCAGCGCGCAACCATGGAGGAAAACGTGTTCCCCCCTGGGAAGGGCCGCGCTGGCGTATCGTCCAAATGCCGAAGAAGCTGTCGAAATCGAACCCCTGGAGGGAGCAATGCAGAGGAGCTAACTAAATATTGCCGATCAAGCGAATCCTCGAAAAATAACTCGAAGGACGGGTGGTCAGGCAAGCTTGAGTCGACATCCATAGCTGCACAAAAGCATCTCATGCCTGAAGGACAGCGGAGGCTCTGCAACTTCAGCATACAGACTGGGAAAAGGGCTGGTTGGAAATGTCCCTGTAGCGACTCTTATGCCACGATGGTGAATGGCATTAAGGCGATGTAGCACAGATGGAGATGCCGATGAATAGACAATACACCCGTAATCAAGCTCGGACCGGACCAAACAGCGATAAAGACGCAGAAGGATAATCCGATCAGCTCCCCAGGATGTGCCACTTAAAACACGTAAAAGATTAAGAGAACGGTCACACTTTGCGAAAGCCGGCGGAATAGTGGGCAGAACTGGAAACCGCCTCAAAGGCAGCACCCAGAGTGTTAGCAATGGCAACCGGATCCACTATGGTGGCATTGGAAACTTGAAGGCCAGACACAGTACAGTGCGACACTTTACCGGAGAAGCGACAAAGTTTATCCCAAACAACAGAGGAAGGCGCGAAGCGATTAAAAGACTCGACAAAACGAGTCCAGGACGCCTTCTTACTATCCTGAATAATGCGACGAGCCCTGCCGCGCGATTGTTTAAAAGTAACCAAATTATCAAGTGTAGGGTGTCGCCGAAACACCCTAAGCGCAGTTCTACGGGAACGAACGGCGTCCCGACAGTCCTCGTTCCACCACGGAACAGGAATACGCCGAGGGTGAGAGGACGAACGGGGAATTGTGCGTTTGGCGGCAGATAGCATCGTAGAAGTAAGGTGCTGCACCATTTGGTTAACGTCAGTGAAGGGCTGGTCCTCAAAACACACGAGGTTGGAATACAATCTCCAGTCGGCTTTTCTGAATATCCAGGTAGGTACTCTGGAATGCTGGACGTGGTGAGACAAAAGAGAAAAGATGCAGGGTAATGGTCGCTGGAGTAGGTGTCAGCGGCGATGTTCCACTGCAGACGACTAGCAAGCTGGAGTGATCAAACGGTAAGGTTCAAGTGAGAGAAAGTACTAGAAGAATCAGAAAGAAAATTAGGCTTACCTGTATTGAGGATGAAGAGGTTGAACTGAGAAAAAATGACGGACAGAAGCGTTCACTTTGCACAAGCCCTAGGCGAACCCCACAGGGGATGATGGGCATTAAAATCTCCCAACAGTAGGAATGGTGTTGGGAGAGCGGACAGGAGATCTCGAATGTCCGCATTAACTAGGGGAGACCACGGAGACGAATAGATGGAACAAACAGAAAAGAAAAAGCCGTGTAATTGAAGTCCAACGGCAACAGCTTGCAAGTGTGAGACGTAAGTGTGAGAGTCTGAAAATGAACGTCGTTACGCACTAATATCATGACACCTCCATGAGCAGGAGTACCTTCATCCGGTGACAGATCGTAGCGAACCAGAGTATACCCTCGGAGATCAAAAGGATCGTGAGGGCGAAGCTTGGTCTCCTGCAAACACACGACTATAGGTGAATGGGAACGCTTGGGTGAGTGGCCTATCTATACCAGGGTCACACCTCCCAGAACACAGACAGAGGGCCCAATGGCCGTCGGAAGTCAGCAGCTCATGCAATGGCCCCCCCGCGGGACTGCAGTTGAACAGGGGATACGAACACAGCCCCTATATGACGACCCCGAGTGGTGGGGATGACGCCATTACCCACTCACCCAGTTGCGCACCCAGTGTGCGGGTATCCGTCAGGCTGTGTTCACGGAGGATTAAAATAAATAGAATGGTAAAATAAACCAAAACGTGTGTGGGCGTTCCGCACGCAAGGTAGGCCGGCGAAGAAGGAAAATAGATATGTGAATGAACGGACGTGGTGCGAAATGTTCGGAAAGATATAAATATGGTGAGCGGTGGTATGGAACGAAATGCAAAGAACACACGAGAGCCTACCTTGAGTCCCCCAGTCACAAGAACGAACCCACCTTAAGGGTGGAGGTATGAGGATGGTGATGAGTGGCTTGGGCGCCCCAGGTACGCCAAAGCCGTACTCACACAAAGTGAGCCTCTGGGGGGGAAGGGCAAGAGACAAACGCTGGAAACACAATGTCCCAAAAGAGAAAGTTTAACATCAGATACTAAGAACATAAAAAGGGGTAGGCTAGTGGATCCTAAGAGAATTCTTTTACTATCTCTTCATGTAAAACTTTGTGTAATCAAACAGTTCGTAAAAGCACTTGATCAAAATGGTGATTGTTTCAAATATCTCAGTGACAGATATCCCGCTCTTTCTGAAGCAAAAATAAAAGAAGGAATCTTTGTGGTCCATAAATCAGATCTCTGTTTAAAGATAAGCAATTTGAAGCTACTATAACTTCTGAAGAGAAAAATGCTTGGAATGCATTTAAAGAAGTTATAGACAACTTTCTAGGAAACAATAAATATCCTATGTTAAAATTGTGAACAACATGCTACAGAAGTTCAGAATTTTAGGATGCAACATGAGTTTCCAATTACACTTTCTGTTTTCACATTTGGAAGTCCTTCCTGACAACCTGGGGGCAGGTAGTAAGGAACAAGGGGAGAAGTTCCACCAGGATATTCGGCAAATGGAGAGGAGATACCAAGGATGATGGAATTCTTCAATGATTGCAGATTACTGCTGGATGCTGTGTAGGGATTCCAAGTTAACACACAAGAGAAAATCCAAGAGACAAACATTCAATACCAAACTAACAAGATTTTATTAGTTTGCTGTTTATAAAATGAATTTAAATGTGATATTTGGAAATAAATAACCTCACAAATTCATTTGTAGCTCTTATACAACTCAGGAGTATATACATTTTTCAAAGAAAATATGTAAATACTTTATTTTTTATTTGTAAGAAAACCTGATGTGATGGAGAAAAACATATGTCATTTTTGAAATCAACGGTGCTGAAATATTAAGAATCGCCTTTCAAATGTAAAACAGCCCGCAAAAAATTTTTATTTGTAGACCTGTGTTATCATAAATAGTGTAATTAAAAGGCGAGATGTATGTCAGAATTTTATCCAATGTGTGAATGAAAATATTAGATGGGCTTGTGAATCCTTGGAAGCAGTATGTGTAGATAAAATATTTAGACCAGACCTGCTTAGGAAGGGATGGGTTACACCTTAATAGAAAAGGTACATGGAGGTTAGGTCAGGTTTTGAACGAAGTTGTTAATATTGTAACAAGACACAAGTGCAGGAAAACTAAGTGTAGTAACAGTTGGTGACTCGGACAATAAAACGAAAACAATTTCGGATAATGAGAACACGATAGCATTTATAGATAAAAATCAAGTTGATCATGCTGCTGTTTGGCTTTTGCGCTTCAATATACAAGGCATATTGTCTAAAATTGATGAATTTAGTTTATTTATAGAAGGATTAGAGTTACACTTGGGAGTAATTTGTTTAAATGAGCACTGGCTTGGACAAGAAGAAATTGTAGCTTTAAATAAAATAAACGGTTTTTCTCTAGCAGACTATTATACTAGGAGGGAATCGACACGAGGTGGATCTTGCATTCTAGTTTGTGACCACCTGTTACAACATACTAAAATTAGGGATGATCTAAAAGCCTTAAGCACTGAAAAAAGTTTTTAATTGTCAGTAGTGAATATTGATTGTTTGAACACCCTGGTAATCTCTAGGGACCCCGACTTTTCGCGAGTAGTTAATTCGCGAAATTGGCCGAAAATTAACAATAAGGAAAACCTTTAATCAATTATTTTTAAATTCCACATATATATCCATTCTGAGTCGCGAAGTAACGCGACATTAGTTCTATATCGCGAAAAACACCGTTATGGAAAATAAAAAATGTGCAAAATAGCCCGAAATTTTTCTCTCTCCCCCCTTTTTTGGCGTTTGTCTCTCCTTTTCACATAAACAATCAGATATTTGGCTTATCAGTCATTTACGGATACGTGTATTGTCATTCGCTACGGCCATACTGCACTGTCTCCGTTTCCTGTACCCCTCGCACGAAAATTGTTGCTGTCTCGCGACGTTGCCATAATGTGAACGCATGTCTAGATATATTTTGTGTCTGCTATACTGAAAGATTCGTTTGGAGTCAAGTTATATTCTTTAAATTACGTTACAATTTAGCGCAAGGAGTCTGTTTACCTTCTGCTCTGAAAAAGAAAAGGAATTATGCCGATGGAGGCACGTTTCAAATTAAGCTAGCGCATGCACAATTCAGCTGACGGTGGAGTTGGCAACGTGCCGTTACCGCCGTACAGACAGCATGTGCAAGACGTTGCCAGGTCAGTTTAGTTTTGCGGCACGCGGGAATTCAAACCGATTCCACAGTAGTATTTCAATGCGGTCTCAAAATATAATAAACTGCCAGGCATCTTTCCTTCTTGAACACTGCAAAGACACCATTTGCCTTATTGAAGTGCTTGAGGGATCTAAATATCCATTTGTTCATAAACTATATAGCAAACTTAAAGATATATCAAATGGCTTCACAATTGTAGCTGAGGGCTCGTTTGGAGAGAAAACTTCAAGTCTTCTTCAAAGATTGCCAACCATCAAGAAGTCTTATGTTATCAGTCAGTTCAAGCAATTGGACATAAAGTCAGTTACCAAGCTGAATTCCTTAATGTCAGCTGATCCAGCTGATGATATTCATTCTGCAGGTAAATTGTTTGATGTACGAAAAATAGTATCAAATGAGGCATCTACTGATATAACTATAGAAAAAGCAAGAAGAATGTTACCTTTTCTGTGAGACTTGCCAGAGAAGACATTTGAGGAGGGATATGCTGCTCTGAAGAACATAGTGTGTGAGAAATTAGATGATGCTGCTGCTGAAGTGAACATACTGGATTTACTTTCTGGACTTCAATGTGATCACTTATGTTTCAGTGAGAAGTGTATGAAACTATTGTGGGTGCCCATGTCCAATGTGGACAGTGAAAGACTTTTCTCAGCGTATGGGAACAACATGACAAACTTAAGAACAAATCATAAGCCAGAGAACACCGAACTTATGGTGGCCTTGTCTCTAACAAAGTAAATCAGTCGAAATGTATACTATGTAAATATTTTCATGCTCCTCTTTTTTAAGTTACATGTAAGGTGGCCTTTGTTCCACAGTAAAATAGTTTAAACTGTGTTTTTGTTTTTTCCCTTTTTTTTGCACGAGATAACACCGTTAAGCAGTTTTATTTACCGCCCAAAACACCGCTCACTATAATATTTTTATACCGATATTACATTATTTTATTTACCGACAATCTACATTAAAAATATTCCTTACCAAATTAGATTGTCTGTTTAATAAAATACGAAATAATAAAAAAGAAAACATTATTAAAGCCAATGACTGTAATATTGATCTGTTCAATACAAATCAAACTGCAAGTGGAAATTCAAGCACAATTGCTGATGATGAGTAGCATGGCAACCACATTAATAACTTGTATACCAGTATTGTACAGAGCTATGGGTTTCAATTCAAACATAGGTATCCGACTAGGATTACAAAATTTTCTATTATAGACATAGGAATTGAACATGAAGGCAATGCAATTACTGAAACTTGTAGCATAACATTTCTTGGTCTTATTATAGATCATAATATGAATTGGAAAGACCATATTGACTACATCCTACCAAAACTAAGCTCTGCATGTTTTGCATTTAGATCATTAATTCATTTTACAAATAAAAGCATCCTAAAAACAGTATATTATGCTTATTTTCATTCAATTATGACTTATGGAATAACATTTTGGGGAAATTCAGTAGACAAAAAAAAAAAATTCTTTTGCAAAAAAAGGTAATAAGAATAATGGCAGGTGTAAAGAAATCAACTCATTGTAAACCACTATTCAAAACATTTGGAATTCTACCATTAGTCTATGAGTATATTTTAGCTGTACTTTTAACCGTGGTTGACCACCCAGAAGTGTTCATAAAAAATTCAGACATACACAGCAAACAAACCAGAAATGGGCAGGAGTTACACAGGCCAAGCAATAAACTACATGTATTGCAAAAAGGGGCTTACTACAATGGTATAGTATTATTTAGTTCACTTCCATCATATATTAAGGAACTGAAAACTAATAAAAATAAATTCAAGTTAGCATTATAAAGATATCTCATCACTCACACCTTCTATAGAGGAGGATTTCTTTCATTCAAAAAAATAACTGACTATAAAATGTTACCAAATTTTATAAATACATTAAGTATAAATAATGTTGTTTTAAAAACTTTTAGTTCTAACGTACTCTACATAAGAACTACAATTTATTTACATACAAGTACACAATGTAATTATGTATTTATGAAGTAATCTACATCTTAGAGTAGACTAGCTTTCTTTAAGCTGGTCTAGCTCACTATAGGGTCTACAGATTGAGATGTTATGTTATGTCTACTACATGTATTGATCACATATTAACCAACAAAACGTATGATGAGGGAGAATGTATGGTGCAAGAAATGGGTCTCTCTGATCACAAAGCAGTATATACAAAGGTGCCAGTCAAACATAAAACAAACAAAGTAAAAACAGCAATTTCTAGGCGTATCTATAGCACGGAAAGCATTGCAAAATTCAAAGATAAATTATGTAACACAACTTGCTCATTCAACCTCAGATACTGTCAACACTAATTGTAATAATTTCCTCAGAGAATTACTAAATAGTCATAATGAAATGTTTCCTAAAATATAGTTTCACAATCGATGAAAAAATATTCACCAGATTGGTGCACCAACACAGACTTTATTGAGTATTATAAAGCATACTGTAAAATTTATAAACAGATAATTAAAAAGACAAAACAGCCAGCCATAGATAAATTTATTAAAAATGCTGAAAATAAAAGCAAGGCAACATGGAAAGTAATAAAAGGGGAACTGCGATTAAGCAAAATCAATAATGATAAAATCAGTGTGATAGATAATGTAACTGTGAATGCATTAAATAATTATTTTGTGGATATAGCTATGCATACTCGTGAGGAATTTCCATCTGTCCTAGACTCTAATTTTGCACTCTTAAAAAATAGCTGTAGGTTGTTAACACCTCTGTTCAATCTTTTTAGTGTTTCACCAGATGTACTAATAAATATAATAACACAGTTAAAAGCAAAAACCTCAAACGATTGGGACGAATTACCCCCATTCCTTATAAAGGAAATAAAACATGAAATAAGTGTGCCACTCAGCAAAATAACTAATCAATCCTTATCTATGGGTGTCTTTCTGGTTAGAATGAAGTATGCGGTGGTGAAACCTGTACATAAAGGTGGAAATACTGAACCAAAAAATTTTCCGCCAATTCCAATTCTCCCAACTTTTGCAATCATATTTGAAAAAATTGTCCATTTTCAACTTATTACTTACTTAGAACATTACTTCAAATTAAATAATTCTCAACAGGGCTTTAGAGCTAACTGTTCAACAATAACTGCATTAACAAATCTGGTAAATGATGTCTCACAAATGATAGATGAGAAACAACATACAGCAGTACTTATATGTGATAATTTGAAAGCTTTTGACTGTGTGAGTCATGACATATTATTGAATAAATTGGAATTTTATGGCATAAAGAACATTGACTTAGCCTGGTTTAAAAACTATTTAAAAAAACTGGAAACAGAGTGTCATTCTGAATAATTCAATAAGAACGGCTCAATCTAACTGGAAAGAAATAACCACTGGTGTACAACAAGGGAGCATGTTAGGCCCCCTATTATATATAGTATACACCAATGATCTCTCAAATTGCATAAATTCTAAAATAGTCATATATGCAGATGATACGTCCATCATATTGAAAGGCATAAACAGTGGTAATCTTTTACAAAATGCAACAGTAACCTTAACTCATTTAAAGAAATGGTTCAGCAGCAATGGCTTAAAATTAAACACTTCAAAACCATGTATTATGCATCTCTTGTAATTGAGACAAAGGGATGACTTACAACCTACCAATCAGTCAGACAGACTCTGCAAAAATATTAGGAGTGTATCTAAATAAACAACTAAAATTGGACAATCATATTCATTACATTAACAAAAAATTAAACAGAGCTTGCTTCAATATGCGTTACATAGCTCAAGTTACTAACTTAGAAACTAGAAAAATTGTTTATTTTAGCTATTTTCACTCCATAATGACACATAGAATCATACTCTGGGGTAACACAGTGGCCCCCTCCAAAAAAAAAATCATACGTATAATGTCTCAGGTTGGATAAAAAAAAAATGTGTAGAAAGCTATTTAAGTAGCCTAAAATACTAACTTTACCAGCTCAATATTTATATTAATTAAATAAATATATCCATACAAATTATGATAACTTGTACGAATTACAATATCAACTTAATTATGGAACCAGAACAATAAAAAACTTAAAACCATCCATGCATAGGCTTAAATTATATGAAAATAGCCCACTTTATGCAGGTGTAAAAGTGTATAACAAACTACCAAACCAAATTAAAGCCATAAAGTACCAAGGATTATTTAACAGGAAATTGAAGAGCTTATTAACAGACAAGGCTTACTATTCAGTAGCCGAATACATTTATGAGAATATAACCATGTAAAAAGTAGAATGTAACAATATAATTAATGCTGTACAAATAGTACTCTCTAAGGTTTTGTAATCCTTTTATAATATATTTTCAAATGTCTATTTTAATTAACTTATTATACTTGATGAGTCACCTGTTTAGTGAGCTTTGCTCATCTGATATGTAAGCGTTTTCTGACAAAAAAGCATTTTATCTTATCTAATGGGTTAAAAAGGGTAGTACGATACATTCAAGGAACCCTAAAGTGGAGTCTAAGTTATAAAGGAAACTCTAATGTAACTCTGGTTGGGTATGCAGATGCAGATTTTGCAGACAATCGGAATAAAGTCATTGTCATTTTTTTTTTTAATTTTATTTATGGACGCTCTTTAACTGCTATGGTTCTTAACATCCCATTCTATATTGGGCATGAAAGACTGGAATTTTGCTCGGAGGCCTCTTTATCAGGCTTGAAGTTCTTTTACATGCCGTAAATCTATGACACAGGACCACTGGCTTTACTTCTCTTCCAAAGGAAGCCATGCTAAGGATATTTACGCCTGAAAAATTCATCATCCCACGCCGGGTTTGAACCTCTGACCTCGGGAACTAGAGGCTAGCACAGTAACCCTAGACCATGGAGGATGACTAAGTTAGTGTCAGGGTTTCTATTTGAAGTGTTTGGGTATACAGTAGTGTAGGCAACAACGAAGCAGAAAACAGTGCCATTATTCTCAACAGAAGCTGAGTTCACTACTTTGGGTCTGCTGTAGCAGAACAACCTTTGGTTGAAACAATTACTTGAGGAGGTGTTAATAACGGTAAATTGTCCTGTTCAAATCCGTGAGGATAATCAATTCTGTATCAGTGCATTGTCTAGCTGGGATTCAAAATAATTAAAACACTTAGATGTGAAATACAATTTTACATGAGACCTTTGTAATATCAAGGCCATTGAGGCTATATATGTACCTTCCAAAAACCAAAAGGCTGATCTGTTTACCAAAGGACTCCCATTTGAATTGTTCAAGAAACACAGGGAAGGTCTTGGTATGTCTGAAATAAAAGATATGCTGAGAATAGCCATTGAGAGAAATTGAGGAGGAGTGTTGGTAGGAAGCAATTTCTCTAAAGGAGAGCCGTGTATTATTATGCAGCTGGCAGTACTGGACGAAAAGCGGTTGTAATGTTGTTTTTGTTTTGTTATTCTGAAACTTTATAAAGAATAAAACAATATTATGAAACACAACTGCTGCACGTGTTTTATTAAAACAGTTACCTCTGAGAATTGTAAATCCACTGAAGCAACAACACATTCACTACGGTGTGTCAACGGATTTGCGGTGCCAAGATGCCATAATTGTAGTCGACGACCCAATGGAATTATGAGCAAAAAGGAAGAAATGTTAAATCTAGTGGAACAACCACCTCATAGTAGCAATTATGACATTGCTCATAATGTTGGGATGTCATATTAGATTATATTAAGGACATTCAGGGAACAACTACTGTATCCTTATATTCAGAGAGTACAGTGTTTGTCACCAAATAATTGAAGTCAGCTCACATATCTGAAGTTGTTAGAGGTACTTTGGTATTTAGATGAAAAAGTAGTTGGATCATTTACAAAATAGCATTGATTTATTTTCATTCATTGTGACACTAAACTATAAATAATGTTATCAATCATAATAAGATAACGCTGTTAGAGAAATGGCAAAATGAAATATGGTACATTATACTTTTACTCAGTTCTTAGTATCACGAATTAGAGGGTGTGCATGCATATGCCTAGGTACTTTAGACCACCATTTTGACATATTGTTTTACATAATTTGACCGTTGACTATGAGTCTTCATAATCAGTAGTTATTACCAAAAGGAAGCAAAAGGTTACCTGCATGCCTGCTGGTTTGTTTATTTACAAATCTCAAGCTCTCACCCCTACTTCTTGTTATCTTTACATGCTAGTGAAATAAGATGGGCCCTTGCCTCTGCTTGTTGACATCTTTAGGCTTCTGTAGCATTGCCATAACTTGCAAATTGTGTACCTGATTTATTAATTAACTATGCACATAATTAAAAAAATAACACAAACATTTCTCTTCCTGTTATGGCAACCTATCATTCCCTTGAATCTGCACACTTACTTCACTTCCACCCTGTGTATAATAAAAAAGTTACAATAACTAGTATTAATTACAGACAAGTTCAAGATAAAACTCCATATTTTATGAAAATTTCATATATACTGCAATTTCAATAATGCTATTTAAGTTATATGCTAATAATGTTGCTGAAATTAAACTAGCATTTTTAGTGAAAAAGTTAATTTGGTCAAAGGGTTAAATTATACATAATTTAAAATGCTCAGCTGTTTGTTTCCCTCCAAAAGCTGTTAACACACTTGCTTTAAGATTTATCGAGTGAAATTTTTGTTAAATTAAATATTAATTGAGAATTCAAATGTCTGGAACGTAACAGAAAACAGTGAAAAAGTTTACTGCTACAATTACAAAAATTTTGCAAAATTTAAAAACTTTTTTTTTATAAATGATAAATATGATAAATTCATTCTACAAAATTAAAAAATATGTTAAGGCTCTTTATAGTTATTAAAACATTGGAGATTCACATCTTAAAACTTACTTCATTTAAGTTACCAAACAGCTGAGGATGGAGACGAATGTCTCCGAAAAATGTTTCTTGATTTTAATCTTCTGATTAAGTGAAGCAAGTTTTAATATGTGACTCTCCATATGTACATCTCTTCACTTTCAATACTGCTTCAAATCTTAATAATTTTAAGAACTCTTTATAATCATTGGTAAACATAACGATAGTTACTTGGCATTATTTCTGAATGTCCAATAAAATTCCAGGGGTGATTTGAAATTAAGTTGAAATGAAACTTACTAAGCAAATGTGCACACAAAAGATTTCTGAAACCTTAAGGAATTGGTGATTTATCAAGAGGAATGAACACATTTACACAAAAAAGACTGATTACTGTAAATGTTGATATTGTTCACAATATATCTTTGTTATAACGCATATAAATTATTCAGCAGAACACTTGTTTTCTCTTCTGAAGTTATAATTGTTCTCTAATTTATATGGGAGGACACCAAATATTCTGTCCATTTCTCACATCAACTAATGATCATCTCAGCTAATGTGATCAATCAGTTTGCTGCCATCAACATATGCAAGCTTCTGTGAGAAATGATGCTTTTAATTTAAAGTTTTCAGATTGAAATATTTCTTCCTTTCTTTCTCCCCAACATGTTCTTCCTCATTTTAAACTTATTTTAATTGTTATGCTTTGAGAGAAGGTGCTTATTATACATTGTGGGCTGAAAAATGTTACATTCCATTGATTATTAGTGAAATGGCTATTTTATATCAGGTAATATTTATATTACTGTTCAGCATGTATTATCTACTTTCAAGTGTAACCCTCGAAGCAAGTTTTTGGCCCCTCAGAGGCGCCCCCCCCCAATTAAAAATACAGTAACAGTTATACAAAATTCATTTAGCTTTGAGTTCACATGCCACTCACAGAAAATTTAATTTAATTCATCACATTAATACTGCCAATATATTATATTTTAATCAAAACCATTAGTCATTTTTGTGAAAACAAAAACTGAGAATTTTTCTACATAAAATGTGGTTTGGAGAGGGGAAACTTTTTTGAAAATCTTCCCGTGGCATGTTAAACTGGCATCTTTAGGTGTTAAATTGGGTATTTATCCCACTTTTCTTTTTTAAGTTATGCTGTTCACTGACAGACACACACATGGACAAAAAGAGAGAAAACAAAATGAATAACCAACTGCAAAGAAATAGGAATTAAAACCTATGTTGGTTTAATCTTTGCCCTAAATTGTGCATTTGTACACAAAATAGGATAAAATATATAGAGATTGGCTGCTGGACCTCCACCCTTACTTTTTGAGGTTACTAGGAGGTGGTGGGGAAGGTTAACATTGCCAACATACAGTAATAAATAGCTGAAGACAAATTCTTTAAACTATCGTAAGAATGAAATTATGTGATGCATATTAACTTTAAAACATTGAAATCCAGCTTTCTGGTTTTGTCATACAAGGTCTTCATTACACCACCATTTGAATATTACTTTTACATCATTATGCCAGTAACTGTTACTACTGGCAATACTGGGAACGACTTCTAGCATGGGATGTTAAACTGTCTGCCAGCACCAATCACCAGTCTCACTGCTAAGCATGCTTCCAAATCTAGCACCGTGTTGTAAGGACCACATGACATCAATTGCTTTTAGTGTTTGTGCAGTGAAGTTTGTGTGCTATTTTATGCACACAAGAATTCCAATTTTAGTGTCTATTATTATTATTATTATTATTATTATTATTATTATTATTATTATTATTATTATAATTATTATAATTATTATTATTATTATTTATTATTATTATTTATTATTATTATTATTAATAATAATAATAATAATAATAATAATAATAATAATAATAATAATAATAATAATAATAATAATAATAATAATATGGCTACTGGTTGATTAGAATCCACGGAATAAATCAGCTCCCATAAGAGCCAAAGCCATGAATTTATATTCAGGCTTTGTGAGTACTTTGAGAAGGAGCAGGACAATGGTGGACCCCTTCTACCTGTTACCAAACGGTGGTTATAAACTCTACCACATTGAAGGTGGGAAAAACCACCATGAAGAGCATGACAAAGGAAAAATCCCCAGTTGATTTTAATACGCAGCCTGCAGTTCTGCATACTCCAGGAAAGCTAAGGCCATGATGCATTTCAAAAGGATGCAATTAGACAGCATGTGTGTCATTACTTTATGAGAAAGGAATTTCCTATTCGTGAGAAGTTGCTGTGTTCACTGTAGGAAGCTGGCTTATTCACTGGTATAAAAACCAACCAAGTAAAGTGCTGAAAGTACTTGGTTTTCATTTTAAGAAATTATCTGTGAGGAAAGCTGTGATGGAAAGAAGTGACATTCTTGCATGACAAGTTGTTGCAGGAAATTCTAAAAACCAGTCCCGAAAAGGTGGTATGGCTGATAAAATGTGAGTAAATGCAGAACACACTAAGACAAAGGCATGAACAGATGATACTCTGGCAGGGACAATGAAACTGCCAATTGGGAAAGGAAGTAGACTGATTCTGCTTCATGCTAGTGGTGTATACAATTTTGTTCCAGGGGCAATGCTCTTAATCAAATCAAAGAGACTCGTGATTATCAAGAAGAAATGTATGGAAACACATTCAAGAGCTGGTTTCAAGAATCTCTTCTGCCAAACATCGGTGCAAACTCCATTATTGTTATGGACAATGCACCATACTACTTGGTGCAATTAGTATAAAGCACCAACAACGAGCAACAGGAAAAAGTCATTCTGCAGTGCATGGAGAAGAACAATATACCTACTTGGAGTGTCTGCAGAAATGATGAAAGCAGAACTCGTGCAAATCTTAAAATGGTACAAGTCATGAGATGACACCCTTGCTGCTGCTCATGGTCACACTGTCATCACTTCATCAGGCTTCCTCCCTACCACTGTCATTTCAATGCAAGTGAATTAATTTGGGCCAAGTAAAAGACTATGTTGCACAACATAACACATGTTCCATACTGCTGATGTTGAACTACTAGTGCAGCAAGGAATTCAACAAGTGATAGTGGATAAGTGGAAAAGTGTCGTGGATCATCTAGAAACTTCTGAGACAAGCAAAGGGCAGCTCACCGCATGGTGGAAACACATGTCAAGGAGCTGATACGAGGCATGTTTTAAAGTAAGCACTGATAATTTTTTAAAAAAATAACAGAACATTATTTTCCTAATACATTAGTATCATTCATTACCTGACACTGCTTCGCCACATAGTCACTGCTATTATTCAGGCACGTGTCATAATGGAAACCAGTTGCTATGTCCAGTTCTTTTTGCATTGTAAAATAACCAGTGTGTACAAAGTTTTAATGGAGAAGCTCTTAGTTTGGCCACATTTTCGACCATTTGAATAATAATCATAGCAAACATTCTTTGCTTACAATTAAGAGTGCTATAAGTTTGACGCTGCCTGTAATGAAAATCAAACCTGCACTTCTTGTTTCACAACATCGTCATTGAAATGTTTCCCGCCAAGGAATTTCTTCAGATGAAGAAACAAATGAAAATTGATTGGTGCCAAATCCGAATGTAGGGAGGGTGGTCAAATTGTTCCCAAGCAAATGATGCAATCAGATCTTTAGTTTGTTTGTGTGTGGACAGGCATTGTCCCTCATTATTGTTTCTTCATAAACCTCACACAACTGGTGATGAATATTTGCTGGCATAACATTTCTTGCATACAACAAATCACTGATCTGACTTCACAGCTGGTAGATCGTTCAATCGTTTTGAACATTTTGAAATGCTCTAACAGCAGAAAAACTCAAAGTGACGATTACTCAAACTGCGTCTGGCTTCCTAATGAATGGAGGAAGTGATCAAGCATGCTCAAAATTGCAACTGCAGCGCTGCAATGGCAAAATATTAAAATGGTACTTACTTTTAAAACATGCCCCATAATTTCATTCAAACAAGATGACAAAAACGACTCTAGCAATGAAACCGAAGAAATTGATATTTAAGAGGGTTGCAGAATTTTTCCACTTGATTAAAATGTGAGTTAATAGACAATTTCAACCAACATAACTTTTACTTTTTTTGGTAAATGGTATAACAATTGTATCCATATCCAGCTATTCTGCAATCATGTATATATGCATTGTCTACATACATTTAAGAAGTAGGAACACGATATGTGAAATATTTAAACTATGTATGTTCCTCTGCTTGATATTCCTGCTAAATAACTGGCAACGCCAGTTTCCCGCTCTCGAAAAATGTCACGGCCAGAGAACGGCCAGCCAGATTAATGACTCACATTAATAATTGAACAAAATTTGCATTTCATTATGAAGTGGTCTTTAAAGCAGGATATAATATTACATCTCACTTATAGCACTCTTAATTTTAAGCAAAGAATGTTTGCTATGCTTATTATTCAAATGGTTGAAAATGTGGCCAAACTAAGAGCTTCTCCATCAAACCTTTGTATATGCTGGTTATTTACAATGCAAAAAGAACTGGACACAGCAACTGAAGTGTTATGCAGTCATGTCTGTGAAACCGTACCAGTAGACAGAAGAACATCCTAGAAGCGGTACATAAACTGTGCAGCAAGAAGCTGCATAGAATGGGACTGAAAGGTGTGCAGAGTAACTTTCAATGGAGACAACTCTAATTTTTCATTACAAAAAGCATGTAACATAACGGGAAATAGCACAAATTGTTAATCTTAGCAAATTACAGCATGTAACATCATTCACCAACATAAATATGAAGATAGAATTGAATCATGAGCTAAACCAGGGTGAGCAAAAATTCTTTCCAATAGGGAAGAGTCCTATATAATGAGGAAAGTAATAAAGAATTCCCAATTAAGTACTCTTAACGATTTTTGCTGAAATTCAGAAAGAACTATGGCTGACAGCCCTAAAATAATAAGTAAAGTGATAAGCAAAAATGATTTTAATGGCCACATAGCCAGAAAAAAAGCCATGCATCTCTTCCAAAAATAAAAGGAAAACAATCCAGTCTACAAAGGAATTTATTAACAAGAGTACCCATTGGTGCGACCAAGTCATTTTCTGTGATGGAAGTGAATACAATCTTGCTGGCAAGGTGATTATGTGGAGAAAATCAAATATGGAGTTGGAAGCAAGCGCATATTCAGGGGGGAGGGCTCCCACAGGTCCGGACCCCCCCAAACTCTTGCTTTTTTATGCACACAAAAATAAAATAGGTGAAAAGCTAAGGCATAGTGTAAAAGTCATATGATACATATTTACATCAAAGCTGATGTAAACTGAGCAAGGTCATCTTGCAAGACAGTAAATTTTTCTATTCAAGGCATTCAATACCAAGATATCTGTACTCAGCTATTGACAGCACTAGTATTTTAAGTATTCTGAAGCATTGCATCAGCGTCGTTTTGTATTGCCATGAATTATCACGTGCTTCTTCAGTTTCATTTAGTTATTGTAGTTATTGTGTGTTTACTGTCTTAAATTATAAAGGATTGAAAATGAAGTGCCAGTTGTCTTTAGGACAATTGCTAGATATTTTTAAACCATCAAGTTTTAAAAAGGTTGAAAACAACCAAAATGTTGGCGTTTCCATTACTCAAGATTCTACAGATAAGAAAAGCTGCTCTTTGTGTGTCAATAAGGCTAACATTGTTGCTGGCGAGGACAGCTTTATCTCTGATTTCAAAGAGGTTCACAGAGAAACAGATGTCATAAGTAGTAATGATGTCGATCATATTGCAGATTGCTTATTTCATACCAAGAACTGCCCTTCAACTGAAAGCTTCAGAGAGTTTAGGAGTAAAATTATATGCAATAAAGTTAATGCCAGAGAGGATGATTATGTTTTCCCAGTTGCAGCACTAGAGAAGAAAAATCTGCACTTTCAAGTTAAATGGCTGAGAACATATAAGTGGATTGCTTATTCAAAAATGTAAAACAGGACGTTTTGTAAATATTGTGTGGCATTAGGTATGGAAACCATAGGGAATGGATCCGACGCAAAAATGTATCTTTAGTTTCTAAACCATTCGATAAATGGAAAAATGCTATTGTAAAGTTTGAAAGCCATGCCAATATGCACTACTATAAAACATACTCAGCTGTAGACATTTTTCAAGTATTGTTTCTATGAAATTGGAAAAAATGGCATCTCAGAGAGAGAAACAGATTCAGTAGAACAGGGCAGTAGAATAAAGTGACCATTCGTTCCTAATTTTCAGGGACAGTACCTGAAATAATACCAATGTCCTGGGCTATATCTGTTCCCGATTTCATAATTTAATATACCGAATATAATATTAATAATAATAATAGTATGAATTGAATTTTTACTAATGCCGATATTCATGAAGCTAATTTTCCTGAGGTTGGCATAAATTATTGTATAAGACCTAGAGCAGAGGTAGCCATTATCATCCGGCCAGTCCTCAAAAATGGTCAATGAACACAACCTATTAGTAAATACTGATTAGCACTATTATAGTCAGTGTGTCAGCTGTCTTGGTGTATGCCAGTTTAGTTTGTATGTGAAGTCTGAGAGAGAAATTAGAACATTGCAGAATGTTTTTTCAAGAAAACCTGTAATTTCAATGATTTGTTATAAGCAGAATTTCCATATATTATACAAGTTAATTCAGAAGATGGAACACTAGTGAAATGTACCATGTGTAGTCCAAACTTTTCAATAGGTAGTCGTGGGAGGACATCAATAACTAATCATCTAAATGAAAAGACTGTGCTACTAAGTAAATCTCAGTCGGGAAGTGTATCGAATTACTTTCGTAAACTAGAACCGTCTAAATGAATACAACTTGGCTCTTTATGAAGGAACGAATGCATATCACACTGTACTTCACAACTATAACTTTCGTAGTATAGATTGTATGACAACACTATAGAAAAAATTTGCAACGAAACAACTTAGCTGCGCAAGAACAAAGTGTGAATCCATAATTACCCATGTTTTTGCCTCATGGAGTATCGATGAACTAAAATGATCTTAAATATGTCAACTGTGTATCTGTTGTCTTACAATACATCTAACCATAAATTTGTAAAGCTACTCCCTATTTTGGTGCATTATTATCAAGATTATCACTTACAAATCCAAATTGAGAACAAACTTATTACTTTTGGTGAAATCCCAGGAGAAACTTCCAATGTAATATCTGAACAAGTATTAAAGCAATTGATAGTTTTGACTTAGGCAAAAAGGTGGTAGGACTATCAGCAGAGAATATGAACTCTAACTTCAGAGGGTTGCTGAGAAAGGGTAAAAACTAAAATTAAGTCTGAGTTGAACAGAAAATATTGTAGCGGACCAGGAAGAGCTTTGAGAATTGCACATATTGCACAAAACAGCGTTTGATTCTATGCCTATAGATATCGAAGTGCTTGTTACGAAAACATCTATACGGTATGTATCGAACGTTTGAAAGATTTCTGCGATTTCATTGGACAAGAGTTCAAGCTTGGTTATGCTAATTTAAGCTGGTTGTCATTACTTCCAGACTTGGAAAGAATATTGAAACTGTATCCATCACTGAAATCCTTCTTCATGTCAGAATCACAGTGCCCTAAAATACTGAAAGAGTTCTTCAAAAACAGTGAGACTGAGGTATGGCTTAGCTTTGCTCATTCTTATGCTGCACTCTTCCATGAAACAATTAAAGTGATTGTAGGCAATGACAAATGCGCAAAAGAATCCACACTAGCTGTGCAAAATCTCTTAATAAAATTACAATCTGGACTTGATGAACGGTTTATTCCGCACATGGTAAAGAATTTGCTAACTGATCTAGTAGAAAATTGTGAAATGAAAATGGAAAGTTATTTCAAAATATCTAAAAAATTTTATGTCACTGCTTCATCTTATTTGCATTCTTGGAATAAGCACAATGAGGATTTGTTATATTTAGGCTGCCTTCTGTTGGATAATGTGCCCTTAAGGGAAAATGTTGATAATGCTGTTGAACAGATATTATCGCAGTTGAGAAATTGTAATTGTCAATCGTGATGAACTATTTGATGAATTTTAGTTATTGCAGAGTTATGTATTGAAAAAAGAATGGGAATGGTCAGAGAGAAGTCACCTGGCAGAAAATGAAGTGAAGTGCTCATGCACTTGAAAGAAAATAATATGCCCCAAGACAATCTGAAGACAATTATTGAACTTTTTATGTGCTTACCTGGCAGTAATGCATCTGTAGAAAGCGTACTTTCGACTATGAATAATGTCTGGTCGGAAGAGAAATCTCGGATTAATGTGAGCACAGTGCAAGCTATTTTAACAGGGAAAACCAACATTAACTTATTGTGTGAAGCACTTAGTGAAAAGCTTGCTTCAAACCCTGGAATCCTAAAGAAAATACACTCTTCAGAAAAGTTCCACACCACTGCGACAAGCTCTTCAGTGTAAATAAGGTACACAAAAAAATTATATTATTCCAATTCAGATTTCAGAGTTTATATTATTCTCAAAATTTGAATACATCAGTGCATTACATACGTAAAGTACTTTCTGTAATGCTCATGAACACAAATATGACGAAACCGACACTTGGAGCTTAGGAGGATGAGACTTCGATGAAGTACTGTTATCATTATTTTTTTTTATTATTTTTTATTTTATTTTAAGATAAGACTATTTTCTGCAAGGATATAACCTACAGCGTTTTTAGAAAATGCTACCCCCAAAAACATAGAAAAAAATATGGTCATCTTATCATAGAAACAATATTTTATGGAGAGCAAGAACTCCTACTGCAACATTACAAGGATAGTGGTCCTATTTCATTAGTAAAGGCTGTAATGAAGGATTGGGAATTCCGAGCTTTGCTACGATACAGAGTAAATGGAAGTGACACAGTGTTAAGGGACCATTTAATGAAGAGCCCAAAAAATGCACTGTTCCAACATACAAAATGAAGTTTTGGTAAGTGATACCTCTGCTGAAGGTTTAACTTCAGTAATGCTTGATCAATGAGACAAACTTGGTTTTGATATGAATAAACTTACACACAAAGCTTATGATGGAGCCAATAATATGAGCGGAAAATTTAGTGGTGTTCAGTCAAGATTGAAATAACTGTATCTGATCCAAAGGCAATGTATGCCCACTGTGCAATTTATCCACTGAATCTAGCTCTTTCTTCTGCTATATTGCTAAGTAGTGTTAGAAACTGCCTTGGTACAATAAATGAAATTTGCAAACTGTTTCAAAACAACACCCATGGTGCTGAAATACTAAGGAAAATACTAAGGAGTATGTACCTGAAAGCAAGAAGTTCAGATTAATTGCAAGTTGTGAAACACGTTTTGTTGAAAGACATGATTCCATAAGTGTATTTGTAGAACTTTTGGTCTCCATTATTCTAACCCTGGTGAAATAATCAGAATCTGAATGATCTATTTCTTTAAAGAGCATAGGCTTTCATGGCTGGTATCACTTAGGTGATAAAAGTTTTCCGGGCTCTATGGCTGTGGTCTTATGGCTGGGCTTTCTGCAATATCTTAGAAGTTTCACGACATATCTCTGCCGCAGTGGCTATTGAAGTTCTCTTATGCTAACTTCAACATTTGCAATGATTTTTCAACTGAAACCACAACCATAGAGCCCGGAAAACTTTTACCGCCTGATCTATTTCTTCTCATGCAAGCTCCCCTCTAGCTACAGTAGAAAGTAGCACTTTCTTTGTGCTTTGTTTGATAGTGAAAAGCTCCTAAGTTACACATTGCCACTATCAAAATATTTACACAGCCCTGAGCATGATTTGGTTTCTTCTCCTGCTTGTGCTAAGGAAATCACTGAAAACTGCAGTGTCTGTGGGAAAACTCAGTAAATGCCTTCAGTCACATATTTCAGAGTGTATCATTTAAATATCAAGTAATATTCAATTCAGAGATAGTAGTCCCGAGAATCACAAAGCGAGCAAACTATCCACATGAAAAGGCACAGGAAAACTTCTGCAGGTGTGTTTGCATTCCTTTTGTTGACTGTTTAATCACTAGGCCTACGAAGCAGGTTCCTTGATAACCTGACATTCTGAATTCCTTAGCAATGCTTCTCCAGAGCATGATATTAAACTTGAAAATGTATCCTTATACTGCAACAATGAGGCATTTGGGTCAGCTTTGAAAGCAGAATATCTAATGTGTGTCAAAAATGGAAAAAAGACAATCAATCTGTCCATCTACAAGTCTTTGTGTATCAAAAATACTTGATGAATACAATGTTGTTTTCTTTCCAAACATCCACAAATTGCTGAAAATATTAGCCACACTACCAGTATCTACTGCAAGTACTGAAAGATCATTATCGACCATGAAGGGAGTGAAAACTTATCTGAGGAATAAGACTAGAAATAAGCATCTTGGCAGCATAGCTCCTCTATCAGCTCATCATGATATGTATCTCCTAACGAACTTCTCAACATTGTGGCCCCAAAACCAAGAAAAATTGGACTTTTTCTATAATGCCACAATAATTAAACTATCTACAAGGCCAAAATTGCTATTATTATAATTTAGTTGTGTCAAACAACGACTGTGATAATTATTTTATTCTAATAGTATAATTTTTAACTGGGTTAAAAGAAATTGCAAAACATGGTTCTGCAACTCTATTTACAAGAAAGATTGATGAATGCAGTTTACCTTTTTTCAAACATTCTACAAATATTGGCAATATGATCAATATTAAGCAATATAATTTTCTACAATCAAGAATGAAAAACGTATATGAAGAATAACACTTGAATTAAATAAATAGCTGGTAGCTTTTCTATCAGTTCCGTGTGATTGCAGTTGTGTAACAAGGAAGGATTTATTTTCTTTTGTATTGCCAGGTAGGTAAGAAGGTCCAGGGCAGGTAAGTCACTTTTAAAACTGTCTGTGTATCCTTTAGCTCCCCTTTTTGTTAAAAATATTTTAAGATTGAATGGACCCCCCATCCACCTCAAAATATATTTCTGCATATGCCGCTGGCTGAAAGAATGTAATTTGCAAGGTACAGTGAAACATGGTGGATGGTGGCTGTACGTCCTCTAATGAAATAGGAAAGCTGGCATTCTTAAACACCACCCCTACCTTCAAATACTAAAACAGAATTTGAGGCAAGAGTGCAGAAATGATGGGTGTTTCATATAACTTTTTGTTTTACCAAGATAAAACAAAACATACTTCCAAAGTTGTACAGCTGTGGTTACTTCACAACTGTCTTCATAATACTGCATCCTCTACCTCACTCTCCGGATCTTAATCTTATACAGCAAGTATGGGATAAACTGTGGAAGGCCAGGCAGAAAACCCCCATCAAAATGTAACATCACTTGAAGAAGGGTTTGCAAAAGAAATGGACTAAACTAAACTTCTAACAAAATTGGAAAAGGAGAAAGTTGTGTGTCCCTGTTCCAACAAGGGCAATAAAGACATATGAAATAAGTTCTTCTACAGGCTCAGCAACTACTGCTGGAGGTGGAAACATCATCAATGATTGGGCTAGCAGAGCCACAAGGACTGTCCCAAGTGGTAGGCAGCAGTACATCCCTCTTAAGAGGGTTATCAGAAATTGTTATATCACTGACCCCAACACCATGAATTAAAGGTTACTCTAGTGATAGAATGTGACGTTCAGCTCATCAGGCTTGGTTAGTTGAGAAAGAATACGTTAAGATAGCAGTATGAATTGAACTTGTATCAATAGCATCTGGATTTGAACTGTTAACTAACACATTTTCAATTATCTTCAGAGATGTGGGATTTGAAGTGAAAGATGTCAAACTACTTAATAAAAACAAGGTTGCATATTTAGGGCAAGAAGAAGGTAGAACAATGGATGATGAAGTATCAACTGATCAAATACCAGTTTTTGGAGCAATTACCCTCCTATGTATGGATAAACAATTTTCAACTGGATTTTGAAGTGATTACATCAGAAACAGATTGACTGCTATAAATGGAATTGTTGGGCAGCCGAACTTTATTGAGGAAAACCAGTTCAATCATGACACATTAAGCAGGACTCGTGCAGTTTTACAAGCATTTGACAGACTAAGAGTTGAAATTTATCAATGGATGAGATAAGTCGTATCATCATCAACCAGAAGAGGATTTGTTCATGCCACCATCAGAATGGCTTATGGGTTGCTTAAAGGCTCTGGACAAACTCATATACAATTGATAACATCCCAGCTTTCTCAAGTATGACATGTTCAATGTTCCTGAATGCTGCTCACAATGGAGCCAAATGAACAAACCAACTTAACTGAAAAACTTTGTTCACAGCAAATAGGTTGCAAGAGGTAATAAAAAGGATAGGGAGAGCTACAAAGTATTGAGGCTTACTTTCCTTTACTGATAATTCATGTCCAATTATTTTTGACAGCAAAAATACTACTCTTTTTGTTTTAATATTATTTAATTTTATATATGAAATAACATTATTTTATTACAAGAATGAAACATTGAGTTGTGCAATGTTAGTGGTTTAAATAAAGAAATACTTCAAATATTGATTTTTATTTTTAAAGTTAGTTTTCTGCCTTGTCCGATTATTTATGGTGTCACTGTATGAGATTGTGAACCTATATGGCTGATATTAATAATGTTGATTGAAATCAACTGCCAAAATCTAAAATAAACTTACCTACTTTTAACCACGTAAAGAGTTATGCAAATATATTTTGTATTTGGCATTAGTACCAGGATATAAAAGTCAAGGACATATAATTTCGGTAGGTACTGTTAAGGTAGGGGGGGAACAAATGTACCTACTTACTTTTGACAGAATAATCGCACGTTGCGGAGCTCGCACTTCCACGTGAACATTTCTTTCCATCGATGGCATAAATTCTCCGTTTATGGGATCGTACAGCTCCACATTACAGTTCACTGTACAGTAAACATCGGTACATTATTTAAAAATAAAATAAACGATGGATGCAAACCAACTAAATAGAACGTTTATTTTGAAGACATACCTACAACCTTTGTTTCATCTGGAATTTCTTCTATGAAGCATTTTGTTTCCGTTTCATTGATGTAAAAATACAACGCGGATGATAACTGAATAAAATATAATACAATAAGCAATCTTAAAGTTTTTGAGAACGCCAACATATTTAAACCTTTATTATAACCAGAAGTAACAGGTCAACAAACGTCACATAAGGAAAAAGTTGTAAAATCTACAGCATAAACACACGTATCTGAGGAAAACCATGTGGTGGCATTGACAGTGACAGCAAAACAACTGTTTAGATTCATCCAACTAGCTTTTGCCAGTGCAGTCGTGTTTTGCGTTGTGATTGGTTGGCTGAAGCCAAAAGATAAACACAACATACACATTATTTAAAAAAAAAAAAAAAAAGGATTTTTTTTTAAATGTTGACGCCGGCCGTGAAAGCTTATGTATGTATACAACTAAGCACATGTTTTTCGCAACTCACGTGCAACATAGTGTAAATTTGAGTTGTTAGCGACTGTTTTATGCAGGTTTCTAAGTTGGGGTGAGGGTTAATTTGTTTCCACCAAAAATAGGTTGTTGGATTCGTTTGTGTCTAATGGTTTTTGGGAAAAAATTTCTTTAAAATTAACAGTAATAAAAAAGTGCTAATATGTGGCTGATGATGATGAGATGGGGGTTAAGGGCGCTAAACATCAAGGTCATAAGCGCCCTTACAACGTATAAAATTTAGAATCCAAAAAATAAATTACGGGACACAAACCCGCTTAGTCTAAAACCTTAAAAAAAAAAAAAAAAAAAAAAAAACAGCAAATTCTAAACACCACCACTAAAATCATGGTAAATAAAGCAATACAAGCGTAAAACAACGTGTCAAGAACTGCAGAACGCAAGGGACAAGAGCACCATATGTCCGCCGGTGAGAAGAGCTCACATTAAAACAGACAACATAAAATTACAAAACTAATGACGCTCAGCACATCAAATGCGCCGACTAAAACCACTGTCACTGATAAAACATAAAAGACATTCTACAGCAAGGGTGGCGAAAACGACTTCCTTCCGCGAGTCACCAAATAAGCAACACGCACTGCATCACTCACAGCACGTGTAAAACAAAGGGACGGTTGCAGAGAGGGAACGGCGCCTGCGAGTCAAAATAACTCGCGAAGCCCTTTTTCGCCACCTCTGTTCTACAGCATGCGTGTCGTCTGCCAAAACGTTGGCTGTGCCAACAGCCAAAGACACACGAACGCGCAATGGAGCTAAAACTTGACACTCAGCTAAAATATGATGCACCGTTAAGGGCGCATCGCCTGCTCACAGAGCGGTGCGAGGTCACCACTGAGCAGGTGTCTATGACTAAAAAGGCAATGTCCGATACGTAAACGAGCTAAAGTTACCTATTTCCGAGAACGAGAAGAGGTACCCCAAACTAACGCGAGAGGTTTAACCTCCCGCAACTTGTTCCCCCGGAGGGCCGTCCACTCATCGAGCCAACGCGAGAGGATGCGGTGACGTAAAATAACATACAAATCTGTGGAGGGAACAACAGAGGTAAAACATCTGGGCGATAAAATTGCCGATTTGGCAGCGGCGTCGGCAGACTCGTTCCCTGAGATGCCTACATCACCTGGAATTCACATGGAGACGCTGATGCCAGAAGTACCAAGCGAGTGGAGCAGGTCATTAATGCGCTGTACGAGCGGGAGGTAGGTGTACAGTACGCAAATATCCTGAGGAGCACTCAGAAAGTCAGCACAAACACCACAATGCCGTAAGTCGTACCGCTGAAAACGAATGTTCAAAAGGGATTGATAAATACTAAAACCTTCGGCGGTAAGAATTGAACATTGCCACGGTAAACGAAAGGTAAAACTATTATGACCAATAAAGGCACACCCTACTCCAAGATCAGTCTTAGACCCATCAGTATATATAGAATGAAATTTCCCGAATTGCGCCTGAAGTCCTAAAAAGGCTGAACTAACGACTGAAGTGTAGGAATAGTATCCAGTCGGCTTTTTCGGAATTGCCAGGTAGGTGCTCTGTGGTGAGACAGAAAGAAACGATGCAAGGGTAAAGGTCGCTGGAGTAGGTGTCAGCGACGACGTTCCACTGCAGAGGACAAGCAAGGTCAGGGTGGCCATGGATAAAAGGGATAAACTTCTTACTTAGAAGGGCGGCTCAAAATAACCTTCTGCTTAACCTTGGGGCTCGGGCTTTTGTTATGGAGTTGGCCAGCCTCCATAGGCTCCTCGAAGGGCTTCCCCACGCGCTTAGCGCTAGAAACCGATTCAAGCGCCGAGAATCGCTTCTGGGTTGCAACAGGTGAAGGGTGCCGCTGGGCGCGGCTTGTCCATGGGGCGTCCTGGGACTGCGACCTCCGAGGAGAAGGTGAACTTTTCTTACTGCGTGCACTTGGGGGTTCTTTAAGAAAATCTTCCTTACGAAGTTTCTGCTTGGATTTCTTCTCAGTAACTTGAGGCTTCAGTACCTTAGGACCAGCTTTAGGTTGCTTAATAAGGATGCCAGAGATGGACGGCCGGATGGTAGTTGCGGTCATGGTCCAGGTCTGAGTGTCGGCATCCTTCGGGTGTACCGGCGAGGCAACAACAGAACTGAATGAACCAGATTGCAGGAGCGCAAGTTTGCGCGTATGGTAGCGCCTCCGGGGTTCAGCGAAGGAAGAGTTTTTCCTTTACCCGGATCGCCTTCTCGTCTAAGTACCGCGGCCAGTCAGCAAAAGACGCAGAATGAGACCCTTTGCCATTTACGCAGACGAGGGGTGATGAACAGGTACCATCGTGTTAGGGCTGACTACATGAGGCACAGATGGAAACAGCACTCTTACAAGAGACTTGCGTATGCATAAAACGCTGGCATTTGAAACAACGCAGAGATCTGGGAATATAGTGCCTCAACGCAATGCCTTCGCATCCTGCTGAAATACTCGTGGGCAGATCGACGCCATTGAAAGTTAGAAACAAGGCACGAGTAGGTACCAACACTCCGTCGCGTTTAGCCTGCACTCAATGAACCGCTGTTACCTTTTAATCGGAAAGATATTCGATTGGTTCATCGTCCGACATACCATCGAGGCTAAGGGTGGTGACGACGCCTCAACAGGAATTCAAGGTGCGGTGCTTCTGAACACGGATGAGATAACCGTGGAGAAGCGTGGCGCGCAACAAGGTCTTACTTTGTTGATCGGACTTGCTTTGAACTAACAATGAATAGTTTCGAAGTCGAGTGCAGGAATGGACCGAACCAGCAATAGAATAAATGCCCTTCTGGATAATAAAAGGATTCACCTCAAAAGACTGTCCTTCCTGTGTTTGGGTAATGACAAAGTAACAACCAGATGTCGGTGGTGTTACTTCTGTTACAAATACTTTGCGGCGCTTGTTTGAAGTAATGGAGAAAGAGGGCTCCATAGCGAAAGCAATCCTTCACCATTGCAACCGTCTCCGACCTCGGGCATGGACTTCCCCGGCGTTACCCCGACTTGGTGAGTGGCCTATCCATACCAGTCTCACACCTCCCAGAACATAGACAGAGGAACCCAATGGCCGTGGGAGTCAGCAGCTCATGCAATGGCCTCCGCGGGACTGCAGTTGAACAGCGGATACCAACACACATACATGACGACCCCGGGTGGTGGGAATGACGTCATTACCCACTCCACCCAGCTGCGCGGGTATCCGTCAGGCCGTGTCCACGGAGGATTAAAATAAATAAAATCCGAAAAGAAACCAAAAGGGTGTGGGCGTTTCGCACGCAAGGTAGGTCGGCGAGGAAGGAAAAGAGATGTGTGAATGGGCGAGGTGCGAAATGTTCGTAAATAAACACTAGACAAGAAACGATGGCGAGGGGCGGCATGGAATGAAATGTGCAGAACGCATGAGACCCTAGCTTGCGTTCCCGGTCACGAGGACGAACCCACCTCGACCGGATGAGGATGAAGGGATGACAATGGCGATGAGTGGCTCGGGACCCCGGGTGCGCCAAACCCATACTCACACGAAGTGAGCCCCTGGGGGAAGGGTGTACTTAAAACACGTGCATTTATTTTTAAAGTGCGATAATCAGGCTTTAACGTGGGTGTTCGCCCTTCCAAGGAAGACAGGTCGTCTTGCCGGTTGGGGTGCCCGGATAGGAGCCTTTAAGTTTACTCCTTCCTTTATCAGAAGTTCGGAAAATAGTATTACGGTTGCTCTTACCCGAGTATTTTCCGAACCTACTGAGGAGTGTTTATTTAAAGACCTTGGATGCTCCTACTGCGGATACTCAGATTGAGACCTCATTTTCGGCATTTCCTGAAATGTTTGTCAGTACACCTGAGCTTCAACTTTCCGATTTTGGGTTGGCATCATTCATTCAACAACTTAAATCGGGAGTTTCACTGCATGACTATAAGATTCATGACGGTGTTTTGATGGGAAGAGCTAGTGTTGATCAGCGTTATAAAGTCCTAGTTCCAAAGGCGGCTATTCCCATGATTCTCCTTTTGGGGGTCATTTAGGCTTTGCCAAAACTAGAAATGAATTCAACAGTTTATGTGGCGGGGCATGGATCTCGATATAAGAAAGCATGTTAAGGCTTGCCGCATTTGCACCTTGTCTAAAACAGCCCAGGCTACAAATTGGGGATATTTGGCATCGGAGGTTCCCTCCGCGCCAATGGAGAAACTGTTTGTAGATTTTATCGGAGCGTTCCCTCGTTCTATTCAGGGAAATATTTATGCATTGGTGGTTACAGATGCCTCCTCCAAGTTCGTATGGATTTCACCTCTGACTGCTCCTACTGCGCACCTCGCTATTCGGGAGCTTGGTACAATCTTTGGATCGCTTGGTACTCAATATCTGGTCTCTGATAACGATTCACAATTTAAATCGTGTCTCTTTCGTTCCTTTTGTTTTGATTGGGGTATTACATATTTTACCACTACCCCTTATTATCCTAACCCCTCATTAGCAGAGCGGGTCAACCATAACCTTAAGTCCGCTTTAATTGCTTATCATCACCAACAGCACAACTGCTGGAATAAATACTTGAAGCAACTTCAGTTTGCTTTCAATTCAGCGAGACATGTGGTTCATAAGACGTCGCCGTTTTCATTGTTATTTGCTTACCAACCTTCGTCTCCCTTAGCAAATTTGTGGGCATTTAATGATTTATTACCGGCAGATAATTCTCCGCATATCATTCGTGCTAACTGGAAGGACGCCTTGAATAATTTGCGTAGAGGCCATTCTATGAGAAAGCGTCGATATGATTCGGCCCGTAAATCCTCCCCATTCAAAGTATGAGATCTTGTTATGTGCCGAAACTATCCGTAGTCCTCGAAGGCAGATGCGTTTGCCGCAAAGTTACCTCCTCGCTATCTTGGCCCTTTTAAAATTCTCAGAATTTATAAGGGGGTGTCTGTTCTTTTGCAAGAACTGTCTTCTTCCTGCAGGCGCCGCGCTCATCTGTCAAACCTTAAATTGTATCACTCGAATGTTGTGATGATAATCAGATGCGGTTTAAGGGCGCTAAACAGCTAAGGTCATCAGCGCCCTTACAAAGTATAGAAGTTACAGTCCAAAAATAAACGTCTGATAAAAAACCGCATAATTAAAAAACGGGACACAAACCCGCCATGTCCAAAAGGTATAAACCAAAACATTAAATTCCAAAAACGAACACACTAAAACCATGGTCAATAAAAGAGTAAAACAACGTGTCAAGAACTGTAGAATGCCAGGGACACGAGCGCCAGATGTCCACTGGGGAGGAGATGCCCCATTAAAAAGACAAGATAAAATCACAGTCAAAAGACGCTCAGCGTATCAAATGCGTCTGGTAAATCCGATGTCACTGATAAAACGTAAAAGACACTCTACAGCACGCGCGTCGTCTGCCAAAACGTTGGCTAGGCCAACAGGCAGACCAACACGAACGCGCAACGGAGCTAAAACTTGACACTCTGCTAAAATGTGACGCACCGTTAAGGGCGCATCACACTGCTCACAGAGTGGTGCGGGGTCACCACTGAGCAGGTATCTATGGCTAAAAAGGCAATGTCCGTTCGTAAGCGAGCTAAAATTACCTCTTCCCGACGAGAAGAGGTACCCCAGATTAACGGGAAAGGTTTAACCTCCCGCAACTTGTTCCCCCTAAGAGCCGCCCACTCATCGATCCAGCGCGAGAGGATACGGTAACGTAAAATAACATAAAACTCTGAGGAAGGAACAACACAAGTAAAACATCTGGGTGATAAAATGGCCGATTTGGCAGCGGCGTCGGCAGACTCGTTGCCTGAGATACCCACATGACCTGGAATCCACACGAAGGAGACGCTGATGCCAGATGCACCAAGCAAATGGAGCAGGTCATGAATGCGCTGTACGAGCGGGTGGTAACTATACAGCGCGTTAATCTCTGAAAGGCACTCAGAGAGTCCGAAATAACAACACAGCGCCGTAAGACGTGCCGCTGAATGTATAAAACACATTGATATATACTAAAACGTTCGGCGGTATAAGTCGAACATTGTCCAGGTAAACGAAAAGTAAAACTCTCCGCACCAAAAACAACGGCACGTCGTACTCCAACATCAGTCTTAGACCCATCGGTATATATAAAATGACAGTCCCCGAACTGCGCCTGTAGTTCTAAAAAAGGCGGATCTAAGGACGGAAGCATGGGTCTCATTTATCGGCATCGACGTCAACCCAAGGTGACAGTGGGTCTCAGCGCGCGACCATGGAGGAAAACGCGTTTCCCCCGTGGAAGGGCCGGCGCTGGCGTAACGTCCAAATGCCAAAGGAGCAGTCGAAATCGAACCCCTGGAGGGAGCAATGCAGAGGAGCTAACTAAATATTGTCGATCAAGCGAATCCTCGTAAAATATCGCGAAGGAGGGGTCAGGCAAGCTGGAGAGTCGACAGGCATAGCTGCACAAAAGCATCTCACGCCTGAAGGCCAGCGGACGTTCTGCAGCTTCAGCATATAGGCTAGGTACAGGGCCGGTTGGAAAGGCCCCTGTAGCGACTCTTATGCCACGATGGTGAATGGCATTCAATCGACGTAATACACATGGACGCGCCGACGAATAGACAATGCACCCGTAATCAAGCTTGGATCGACCAAAGAGCGATAAAGTTGTAGAAGGACGGTCCGAATAGCTCCCCCAGGATGTGCCACTTAAAACACGTAAAAGATTAAGAGAACGGCCACACTTTGCTTTTAAAAACGAAATGTGCGAAATCCAGCTCAGTTTCCTATCAAAGATCAACCCCAAAAATTTCGCCTCGTCTGCAAACGGAAGTATCCCTGGCCCAAGATGGATAAATGGCGGAGGGAAAGCCTTCCGGCGCCAGAAATTGATACAAACGGATTTCTCGGCGGAGAAATTAAAGCCGTTGGCGTTACTCCAGGTGTAGAGACGGTCGATACAGCTCTAGAGACGGCGTTCGAGTAGACAGGTCCGACGTGAACTGCAATAAATGGCAAAATCGTCAACAAAAAGGGACGATGAAATGCCCGGTGGAATACAATCAACAATGGGGTTGATAGCAATCGCAAAAAAGTGTAACACTAAGTACAGAGCCCTGCGGTACTCCGTTCTCTTGAATAAAACGACTAGATAAAACCGAGCCCACACGTACACGAAAGACGCGGTTCGTCATAAACTCCTGAAGAAAATTGGGAAGACGACCGCGGAAATTCCATGCTTGGAGTGTACGTAAAATGCCGCCCCTCCAATAAGTGTCATAAGCTTTCTCCAGGTCAAAAAATACAGCCACCGTTTGACACTTTCTCAGAAATCCGTTCATAATATGCGTCGACAGAGACACCAGATGGTCGACGGTAGAGCGATGGCGACGAAACACACACTGAGCGTTCGCCAGAAATTTCTGAGACTCAAGCCACCATGTCAACCCCCGTTGATCATGCGCTCCATCACCTTGCAAACGTAACTGGTGAGGGAGATAGGGCGGTAGCTGGAAGGTAGTCGGCGATCCTTACCAGCCTTAAGTATAGGGATAATGGTGGCTTCGCGCCAAACGGAAGGAAAAAGGCCGTCCTGCCAAATACGATTATATACCCGTAAGAGAAAGCGCTTACTGTCGGCTGAAAGGTTCTTGAACAGCAGAACATGAATGCCATCCGGCCTAGGAGCGGAGTGCCTAGAGCAATGAAGAGCGTGCTCCAGCTCCCTCATTGTAAAAAGGGCATTATAACATTCCGTATTATCAGACCGAAAATAAAGGGTTGCGGAATCCAGCCGGTCTTTGATAGAGCGAAAGCCGGCGGAATAATGGTCTGAACTGGAAACCGCCTCAAAGGCAGCACCCAGAGTGTTAGCGATGGCAGCCGGATCCACTATGGTGGCATTGGAAACCTGAAGGCCAGAAACAGTACAATGCGACACTTTACCTGAGAAGCGACAAAGTTTATCCCAAACAGATAAAGGCGTAAAGCGATTAATAGACTCGACAAAACGAGTCCACGACGCCTTCTTGCTATCCTGAATGCGACGAGCCCTGGCGCGCGATTGTTTAAAAGTAACCAAATTATCAACTGCACCCTAAGTGCAGTTCTACGGGCACGAACGGCGTCCCGACAATCCTCGTTCTACCACGGAACAGGCGGTCGCCGAGGTTGAGAGGATGAACGGGGAATTGCGCGTTCGGTGGCAGAGAAAATCGTAGACGTAAGGTGCTGCACTAGTTGGTTAATGTCGGTGAAGGGCTGGTCGTCAAAATGCACGAGGCTGAAATACAAGCTTCAGTCGGCTTTTGTGAATATCCAGGTAGGTACTCTCGAATGCTGTACGTGGTGTGACAGAAGAGAAACGATGCAGGGGTAATGGTCGCTGGAGTAGGTGTCAGCGACGACGTTCCACTGAAGACGATTAGCAAGCTGGAGTGAGCAAACGGCAAGGTCCAAGTGAGAAAATGTACCGGAAGAATCATAAAGAAACGTAGGCTCACCTGTATTGAGTATAGAGAGATTGAACTGCTCAAAAATGTCGGAAAGAAAGAGTTCCCCTCGCACAAGCCCTTGGCGAACCCCACAGGGGGTGATGGGCATTAAATCTCCCAACAGCAGAAATGGTGTTGAGACAGCGGACAAGAGATCTCGAAGGTCCGCGTTAGCTAGGGGGGACGATGGAGGTGGATATACAGAGCAAACAGAAAAGAAAAAACCGCGTAACTGCAGTCTAATGGCAACAGCTTGAAAGTCGGACGTAAAAGTGAGACGTTGAAAATGAACGTCGTTACGCACTAACAACATGACACCTCCATGAGCAGGAGTACCCTCCTCCGGTTGAAGGTCGTAGCGAACCGGAGTATATCCTCGGAGATCAAAAGGATCATGAGGGCGAAGCTTAGTCTCCTGCAAACACACGACCATAGGCGAATGGGAACGCAATAAAACTTGCAGTTCCGCCCTATTCGATCGTACACCACGTACATTCCAGGTCAGGATAGCCATTACGAAAAACGGATAAACTGTCTACTTAGAAGGGCGGCTTAAAATTACTTTTTATTTAACCTTTGGGCTCGGGCTCTTGGTATGTAGTTGGTCAGGGAGGGCCCACGCACTCAGAGCCAGAAACCGATTCAAGCGCCGTGAAACGGCGATGGGTGAGGGGTGCCGTTGAGCGGGGCTGGTCCCAGGAGCTTCCTGGGACTGCGACCTCCGAGGAGAAGGTGAACTCTCCTGCTGTGAACACGCGGAGGGTAATTTAAAAAGTCTTCTCTTCGAAGTTTCTGCTTCGGTTTTTTCTCAGCGGCTTGTGACTTCATAGACTTTGGACCAGGTTTATAGGCCTTGGTATCTGTAGCTTTAATGGACGGCCGGATGGTAGTGGCGGTCAATGCAGTCATGGTCCAAGTTTGAGTCTCTACATCCTTCCGGGGTACTGGCGAGGCAACAACAGAACTGAATGTTCCCGATCGCAAGCGCGAAGGTTGGCGCGCATTGTCACGCCTCCGGGCTTCGGCGAAGGAGAGTTTCTCCTTTTCCCGGATCTCCTGGATCGCCTTCTCGTCCAAATACCGCGGAGTCGCCAAATGAAGCAGAATGTGACCCTTTGCAATTGACGCAGACGGGGGCTGTTGAACAGGCACCTTCGTGTGAGGGCTGGCTACATGTTGCACAGATGTTAACGGCACTCTTACACGAGACTTGCGTATGCCCAAAACGTTGGCATTTAAAACAACGCAGAGGTCTAGGAATATAAGGCACCACAGAAATCCGTTCGTATCCTACGGAAATGCTCATGGGCAGATCGACGCCATCAAATGTTAGAAACAGGGTACGAGTGGGTACCAATACGCCGTCGCGTTTGGCCTGCACTCGATGCACTTCGGTCACCTTTTGTTCGGAGAGATATTCGACCAGGTCCTCGTCCGATATACCATCGAGGGTATGCGTGGTAACGACGCCTCGACAGGAATTCAATGTGCGGTGCTTCTCAACACGGATGGGATAACCGTGGAGAAGCGTAGCGCGCAACAAGGTCTTAGTTTGCTGATCGGACTTCGAGTGTGCTAATAACGAGCCATTCCGTAGCCGAGTGCAGGATTGAACCGCACCAGCAATAGCATCGATGCCCTTCTGAATTATAAAAGGTTTCACCTTCTCAAAGTTTTGTCCTTCTTCTGTTCTTGAAATGACCAAGTAACAACCAGATGTCGGCGGTGCTACTTCTGTTACAATAGTTTTTCGGCGCTTGTTTGTATTAATGGAGAAAGGGTGCTCCATAGCGAAATAAATCCTCCACCATTGCAACCGTCTCCGACCTCGGGCTCGGAATTCCCGGGCGTTACCCCGGCTTGGGTGAGTGGCCTATCTATACCAGACTCACCCCAGGGTCACACCTCCCAGAACATAGACAGAGGGACCCAATCGCCGTCAGAAGTCAGCAGCTCATGCAATGGCCCCCCGCGGGACTGCAGTTGAACAGCGGATACGAACACAAACCCTACATGACGACCCCGGTGGTGGGGATGACGCCATTACCCACTCACCCAGCTGCGCACCCAGTGCGCGGGTATCCGTCAGGCTGTGTCCACGGAGGATTAAAATAAAAGTTAAAGAAATAAAACTGTGTGGGCGTTTCGCAGGCAAGGTGGGCCGGCAAGGAAGAAAAAGAGATGTGCGAATGTCGTGGTGCGAAATGGCCGGAAAGTGACAAGGGAAGAAAGAAACTATGGTGAGGTGCGGTATGAATGTAATACAAAGAACGCACGAGAGCCTACCTTGTGTCCCCCGGTCACGAGAACGAACCCACCTCGACCGGACGGGGATGAAGTGATGAAGATGGCGATGAGTGGCTCGGGAACTCCCGGGTACGCCAAGCCCGTACTTACATAAGGTGAGCCCCTGGAGGCACAGATGGAAACGGCACTCCTACAAGAGATTGCGTATGCCCAAAACTTTGGCATTTGAAACAATGCAGACGTCTGGGAATATAGGGCCTAACCGCATTGCGTTCGTACACTGCTGAAATACTCGAGGGCAGATCGACGCCACCGAAGGTTAGAAACAGGGTACGAGTGGGTACCAACACTCCGTCGGGTTTAGCCAGTACTCGATGAACCGCTGTTACCATTCAATCAGAAGGCTATTCGATCAGTTCATCGGACGACACTATGGGTGGTGACAACGCCTCGACAGGAATTCAAGGTGCGGTGCTTCTCAACGCGGGTGGGATAACCGTGGTCTTACGTTGTTGATAGGACTTGCTTTAAACTAACAATGAACCGTCGAGTGCAGGAATGAACCGAACCAGCAATAGAATCAATGCCCTTCTGGACAATAAAAGAGGTCACCTTCTCAAGCGATTGTCCTTCCTCTGTGCGGGAATGACCAGATGGTGGTGGTGCTAATTCCGTTACGAAACCTTTTCTGCGAAAGAAATCATCCACCACTGCAACCGTCTCCGACCTCGGGCTCTGACTTCCCGGCTTGGGTGAGTGGCCTATCCATACCGGTCTCAGCTCAGAGTCACACCTCCCAGAACATAGACAGAGGGACCCAATGGCCGTGAGGAGTCAGCAGCTCATGCAATGGGACCCCCTCGCGGGACTGCAGTTGAACAGTGGATACGAACAGTCCCTACATGTTGACCCCGGGTGATGGGGGATGTCGCCCTTACCCACTCACCCAGCTGCGCGGGTATCCGTCAGATTGTGTCCACGAAGGATTAAAACAAAGAAAAGCGCAAAAGAAACCAAAAAGTGTGTGGGCGTTTCGCACGCAAGCAAGGCCGGCGAGGAAGGAAAGGAGATGTGTGAATGGTCGTGGTGCGAAATGTTCGGAAATAGAGACTAGGGAAGAAAGGAACATGGCGAAGGGCGGCATGGAATGAAATGCACAGAACGCACGAGAGAATACCTTGTGTCCCGCGGTCACGAAGACGAACCCACCTTGACCAGACGAGGGTGGAGGACTGACGATGACGATGAGTGGCTCGGGACCGCGGGTGCACCAAACCCGTACTCACATGAAGTGAGCCCCTGGGGAAATTCTCAGAGAGAACTATGTAAAACTTAATAAAGTATATAACAGTAAATTGAAGTTGGCGAAAGATAATGCTTCCCGTGATTTTATTAATCAACCTCCCAATAAGAGTAAAGCCACAAGGAAACTTATTAATAGAGAACGAAATGCTTTAATGAATTATAATGTGGACATAATACCCGAGGATTTTAATAATTACTGTGTGCAGTCAGTAATGGATACTACTTTAAATGTACAGTGTAACTTATGTAAAGCTACGCTTTACTGTAAATAAGTTAAATTACAAAACAAGAACATTTTTAACTGGAGCAGCATTAGAGTGGAAGATGTAATTAAAGCAGCAAATAGTTTATCCCAGTCTTATAGTTGTGATGTTTATGCGCTATCAAACCAATTAAGAAAGCAATTCCAGTGATTTCGGTTCCCTTGATGGTTATGTTTAATAGATGTCTTCAACAAGGAGTATTCCCTGATTGAAAATTGCTAAAGTTAGTCCTTTGCATAAAAAGGGTGATGTATCAAAGTTGAAAAATTATCGTCCTGTGTCATTAGTTCCTATAATGTCGAAGGTTTTAGAATATATATTACACAAGTAGTTGGTACTATTTTTTCAAAATAATAATTTATAAGCATGAACACAATTTGGTTTTAGGAAAAAGAAGTCAACCGTTTTGGCATTAGAAGATGTAGTACATTATATTTTACAGGCATTTGAGAATAAAGCATGTGTGTCACTTATATTATGTGATCTTACAAAAGCTTTTGATAGTGTACTTCCAGAATTACTTACATATAAGTTAAGATATTATGGTTTGAGTAATAATGGTTTAAAAATAATACAATCTTATTTTTTGGGAAGAAGGCAATATGTTTCTGTAAACAGAAATTCACATACTATCACTTAACCCATGGGGTACCTCAGGGCTCGATATTAGGTCCACTATTGTTTATAATTATCATTAATGATGTTTATACTCTACCAGATGTGCCAGGTTTGTATGAGGATGACATTACTTTAAGGACCAAAAATGAAAATGCTGATGAATTGAATAGTTTAACTCAGGCTAATTTTACAGCTGCTGATTGATTTCATGTAAATGGGTTTACGTTGAATCAAGAGAAAACCCAAATAATAAACTTGGGATTAAAGACTGCAGGTGATTAGATTAAAACTGTAAATCTGTTAGGATTTGTACTTGAATCGAAGCTTTCATGGAAAGCGCATGTACATGTCACGAGCCACTTATTTAATTAGAAAATTAAAATTTTGTATATCATTGGAAGGATTAAAAAATTTGTATTTTACACTGTTTCAAAGTCATATTATATATGGGATACATTTATGGGGGCTTACTCCCCATGTTAAAGAAATACTGTTGTGTCAAAAAGAGTTGTTTAAGTAATAAGCCAGATGAACATTGTAAACCATTATTTTTTCAATTAAAGATACTGTTTTTAATTTATTTATATTTTTTGTTTTGGTATATGTATATTCCCATTTGCATCCTATAATTTAAGACCAGTCACAATAATATTGATACTAGAAACAAACATAAATTAAATATACTTAATTGTAGACTCGCTATGACGAAGGAGACTTGTGTTAAGGGTGTAGAATTCTATAATAAGTTAGATTTTAAATTTAGATCATTGAACATGAACGTTTTTAAAAGCATAAAAGGAATTTGTCGCGGAGTGGAAGGTTTCGTGGATTTTTGGTGATCGCCACTGTTGCTAATGTTTAGCAGTTTTGATCTTTTCGACAAGATTTTACTAATTAAAAAGAAAGAGTTCTTTCTCCAAATTCTGCTGGCGCCGTTATTATTGCTGGGCGTAGTTTGATACATGCCTGGGAATTCTCCATAAGTAAAGGTAGGCTTTGTTCTCAGCGTTTCTGTATTTTGGTTGGAGTGGATGGAGTTCAGGGCAGAAACCGCAATATACCGTTTTACAGGCAACTCGCAAGTGACTGGCTCTCATTATTATCCAGTTTTTCAAGTGTGTTCTTGTAGATTTTTGTTTTGTACCATCTTTGACTTTGTTTCTAATTTGCCCTACAGAATTAGTCAAAACCAAATACTAGATGCTGCCTTCACAAGTTCTATAGGAAAATCCTTTCCTGCTATTTCAAAACTGGCCAGAACTAGAGAGAACTAAAGTAATTTATTCTTAGTGGTGTAAACTTCATACGTTATATATATATATATATATATATATATATATATATATATATATATATATATGTTTATGAAACGTGTTGCTATTTTAAGACATCTTCATTCTTAACTATTCTAATTACTCCTGCATTTATTAGAAGAAAATGTCAATGTTTACGGTTTAAAATAGCGCTATAAATTACCAAAAACATTAAAGAACAAATTTAAAAAAAAATTTAAGAACTCCTCAAGAGTAAACATTAAATTACTTCTGTCAGTCATTTAAAAGAAAGTATCATTATTGTTATAAAGCCATCTTTGTTTTTCAGTTATCAATATTAATTCTACTTTTCCGTTTTGATCAGTTAAAGTTTGCTTTACTATGATCATTAAAGTATCTTTTGAAAATTTTCTCCTAGTAGTAAATTTATGAGAATTCGGGTTTAGTATTTATGATTTGAAAGTTAAATTTTTGTTTAAGTTAATGTTTGATTAATTTTTCCTTTTACCTTTTAAACTTTTGGAGGTATTTTGTGTTATCAGTTGATAATAATTGTTTCCATTTTGTGTGTTTTTTAACTTTAGTGGTTTTTTTATTGTGTTTTGTTATTTTGTGAAAACTGATGGTTAATGGTTATGAATTTCATGGAATAAAGCCAGTGAAAGTTATCTTTTTACTTTCTCTACTACGTATAGTAAGTAGGGGAAGTATTGCATTCCACCCAAAAATTCGATACCGAGATTTCACCGGAAATACATGTTTTGAGACCTCCTGAATCCAAAAAAAGCATTTTTGGAAACATGTCCGTGTGTGTGTCTGTGTGTGTGTGTCTGTGAACAGCATAACTCAAAAACGAACAGTCGGATAAGCACCAAACTTGGTATTTAGGTTCAGTATCTTCCAGAGATACGACACGAAGGTTTTCAAGAAAATCCCCCCACCCCAGACTACCCTTTACATGGAAGATTTTTCGAAAATTTTAATTTTCTCAAAAATGGCTCTAACGATTTTGATGAAAATATCATATGTTTAAGATAATGTCATGAGAAATGAAATGTATATCTCGAATTTTCTGGGAATGTCTCCAAAAGTATTCTTCATTGTGAACGACTTTTGCATAACTGGTAAACCATAAGAGATAGACAAACTTTTACTGCACAAAAACTGTAGATCGCGTTAAAATACACAATTTATGTCATATACATTTCTTTTGTTGAGTGAACCGTTTTCGAGATATTGCTTGTTATTTCCTTAAATTTTCCAATTTTTCTACTTTTTCTCAAATTCGTTATGCATTTTTTTTATGTCCTGGACACGCAAAGAGAATGGAATGCGCCACATAGCAACCAGCGTTAAAATATTTGACTATCGCTTAAAAGCTACCATATTCCCCTTGCATCTACAAGAAAATTACCAATAAGATTGACATCTCAATATCTCGATTAACATGAAGCATATGGAGAATAGGCGTTTGTAAAATTAGATTGTACAAGAGTAGAGAAAGTCATGTGAGCGTAACACATCAGATTTTTTAACTATATCTCTGTTTATATTGGGAGATACCTCCTGGGCCGTTCCTATTTAGGCAAATTATGAATAAGGTGAAATCAAAATACACATACACAAAATGTATAAAGGAGATAGGTTTTTTTTAAATGAAAGTCGTTTTTGTTTTAATATATTATTTTTTGTGACTTTTAAGAAAATGTGAGGAGAGGGAAAGGAATTCCTACCTGTGTAAAATTAAAAAGGGTAAATGAAGAAAACAAAGGTTTTAAATTAGATAAGCATTATAATTTGAAATTGAATAAGAAAGGGGAAAAAACATGTCCAAAGCGCAAATAACAAACGTGAATGTAAAAATATGAGCATACAACATACCTTTAGGCGATATACTCTCCACAACGAGGATAGGAAAGACGGTTGTTGATAAACAATGTTTGAAAACTATTGGGATACCAAACCAAGCAAGCACGACGTGCTTGACACTCTAAGCAAGTGGGAGCGTAGACATTACTGTTGTGAGGTCCATACCACACGCTAAACACTTTGTAATGGTTTAAGGTTGTTTGCATTAAACCTGATCATACTTTTTAGCAATGCATAAAGTGCAGAAACCGGAGTTTTTGTTATAGCAAAACATTGCGTACAGCATGAAAGAAATTAGCACAAGAAATGTGACACTTTGTTAGGATGGCACTTACAAAGAAATGTATGTAAATGGGCATACGGATTAGGAATATTGTGAATTTGACAAACTTTATAAGCTTGACAAAATAGGCACCGCGGATTATAAAGAATATCGCGGCGAGCTATGAAATTAAAATCGTGCAGATATGCTCCACGGTACGAAATTAAATTTACCAAAATATCGTTACACGTATAGGGGAACGCGTTAAAATGAACTTTTTGGGGGGTGTTTTGTTGGGTTGTTATATAGAGCGCAGCAATGCATAACTGTTGTATGATAACATGTAATGACAATGGTTATATAATGCTGTTGTGTTTTGGTCAGCACTTGCACATGTAACGTTTTTTAGTTGCAATGTTTGTTTTGCGAGATACAATTAAAAAAATCATATACTTTCAAATGTTTTTAAAAACACTGGTGAAAAAAAAACCTTATTGAAATGCAAACAAGAATTTATTGCACACGTACACACACACACACACACACACACACACACACACACACACACACGCACATAACACTGCACAGAAGCACACGCAATGAATACAGGAGCCTTGAGATGACATTCGTGTTTTCTTTACCCTGGGTGGTGGAATCACTGCCGGATTGCGCGAGGTGGACGCTTGCGCCCGCAGTGCCGCTGCAGTGATTGGCACCAAGAAAGGTAGTGCCAGGTCAGACACATGCTCGTGGTTGTGGGGAACAGACTGGAAACCCTGGTCGTAACCGTCGTGGAGGCTGCCGACGGTGGAACGCCACCCGGTGCTGTGCTGCAGGACAAGCTCTGAAGGCGAGGAAGCAGCAGAAAAGAGACTTCTGCTTCTTGGACGAAACACGCTAGACTGCACGAGAGCACTTGCAACAGCGACTGATCTGGGTCGGTGATGGGGATGTATTGTGGAAGAGGAGAAATGAGTAGGAGAGTTTGAGGATGTGTGGAGTGGGAAAATGAATTTTTGAAGGGTAATTGGCGTGAAAATGTTAAGAGGAGGATGGGGAGAAGGAGAGAGAGTACTATTTCGACATCGGAGGAGTTGTGGAGGAGAAATACGCTGCACCTCGATACGGCTGAGGGACACGGGTTGGATGCTGGGTAAATGTGAGGTTGGGGAAGCCAGCGGCATGGAGGTGAACTGCGGAACTGGCGAGAGCTGGGAATCGCTGGAGGGAGGAGGCGAAGGAGGATTGCGTGTTGGAATTGGGTAAGACGAAATGCTGATAATGATGAGGGGGTGAAATGAAAGAAATAAGGATGGGAAATGACAACGATGAAGCAGTAGAATAGGAATCGGTGGTGTGAGCTGGTAGCAGAGGTGGTGGTAAAGGAGCCCCTGCAGCAGTGGTGATGCAGGACCCCGCAGAGAAAATGCCGCTTGTCGGCACTTGTGACCCAAAGCCTGGAATAACCCTGCACCTGCAGAGACGAAGTCGGAGGAACGAAAGACCCCTGGTTGGCGTGGGTTTGCGATGGTTGAAGAGCTTGAGGCGGTAGCGGCCGAAGATGGCCAAAGGCGACGTTAAAGTTTGGCAGAGGCTGCACCGTAGTCGGCAATCGCGGTGTAGACAGCTGAAGCGGCTGAAGATGGTGGTGGAACAGAGGAAGGACGGCGTTGTGCGGACGGTTGTAGACATCGGCGGCAGTAGCGCAGTTTTGATGCTGTTGCTGCTGTGAGATGTCGAACACAGAATGCTGTGTTTTGCGGCTGGTTGTAATATTGGTGTGATATCAACTCTCTGTACACACGTCTAGTAGTAGGAAATGTATAAAAAAACCTTCGTGCTGACGGTGGTCATCGTGAACGTGTGAGGATCCATGGTAGCTCTGGAGACTTTAAGAAAGAGACTGAGAATGACGGTGGGAGGCGCAAGTGCCAATGCTTAAAGGCCGGTAAGGAGGAGTCATGTGCGTCACAACACGGCCGCTGCGATTAAAGTTCTAAGAATTGGAAAAGGAGGAGGAGCCATGTGCGACACAAAATGGCCACTGCAATTAAAGTTCTAAAATGTGCACCTGCGCAGTTAAATCGCTTTGGGAATGGATGTTTAATTAGCTCGAATTTCTTTAAATGTGGTTCCGTGGTTTCCGGCTAGGAAAATTGCTGCCTAACAAAAACGGATGCTGCTGTGCCTGAATGGCGAGACCGGAAGTGCACCGGAAAAGGGCCCGATTACAACTTGGGAAATGGTGACGATATCATCCACTTGTTTTAATTTAATTAGACATTTAACTAAGTGCGCAGGCGAAAACTGTGGTAGCAATAAGGCCACCTTTAAAAGCACGTTGCGATAAGCCGCTTGCCGAAGGGAAAATTGTGCTTGAAAGCAGTGTATTGAAGAAATTATAAGTTTTAGGCCTATAATATTTATACGACTTTATGCGTAATACTTGTACGTGCAATAGCCGTATTGCGAGTGAATGAAAAAGCAATTTGATCGACGTAGTCATATCGCATAAATACATTCCCACAAAAATCCTCATACCGTTGACTTCAGCTGTTGTAGACAATTATGACATAAAAAGTCGGTGCAAATAGAGCACTTTGCAGGCGCGTATAGAAAGTGTTGGTTTGCGAGAGAAGGTTTAGCGTTGTTTAACGAAGCACTTCTAACACCGTGGACCAAGAACGCGAGGTGAGCAAAGACATAACCTTGCAGCCAGGTTCGAAATTATATCGCATAGTCAGAGAACAGGCTTTTTTCCGGCTTTACACAAACCAACATTACCGTGATCTCGGGACCCAAAGAGGCATTTCGGACGACTAGCAACCGTCAAAGCTGTTAAAATGAGCGTTAGACGCGTGGATGGCGATGCTGTTATAAAAGCTATTGCAAAAGTTATGCGGAGCAATCAACAGTTCTTGCTAGGGGATCCCTTGAAAATAACTTTTGTGTGGACCAAGGAGGTCTCGGATTTGTTTTACAAAACCGTGCGCTGACTGTAGGGCAAATAAAGGTATTATAGAAATTGCGAACAAAGACAGCTTATGTCTAGCAAGAGCGATTGCCGTATGCAAAGCAACAGTGGATGGTGACGTGAATTATGCCGCCATTAGACGCTCGGAGTATTTACAAAAACAGAAGGCTTTAAACTTGTGCTGGAGCGTAGGAAAAATGAATGAGCCATTTACCATGGATGAAGTCAGACGCTTTGACACGGAGTTAAAGGAATACGCTGCTACGGTCTTCGGAGATCACACCGGAAAACACGTGTTGTACGCATCAGATAAGGAATGCGAGAAACACTTTGACGTCATTGTTCCACGAGGGGCACTTTAACGCCATCGTGTACGTGCACATGTGTTTTAAATTCACGTGTGGTATTGCCGCCAGTGTCACGTTCCCTGGTGGCGCAAAAAGGAATTTCATAATTGCGACAGCGTGTGTTCAAAGTGTCACCAGCAGTGCGCTAAGCCATATGAATCTTAACTACACTGCAGGGCGTGTAACCGCGAATTTAAGGGGTCGACATGTTTTGCGAACCACGCAAAAAGAGGCACCTTTTACCCGAAGGCGCTGTCGGTGTGCGACGTGGAAAAAGTGTGCAGTTCTTGCAATAAGCTGGTGAACTTGAGACACCGAAAAGGGACCCACCAGTGTGGAGAAATATTTTGCTCCAATTACAAGATTCACGTGAAGAGTATTCACATGTGCTACATGCTGCCGTACAGTTTACCGAGCAAGAGAAACCGCTTCGTGTTCATGTCCATAGATTTTGAATGCACGCAAAACACTGCATACATGGACAACGAGAACACTTACGAGAACGTTCCAAATTTATGCGTGCTTTACCAAGGGTGCCCCCTGTGCATAGACGAATGCGAAAAGATGGCGTACCGCACGGAGTGCGGCACGAAAGAACGTCTTTACCGACGGCCCTGTGAAGCAGTTTGATCACGTGACACAGCCGAGGCTCGAAGCCTGGGACATTATGCTGCTCGCACACAACATGCGCGCCTACGACGGTCAATTTCTATTGAAATACATGGTGGACATTCTAAAGTGGACGCCCGAGCTGATCATGAACGGTACCAAGATCTACCAAATGAAGCACGTCACGTTTCTAGACTCGCTCAACTTCATTCCCATGCCGCTGGCTCGTTTCCCAAGACCTTCGGTATGAAGGAAAGCAAAGGCTGTTTCCCATACCTCTTCAACACGAAGGAAAACGAGCATTACGTGGGTTCGATTCCCGGTACAGTACTACTGTCCGAACGGCATGTCGGAAGGACTACGAGTGGAGATACGAGGAAAGGGCGTCATCGGGGTAGGTGTTCGACATGACACAGGAAATGGTGACGTACTGCCAGATGGACGTGTTTCTGCGGAAATGGGGAGATTCCAAATTTAGGAGAGAATACCTGGACGAGAACGGAATTGAACCGTTCCGAGAGTGCGTCACCATCGCGCATGCGTATGTACCGAAAGCCGTTTATGCCGCGCGACAAATCGCTCAATTGCCGACCGGCGATTACCGCCTGGCGGACAAGCAGTAGCGCATCGCCTGCATATGCTTGTCTTGGGTGGAAGCGCAGAATAACGTCACAGAGGACGTGAAGTGAAGGTTCTGGGCACAAAGTGGGCAGGTATAGGGAGGGCGGAGATACGAAGCGAGTTTTTTTACGGCTGCTGGTATCACGGTTGCAAATGATGTTTCCACCATCGCCATGCAGTCCTGTGTGACACGGGAAAAGAAGCCATGGCCGGTAGGTACGCGAGCAGTGAGAATTTTGACCAAGATCCGAAGCGCCGGATATCACGTGATCGAGATGTGGGAGTGCGAATTCGAGCGATGACGAAGACCGACCACAACTGGCAGCATCCGTGAAGACCTATCCCCACCCCGAACCGCTGAACCCCAAGGAGGCCTTCTTCGGAGGGCGCAGCATCTGCACTAAGACTTCGCAGGCGACACGAAGATGTTCTACCTGGAAGTCTGCTCCCTGTACCCCATTGTGAAGAAGATGAAGCCTTACCCCGTGGGTCACCCGAAGATCCACTTGAGCAACGCAAAGTCCCCCCGGAGCCTACTAAGGTAGGTACGGGATTGGCGTTTCGGGGTCCCGAGCCATAATATCGATTGGGTTCCTCTAAGACGTGATAGGGCTTATGCCATACACCCATTCAACTGTGGTCCACAAACGTGTAACCAGTTTCTAGTTACCTCCCTGAACACAGTCTGACGGATAACGCTGCGCGGGACAGAGGGGAGCCGCAAGGGGTGACTGGGTAATGCGAAACACCCAGCCCCTGAGTATCATGTAGGGCTGTCTTCATCTCCGCTGATAAAGGTCAGTCCCGGGGAGGGGCCATTACTTGAGCTGTTACACTCCTGAAGGCGATTGGAACCCTCTATGTTAATTGGGAGGTGAGACCCTAAGGTGAGCAAGGTCCAGCCCAGGACTCTCATCTAACTGGGGTGACGCCCAGGATGTGAGCATGCCATCGGAGACATTTGTAATAGTGGAGGAAATTATCGCTATGGACCCTAAAAAATCCAACAAAGCTTCAAAAGTCGGTGTAAAAGAAGTGTTGTGTGGCTCGAAATTTAGTAATTAATAGAACAGAGGAAGGCAAGAAGTTTACATCGGTGAAACCTTTTATAGTGCAGGAGGGTCTTGCTAAAATAGCTGGCCCTGTGAAGTCGTGCATCAGAAGTCCCAATGGCACGCTACTGGTTGAAGCAAATTCAGCATCCCAGGCAGCGACTATCTTCAAAGCCAACCTGTTAGGAAGCTATCCAATTAGAGTGGAGATGTACAAGACCTTGAACTCCTCGCGCGGTGTTGTAAACACCCGTGCATTTGGACGGTATGTCCAATGAGGAGATTTAAGAGGATCTACAAGATCAAGGTGACGTAAATCGGATTCAGCGGAGATAAGGAGGTGAATCCGTGCTTACTCGTACCTTGTTTCTTACCTTTGATCGGGTAAAACTACCTCAAAGGATTAAGGCAGGGTATGAAGCCATTCAAGTCAGGCCATATATCCCCAACCCACTAAGCTGCTCTAAGTGCCAGCGCTATGGTCATAAAAGTGATTTCTATTTCGGTGAAGCTACCTGCGTTAACTATAGAGCATTCTCACACGAGGGAGCATGTACAACAGCTCCAATATGCGTTAACTGCAGTGGTGAACAGCCGACTAGTTCCCGAGAATGTCCAGGTTTTAGAGGAAAGGGCGATCCAGGAGATCCGGGTTAGATAGGTTTCCTTCTGGGAAGCCCGGAAACTCCTGCGTGTCCGCTACCTCGAGCTCTGTTGCAGCTAAACCGGTACCGTGTCGGGAAATCGATCTGAACCCAGCGATATTAACGGGGCCACAATTTCAGAAAAGATTCTCGTAGCCAAATCACATCCAAAGACCACGAAATTCACATCTGTATCTGCTACAACACCAGCGAAGATCCATTCAGTAAATTCAGCACAAGACCATCTACTTCAATCAAAGACTGGAAAGCCCGTAACCTATAATGCATCACAGATAAAGTTTAAGACCAGCTATAACTGAACTGACTTCCTGAAAGAAAATGCAAAGTCTGTACCCGGAACATCAAAGGAAAGGAAAAGTTCACATACATCTCCTCGGAGATCCTCTTCTGAGGAATCAGCTGGGAAGGACCCGGATCGGCGATCTACATCTTCGCCGATCTCCACTTCCAATCGGTTCGAGGTTGTCGAACCGAGGTTTTTTTATTGGAAAGGGCTGGTCTCTTGTGGAGAAGATGGAGGATTGTGCCCACACTGCCAGAACAGTGAAAAATTGGCAGGATAAATCCTCCGTTAGAGGTATTAGCCCAACACCAAAGGAAACAGGGAAAGTTGATTCGACCACCGCTTTTCACTATGTAGTAAGCTTCTACGATTAAGAACCGTTATAATTCTAATGGTTATGCTACAATGGAACATCCGTGGAATTTGAACTCATCGACCAGAGCTAGAACTTCTGTTCAACGAGTATGAGCCTTTTGTCGTTTGTTTACAAGAGACTAAACTCCGTCCGCAAGACAGCTTTTAACTTAAGACGATATACCCTAGCACGATGTGATCTCAAACCAGAAGAGGGTATTCCTGCGCACGGGTGCTCTATGATGCTCATCAGAGATGATATATTTGTGGAGTCTGTATCCATACAGTCTGATATCCAGTCAGTGGCTGCAAGGATTAAACTGCCATCCACTAGATTTACCATCTTTAACATTTACCTGCCTCATACGATAACATATCGCTCATGTATTTAGAATATCTAGTCTCTCAGTTACCAACGGCTATCGTGGGAGACGTTAATGCCCACCACCCTCTTTAGAGCTCATCTCGGGGATATACGAGAGGTAAATAATTGCTGATTTTTTGGACAATAACCTAGCTCATCTGAACACCGGAGAGCCTACATTTCTCTCAGACTCCTACAACACCTTTTCACACCTTGATATTTCAGTTTGTTCGCCACAGTTAGTAGTACCTTGCAATGGAATGTCATCTCTGATTTAACTCTAGTGACCACTTACCATGTCTTATTAGTCTCTTAACACAAGATATATGTTCCACACGCCTAAGTAGATGGCGCTTAGACTAAGACAACTGGAATCTTTACTCCCAGTTGGCTGTGTTTAATTACAATGAGCACGACTCTGTGGATGTTTTAGTCCAATATCTCACAGAGAAGATTCTTTCTGCTGCTGAGCAAGCTATTCCACGGTCGACTGCCAACCCTCGGAGATTTCCAGTCCCTTGGTGGACGGAAGTGTGTCCAAATATCATTCGTGCTCGCGGGCGTGCTCTTAGGGTGTTCCAGCGTCGCTCCACACTGGATAACCTAATTGAATACAAGAAAATGCGAGCCAAGTCTAGATATATTATAAAGGCTAGCAAAAAGACATCATGGAGCAACTTTGTAGCTTCATTTAATCGACATACACCTGCTGTCGTTTGGGATACGTTAAGGCGTGTGGCCGAAAAATCACACCCACATGCCAATTGCAAGAGCTGTTGCTGATGCATTTGATGTGGCTAACACATTTGGCTGTGCTTTTGCTCAAGTGTCTAGCTAAGATAACTATACGCCAGAGTTCCTTTCTGTTAAGACTCAGCTTGAATCTCCAGGTTTGTTTTTTCGTTTTCATCTTCGCGACTATCAGCACCAGGACCCGATCGTATCCATGTACAAATGCTCCAACAGCTCTCTCCAGAAGGTAAGGCTTTCCCACTCCAGATCTATAATCGAGTTTGGGTTGATGCCACTTTTCCAGAAGAGGCCACTGTCATACCCATTTTGAAAGCTGGAATGGACTGTCATCTCCCGTCCAGCTGCCGTCCCATTTCCCTCACCAGTTGCGTTTGTAAGATGATGGAACGCATGATCAATGGAAGGTTGCCATGGTGGTTGGAAACTCACAACCTGCTGACCAACATCCAGTGCGGTTTTCGGAGGCGTGATCATGTGATGGGGTTTAAGGGCGCTAAACATCTAAGGTAATCAGTGCCCTTACAAAGTATAAAATTTAAAAAACAAAACTGAAATACGGGACACAAACCCGCTAAGTCCAAAACACTAAAAACAAGACAAATTCTAAATTACACCATACTAAAACCATGGTAAATAAAACAAGAGTAAAACGTGTCAAAAACTGTAGAACGCAAAGGACATGAGCGCCATTGTCCGTCGGGGAGAAGAGCCCCCATGAAACCAGACAATATAAAATCACAAAGATAAAAGACCATCAGCGCATCAAATGCACCGATTAAAACCAGTCACTTATAAAACGTAAAATACATTCTACAGCATGCAAGTCGTCTGCCAAAACGTTGGCTATGCCAACAGGCAGACACACACGAACGCGCAATGGAGCTAAAACTTGACACTCTGTTAAAATGTGACGCGCCGTTAAGGGCGCGTCACACTGCACACAGAGTAGTGCGGGGTCACCACTGAGCAGGTATCTATGACTAAAAATGCAATGTCCGATTTGTAAACGAGCTAAAAGTACCTCTTCCCGACGAGAAGAGGTACCCCAGAGTAACGGGAGAGGTTCAACGACCCGTAACTTGTTCCGCCGGAGGGCCGTCCACTCATCGCGTCAAAGCAAGAGGATGCGGTGTCGTAAAAGAACACAGAAATGAGTGGAGGGAACAGAGGGAAAAATTCTGGGCGATAAAATTGCCGATTTGGCAGCGGCATCGGCAGACACGTTCCCTGAGTTGCCCACATGACCTGGAATCCACATGAAGGAGACGCTGATGCCAGAGGCACCAAACGAGCGAAGCAGATCATGTATGCGCTGTACGAGGGGGTGGTAATTGTACAGCGCGTTAATACTCTGAAGGGCACTCAAGAGTCCGTACAAACAATACAGTGCCGTAAGTCGTGCCGCTGAATGTATAAAACGGATTGATAAATACTAAATAGTTCGGCGATAAAAATCGAACATTGCCACGGTAAACGGAAGGTATAACTATGTCAACCAAAAATAAAGGCACACCCTACTACATCAGTCTTAGACCCATCAGTATATAAAACTAAGTCCCCGAATTGCACGTGAAACTCTAAAAAGGTGGATGTAAGGACTGAAGCAGAGGCCCCATTCTTCGGCATCGACGTTAACCCAAGGTGAGTGGGCCTCAGCGCGCAACCAAGGAGGAAAATTTTCGGAGGCGCCGTTCATAAATGGACCACCTTGTGTCATAATCGACCCAGATCATGAACGTATTTAGGAAAAATTGTCAAACGGTTGCGATATTTTTTTACCTCTAAAAGGCTTATACGTGTTGGCGAGCAGGGATACCACGTGCCCTACACGCCTGGAATATACGTGGACGCTTACCATTGTTAATTCGGGGGTGTATGAAAGACCGCGTTTTCCGAGTAAAGGTCATGCTTATTCGTAGACGACTTTATTGTACTTCTCTGCGTACGCCGTTTTGGAACGCCTTACGCAGCAATGCTTGGATAATATCCAAGATTGGAGTTCTAAAAACGGCTTTCGTTTCTCAGCTGAGATATCAATCTGCGTGAACTTCTGGCGCCATAGGAGACGATTACCAGCTTCGCTCCGATTCGGTCCACATATACTACCATTCGCAGATTCGACAAGATTCCTGGGGTTGACGTTTGATAGGAACGTTAGCTGGTCCTTGCATATAGCAAAGTTGAAAGAGCGATGTGGCCATTCTCTGAATATCTTGCGCATATTAAATGGCAAATCTTGGGGAGCGGATCGGACTATTTTGCTGCAACTGTATCGTGCATTGGTCCAATCAAAAATAGACTATAGGTGTATCATTCATTCCTCAGCACGACCATCTGTGCTGAGATTAGTCGCAGTCCATAACCGGGGCATTCGAGTGGCTATTGGTGCTTTTCCCACTAGCCCAGTTATGAGTATTTACGCCGAACCTGCAGAACCTCCTCTGCGTTATCGGCGTGAAATCCTCTTGGAAAATTACGGCTGTGCCCTTAAATGCATGCCTCAACATCCTACGTTCGCTTCGTTTTCTCACACTGAGCTGGACGAACGTTATAAAAAGCGCTCCACTAATCCAAGGTCTGCAGGTGTTCGTTTCCGGGAGCTTCTAACAAAGCACGACATTGAAATGCCTTGCATGTTTGCTAAGGGGGAGAGGGTGTTCCCCCTTGGTTATGTGCGCGACATCTCAGGTAGATCTTGGGATGACGGTATACCGGAAGTCTACGGTCCCCACTTTTAGTATCCGCACCTGTTTTTTTAGAATTTCTGTCCGGTTACAGTGACCGAATTTTTATCTACACCAATGGATCTAAGAGCACCAACGGTGTTGGATGTGCTAATGTTAATGGAACGGAACCCTATACATTCGGTTTTCATGATAGCACATCCATTTATAGTGCAGAGCTGTATCCATATACCGAGCATGTGCGCCATCGAAAATTGGGAGACTGTCTCATTTTGAGAGATTCCCTAAGTGCACTTCAGAACCTTCGTGAGCTGTACAACTACCACCCCTTTGTTCAGCGAGTCCAGGATGCCATGTTTTACACGATTCTGGCGTTAATGTGGAGTGTGCTTGGATACCTGGTCACGTTGGCTTGCCATATAAAACTTCCACAGAATGGAACAAGCTCGCCGAAGCCAAGTCTATCATCCATCGCCGCCTTCATCACCCCGACAGACATCTGCAAGAGAATCAGTTCTGCGAACGCATTTCGGCCCTCTTCAGCTGCGCATTCGAAAACTAAACATTGTCATCAAAGATCTGCAAGGCAATATCATCTCCCTCACCCCGCAAGAATGGGACGCACTGCATAGGTTGCAACGAATCATTACCGACATCTTGTATCACAAGAGAAAAGAAGAAATGGACGGGCAAAATCAAATCTTAGCCTACCGCAAGTACCTCCTTCATGCTTTCAAAGTCCCTTTCGATTCCACAAACTTTACCCAGTTCACCAAGTATATCCGGTGCGCTAATTTTCGAACCTTCCTGGAAATAGAACATTTCCTAAAAGCTCTCCTCATGCAAAACATCACTCAACCATAACCCTCAGTCGCCTCGCAACCACCGACCCATCAGCAGCTCCAGCATGGAATACAGAAACTACGTCTCCGTGTACTGCGAGGGAACCTACGAACTAGAGGGCCTGCGTTTCATCGATCATACCTACGATTGCAAACCTGTGTCCGTCAAAGTTCACAGCTGCGAGAGCCAAATTCATTTCGTGTTCTTCAGCATCAGTTTCAACGATATCCATTTCAAATCTCATTTGTAGGCTTCATGCAACGCAAATCGTGAAGAAGAGCACCAATCGTCCCAGCAATGCTTACAGTTTTGTTGCCACATGAGGATTACACATCATTTTCTTCGAACAGTACATTTCCGTAGCTAATATGCAGGAAAATTATACACCAAGACCGCATGTGCTGCGCTAGATGCTTAGCCGTAAGCATGCTTGGGCAATGTACCATCCTATATTCTACCCGATCTTATACACGACATGTGGAAGTTCAGCCGCTATGAAAACAAGCAATCGCGCAAGAAGACCAAGGCAGAATCACCAATCGTAAAAGTAACGTTTGGTGGTGAGCTTGGGTTTTTTCCAATTCAAATCCTCCCATTATCGCTTTCTGCGGATGCGGGTTTTCCAACCGTTCTTTTTCAATATCTCCTTTCCTGCCAATTAACAATCTCACAACTTCCTGCGGATGTTCGCTTTCCTATTATCCCGCTGCTCACTTCTTTTCCCACTCATTATCGCTTCTTCAGGATGTCGGTTTTTCCATATCTCCCTTCCTGCCAATTAACATCCCCACCATTTCCTGCGAATGCAGTCTTTCATGATATCTACCTTCCTTTCCCACACATTTCCTGCGGATGTAGCCTTCAAATAAGCATTCCCTCCACGTTTAACACACAGTCCGTGCTCAGCTGTCGTCGTGACATGTCAGCAGACCCGTGTGCGGTTGTCGACTGCTCCTTCAGCTTCCATCCCACGTGCAGCCGCCAACTCCGTGCACGTCTTACTCACCGGTGCCAGCGTTTCTACGAAGACCTCGCTAAGCTTAATCGGCAGATCCAACTGTTTCTCCGTTAATACGCCGGCAAAAATAATTTATGACCTGCGGATGCTTCGCCACATTGTTAAAGTACCTCGAAAACGTAAAACGTTTAGAGGTGCTCCTGCAAGACGGTAACACCATCTTCACTCGTTACACTCCATACGATGTAAACGTCGTTTGGCATCAGTTTTCCATCAACGCCAAGGTAGTGTATGCTCCCTACCGAAGGTGCGCAAAGCATTACAACCTACCAACCCAACGCATCCATTTAGACGGTCTAGCTCCGTTTGTTAAACACTGCCGCTTCTGCCAAAATGGACGCCCTTCGCGAGCTTAAGGAATTATGCAATAACTGCGACATACTCAGCGTCTCATCCCTACATGAAAACTTACTCTGCCGTGTGCAGAGCGTCAGATCCATCGACACCGTATACGGAGCCACAACCGTCGTCATACTAAACGACGATACCGAGGTTTTCCTCCCTTCCAGATTTGGAAAACCCACTCCCGAGCTCATCCAGAACCTAAATAACAACCCTTTCTGCATCATCTACAAAAGCGAAGAGAAACTCCGTAGCGGATCAAACGTTACGTCGTAACTTCACCTCCGCATAATGGTCTGCGAAACCGACCCAATTTTCGTCGGCAACCTTACCCTCGCACTACTCTTCAATCCCAATCTCTACACCAAAGGAGAATTTCCCTCCAATATCTGCATTATCTCCTGCTCCACCTTCTTCGGCGAAGTCAAGACCGTCACCATCAAACTATTCATAGATCGCGTCGATGTTATTCATGTAAACCGTGTTGCTATCAAAATTAACATTTTCCAACAAGATTCCACCTGCATCATCTACGTCAACAACGCTAAATCCGTGCGCTGCATCGAACTCACCGCTTCAGGTTGCTAGGCCATCAGCTTTGACAGCCTTCATGACTTCATCCCTTCTCCCACCTGCTCATCGCCTGCATCACCCAACCTCTCCGTCCGCGACACGTGTTTGGCATCGACATCCGCGGTGAAGAACAAAAAATCACAGTCCAACGTCCACCGCCCAAGCACATCACGTTCTTAAAAGTTATCCTCGTGCATGTGACAATGCATCTCAGGCATAAACAGAGCGTATATATCTACATGTGTTTTTATTAATCCAATTTATAGTACCTATTTTATATTCCATTCAAGTGTGTATTTAGTGCTTTTTTCCCAAAGTATTCGTAGTTTATAATCCAATTTATCACCCATATCTGTATTTAGTGCTTCTTGTGTGTACTCGTTTTACCATAAATATAACCACAATTGTAACTCCCTCTGTATCCTATTTAATAATAAATATATAAAGATTCCCGATTAAACAAATCGGATTATCAGCAATCCCCCGCCACTAGTCACCCGAGCATTTCAAATTTACCGCCAAACTTAATCCACCTTAATCCGCGGATTAACGCGACACCGACACCTAGCGGCAGAATTTCCGTTAATCGATTTGCTTAATCTGGGGACTTAACCACTTACATCCTCCACCATTACAAACGTCTCCGATGGTACGTTCATCTTAGGAGCTCACCTCCCAATTTACAGATGGGGGACCTCAGGTGTAACAGCTCATGTAATGGCCCCTCCCCGAGACTACCTTTATCAGTGGATACTAACAGTCCTACATGATACTCAGGGGCTGGGAGTTTCGCATTGCCCAGCAGGCCCTTGCGAAAGCCCTCCTGCGCCCCGTCAGATTGTGTTCAGGGTACTGATCAAACACACTTGTGGACCAAAGTTGGTTGAATATTTGGAATAAGCCCTCTCACCTCTTATAGGGATCCAATCTGGCTCAGGACCCCGGGAGCGCCAAACCCGTATCTACCGTAGTAGGCCTCTGGGGCGATTCCAGATCGAAACATCGTTAGTGATACTATCAGTTATTGCTGCAAATGATTGGCGGCAACAGCAAAAAAGACACAGTTACAAAAGAATACGGAATTACAAAATGGTGACACTCCATTAGAATTTATCTATAATCACTATAAACACATTTGTAACCTTCAAATGTTGCCAATTATGTTTATTTTGTAGATTGCAATGTTTATGGTGTTACTTACAAACTGTTTTATTACAGGATTCAAACTTTCAATAAATTTCGCAGAACGCGCTAAGGTACTATAATTTTAATCCAAAAATATGACATTTCCCGTTATGGCTTATTAAAGACCAACTCCAAACCCCAATACATCAAAAACCTCATCCATGAAATTAAGGAATATCAAACCTGAAATTGGGGGGGGGGGAAGAACCTTGTGGAAGGTAATGCTCAAAAGTTCAAATCAGAGAGCATATTTAATTTGCCAAATTTTTAATTTTGTGATGTTAAATCTATTCTCCATTAAACGTCAGTATGCTTAACATGGATATGTATGTAAATATGAGAGTGAGGTAGGAATATTTTCATTTATACTAGGATACGCGGTGATGAAGATACAAAGGAAGTGAAGCTCAGCACAAAGCAGTTCCTTCACAGGGAAATTCTTATTTTTATCAAACTAAGATACATGCTCAAATCTCAGTTTATAAGCAGGTGCTCAGCAGTAACTGTTTCGCCGTACAACGGGATTCGAAAGGAAACCAGTTCTTAAAAGCTGGTAACCGAAGTTTTATAAATGTCGAAAGCGTTGTCCTTAAATTATGTACGAGTATTTCAAAATTGGAAGTTATAATCAAGGTTTTATCTCACACTTTACACTTCCGTGGGCTCTCAATGTGTGTGTTTTCAAATTTGATGCTGTTGTATAACTCTTGTCACAAATGCTACACTTATGTGGCCGTTTGCCTTCGTGAGTTAAATTGTGTGATTTTAGATGTGATGGTGTAAAGAAGCTCTTCTCACAAATATTACACTTGTGTGACCTTTTACCTTCATGAAATAAATTATGCCTTTTTAAACCAGATGCCGTAATAAAGCTCTTTTCACATATTTTGCATTTATGTGGACTTTTACCTTCATGGGACAAAGTATGTGTTACTAAATGTAATGCCCTAATAAAGCTCTTCTGACATAATTTGCATTTGTGAGGTCCTTTGCCATTATGGGAGAAATTATGTACTTTCAAATCTGATGCTGTAAAAAAGCTTTTCTCGCAAAATTTACATTTATGTGGCTTTTTACCTTCATGAAATAAATTATGCACTTTTAAACCATATGCTGTAGTGTAGCTCATCTCACAAATTTTGCACCAATGTGGGCTTTTGCCCTTATGGATTACAGTATGTCTCTCTAAATGTGATGCCCTTATAAAGTCCTTCTCACAAATTTTGCACTTATGTGGTCTTTTACCTTCATGGGATAAATAATGTATTTTCAAATCTGATGCCCAAGTGAAGCTCTTATGACAAATTGTGCACTTATGTGGCTTTTCACGTTCATGGGATAAATTATGCCTTCTTAAATGTGTTGCTGTAAAGAAACTCTTCTCACAGATTTTACACTTGTGCAGCCTTTTACCATCATGAGTTAAGTTATGCCTTTTGAGATGTGATGCTGTAAAGAAGCCCTTTTTACAGATTTTACACTGATGTGACCTTTTACCCTCATGAGTTAAGTTATGTCTTTTTAGGTGTGATACTGAAAAGAAACCTTTCTCACAAAGGTTGCATTTATGTAGTCTTTTGCCCTCGTGAAGCATGATATGGATTTTCAATGATGATATCCAAATGAAGCTCTTCCCACAAAATTTGCATTTAAGTGGGCTTTTCCCTTCATGGTATAAGCTATGCTTTTTCAAATCTGAAACTGTAGTAAAGCTCTTATCACAAATATTACACTTGCATTCATGAACTAAACTGTGTTTTTTCAAAGATGATAACCAAATAAAGCTTTTCCGACATATTTTGCACTTATGTTGCTTTTCATCCTTATGGGATAAATTATGCATTTTTAAATGCAATGCTGTAGTAAAGCCCCTCCCACAAATTTTGCATCTATATGAAGTTTTCACATCTTGGCCGACCAAACTATGCTTTTCCAACTCAGATATTTGAGTTAAGCTGTTATTCCTGCAAATATATTTGTCGACATATGTACTTGACTCTGCCATACTGCCATCAGCTGCAAACTCGTCACAAGAGCTGTTTCCTCTCAATACATCACCTCTGCAGAACCTGAAATGTTACAAAAAATAATTAATAATCTGAAACAATAAAATATTAAATTAAATTGTATTACATCAGAATATGGAACTACTTATTGAATGTTCAAGCGTTTCATTAAGACATTGTTCACACAATTTGACTATAGTGGAGGAGGTCCGTGCTCCCATGTGCAGTGAGTGATCATCTGAGGAAAATAAGCATTTGAAAGAAATTTTATGGACAGATGATTTTACATCAGGGTTTAAAACATTTATTGTGTTCTTTCTAAAAGTACTAAGAAATAGTGCAAGTCCTTTCAGCACTAGCATTTTGCTACGCCATATGACCAGGGTGTGGTTGATGGATAAGAGGATGGGCTAATGTATAGCCTGCCCATGATTTTGCTGAACTTGTCAAGTCACTGATAGCCGTGAGAGATTTGTATGTTCCTCTTCCTAAGTACTGAAATCTAGAATAATGCAACGCGCCCTCCATGAATATCAAGTTTCATTGAATTAAACGAGATCACCTAACGAAATACAGATCCATGTAATTACAGTTTCATCCACTGAAGGATTCCCATTTCGAGGAAGCGATGAACAAAACGGAGGTAGTAGATTTTTGGGTGCAAAACTACTGAGGTAATTAGTGTTCTCACAAAAGCAATATATATATATATATATATATATATATATATATATATATATTTAAACCTGTTACCAATCACTTGCATAAAAGACATAAAACTCTGGCTAAACCTGATAACACGAAATTAAAAAGAGCAACTGTGTGAATAATAGAACACAAACACATGAAGATGCGTTTCTATTGGGGATTTGTGTCACATATTTGTCTGGAATATGCTCCTTATATTCCTCTCATATTTGAATAATTATTTGTCTGGAACTGTAACAAACGTTTTCTTGTTACATGTATAGACACCGCACGATACACAAATCATACCTAGAGGAACTATTTGCAACTCGTACAGAACTTGTTAAAAGAAGTTTCTTGGAACCTTCGAGTTCAGTTGCAGCTATTGGTACAAGTTATTGCAATGTACGTTGATGATGAATTACTGATCTAGAGTGCAGCTGCCACATTTGCTGTTACTACTTTCTATTTGCTTCAAATGGTTACGCCCCATATACTGCTGCAGGACACTAACATAGTAACCCTAGATGTTTAGCAACTGGTGATTCATTCAGCAGCTTCATGTATCAGTATACAATGCCAAAGCCAAAGATTTCTAAAATAATACCCCAAGTGCGTGATGCAAACTGTATTGCATCTCATGATTAATCAAGGTAAATACCTAATATGTGCATTCTATGTTTACACAAAAAGCATATATTTTGTTAATTATAGTTATTTAACTAAGTCCTCTAAAAACAATTATAAAATGAAAAAATACATTTAAATAACGAATGCTCTGCCATATATCCATAATGAAAGAAGGAAGGCACTCTAATGTCATACGGTTGCCTAGCACCAAGGTATCTCTGCATACGTGTCGAAGCTGTCAGCTGTCCTGCACGTATTGAAGCAGAGGTACAGTTGCTTGGCACTAAGGCCTCTGTGGACACGTGGTCGACAGATGTGATATGGTACAAGGGTGAGACATACAAGGCTAAGTGTCCGCCACACACCGATCCACTAGATATCCCCTAACAGATCCTTCGCGATATGACCAGTTAAAGCGACGTAAAATAGGGGAAAAAATTCTCTTGTGTGTATATTTTGAAAAACAAATTATGCTTTAGCATTTATTAAAAGAAATATAAAGCTTATAACAACTAAATCGGTCGAAGTTAAAGGAAATTTTGTAAAACAAAATGCTGCTTCTGTTTTTGTGTTTAATGCTGCTTTCTAAACTGAAAAGCATCAAGCGATAGAAGAATAAAGATTGTACGACCGCTCCTCGTATTAGAAGTTGAAATTCCTAGCAGCGCATACGGAGGAAGAAAGCACTATGTCACGGACAATATATTATTTAGCCGTAGTGTGTTAGCTGTCTTACATTTTTGTCCACTGCTCGTCATTTTGGGCGCTTTAGGATATGCTAATAATTGCACTTTTTCTATCAGCATGAATGGTTAACCATACTGTGTGGCGAATTCTATGACATGTTTTCAAAACTAAACAGAAATAAAGCAGGTCACAAAAGAATGTTAGTAAAAGGCTATTGCCAAAGGTCTGGCGTATGTAAATCACGGAAGACGACAAATGGATGCAAAGAGAGTAGGAGAAGATTGCAGCTTAGTAACTAGCATAGATGCAGTTAGGCTATTGTTCCGGTTATTTAAATATCTAACTGAAGGGAGTTCTAATTATCGTATTTTAATTGTTAAGTATAGGTAGAAATGTTTCGAGAGCCTAAGTTAAGACGATACTAACATTTTGTGGTCTAACAAATAAATTATTATATATTATATATACCGTGTGTCCCGTTGAAAGTAACCATAAGAAAATATCTCAAGATATAATTATACTTTTCAGCTTGTCTTGTGCAGAAACTCGTGACAATGCAACTATGACGCTACTGCGCATGCGCAAGGTATGACAACACATAGAGTTAAAATGGGGGAATTCACGGTACTGCACAAAGTGAAATAATGTTTTTGGTTAACCGAATTGATATTCCCAATTGCAGTACATAGAAGATTTAGGCAGGAATATAGTCAAATGCTTCAGATCGTCATACCGTTGTGAAATGGCATAATCCGCTGTTGGAAACGGGATCTGTGCTGAGGAAAAGGGGAAGCGGCAAACAACCAGTGTCCGCACCTACAGTTGATGTAAGAAGCATTTCAGCGGCGTAGCCCAAGGAAGTCAATTCGGCGGGCCAATTTAGAGCTAGGTATTCCAAAGACGACTGTTCACACGGTTGTCCATAAACCCGTTGATATCGCTGGTCTGAGTTGCGATTTCCCGACACGGTACCGGTTTAGCTGCAGCTGAGCTATAGGTACCGGACTTCGGGACAGAAGGTTGGCGGATGCGCAGAAGTTTCCGGGCTTCCGAGGACACGTCCCTAACCCGGATCTTCTGGATCGCTCTTTCCTCTGCAAAACGGGGGCATTCTAGGGAACTTGATGGATGTTCACCGTCGCAGTTAAAGTACGTTGGAGCAGTTGTACATGCTCCATTGTGAGGGATGTCTCGACAGATAACGCACGTAGATTCGCCGTTTCAAAATTCGCTAGTTTGTGCAAAGCGCTGACACTTACAGCATCTCAGCCTAATCTCAATGACTTCATACCCTGCCTTGATCCTTTGAGGGAGATCTACAGTTCGCGAAGATGAAAGAGCGCGTCCCAACACCGCCATAGCGAAGAGCTGATTGTATTCTTCAAGATTTCCTGAACGAAAAAAGGAATCTTGAGATTCAACCAAGTCCCAACAGGACCTCGGGCGAACAGTCATCTGAGCCAGATACCTGAGTGAAAGCACGGCCAAATGCGCCAGCCACCTCAAAGACATCAACAAAAGCTCCTGTAACTGTTCTAACACCGGCAACTGGCATGTGGGCCCACTTTCCGGCCACACGCCCCAACACATCCCAAACGACAGAGGAAGGTGTATGTCGATTAAATGAACCTACAAACTTGCTCCATGAGGCCTCTCTGCCATTCTTCACAATATATCCAGACTTGGCAAGCACCCTCCCGCATTCAACCAAGCTATCCAGCGTGGCGCGACGCCGGAAAACCTCAAGAGCACGCCCGTAACCCCGGCACTCCCTCGTCTACCAAGGGACCGGAAATCAACGAGGATCGGTAGTCGACCGCGGAATAGCCCGCTCAGCTGCAGAAAGAATCTTCTCTACGAGATGCCGGACCAAAGATCCACACAGTCGCGCTCATTGCAACTAAACAGTCAACTGGGAGTAAAGATTCTAGTCGGCACGGTCCAAACACCATCCAAGCAGGCGCGTTGAACATATATCCCGCGTCAAGAGACCAAGACATGCAAAGCGGTCACTAGAGTGTAAACCAGAGATGACATTCCATTGCTAGGAAACTGCTGTGAACAAACTGCAATATCAAGGTGTGAAAAAGTGTTGTGGGAGTATGAGAGAAATGTAGGCTCTCCGGTGTTCAGAAGAGCTAGGTTATTGTCCTAAAATCAGAAATTAATTTACCTCTTGCACAAGCCCAGGTGAGCCCCAAAGAGGGTGATGGGCATTAACGTCTCCCTCCAACAGAATAGGTGTTGGTAACTGAGAGACTGTATCTTCCAAATCCATTAGCGAGAGCTTATGGGATGTAGACAGATGGTAAATAGGATGGATGACAGTTTAATCCTTACAGCCACTTGACTGGATGTCAGATTGTATGGATACAGATTCCACAAATATATCTTTGATTAGCATCATAGTGCCCCGTTCGTAGGAATACCCTTTTCCGGTGAGAGATCACATCGCGCTCGGGTATATCGTCAAAGCTGAAAGCTGTCTTGCTGACGCAGTTTAGTCTCTTGTAAACACACGACCAAAGGCTCATACTTGTTAAGCAGAAGTTCAAGTTCCAGTTGACGAGTTCTGATTCCACGGATGCTCCATTGTAGGACAGCCATTAGAATTATAAGGGATAAGTTCCTAAACTTAGAAGTTTACTACGCTGTGGAATGCGGTGATCGAATAAATTTTCCCTTTTTCTTTGGTGTCCGGCTAACACCTTTAACGGAGGATTTATCCTGCCTCTTTTTTACTATCGTTCTGTGGGCATAAGCCTCCTGCTCCATCTCCTCCACGGGGGAGGATCCCTTTCCAATAGAAAATCTGGGTTCCAAAAGCCCGAAACGATTGGAAGTTGAGGTCGGTGAAGGTATAGATCACCGATTTGAGTCCTTCCGGAAGATTCCTCAGAGAAGCATCTCCGAGGAGATGGTCGTGGAAAGTTTTTACCATTAAATGCTCTAGGTGCACACTTATCGCTTTCCTTTAGGAAGTCAGTGCTCACATAACTGGTCCTGAATTTTACTGGTGATGCATTATATACTACCGGCTTGCCAGTGTTATTATTTGATTTCGATGGTCTTGCTGGTGATTTGATTTTTGTGATCTTTCCAGTAACGGACTTGTCAGATGTTGATGCTGCCGTGAGAGTTGATTTTTGAAGGCTTTGGCTGCGTTGTAGCTACAAGAAAATCTTTTCAGAAATAGCCGCCCCGTTGATATCGCTGGTCTGTGTTGCGATTTCCCGACACGGTACCGGTTTAGCTGCAACTGAGCTATGGGTACCGGACTTCGGGACAGAAAGCGGATACGCAGAAGCTTCCGGGCTTCCGAGGACACCTCCCTAACCCGGATCTCCTGGATCGCTCTTTCCTCTGTGAAACAAGGGCATTCTCGGGAACTTGATGAATGTTCACCGTTAGCAGTTAACGCACGTTGGAGTTGTACATGCTCCATCGTGAGTGATGTCTCTACAGTTAACGCACGTAGATTCGCCGTTACAAAATTCGCTACTGTCCAAAGCGCTGACATAGCATCTCAGCGGATTCGGTATATATGGCCTAACATCAATGACTTCATACTCCACATTAATCCTTTGAGGGAGATCTACACGAACAAAGGTTAAGGAACAGGGTACGAGTAGGGATAAATTCATCTCTTTCTTTCCGCTGAACCCGATATACGCATGTCACGCCTTGTTCTTCCAGATTCTCTTGAATCTCATTTGACATACCGTGCAATGCACGAGTATTTACAACTCCACGCGAGGAGTTCAAGGGCTTGTGCATTTCGACATGGATCGGATAGCTAGCTAACATATTTGCTTTTAAGATAGTCGCTTTAACCAGGGGCGTGCCATTGCGACTTCTAATGCATGACTTGACAGGATCAGCTATTTTATCAAGACCGTTTTGAACTACAAAAGGGTTCACCGATGTAAATTTTTTTCCTTCCTCTGTTCTGATAATAACCAAGTAGCGAGGACCACTACACTTGAAAACTTCTTTTCCACAAGGCTTCATGTTTTTTTTTAATTTTTTGTTATTCATAGCAATTACATCCTGTACAATTACAAAGGTCTCCGATGGCATGCTCACGTCCTAGGCGCCACCGCACCTTAGGTGAGAGTCCTGGCCTGACCTTGCTCACCTTAGGGTCTCGCCTCCCAATTAACAGACAGAGGAACCCAGTTGCCTTCAGGAGTTGAACAGCTCATGTAATGGCCCCTCCCCGGGACTGACCTTTGTTAGCGGATACGAACAGTGGGCTCGGGACCCCGGAAGCGCCAATCCCATACCTACCGTAGTGGGTTCCTGGGGGAGCGAAGATGCTGATCGCGATCCGAGTCCTTCCCAGATTTCTCAGAAGAGGATCTCCAAGGAGATGTGTGAGGACATATCTTTCCCTACGATGTTCGGGGTACAGACTTTACAATTTCTTTCAAGAAGTTGGTTCGGTTATAGCTGGTCTTGAACTTTATCTGTGGTGCATTATAACTTATGGGCTTGCCAGTCTTATTGCTTGAAGTCGATGGTCTAAGGGTGGTATGCACAGTCGTTACCTTGAGGATACGTTAAGGTTTCCTTGAGGATTCCTTAAGGAAAGTTAAAGGATAGGCGAAGGTATGATTTCGTATGCAGAGACGATTCTTATGGACTCCTTAGCCTTGAGGAACGCTTTCGGAAATACTCGGAAAATGTTCGTGAAATTATTTGAGTGTTCATAATTCTCATATGAATAAGTCACTTTCAGTCAATAGGAAATATTCATAAACATAAACAATACACACATCAATCAGCATGGCGGGTGAAACTCCTCACAAGGTATTTTCTCCAGAGGAAAAGTCAATTTTAATTGACCTAATCAAAGAGAAGAGAATTATTGAGGATAAAAGAACGGATATTCTAAATGTTGCTAAGAAGAAGGCAGCATGGGAGGAAATCGAACGCCAATTTAATAGTCAAAATGCCGTATCCAAGGTAAGAAAATAAGTTTAATAATAGTATTTAATAACACATTTTTGTGTTATTAAATACTATAATTACAAAAATCTTGCCAGTTTATCAAAGACTTGCCAATGATGAGCTTAAAACAAGCAGATCAGGCAAGACACAAAATGCTAATGAGTAGCTTACTATGTCATCTGGGCAAAATGCCCCAAGAAATTTTGTTTCCAAAAAGAAATTGGATATTTGTGTAACTTTTGCTCTGTCTCAGTTCAACATGAAGAGCAGGGCCACTCAGGAACTAAAAATTCATTTAATAAATAAAAACTTTATAGGTCAGAAACACTGCTATTTTTATGATGCAATTTTGAAACCTGTTATCATTTTTTAGGTTTCTCATCACTTTTTTCAATTGCAAATTGCTCCACACAATGCAGTTTTCATGATAAATGTACACACTTTGCTGTAAATGCTAAGATATAACACATAAGATAATGGTGAGATAAATTTTGTATAAAGTGAATAGTTCTGATGTAATTAAATAATAATTGTTATGTTTTGATAATTGTTAAGAAAAATATTCAAATAGATATTAAATATTTTTTTCTTTCAAACTAGCAGGGTAATAAAAAATTCCTCTTTACAATTAATTGCAATACTACTAAAGAGTGTAAATAAAAATATAATTTTTTTAAAAAAAATAACTGCATCATGTTGAGCAATTTCTCAAAATGCTAAAAAATTGAATAAAACTATTAATAACTCTGGAAATAATTTGAACAGATGGATGAAATTTGGTATATATACTGTTCATTAAGTCCTAGTTGTTGTTTTAAAATTTCAAATAAATTCAATTAAAATTGTGGGTTTTAGAAATTTCACAAATGGGTATCCTTACTTGAATTAATTATGCATTGTTGTATTGCAATATTTGATACAAAATAAACAATGGTGTATTTATGGTAATTATGCAATTGCTTTTCTTCATTTCAGCGAACTTTGGCCCAGCCAAAAAAAATGCTGGGATAATATAAAAACAAAAAGGAAGAGGGACATGGCAACCGAGTCCAGGTTAATCATGAAGACTGGTGGTGGTCCACCACCTCCTATTGCATCAGCAACACCAGAACTTGAGCTGGCAGTGCCCCATTTGGGTCACAATGTGGGGTTCTGGTTCGACTCTGATGCTATCAGATCACCTCCAGGTACCTAATCATGCACTTACAACACATTCTTGTAGAGCAAATAATGCTTGTTTCTCTAAATATTAACTATCAGGGAAAATGTGCTCTATTTTGATGTATTAAATATGTATTACTTGATATCTTTCAGTCTTATTGGCACCAACCTGTATCCAACTTGACACTGCAGCTGCAGGTAGCAGTTTTAATGCACAAGGTAATTAATTTAAGTGAATATAAAGTTTTATGTGAAATAAACTGTCAAATTAGAGAACTCATAATTTCATGATGGTATTTTATTACTTGCTTTGAAAAGAAATTATGATAATTATTTTGAAGCTGTTAATATAGCGCTTTAATCTAATGAGATATAATCCACTTTAGCTAAGAGATTTTATTATTCCAAATCATAGTTTTTAAAAATGGTAACCTTGTGTAACTTTAATGTGTTCACGTTACCATTACTCAGTCTTATGGAGCTGTGTACCTCAAATACAATCTCATAAATTCAAGTACTGAATTATATTTTCTTAAGTGGACAAAACATTTCAAAATAATTAATTGCATTTCGTTTTTATATATATAACAATTTTAGTTAATTTACAGCAGAAACTATTATTATTATTATTATTATTATTATTATTATTATTATTATTATTATTTTAGACTCGCAGTGTACTGCTGTTGCCACCGAAAGCATTACTGCCGGCTCTTCTTCACAAAGTAATTTAAGAAACTAATAAAATATATATTCACTGTATTATTTTAAACAATTATTTTTTTATTTATTATATATAATACGTAATGTGGTTTTATTATTATCCAGAGTTTATTATTGTTTCAAACACAGCATTGATTATTTTATATTGATATGTTACAGATCAGTCATGTGATGCATCAACTGACAGAGATGCCCCTGTCACAGTAGAAGAAGCTAACAATAATTTAAACAATGATACGGCAGTGGGTCTGTTCCACTGCAAATAACAGTATTGTAACAGTAATTGTTTATTCATAAAGCATTAAATAATAATTTAACGAATCTTCTTCTTAATAGGTCAAAATCATCCATCACTATCAAATCCACATCCAAAAAAATGCCTTTCGAGGGAGAGCCTTGTGGAGGATGAATTAGAACAACGCATGAAAAGGCATAGGCTCCAAATGGAATGCAATTTAAAGCTGCAGTCCCTCCGGGAGAAAGAGCTCCAACTTCTTGTAGAAATTGCCAGGAAGGAAGAAGCGCGGAGGAGACAAGCTTTCGAATGGGAGGAGGAAAGGAGGAAGGTGGCTTTCGAATGAGAGGAGGAAAGGAGGAAGCTGGCTTTCGAGTGGGAGGAAAGGAAGAAAAAGGCATTCGAGGCAGAGGGGAGAAGAAAGGAACGAATGTATGTGCTCAAATGGAATGAAAAAGAAAAGTGTTAATTAGGGTAGAAAACTGTGTTGTACATCGTCCCACCTTTTGCAAAATAACGAAACCACAATATTGTGACGTTTGTAAGCATTATTGCGTAGGTGACCTGGCGGCCCAGATCGGATATTGCGCAAGAGTGGAGGGGATAAACCAGTTCTAGCATAGCGTGGGCACGCCGAGTTAGCGTGGGTCAGTCAGTCGAGCCGAGTTACTGCTAGGGGCAAGTCGTAGTGTATGCGCGCTGTCCATACGAGCAGTATGGCGTCCCCACCGACAGGCAAGGAAGCAAGGAGGTAATGTAATCCCTTTTCATCATTAAAGTAATTTGCCATCAATTTTCATTATGTGTAAATTACTATAGTAGATAGTCCCTTCCCTCATCCACACCATGAAATACTATTGCTAAGAATATTCTGGTATATTTTCATAATTTCTCTCAGCTACGTCCCCCGTCTGACCTTGCATAATGTGAAATATTAACTTTAAGATCCTTCGGTACCAGTCGCTCTACCCCCCATTGAGCTAAAATAATAAAGAGGTCACGACATTTTGGTGGGGCGCCGAGTATTTTGGTAGAGGGCCGGGAATAATGTTATATTTGTAGCAAAAATTTTTTTCTTCTCTAAAATGTAGCGTGTTTGGTCCTCCACATGTTAGTTAGAAAATATAATTTTTTTTGGTGGCTTAAGGGTAAGGGTTTTGGTTCTATAATTTGTGGTTTTCTCTTCTAAATTCCTCTTGCATAGTTTCTTAAAAGTCCCATGTCTGTATTTTAATTTCAAGCTCACTTTTAAATTTTTTGCATTGTCTGTCGGTGGCGTGGCGGTAAAACGTTTGGCTCCATTTTTTTCCCTTACCTTGCCTTCGCTTCTGCTAAATTCTGTTTCGATGATAAATTGTTTGTATTGTCCCTTCTAAATTAATTATTTTTGTGAATTCTGTAAAATGTACTTATATTTTGTAACTTTGATAATAGGGTTGCGTGTGTTAGCTGGTGTACGTAACATTGTGTTATTGATTGCGTGATTTTGTAATTTATTAACGACTTGAATGCGAAGCAAATATTTTAAAGTTCGCGTGTTGCGTGTGTATAAAAAGTGAGGTGCATCTGTTTAAAATAATAAAACAAAGAAAGTCAAGAAGAGCAGATATATATATATTAAAAATTCATATTTGTGCATTGTACGCTCGTCGTGGTTCGCATAGTGGTAGTAATAATAATTATTTTGCTGCACCGTTGCCATGTTTGGTTTTTCTAGTTACGCAATGAATATTTTGGGGGAAAGTATTTCAAAATGACTCATTAAGTAAAAGTTTCAGCTACCACCAGCTGTGCCAGTATCTTCACCTAAATAGGTTTAATGTGCCTCCAATATGGACCAGTAGGACTTGGATGTTGATGGATCAGCTATGTGTATGTGACCAGATTTTGGAAAGTTGCACCATTTTGTGGTAAAATGAAAAAGAAAGAAAAAAAAAATACCTGTAAGTATGTGAACATTGTGTGTGCCACAGTTTGAACAATTGAAAAAGTTTCACACATCAGACAGGTATGCTAAATTTTTATTTCACTGACTAATGCTTAATTAAGCTTTGCTTTTCAGGAATAATGTGTGCTATGTATATCTCTGCTAAATTGAAATTTTATCACCATTTTGTGTAACTAAAATTTTGAATTCTGTTTTGGACATTGGAAATTATTTGTTTTGTCATGTTATGCTGCAGTGTATGTGTTTGATGTGTACTGTGTGCTTAATTAAGCTTTGATTTTCAGGAATGTTATGTGGCAGTATTGTTTTGGTAATGATGTGCTTTGTTCTGTTGCATTCGTTTGATTTGGTTTGATTTTGGGTTTCATTATGATGCTGTGATCCTTTTTCTTTGCAGAAAATTGTTGCATGAATGGTGTGTGTGTATGTTTGTGAGGTTATGTGAGTAGTATATGGAAGATTTGCTTTGGTGGAAGTGCCAAAGAGTAACCCCGATGGTTTAAGTGCGAATATTTGATTTTTCAGGAGGGCTAAACATGTACCTGGAAATTCGATGTGATGAGTTGAGAAATTTTTGCTTATTGGTGTTGTTGAAACGTGCCCTGTATAGCGTGTGTGATGTATTCACACGAGAGAGTAAATGTAATGAGTTGAATGCAATGAGAATAATTTTTTTTTTGTGTTTATGCAACAAGTTTAGTACCATCTTATATAGCGAGTTTTAATACCATCTATTTTCCAGCTTAATCTTGATTCGGTAGATGTGGATGCAACAGTATAATGCTATGTTATTTGTGTCATTCCTGAAATGTTAATGTGATTTCTTTAGTTTATGCCCATGTCAGGTATTTTTGATTTTGCAGGAAGTTGAATGAGACACGTTAGTGATGCTATTTTATTTTCTCAGTCATTACTGTGTATGCTAAAGCTGAAAGCTAAGATGATGATGATGATGATGATTGAAATAATGATGATAATGATCATAATGAGGTGGATAAGATAGTAATGTGGAGGAGAATTTATATTTGACAGTAAAGCATGAGTTTTGTAGTTGAAAGACTGTAATGAGGTGTAGTTGGACGCAAGTAATGTAGATTTATTTTTGAAGTATGTAGCAATGCACATAGTTGTTTTGGGTAGTTATTTAAGTGAGTGTTGTGTATTATTTGGGCCATGGTCAGCATGAATGATTTCATTTCATTGTCATGTATGAATGTATTATTAGTACGCTTATTCTTTTCTTTCTTAGTAGTACCAGCTGGTCAAAAATAATATTGGGATCCCAAATAATTTACTATATTTGTGTTGTGTTATTGTGTAAACAATGGCTGTAAGTGATATAACGTTTATGTATTCTGGACCTTTTATGTCTCTTTACTTGGATTCTAAAGCAGTTTTTGTCAAATTTTGGATGGTAACCCCATGTAAAATTCAGTTTTTATGTCAATGTGTAGTCATTTTTTTTTCTTTGCCCAATACTAAAAATTGATTCTTTGTAAACTTTGTGGCATTTTCAAATCATATTAGTGTAAATGACATACTATTTGTTTTTTATGTATGATGATCTTCTAGGAGCACAATTTCTATTCTTTTGTGATTCATGTTATAGTGATTTTGCTGATTCCGGAGCTCGGGTGTCCAGAGGAGTAACCCCGCTCTACAGACACGCCAGAGGTTCCAGATACACCAGAGGAGAGCAGTCTTTCGTCCACCACACTGCAATGGCATGAGGAGCCACTATTTCAGGGGGCAGTCCAAGTTAGCGATTGCCCCCCACATCTTCAGCAACTTGCAACACATGAAAGACTCTGCAGCTGAAAGTTCATCGTTGTGGGTGATGTGGAAATTCCACCCACAAACAGTTACGTCGGAACAACTAGGTGCAGTGTAGTGCGTATGTAACAGTGGTAGTGCGGTGTAGTGTGCGTGTGCGGGGTACTCATAATTAGGCAATATGTCTTAAACTAAATCATCGGTGGCACTCGAGACTCCATAATGTTTGCATTATTTTCACATATTCACAATATTTTTTTTTAACTTCTTCTCTGAGAGATATTTCTGCTCCATATTAGCTTTGTAAATAACCAGATTGTATAGTATGCAAGATTTCTTTTTCTCTTCTTTCTTTGTAATTAATTGTCTACACATGAACCACAAAAATCCTCCTTGTGTCGACGGGGACGTCGATCTGGGTAGCCAGGGGGAGATGTGACGTTTGTAAGCATTATTGCGTAGGTGACCTGGCAGCCCAGATCGGATATTGCACAAGAGTGGAGGGGATAAACCAGTTCTAGCATAGCGTGGGTCAGTCAGTCGAGTCGAGTTACTGCTAGGGGCAAGTCGTAGTGTGTGTGCACTGTCCATATGAGCAGTATGGCGTCCCCACCGACAGGCAAGGAAGCAGGGAGGTAATGTAATCCCTTTTCATCATTAAAGTTATTTGCCATCCATTTTCCTTATGTGTAAATTACTATAGTAGATAGTCCCTTCCCTCATCCACACCATGAAATAATACTATTGCTAAGAATATTCTGGTATATTTTCATAATTTCTCTTAGCTACGTCCCCCGTCTGACCTCGCATAATGTGAAATATTAACTTTAAGATCCTTCAGTACCAGTCGCTCTACCCCCCATTGAGCTAAAATAATAAAGAGGTCACGACAATATATACACTAAAAGAACTGAATTAATAACTACTTTGTGAAAAGTCAAATATTGTATGATTTTTTTCATGCAACTGGTCCGTACCACATCAGCTGCAGAAGCCCTTCTTTACCATTGGGATATTGTTTAAAGTATAAAATTAGTTTTCTTGTTGCTTATCCATGGTCTATTGGTTTTGTTAATTCTTCAGAGGAGAAACTATATGTTAGGCTGAAGGTGAAGCTGACGTGTCTAAACAGATTATTCTTACAAATATCTAAATGTTATCATTCTATTATGGTCTTTTCCAATGTTTTCAAAATTTCGTCTCTCTTAGAATAAACAGACCCAGCAATAATATTTAAATAATTTCGGGATTTAAACATTAATAACCAATTTTGTTTTCAAAACACTCCTAAAATTATTTCCAAAATGATAGCTTGTTCTGTAACTATGAACGTATCTTGTTTTATGCCGACCTTTTAATATAACCTGTATCTCATAATTTTGCTTTGCTTAAGTTATTCATAGCAAATATTATTTTGCAAATGCTACCAAGTATTAAAATTAAAAATATTACATTTCTTTCGCAATATGCTCTAATATTAATGCTTTCTTGAATAGTTGCATTATACACAATTAACCATTATTACCATCACATAAATTCGTAAATTATGGAACTCTACCGTCCGCGATGTTAACAACCTCTTCTGTTCACGGTTTTCCCACGACTTACGATGACCTGTAAGCCGCTCCTTCCGGTCCCCAATAATGCTTTTTTTCTTATCACTGAACAGTTGACATGTCAGTAGTTGGATAAAAAGGGCTACATTATATCATATTGACTTCATATAATACATAAAGCAATATGGATATTACCTATGCACAATCTTGTAAGCAAATTATGTATTCACAGGCTTGTTTAGCTCGAAGTTCATTACCTTTGGAATTGCGTTGTTGAAGGAACACTAAGAAATGTGCTACAACTTCTGCAAGCTTCAGCCTTTAACATTTATCAACACAAATAACATTAAAATTAAGTATTTACAACATTTTCCATTCCATCCTCAAGAATGGGTTTAATTATAAGCTAATAGAATGGTGAAACTTATAACAGATAATTCATTTCGTTACTTCTTTAATAAAAATTAGTTGCTTGCAAATTCAAAATAAACAAAATATTAATACTGTTAACATGTGAATTATGATTTTTAAACCAAGAACTGTTTTAAACTTATTATTGTTATTAATTTAATAACAGTTTTGATGTAGTTACTAATTATGGTGTAAGTAATTCATTTACTTCAAAACAAAATGTTAAACACAGATACACCAGAAACGTGTAATAAAATAGTTTATTAGCATTTTTTATACACTCTGATTTTCAGTACTACACAATTGGTTACTACATGTATTGTTCAGGTTTAACATTCTTTAACCTGGTATGTAGGTCATTTCAGATGATAAATGTATGAAATAGAAATGATGCTCAAGTTTACACACATTTTTGGGATTAATAATTCTTTGCATATTTAAAATATCTAGTTAATAACATTTCTGAGAGGGACACTAGTTAAAAACAGAATACCCTGTTTTACATACCATCACTGAATAAACAATATTGTGTAACTGACATTTTAATAGCTTTTATTTTATATTGTTATGATAACCTTGCTTGAGTTGTGATGATGATGATGAGATGGAGTTTAAGGACACTCAACATCTAAGGTTATCAGCGCCCTTACAACGTATAAAATATAAAATTTAAAAGCCAAAAACTAAAATACAACACGCAAACCCGCCTGGTCAAAAACACTAAAATACATGGCTACAAATTCTAAAACAACCACACTAAAAACATGGCAAACAAAGCAATAAAAGACTAAAACGTGTCAGGAGCTGTAGAAGTTAATGGGAACATAGAGCCACATGTCCCCAGAAAGGAAGGGCCCCCATCAAAACTGACAATATAAAATTACAAAACTATAAGGCGCTCAGTGCATCAAATGCGCCGGCTAAAGCCACTGTCAATAATAAACCGTAAAAGACAATCTACAGCATGCGCATCGTCTGCCAAAACGTTGGCTATGCCAATAGGCAGACACACACGAGTGCGCAATGGAACTAAAACCTGACACTCTCCTAAATGTGACGCACCGTTAAGGGCGCGTCACACTGCTCACAGAGTGGAGTGAGCTCACCATTTGAGCAGGTGTCTATGGCTAAAAAGACAATGTCCGATACGTAAACGAGTTAAAATCACCTCTTCCCGAAGAGATGAACGAGAAGAGGTACCCCAGACTAACGGGAGAGGTTTAACGTTCCGCAACTTGTTCTCTGGAGGGCTATCCATTCATCACGCCAAAGCGAGAGGATGCAACCACGTAAAATAACACAAAAATCTGACAAGGGAACAGCATAGGTAAAAAATCTGAGCAATAAAATCACCGATTTGGCAGCGGCGTCGGCAGACTCATTTCCTGTGATGCCCACATGACCTGGAATCCACACGAAGGAGACGCTTATGCCAGAAGCACCTAGCGAGTGGAGCAGGTCATGAATGCGTTGTACGAGCGGGTGGTAAACGTACAGAGCGCGAATACTTTGAAGGGTACTCAGAGAGTCAGAATATATAAATCACAGTGCCGTACGTCGTGCCGCCGGATGTATAAAAGAGACTGATAAATGCTAAAAAGTTCGGCGGTAAAAATCGAAAATTGCCCCGGTAAACGAAAGGTAAAACTATTTTCACCACAAACAAAGGCACACCCTACTCCATCAGCCTTAGACCCATCAATAAAAAATGACATTCTCCGAATTGTGCCCGAAGCTCTAGAAGGCGGATCTAAGGACTGAAGCAGGGGTCTGTCCTCGGCATCGACGTTAGCCCAAGCTGACAGTAGGCCTCATCACGCAACCATGGAGGAAAACGCGTTTCCCCCCTTAGAAGGGCCGGCACTGGCGTAACGTCCAAATGCCGGAGAAGTTGACGAAATCGAACCACTGGAGGGAGCAATGCAGAGGAGCTAACTAAATATTGCCGATCAAGCGAATCCTCGTAAAATATCGCGAAGGACGGGTGGTCAGGCAAGCTTGAGAGTCGACAGGCATAGCTGCACAAAAGCATCTCACGCCTGAAGGACAGCGGAGGCTCTGCAACTTCAGCATATAGGCAAGGTACAGGGCTGGTTGCAAAGGCCCCTGTAGCGACTTTTATGCCACGATGGTGATTGGCATTCAATCGACATAATACAGATGGATGCGCCGACGAATAGACAATGCACCCGTAATCAAGCTTGGATCGAACCAAAGAGCGATAAAGATGTAGAAGGACGGTCCGATCAGGTTCCTAGGATGTGCCACTTAAAACACGTAAAAGATTAAGAGAACGGTCACAATTTGCTTTTAAAAAGGAAATATGCGGAAATCCAGCTCAGCTTCCTATCAAAGATCAACCCCAAAAATTTCGCCTCGTCTGCAAAGGGAAGTATCCCTGGCCCAAGATGGAGAGAGGGCGGAGGGAAAGCCTTCCGGCGCCAGAAATTGATACAGACGGATTTTTCGGCGGAGAAATTAAAGCCGTTGGCGTTACTCCACGCGTAGACGGTCGATACAGCTCTGCAGACGGCGTACGAGTAGACAGGTCCGTCGTGAACTGCAATAAATGGCAAAATCATCAACAAAAAGGGACGATGAAATGCCAGGTGGAATACAATCAACAATGGGGTTGATAGCAACTACAAAATGTGTGACACTAAGTACCGAGCCCTGCGGTACGCCGTTCTCTTGAATAAAACGACTAGATAAAACCGACCCCAAACGAACAAGAAAGACGAGGTGCGTCAAACTCCCGAAGAAATATGGGAAGACGACCGCGGAAATTCCATGCGTGAAGTGTACGTAAAATGCCGCCCCTCCAACAAGTGTCATAAGCTTTCTCCAGGTCAAAAAATACAGCCACCGTTTGACACTTTCTCAGAAATCCATTCATAATATGCGTCGACAGGGACACCAGATGGTCGACGGTAGAGCGATAGCGGCGAAATCCGCACTGAGAGTTCGCTAGAAGTTTCTGAGACTCAAGCCACCATGTCAACCGCCCGTTGATCATGCGCTCCATCACCTTGCAAACGCAACTGGTGAGGGAGATAGGGCGGTAGCTGGAAGGTAGTTGGCGATCCTTCCCAGGCTTAAGTATAGGGACAATGGTGGCTTCGCGCCAAACGGAAGGAAAAAGCCGTCTTGCAAATACGGTTATAGACCTGTAAGAGAAAGAGTTTACTGTCGGCTGAAAGGTTCCTTAACATCAGGACATGAATGCCGTCCGGCCCAGGAGCGGAGTTACTAGAGCAATGAAGAGCGTGCTCCAGCTCCCTCATTGTGAAAAGTTCGTTATAACACTCATTATTAGCAGACCAAAATTAAAGGTGTCGGAATACAGCCGGTCTTTGATAGAGCGAAAGCCGGCGGAATAATGGTCTGAACTGGAAACCGCCTCAAAGGTAGCACCCAGAGTGTTAGCGATGGCAGCCGGATCCACTATGGTAGCATTGGAAACCTGAAGGCCAGAAACAGTACAATGCGACACTTTACCTGAGAAGCGACGAAGTTTATCCCAAACAACAGATGAAGGCGTAAAGCGATTAAAAGACTCGACAAAACGAGTCCACGACGCCTTCTTGCTATCCTGAATAATGCGACGAGCCCTGGCGCGCGATTGTTTAAAGTAACCAAATTATCAAGTGTAGGGTTCTACGGGCACGAACGGCGTCCCGACAATCCTGGTTCCACCACGCAACAGGCGGACGCCGAGTTTGAGAGGATGAACGGGGAATTGCGCGTTCGGTGGCAGATAGAATCGTAGAGGTAAGGTGCTGCAACATTTGGTTAATGTCGGTGAAGGGCTTGTCGTCAAAACACACGAGGCTGGAATACAATCTCCAGTCGGCTTTTGTGAATATCCAGGTAGGTACCCTGGAATGCTGGACTGGTGAGACAGGACAGAAACGATGCAGGGGTAATGGTCGCTAGAGTAGGTGTCAGCGATGACGTTCCACTGCAGACGACTAGCAAGCTGGAGAGAGCAAACCGCAAGGTCCAGGTGAGAGAATGTACCAGAAGAATCAGAAATAAAAGCAGGTTCACCTGTATTGAGGATGGAGAGATTGAACTGATCAAAAATGTCGGAAAGAAGAGTTCCCCTCGCACAAGCCGTTGGCGAACCCCAAAGGGGGTGATGGGCATTAAAATCTCCCAACAGAAGAAATGGTGTTGGGAGAGCGGACAGGAGAGCTCAAATGTCCGCAGGAGCGAGGGGAGACGATGGAGGTGAATAGACAGAGCAAACAGAAAAGAAAAAGCCGGGTAATTGAACACTTACGGCAAAAGCTTGCAAGTCGAACGTAAGAGCGAGAGTTTGAAAATGAACGTCGCTACGCACTAAGAACATGACACCTCCTCCGGTTCAAGATCGTAGCGAACCGGAGTATACCCTCGGAGATCAAAAGGATCGTGAGGGCGAAGCTTAGTCTCCTGCAAACACACAACCATAGGTGAATGGGAACGCAATAAAAGTTGCAGTTCTGCCCTATGCGATCGTACTCCACGTAAATTCCAGGTCAGGATAGCCATAAAGAAAAGAGATAAACTTCTTACTTAGAAGGGCAGCTCAAAATTACCTTCTGTTTAACCTTTGGGCTCGGGCTTTTGGTATGGAGTTGGTCAGACTCCATAGCCTCCTCCTGGGACTGCGACCTCCGAGGACGAGAGGGTGAACTTTTCTTACCGCGCGCACGCGGAGGGTGCTTCAGAAAATCTTCCCTACGAAGTTTCTGCTTTGGTTTCTTTTCAGCGGCTTGCGACTTCAGTATCTTAGGACCAGCTTTAGATGTCTTGCTAGCTATAGCAAAAATGGACGATCGGATGGTAGTGGCGATTAATGCAGTCATAGTCCAGGTCTGAGTTTCGGCATCTACTCGTGGTACTGGCGAGGCAACAACAGAACTAAATTTACCAGATCGCAGGAGAGAAGGTTGGCGCGCATGGTAACGCCTCCGGGCTTCGGCGAAGGAGATTTTCTCCTTTACCCGGATCTCCTAGATCGCCTTCTCGTCCAAATACCGCGGACAGTCGGCAAACGACGCAGAATGAGACCCCTTGCAGTTAACGCAGACGGGGGCTTTGGAACAGGTACCTTCGTGTGACGGCTGGCTACATGAGGCACAGATGGTAACGGCACTCTTACAGTAGACTTGCGTATGCCCAAAACGTTGGCATTTAAAACAACGCAGAGGTCTAGGAATATAAGGCCTCGCCGCAATGCGTTCGTACCCTGCTGAAATGCTCGTGGGCAGATCGACGCCATCAAACGTTATAAACAGGGTACGAGTGGGTACCAATACTCCGTCGCGTTTGCCCTGCACTCGATGCACTGCTGTCACCTTTTGGTCTGATAGATAGTCTACGAGTTCATCGTCCGACATACCATCGAGGCTATGGGTGGTAATGACGCCTGGACAGGAATTCAATGTGCGGTGCTTCTCAGCGCGGATGGGATAACCGTGGAGAAGCGTAGCGCGCAACAAGGTCTTACTTTGCTGATCGAAATCATTCCGTAGACGACTGCAGGACTGAACCGCACCAGCAATAGCATCAATGTCCTTCTGAATAATGAAAGGGTTCACCTTCTCAAACCTTTGCCCTTCTTCGGTTCGTGAAATGACCAAGTAACAACCAGTTGTCGGTGGTGCTACTTCTGTTAGACAGAGGGACCCAATCGCCGTAAGAAGTCAGCAGCTCATGCAATGGCCCCCCCGCGGGACTGCAGTTGAACAGCGGATACGAACACAAACCCTACATGACGACCCCGGGTGGTGGGGATGACGCCATTACCCACTGACCCAGCTGCGCACCCAGTGCGCGGGTATCCTTCAGGCTGTGTCCACAGAGGATTAAAATAAAATGGAAAGGAAACTAAAAGTGTGTGGGCATTTCGCACTCAAGGTAGGCCAGCGAAGAAGGAAAAGAGATGTGTAAATGAATGGACATGGTGCGAAATGTGCATAAATAGAAGAGAATAAAGAAGCGATAGCGAGGGCATCATGGAATGAAATGCACAGAACGCACGAGAGCCCACCTTGAGTCCCCCGGTCACGAGAACGAACCCACCTCGACCGGATGGGGATGAAACGATGAAGATAACGATGAGTGGCTCGGGAACCCCCGGGTACGCCAAAACCATATCTCACATAAGGTGAGCCCCTGGGGGGTTGCTTGAGTTGTCAGTACTTTTGTGAGTGGTTTCCTTTTTAGGCATGCGAATCTTTGCTTCCATGCTCCATTCGCTCTATTATGTTTCTTATTGATTAGTGAACTCTATTGTATCTGAAATGAAAGGAATAATACAAAACATTTTTTATTTTTGCAAAAATGTAGCTTGTGTAATTACAGAACACTAGCATATTAAAGAGCACACAAAATTATCTCCTAAAGCTGATATGATACAGATAACCTGCTGATATACCAAAAATGTAACATGTAATAGCTTTCCTTCACACTTTATCCAGGCTTAGGACTGGCAGCAAATATACTGGCGTGTTTAAAAGCTGGAGGAATTTCCGCTGTCAAAACCTTAGGCTAAATCTGGTTCACAGAATGTTGAGGCAGTATTTTATATCACAACACTGTAAATGCCAAAGTGATTGTAGTGTAAATTAGCATTATTGTATGACAATGATTTGAGATGTTTGTTAATTATAAGCATTGTTAGGAAATAAGTTTACACGGCCTCACTGAAACTGACAATAGGAGCGGATAATAATGAAACGAGGGGGTGAGTTGTTTATTAATTAGAAGAGACAAACAAATGACGTCAGAGTAGCGTGCCTTTCTTTAGAAATGGAGGGAATATCTTCCCTAGAGCATATGTGTTCGTAATTTTGATTGGATATAAAAAGACGCTAATGTTGGCGCGCTTTATTAACCAATAGCAGCTCTGTTATAATGTTTAGGCATATCGGGGTGAGGGAGCATAATTTCCGAGCCAAAGACAGGTAACACGCAGTTTGACAGAATCATTCACGAGTTACACGTCGCGCAGTTCAACAGAAGCATTCATGAAGCACATGTTATTCAATTCTACAGAATCTCTCGCGTCGTAAAGTTAGTTACAAAAATGTGAAATACTTGAATTAATGTGCGGCAAATAAGTGATTATAGTTACATTCGAAAATATAACAGTTTCAGTCGGGCATGTATCAAGAGTAATATATATGAAATTAATAAAGTGTGACGGCAATAAAAGTGTAAAAACAAATTCTTTTATCAGTGTTATCTTTTAGTAACAACTCCTTTCCATTTACACAGCCTGTTCAAGAGATTTGCTCGATTGAGTAATAATAGCTTGCCGGAGGACAAGGAATCCAAAATTCAAAATAGTAAAACAATAACAGGCGCTCAGCAAATAAGATAACACGAACGATACTGCGACAACGTATTTACACTCCCAGATAACAAGAGAAAAAAAAACAGAAAAATTGCAACTCTGTTGCTAAAAGTACATTTGTATATGGTTCAGAAATATGTATCTGCCCATGGTCTTTGTTACACACAAATGCTCAGTTGAAATGTCTTTGTATGAATTGTTGCATGAGAATATGTGCTCGTGGGTTCTCTACAGCATTGGCATTGGCCACAGGTACACCCTCAACTGGATCTTCTTCCACATTCTTGAAATAATCTCGCCTTAGAATGCTAATGTTGTGTAAAATAGCACATGTAACAATTATTGCTTGTGTGATAATTGCTTTTGTAAGCAATTTCCTCCTTATACAAAGAAATCTTTGTTTCCATACTCCGTTTAGTCATTCTATTATATTTCTAGTGGATTTGTGAGCTCTGGTGTATCTGAAATTAAAGGAACAAATTATTGTATTTCAGTGTGTATTCTTGTAAAAATTTAGCTCTAGTAAATTTACATTTTTGTTATGTTTTCAAAGCACAAAGAGGTATAAATAATTGAACAATGTGTATCTATTTTTCTTAAAATATGGTATCTGCTTGTATACCAACCAAAGTAATGTTCTTTTTTAAAATTTAGACAAGTTGGAAATGTCAGCTCCCTTACTAATAAACATATAATTAAAATTATTTGTTTTTATTATACAGCCTCTAATCCCTTAATTATGTACATGTATATTTCACGCTTATTTTCTCCACCCCCCCTGGTATTATTCTCATGACATGTAAAGGTAGGGCAGTTATGGATAGCCATTGTCTCCAAGCAGAATTCCATGTACTCTGCCATCAATAAATTTCTGACAAATAGCAGAGTTGTCAGAAATTCTGCTATCATGCGTTGATCCTGGCCAATGTGAAACAATGTCCATGATCTCCATCTGAGGCCCACAAATTAGCTGAACATTAAGAGACATCCAACCCTTCCTATTCCTGTACAACTCGGCAAACTGTCCTCCAGGACTTCGAATAGGAATATGGGTGCAGTCTATTATACCTGAAAAGATGTAGAAATAATTTACAGTTGATCAAACCTTTTATGAACATAAATAAAAAATGCAGTATTTGAAATTACTATTCGCTTTCATTCACGTTGTAACTGATTTTATGAGACTCCTTCAATATAGAATTGTGATCACCTATGCTTAATAAAGTTTTATGTTATGCTCTTTCATTTGTATCCATATTTTCAAATTTGGTATCTACTATCATTATGAGTGTCTCATGCTTTATTAGCTTAATGATAGGTAATAAGCCACTACCCTGTTTTAGTCATTAGTAAACATTATTACCCGTTACACCTGGAAACTGAGCAGCCTCATAGAATAAGTTTCTATTGTTGCTGTACTGTTGTTCCGTTAATGGAAATTTCATAAATTGGCTTAAGTTCTGTGCAATACCAATAGACACTCGCTTGATAATGCGGCTCACTGTGCTCTGGTTTATCTTTATAAGCTCTCCATTAACAATCTTAAAATACAAGTAATGAAACTGAAACATAAGTTTATCTTAAGTATAAACACAATGAAACTGTAACTATTACTATCATTAAAACATTAGGGGCATATTTCAGAATAAATTAAAACTTACTTACTAACAGAGTGATGCCAAAACATTATTAACCAATTAAAATCACATTAAAGGCTTTTTAAGATAAAAGGAAAGCTTTTACAGCACTACAATTTTAGGAATATATTTTTATATCTAAACTAAAACCAGCTGAACCATGCTGGAAGCATGCATTTTAGCCAAACAGCTCATGAGCAGTAAACATCCCTCCCCCCAAAAAATACATTAGCCGCAAATTTGGAAGCAGAGAAACTAAGCAAACCTAACCTAAAATTTTACTGTTAACACTCGTACGCTATCCATTTTACTACTTCTATACTATGCAAGGGGCTAAAAATCACATTCTCATATATCAAATTGACGCACATTTTATGCACGTTATTATGAAATAACGGACACAATCTGCGCATACCGCCCAATGTTTTGAGTACACTTATATAAATGAATTAGCTTTACAAATAGTTTCTTAATTACACTTATATTTACCTGGAAATCTCCAGTTGCATAAAATCTCAGTGCACAGAGAATTAGATGAATTGGAGGAAGTGGTAGGCCTCATTGTGTCCTCTGTTCTTGAAAATGCACTAGTGGCAAAATAGCTTCTGTTACAGTATTCTTTGAGAATCTGTAACATTTAAAAAACTATGCTATAATGCTCTAGAGGGTTTTCGTGGTCTCGCAAATACCTCCTTTGCAATGGTGGCTATGTTCCAAATCTACATTTTGCATAAAATCGAGAAACTCGATCAATTCGTGGTTAAGTATACACGCCATTGTGCAAAATATAAGGGAAGGAATCCTAAAGGAGACGACAAGGTTGCTTTCGGCCGGCCTTCACTGTTCCTTGAGGAAGCCTCAAGGCCTCCTTAAGGATTTTAACTCTGAATACGAAATTCATGCAAACTGCTAAGGAAACCTTAAGGAATTCTCAAGGTAACGACTGTGCATACCACCATTAATGTTGAATTCACTGAAGGGATCTTGGCAGGTGTTGTTGCAGATGTAGATTTAGATTCCATGGGCTTTGGAAGTGATCTGCCTATGAGAATTTCTTCTGAAATTGTGGCCCCGTCAATATCACTGGTTTTAGTTGCGATTTCCCGACTCGATACCGGTTTAACTGCAATTGAGCTAAAGGTACCGGACTTCGGGACACAGAGGGTTGGCGGACATGCAGCGTTTCCGTGCATCCGAGAAGGAAACCTTCTCCTTAACCGGATCTCTGCATCGCCCTTTCCTCTGTAAAACGGGGGCATTCTCGGGAACTAGATGGATGTTCACCACTGCAGTTAACGCATGTTGGAGCTGATGTACATGCTCCCTCCTGTGAGAATTCTCCACACTTAACGCAGGTAGCTTCGCCGTTACAGTTATCACTTGTATGACCAAAGCGCTGGCACTTATATCATCTGAGCGGGTTGGGGATATATGGTCTAACTTCAATGGCTTCATAACCTGCCTTAATTTTTTAGGTGGATCTACCCGATCAAAGGTAAGAAACAAAGTACGAGTAGGCACAAATTCACCTACTTGTTTCCGCTGAATCCGATATACAAATGTCACACCTTGATCTTCTCATCCAATGCACGGGTGTTTACAACACCGCGCTAGGAGTTCAAGGTCTTGTGCGTCTCGACTCTAATTGGATAGCTTACTAACAAGTTGGCTTTCAAGATAGTCGCTCCCTGGGATGCTGAATTTGCTTCAACCTGCAGCGTACAATTGCGACTTCTAATGCACGACTTCGCTGGACCAACAATTTTCTGAACGATAAAGGGGTTCACCGATGTAAACTTTTTGCCTTACTTTATTCTATTAATTAGTAAGTAGCGAGAACCACAACACTCGACAACTTCTTTTCCATTTAACTGCTTTTGGTTTTGGATTTTTCCATAGCGAAAAAACCTCCAGCATTGCAAATGTGTCCGATGGCATGCTCATATCGTGGGTGGCTTAGGTGAGAGTCTGGCCTGGACCTTGCTCGCCTTAGGGTCTCACCTCCCAATTCATAGACAGTGGGACCCAATCGCATTCAGAAGTGTAACAGCTCATGCAATGGCCCCTCCCCGGGAATGACCTTTATCAGCGGATACGAACACAGTCCTACATGATACTTAGGGGCTGGGAATTACGCATTACCTTGTCACCCTTTGCGACTCCCCTCCTCCGTCCCGCGCAGCGGTATCCGTCAGACTGTGTTCAGGGAGATAACTGATAAACTGGTCAAACACGCTTGTGGACCAAAGTTTATTGGGCGTTTGGCGAAAAGTCCTCTCACCTCTTAGAGGAACCAAATCGAGTGTGGCTCGAGACGCCGGGAGCGACATTCCCGTACCTACCGTAGTAGATCCCTGGGGGCAGCGCATAGGGTTTGGGATATATGGGCGTTGGGCGGGACGCACGAAACCACAAAAAATAAAACTCGGTAACAGCACCTTTGAATGTGAGAAATACCGTGCGCAAGGGATATTCTTGACCGTCCTACTTAGGAGATAACCGGTACGCCTGAAATGCACGATGGTCGGAGAAACAAGTGCCTATTTCTTCGTTGGAGATATCGTCCAGGCTGGAGGTGGTGACAAACCCTACAAGAGTTCAACCATTTGTGTGGGGCTACCCGGGTGGGATAGGAGCCCAACAAACTTGCGTTCAACAGTTTCTGGGACTCTTCAGCATTGTTCGTCTCGATCAACGTACCGTCTTTAAGTCGCGTCGCCTTCTTTACCTGGCCACACATCCGATCCATTTGATTGATGTAAAAAGGGCTAAGGTGCTTAAACATTTTACCATCACTAGCTAAGGTCACAGCCAAAAAGAGTGAATGAAATAGGTTTTGCGCGGCTACATGATGGATAGATCCCTATACGGAACCGTCGGCGTCAGCCTGCTATTCGGGAATTAAAGAAAAAGTACACCATACTTTCACCGTCTCTGTCGTCGTGGGAACCTTCCCAAGACCGATCTCAAGGTGTACTTCAGAAAGGCTAACCCGAATCTCCACTGCTGGTCCATATATATAAGCCATTCACAACACACACACCTCGGCTTTAAGCCCCTACCACGGGAATAACCGAACATGGTTCCCCACTCTAAGCCGCGCTGAGAGCAAGATACAGACAGGGATTCAAGGGACTTGTGGTTGATTACACCGGAGTTCCATCAGCGGTACTACGTCCGACCCGCGATACTAATCGAGCGACACTAGGTCGTCAGAGAATTAACACAGACCGGGACCCGAGAGCTACGTGTGTGTACACGACGGCGTGGACGGGTTCCGCACCTACGGTTACACACGAGCAGTGCGGAGGGTCCGCCCGACCTTCGCGCCTTAGACTCCCTTAGAGCACAAATTTCGGAAGCCGCGCTGAAGCCGTGGGTAAGAACTACGGAGACAGAAAGGATCTCTGTTGGTGGGACAGGAGATAATAAACCTAACACCGTAAAACCACACTCACAGGATATGTAGGGCTTATTCAAAAAAGTTCACGACGTAGAGTAAGATGAAATTTTGAATTATTATGTCTGGTGTCCTAAACTATTAAAAGAAACTGTCCATTCTATTGAAAGCATTAAACTTGAAAGGCACAACAAGCAAGCTTTTCAAGCACTTAAAATATATCAGTAATAGGCCAGGGGTAGTTCAAACTGCAGTTTTCATAAGTTCTTCAAAAAAGGATACTTTTGATCTCGGAACGCCTCAGTTGACTCTCTCTGCACAGTGCCTCAAGACAGAGCATATTATAATAGATAAGTCCCTATCATTTCTAAAAATCTGATGTTACATGCACCGGACTTTCTCTACCCTCTATCGTTTATTAAAGGTCATACGAACTACTCTTCTAATGCTTATTTTTCTACCCACTTCATTTAAATTCAAATAAACCTTTGCAGAAACAGCCACATTACACATTTCGTTATACATACAGACAATAGTCAAACGTCTAAGAACAGTACGCTATACGCTTCCTTAAAGTCCCATAAATACTGTTTTCTGCAATCGCGAGAAACAACTGAATGTTGAAAAGGACTTTAATGACAAAGTAATGAAAAATTCGAAACATTATAACGGATATCTCGGAAATGGCTTATGCCTAAAAAAGTTATTTGAAATAAGTTGTGCTTTAAAGAGATCCACATTTCTTGTGTAGTACATTTTCATCTATCGATCAACGTTTACCAGGTAGACAAGATTATACAAAACTCCTTCCGAATGAAGAAGACTTCACAGGCTATTCCCAAAATATTCAAGATATGTTTTATTTGTCATGTAAATATCTTTAACATATAGCATTTTAATCAAAATCGATAGAGGCAGTTTTAGAAAATAGAAAATTACGCCAAATCTTATATGCAAAGGGTAGTTTGGGGTGGGGGATTTTCTTGAAAATCTACGTGTCGTTTCTTGGGAAGGTACTGAACTTAAATGCTAAGTTGTGTTTATCAAAATTTTCTTTGTGAGTTGCGCTATTGACAGACACGCCCATTGACCTGTTTCTAAGGATGCCTTTTTATTCAGGGGGCCTCAAAATATGAATTTTCGGCGAAATCATAGTGTCGAATTTTTTGGTGGAATGCAATACCCACTCCACTTATCATGTACGTGGTAGAGAAAGTAAAGAAATGCAGGATATTCAGAAGTTAGTTAATTATGTGGAACCTGATGCACTGAACTATTATGAAGACATTTTGAAGGCGTGATACTGTTGCTATTTAGCTAAGATAGCAATGGGAATAAATGCAACACACGTTATTTTAAACTTGCCAGCTTTTCTTACTATACACATCTTTATGATTCTTGACAACTGTATAAAACCAGTACTCTTAGTTTTCTGGGTGTTATATGAAATTCCCTTCAAAACGATTGTCCATTTCAATGGATGCCAATTTTATAACAATATTAAAAAATAAACAAGCCTAAAACGTTTTTAGTATATAATATGCAGTATCTTTAAGTAGTCTATGTAAGAGCATACACCTCTAATTTATATAAAAACTTCGTTTTAATTTATGGTTTTTCTTTCTCCTGAAAATTGTAAAGACTGACAAAACGCCTTTTAGCTCCGACCTATCAATTAGTCAAGCTTTCCATCCGATTACCATAATTCCGTTTTCTGATTCTGTGACTACGTGAAAATATAGCCCGTTTTATACCAAACATCAGCGTTTTTGAAGGTTACTATTTTCTATTACATATAGTTGGTACAAAAGATCATTCCGTTAGTGTGATACATAGGGTTAACACAGTGATGCAGGGCAATTACAGTCCAACTCCAATGACTGACATTTCTTTTAAATTTGTTACAAAAAAACGAAACTTTTTAAAAGTGAATAACAGCGACTTTTAATTACGTGAAAGATACTTTCAGCAAAATTAATCTGCTATAGTTGTTGAACCCTTTTTTTTTGACTAATAAATGGGAACTTCCAGTAAACATTCAATTGTGCAAACAAGAGAATATTAACTTTCATAAGCTTTTAGGGCTGAATTAGGGCAAAAAAATTTATTAATGCATTAAGAGCCTTACCTTGTCGATTCTGTCAACTCGAATTCCTGCTTCCTGTCATCAATCGTTAATGGGTCATCCTGTAATAAAATGCAACTTTGTACATGCATGTGGTAAAGCTGAAGAATTTATGACAGTGAGTTTAATAAGCCTGGCAAGTAAATGTGAAAGACATTTACAAGGGCGATTCTGAAAGCTCGGCATGAGTCAAATATGTCAAATTACTAGACAGTTGAAGGGTCTATGGGATAAACGATGTCACTTCTTGTTTCAAGGTAGCTGTGATCTCCAACGGAAATGTAACTTTAGTTTCCCCAAAACTTGTTGCTCCATGAATCAATCAGTGTAGGTAGCAGAAAACAGAATAATTATTATTCTGGCCACCACAGGAGTCACAAAAAGGCTGACGTGCTGTTACTTCTTCCGGGCGAAAATTTGCAATGAAGGGATGTAAGAATGATATCTTATTGGAGCCTTTTGGGGGGGGGGCAATAGTCTGGTCATAAGTATATAATACAGACTACCTGGTGGACAGCTTATGAATGTTAAAAAAGCGAAAGAAAGCTGTCTTCGGTATTAAACATCGTTAGTTGAAATATTAGATATATGCAGGGTTTTTTAAAATAAACTATTGCTTCCATGTGTAGTGACTTTATAGCAGAGATTTTACACTGAGGTTTCTTGTTATAAAACATTTGTGCTTTCTTTTTCCATTAATTTAATTTTTTTTCGTCTATTTACCCCGTTCTATAGTCAAGTTGGATAAAGATAATTTCATAGAGACAAGTTTAGCAGTATATGCATCGCATTCACTACATGTATCACATCTGAGATATCCAAAACCAATATTAAACTTACTGTTAAATATATCTCGGTAACTTCCATAGCTCACTGAATGTGATGGGTACTTCATTATCAACATTCTATGCAGTTGATTTATTGTTAGGTCACGAGGCAGATATATTCTTGTTTGTGTAATGCAAACTACAATGTGACTTTCTACCTTTTAGAGAAGCTGTGTGAGCAATGGCATTATTAACAGCTTCTTCCGGAAGTCTATGTGCCTATTAAGGGTTTACCACGCATGTCAGTTGGTGCCTTACCAGTTTGTACCAAGGCTTTAAAGACTGTACAATCCGATTGGTAATTCCGTGCATTGATATGAATGCCCTATGACATACTTTTATTTTTTCGGGCAGTTCCTAACTAGTCTCACTTTATATTCATAAGAATGTTGGCGTAAATTACTTTCCATTTCTTCACCTCGTCTCCGTCTTGCAATTGGAAGCGCACTAATTAAGTCACATAGATAATTATGCTGATCAATTTTAGATGCCATAAAGTTAAAACTTTTAGACAGAATATCTTTCTGCTTGAATTATATTTTGAAAACACTGCAACTTATATTTTGAAGTAGGAGTATTTATTAGCCCCACGTATGGACGCCAATTTGAAGTAGGTTGTTGCTTCACGTATGAAAAGCCGATTTGAAGTAGGAGTTATATTGTAGTTCTTATGTTGGGGAGCCGAACTTGAAGTTGGTTGCAACCGCACGTATAGTACCCGCTTTCCGGTAGCCTTCGCCCCAAATGTACTTTCTGGTGGCCTTTGCCCCCGAAAATGTTTAAAAATATTAACTTTCTAATTTGACTGTTTCTTTAAATATTATATACTTATGTTTGCCTCGGCTGCGTCAGTATTATTGTTAGAGACATGTTTCTCTTTGCAGGGTTATGGTGTGACTGAAGAATGTAGGCTTACACAGATTATAATTTTACTTCACTCCTTTTTATTAATGCTTGACACGATTTAAATAACACTTCACTGATAGAGAGCTGTGAGATTCTTTTATTAATTACTTGCACTTTTTAACACGTAAACTATTTTCGTCTCACTCAAATACGTATTAAATTTCTCGAGGACACATCTCGCGTCCGGTTATAAACACTGTCTACAACCAACTGAACTCTAAATTTGTAAATTTTGCTATATTTCAGTTTCTGATTGGCTAATCCTAGTCCAATAGAATACCTTCATTTAACTAAAGCTTTTTCTGGTTGTTGATTGGCTATTTTCAAACTGTCTCAAAATTTACATTATTGTTGCTCCGATAATGACCAGTAGCATTATTAAACCATCTTGATCATTACTGCCTCAAGGTTACCTCATTGTTAGCAACTTTTAACCTATTATTCTTACAGCTCCTACATTATTAAATTACGTAATACATTCACATAACATTATTACACATGTATACAATATAGTATAAACATATACAATGACTGTAATATACACTTTTTATGTCTTGTTACATACACATATTGCTTTAAGGGGGCTGTTATTGAATTTACATATTATATAACTAGACTGAAATTATTTAAGTGTTAAAAATAATGCAAGTTACAGGATTCGCCTCCGTGACTCATAGCGCGAATTTTCTTGGTTGAATCACTAACTCTCCACACTTCTTCCTGCAGTTTTTCATTTTGTTATCAGGAACATTGATATTTCCATTAGCTTGCATTATGGACAGTCACAAAATCCTTTGTATCCACAGAATAGCTATTTTGTATGGTTGCTCTAAAGATGCCAACAATAAGCCACTATTCGGTAACGTTTACTAAAAAGACTGACAAACCTGACAAAACGCCATATCGCTAAACAAGAGAGAAGAATCTTAGCAGACATTCAGGACTTTGATCGTTCTTCCATACATAACATGGACATTAATCATTTTTACATTTGACGTCCATTTTCCATTCACGTAGCCAAGGGGATGATGATTGGTGTTTAAAGGCACCCAACTGCTTGGTTATTAGCGCCCTTTTAAGACAGATCATGGAAATGGCCAGAGATAAAGATCAGTACAAAACATCATGGCAAAGGCCAGAGATAAAGATGAACATAAAAACTGCAGCAAAAGCCCGAAATAAAGATCAATATAAAAGACATAGGAAAAGTTATAAATATGTATATAAAACAAGAAGTATGAAACACCTGAATTCAACATAACTATATCCGAATTTGAAAATTTACCTTTCACACAAAATTAAAAATCCTATCAAGCGCTTACTTATCATCCGCTAAGATCTCCGCAAGACTGGCCGGCAGATGCAGTGTGTCCCGAGGATGTGCTAGAGCAATACACTCTAGCAATACGTGACGGACAGAAAGACTTTTGCTACAAAGCGGACAAACTGGAGCAGGATCACCCTTAAAAAGACAACTGTGCGTAAAATTGCAGTGGCCAAAATCACCTCCTCACGACGAGATACGCGAGAGCAAGTTACCCAATTCATCGGAATGTGCTTCATTACTCTAAGCTTATTTCCGCGGAGAGCTAACCACTCCTCGCGCCAGCACCGCTCTCCGCACGACAAGCCTAAAGTCTTCCGACGTTATCAAGGTTTTGTAACACTCGGTTCTGTGGGTACCGCCTTAGCTCCAAATCTACAAGTTCATTCCCCGGCAATCCAAAGTGGCCAGGTACTCAAGTACAATCCACATTAACACCAGAAGCATATAAAACATGCAGGGCATGCTAGATTCGCTGAAAAATGGGGTGGTAGTTTGTACAGCTCACTAAGCCTCTGAAGTGCACTAAGGGAATCACTCAAAATGAGACAAGTCTCTCAATTTTCGACGTGGAACATACAAAATGGCTCGGTATATGGCATACAGCTCTGCACTATAAGTGGATGTGCTATCATGAAAATGAATGTATGGGGTTCACGTCCATGAACATAGCACATCCAACACCGTTGGGGCAGTTAGACTCATCGATGTATTTCACAATTCGGTCACTGTAACCGGACAGGAATTGTAAAACACAGCTGCGGATATTAAACGTAAGCATCGTAGACTTCCGGTATACCGTCATCCCAGGATCTACGTGAGATGTCGCACGCAACCAAGGGGAGAACACCTACTCCTCGTTAGGAAACATGTCAATGACGTGCTTTCTAAGAAGCTCCTGGAAGAGAAAATTTGCAGGCTTGGATTAATAGAGTTATTCCTATAACGTTCGTCCACCCCGGTGTGAAAAAAGAAGCAAGTTTTGACATACATTTAAGCGCACATCCATAATTTCCTTACAGGACATCACGCCGATATCGCAGAGGAGGTTCTGCAGATTCGGCGTAAGGACTCATAACTGGGCTAGTGCGAATAGCATCACTGGGAATAGCTCAGATTATGGACAGTGTGTAATCTCCTCAGTACAGATGGTCGTGCTGAGGAATGAATTATACACCCAATGTCTGTTTTTTATCGGATCAGCGTGCGATACAGTCGCAGCATAACTGTCGGAACCGCTACCCAATATTTGCCATTTAATACCCGCAAGATATTTAGAGAACGGTCACATCGCGCTTTCAACTGTGCTATATGCGATGACCAGCTAAGTTTCCTATCAAAGGTTAACCCAAGTAAACTCGTTGAATCTGCAAATGGTAATAAGACTACTACGGCGTGTACTAGTTATTCATGAGACTTTAAGCAATATTAAAAGTTTTCACGCACAGAAATATATTTAAAAATGTTTAAAGGGGGCATACGAGGGGCACTATTTTATGTTGAGCCTTGGCAACCCTGAATGTTGTAGGTGTCATCTGACGTTTCCAATGGAAATTTTGACAGTTTTGACCATAATCCACTTCAAACATTTTGTCAATAGAGCGCCATTTGTATTGTTTACACTAACTTGAAAATTGTGTGTCAACAAAAATATGGAATTAACTCGTGAGATGATTTATTACGACTTTCGACGTGGATTATCAAGACAGAGTGCATCGATCAACTAACTTCCACATTTGACGACGAAGCTCCATCCATTGCCACTGTGAAACGCTGGTACAACGAATTTAATCGTGGCCGCCGTTCGCTCAATGATGAAGTTCGTGAAGGTTGTCCAAAATCAGTTGTTGTGCCAGAAAACATTGATGCTGAGCAAAAACTAACAAAGAAAGATAGTCATACGACATATTGTGAGATTGAGGCAATGCTAGGCATTATTTCCACCAGCATATATAAAATATTGCATGATTATTTAGCCGTGAAGAAGGTTTGCTCTCGTTGGATCCCACATAATTTGACGCAATCTAAAAAAGATGCTCGTGTCGATTGGTGCACAAAAATGCTCAATACATACAATGGCGTGCCTCAAAAGACGTATTTAAGATTGTAACAGGTGACGAGTCATGGATCTATGCGTATGAGCCGGAACGTAAACAGTAGTAGACTGTATGGGTGTTTCAAGATGAAGCAAATCCAACAAAAGCTGTTCGCACTCGAAGCAAATGGTCGCCTGCTTTTTCAGCAAAACTGGCCATGTGGCAAAAGTGCCTTTAGAGGAACGTAAAACGGTCAATGCCGAATGGTACACAACCATTTGTTTGCCGGAAGTCTTCGGTGAAGTAAGGAAAACCAACAAGAACCGTAGGACCGTTCTTCATCAAGACAATGCGAGCGCACACACATCTCGTCTAACAACCGAGTATTTAAAAGGTCAAAAAATCGAATTGATGGGTCATCCGCCATACAATCGTGATTTGGCACCTAATGAATTATTTTTGTTCCAGAACATCAAGAATAAATTGCGTGGACAACGATTTTCGTTGGCAGAAGAAGCCGTTGATGCCTTTAAAAACCATGTTTTGGAGGTGTCTCAAGATGACTGGAAAAAATGCTTTGACAAATGGTTCCAAGGGATGCAAAAGTGTATTGCTCATAAAGGAGAATACTTTGAAAAACAATAAAGCAGTTTACAATCAGAAATTACTTTGTTTTAATTATTAGGCTCAAAATATAAATAGTGCCCCTCGTATTTGTGACAGTATTTATGGTCACATGTACATATTAATAACTGATAATTCCTCATGTAATTAATCATTAGTATGAAAATTAAAAGATGCAAAATAATGTTAATACTCATGATAGATGCCACGTAATAGTAACTTAAGTTTTCCGTGTGTGTTTGTGTAGGAGTTTAAATGAAGCTGTTTGAAATGTGCAGTTAGCGGAAAAGCAACGTTTTTTCGTATTAGGGTGCACCGAACCAAGCAGTAGAGGAGTAAACACAATAGAATTGTCCTTGAATCTCTGTATAAAAATAAAACAGAAACCGGTAGAAAGTTCCGTGACACAGTAGCTAGCAGAGATACCTTGTAACGTACAACGTAACGGCGAATGATAGATAAATCTAAAAGTTTTCTAGCAGAAGGAACGCAGCCAGGGAAATTTGAAGAGAAAGGTTTTTAAATGTAAGTAAAGGAAAGTCATGGATAGCATTCCCAAGCTTAAATTAGTTGGTGGGAATGTGCTGTGATATACGGATTCTAAGTGTTGACGATCTAAGGCGGTAGTGTTACTGAAAGAAAATAATGTAGTGTGTACTGTATATCATTTTTAGAAAATTCGTGTTCATATAAGTGTACACACGTAAAATTTAGATAACTGTGAGAAATAGATTACTTATTACGCGAACTTAGAAACTTTGTCAGTTCGAAGTAACGCTACATAGCCAAGCAATATTCAATAGCTTCGACGAACTTAATCATACTTAATACAACAGTGCAATGTGTTCCAAAACGGTATACAACGTGTGAAATTAAAATATTTATTTCATTTATTAACTTTTCGTGTGTTTGTGTGTTATTACTCACTACAAAATTGTCCTCAGCAGCACAGATGGTCATGTTGATTTCTAAACGATACACCCAGTCTATTTTTGATCGGACCAGTGCACGATACAGTCGAAGCAAAACAGTTCGATCCGCTCCCCAAGAATTTCCATTTAATACCCGCAAGATATTCAGAGAACGGTCACAACGCACTTGCAATTGTGCTATATGCAACGATGAGATAAGTTTCCTATCAACGGTGAACCCCAGGAATCCAGTCGAATATGCGAATGGTAGTAAATCTGGACCGAATCGGTGCGAAGATGCTAATCGTCTCCTACGGCGCCAGAAATTCACGCAGACTGACTTTTCCGTTGAGAAAAAAAAGCGTTTTTAGAACATTCTTCAAGATAATCTAAATATTGCTGAATATGGCGTTCCAAAAGCGACATACGCTGAGAAGTATAGTAAACGGAAAGACATTACGAATAAGATTGACGATACCCCTAGAGCAACACATTTGGAGATAGAATTAATTGCTATAGCTAACAGTTTAACGCTCAGTACCGATCCCTAAGGAACTCGATTCTCCTGAACAAAAAGGTTCGAAAAATCCGAGCCGACTATTGCCCAGAAAACGCAGTAGTTCATAAACTCCTGAATGAACAGTTGTAAGTGTCGACGTATGTTGCAGGCGTGTAGGGGACGTAGTGTCCCTTCTCGCCAACACGTATCATAAGCCTTTTGAAGATAAACAAAAATATCCCAACGGTTTGACAATTCTTCCTGAATCCATTCATGATCTGTGTTCGTAATGGCACAAGATGGTCCATTGCTGAACGGCGTCTTCGAAAAACGCACTGGGTGTTTGTTGGTCAGCAGGTTGTGGGTTTGCAACCACTATACCAACCAACCATCCATTGAGCATGCGTTTCATCACCTTGCAAACGCAACTGCTGAAGGAAATTGGACGGTGGCTAGACAGGAGATGACGGTCCTTTCCAGCTTTCCAAAAGGGTATGACAGTGGCGTCAACCCAAACACGATTATAGACTTCGAGTTGGAAAACCTTACCTTCAGAGGAGAGCTATTGCAACATTTGTATGTGTACACGATCAAGGCCTGGTGCTGATACTCTGAAGATGAAAGAGCGTGTTCTAACTCATCCATGGTGAAGAGGCGAATGTAATCTTCAAGATTTCCTGAAGGAAAAAGGAAATCGCCAGATTCCATCTACGTCGTAACAGGAAGGAACTCCGGCGAATAGTTATCTTAGCTAGACACTCGAGCAAAACCACGGCCAAATGTGTTAGCCACGTCAAAGTATCAACAAGAGCTCCCGCAGCTGTTTTAAGACCGACAATTGGCATGTGGGTGGATTTTCCGGCCACACGCCTTAACTTTTCCCAAACGACAGAGGAAGGTGTATGTTGATTAAATGAAGCTACTAGCTTGTTCCGTGATGTCTTTTTGCTATCCTTTATAATATATCTAGACTTGGCACGCATTTTGTTGTATTCAATTATATTATCCAGCGTGGGGCGGCACTGGAAAATCCTAAGAGCACCCCTGCGAGCACGAACGGCATTTCGGCACTCTTCCGTCCACCGAGGGACTGGAAATCGAAGAGAGTTGGCAGTCGACCGTGGAATAGGTTGCTCAGCAGCAGAAAGAATCTTCTCTGCGAGATGTTCGACCAAAACATCCACACAGTCGTGCTCATTGTCATTAAACACAGCCAACTGGGAGTAAAGGTTCCAGTTGGCTTGATTCAAGTGTCATCTAGACAAACGTGTGGAACATATATCTTGTGTTACGAGACTAATAAGACATGGAAAGTGGTCACTAGAGAGTAAATCAGAAGTTAAGGACTTCCATTGAAAAGAAAGTGCTAACTGGTAAAGAAACCGCAATATCTAGGTGGGAAAAAGTGTTGAAGGAGTCTGAAAAAATGTGGCTCTCCCGTGTCCAGAAGAGCTGCGTTTTAAGTGTCTTAAGAAATCGGCGATTAATTTGCCTCTCGCACAACAGAGGTGAGCCTCAAAGAGGGTGATGAGTTGACGTCTCCCACCAACAGAAAAGGCGTTGTTAACTAAGAAAATAGATATCCTAAATCTTAAGAGCAAGTGGTGATCAGATGGATGCAGATAAATCTTAAAAACGGTAAATCGGATGGATGGCAGTTTAATCCTTACAGCACTGACTGGATGTCATGCAGTATGGATTCCATGAATAAATCATCTCTGATGGGCTTCATAGTGTCCCCCTGCGGAGGAACAACCTCTTCGGATGTAAAATCATTCCGTACTGGGGTAGACCGACTGATTTGAAACCTATAGTGCGGACGGAGCTTAGTCTCTTGTAAACATACGACCAAAAGATTATTCTTTCCGAGTAAAAATTCAAGCTCTAGTTGAAGTGCTGTAATTCCATAAATGCCCTATTGTAGGATAGCCATAGTATTTATAATGGGGTAAGGTCTCTACTATGTTGAGAACAGTGGTGGTCGAATCAATTTACCCTTTATCTTTGTTGTCGGGCGAAGCATTTATCCTGCCTCTTTCACACTGTCGGTCTCACAGTGTGGCAGAAACCTCCTGCTCCATCTCCTTCACGGGTGAGCCCAAATTTCGATTCAAGAACCTCGAAACGATTGGAAATGGAGATCAACGAAAATGTGGGTGCCGATGTTAGTCCTTCCCAGAAGTTTCCTCAAAAGAGTATCTCCGAGGAGATGATCCAAGACACCTCCACCCCTGGATTTTCCGGGTACAGACTTTTCGCTTTCTTTCAATAAGTCAGTTCTGTTATAGCTGGTCTTGAACTTTATCTGTAGTGTATTATAAGTTACGGACTTGCCACTCTTATTGATTTAGGTCGATGGCCTTGACGGTGACCTCACTGAATGGATATTATTGGTAACAGACTTGGCAGATATTACAGATATAGATATTGATTTCGTTGGCTTTAGAAGTAATCTGGTTACGGGAATCTTTTCTGAAATTGTGGCTCCGTTAATATCGCTGGTTTAAGTTGCGATTTCCCGACTCGGTACCGCTTTAGCTGCAGCTGAGCTATAGGTACAAGACTTCGATACAGAGGGTTGGCAGATGCGCATGAGCTTCCGGGCTTCTGAGGACACCTCCCTAACCCGGATAGATGGATCGCTCTTTCCTCTGCAAAACGAGGGCAATTTCGGGAACTCGATGGATGTTCGCAGCTGCAGTTAACGCACGTTGTAGTTGATCTACATACTCCATCGTGAGAGACGGTTAACACAGGTAGCTTCGCCAATGCAGAAATCACTTGTGTCCAAAGCGCTGACACTTATAACATCTCAGCGGATTCGAGATGACTTCGATGGCTTCATACCCTGCCTTAATTCTTTGAGGGAGATCTACCCAATTAAAGGTAAGGAACAGGGTACGAGTAAGTACTAATTCACCGCTTTCTTTTCGCTGAACGCGATACAGTGTTGACAGACCTTGCTCCTCCAGATTTTCTTGAATCTCCTCATTGGACATACCGTGCAATGCACAGGCGCTTACCTCACCGCGCGAGGAGTTCAAAGTCTTGTGTTTCTCCATTCGTATGGCATAGCACGCTAATATAATAGATTTCAAGATTATTCCTACCTGGGATAATGAATATGCTTCTACCAGGAGCGTGCATTGCGATTTCTAATGCACAACTTTACACGACCAGCAAACTTATCGAGATCCTTTTGAACTATAAAGGGTTCAACGATGTAAATTTCTTTCCTTCCTGGGTTCTACATATAGCCAAGTCGTGAGGACCACAACACTCAAATAGTTCTTTTACAGTGAGCTTTAATTTTTTTTGTTTTGCTTTTTTAATATCCACAGCGGTTGAATCCTCTACCACTACAAATGTCTTCGATGGCATCCTGACATCCTGGGGACCACCTCAGCTTAAGTGAGAATCCTTGCCTGGGATATCACTTCCGAATTTATAGACAGAGGGACCCAATCGCCTTCAGGAGTGTAACAGTTCATGTAATGTCCCCTCACCGGGACTGACCTTTATCAGTGGATGCGAACACAGTCTTACATTATACTCGGGGGCTGGGAGTTATGCATTACCCAGTCACCCCTGGCGACTCCCTCCATCCCGCGCAGCGGTATCCGTTGGACTGTGTTCAGGGAGCAAAATTATAACTTGGCAAACACACTTATGGACCAAAGTTGGTGTTTTGCATAAGCCCTCTCATCTGTAAAAGGAACCGAATCGAGAGTATGGTTCGGGACCCCGGGTGCGCCAATCCCGTACATACCGTAGTAGGGCCCTGAGGGGCACTCACACCTAGGAAATACGGTTGGCTCGAGTACTGGATGCGCGAAAACCACATCTTAAGTTTTAGTATTCTGAAAGGATTTAAGCAAATTCAGTGAAACCAACCTTTAAAGGACATGTTGGAAACATTACATACAAACTGACAAATTAGTAGCAGCGGCAGTTTTAGAACAAGAATCAACACATGCGTAGCCGAAACATTACATTAAAAGATTTGAGCACTGCTTATGAATTTTGTATTTTTGGGACAACTTAAATTCATCGAATTCTACCAAGGATAAAAATTAAACTGAGTTTTATTTATGGACGCTCTTTAACTGCTGTGGTATTTAGCGTCATATTCTACATTGGGCGTGTAAGACCGGTAATTTTGCTCAGAGGCCTCTTTATCGGGATTGAGGTTCTCTTACGTACCTTAGGAGAACCTCCGGCTTTACTTCCCTTCCAAAGGAAGCCATGCTAAGGATCTTTAGGCTCGAAAAAAGTCCACCGTCCTCCGCCGGCTTTGAACCCGCGACCTCGGGAACTAGAGGCTAGCATGGTAGCCACTACACCACGGAGGACAACTACCAAGGATGCATTCAGCTTTCTCACAACATAATTCCTTCCAGCACCAACAATAGACATAGAACTGATGATGCAGACAATGACTCGTGAATCATTTCCTTTAATATTTTGGGAAAATGAAGCAACAGAAAAATGTATTCATCGTTTGAGGTTTGTAACCGAAAAAGGCACTAAGCACCACTTCTCATTAAACTTCATTTTTGTATTATGGTTCGGTGCCACAAACTTTAGTAAAGATGATAAAGTCCACTAATGCGAACTCTGCTATGTCTCTCACATATCTTGGAATTTAAAAGAACCTCAAACCCGATAAAAAGGCCTCTAGGCAAAATTACCGGTCTTTCACGCCCAATACAGAAAGGGACACTAAGTAACACGGGAGTTAAAGGGCGACCATAGATGAAACTTAAGTCTATTTAATTTTTTTCTATACGCGCTAAGCAAGTTTTCAGCGTTTAGCAGGATTTTGGTTACATTCTTCATTTGTAATTACCTCTACAGATCTTACCTTTAAGAGCACATCTTCATGTTTCAGTTGAGGTGATGTTTCCATCAACCAACAGGTTTCTTGTTTAATTTCTCTTTTCGTATCGATTTCATACCCATTGCGGTCGGACTGCATGATACAATTTGAGGAATGAAGGGCAAACTCCGATGTAGCATCTACTTCTGACTCACGTTTCACTCTAGCCGGCATTCCTTCTAATAAACCAAGCTCCCTTTTTAATACCATTTCGGTGTGCAGTTCTTGATCGTCCTCACGTATGCCAGGATTTGATTGCATGATAAAGTCAGAAGGAAGAAAAACTATCTCTGAGCTACAAGTGAGTTCCGATTCACGTTTTACTTTATGTGGCACTCCATCTGATACACAGTCTTTTATTTTCATTCTTGTGTCCATTCTTTTTGTTATCCCTAAGAATTATAATGGAGAACAATCTTCCTCCTCCATTTGATGTCACTAACAGAGGTCTTCTTTGATCCCAACTCTAATGCAGCCTTCAAAATCATCTGTCTCAATTGCAGATACGCAAGCAAAATCTGAAGAGAAACAAAAATATATTAGTATCTTACAGAATTACCCAGCAAAATTGTTCTACAAACAAAAAACAAAATAATGCAACAAAGAAAAAGCAGTTCATAATTTGACATTTAAAACCCTCTTGGACATACTTTAATTATGTTAAACTGATATTAGTAGAATTTAAAATAAAATCACAAACTTTTAAAATATAATACAATTTTTGGAAAACGTTTAGCAGGAATTGTAACCTTTGTAGGCAAACATTGCGATCTGATGGAAGCTTTTTTTTCCTGAATGAATATTCTGCCGATTATTGTGTCTAACCCTGATAACCACTGAGGGTATTAAAAGTAAAGCTCTCTTTATATAAAAAGTGTAGCCAAATAGTATTGTAACCATTATGCCATGTGCAAGGAATACAGAGAGACTCCACACTTGTAGCAGAACTCTGACAGCAAGCTTGGCATAGATGTTTTATTCTCTATGTCACCGTGATGCGCATTTTACGTCTATAAAAATTAAATGGGTAGAGATGCTACAAAGAATTTTAAATAAACCCCCTGAGGGCTACGGGTATTTTTTAAGTAATTGCTTGTTGTCCTCGTATTCTGAGGAAATTTAAGGAAATTAGTAGAGGTTCTTAAGGAAACCTACGTCATTTTTGTTAGGCAAAATGTCAACATTTTCGACTTTTTGATTTCTACAAAACTTAACCCTTTATAAAACTATACAGTAATTTCACACCTTTTAAGTGTTTATCATATTTAAGTATTTTATAAATATATTTGTAACGTTTTACCTGTTTTGCTATCTTTTAATTATTATGTGTTATCTTTATAAGCAGCTTTGTTTTATGAGGTTATTATATGTTTCTCTGAAGTTTGTTTATAGATATTTGAAATGCATACACCCAGTAAACGCTGAGCGTGCCAAAGAATAGATGAGTAAAAAGGGAGTTATGGGCTCTGAAAATATTGAAGTTGGCAAGATATTCCCAAAGAAACCAGAGAATCAGAACCTGATCTATCAACAATGACGTTATGATCACTAGGGCTGCGACACCGGTGTCGATACGTTTGTTTAGAGGTGTCCTGTACTCAAATGTTTACAATGAGAGGGTTACCTGTACAGTTGAGTCAAGTGTATTGCCGCACTCTGTTCACGTAGAGGAAATGCTAAAGGAAAGTTAGCAAATTCCACAATTTTACAAAGCTATACATTGGAGTATGGAGAAAACATTTCCTCTATAACTCAAGAAAACCTTTACAAAAAGTACACTAGCACAACTGCTTCTGCGCATAGTTAGCGAGTAATATGCCAAGACATATTAACCCAGAAACATACAAGGGTTGTATTGCATAATGTGAGGATAAACTGCTACGTCAAGAGTCACTTCCATCAAATCAAACGTTTAATGAACCACTATGCGCGGCATTTATTTCTGCCGATGATGTTGCTGATGACTTGTATTTAGGGGCGCTCCACGACTAGGTCATTAGGGTCCTTGCAAAACATATCATGGCAAGATCAGTACAAAATATTATGGCAAAGATCGGGAATAAAGACGAATATAAAAATCATACCAAGCTCGAATGATAAAGATCAATATAAAAATCATAGCAAAACTCAGAAATAAATATGAATATATAAAACTAAACCAAGCAACCCCTGATCAACATGTCGTCCTCCTGGTATAGTGGTTACCACTAGTTCCCGAGGTTGCGGGTTCAAATCTGTCGGAGGGCGATGGCTGTTTTCTGGGGTAAAACTCTTTAGCATGGCTTCCTTTGGAAGGGAAGTAAAGGCGGTGGTCCAGTGTCGTAGATTTGCGGCACGTAAAAGAACCTCAAGCCTGATAAAGAGGTATCTGAGCAAACTTAACGGTCTTTCACGCCCAATATACAATGGAGACGCTAAGGACCACAGCAGTTAAAGAATGTCCATAAATACAACTCAATTTAATTTTAATTTCCTGATCACCATGACTAATTCCGCATCTGAAAATGTACTTTTGAAACAAATTTCAAAATCCCATTAGTCACTTGATTATCGTACCTTAAGTGCTCTGCAAGGTTGGCCGGCAGCTGCAGAGTTCAGAAGATGTGCTACACTCTAGCAACACGTGGTGGATTGACAGACCTTCGCTACAAATCGGAAAAACAGGAGCAGGGTCAACATTAAAAAGGTAACCCTGCGTAAAATTGCAGTGGCCATTGCGCAACCGAGCCAAAACCACCTATTCGCGAACGAGATACCGAGAGCGAGTTACCCAGTTTATTCGAATGTTCATCACTACACTAAGGTTATTTCCGAGGAGAGCTAAACATTCCTCGCGTCAGCACAACAGCACGGCTCTCTGCACACAAGACTTGAGAATTCCGACGTTACACGAGATATTGCAATACTGCGTTCTGTGGTCGCCGGCTTAGCTACCAAATCCGCCAGTTTATTCCCGGGCAAGCAAAGCTGACAAGGTATCTAAGCACACTCCACTTTAATGCCAGAAGTGGATAAAATATGCAGGGCATCCAGCATTCGTTGAACAATTGGATGGTAGCTGCACAGTCCACAAAGGCCCTGAAGTGCACTAAGAGAATCACTAAATATGAGAATCATCCACTTTTCGACGACACACATACAAAATGACTCGGTATATGGCATACAGCTCTGCGCTACAAATTCAAGTGCTATCTAAAAACCGAAAGCATGGGGTTCGGTTCCTGAACATAAGTACATCCAACACCGTTGGAGCACTTAGATCCCTCAATGAAGATAAAAATACGGCCATTGTAACCTGACAGAAGCTCTAAAAAAAGAGCAAGTGCCGATACTAAACGTAGCTACCGTAGAATTCCTGTATGCCATCATCCAAAATCTACGTGACATGTCGGACGTAATACTCTTTTCCGCTTAGGAAACATGCTTGGCATTTCAATGTCATACTTCCTAAGAAGCTCCCGGAAACGAACACTTGCAGACTGTATTAATTGAGCTGTTCCTATAACGTTCGTCCAGCGCGGTGTTGGAAAAGGAAGCGAACGTTGGATGTATAGGCATACACTTGAACCAACAACCATAATTTCCTAACCAGATATCAAGCCATATCGCAGAGGAGTTTCTGCCTATTCAGCGTGAAGGCTCACAACTAGGCTAGCTAAAAAGCGCATATAGCCACATGAATGCCCCAATTATGGACTGTGTCTAATCTTCTGAGCATAGGCGGTTGTGGTGAAGATACACCAATATACTAACTTCGACCGGATCAGTGCGCGATAGTCGCAGCAAAACTGTCGGATCCGGATCCGCTCCGCAAGATTTACCAATGAATACCCGCAAGATATTCATAGAGCGGTCAAATCGCGATGCTATATGCGATTACCAGCTAAATTTCCTACCAAATGTCTACCCCAGCAATCTCGTCGAATCTGCAAACGCAAGTAAATCTGCACAGAATCTGAGCTAAGGTATTAATCGTCTCCTGAGTTAACTTCTCAGTTGAGAAACGATAGCCGACTTCTTAAATCAATTCTTGGAGATTGTCTAAACATTGCTGCATACGACGTTCCAAAAACAGCCTACGCTGAGAAGTACAAGTCGTCTACGAATAAGCATTATGATACCCCTAGAGGAACACATTTCGAGATAGAATCGCTATAGAAAACAGTGTAACGCTCAGTACTGATCCCAAAAGCACTCCGTTCTCCTGAGCAAAAACTTTCGAAAAAAACAGAACCGGCCGTTACTCGGAAAACGCGGTCCTTCATAAACACCTGAAAGAAGAGTGGTAGTCGTCCACGTATGTTCCAGGTGCTGGGGAAAGTAGTATCCCTGCTCGCCAAACACGTATCATAAGCCTTCTCAATGTAAACAATATCGCAACGGTTTGACAATTCTTCATGAATCCGTTCATGATTTGCGCCTATGTCACAAGCTGGTCCACTGTTGAACGGTTCGTCGAAAACCGTACTGGGTGTTGGTGTCAACCCAAACACGAGAAGGAGAGCCTTACCCTCAAGAGAGACCTCTTGCAACATTCGTACGTGGATACTATCTGATCCTGGTGCTGATGGTGCGAAAGTGAAAGAGCATGGTGTAACACTGCCATGGTGAAAAGACCATTGTAATCCTTAAGGTCTCCAGAACGAAATCAGAAACGCTGAGATCTTAACTGGAAGAAACTAAGACGAGTAGTTATCTGAGCTAGATACTTGAACGAAGGCACTGCCATATGTGTTAGCCACGTCAAATGTCTCAAGAATTCTTGCAATTATTTCAAGACCAGCGATTGGTATGTGGGTCGCTTTTCTGACCACGCGCCTTAACTTATCCCATAAGACAGAGGAAGGTGCATACCGATTAAATGAAGCTACAAACGTGCTGCATTGTGTCTTTTTGCTATCCTTAATGATTTGTCTAGATTTTGCATGCGTTTTCTTGTACTTGATCAAGTTATCCGCTGTAGGGCAACGCTGAAAACTTCTAGGAGCACGCCTACGAGCATGAATGGCTTTTAGACATTCATCGATCCACCAAGGGACCTGAAATCGACGGGGGTGGGCAGTGGACCGAGGAATAGATTGCTCAGCAGCAGAAGGAACTGACTTTGCGAGATGTCCGCCCAAAACATCTATAGTCGTGTTCTTGTAGTTAAACACAGCCAACTGCAAGTAAAGGTTGGCAGTTAGCTTGATCCAAGCTCCATCTAGGAAAACGAGTGGAACATATATCTTGTGTTAAGAGACTAATAAGACATGGACAGTGTCACTAGAGTGTAAATCAGAGATGACATTGCAGTGTAAGAAACTGCTGTGGTGAACAAACTGCAATATCAAGGCGTGAAAAAGTGCTGAAGGAGTCTGAAAGAAATCTAGGCTCTGCGGTGTTCAGAAGAGTTAGGTTTAAAATGTGTAGCAAATCGACAATTTGCGCCTCGCACAAGCCCGAAGTGAGCCCTAAAGTGGGTGATGGGCACTGACGTCTCCCACCAACAGAAATGGTCTTGGTAACTGGGAAACTATAGCTTCTAAATCACAAGGCGGGAGGTGTTCAGTAGGAGGAAGATAAACATTAGTAACGGCAAATCGGATATATGGCAGTTTAATCCTTAGAGCTTCCGTATGAAGGAATATCCTGTTCCCTATTCTTACCGCTGTAAGATCACATCGTATTTGTCGTCCCCACTGATATAGTGGTTACCATGCTAGCCTCTAGTTCCCTAGGTTGCGGGTTCAAACCCGGCGGAGAGCGATGGAATTTTTCTGCATAAAAACCCTAGCTTGGTCTTTCTGCGGAAGGGATGTGAAGCCGGTGGTCCCGTGTCGTAGATTTACGGCACGTAAAAGAACCTCAAACCTGATAGAGGCCTCTGAGCAAAATTACCCGTACTTCACGCCCAATATAGAATGGGACAGTAAGGACCACAGTAGTTAAAGAGCGTCTATAAATAAAACTCAAATTAATTCTTTTTGCTAGGTATATCGTCTAAGTTGACAGCTATCTTGCGGACGGAGTTTAGTCTCTTGCAAGCATACGACCAAGGGCTCATTCTTGTTGAGCAAAACTTCAAGTCCTGGTCTATGTGTTCTAATTCCCCCTATGCTTCACTGTAAGATAGCCATAGTAATTATAACGGGATAAGTTCTCAATCGTAAATGTCGACTACGTTGAAGGTAGTGGTCGAAAAAAAATTCACTTTTTCTTTGGTGTCGACTTACACTTTTAACCGATGATTTATCCTGCTTCTTTTTCACTGTCGTTCTGGCAGAGTGGGCAGTATCCTCCTCCATCTCCTCCACAGAGGAAGACCCCTTTCCAACAAAAAACCTCGGTTCAATAACAGAAAACCGATTGGAAGTTAAGATCAGCGAAGTTGTAGGTCGCCCATCTAAGTCCTTCCCAGAAGATGGAGAATCTCCGAGGAGATGTTCGTGGACTTTGTTTCCCATTAGTTGTTCTGGGTGTAGACATATCACTTTCCTTCAGGAAGTCGGTTCTGTCATAACTGGTCCTGAATTTTATCGGTGATGCATTAAATACGTGATGACGATTTGTATTTAAGGGTGCTCAACAAGGTCATTAGCGCCCTTGTAAAACGGATCATGGCAAAGGCAAGAGATAAACGTGAATATAAAAATAATAGCAAAAGCCAGAGATAAAGTCCATTACAAAAATCATAGCACAAAGAAATAAATATGAATATATAACACTAAACCGAGAAGCTTATCCCACTATTAACATGGCTAAATCCGCATTTGGAAATTTGCCTTTTGACACAAAATTAAAAATCCTATCAACCACTTGCTTATCATCCGCTAAGACCTCTGCAAGACTGGCCGGCAGTTGCAGTGTTCCGAAGATGTGCTAGAGCAATACACTCTAGCAACACGTGGCGGACCTAAAGAACTTCGCCACAATGCGCACAAATAGGAGCAGGGTCACCATTAAAAAGACAACCGTGTGTAAAATTGCAGTGGCCAATACGCAACCGAACCAAAATCACCTCCTCGCGACGAGATAGAGACCCAGTTTATCGGAATGTCCTTGATTACTCTAACTTTATTTCCGCGGAGAGCTAACCATTCCTCGCGCCAGCGTTGATTGTAGTTCACATAATAATAATAATAATAATAATAATAATAATAATAATAATAATAATAATAATAGTAATAAACGCTTCCATGATCCTCGTCCCTAGTTTCCAACACTCTTTCAAAAGTACTCAAGATCATTCTGATATCGTATGCTCTCCGCATAACAAGACTAAAGTCTCCCGACGTTACCAGAAATGTAACAGCGGATTCTGTGGTTGCTGCCTTAGCTGCCAAATCCGCAAGTTCATTCCGCGGCAAGCCAACGTGACCAGGTATCCAACACACTCCATATTAGCGCCACAAGCGTATAAAACATGGAGGGCATCCTGGATTTGCCGAACAATGGAACAAAATGAGTCTCCCAATTTTAGACGACACACATACGAAACGGCTCGTATATGGCATACAGCTCTGCACTTTAAATGGCTGTGCTATCATGAAAACTGAATGTATGGGGTTTGGTTCCATGAACATAAGCACATCCAACACATCCATTGGGTAAATAAAAATTCGGTCACTGCAACCTGACAGAAATTAAAGAAAAAAGAAAAACAGGCGCGGATACTAAATGTAGGCATCGTAGACTTCCGATATACTGTCAACCCAAGATCTACTTAAGATGTCGCAGGTAACCAATTGGGGAACATACTCTCCTCGTTAGCAAACATGCCAGGCATTTCAATGCCGTGCTTTCTAAATTAGCTCCCGAAAACGAAAGCCTTGGATTGGTCTTGCACAATCTGCAATCAAAGTTACCCTGAAACACTGCCATCGCGTTAAGATGATTTTTCACAAGAGCATGTCCTGTGTTCTCAGCTGAAGTCTGTATTTTAGTAAGCCTTCAGCTCTTTCCGTACATGGATTTCTAATAAAACTTTACCATATTTGTTTCCTGGAGTTTTAAGTCAGGTTTTATGGTGTTCTACTTCAAACCAGTTAATAGCCTCTCTTATTAAAACATCGAGATGTCCCTAGATCCGGCGGCTCTGGCCCAAGAAATTGTGAAGTTGCTCCTGTCTTGCAAATTAATCAACTTCATTTCCCTCTATGCAACTATGAACAGGTACCACGATAAGTTTAACTGTATTGTGTTCTGCCAAGCTTGTAAGCATGTTTAAGCAGTTTAAAACCAGCCCTGACGTTACCTTATGGTTACTTAGATCCAGTCAGGCAATCTGAGAAGACAAGAATTTCTTTACCAGTGTAAGCTCACCTTATGTTTTCATGTATGCATTGAATAACAGCACAAATTTCTATTTAAAATAAGTGTTCATGACTTTCTCTACTCTTGTACAAACTATTTATACCAACGCTTATTCTCCATCTACTTCATGTTAATCAAGATAAACATTTGCAGAGTCTATCTTATTGCTAATTTTCTTGTAGATGTATGGGGAATATATATTTACAAGGGCAATTTGGAATTACAGTAGCCTTTAAGCACATACATATCTCTTAATAGCTGGTTGCTAGGTGCAGCACCATTCCCTTTCCCACAGATTAATACTCTTTGCATATCCAAGACAAAAAATCTGATGTGTTACACTCACATGACTTTCTCTACCCTTGTACAAACTATTTTTACAAACGCTTATTCTCCATATGCTTCACGTTAATCGAGATATCGAGATGTCAATCTTATTGATAATTTTCTTGTAGATGCAAGGGAAATATGGTAGGTTTTAAGCGATAGTCAAATATTTTAACGCTGGTTGCTACGTGGCGCAATCCATTCTCCTTGCATGTCCAGGACATAAAAAAATGAATAACGCATTTGAGAAAAAGTATATGTATTGGAAAATTTAAGGGATAACAAGCAATATCTCGAAAACGGTTCACTCAACAAAAGAAATGTATATGACATTAATTGTGTATTTTAAAGCGATCTACATTTTTTGTGTAGTAAAATTTTGTTTATCTCTTCAGGTTTACCAGTTATGCAAAAGTCGTTCACAATGAAGAATGCTTTTGTAGACATTCCCAGGAAATTCGAGATATACATTTCATTTCTCATGACAATATCTTAAACATATGATATTTTAATCAAAATCGTTAGAGCCGTTTTTGAGAAAATTAAAATTTTCAAAAAATGTTCCATGTAAAGGGTAGTCTGGGGTGGGGGGATTTTCTTGAAAACCTTCGTGTCGCATCTCTGGAAGATACTGAACCTAAATACCAAGTTTGGTGTTTATCTGATTGTTCGTTTCTGAGTTATGCTATTCACAGACACACAGACAGACACACACACACACACGGACATGTTTCCAAAAATGCTTTTTTTGGGTTCAGGGGGTCTCAAAACATGTATTTGCGGTGAAATCTCGGTATCGAATTTTTGGGTGGAATACAATACTTCCCCTACTTACTATACGTAGTAGAGAAAGTAAAAATCTGATGTGTTACACTCACATGACTTTCTCTACTCTTGTGCAATCTATTTTTACAAACGCCTATTCTCCATATGCTTCATGTTAATCGAGATATCGAGATGTCAACCTTATTTGTAATTTTCTTGTAGATGCAAGGGAAATATGGTAGGTTTTAAGCGATAGTCAAATATTTTAACGCTGATTGCTATGCGGCGCATTCCATTCTCTTTGCATGTCCAGGACATAAACAAAAATCTGATGTGTTACACTCACATGACTTTCTCTACTCTTGTACAAACTATTTTTACAAACGCTTATTCTCCATATGCTTCACGTTAATCGAGATATCGAGATGTCAATCTTATTGATAATTTTCTTGTAGATGCAAGGGAAATATGGTAGGTTTTAAGCGATAGTCAAATATTTTAACGCTTGGTTGCTACGTGGCGCATTCCATTCTCTTTGCATGTCCAGGACATAAAAAAAAATCTGATGTGTTACACTCACATGACTTTCTCTACTCTTGTACAAACTATTTTTACAAACGCTTATTCTCCATATGCTTCACGTTAATCGAGATATCGAGATGTCAATCTTATTGATAATTTTCTTGTAGATGCAAGGGAAATATGGTAGGTTTTAAGCGATAGTCAAATATTTTAACGCTTGGTTGCTACGTGGCGCATTCCATTCTCCTTGCATGTCCAGGACATAAAAAAATGAATAACGCATTTGAGAAAAAGTATATGTATTGGAAAATTTAAGGGATAACAAGCAATATCTCGAAAACGGTTCACTCAACAAAAAAAATGTATATGACATTAATTGTGTATTTTAAAGCGATCTACATTTTTTGTGTAGTAAAATTTTGTTTATCTCTTATGGTTTACCAGTTATGCAAAAGTCGTTCACAATGAAGAATGCTTTTGTAGACATTCCCAGGAAATTCGAGATATACATTTCATTTCTCATGACAATATCTTAAACATATGATATTTTAATCAAAATCGTTAGAGCCGTTTTTGAGAAAATTAAAATTTTCAAAAAATGTTCCATGTAAAGGGTAGTCTGGGGTGGGGGGATTTTCTTGAAAACCTTCGTGTCGCATCTCTGGAAGATACTGAACCTAAATACCAAGTTTGGTGTTTATCTGATTGTTCGTTTCTGCGTTATGCTGTTCACAGACACACAGATACACAGACAGACACACACACGGACATGTTTCCAAAAATGCTTTTTTTGGGTTCAGGGGGTCTCTAAACATGTATTTCCGGTGAAATCTCGGTATCGAATTTTTGGGTGGAATACAATACTTCCCCTACTTACTATACGTAGTAGAGAAAGTAAAAATCTGATGTGTTACACTCACATGACTTTCTCTACTCTTGTAGAATCTATTTTTACAAACGCCTATTCTCCATATGCTTCATGTTAATCGAGATGTCGAGATGTCAATCTTATTTGTAATTTTCTTGTAGATGCAAGGGAAATATGGTAGGTTTTAAGCGATAGTCAAATATTTTAACGCTGATTGCTATGCGGCGCATTCCATTCTCTTTGCATGTCCAGGACATAAACAAAAATCTGATGTGTTACACTCACATGACTTTCTCTACTCTTGTACAAACTATTTTTGCAAACGCTTATTCTCCATATGTTAATCGAGATATCGAGATGTCAATCTTATTGGAAATTTTCATGTAGATACAAGGGGAATATGGTAGGTTCTAAGCGATAGTCAAATATTTTAACGCTGGTTGCTATGTGGCGCATTCCATTCTCTTTGCATGTCCAGGACATAATAAAAAATGAATAACGAATTTGAGAAAAAGTATAAGTATTGGAAAATTTAAGGGAATAACAAGCAATATCTCGCAAACGGTTCACTCAACAAAAGAAATGTATATAACATAAATTGTGTATTTTAACGCGATCTACATTTTTCGTGTAGTAAAATTTTGTCTATCTCTTATGGTTTACCAGTTATGAAAAAGTCGTTCATAATGAAGAATACTTTTGGAGACATTCCCAGAAAATTCGAGATATACATTTTATTTGTCATGACAATATCTTAAACATATGGTATTTTAATCAAAATCGTTAGAGCCGTTTTTGAGAAAATTAAATTTTTCAAAAATGTTCCATGTAAAGGGTAGTCTGGGGTGGGGGGATTTTCTTGAAAACCTTCGTGTCGCATCTCTGAAAGATACTGAACCCAAATACCAAGTTTGGTGTTTATCCGACTCTTCGTTTTTGAGTTATGCTGTTCACAGACACACAGACAGACACACAGACAGACACACAGACGGACATGTTTCCAAAAATGCTTTTTTTGGATTCAGTGAGTCTCAAAACATGTATTTCCGGTGAAATCTCGGTATCGAAATTTTGGGTGGAATACAATACTTCCCCTACTTACTATACGTAGTAGAGAAAGTAAAAATGAATAACGAATTTGAGAAAAAGTATAAGTATTGGAAAATTTAAGCGAATAACAAGCAATATCGCGAAAACGGTTCACTCAACAACAAAAATGTATGTGACATAAATTGTGTATTTTAACGCGATCTACATTTTTTGTGTAGTAACATTTTGTCTGTCTCTTATGCTTTACCAGTTATACAAAAGTCGTTCACAATGAAGAATACTTTTGTAGACATTCCCAGGAAATTCGAGATATACATTTCATTTCTCATGACAATATCTTAAACATATGATATTTTAATCAAAATCGTTAGAGCCGTTTTTGAGAAAATTAAAATTTTCAAAAAATGTTCCATGTAAAGGGTAGTCTGGGGTGGGGGGATTTTCTTGAAAACCTTCGTGTCGCATCTCTGGAAGATACTAAACCTAAATACCAAGTTTGGTGTTTATCCGACTGTTCGTTTTTGAGTTATGCTGTTCACAGACACACACACAGACACACAAACGGACATGTTTCCAAAAATGCTTTTTTTGGATTCAAGGGGTCTCAAAACATGTATTTCCTGTGAAATCTCGGTATCGAATTTTTGGGTGGAATACAATAGTTCCCCTACTTACTATACGTAGTAGAGAAAGTAAAAAATGCATAACAAATTACCATTGGAGAAAATAAGTATTGAAAAATTTAAGGGAATAACAAGCAATATCTCGAAAATGGTTCACTCAACAACAAAAATGTATATGACATAAATTGTGTATTTTAACGCGAATTACATTTGTTGTGTAGTAAAATTTTGTCTATCTCTTATGGTTTACCAGTTATGCAAAAGTCGTTCACAATGAAGAATACTTTTGGAGACATTCCCGGAAATTCAAGATATACATTTTATTTGTCATAAAAATATCTTAAACATATGATATTTTAATCAAAATCGTTAGAGCCATTTTTGAGAAAATTAAAATTTTCAAAAATCTTCCATGTAAAGGGTAGTCTGGGGTGGGGGGATTTTCTTGAAAATCTTCGTGTCGCATCTCTGGAAGATACTGAACGTAAATATCAAGTTTGGTGTTTATCCGACTGTTAGTTTTTGAGTTATACTGTTCACAAACACACACACACACACACGGACATGTTTCCAAAAATGCTTTTTTTCGATTCAGGAGGTCTCAAAACATGTATTTCCGGTGAAATCTCGGTATCGAATGTTTGGGTGGAATGCAATACTTCCCCTACTTACTATACGTAGTAGAGAAAGTAAAAACGGATATGTTGTACCTAATACTTACTTAATGGAGCATGATTACAATGAAATTAGTGTAGAGTTGAATTTCTTTGTAAGTTCGCACGGGAAAGGTGCTGCAGATAGAGTTGGTGGCACTCTTAAAATATGCGTTTGGATTGGGGTCAAATCAAAGTTTAGCACTGATTTGAAAATACTATCATGATGTTATCGTGAAACACGCGCAGAATATAAAGTGCTTCTTGCTGAACAGGGAATAGACTCAACAAAAAGAGAAAGCATCAAAACAAATGTGGGAAATATAGAGGTAATTTCCAACATATGAGCATTCCAATATTTGAAGAGCTACAATCACAAAAGATCCTTGCCTTTCTAAATATTAATACAATAAGTGAAATAATATATCACTTTCAAGATATGCAATTTTAATACCCGTTGGAATGTCTGAATGCACGTAAGAACAGAAGTGCATAGAATTATATATGAATTTCATAGTGACACCATTGTATTTCAGAAATAAAGAGGACTGTAAAATAAAAAAAATACAGGATTAAAAAATATTACTGTTCTGCAGGAATAAATTAATGTTTGCTATTGGTTTTAATGCCTCAATTTATTTCACATCTTTAAATTTAATTCCAATTTATCTGATTGCACGGTTATTTTGTGCTCTATGAACTGTAATATCCTCTGTGTGTGTGTGTGTGTGTGTGTGTGTGTGTGTGCGCGTGCGTGTGCAAAGTGTTTCCTAGTGTCAACTGTAACAATCATACAAGGTCATAATCAAGTAAACTGCCAGAAAATAATGAAACCTACACTTGGTTATGGGATCCGCTACACAATAGCGCTGTAAAAAAACAAAAAAATAAAATCTATTGCCAGTACTTTGATTTATACAATAATAAAACATATACCAGGTGAATCAGCTGCCCCTATTTATTTTTTAATTTATGCAACGTGATAAGCGACATTTGTGACTTACGCCTTTCTTGAATGCCTTCTAATGGCTGATTTGCGTAACACTTTATACAGGAGGGATAGATAACTGGGTGCATAAGTGTTTTACGGGACAGAATGCAATCGCCATGATGTCGATTCCAAAAACATCCTACCCTGACACTGGGAGCTGATGCAGCACTTTAAGCTGACTTTACATACAATTATTTCTTACCATACATTCATACAAACCTTTGAAAACGCCCCTGAAGGAACAACTTATCACATGCATCAGTTGACAAAACAATTTGAAAACAAAATGGCAGTTCTACGCAGTGCGACCAATTAGATTTAAACCTTCAGCCAACAAAGGTTCGTTATACAGCCTTGTCAAAAAATGCTAAGTATTAGGTAGATAATATCCCTTCTCTCACAAACTATAGCATATTTCAGTTCATACAGTAATTGAAATTGCTGATGCAGTTTATATATTTGAGTTAAAGCTACCAAAATGAGCTCCAAACACTGTCTGAAGCTGCAGAAAGCATGTATAGATTCCAGGTAGGGTCTTGAGTTCTGCAATTATTTATTCGTATACGAACCCCAGTTCCCAAGGTAGGACTGGCCGAATGGTATTATCATGGTTCATTTACCACTGTGCCACTTCAGTTGGGGTTCAAATCCTTCGTGTTTTCAAACTTTTTATTACCATTTGTTTTATTTCTTTGGGCCTATAACTTGATATTATAATACAAAGAACATTTTATAACATTATAAGTGTGTACAAAATAGAATAATCGCCATGTTTTCCACTGACAAGTGGATAATTTATGCTTCGTAGTAGGTATTTTATTGTGCTCGGTATTATGTCTATTCAGCCAAGTTTAAAACACTTCACACATGCAAGGTGACTTTAGCTATTTTCACCTGCGTTAATGCTTTGCGTGAATAAGCTCTATTTTATACTGAGTATTTGAAATCTTTCTACGAAACACGGCTGCTGTCATAACGTATACAAACGACGAGTATGTTGACATGCTGTTAATCTATGGAGAAACAAGTTGTAATGCACTGTCAGTAAAGCGCTTGTATGAAGAACGGTTTCCAGGAAGGAGGGCACCTACTGCAGACACTTTTCGAGGGGTTGAAAAATGCCGTTGTGAAACAGGATGCTTTGGAAGAGCATCACCAGCTCTCGATGCTCCAGTAACCTCTGGAGGCAATGAAGCAGATGGTTGTAACGAATCGCTTATATACAGCACATCTGCAAAAAGTGGATTGGCCGAGGGGGCCCAATTGCATGGCTCTCTAAATCACCTGATCTCACCCCACTGGGTTTGTTTCTGTGGAATAATTTAAAGGAACAGGTCTACGGTCAAGAACAGCAAATCCCAAATCATCTACGGGCATTCATACGTAAAGAATGCAGGCAGATTACACCGCGCATGTTACAGCATGCAAGGTCTCTCTAGCAACGTACCCAAATGTGCATTGATGAAGGGGATCGTCATTTTTAACAATCCACGCTCTTTAACAATTTCTTATGCTGTTTACTCGTGAACTTAGCACATTTACAACTCCTTTGTCAGTAGAAGAAGTAAAACATAAGGTTTAAACATGAAAAAAAAACTGTTATATTTAATAGCGCGACATGCGCCCAGAAGAATGAAAGCTAACTACTTAACACTTTTACAACACCAGATTATTAGGGTAAACATGGTCAATAATTACTATATGATTGTAATTCTTGTGTCTTTGGCTCACAGGAGAGCCAATAACAAAAGTAAATAAATTAATATACTAAAATACAGAAAATAAACACAAGGAGAAAGAGAAAAAAATAACCAAAACAATTTGATGTAAATATTAGATTCGAACCTCCGAAGCTAACCTTTGCTTCACATGTCGTCAGTTAACCCACTCGGTCAGAAGCCACGCATTACATACCGCTCTCCGGGAGAACATTCCTCTACCTCCTTGCATTATATTCCATGAAGAGCCGTCTTTTTAAAGCCTTTCGCAGCTCCTTGGCTCATTCTGGCCTTCGTTTAGTTGCGTATATACCGAAAAAAGGGCAGAGCTACAATAACAGTTGGTTTGCTAAAAGGGTCAATGTTTTCACATTAGAATATAAATTGCATAGATACAAATACCTAGGGGCAGCTGACTTGCCTGGTATATTAAAACACTCATCAAGGGAGGGAGACTTTCTTGGACAGAGTTAAGAAGGCAAGAGCTAATTCACAAAATAACATCTGTTAACTAGTAAAACCCTAATATTTGCGTACTTAGGGAATTTAATCTGATGAAGTGTTATTGAAGTGTTTACAAATTCTGATTTATTCAAGTGAAAAATGTGAAGAAAGGGGGTACTTTTAACCCTCCATTGGTAACACTGATTATGCAAAACCGCAGACCAAGTTATTTGTGGTGGTAATATTGGTGTTTTAAATGACTAGTGGTTGTTGCTCCATGTAATCTCCTCCTCAAATTCTTCATTCAACATTATTTGTGCAGCTATCATTGTTGTGATTAGCTATGCCATCTGTTGGCATTACACAAGTAATAGTATATTAAGGGATGTTTGGGGTTTCAATGACCCTCACACCTCGACCTTTAGAAGTCTTTTGAGGAGATTACGTGTAACGCCTGTTACCTTCCATGTTTGTAACATTGTTACATTGTCTCTTCAAGAATGGCATACAGAAAGATTTTTCTGATTTTATGCTCGAAAGGATATGACACAGAATCTGACTTGGGTGATGAACCTCATCAGATGAAGATGGTGTCGATTTCTCATCTGAAGAATGTTCTGAATAAGAAACTGGATCTTCTGGAGATGAGAAGGCAACAAATCCAAATTAATAAATAGCAGTTGCCTTTATCTACATTGGAATAGAGTAACGTAACAACCTGATAACCACGTCAAATAGCTGGCACAAAGCGTCAGGGGTTCAGGATGAAATATGCATTTGTTAACTGGTGTACACCTGTTCCTTTAGCAGAAACCATGCAAAATGAATATCTGACCATTGTAGGGACTACTAGAATACAAGACCAGAATACCCACAATTTCTGCTTAACAAGAAAAAGCAAGTTCTATCCTCAAAGTCTGCATACAATAACAAGAAGACAGTGGGAGTTCTAAGCTAGCATAGGAGGTAAGAGGTTGTATTTGTTAAGAGCTACAGAAAGAAAGGGAAAAGTGTCATAAGTAACAAAATAATGGGAATCAGTATTGAAATCTACAGATCAAGAATTGGCCTGTACAATAGAATGAAGTGGAATCTGTTTCAAAAAAAAAAAAGATTCAGCAGGGAGAAACTATTCATCTCTACGTTGCAGTGTGTCTAATTGGCATTACGTAATAATAGTTAAATGGACTGGAAGTGGCATAATTGTAAGGAATAAGAAAATTATGATTGCTGCTTTGATGAGGAATACAGGGAAATAAGATCTATGGTAAGGGAAGTTGTGGTAAGATGGTGTAGAGAAATGATTACGCAGATAAGGGCATCGTGATTCAATTACATGATAGATATAAGTGGCTACTTGACCACAAGAAACAAGAATGGGGGAGAGCTAGTCTTAAAAGTGAGCAAAAGTTGACCCAATTGAGGGGCAGCAAGCTTGGCAATCAGTCTGTGAAGGGGGAGAAAAAACGTAAAGATTAATCCTAATGAATGGGTTAATTATTTTCATAATTTGTTTATTATGGAAACCAGGGTAGGAGTATATGAACCTGGAAGTATTCAATGATTGTGTGGAAGAGTTGGACAGACAATTCTCACTAGAAGAATTTGGTAACCAAGTTCGTAAATTTAAGAAAAACAAAACAGAAGGAACAGATTATATACCCGTAGAGCTTTTTAAAGCATGATGTGAAAATCCGGACAGGTTATCATGTTTGAGAAGGCTTATGAACGTAAGTAAAGAAAATAAGAAGGAATCGGAGAGTTGGTGTATAGCAATCAAACACCCAATATATAAAAGGAAAGGGAGCGAAACCGACCCCAATAACTATAGAGGAATTGCATTGTTATCTAATCTTTGAAAAGTTTTCTGAAGAATTATAGCCGAGAGAATACAAAATTGGGCTGAAGAGAATAAAATGATATCTTCAAATCAAGTAGAGTTCAGGGGAAAAAAAAAACAACAGTGGATAATGTATTCATAATTAAAATGATTAACACCCAGTAAAGAAAAGGGGCAAATTGTATGCTATATTTATTGACCTATAAAAAGCTTATGATAGGGTTGATAAAGAAATGCTATGGTACAAATTAAATATGAAAGGTTTAAGTGCTAATGTGATCGGTATACTACAGGAGTTGTATTATGAAACTAGAGTTTGTGTTAAGTGTGGTAATGGGGAAGTAATTATAGTGGTTGGACAGGAGAGAGGGCTCAGATAAGGATGTAAATTAAGTCCCATTTTGTTTGTTGGTGTTTTGGATATTTGATGAATGCCTGCAATTAAAAATGTAGATATCCCCGGGTTAACTTATGTGGATGATCTGGTTGTATTCAATTTTAGCAGTTGGTTTGAAGATAGCTATAGGGAGATTGATAGCTATTGCGAAGAATGGGGGGCTGAAGGTAAATCGGGATAAAACTAAAATCATAGTGTTCAAGAAGGGAAATAAATAGTGCAAAGATGAAAAAATTATTCATAGCAGCAAGGAAATTCAAACAGTTAGTGAGTTCTCATATCTGGGTATTAAGCTGGGTAGTGATGGAAGCCTGAGAGAGAGAAAAAATCTGCAATGGCAAAAGGAAAAATGGTCTTGACAGTAATACGTAAATATTTATACTTGATGCAAGTAATGCGCATTAAGTGGTTTGAAACACTTTATGCAGCCTTGGTTGAATCTCGTTGGATTTATGGAGGGGGAATTTGGGGAATAGACGAGGGATGGCATAATATGGATTTTATATTAAGAAGTTCTGTAAATTAATCTTGGGAGTCTCTAGCAATACCCAAAATGCAGCAGCTTTAATAGAGCTAGGAAAGTATGAGAGGGCTAATGCTGTAGAAAGAATTGAAATATTTATTTCGGATCCAAGAGTTACATGATACTGATACAGTGAAAATATACTTGACATATCAAGAACAAAATTTGGGTATGTCAAATGTCTGATTGAAGAAAATTAGAGAGCAGTTGTTTAAAATGGGTTAGGAGACCTTCGGGTTAAAACTGGACACTTTGAGAGAGGCTTTTGGAGGGAAGTGATATCTAGAATGGAAGACATGGATATACAAATTTTATTTGCCAAGGTTAGGGAGAAAAGGTTACCGACTTGCTACAGGGAATTAAAATCTAACCAGAAGAGGGGAAGTACATTTTAATTTGCAAAAAGAATGAAAGAGAAGGGATAGCCTGGTTTCAATTAGGGATTTGGAAACTAAGGGGAATAGGAAAGAGGTTATCCAGGTTATCCCTGGAATGAGCCCTATATGTAGGAGAGGGAAGATGAAATTCACATTATTTTTCAATGTAAAGCCACTAATGACTGGAGGATATGCCTAATATGTAAGAAATGGTAACTGAGAATCAAAGAAATTGCAATTATGGAGTATTGCAAAACAGAAGCAGATTCCCGAACTAGGAGTTTTTATGTGAAGTGAAGATGAAATGGAAATGGTCAGTTGAAAAACATGCAAATTTAGATTAATTTTTAGTTGACAAAGGTCATTTATGTGAGACGTTAACTTTTGCATTTGTATACTGAAATAGTTATGACTGGCCAAATGATTAAGGTTAAGAACGGTCCATAACCATGTATGAACTTAGCACTTAAATGAATTTAAATGCCTTTACAACAAAGAAAGAAAAATCCGTAACTTTGCTTTGAACCATGCACAGCAAACGAGACAAAACGACCAAACAAAGAAACCAGAAATAATGGAATTCTATAATAGAAAACACGTACTTGTGTTTAACATATTCTAAATGAAAAGTTCAATCTCAAATTCACAGGAAATGATTCTAACCCATAACATCCCCGTGGGATACGTGCATCTCTCCTTGGAGAGGTGGCTTGGTTTGGACAGGTTAGTCATTCCGGGAAGGATCCTCCTTATTCTTAGAATTAGTATATTATTTATGGTCGTATATATGCATTTTAACATTATACACTGACCCTTTAGTCCTTCACTGTTGGTCCATGCACTGTTTCTGTAGTCCTTCACCTTTTCTTTTTCTGTTCTCTTCTGGGTTGCTGTCTTGACTAGTACTTCCCATCTTTTGCTACTCTAGTCCATCTGCTGCCGAATATCTTCATGAGCTTGTCTGATTGTGTTCTTTAACAGCCTAATTTTCATGCTGTCCTCGGCTAACATGTCAACCTGTGGGTCCATCGGTTGGGGTCTTACCCCATAATGTGTTCTGCACCCATCTCCATTCCTGCTGGTCTTTTCTGCATCTGTTAACTGTGTTCTTCCTCTTACTACATCGTTCCTGATTGTACCTCTCCATGTGATGCCTAGAATTTTTCTTTCTCTGACTCTTTTTTTTTTTTTTTTTTTTGGCGCTTTAGGTTTGCGAGCCGTATATTGGTGCAGGTAATAGGCATGTGTTCATGATGTCTCCTAATGTTAAGATTGAAGGATCTTTCTAGTAATATGAATTTCAGAGCCCAGAACTTTCACCATATCATCCTTTTCTTGAAGACTTTTTCCCATGTAAATTATTTCCCGCACATATTCCAGTGGTTCAGCTTGCGTTATTGCGATGTCTTTGTCATCGTCACCATTTTTCTTTTTTGCGTTCATAACCAGTCCTACTTTGGGACTGAGTAATTTGCTTCTGTCATAAAGGCCTGTAGTTCCTTTGCTGTATTTACCATGAGAATTATGACATCTGCACAGCGTAGGTTAGATATTTTCGTATCATCATTTCCGTATTCCCCTTTGATATTTCTGAAAATCTCTTCGAGTGAGCACATGAGTTTTTGTGAAATTGTATCACCCTGTCGTACCCCTCTTTGTAGCTTGAACTCTCTTTCTTGTCTGTCCATCCGGATTCTGGCGGTGATTTGTAAGTATATCTTGGTGAGGATTCTGGTGTATTTTTCTTCTGTTTCATGTTTCCTCAGGGCTGCTAGTAACAGTACATGCTCAACCATATAAAACGCTTTTCGGAAGTCGAACGCTAAGTATATTTTGAGGTTGCATTCTTCTGTTTTTTCTATAATTTGTGCTATGGCTTGCAAGTGATCAGTTGTTGAGTATCCTGATCATAATCCCGCTTGTTCTACTGGCTGGTTTTGTTCAATGTTCCTGCTTATCCTTTTGGTGATTACTGTTGAGAATATTTTATATATTTTATTTATTTAAAGGGAGTCGGAATTGTTACACTAACATCACTTAAGTTTACTCACTTAACATGTTTCGGGAAACGGTTGTTCCCATCCTCAGAAGTTAATTCGACTGGCCCGTGTTGTTGGTGTTTCCGTTTTTTGGACTGGATCCTGTGGTGGCATCTTGTGGTGGAGAAATGTACTTCCAGAGAAGATTTGGTGGCGGCAAATCAAAATTCATTAGATGTGTGTTGTGTTTTAGAATGGTGATCTTCTTCCATGCATCTAATTCAGCTGCAAATTTGGCTGGTTTGACTAATGTAATATTGGGTTTGATGTTGTGATTAGTGATCCAAAAATGGTGTGAAACTGCAGATTTGTCCATTTGTTTGTATTTAATACATCTCATGTGCTCCTTTAGCCTAGTTTCTAGGTTTCTTTTTGTCTTACCTATGTATACTTTATTGCAATCTGAACAACTGATTTTATAGATTCCAGCTTTTTTGTCTTGTGGAATGGGGTCTTTTAGCTTGTTACAAAGTAATTTCTCTATGTTAAATTTGTTCTGTGGAGCTAGGCTGATGTTATGTTTCATGAAAATCTTCTTAAATTTGTGAAATGTTCCTGGGTGGTATGTGAATTTCTTGAACTTTAGCTCTTTATCTTGCTGGCTGAGATTTGTTGTGTTTCTGATGTGCATCTGTCGTTTGAATTTTGCAATTTTTTTGTCAATAGTTGCTTTGTTGTACCCATTATGTATTGCTGTGTCTACTATATGCTGGTATTCTAACTGGTATTCTTTTTTATTTAAGGGGGTATATACCAGTCTATGTGTTAGGCTGTTTAGTACTGCATGTTTGTGTGTGGTTGGATTGAAACTCTTATTTCTTATGTAATTAGTAGAGTGTGTTGGCTTCCTGTATATGCCAAAGGTTAGGTTCTTTTGTTCTCTGATGATTTTTAGGTCTAAAAATGGTAGCATGCCTTCTTTTTCTATTTCTATGGTGAATTTTATTGATTGGTTCTGTAGGTTTAGTAAGGCTAAGGAGTCTTGTATGAACCTATTAGGGACAACAGCGAAGATGTCGTCAACATATCTGTGCCAAACTTTAAACATGTATGGAAAGGAAGTTGTTATGTGTGTTTCTAAGTAGCTCATAAATAAAACTGCCAAGAAGGGTGAAAGTGGGTTGCCCATGGTTAGACCAGTTGGTTGTTGATAGAACTTGTTATTGAAACTAAAACAATTTTGTGCAATGCATAAATTGGTAAGTTGTATGAGGTCTTCTATTTCTTCTTCAAGTAGGTTAGTCTGCTGTAGCCATTTCTTTAATTGACGCAGGAATTGATCTGTAGGGACACTTGGAAATAGTGCAGTGACATCAAAGGAAACTAATCTGTCTTCTGGTTCGAGTTCCAGGGATTTTATCTTCTGTATTAAATCTTCTGAATTCATTATGTTTTTGCTATTGAATTTTAGTAGTGAAGAGAATCTCTGTACTAACCATTTTGCCAGTTTGTAGGTAGGAGAATCAATATTGCTGACGATTGGTCTCATCTTATTACCCGGTTTGTGTATTTTAGGTAGAGCATACATTCTTGGTAAAGTGGGGTGGTCTGGTTTTAATCTAGATTTATCAGTGTCTGTTATAGTTTTGCTTTCCTGGATGGTTTGATTGAAGGCTTTTAAATGTAATTTTAATGGGTCTTCTTGAATTTGTATGTAATTTTCTTGTTGCAGCATATTTTCTACTCTGGCAATATAATCATCTTTTTGCAGTACAACTAGTTTATTTCCCTTGTCAGCTTTTGTGTATACTACTGGTTTTGATTTTAATGTTTTGATCACATGTTTGGTTGGGAAATTGTTATGTTTATCTGCTTGTATTTCTTGGAGAACCATTTCACATTCTTTTTTTATAGTGGTTTTACTATTTTCATTTAGGTTGTAAGTAGCAATCTCAATGTCTGCGACTATTTCATCGGTTGTTTTTGTGTAGCCAACACATGTTTTTAGGCCAAGGTTTAATGCCGATAATTCCGCTTTGGTGAAAGTTACATTTGAAAGATTAATTACGTCTGGGTATGACGTCGTTTTTTCATTTTTTAGGTTAGGTTTATATGAATGTTGCTTCCGGCGTAGTATGTCTAGTTTTTTCTTTAATTTCAGCGTTTTTGTTTTCATCCTGTAGCTAAGAATAGTGAGGAATTTTGATTGCATGTTTTGCCAAAGTGGGTAGCCGAGTGTGTCCGTTAATTTAAGGTGAAGAGCATATAATTCCAGTTCCAATTTTTGTAATTTTGCGTAGTGGTTGTTTCTCTCAATTATTATTACTTTTTTATCGGCTGATGTTTGGTGATTGCTGTTTTTGTCATATTTTACAATTCCCCTTACAAACTTTGGTGAGACTTTGCTTTGTATGCATAGGTTTAAAAAACGGATGTCCGCAAATGTGTTTTTTCTCTTTTCTTCAATTTTTTGATATCTTTTGATGTCACTTTTTATTCCACTGAAATCTGTATTGAAATTTAGGGTTTCTAATCTTACCTTGTTTTCTGCCATGACTTGTATCTTTTCCATGTGGTGGCCAATTATAACTTTTGCTTCTTGTGACTTGTTGGTCATAAATTACGTTACAATATATCAACGTATTTTATATATGTTTGACATCAGTATGATTGTGCGGTAGTTGTTTGCAACTGTTTTGTTGCCTTTTTTGTGTAATAGTATGTTACTCGTAGTCCATTGTTCAGGTATTATCTCTGTCATTATTACTTCATTGAATAGATTATTTAGGGTATTCACTACAATATGTATTCCTGCTTTCAGATATTCGTTGCTTATATTGTCTTCTTCGGGGGCTTTCCCCGTTCTCGCTTCCTTAATTGCCGCTCTGAGTCATCTCTTAGTATTGGCAGTATTTTTTACTTCTTCTATGGGTTTGGATGTGATTAATGCTAGTTCTTTGTTGCCATTTGGGAGATTGCTGAGGTATAGGTTTTCATAAAATTTTGTTGCTGTTTCAACTATTTGTTCTCTCGATGAAATTTTCTTTCCTTTACTGTCCTGTAACTTCTTTATCAATCTTTTCTCCTGGATTAGTTCTTTTGTTGACTTACTCTCGTTCATCTCCCTCTCTAATAGTCTCAATATGTATTCTTGGAGATCCTTCCTTATTGTTACTTTCATGGTTTCGTTTATCCTTGTATTCCTTCTTAAATGACTCATTTTCGTTCCCTTTTCTATATGCTTCAGCCCTTCTTTTGATTAGTAGCAGGGTGTTTTCCCTAAGTTTGGAGGCTTTGACCTTTAGTTATCCTTCTCTCGTCTTGATTGCTGCTTCTTTAATGCTTTTTTTTCAATCACTGAGTAGTGTAACTGAGTGTCTATTGAGTTATTGGGTGTTATTCTCTTGAGGATTTGAGCGATTTCGTTTTAAAATTGATTAATGTTAAGTATTTTGATCTTTGGGAGGGTTTGTTGGAATCTCTTCTAATTGCCTCTTTTGATGCTTACCATAGCTCTAACCATTCTGTGGTCTGAATCAAAATTTAATCCTTTTACGTCGTTCTCCGTGGTGTAGTGGTTTACCAGGCTAGTCTCTAGTTGCCGAGGTCGCAGGTTCAAACCCGGCGGACGGCGATGAATTTTTTCGGGCGCAAAAATCCTTAGCATGGCATCTTTCAGAAGGGAAGTAAAGCCGGTGGTCCCATGTCTTAAGATTTACGGCATGTAAAAGAACCTCAAGCGTGACAGAGGCCTGAGCATAATTAGGGGTATTTCACACCCAATAAAGATGTTAAAGAGCACAGCAGCTAAGAGCGCCCATAAATAAAACCCAATTTTAATCCTTCTACTGTCCCTATATCCCTTATCAAGTGCATTCATGCATTTGTTATGAAGTCTATTTGTTCTTCACTTCTCTATTGGGCCCACTTCATGTCCACCTATCACTTGGGTTCATCCTAAAGAAATTGTTTGCTATTTTTAGGTTTTGCCCCGTTGCAAATTGTATGAGGCGTGCCCCTTTGGTGTTTCTTTCTCCAATTCCATATGGTCCCATTTGTTTTCCCTTTCATCCTGGCTGTGGCCTATTTTGCTATTGAAAGCACTATAATGAAGTTAATTGGAGACCTATATGTGTTCATTTTTGGTCTAGTTGGTCGTAGAACATCTCCACTTCCTCGTCAGGGTGTTTGTTGTTGGTGCGTATACTTGGATAACTGTTCCGTTAAGGTTCAGGCTTGTAATTGTGATTACTCTAACATTCCTGTTACTTCTGTGACTTGTTTGATTTGCTTTGAGAATAAAAGACCTACTCCTTTCTGACCTCCTGCTTTCCCTGGTAGCTTAATAGTATGCTGCTTTCAGTTCAATGTGGCTTCTTCCCTCCTGGTTTCATTGAGGCCTATGATGTCAAATTTTGTATTCTTCAGTGCTTCATGTTCAAGTAGTCCGTCATTTCCTAGTAGTGTTTGGACGTTAAATGTGGCGATATGTATGTAATTAATTTCTTTAGACCTTCTGTTGTCCAGTCTGCTTCCCTCTAACCACTGTGTTAACTTGTTTTTTGAAAAGTCCATCTTTGTTTTCGCATTTCTTGTGGATGCAAATTCTTTGAAACCCTATTTTCACCTGGTTACCCTCTGCTCTTTCTTCTTTTGCCCGTTTTCTTAATTATGCTTGTATTTCTCTCTCTTTGGATCATGTCGTCTTCGATAAAATGGTCCTCTTCGGCTAGTTTGCGGTTGTTTCTCATTAGTGCTAACTTGTCTTCCGAGTTTCGTACATTAAGTCACACTAGTCCTCTTCCTCTCCAGTCTCTCCCTATGTATCCTTATCCTGTGTATTATACTTTTAATTCCATGTTATTAAAAATGTGGTGCACTTCGCTCTCATTTCTTCTGGTTCATTTTCAATGTCCTTGCTTTTGATTGTAATTTTGTTTCTCCGTTTGTTTCTGAATCGCCATGTTTCTTTGGTCTCTTATTACCACTCCTAGAAAATTGGATATTAAACAATGGCACACCTAGAGCACAAACAGAAGATTACCTAAAACTAACAAAATTATGTCTGGACCAGAATTTCTTTTCATTCCATCACAAAATCTTTAAACAAACCACAGGCCTAACTATGGGAAACCCCCTTTCACTATTTTTAGCAGAACTGTATATGAGCCTTTTGAATGACATATTACTAAATCTTTCCCACATCTACTCAAAGCCTGGTATATTATATGTGGATGATGTTTTTGCTATTGTTTCAAAAAAAACTTTCAGAAGATGCTTTGAAATTATTAAATTTACAAAAAAGATCTACTAAATTCACAATAGAAAAAGAAGAAAATGGCCAAATACCTTACCTAGACATCAGGATCATCAGAAATAATGCACACAACAAACTAACGTTCGGCATTTACAGAAAACCAACGCACACAGAAAATTATATTAAAAACAATAGCTACAATCCTACAAGCCACAAACATGCAATTTTAAATAGTATTACAAACAGATTAGTACATATACCAATGGAGAAAGAGGAATACCAAAAAGAATACCAACACATTATCAACATAGCCACTATGAATGGATACCGGAAAAAAACAATAGATAAGAAGATAAAAAGGTTTGAAAGACAGAAATACATCCAACAAATGACTACGTTACTCAGACAACAAAAACCACAAGCATATAGAAAATTCACTTATCACCCTTGGACACATCATAAATTTCAAAGGATTTTCAAAAAATACAACATCACCCTGTCTCCACAGAATAACCACAATACATATACAGAAACTACTATGCAACAGAACAAAAGATCCTATCCCCAACGATAAATCAGCTGGTATATATCAAATTGATTGTAATGAATGTAACCTGGTATACATAGGAAGAACCAAAAGAAATCTGGAAATAAGACTTAAAGAGCATATGAGATGCATTCACCAAAAGCAGCCAGATAAATCAGCAGTACACATCATTTCTGGTCTTCAAACCATGATATCACTCCAAATATAAAACTCTTAAAACCGATCAACAGCAGCAATGAATTGGACATCTGGGAAAAAATATATATTGTCAAACATAGGAATCACCTAATGAATTTCGAACTGCCGGCACCCAGCAGCCTTTGGAGGTTCATCAGCCCCGCACCAGAGAGCACCACTAGCCACACACATCCCCCAGACAATGACCGGAAACTTCAGTTGAGAACATGCTGACGATGGGAACAAGCTGTCTCCCGAAACGCGTTCAAGTAAGAATATTTTAGTGATGTAGTGTAACAACCCTCAACTCTCTTTATTTTAAGCCTGCATTCTTTAGCCACACCACTCCCTGTTAAGAGAAACATGTTTCTACAAAATTAACACTGACACAGCCGAGGCAAACATAAATATATATAATATTTAAAGAAACATTAAAAATAGAAAGTTGATTCCTAAACATTGGGGCGAAGGCCACCAGAAAGTAAACTTGGGGCGAAGCCCACCGGAACTTTGTACCATACGTGCAGCAGTTACTTCATCAGGTTTAGCTCTCCAACTGCAGCAATACTATACAACTTCTCCTTCAAAGATACAACTTCTTCAAATTGGCGCCTAAACGTGGGACTAGAACAGGTGAGAATAGCTGAACGGAAGAAATCAATGAACATCAGAGAACCTCAGGAAAATCCAGAGAACTTAAAAATCATCAACATCATCCAAGGACAGCAACAATTCTTTCAGGAGTATGGGGCACGCAGTCAACCATTCAACTACAATCTACGTGGGAACACCGAGTATAAAGGTTTACTATAACAGCCAGAACAAAAGGTCAGAAAATTCCAATACTTTATACGTATATAATTGTCAAAATAGTTAAGAAAATATATTATTATTAAGATAATTTCATGCTGTTAAGAAGTGGTAAATTAAAATTGAGCGATTCCAAACCAAATATAAAAAAAGAAAATATACAAAATAACATGGAAACAGAAAACAATAAAAATATGGAAGTAGGAGAGGATAGGGCAGCCATTACTGATTACAATGTAACTTTACAATCAGAGATAGAGGAAATAAATAGGTTAGATGTAGAAGAACAGTTATCTGTAAATTCACAGGTAGGCATAGAAAGAGATAGCAGTAGTATGCATGGTCAATCACCTTTACATATGTTAGTGCAGGGAACAACAAAAGAAGGAAACCCTCACACATCTAGCCAACAAGAGCATCTAAACTTATCACAACAAAATTTTATGTGCCTTCTAAAAGCAATAGCTGAAAATAATAAGCTAAATGAAATGAATAATAAGCTGACTGAACAAAGTAATAAGCTAACTGAAACTAGTACAGAGTTAAGTGGTAAGTTAACTGAAACTAATACAGAGCTATCTAATATCAAAAATGATCTAGCTAAGCATGTAGAAAATTGTATGAAAGAAAGTAAAGCTGAAAGTAGGAGATTAGAAATCAAAATACGACAATCTTCTAAAGCACTTCAAAAAGATACAGATTTAAAAGTAAATAAAGGTTGTAAGCAGTTAGAACAGAAATTGTCAAGTCACATTGATAAAAATAGATGAAATGGAGCTGAATCTTACTAATACTAAACAGCGTATTTGTAATAAGTTAGATAAACAGGGTGAAGAATTGAAAGCAATGGTAGAAAATACAAATGCAGATCTTGTACAAGTACAAATAGATTTAACAGGGGAAATAAATAAAATGCATGAAATGGCAAAAACAAATGCAGAAGCAATAAAAGGAAGCAAATACAGGGCATGGACAAGTAATGTCAATGATAGATGAAATTCCTAAAGTCCAGTACAATTTATAAATGATTTAGCAGAATATTTTAAAGTGAAAAATGTGCCTGAAGCATTAAAAATGATACTTGTTAGAAAATGCTTGGATAACAAAACCTTAGAATGGTTACATATGCTAGCAGACAGTGAAATAATTTTGAAACATTTAAGGTTTTAATTATGAATAACTTCTGGAATACAACTGTGCAACATAAGATTAGGGCAAGTCTAAACAGTTTGTGGCATAAGAAGAAAAAGAAAATGAAGTATGCAGGTTGTGTGGCACAAGAAGAAAATAAACTAACTGGAACATAAAAAGGGAAATCAATGTAATTTTTTTTTAAAAAAAATTATAATAATATCTTTACTAAATGTAACAAATTGTCAATATAACAAAAGAGTTTAGATAAAAAGATGTAATAGAAGAAAATCCATTGTTAGTAAGAAAACCATAGTGTTAATATGCCTAATTAAATGTTAAATGTCTAGGACATAGGATATTTAATAGCGGTTGTGTTAGTGAATAAACAAACTTTACTCAGGTCATTCAACACCAGATCATTGACCTTACACCAAGTCATTGGCCTTAAAGTGTTGAACATGTGGGGGGGGGGGGGGGGAATGAAGTATTCTGCTATACACGAGTGTAGTGAAAACCAGTGAGTGTTAAATAAAAGTGACAGTGAAAAATAGTGTTATAACAAAAAGGTTGTGTTAGTTTCCTTCAGAAGACTTTCAGAAAATATTTAAAAATTTAAAAGAACAAAACAAGAACAACAATTTTTAAATATTTCTAAAAGGGGGCAATTTGAGGCAGTATTTTTAACACGTAAATGATTTCAGTCTAATTATATAATATATAAATTCAATAACAGCCTGCCTTAAAGCAATATGTGTATAAAATAACATAAAAAGTGCATGTAACAGTCATTGTATTAATGTTTATATTATTATGTACATGTTTAATAATGCTATGTGAATGCATTACGTAATTTAATAATGTAGGAGCTGTGAGAATATTTGCTAACAATGACATAACATTGAGGCAATAATGAATTAGAAAGCTTAATAATGCAACAATAATGTAATTTTTGAGACAGTTTATAAATAGCCAATCAACAACCAGAAAAACCTGAAAGTTAAATAAAAGTATTCTATTGGATTAGGATTAGCCAATCAGAAACTGAAAGAGCAAATTGTACAAATTCAGGCGCCAGTTGCTTGTAGACAGCATTCCTAACTGGACGTGAGACGCATCCTCAAGAAGTTTAATACGTATTCAGTGTGAGACAAAAGTTCATTATAAAGTTTACGTGTTAAAAAAAGTGCAAGTAATTAATAAACAATTTCACAGCTCTCTATATCAGTGAAGTGTTATTTAATCGTGTGAAGGATTAATAAATAGAGTGAAGTAAAAATTATAATTTGTGTAAGCCTACATTCTTTACCCACACCACACCCTGTTAAGAGAAACATGTTTCTACAAAATTAATACTGACGCAGCCGAGGCAAACATAAATATATATATAATATTTAAAGAAACATTAAAAATAGAAAGTTGATTCCTAAACATTGGGGCGAAGCCCACCGGAACTTTGTACCATACGTGCGGCAGTTACTTCATCAGGTTTGGCTTTCCATACGTGAAGCTAAACCCTCCTTCACCTCTTTGCAGATTAAATCTTAATTTAATAATATTTAAAGTTATTACTTTTGTTTCCTGATAATATTTATGGACTCTATGTGAAATTTTCAATCAGAATAGCTCATATGTGAGCAAAATTAGATTGTCGAGCATATATTCTCAATTCTATTAGAGGTGTTGTACACAGTTGTCAAAATGGTCCATGCCTACAGTGTTTCTAGATGCACTAATCACTGGCCATTTAGGATGTTCCAGCATTATACAATGGTTCTCTTTATGATTAATAATTCTCAGCAGAAAATGAAATGCAGACTTTTGGAAGAATCTATGAATGCTGCTTGCCATGTTTTACATGACTGAGCGCCTAGGAAAAAATTTGCCAGAATGACTATCTTCGAGTACAGCTTCATTTTTTCACAACCAACAGCTTGAGTATGAAAAACATACACCAGATTTCAGAAATGAAATTGAGTTTTATTTATGGACGCTCTTTAACTACTATGGTTCTTAGCGCCCCATTCTATATTGGGCGTGAAAGACTGGAAATTTTGCTCAGAGGCCTCATATCAGGCTTGAGGTTCTTTTACTTGCCGTAAATCTACAACACGGGACCACTGGCTTTACTTCCCTTCCGAAAGAAGCTGTGCTAAGGATTTTTACGCCCAAAAAAATCCATCGCCCTCCGCCAGGTTTGAACCCGCGACCTCGGGAGCTAGAGGCTAGCACGGTATCACTAGTCCACGGAGGATGACCCCAGATTTCAGAATCAATCAAGATGTTCCATTTGTACAAGGAACAGAAATGCAAAACTGCATATGTAAAGCACAGTAATCCCAATTTTAAGGAACACTGTGTGAAAATGCATTCACTACTTTGAAGGTCAATGATGGGGAGATCAAGTAAATGGAAGAATTATTGTTGTACATATATCATTGTAAACATCACTGAGAGTGTTAATAAATTTGTTTTGCTGAAATCTAATTTTGCTACATTTATACATGTTTTGACTTACTGAACTATACATAATTTTTTCGCTAGCAAAAATTCACTTAAAATAATTCTTCCCTGAAGAGATTAAATTTGGTGCACTACCGTGAAACTTTACCTTATGCTACATCTGCTGTACTGGGACAAGTTGTGCATGTGTTTCCTACACATGCACTGTAGGAAATTCATTCCTAGGGTGGCACTGTGGTTGAAACCACATATGAGTCATTCCACATCAAACGAACATACATAAAACATCACTTTCTCTGAATTTTCTGAATTTCAGTTTACATTTCTACACATAAAACAAATTGACATTTATTTTATATTTTGCGGAAAATCAAATTATTTTAGGATTTACAGTGTACTTAACATTTTTCTTATACGTGCACAACGTTAAAGTAATTTATTCTCGGAATACAGAATGGTCAGGAATAAGAACAATATGTTGTTTTTTAGATTAAAACATTATGGGTTTCCTTAATAAAATACAATTTTTTTCAGAATAGAAAAACAATCACCTTTTTAGGTATGAATATTTTAAACTACAATATCATATTAAGCCCCTAATATTAAAATCTGGAAAAATGCAGGAGGAAGCTGTGATATATTTTGTTCCAAATCTGTTAATATCAGGATGGGATCTTCCTTAGAGATACACTTTTAAACAGTTTATTTATGTTAGCGTTTAGGGTTTTAGAACAGAATGCTGACAGAGCTTTACACTGCAGCAGAACGCCACGCCGGCCGAAGCATTATGCAGTACAAACGTGATAGCTATCACTTCCGGTGTTCAGTGTAACTTAGCAAACTGGAATCTGATATTCTATGAAGCCTCTCTCCACTGTTTCATTTTAAACGTTACTTTGTGTTCAGTTTTTTACATCAGAAGTTCATTTTTAGCTCTGTGGTCTCTGAAAGTGCATAAGGAGTGAACTGAAGAAACAGAGCTATGACTATTGCTTCAATCCATTTAGTATTTCCAAGCATTAACACAAGGCTGAAATCATTAAGCTTAGTTACTTGCAATATGTTACAAACTTAAAAATGGAGAACTTAACTTTGTCACCAGACCTAAAACTATGTGATGTGTGTTCAAAAAAAAGCCCAAAGTACCACTCACTGATAACAGTTGTGTGTTAAAAAAAATTAAATTGTAGTTAAACTACCTTACATAGGATAAGACTGAAAGTTTGAATGTTTCTCAACTGTATGCCAAATTTAAGTTATATGTGAACAAACTAATGCTACTAAAGTGCTGTGAACAGTCGGCAAAGCATCCAATGACAGATTGCTACTGCTGCTGCTATTCTCCAGCCACACCGCGCCGGAATCTCGCTAAGTTATTTTATTTAAAATTAACTATACTGGATCCCATCTTTGTTTTATGTAAATATATACAAAAGCTACAAGGAATTTATTTATAATTTTTATAGAAATTTAAACTTGGGGGTTAATAGTGATATATAGTTTTAAAATGTTTGGATTTTAAAGTTGATGTAAATAGTTAATTATATCAATTATAATAAATAAGTAAAACATTACATATTAAGCTTTGCATTGCACTTTATAACAATTTTATCACTTACTGCCTGTAAGATATTCTAATTTAAAGGTAGACAGGTGTCCACTTTTCACAAGTTGGATTGCGCAATATTTTAGAGAAATAAGAATTTACAACATAATTCACTTTGTTTTTGTACTCCATGGACAAAATTTGAAGTGAATCAGACACATGATGGTCGGATTTTGTGAAAAATTTGTGTGAGTTGACATGGAATGATTCACCCCCAGGAAAGACTGGAAACCATTGAAGAATTCTATGATCTATGTGAAACATTTTGAGAAGAAGGACTTAAGTTATACAGATATTTCCAAAGATAAGGAGGGGAACTGCATTCCTCAGAACTGGATGCCTGTTAAAACCAGAAGCTATCCCAAGAATATTTTCCAGTTTACCAAAACGTGTCAACCAACCAAGCTCCTCTACATGAATGGATCCTACTGAAAGAAAAGAGAAACATTCAGAGAGACTAGAAAAGCAGCAAGACAATGGTTAGAGAAAGATATCATAAAGCCTTTTTCATAATTTTTTGCAGGAGTAAAAAGTTAAAGAAAGATATCAGCGAGAACTGGAAACTGTTTGTGGATATTGGGTTTGTGTGCTCTAAATTTTGAAGTCATTCCCAAAGTTAATGTGAGTGTTAAAATAGTTGAGGATATGGGAATCCAGGTCTGCGTGAATAACATTCTCACCACTTTTCAGCTGTCATGGGTAATTTCAGAGAGAAAGCTGCAAGGGTGGTTGCAGCTACAAAACTTATTGGCAAGGTATGTTGACAGAAATATTAAATGTATTGAGCATAACATAATTCAGTTACAGAATGTGACACATTCATACAAATCCTCAGTATCAAACATTGAATATTTACATGAAAATGTAAAGAAATCTCTACTTTTTCTATTGGATCACATATCGCCAATATTATGTAAGAAGAAATCACAATCCTTACAGCTTTCCTACAATATGAACAATCTGCTTCTTGCTATGATGTAATAAGAAATAATTGAATTTTATCCCTTCCACATCCTAAATATCTGCCAAGTGTGTCAATGAAACTTTACCTATCCCCCTTCTGTTGAAAGTGAAAATATAAATTATTTAATGCCTGTATGCAATAAATTATGTCCAACAAGAAGTATGTAATTGTGCTGCTAGATGAAATTTATGTCCAGGAAAAACCATATCAAAAGGTTGCAGCATGGGAGTTGCAGAAAATCAAATTGCTTTTGCCCACTAAAGCTATTCAGGATTTATGGTATCATCAGCCTTTGGCCATATGAAGGGAGCAGTTGGGCTATTTCCTGTGAAAAATCTCACTGCTGTAGAATTATTATATCTCTCAAATAAAGTACTGACATTTCTTCAACATTGTGGTTTTCAATTTCTGTTGCTAATAGGTGACAATATTTGCTTAAATCGAAACATGTTTTCTTAGCTGGAGAAAATGGATTCCATTGATTTCAACACTCCTTACAGCAAATACATTTTTTACTTTGTACACATCTTCAAATGCATACGAAATAATTGGCTAAATTTGAAAGATGCTGATAAAACATTTATTATGCCTAAATTTGAAAGCTGAGAGAATAATGACAGCTTGTATGGTGTATGCTAAGTTTTCTGAAATTAGGGATATTTATAAAAGAGAGATAAACATGTTGTTAAAAAGAGTAGCCAAGCTTAACCACAAGACTGTCTAACCTAACAATTTGGACAGACAGAAGGTTGTCTTGGTAGATAACATACTCGTATTTCATGAAACTAGTATAGGAGCTCAGAAGTTCATCAATGGTGAGTCAGGAACATATGTTTCTCAAGGTTATACATAAGTGGTGAAAATCAACATCTGCAGTCCCTTTAAAGGGATGCTAAAGAGAGATGAATTAGAAATGTCATTCACCTCCACTGACGATTGTTTAAAATACCTGGAAAAGTTTTCGCACTGGCTGAAAGCCTGGGAAAGCATGAGTGTTTCTTAACAAAGAATATGTTTTCTTCAATTTACCATTCTACCAGCACTATAATAGGAGTCATAACACACTCTTTAGAAGTGCTTATTATGCAGTCCAAATCTCCTGACATTTGAGGCGTGTTCACTAATACAGCATTAGCGAATAGCAACAATGAGGTATTGCCTCATACTGACAGTACACCTCGTCGCTGGTAAAACTAATTGCAATATCATGTGCATGCATGCGTATTTCATATTTCAGAAAAACAAGTAGCTAGGATAAAAGGCAACGTTTTCCTGAACAAGTACAAAAAAGAATCATACTTTTACACCCAATGGTTCGCCATTAATTTATAGTTAACTTTTGTGAGTTTAAATGGAGAATTTTAGTTATAATTATGCTTGTAATAGTAGTAAATCCATTGCTGTTGTTATTTTATATATTATGACATAGACATAATTTATCACTTAATAATGCGTGATTCTCCATTTCATAAATAAAGTTAGAAATACAGTTATCCCATGAGGGTTTCTAACACAGCTATAAAATTGTCATGAAAAACCATTCAAAGCCCTCTCACACAGCTCTACAAAACCATGCATGATGTTTTTTAAATAAATGTCATGTTTGGTTTTGCTTCACACAACAATACCATGCATTTTAATGGTTATTATGCTTACTACTGCAGAAGGATGAGTCCCAGAACTAGCACATATCCGTTACATGAGAAGAGCGTGTTGTGCTTTCCAGAACATTCAATACCTCGTTACTTGGAATGCACTATTAAAAAACAAACAACATATAAAGAATAAGCCAACAGAACTTTAAGCAAAGAATCGGCAACTGTCATCACATTCTCGAGGAAGCATCAACAATGGAATTCATTGCACCACTGATGCAATAACTCAAGGTTAAAACATTGACAAAGCAAAAATAATGGTGTACTTTTTACAGCAGGCTTGCTGGAAGGTTAAGTGACTCAGTGGTGAATTCAACTGCAGTGTACTCAGTTCTTACAGTGATAGGCTTTGTCCTAGCATTTATAAAGTTAACTCTTTCATGAAAATGTCGCTTAATAAGCCCAGCTGTAAGGTTAGGGCTCTCATCTTCAGTGTGTATAATTTCTTTAAAAGTATGCCAACAAAGAAAACCGCAAACCTTATCTTCACGAAATGTCAAGAACTTATGGCTGAGGCATGCTATTAAGTACATCAACTGTTTCACATATGTATAGGGAAGCGAAAAAGGTGCACGCAGACGGAGCCGTGAAATTGTTTGCATCACCAGAAAGCATATACACTTACCTAAGAGAGTGACAAAAACCTGGACAATTTTGAAGAAGATGTACAGCGCAGTGGTTTTGAATTTTATGATAAACATGATATCGAGGATGATGGGGATATGCCATTAGCTGGTGCACTTGAATAACAAAGAATGCATAGAAACATATGGTTTTTATTTCTCCATTTGTGTATTACATTTCCATTATTGTGTCTCTTCTTGTTTTCTTGTAGTTTTTAAGTGAACATTACAATGGCATTTATAACAAACATGTAACATTCTGACGAAACAAGGTGAAATTTGGCAACCGCATGGTCACTCTGTATTGGTTGTCACGAAACGTCAAGAGATTTAAACTGCACAGTACAGTTCCATATGTTCTCCCAGGGAAGTTTAAAACTGATGGGTTAGAAAAGCAATTTAGTATGTATAGGCAGTTATCAGGAGGCAACTACAATGTTTCTGTTTGACAACTGTTTAAATCTGAAAAGAAAGTATGAGTGAAAAAGCATTTAGGACTCAACTTGGAAAAATATGGAAATATCAGATTTTTAATGTTGGTTTTGTAGGTTTCAATAGTTCAGAAGCAATAATGAGTAATGTGACGTCTAAAACCAGGCTTACTGCAAGCTATTATTAATGATTATTTTGCAATGGATTTTGATGTTGAATATGTCAGCTCTAATCTATGTAAGTAGGTATGTAGCCCACAAAGTACTGAAAAATGTAAATTGTGAATGCTGTTCCTGTATATTGGTATGTTAACAGAGGATAGTTATTTTAAGGAATTAAATCGAGGTGGATTGAGTGTTCCCTCTGAAATGACTGTACAAATAGGGTATTGCATGTTTAAAGTGCTTCAACTCTTGATTAGTGAAACATATGAATATATGTTTTTGCAATGTGAGAATCATTCAAAATTCTTTCTTGCCATAGCGAATGAAGATCTTAAAGCAGAATGTTTCACTGACAACAATGTATGCTCATGTAATACACCATTTGCAATTTAACAGATCATGATGTTGCCTTATTTTGAAAACATCCTGGTCACAAATTATACAAAGTTAAAAACTGACACACTAAGTTCAGGCAAGAAAAGAAAATGTTCCACACTGATTTGAAATGATGTGTTTGATTATTTTAGTAATTAAATGAATTCTGATGCAGCTCATTACTGTCTTGTTTTTTTAATACCATTATCTAAGTTTCTGCTGCCCATATCACCTTTTCCATCATTATCCTGTACCTCATATTCAGAATCAAATAAGTTAATGATGCAAATTTGTGCTGTTCGAAGAAAAGTTCAATCCATATAAGAATCCAAAAGTGAACTCTCCTTTAATATATAGCGATGAGCTACCAATTAAAGCAAACAATTGTTGGGAAAAACAAAAAATCATAATAGAAGTTTCTCTGGGATCTGCAACAGTATGGAAACAACTACTTTGACATTAAAAGAAATGAATGACTGGTAACCTGCATTATGTTGCTCTTCAAAGCCAGTGAGATACCGTCAACGCTCGCTGCGTGCGTTCCTAATTACTTTTTATTTTAAGTTTATTAGTTTTTTATGTTTCTGATTTACGGAAGGTTAGGCTAGTGTTTATATATATAAGCTTAGGTTTCTGATTCACGGGAGGTTACTTTTATTAACGTTTTCAATGAAGACCAAAGTAATGCAAAAAAGACATTCAAAACAAGTTTATGCCGCAGTATTCTAGACTTGCTCCAAATCAGTTATTTTAGTCACTGTCAGGTAGTGGCAGTATTATTTGCTTAAGAATCCTTTTAATTTGTTCATAATTATATACAACGCACTTGCCCCAAGACAAACTTTGCTTTTCTTTATTTCACTTCTGGCTATCATTCAACCCCGAGCTAAAATTGAATGCTACACTTTAAACCAAAAGTCATGCAGTGACATCATTATTTATCCAAAAACATTTCGCTGTTGTGAAGTTGTCTAACAGGTAGTAAATCCATAGCATGAAGTGGAAGTAATAGTATGTTTGGTTTCCCATCTGAGATTTCATTCTTCCTTTATTTAGTTTTAAATGTTCCAAGTTACTAAGCTAAATAATTTTGTCATGTAAAAAGTATAACACAGCCTCTACCCTGCTTTGATAACAGAAGAGTAAGCGGCACATACTTTTGACATTTTTAGGTTATGACAAATATTAGTTGCTCCGCAGCTAATAAATAAGCTGTAATAACAGTTCATTATAAAATACATATATCATTAATTTCTTTCACCAGAAACAGAAAATATTTGAGACATTATTCCGTATGCTGGTAGGAGGTATGAAATGTTAAGAAACTTACGGAATCTGACTTTTCTAATACGCAGATTTGATTATGTAGTATCCTGGGTTCTCATTCGAGTTTAGAGGCGCAGATCCTACGGCTACGCCCTGTCATCGCCTTCGGCCTCAGCTGCTCCACTCCTCTTCTTCTAAAAAAAATCCCCTCGGCTACGCTTTGAGGCTGAGAGCCCTCAAATCCCTCGGCTACGCCTTGCGGCTTAGGGCCCTCGATGTTACAATGTTGAAACCCCGATTCCGTAAATTTCATAGCATTTCATGCCTCATACTGGCATACAGAATAATCCTCCTATCCGCATACGGAATAATGTCCGAAATATTTTCATTCATTTCTCAGTGATTAAAATGCCGAAATAAAACTTCACGGTAAAGTCCAATTTTAACCTCACTTTTAACCCAGTCATTGCTATCGGTAAGCCGTCAACAAGTTAATGTCATGCGAGTTGCGACACCGCTCGCTAGGTTTTGCATTACAGCCTGGGAATCAGCCCAGAATAGGAAGCCGTGGCATTACCCTAACCTCCAGTTCTAATGCCTTTTCCTCTTCATAATTCTGGTTCAGTTGATTAATTAAAATAAACCAGAAATGCATTAATAATAAATAAATAACAATAATAATTATAATAATAATTCCAAGCACGGTTCATATTTCAGTAGAAATAATAGGTTCCTTAAGAAATGGAAAATCTGCTCTTTTTGTATCTCTGTTAAAAATGCTTATAGAAGCGAAAGGAAAGCGAATAAATTACCTTAGGAGTGAGTTTACAAGTGGATGTGATCTCTTCAATATCTTGTGCCCACCTGTTTTAGGTGTTTTACTTTTATAGGCAAATCACGTTATGAACAAAACAAATGTAGCCATGTTTTCGTTAAAGCACTTGCAAAGTGGGAACTGCCAACCTAAATGAAAATGTGAAATCCCCTAAAAATGCGATGCACTGTTGTTACTACTTCTTCTTCTTCTTCTTCTTCTTCTTCTTCTTCATTTGTTTTCGCTGAAAAAATTGCAACGCATTCATAATAAGAAAGACTATCCATCAAAATTGTAATTTTTGTATTCTTTTTGTGAAAGTTTGTTATATTAATATGTTATTTCCATTAAATAAAGAAGTTCCTTTACTGTAACAGTGGTAGATAGTTAACACAAGCTTACATAAAGAAAAGCCTAACCTAAAGCTAACCTTCCGTGAATTCAGAAACCTAAACCTAACCTTCCGTGAATTCAGAAACGTAAACCTATATAGAAAAACTGAACTTAACCTAACCTCCCGTGAACCAGAAACCTAAGCTTAGGAATGCGTGCTCGCTCTGCTCGCGTGCTTTGAGTAACCACTGGTAACAAATTAAATATATATAAGTAAATCAGAAACTAAGCTTATAGAAAAAAAAACTAACCTAAACCTAACCTTCCGTGAATTCAGAAACGTAAGCTTATATTAAAAAAAAACTAAACTAAATCTAACCTTCCGTGAATTCATAAACCTAAGGTTATATAAGATCCCTCGGCTATGCCCTGTGGTCGTTTCCGCATTTGCGGCGCTTTGGCAGCATTAATTATTCATATGTTGGCAGCATAAGCATATGACATACAGTGACATCTGTTGAGCCAGTGTATGACATAGAATGACATCTTTTGGACATATAACACAACATTTTCATAGTTGTGGAGGATACAGAAAGAGCAGAATGTCGAATAAAAGAATATTTTCTTTATTTTACTTAGCATAAGAAAGTAAACGCTTTAAAGCCGATAGCCACCCAAAATATCCAACATGCTGCCGCTGTTGTTGATGGCCTGTGTGGTTTAAATTGTGGACGCTACTGCCTCATGATCATCATACTGCACAAAATAATTGCAGTAAAGGGAAGCTAGGCTACTCCGGCCATTTCGCTCTCATTGGCTGCGCTTCTGTCATGTGGAAGCTAGAGCTTTGGGTAGTACTATCTTTGGATAGTAATTGAAAGTGAACGCTTTAAATCCGTTTTAAAATGTACAGATTGGTATACCCATTGTGTAAACGGTTAAGCAGTAATTAAGGAAGTGTAACATAATGCAATGACATGTTAAAATACTTTAACTGAAAATGGTAGGAAACTTTCGTCAACACATTCTTCTAGTTACAAACCAATTTTATCAACACCACCACCAAAACTATTACCAAAATAAAAAGTAACAAATTATTCTTTGTTTAATCTTAAAAGTAGATTTACATTTAGAAGTGGCTGGTCATGCTGCTGTTGTAGAAGTAGTAGATATCACCCACTGCTGACATTTCCTCGTATTTCTTTTTTCCATGGTTGCAGATTTTAATTTTTTATCCAAATGCCGTATTCTAATAAATGTGCGGGTCCTTGCGTATACAGAAACAATTCTTTCGTATAATTCAGGAAATCTAGAGCAAATTATATCATTATGTGTTTTCATCACTAACACATTTTGAAATATGAAATCCATGGAATCCCGCAAATATAACTTCGAACTCCTTCACTTTTTGGCACCACTGTTCGGTAGGTCGAATAAGTCCCCCCCGGAAATAACTGTAATCCAGTCCTGAGGCACTTGTGTTGGTAAATTACAGTCACTGTCTTTGCTTCCCAATGTAAAGGATCGACATTTGTATGCAATATAACCCGCAAGATATTTTATAGTCCATGTTGAAAACTTCATTTTTAAAATTTTCCTTTATGCTCATATCTTCTAACAATACTGCCTCCTCATATTCGGTGGGTGCTGAAAGTCCTTTACCAATGTCAGGAAGTCATGCAACCATAGTTTCATATTTTTCCTATCGCTGATAATGAAAGTATGCTTAATCCAATATGCTGAATAATATAAAGTCAACATTGTTATATCATTTCAGTAAACATGCCCAAATAAAACAAAGTTTTGAGATGACATATCTTTTGATTAATGTCGCTGGTAGTTATTTGTGCTCTGGCCCGAGAGACCGACACCTTGCCAGTTTGGAATTAACAAACACGGCACTGCATCACCACGTAAAATGTTCCGTAGAGCTAAGTCAAATAATTCATTTTTTAAGTCCCGTTCATAGTCCTCAGGCCGAAAATGTACTGAGCAGACTCGAGCATTATTAATGTTGAATTTATCACTCCGTTTACAGCGAGACATCCACATGCGCCTTAGTTTATCTTTTTTAGGAAATCTATGATACGTAATTCAAGTTGTTTTTGTTCCTATATTGGAACAATGCGCAACAGCACAGTTAACTTTGCTTTTTGAAACGCTCATTTTGAAAACGAATGCACACCACACTTGTATTTCCAAATCGCATCCACAACTAGAAATAACTTCTACGTAATCAGAAAGAGAATTCTCACCAAACAACATTTGCGCCTATTGGTGGGGTGCATAACTATTGGTCATGATTGGTCAGTACAACGCATTACCTACAGAAAAATATTATTTCAGGAGTTGTACTGCGATTCCTCGAAATAATTATATAGGCGTTATTTAAGAATGGGGTTTCCCCAGAAAATAGGCAATATACTGTTTTAGAAATTAGTGCATGAACACGTGCAATCAAATGCACCTAATAGGGCAATTCGGCACGCTTTATGACACCTCTTCGTGCTATTTGAAATGCGCAAGGACTCTGACACAACGTCTCCAAAACGTTTAAGAAGTTCAACAGAAAGATAAAAGAAGGTGAAATGCAATAATCTCGCTTTGCCTTAGGGAAATATACCGCCTTAAATCCAAATCGTGTGGAAATTTAGGTATAACATGGACAAAAGGCTGATGACCCTTTTGCATGCCTATGCAAGTGCTCTTTTAAAATCTGGAAATAAGTAAAACATTTTCTTTGCCATTTCAAGGGAAACAAACACTCGGTCCATGCTAAGGAATATCATTGTAATGATATAATATTGTGATGGTATCCAGCTAGAAGGTGTAATCGGAGATAAAATTACATTATTTACAACCTCAAATAAGGATTTTCTATAGCGTGCTTTGATCACTGTGGTCATCTCTGAAAACGAGTAATATATATATATATATATATATATATATATATAACTAAAATTATTTATAGCCGTTTAAAGTGTGAAAATGTGCACAATATGTATTGTAATTATAAAACTCGAATTTGCTACACTCACATAACTTTCTTTGCTCACTATTCTACAAACTATTCATACAGAAGTTTATTTTTCTATTTACTTGTTAAGAGAGATGAACTTTAATTACACATTTAGTTGTATGTATAAGAAGGACTCAATAAGCTAAACCGACAGTCAAATTATAAAGCGTGTCGCTATGTGATGACTTTGAAATTCCATGCTCTTCTCATGACCACGAGGGAAAAAAGCCAAATAGCGACTTACCACTTAAAACGTTTAAGTATTTGAACTTTCAGACAAATAACACAGAATATCTTGGACATAATTAACCCCACAACAATATTTATTTGGCATAAATTGTGTGCTTTAACGAGATCTACTTCTTTTTAAAGTATTTTTTAGATCTTTTAACTTTTACCAAATTATACAAACCATTCAAATGAAGTTTTTAGGGCTACTTAAAGGAAATTTAAAATATACATTTTATTTGTCATGCAAATGTTTTAAACATATGCATTTTAATCAAATAGTCATTTATGAGAACAAAAGTAATGGATAATTTCCCATGTAAAGGATAACTCGTGATACGGGATCTTTTTAAAAAATCATGTCGCATTCTTGGAATGTGCTGGAGTCAAATTTGAAGTTTGGTATTTATTTTGAGTTATGCTGTTCACACCCACGCACATCCTTTTTCTAAAAATATGGTTTTTAGATTAAAGAGTCTCAAAACACGTATTTTCCGTGAAATCTCGGTAACAAAATTTTGGATGGAATGCAATACTTCCTCTACTTACTATAAGTAAATATGGGGAAAAGGTAAAATTGCAGAAATAATGCAGGGTTTTATTTTAATATAATATAGCTTTTTCTTCTCCCCTTGTCTCTCTCCCTCCCTCCCTCCCTCCCTCTATTCGTTTATTACATGTTTAAAAGGCAATAATACTTGCTATCTTTTGTAAGAAATGCAAGAAATGCATTGCAATTATAACTTAAATGTTGAAAAATTTAATGCCTCCCCCCCAAAAGCGTTGCAAATGTTTAACAAGACAAGCTGTAAGATAAGAGTATATGGCATTGTTTTGTTTCTTCCTCCGTATTATTTTTCTTTTTCTATTTTATATGTTACGGAATGAAAGTTTTGTTTCAAATAAATTTGCCCGAGGTGACCATATCATGTCAGATAGCATGACGGGATTTGAATTATATCGTAAAACCTGAGCTTCCACATGTGAATATCGGTGCCACCTACCTTTCACATGACGTCACAAGCAGAAAGCTCGACAAGCAGTGAATGCGCGGGAAGAGGCCCCCCTGCTAGTGCCTACTGAGTCTCAGGAGGACGGTTAACAGCAGTGATATCAGTCTCCGTGCACGCTAAAAAGAGGAGTGAGGGAAACCATCGTCTACAGCTTCAGTTTTCTACGTGTAAGAAAGCGGAATAAAGCCCTACAAAGATGTCCGGAAAAGGGAAGGAGAATCGAGGCTAAGTGATATAGACCCATGAGTTCAGTTGGTATAGACCGGAAAAAAGAGCTGTCATAGCGGCCTGGCGAAGGGGCACGCAAAAACATGTGGTTAACATCGCCACGATATCCACAGCTGCATAGCTCCGTGTCTCGGTAGCTAATACGAAAAAGATAAGCAGGAGTCAATGCCACGTGGAATAAAATACGAAAGTAATAAAAAAATGCTCGGTTAGGTAATCGGCGAGAACACGATAAAAAAACGTCGTGAGGCTTCCAATGTCGGGCACCCCCCGTAAGTTATGCCGTGCAATGTCAGATGGTGGTGCTCGGAACTGTTCACAGATCGTCATGTTCCTCGTAGCGTCCCGTGCAGCTGCGTCCACTCGTTCGTTGCCTGGGATCCCTACATGGCTCGGAATCCAGGTCAAACATAGATGCACTGTCGCCGGTAAGTTATGTAAGAAGTTGCGGATGAGAACTTCATGCATTGGGACCTTGGGCCATCGAATCGGACATTGGAGTACCGTTAAAAGACTGCGGCAATCGGTGAAGATGATACAGTGAGGGACTAAATGAAATTGTAGGTATTTCAAGGCTCTGTAAAACGCAATGGATTCCGCCGTGTAGATGGTAATACGGTCGTCCAGTCGCCAAGTAAAAGTTTCCGTCGTTACGTCGACGTAAATCGCTGCACTAGTTCCGTGAGGGGTTTTGGAACCGTTTGTGAAAATCATGAGTGGCGAGTTGTCCTTCCAAAGGACCTTCTGGTCGTCCCGGTACGCGCTCCAAAGTGTCAAATAATCAGGACTCTGAATATGGAACGTCGTTATGTCTACATTGACATGATCGGGGAGGGTATGGGCCTGACAGTCAAGCAGATACTCAGGGTATACGGGCGTAATGAAATAGTCGTCGCGTCGACGAAAGATCGCGAGACCGCGCAATAGTGGGAAAGGTAAATGTGCCACCCCGCCGGGTCTGTCGCATAGTAGCTCGTATAAACGGGTAAGTTTGGGTAATAACGGCGTATGTGAATGTGTCAATAGGTCAGCAATGAAGTGTACACCGAGCGTCAAGAGCCGATTGTCCAACTGATACTTCGGGAAGCATCTTTGGGATAGGCATTTGGCCGGTTTGCCCAGAATATGAAATATGATGTTAAAGAGTTGGTATGATGATGATGATGATATGCGGTTTAAGGGCGCTAAACTGCTATGGTCATCAGCGCCCTTACAATGTATAAAAGATAGGGTCAAAATATAAAACAGGTAAAAGAACCGCATATTTAAAAACGGGACACAAACCCGCGATGTTCAAAAAGCTAAAACTAACAATAATATAACAATAACAATAATAACAATAACAAAAATAACAACAATAATAACAATAACAATAACAACAATAATAACAAGAACAACAATAATAACAATAACAACAATAAGAACAATACAAAGTTCTGAAAAACTAACACACTAAAAGCATAGGCAATAAAAGATTAAAACGTGTCAGGAACTGTAGAATGCGAGGGACATGAGCGCATATGTCCACTGGGGATAAGAGTTCCCATAAAAACAGACAGGATAAAAGTACTAAGCTAACAGACGCCCAACGCATTAAATGCGCAGATTAAAATCACTGTCATGAATAAAACGTAAAACACATTCCACAGCATGCGTGTCGTCTGCCAAAACGTTGGCTAGGCCAACAGGCAGACCCACACGAGCACGCAATTCAGCTAAAACCTCACACTGTTAAAATGTGACGCACCGTTAAGGGCACGTCACACTGCCCACAGAGTGGTGCGGGGTCACCACTGAGCAAATACCTATGACTAAAAACACAATGTCCAATCCGTATACGAGCTAAAATTACCTCTTCCCGACGACAAGAACGAGAAGAGGTACCCCAGATCAACGGAAAAGGCTTAACCTCCCGCAACTTGTTCCCCCGGAGGGCCGTCCACTCATCTCGCCAGCGCGAGAGGATGCGGCGACGTAAAATAACACACGAATCTGACGAGGGAACAACAGAAGTAAAAAATCTGGGTAATAAAATCGCCGATTTCGCAGCGGCGTCGGCAGACTCATTACCTGAGATGCCCACATGACCTGGAATCCACATGAAGGACACGCTGATGCCAGAGACACCAAGCGAGTGGAGCAGGTCATGTATGCGCTGTACGAGTGGGTGGTAATGGTACAGCGCATGAATAGTCTGAAGGGCACTCAGAGAGTCCGTACAAATAAAACAGTGCCGTAAGTCGTGCCGCTGAATGTATAAAACAGATTGATAAATGCTTAAAAGTTCGGCGGTAAAAATTGAACATTGTCGAGGTAAACGAAAAGTAAAACTCTGTACACCAAAAACAAAGGCACATCCTACTCCAACATCAGTCTTAGACCCATCAGTATATATAAAATGACAGTCCCCGAACTGCGCCTGTAGTTCTAAAAAGGCGGATCTAAGAACAGAAGCAGGGGTCGCATTTTTCGGCATCGACGTTAGCCCAAGGTGGATGTGGGCCTCAGCGCGCGACCATGGAGGAAAACGCGTTTCCCCTCGGGTAAGGGCCGGCGCTGGCGTAACGTCCAAATGCCGAAGTAGCAGTCGAAATCGAACCCCTGGAGGGAGCAATGCAGAGGAGCTAACGAAATATTGGCGATCAAGCGAATCGTCGTAAAATACATCGAAGGACGGGTGGTTAGGCAAGCTTGAGAGCCGACAAGCATAGCTGCACAAAAGCATCTCACGCCGGAAGGACAGCGGAGGCTCTGCAGCTTCTGCGTACAGACTGGGTACAGGGCTAGTTGGAAAGGCCCCTGTAGCGACTCTTATGCCACGATGGTGAATGGCATTCAATCGACGTAACACAGATGGACGTGCCGACGAATAAACAATACACCCGTAATCAAGCTTGGATCGGACCAAAGAGCGATAAAGGCGAAGAAGGACGGTCCGATCAGTTCCCCAGGATGTGCCACTTAAAACACGTAAAATATTAAGAGAACGGTCACACTTTGCTTTTAAAAAGGAAACATGCGAGGTCCAACACAACTTCCTATCAAAAATCAACCCCAAAAATTTCGCCTCGTCTGCAAACGGAAGTATCCCTGGCCCAAGATGGAGAGAGGGCGGAGGGAAATACTTCCGGCGCCAGAAGTTGATGCAGACGGATTTCTCGGCGGAGAAATTAAAGCCGTTGGCGTTACTCCAGACGTAGAGACGGTCGATACAGCTCTGGAGACGGCGTTCGAGTAGACAGGTCCGCCGTGAACTGCAATAAATAGCGAAATCGTCAACAAAAATGGACGATGAAATGCCAGGTGGAATACAATCAACCATGAGGTTGATAGCAATCGCAAAAAGTGTGACACTGAGTACAGAGCCCTGCGGAACTCCGTTCTCTTGAATAAAACGACGAGATAAAACCGAGCCCACACGTACACGAAAGACGCGGTCCGTCATAAACTCCCGAAGAAATATGGGAAGACGATCGCGGATATTCCAATCGTGAAGTGTACGTAAAATGCCGCCCCTCCAACAAGTGTCATAAGCTTTCTCCAGGTCAAAAAATACAGCCACGGTTTGACACCTTCTCAGAAATCCATTCATAATATGCGTCGACAAGGACACCAGATGGTCGACGGTAGAGCGATAGCGACGAAACCCGCACTGAGCGTTCGCAAGAAGTTTCTGAGACTCAAGCCACCATGTCAACCGCCCGTTGATCATGCGCTCCATCACCTTGCAAATGCAACTGGTGAGGGAGATAGGGCGGTAGCTGGAAGGTAGTTGGCGATCCTTCCCAGGCTTAAGTATAGGGACAATGGTGGCTTCGCGCCAAACGGATGGGAAAATGCCGTCTTGACAAATACGGTTATAGACCTGTAAGAGAAATAGTTTACTGGCGGCTGAAAGGTTCTTTAACATCAGGACATGAATGCCGTCCGGCCCAGGAGCGGAGTGCCGAGAGCAATGAAGAGCGTGCTCCAGCTCCCTCATTGTGAATAGTTCGTTACAGCATTCAACATTAGCAGACCGAAAAGTATATGAACCGGAATCCAGCCGGTCTTTGATAGAGCGAAAGCCGGCGGAATTGTGGTCTGAACTGGAAACCGCCTCAAAGGCAGCACCCAGAGTGTTAGCGATGGCAGCCGGATCCACTATGGTGGCATTAGAAACCTGAAGGCCAGAAACAGTACAATGTGACACTTTACCTGAGAAGCGACGAAGTTTATCCCAAACAACGGATGAAGGCGTAAAACGATTAAAAGACTCGACAAAACGAGCCCAAGATGCCTTCTTGCTATCCTGAATAATGCGACGAGCCCTGGCGCGCGATTGTTTAAAAGTCACCAAATTATCAAGTGTAGGGTGTCGCCGAAACACCCTAAGTGCAGTCCTACGGGCACGAACGGCGTCCCGACAATCCTCGTTCCACCACGGAACAGGTGGCCGCCGAGGTTGGGAGGATGAACGGGGTATTGTGCGTTCGGCGACAGAGAAAAAAATAGACGTAAGGTGCTGCACTAGTTGGTTAATGTCGGAGAAGGGCTGGTCGTCAAAATGCACGAGGCTGGAATACAAGCTCCAGTCGGCTTTTCCGAATATCCAGGTAGGTATTCTGGAATGCTGTACGTGGTGCGACAGAAGAGAAACGATGCAGGGGTAATGGTCGCTGGAGTAGGTGTCAGCGACGACGTTCCACTGAAGACGACGTGCAAGCTGGAGTGAGCAAATGGCAAGGTCCAGGTGAGAGAATGTACCAGAAGAATCTGAAATAAAAGTAGGTGCAGCTGTATTGAGGATGGAAAGATTGAACTGATAAAAAATGTCGGAAAGAAGAGTTCCTCTCGCACAAGCCCTTGGCGAACCCCACAGTGGGTGATGGGCATTAAAATCTCCCAACAGAAGAAATGGTGTTGGGAGAGCGGACAGGAGAGCTCGAATGTCCGCGGGAGCGAGAGGAGACGATGGAGGTGAATACACAGAGCAAACAGAGAACAAAAAGCCGGGTAAGTGAAGGCGAACGGCAACAGCTTGCAAGTCGGATGTAAGAGTGACGGGTTTAAAATGAACGTCGTTACGCACTAACAACATGACACCTCCATGAGCAGGAGTACCCTCCTCCGGTTCAAGGTCGTAGCGAACCGGAGTATATCCTCGGCGATCAAAAGGATCGTGAGGGCGAAGCTTAGTCTCCTGCAAACACACGACCATAGGCGAATGCGAACGCAATAAAAGTTGCAGTTCCGCCCTATGCGATCGTACACCACGTACATTCCAGGTCAGGATAGCCATTAAGAAAAAAGGGATAAACTGTCTACTTAGAAGGGCGGCTTAAAAGTACCTTTTGTTTAACCTTGGGGCTCGGGCTTTTTGTATGGAGTTGGTCAGACTCCATAGCTTCCTCGGAGGGAGGGCCCACGCGCTCAGTGCCAGAAACCGATTCAAGCGCCGTGAATCGGTTCTGGGTGGCGATGGGTGAGGGGTGCCGCTGAGCGCGGCTTGTCCCAGGACCTTCCTGGGACAGCGACCTCCGAGGAGGAGAAGGTGAACTATTGTTACCGCGCGCACGCGGAGGGTCTTTCAAAAAATCTTCCCTACGAAGTTTCTGCTTGGGCTTCTTTTCAGCGGCTTGCGACTTCATTGATTTTGGACCAGGTTAATAGGGCTTGGTAACTGTAGCTTTAATGGACGGCCGGATGGTAGTGGCGGTTAATCCTGTCATGGTCCAGGTCTGAGTTTCGGCATCTACTCGTGGTACTGGCGAGGCAACAACAGAACTAAATGTGCCAGATCGCAGGAGTGAAGGTTGGCGCTCATGGTAACGCCTCCGGGCTTCAGCGAAGGAGAGTTTTTCCTTTACCCGGATCTCCTGGATCGCCTTCTCGTCCAAGTACCGCGGACAGTCGGCAAACGAAGCAGAATGAGACCCTTTACAATTAACGCAGACGGGGGCTGTTGAACAGGTACCTTCGTGTGAGGGCTGGCTACATGTTGCACAGATGTTAACGGCACTCTTACAGGAGACTTGCGTATGCCCAAAATGTTGGCATTTAAAACAACGCAGAGGTCTAGGAATATAAGGCCTCACAGAAATCCGTTCGTACCCTGCGGAAATGCTCATGGGCAGATCGACGCCATCAAATGTAATAAACAGGGTACGAGTGGGTACCAATACGCCGTCGCGTTTGGCCTGCACTCGATGGACCGCTGTCACCTTCTGGTCTGCAAGATATTCTACCAGGTCCTCGTCCGATATACCATCGAGGCTATGGGTGGTAATGACGCCTCGACAGGAATTCAATGTGCGGTGCTTCTCCACACGGATGGGATAGCCGTGGAGAAGCGTAGCGCGCAACAAGGTCTTACTTTGCTGATCGGATTTCGTTTGGGCTAATAAGGAACCATTCCGTAGACGAGTGCAGGACTGAACCGCACCAGCAATAGCATCAATGCCCTTTTGAATTATGAAAGGGTTCACCTTCTCAAAACTTTGTCCTTCTTCGGTTCGTGAAATGGCCAAGTAACAACCAGTTGTCGGTGGTGTCACTTCTGTTACATAAACTTTTCGGCGCTTGTTAGTATTAATTGAGGAAGGGTGCTCCATAGCGAAATAAATCCTCCACCATTGCAACCGTCTCCGACCTCGGGCTCTGACTTCTCGGGCGTTACCCCGGCTTGGGTGAGTGGCCTATCTATACCAGACTCACCCCAGGGTCACACCTCCCAGAACATAGACAGAGGGACCCAATCGCCGTCAGAAGTCAGCAGCTCATGCAATGGCCCCCCCGCGGGACTGCAGTTGAACAGCGGATACGAACACAAACCCTACATGACGACCCCGGGTGGTGGGGATGACGCCATTCCCCACTCACCCAGCTGCGCACCTGGTGCGCGGGTATCCGTCAGGGTGTGTCTACGGAGGATTAAAAGAAAGATAAAAGAAACTAAAACTGTGTGGGCGTTTCGGATGCAAGGTAGGCCGGCGAGGAAGAAAAAGAGATGCGTAAATGAATGGACGTGGTGCGAAATGTGCAGAAGTAAAAGCGAAGAAAGAAACGATGGCGAGGGGCGACATGATATGAAATGCAGAGAACGCACGAGAGCCTACCTTGATTCCCCCGGTCACGAGAATGAACCCACCTCGACCGGACGGGGGTGGAAGGATGATGATGGCGATGATTGGCTCGGGTACCCCGGGTGCGCCTAACCCGTACTCACAAAAGGTGAGCCCCTGGGGGGAAAGGGTTGGTAAAAAAAGATGTCCAACATCCGGCTATTTCGACGCGTTAGTGGCGGCGCAAGGAGTTGTCCATATTCCAACCTGGCGTATATAAGTGGCGGTATGAGTCGGAGAAGTAGGAGTGGATGCATACCCCAATGTCGGGCTGCCATAGCTCTGAATATGTGTTTGGTGCGAGTCAAGGCAGTCAAAATAAGTTTGTAATGTGCTGTGGTGGAGAGAATGTGTTGCAAATGGAGACCTAAAAATTTTACCGTAGGTGTCGGGCCCAGGTCGTGGTCCTGTAATCGAAGTGTAAACGGTGAAGGTCTAGTGGATCGACGGAAGTACAGAATTCAGTTTTCCGGATATTTACCCGCATACTCATAGATTGCAGAAATTGAATAGCACGAAGGCCGTCTTGTTCAAATAGTCGGAAGTCCGTCCTGGCATTCGGTTGTATCGGCTCATAGATCACCATGTCATCCGTTCATGTCCATGTCATATTGCAAAACTCACGCAGACATCGTCACCTCGGAATGAATATCCCCTATATACAAGGACTATAACAATGCACTAAGAGCCAAACCTTGTATCAAAACCTCGGTAGGTATTACGAGTTTGTGAGTTATGAAAATGCGGCGCTAGGTGGTAGCGGAGATTATGAAAAAGGGCATATAGCAATGCACATAAACATGAGGGAATTGAGTATCGGCGTAGGCAGTCTATAAGGGTCTGTATCACGACATGGTCATATGTTGCCGACAGGTCTAGGAAAAGTGGGATAAAACGCAATATGGACATCAGTAAGGAGTATGTATAAAGAGTAGGGGTGCCATAACCCTTTAGAAATCCATTTTGCGTGGCGGGCCATAAGATATACCGTTCCAAGTAGAGGCTCAGACGGTACTGAAGGAGTTTTCAAAAACTTTACGGATGGTAAGTAACATGCCAATAGGGCGATAGTCTGCCGCGATTAGCCCGGCGCAACCCGGCTTTAAGAATCACATCTCGCCATGAATCTGATGGAACACCAGTATACGAGTAAATGCAATCGCAGTCGGACACATTCCGGCGTCCACCAAGGCGGACTAGGTATTCGGCGGGGGCGTCGAGGTATTTTCGGGTGGAAATGGTCTAGATAACCGGTGAGGGTATCTTCTAGAAGTTCACAAATGACATAGGCGTCACTGAGTGGTCGGGTGGTGTGTTGGAGGTAAGTCTGGAAGTGATGCGGAGTAAAGACACCTGTGCGGTGAAGATGTCGGTCAGTAGGATTAACCCCGGGAGCCGTATGGGTGTAAAGGAGAAAAGAGTAATGATCGCTACTCATGGTATAGTTGAGGCGTAATAATTGAAGTTGCGGAGTCACGTCCTGTGTAGCTAATATGATATCTGGTGAGGAATCAAGCTTATTTAGCGATCCTTGCCGAGTCGTATAAGATTGAGTAAGCATTTGCCACCCTGCTTCCTCGCCAGTTGTCCTAGGGAAAAGTTGCGTCTCCGTTGCGGTGTAAGCGTCGCAAAGTCACCAAGATTAAAGTCGCCTACAAGTAAGTATTTCGAGGAACGGGGGTTAAGAATCTTCTCCCACTCTTGCACTGTGAATCGGGTGCCCGAAGTGTAAACTCCGACGATAGTAATATCCCCAAGCACGAACCGAACCGCCTTGAGGTGCGGTGATAATCGAATGCCTGTCTGCCAATTATAAACCCGAAGGTTGTCTGCGACACAAATGGCCACATCCCCTCCGTGCGAGAGTCTGACAGTTCTATAAATCGTATAACCCGGGAGTCGAAAGGACTGCCCTTCCCTCAACCAGGGCTCCACGATGATCACCACTAGGGGTTGGACACGAGCTAAATATGCTTGCAGTTCTGCCTTCTTTGGAACCACACACTGCGAGCGTTCCAATAATAAATTGTTGGCTGAATATCCATAGGGTAACATGCCAAAGCTTATAAGTGTAACTGATGCTTCAGCCCCTGGAGGGCGTGCAGGACGTAGTCTGGTGCCATCGTACACAGTTTTAGAAATAGAGTCTGCAGTTGTTGTAGGTTAACCTCGGGCATCCCCCTGGGCTCACGTGTCTGTGATATAGGCGGTCCTCCTTCAGGTGTCAGCACACTATCTCCCCTACCAATTTCCTCAAACCAAGTCTTCGGGTCTCCCGAGATACAGCCGACGTAGGAGGTCTCCCCCCACCATTTCCCCCCTGTTCGTGTGTTTCTCTGTTCCGAGTATTGACTGCATGTGCTGCTTCTGGCCACCTGCCATGTGATGCCCAGCGTTCCTGGACCCACTCCGGGGTAGTCGGCTGATTAAGAGCATTACATTTACACCTGTTGGAGACGGAAACTCCTAGGCGCCCCGGTCCCGGTGCCAGCATCGTGACACCCGGCACAGGAGGTCTTTAGTGGGCATGGTCGGGAAACTTCCAACCGGTTGAGTCCGGGGAGACGGAATAAGTGGTGTACGCATAGCCTCCGCATACGATATTTGTCCGGTCGCCATCTGTCGGGCTTCATAACGGGATGCCAGCAGAGTAGGAATTGCGTTTGTTATCTGGGTTTCCAAGTGATATGCCGAGCATTTCTCTTTTTCTGTAGGTAAATGTTCCTGTTTGCAATTTATGCACCGAAGCCTATCCGCGAAACACTCTGGTTGTGCATCCAAGTGATCCTGTCCACATTTGAGGCAACGTTTCCTATTTTTACAAAATATTGCCCTATGATGGAATTTCCCACAATTCGTGCAAACTACAACCCTCGTATTGTAGCGGTCCACCTGAACCGTTGGTAATAAAGATAAATGTGTGAAAGTAAGCTTTGCGTTCGAAAAGTGATTTTAAGTGATCGCCTTGGGACATACTGGGTTTCCCCATTCAACTGCGTTCTGCGATTAAAACGCATAATATGATGCACTGGTAATTGTCCAGTCATGCTGAGATGTGTTCGAATTTCTTCAAGATCGACCCCTAAATCTATCTCCCGTACTACCCAGGACACAAATAAGTTATACGAAGGTATATAGGAGCTTGTATCGTGCAGCGAATCGAAATCAGAATCTAGGAAGTCATTCGCGTCCTGTGCCGAAGCAAAATGTACTTTTAGTTAATTATACCGCTATGAGTAACTCCTCTGGCATGTAAAAACAACCATTTACCCGGTTTTAATGGGTGGAAATCGCGTATATTTTTACTATTACCCCGCACTATCAGAAAATATGGACCTGCGTCTGAATTCATATATCTTAATGGTGGTTGTGTCGGAGTCGAGGCGGAATCTGCACGTGGCTATCCCAGCTCCATTTGACTGCTGCATCAATAAAGGCGCATCGGGTGACTGCAATTGTTTCGCACAGGTCACCTGCGTAAGTGGAGGTGTACTAGTAATTACGTCCGTTTCCATGCCGACTATCGGCGTTTCACAGCTGAGGTCCTCCTCTGTCGTTGCCATGGAGCGCCTCGCGCACCCGTGGGTGCTGCGCCCCTTTCCGGTACTCACCGAACCTCGCACGAAGATAAGTAGGGAAAAATCCTTATATGTTACACTCACATGACTTTCTCTACTCTTGTAAAACTATTTTTACAAACGCTTATTCTCCATATGCTTCGTGTTAATGGAGATATCGAAATGTTAATCTTATTGCTAATTTTCTTGTAGGTGCAGGGGGAATTGGTAGGTTTTAAGCGATAGTCAAATCTTTTAAGAGCTGGTTGCAATGTGGAGTATTCCATTCTATTTGTATGTCCAGGACATAAAAAATGAATAGCGAATTTGAGGAAAAGTATAAGTATTGGAAAATTTAAGGGAATAACAAGCAATATCTCGAAAATGGTTCACTCAACAAAAAAAAGTCTGAGACATAAATTGTGTATTTTGTCGCGATCTACATTTTTTGTGCAGTAAAATTTTGTCTATCTCTTATGGTTTACCAGTTATGCAAAAGTCGTTCACAATGAACAATACTTTTGGAGACATTCCCAGAAAATTCGGGATATACATTTCATTTGCCATGAAAATATCTTAAACATATGATACTTTAATCAAAATCGTTAGAGCCAGTTTTGAGAAAATTAAAATTTTCGAAAAATGTTCCATATAAAGGGTAATCTGGGGTGGGGGGATTTTCTTGAAAACCTTCGTGTCACATCTCTGGAAGATACTGAACCTAAATACCAAGTTTGGTGTTTATCCGACTATTCGTTTCTGAGTTATGCTGTTCACAGACACACACACACGGACATGTTTCCAAAAATGCTTCTTTTTGGATTCAAGGGGTCATAAAACATATATTTCCGGTGAAATCTCGTTATCAAATATTTGGGTGGAATACAATACTTCCCCTACTTACTATACGTAGTAGAGAAAGTAATTACACTTACCAACTGTAGACAGCCATTCGCTATTTCGAAGAAAAAGAAAGAAATCACAAAAAAAATACTGAAATACACGAACGAAACTGCGATTGTGTGAATCTGTACTTCAGGAAAACACGTGCTCACACTAATCTCACCACCCCTCCCCTCAGAAACCGAAGTACACTGTATAACGAGCCAACATGCTGCTGTGTCGTCCCTGAGACGCTGAGACGAATGTTGCTGTTGTAGTAGTATAATGACTGTCCAAGAATTATTTCCTATTGGTATTAGAATAGCCAACTATGTAATTTTAAATTGGCACAACGTGCACCCACTATACAGTACCAATACAGGAAACTCGGCCTAAAAGGCACAGACCGAGAGCACTAGCACTCATAGTGCAGCGATCTGGAGTTTTTATATAAGATGTGTAGAGGACATACAAAATTAGGTGTTCAGGTGTGCTTTTAACGAGATTTAAGCAATGATAACGATTAAGGATGGGAAAAATGTGCCATATTATACCGCCAGAACTAGGTAAATCTGGCGAAGAAATGAATGCAGTTTGTTTATATGTGTATTCAAACAGTTTATATTTTATCCCAAATGACATGCTAGTTATAGCATATAGCTTATTCTCCTTCTGTTTTACTTTCTCTACTACGTATAGTAAGTAGGGGAAGTATTGTATTCCACCCAAAAATTCGATACCGAGATTCCACTGGAAATATATGTTTTGAAATCCCCTACATCCAAAAAAAGCATTTTTGTAAACATGTACGTGTGTGTCTGTGAACAGCATAACTCAGAACGAACGGTCGGATAAACACCAAACTTGGTATTTAGGTTCAGTATCTTCCAGAGATGCGACACGAAGGTTTTCAAGAAAATTCCCCCACCCCAAATTACCCTTTACATGGAACATTTTTCGAACATTTAAATTTTCTCAAAAATGGCTCTAACGATTTTGATTAAAATATCATATGTTTAAGATATTTTCATGACAAATACAAGATATATCTTGAATTTTCTGGGAATGTCTCCTAAAGTATTCTTCATTGTGAACAACTTTTGCATAACTGATAAACCATAAGAGATAGACAAAATTTTACTACACAAAAAATGTAGATCGCGTTAAAATACACAACTTATGTCATATACATTTTTTGTTGAGTGAACCATTTCCGAGACATTGCTTGTTATTCCCTTAAATTTTTCAATACTTATTTTCTCAAATGGGAATTCGTTATTAATTTTTTTGGTCTTGGATATGCAAAGAGTATGAATCTGTGGCAAACAGAATGGTGCTATACATAGCATATGTCTGTGCTTATATTGCCCTTGCAAATACAAAACAAGGGGAACATAGTAGGCTTTAAGCGATGGTTAAATATTTTTAGAACTGGTCGCTATGTGTAAAATGTAATTCTCTTTGCATGTCAAAATATCCTTTATGCAAATGTTTATCTCGATTAATATGAAATAGATGGAGAATAAGCGTTTGTAAAAATAGTTTGTACAAGAGTAGAGAAAGTCATGTGTGTGTGTAACACATCAGATTTTTTCTTCTTTTCTTTTAGAGAACATCCTTATTATATCTAATAGGTTGCCATCGTCATCTGAGAATCAAATATTTCATTTTGATGTACTCGGAAACTTATTTCAATTGTTCCTGAAGCTAAAACAAGCCCTGCGGTGATGACGTCATCAGGAGGTCAACGAACGGACTCAAGAGCCTTTCATGCTACTTAAGTACTTTCACCCTATCCCCATTAATGCACCATTTCCTTAGGAATTCTGTCGGTATACCTGATTTCTTTACTTTCATTGGTTTAATCTGTTCCACTATTTCCTTCTTTTTATTTCACTGCCCAAAATTTCAACAAAATTATTACCAATTTCTGTAATATTCCATAAAGTTCTGTAAAACAATCTAACCATTCCCCTATACTGGGTACATTGGTATATATTTGTTATATGCTAATACTTGAGATAAAGTAAATGCACATGACATTATTAACAAAGTACTACTCATTGAAAGCTTGTAACAATGGGAGATGGAATGTGTCAGAGACCAGAAAACTATGGCTTCCCATGAATACATTGCCAGTGACCTCTGACAGTTAAGAAAAGAGAGCTGCTCTTTCAGAAATAAAACTGCTTTCTTTTACTTTACTAACTTAATAGACAAATTTGTTAAAGTATTCTCTATTAGTCCATGTTATTATATATGGGTTGATTTTGATCTTAATTGCTGAAATTCAGACAAATGTCATGAAGACGTGATCTTGCTTGATCAGCGTTACACACTGTTATTGGCAACCAGTGCAATTGGACATAATTTACAAAAGCTGATAAAACTAAGTTCTTGTCAGGTATAGCATAACATGCAACTTTTGGCACTGGAATTTCTCTCACGAAAATAAAATATATACTAAAATATATAAATTGACTTTTTTTTCTAATAGCACACTCATCGTTTAGTTCACAGCAAGCAATCTTCTCGAGTAGTTTATCTATAGTGTGGAATGTGGTTTTCTTGATATGTTCTTGTTCAACACTCAAGCTCTCTGCAATTGCCGACTTTATGAAGTCATTTTCCAGGTGTTGCCTGCGCTCTTCAGGAACCTCTCTTGGAGTAGAGGTTTTTGACAAATAGGAAGGACATTCAAGCAAAAGAGAAGGAATTGCATCTGTAACAAGCTAAAATATATAGATTATTAATGAAAATACTTAATGTCATATAAATAATAACCAAATTAATTACGCTTGAAAATCCACAGCACATCACAACAAAATACTACATAGCACCATCTTACTCTACATGAATAATAATAATAATAATAATAATAATAATAATAATAATAATAATAATAATAATAATAATAATATCTATATTGTTATAACAACATAAATCGTGTTTGCAGCTCATAGCAGTGTATATGAGTGCAAATTAAGACATTTAAGAAATATTAACGAGCACACGATAAAATTTAAAATTGTTTAATTTACATTCATTAACATATCTTGGTCATTAGTATATCATTTTACTTAGGACGTTTATGATAAGTAAACTTTTGTTCAGAGTTTTTTTACGCTTGAGGTTTTTCTAATGCTTTAAATGTACGCTATGGCGTCCACGGCTTTACTTCCCTTCCAAATGGTTAAAAACAAACCAACATGCTCAAAGCATCCGATTTATTTCAGGGATGAGCAAGCATGTGTTCTGAATATATCTATTTCATACAAAAGAAAGCCAGTAATGGCTCTGAGATTCTACAAAATGCAGTACGTACATACAAACTAGAGAACGTTTGCAAGACCGTATTATGATCGTTATGAATCTCTCTGATTCTCAAAGTAGTGCATTTAAGTGTTTAACAGTGACTATGACATCATGCCGGACCATCACAGAAATAAGCCTTTACAATTACCCGTTCCCTTCATGTGGTTGCAATAGGTGTTCGAACTGGCCAGCATATCGACGGATGCAATATCTCAGTCTAACCATCAACTGTCTAATCCGGCGCAACATGGTCGCTGTGATGTAAGGGCAAGCTAAGATGATGCCTTTCCTGAGCTGTTGAAGGGTCATTGGTCGCTCCTGGTACAGGATATCTTTAAGATAACCCCATAAGTAGAAATCTAATGGCGTTAGATCTGGAGAGCGTGCTGACCGCCCTATTGGTCCATGCCGTTCGAGCCATCGAGATAGACCGTTACATGACGGGCCGCATGAGCTGGCGCCCCATCATGTTAGTACCACATAGTCTATTCTGCAATGGCACTTCATCAAGTAGAGTAGGCAGCTGGTGTTGTAGGAAGTGGAGATAGCGATTCCCGGAGAGTTGGTCATCATAAAAATACGGGCCTATTAGATGATCACCGAATATACCAGCCCAAAACGTTGAAACCCCATCGGACTTGTAAGGCCACCTCTCGCATCCAATGTGGGTTTACAGTGCTCCAGAAATTCATGTTGTAGCTATTTACATGGCCTGTGTTGTGGGACCCTGCTTCGTCTGTAAGTAACACAGTTGCCAAAAATGTGGATCTTGTTCAGTTTGTCGTATGATCCACCTAGCGAACGCCGTGGATCTCTGACCGTGGTCCGGCTGCAATAGCTCCTGGTGTAGTTGAAGATGATAAAGGTGAAAATTTGCATAATGTAGTAGTATTCTCCACGTGGAAGATTGGCTGATATGGAAATGCCTGTGAATGTTCCTCGTGCTACAATGCGGATGGTGAATGACATAGTCAGTCACACGATCCGTCGTTGCTTGGTCACGGCCAGCGTTATCTTTTCGTGGATAAAGTGTTTTGTGCACTGTTCCTGATTCCAGAAGGCGGTTCGCAACTCGCAAAAGCGTGTGATCTGCAGGAAGTGTTCTCTGCGGAAACCTCTGTTGTTGTAGACGACGTGCCTTGGTTACTTCTTCAATTACTATAACAATATTATTGGATTGAATATCTTTAATATTTATAAGTTTTGTTTTATTAACTTAAAATCTTAATAGATTATTAAGATAAGTGTACAGATTGATAAACCAAAAATAAGAATAAATAAAAAAAGAAATGTTCTTTCACTTTCTTAATTGGAAAATATTTATTTCAATTTTATCATTAACAGTGATATACCAAATTCCTAGAATGATGGTAAATATTAATCCTTGAATGGCTTGATTATAATTGTTTTCTAATAATCCGTGATGACTTCATGTGCTGCGCTTCCCGTATACAAATCGCATGACCAGATACTCACTATTCGACAACATTGCTCCACAATGAGCACGAACAGATGGAACTCTGTATTTATAGGCAAATCCATTTTCTAGTACATTCGGAAAGAAATCATGAAACATGAACAGAAATGCATAAAAAGGTAATTTATTCACAGACGTGATTTCAACTTCCAACTTTCACCATGACTTTCCAGCATGTTAAGCATTGGGCTACTAGTGTACGTTAACAACGAGCACTACCGTAGCCCTAATCAGCGGGCTGGTGTCAGGACCTGCATTTGGCATCCTCTGTAAAATGCAGGATTGCCTAGTTACTCATCCGCAAGATTTGGAGACTCACGCGGTATATAGATCAATATAACATTTATCTTAATAATAATAATAATAATAATAATACGATACTCAAATATCAACGTTACTTGCTATTTTTGTGTCATTTGTATCCCACTGATACTCTTACAAAATGAATTGATTGCTTAATATGTGCCCATTCGTCATATAATTTGTTAAAATCGTCCTCCGTGGTGTAGTGCTTACCATGCTAGCTTTTAGTTTCAAACCTGGTGGAGGGAGATGGATTTTTTCGGGCGTAAAAATCCTTAACATGGGTTCTTTTGGAAGGTAAGTAAAGCCGGTGGTCCCGCGTCGTCTGAAGCTAGTGTGATCAGTATTACTGTAATTATAACTACTGTGTTTACAATGCTACGTGATGCATATACAACGTTTACCTTTTCAGTTTTCTTCCATCTAAGACATCTACTTTAAGTTACCATTGTGCACCTCCATTCGAATATATTCTACTCGTTTAACTGCAAGTTATTACTTAATTTTATTATCCGTAGAATGCATGCACAGGCGAATATACTATAGCAAATGCAGTGAAGTAGTAATGGACCTTGTGCTTTCTAGGTTAGGTTTGGGTTATGTGTATATGAATCAAAATTAATGTAATTTGCTGTTTTATTTACTGCACTGAAGTTCCAGTGTTCTATATACTATGGTTTTATCTTCTCATCTTCTTCCATTGACAACAGTTACCTAAACCAAAGTGTGTGGAGTACTTTAACCTAGAGCCCTAGGTATAAAACTTTATAATCCATTACAGATTATTTGATAAATTAAACATTCGTATTATTATTATAGCATCTCCTATTCCACCATGCCTCTTAATGGGAAAGAATCGTTATCCCTACCAGATATTTAAATATACTCTGGTTAATGGTATTATAAATTTACATGCTAAGGTATCTATGTTACTTTACGCACGGTATGGCTGCATAGCAGTGATGGATATGATAAAGAGGTATGCATACCTATTCCTCATTTTTTACTCAATAATAGTGTTTTTACTGAATGGTGCTTATTAAGGTACCTGAAGAATGATAAGAAAGAAACTAGCTCTTGCTTAGGCGTGGGCGATCTAGTGTAGGTGTAAGTTGTTTTCCAGTCTTACTGTCAATACGCTTCTTTCTTTATCATGGGGATGAAAGTGCTTTTCACAAACCTATAGAAGCAAAATTCGTTTCAATAAGTAAAGTGATAAACAACTTAACATTCGCGTGATTTCTGTTCAACATATGTGTACACGTATAGATTAGGTAGGTACGTTAAACATTCTACGAAAGATTACCAAATGCAATTTCACACGATAACAATGAAAGCAAAAAGAATCGTTAATAGTGTATCTAGGCATGTAATTGTTTTATAAAAAGCTTACCACAGTGTATTCTGCAGGAATGAAATTATGCTGATGAACAGCTTTTATCCATTTCTTTCTTAGGTTTTCGTCTAATGGAAACTTAAACACGCTGACTTTCGGACCCAAAGAATAATTCCCTTTACACTCGGGCATACAGCTTTTGCGTGACAGTTTACACCTTGTTACCAATTATGTTCTGCATTAATAAAACAAATTAAATGTACGTCATATATACTACCAGCATTTATCAAAGGACTGTGACGTCAGTAGCCAAACGTATTTCAGTGTGTTGGCCTTATTCCTAGGTGGCGTTAGTAAGAGTTGTTTAAAGTAAGTAGCTCCAGTTCCACTCCGAGAAAGTAGTTCTGGCCTTTGGTGGAACTATTTCCATTGTAATGTATGCCTCCATGGCGGATAGTTAAGGACGAAGCGGATAAGGAAAATGCGCAACGTAAAGTACCAACATTTTCAAAAGAAAAGAGTTGGCGAAACTGAAAGTAACATTTATGCATGGAGAGACCGCTAAACGGACTTCTTACAATGAAATCGAGCCGCCGTCTGCGCAGAAAATGCAGACGAGTAGATCCCTTGTGAAGTATATGTTTGTAGTGTATTTTAATGGAATTGAGGTTCAAATTATGGGAATACACTGTGTTGCTTATGGTTGTAATAACACCCAAAAGTCTGAGGACAAAAATTTACGCTTTCGCAGGTATAAAAACAACATAGATTCTGCAGCTTTTAAATTATTGCCATACACTTAACATATATCAATGTAACTCATGAACAATTAATTTAACATATGAAACATGATACATGTGTACTTAGCAGTTTATACGTCATTGTAATATATTAACAGGTTTCCGCATTCAAGCCCTGATGTCTTAGGTAAGTAAGTTAAAGATGTTTGAAAGACAAAAAAACTCGAAACCCTCAAGACACAGCAGGCTTTGTGGTAGCAATTTTAAAGACAACAGTTACAACTGAGGCCTGAAGGAAGATATTCCCTCCATTTCTAAAGAAAAGCGCGCTACTCTGACGTCATTTGTTTGTCTCTTCTAATTGATAAACAACTCACTCCCTCGCTCATTGTTACCCGCTCCTATTGTAAGTTTCAGTGAGGCCGTGTATACTTATTTCATAACAATGCTTATAATTAACAAACATCTCAAATCATTGTCATACAATAATGTTAATTTACACTACAATTACTATGGCATTCACAGTGTTGTGATATAAAATACTGCCTCAATGTAAAAATGATTGATTGGTTTGTATTTAACGGCGTTCGACTGCAAGGTCGTTAGCGCTCTTAGAAAAACAGATCATGGCAAAGGTCAGAGATAAAGTTCAATACAGAAAATCATGACATAGGCCAGAGATAAAGATCAATATAAAATCATGGCAAAGTCCACAGATAAAGATAAATATAAAAATCACAACAAAACCCTGAGATAAAGATGAATATAGAAATAAGCCGAGAGATACAAAAAACTAGATATCAAAGTAACTAAGTCCTCATTCGAAAGTTTATCTTTGATAAAAACTTAGAACTCTTTTCAATTGCGTGGTTATCGTCCACTAAGACGTCTGCAAGACCAACTGGCAGTTGCAAAGAGGCCCGAAGACGTGCTAGAGAAAACACATGTCAGCATCAAGTGAAGGACCGACAGACTTCGCTACAAAGTGGAAAAATAGGAGCAGGATTAACCTTAAAAAGATAACCGTGTGTAAAATTGCAGTGGCCAATACGTAACCGAACCGGACCTTTATCTAAACATTGTTTTAAACAGAACATATAGTATATTTCCAATGAAGACTCCACTTTATTCGGCTCTCTCCGACTTAACGTTCGGCTCTCTGCGCTGGCATTTGTAATCACAGACTTCGTCTGTCTGTAACGTCCAGTCATTTATCAGCTTTAGCTGATTTAAAATGAGGTCATGTGATTTAGACAATTCTGGCAATTCATGATTAATATTATCGCTAATTATGGATCTGTGCTTCCTGATTTCATTAAAAGCTATTTTGATTACAACGGCACTTTAACAAATTAAAAATATATTTGGGAATGCGTAATTAGGCATACTTGTGCTCTCAAGTAAATGTACTCATTTATTTATTTTAAGGCTAGAACATGCAGTCAGAATAAAATGTTGCTTTAGGGAGTTAAAATACAACATTTGTCCTGCAGATATACTGCAAAATGCCCTTATTAATATCACTGCTACATGACATGGGAAGTAAAAGTACACTATGTGATCAAAAGTATCCGGACACCCCACAAACATACGTTTTTCATCTTAGGTGCACTGTGCTGCCACTTACTGCCTGGTACTCATTATCCGCGACCTCAGTAGTCATTACAAATTGTGAAACAGCAGAATGGGACGCTCCGTGGAATTCACGAACTTCGAACGTGGTCATGTGATTGGGTGTCACTTGTGTCAGAAGTCTGTACGCGAGATTTCCACACTCCTAAACATCCCTAGGTCCACTGTTTCTGATGTGATAGTGAAGTGGAAACGTGAAGGGACATATACAGCACAAAAGGGCACAGGCCGACCTCGTCTGTCGATTGACAGAGACCGTCGACATTTGAAGAGGGTCGTAAAGTGTAATAGGCAGACATCTATACAGACCATCACACAGGAATCCCAAACTGCATCAGGATCCATTCCAAGTACTATGGCAGTTATGCGTGAGGTGAGAAACCTTGGATTCCATGGTCGAGCGACTACTCATAAGCGACACATCACGCAGGAAAATGCCAAATGACGCCTCGCTTGGTGTAAGGAGCGTCAACATTACACGATTGAACAGTGGCAAAACGTTGTGTGGAGTGACGAATCACGGTACACAATGTGGCGATCCGATGGCAGGGTGTGGGTATGGCGAATGCCCGGTGAACGTTATCTGCCAGCCTGTGTAACAGCTAACAGTGAAATTCGGAGGTGGTGGTGTTATGGTGTGGTCGTGTTTTTCCTGGAGGGGGCTTGCACCCCTTGTTGTTTTGCGTGGCACGAACACAGCGCAGACCTACATTGATATTTTAAGCACCTTCTTGCTTCCCACTGTTGAAGAGCAATTTGGGGATGGCGATTGCATCTTTCAACACGATCGAGCACCTGTTCATACTGCATGGGCTGAAGCGGAGTGGTTACACGACAATAACATCCCTGTAATGGACTGTCCTGCATTGAGTCCTGACTTGAATCCTATAGAACACCTTTGGGATGTTTTGGAACGCCGACTTCGTGCCAGGCCTCACCGACCTACATCGATACCTCTGCTCAGTTCCGCACTCTCAAGAAACCTTCCAGCAACTGGTTGAAAGTATGCCTGCGAGAGTGAACGCTGTCATTAAGGATAAGGGTGGGTCAACACCATATCGACTTCCAGCATTACCGATGGAGGGTGCCACGAACTTGTACGTCATTTCCAGCCAGGTGTCGGGATACTTTTGATTACGTAGTGTAGGTGGAAATGTGATTGAAAATTGAGATTTTCTCATAAAAGCATAATTGGCATTAAACGATATCAGAAAAATCAAGGTTCTGCGTATTTTGGAGTTCTGTATGTAACGTTCAACCTACTGCAATATTCCATTAATACCACTGCTACCTGACGTGGGAAGTACGAGATGGAATGTAACAAAAAAACTGTGCTTTTATAACAGAAGCATAATTGGCATTAACCATTACATAAGAAAAAGCCAAGCTTCTGGTAATTTTGGAATTCTGTATACAATGTTCAACCGAAGCGTTCACTGCATTTATCATTATTCAATGTCAGATTTAACTTACATTTCCCCTAATGATACAAAATTTTCATTCATCCGTATTTGAATCAGAATTATTGAGTTAATTTATTATAACATTCTTTCTTACATTATAACGTAACGCAGGAGGCTGCATTCCTGTTATCGCATTTGCCGCAAAGGAAATGATGTCTACAGTTATGGCTATTGCTAAATAATACGCATAACGTAGTACAGATGAGGTGTTGAAATGGTAATGTAATAGATGGAATGCTGCAATTCGAAGTGTGGAAACCTACGGAGTTGGCAATGAATGTTTTGGAAGTGTCCACTCCGACAAATTCGAAGTTAAACTACTATGAAGTAACTCCGACGAAGTTGGAAGTAAGAGAATGCCAGTTACGAATATTGGAACGGTTACTTCACACTTCCAAAGGTGGAAACGTTCCTTTGAAATGACCGACTCTTTCACCTATCACCATACTCTTATTTTCAATTTTCAGTTGAGTTCCGACAGGTTTGCGACCTAACTCCGAAATACAGTGCGGTGTTACCAATGTGAGCAATACGTGCTCATCTGGCACGTGCATTCATCAGCATGTGATAATAATGAAACAATCCACGCAGAGACAGTAGTCACGTGTAATTTTTAATTTTATTTATGATAACAGTGAATAATCAACAGAAATTGGTTTAAGGAAGGTTACAGAGAGCTAAAGTAAGCAAATGAAAAGAAGCCGTCAAGTACTTGAGCCGGTCATGTATGCGCTTTGCAATACCGAGAAAGATCACACGAAGGTACGAAGAAATGACCATAGGTATCGTATTTACGCTTCACCTTTAGGCTTTCATCTAAACTATAAATTAAATTATAGGTAAACAAATTAATGGGCAAGAGAAACAGGTATAACCCAAATCAATCAGACGCACACTTCTGCTACACGACGCCACCTGGTACGAAGATGGAGAACTAGCGCCATTATAAGACATCATTATTTACTGACTGTAAAACATTATGAATTCAGAGAGCATATTACTCTACAACTTTGATAGAGGAATCAAACCATTGACAAACTTTTTTAATTGGCTAGCACATAAAAAAACTTCGAACACAAGAAAATCCTTTAATCCCCATCAGTTGGTGCATTTCATAGATGCTGGCAACTCTACCGTATAGGCAAAAATGGTGTAGGCTCTCGATTGCATATGCGCGGTTCCTACGCTGAGTGATGCAGGCATGAAGAATACAAGTACGTTACCAAAACAAGACAAAGCTGAGTAATGAGCATTTAACATGTGCGATTAAGGAATATCCTGAACTCGCCAATTAAAGCAGAGTCTCAATAAAATTCAGCAGGAAGAGGTTGTATTCCTTCTAGGTTTGCTTCCTGTCATCAACACTACCACAGCCACTACTGGAAACCGACCGATTTTCCAAGTTTATAATTAAGGTATATACTGCACTGTTTAGAATTCCTTTAGTATTTATGGCCTTTCTTAACGTGACACAACTGCGCCTGTTTCTGGGCCTCTGCACGTACTACCTGAAATTCCTAGCGAGGTATGCAAGCATCACCAAACCACGTACACAGCTGACGGAAAAACGAGGAGGTTTCCAATGGTCCGACCAAGCCGAGATGTCTTTCTACACCCTGAAGCACATCCTGTGCCCGTCCCCGGTATTAGAATACTCCAACCCGGTAAAACGTTCATCGTTGACACGGATGTCAGTGTCGCAAGAGCAAGACGGAAAAGAGCCAGTACTTGCCTACTTTATTAGAACCCAGTCCTAGGCCTAACGAAACCTCTGCGTGACAGACCAGAACCTCTGGCTATGGTAAAGATTTTGAAGCACTTTCACAAGTTCCTTTAGGTACAGGAATTCTACTTCTGAACGGACAATTTAGGGTCATAACTTGACTGTTGAGTTTTCGTAATTTGGGTCCAACGGCTGCAGGAATAGAATTTTACCACGGAACATCGGGCAGGACGGTACCATTCTAATGCGCACGCTCCTTCCCGAAGACCGTACCAGGAAAACAGCAACCACTGTATGAAAGCTGAGGAGAAGGAGGGTGTTGTAGCCATACGTCCGGTCGTAGTGTAACGTCAGTCGGTTGGGACAAAGAGGTCTTGAGGAGGGAGCAGCTGGCGGATCGAGACAGGGCTGATCCTGAGGATAAAGAATCTGGTGAACGACCTGCGTGGATGGACATCGCTCCAAGAGGCCCATCTAAAAGAGATATTGGGCCCTGGTGTGTTAGTGGGACACAAGTGTGGGACTCCCTGCTGGTTAGGAATAGTGTATTGAAGAGAGTGTGAAGTCCGCAGACGGAAGAACTAAGGTGGAACAGTTGGTACTCCCAAGGAGCAAGGTGGGAAAGGTCCTCGAGGAGATCCATGCCGGTACTACCGGAGGGCACCTGGTTGCATATAAGACCTTGGAGCAGCTGCGTCGCCGATTTTATTGGTTGCACAGTCGAAGCGACGTGGTGATGCCAATAATGCGACATCTGCGCGACAAGTCGTGTGGCCCAGACTTGGAGTTGGGGACGGATGCAATAATACAACGTCGGACCAGCGTTCGAAAAAATTGCCATCGACGTGGCAGATCCGTACCCAAGGTCAGATACTTTTTTAGTTTTATTTCTGGATGCTCTTTAAGTGCTGTGGTTCTTAGCGTCCCATTCTATATAGGGCGCGAAAGACCTGTAATTTTGCTCAGAGGCCTCTATCAGGCTTGATGTTCTTTTACGTGCCGTAAATCTACGACACGGAACTGCCGACTTTATTCCCTTCCGAAGGAAGCCATGCTAAGTGTAGACAAGTTCACCACAGACTCTACGCACGCCACATAAGCACTAGTATACTGTTAATAGCAAATTATATGTAAATAGTTCACAGGCGCTCCGCAGGGCGCTGATGTGCATTAAATCAGGCTCAATAAACTAGATGGAAACACGGGTAATTAGCGCAGAAGTTACGACCTAATGTACACAGTTCTGTGATGAATAGACCGAGAAGCGTGACGGGCAATTAGTCTTAACTGATCCTCGGTACCTATCAAAGTGGCGCCCTTTAAACCGGAAGGATAGTTGACTTATTCGTCAGTGGCGTAAACCTCATGCCGCCTCTGACCATCTCCCGTCTTCTCTTATCTATGGGGATCTCTTAGCGGTGACTTGACGATTCCGGACAGTGTTTGAGCTCAGTAGTCTTACCACTAGTGTGCCTCACACTACCAAGAGGAGCCTTGTCTGCCCTACCGGGACCTCCACATTTAGCCGAGCTGAGGTGACGAACCCGGCTTCATCGCCTAGAGTCACATCACCTGTGGAAACGCCCGGGACCAAGCAGCCAGTGCCTTCTCCAGTCGGCCGAACAAACATCCTCAGACCTCGAACCTCTTGTAGTGACAGCACGCAACAATGGACGTATCTCAGTCCACAAATTGGTGACAACTGACGAAGCTATACCAGAGGTTTTCACAGCATAACTGCAAGACGTTCGAGCCACCACTGCCACCCTACTACAAAGGTGATCCCGCAACTGGTTCCTGCAGATCGAAGCAGTCTTCGCAGCGCACAACCCCCAGGCATAACGCGCATGCTTCCACCGCATCGTGGGACAACTTCCACGACAGATGTTGGTTCAGGTAGCTGATCTCGTGGCCAACCCAGGGGACCATGCCTACCAAGCGCTGAATCAGCGGCTGTTCGAGATCTATGCCCAGACGGATCAAAAACAGCTGCAAAACTGCTCGAAGATACCCGGCTCGGCGACCAGAAACCGACACAGCTACTACGAGTCATGCGCCACCTGCCAAGAGCCAGCACACACGAGGAACTACTCTGTCTGCGCAAACCTCCACCCCAGACACTACTGCTGGCGGCACGGGGAGAGGAATCCTTGGACCGAGTTGCCCAAATTGCATCCTGCAACTTGGACCACAATAACGGAACTCTGGCAGGGATCCACCTGCAACAGAACCCACCAGACTGGGCGACTCAACTCGAGGCCATATCAAAGAGACTCAGGACCTTAGAAGAGAGAACGGCACGCAAGACCAGACCACATGACAGCAAGCAAGAAGACACGAAAATCATATTCCGTTCCTGATTGACACAGGAGCCTGCATCTCCATCCTTCCTAACAAGATTATACTATGTTCCAGCCAACCGAGGACATCGTCTATGCTACGAATGGAACCCAGATTCGCACGTTCGGCACTGCACCTGGGAACTATCAGCTACACTTGGGATTTCCTGGTCGCTATATTGCCAAAGCCATCACAGGGCCAATTTTCTCACAAACGTCAGCGTCTCAGGGGATCTCAACGCCAGATGCCTAAGGAACAACCTAGGCCATAAAACACCAGCCAGATAGAAGTTATAAGGAACCAGGTTTCCTCATTCCACCACATAGCCGCTACAGAGATCTGCTAGAAGAATACACAAGGATCACTTAGCCTACCTCAGATAAAGATACCGGTATCTACCACCACATAGTAACCACAGGCGCAACAGTTAGGCTAAGGCCCAACGACTACACCCAGCCATATACACTGCAGCAAAAGAAGAGTTTACCAGACACCTCAAAGACGGCATCATTCGACCATCAAAATCTTCATGGGCATACCCCTTCACACCGAAGAAAGCCCGACGGGTCCATCCGCCGCTGCGGGGATTATTGGCACTAGAACAAGAAAACCGTCTGCGAACCGAAACGTAATACTGTATATCCGGGACTTCTTCACCCTCCTAAGTGGAGCATAATCTTCTTCACATTAGGCATCCAGAAGGCATTCCACCACATCCCGATTTCCCCGTAAGACATACCAAAGATGGCCATCATTACACTCTTTGGACTCTTTGAAAACATGCGCATCGGTTTCGGACTACGAAATGCCGCACAAACCTACCAAAGATTTATGGACCACCTGATCCGCAATTTCCCATTCACCTTCTGCTACTTGAATGACATTCTAGTCGCCTTTACGTCACCAGAGCAACACCGTACATACGGAAGCTAGGTTCTGCAGTGTTTCGCAGAGTATGGCCTCCATTTAAATGTTGCCAAGTGCGTCCTCGGCCAAGAAGCGGTACAGTTCCTCGACGATCTGTTTTCCGGGCAGGATGCACGACCTTTAACAACCAAAGTCAAAGCCATCACGGAGTACCCTCCACCAAAGACCATTATAGACCTCCCGCTGTTCCTGGTAAATTTCTAACGCCGGAACATCTCCAATGCGGCCACCATTCAGCAGCCTTTGAACAAGTTACTGCGCCACAGAAATGGGAAGGACCGAACACCCATACAATTGACCGAAACACTCAACGGCGCCTTCAATAAAACAGAGCAAGCCCAGCAAACGCAGCCTCATAATTCTCTACTGATATACAATACTGCGAAGGAGACAAGAACGCGGTAGCAGACACACTGTCACGCACAGCAATCATGGACTGCACCGCGCCGACTTCTTGGCTCAAGCACAAGGAACAGATACGGGGCTACCAGCATACAGCATCACTCATACTAACACACAGCAAGCCTATATCCCGGACATCGGTCTCATCGTCACTTGCGACACGAGTACAGGCCAGAACAGCCCATTCGTCCCATGGCAGTACAGAAGAACGAAATTCTACAAACTACACAGCATGAGCCACCCGGTATCCGCGCTACACGCAAAATAATCACAGCCAGATATTTCTGGCTCTCCATGAACTCGCACATCAAGAAATGGGCCAAGTCCTGCCACCAATTCCAGATAGCCAAAATGTATAGCCACAACAAAGCACCACTACAGGAGTTTACCCCGGCAACCAAGTTCGAACATGTGTACCGCTACCTCCTTCCAGAGGACACACTTTTAGTCTAACCATGATTAACAGAGCAACTCGATGTCCGGAATGCATCCCTCTTAAACACATAGACGCAACCACCATAGCCAGCGTTTTTTTCCCAATACTGGATCAGCCGGTATGGCAAGCCTGCCAGGATAACAACGGACCAGTTCGAGGCGGAACTTTTTTTAGTAACTCACTGAGCTACTAGGCATAGATAAATATTATACCAACTCGTACAACCAACAAGCAAGCGAGAAAATTGAGCAATGGTACCGATGTCTGGAGGCCGCGGCAATCCAGCCACCCGGGTGGAAAACCTACCCACAATACTCCTGGGACTACGCACCGCAGTAGCTGCTAGAAACAACCAGAGTGCCACGGAAAGAGTCTTCCAGCAATCTATCCGTCTTCCCATGGACATCTTCGTGTCATCCACTATGGCACGCGAGGGACTGCAATAGAGGCCCAGTTACGGCTACAGGACTGAGGAACGAATTACCTAGCGATAGACCTCCAGAGCCTCGCATTTATAAATCAGAGAGGAGGTAATGAGGCATAAGTTACTGCTAACATACAGGGAACGCTCTGCTGGCCAACGGTGGAAAGACGGTGGAAATCCGTCGAGAGGATGGCAGCACTGCTAAGGACTCCATTGGCCGATGCAAGCCTACACACATATTAACCGAAGGCTGGCCCAGAGTCCCAAGCCAATAGAGCCACCACGGACAACCCCCAAACTACTACTTCTACCACCGCTAACGTATAACGCCATGAAATGAACCAGTCTAGCACCGCTCCCGAGAGAATACAGACAGGACTATATGAGACGCCTACGACCATGCACCTCACTCCACCATGGAGTCCGATGATTGCACTTGCCTAGAAAAGATCCTGCACTTCTACAAGTTACCGCTAAGGGTAGAGCCATGGGAAGCGGACACCGCCACAGAGGGAATCTGGCGTCCTATACCAATCTCGCTTCCCCCAGGCAGCCTATTGCGATTTGTACAACGAGCCGGAAAAGAAAATCATTCACCATATGACCTTGAGCACCCCAGGCCCCCCAACTGACCGGGACGCAACGAAGAAATGTCGGCGCAAGTGGCGAAGAAGACGACACACCATCTCAGTAACATCTACCTGTGGTGAACTGGGGGACAACTGTTGCGGCACCCCGCTACAGAGATAGAAAGGTTCACCACAGACTCGAAGCACGCCACATAAGCACTAGTATACTGTTAATAGCAAATGATATGTAAATAGTTCAAACGCGTTCCACAGCGGCGCTGGTGTACATTATGTCAAGCTCAATAAACTAGATGGCACCACGGGTAGTTGACGCAGAAGTTAGACTTAATGGCCACGGTTCTGTGATGAATAGACCGAGAGGCGTGGCAGGCAATTAGTCTTAACTGATCCTCAGTACCTATCGAAGTGGCGTCATTTAAACCGGATGGTTAGTTGACTCCTTTGTCAGTGGAGTAAATCCTATGCCCTCTCTGACCATCTCCCGTCTCCTCTTATCCTGGGGACGTCGTAGCGACGAAAAATTAAATTAAATTGAGTTTTATTTATGGAACGCTCTTAAACTACTAAGGTTCTTAGTGTCCCATTCTATATTTGGCGCGAAAGACCGGTAATTTTGGTCAGAGACCTATCAGGCTTGAGGTTCTTTTACGTTCCGTAAATCTACGACATGGGCTCACCGCTTTAGCTCCCTTCCGAAGGAAGCCATGCTAAGGACGACTCTCGTAGCGACGACTTGACGATTCCGGACAGTGTTTGAGCTCAGTGGTATTACCACTAGTGTGCCTCATGCTACCAAGAGCCTTGTCCGCCCTATCGGCACCTCCACATTCAACCGAACTGAGATGAACCCGGTTGATCGCCAAGAGCCACCTACCTGAGGAAGGGCCCGGGACCAAGCAGGAACTGCCTTCTCTAGTCGCCGAACAAACATCCTCAGACCTCGAACCTCTTGTAGTGACTACACGCAACAAGGGATGCATCACACAGTCCACATTAAGAATTTTTACGCCCGAAAAAATCCATCGCCCTCCTCCGGGTTTGAACCCGCGACCTCGGAAACTAGGGGCTAACATGGTAACCATTACACCACGGTGAACGACAAGAACAGATACTCAAAATAACTATCTGCTCTTGCGTATATACTATTTCATCAAGTGGCAGGAGGTTTATGCGATTACCAATTAAGAGTCTTCGACCGTGGCTAATGCACTGGTGAATAACTTTAGCGCTCTCGGGATTCCCCGGAAACTCCAGGTGACGAATTTTGAATCCAACCGCATGCGACAGCTTCTCCGGGTCTCGGGATACAAAAGATCTGTATCACTCCCCTTCATCCGCAGTCGGACGAAATGGTGGAGCGTTATGTTAAGACAGGCGAGGAGCACCTCCCGAAGGTGGCATCAAGCCATCAACAAGATTCGGATGTGCACGTGCCGTTGCTCCTACTGGCCTACCACTCATCCGTACACGAGTCCACTGGCTTGACACCGGCCAACATGTTATTCGGAGGGGAGCTGCGGTTACCATGTGATCTGTTAAGTACGTCCCCTGATGCTGACCAGCCGACAGATTACGGGGCGCTAATGACAGGCTGGAGGACATCCTCTATCTCGTCAGGGAGCATCTGAAGCTGGCAAGTTACCGAATGAAGGCATGCTATGGCCGTCTGGCGAACAATGCCGGATTCGAGGGGTTCTACCTCGTATGGTTCTACCGTCTAAGGGTTAAAGGGAAGTCGAAGTTGCAACATTCCTGAGACGTCCCATATAAGATAATCATCCACATCAACGATGTGGTATACCGAACTCGGCGACAACCCCGAGGAAAGCTGATGGACCCATCTTGATCGGCTTCCCCACATCGCGGAGCTGCTCGTGAAACTTAGAATTGGAGCTGTATGACGCAGCGGCTATGGCCCATGGTTATCAGGAGGTTGACGACGGGCACTGAAGAGGTAAACAGAGGTAAGTTGCGCTCTTGCCCAGCGTAAATAGCAGAAGCGCTATCGACAATCAGAATCTTCTGGAAGTTTCCAAATCCCCGCCTCCAGGACGCGTGTCGAAAAGTTCTAGAATGTTCTGTGGAAGATTCCATTGGCTATATAAGCGAGCGTTCTCGAAAGTAAGTTATTGGGCGAGTTAGTGAGCCAGCTTCTGGTGCGACGAAAAGTGCTGTTCTCCTAGCGAGTTTGTCACGATTGCTGTGATGTGCAGTGAGTGTTGCTTCCGCGAGATTTTGGGGAAGCCTTGTGCTCGACTCACCAGTGAGTGAACCGTCCAAAAGAAGAGGTACATTGTGTGTATTTCGTTATGCCACTACGTCACGAAGAAAGTGAAGTGATAGTGAAAACTGAGAAGTGACAGTGAAAAGTTGAACAAGCTGACATAAACGAAGACACGGTGAGAACTTAGTGAACTGACCGTTTAAAAACTGGACAGTCACCATACGGCAATGTTAATTCAACAAGGCTTGGTAAACGCACCATTCGAAAGTTTGATATGTTCTGAATGTCTTACATTTGCATTCTTAAGTAGAGGAGCTGATTTTATCTTGGTACTTTTGAGGTTATGGGAAATCCATTTAAATCAAGAAAGTTTTTTGAGAATGAGCTTAGTGAAATGTGAGTATGGCTTATTCAATCTCTTATGTCAGCTTTCCACTGTAAACATATTAACAATAGAAAAACCGAAAATTTGTCTTTCAGAAATATTTATTTTTGAGAATATTTTGAGAAAAATTATGGCTATAAATTAGTTCAGGATTGAATTAAGACAAAATTACAAAGCACAAAAAGCCACAAACATTACAACAGACCACAATGCTCTCCATGCAGAAACTTAAATTTATACACAGAATCACTTGTTATTCCACAGCAAATTGAGGAAGGGTTTTAGAAAATACATCAGCCTAGTCTCAAGTAACCAGTTTAACATAAAGATACTCTTAAAAGCAACTATAAAAGACCCTATACCAGTGCGCCAAAGATCAGGCATTTACAAAATTAAATGTCAAGATTTTAGTTTAACATACATCAAACAGATGAGGAGCAAATTAGAAACGAGAAAAAAAATTAAAATGAAGTTTATTCATGGACGCTCTTTAACTGCTGTGGTCCTTAGCGTCCCATTCTATACTGAGCATGAAAGACCCGAAATTATGTTCAGAGGCCTCTTTATCAGGTTTGAGGTTCTTTTACGTGCCGTAAATCTACGATACGAGACCACCGGGTATACTTCCCTTCCGCAGGAAGGCATGCTTAAGGATTTTTACGCTCGAAAAAATCCATCGCTCTCCACCGGGATTGAATCTGCAAACTCGGGAGAATAATTTTGATAGTGTGCCAGACATCTATATATTCTTCTATCATTTATTTATTTTTTTGGCATAGAAAGGGTCAAGAGGAGACATTCTCCGATCAAAATTTGGAGGAGACATTCTCCGATCAAAATTTGAGAGCTCAGTTTTGTCTGCACAAGATGCAAACCAACCAAACTGAAGGATGGTTTGATCAGACTGAAGTGCATTCACACGATGCTTTGCCAAAAGCATTCCAACACATATTTCAAAATCATTTTTGCACTGTTCCGACTTAGTCAATATCTTATTGGGATCAAGACAAGTAGAGGCTTTTACAAATTTATATTTCAGGGGGATCCTCTCGATAAGTTTCCCAACAACCTTCACTAAACAGTTCTCTTTGCCTCTAGATGGTACTTGTCCATAGCAATATTCGTAAGAAAAACTTCATTGAGAGATTGTCTTGCAGCTGGTCCAATCTTTACTTGTCGCAGTTTCACACAGTTGTCTGCATTTTTGACATCTACATTAATGAGCTTGTATGTAGCTTTAGCATCTTCCAGAATTCTGGATATAATGAGCCTTTCCATTAGCTCTCGGGTAAGATGTTCAGCAGCAGAATGCAGGAAAGCGAACGTTGGTTTTGTTATTTGGAATTACTCAAGAAGAGTTCAAATGCAGAAGCGATCAAGAAGAAGTAATTTAGGGGCAGAAGATGATCTTGAAATTTTTCATCAGTCTTCTTCACAGCACGAGTATCAGAAAGGTGCACACTCTTGCTCTTTGAATAAGTCTTCAGATGAGGTAAAATCTTAGTAGCTCTTTCACAGGTAGCAACATTTTCAAGCAGGCGGCAAATGCAAAATTTCAAAGGAAAATCCCGAAGTTAATTTCATAAAATCAGTGCGCCATGCTGGAGAATCTTTGAACACATTGTGTATTGGCTTCAAGAACTTGTCATTTTCCCAGCCACTTTTCCTGAATGCAGCTTGGAATGCACCATGAACTACATAAAGACTACATGATTCAGTATCAACTATTTCTGAATCTTCTTCACGTGTCTTCATTCGTTTTTTGAAGATTTTAGGAAATGCCTAGTTTACATTTGGCCCATCCACGTACACTGTAAGATCTTTCTCTGTTCTGTTTTGTCTCCAACACATTGTTTAAAGCCTCTCCACAAGTCAGCTGCACACGAATGCCCCAGAAACGAAGAATTCCATCTTGACGAGACCTTATTCTTATTCTCATCCCAAAAGCGAACGCCAAATCCATTTGCAGCAGTTTTGATATTGTTGGATTATTCGTATAAAACACACAACTATGTGCATTGAAAGTGAGCTTGTGATGGAAGTATGGGTGCGAATCCAAAGCAAGCAAGGTATGTAGTTTTAAACCGACTAAGTTGCATTTGTGATGCTACGTGACTGTCCTTGAACGTGTTAAAGTTATTGCTGATATCCTCCTGACCTCTGAAACTTGCCTTTGTACTGATCACATGGATGACCCAAGTAAGTTCCGCTGCTCTAACATTAGTGTCAAGAAAAAACCCTAGTTTGGAGGTAGATTCGGCTACCACAGGCCTACATACATCTTCTGCAGAGTAAATATAGACGTCACAGCAGGGGCAGTAACAGCTGATTTTGGCATCTGAAGAAACAAATTCTGTATACTGTATAAAACTATAAACTAGATTGATTCTAAATGTGCTAAGAGGAAAAAGGTTAGTTAATACAAAATTGGTCCATTTGGGATAATTTGAGTAACAAAAGACAGCCTTTTTAAGCTATAGGTTTTAATTATGTTCACACGTGTAATTTCATTAAGGCTTTGTAATCCCAGAACTAGTTTCAAAGAGTCTTTCTCTTTATCGTCACCAGCATCAACCGTCAGAGATCTGTTTAGACATACTTTTCCAATAACCCCATACAGTTCCAGACTAACTGTTCATAAATTAATTTGTTATAATGTTACTTTCATCAAATAATGTTATAATACGTTATTTAATTACAATAAAAACAATACAAATTTACATTCGACTTTCACTTTAGATCTTAACATAGATTCTGTGGCATTTACCTAGTTTTAGTCATTTATCGCAAATAACTCTTCTTTGCAGTATGAGATTTAGGGAAGATTAAAAGCACTATCCCGCCAATGTTATGTTTGCTAACCTCATATACCTTTCTTACTTTCTCTACTGCGTATAGTAAGTAAGGGAAGTATCGCATTCCACCCAAAAATTCGAAATCGAGATTTCACCTGAAATACATGTTTTGAGGCTCCATGAATACAAAAAAGCATGTTTAGAAAAAAGTCCCTGTATGTCTGTAAACACCATAACTCAACAAATAATGTCGGATAAATACCAAGCTTGGTATTTAGGTTCGGTATCTTTCAAAGATGAGACACGAAGGTTTTCAAGAAAATTCCCCCCACCACAGACTACCCTTTAGATGGAACATTTTTCGAAAATTTTGATTTTCTCAAAAATGGCTAACAATTTTCGTTCAAATATATGATGAAGATATTTTCATGGCAAATGAAACGTCTATAATGAATTTTCTGGGAATGTCCGCAAAAGTCCTCTTCATTCTGAATGACTTTTGCATAAATGGTAAACCTTAAGAGATAGACAAAAATTTACTACACAAAAAATGTAGATCTCATTAAAACACATAATTTATTCATATACAATCTTTTTTCTTTTTGTGGAGTGAACCATTTCCGAGGTTATTTATTTGTTTGGATTTTCCAATACTTAATACTTTTTCTCAAATGGGAATTTGTTATTCCTTACTTTAAGTCCTGGACATGCAAAGAGAATGGAATGCTCCACATAGCAACCAGCTCTTAAAAGATTTTATTATCGCTTAAACCTACTGTATTTCCGTATTCCCCTTGCACTTAAAAGAGAATTAGCAATAAGTTTCTGCAAAGTAGATGGAGAATAAGCATTTGTAAAAATGGTTTTTACAAGAGCAGAGAAAGTCATATGGTTGCAACACATCAGAGTTTTTAAGATACAGTAGGAACGATGGTTCTGTGCCGGTGAAGGCTCGATGCGCACTGGTTATCTGTATAGTGAGCGAACCCCCAATTCTCGGGCATGCGCAGTAAGTGCCATCGCTTCAGTCTAGCGGCAGCAGTAGTTCGAGTAACATCTCTCTTGTCAGCCGTCTGTTGATGCTAACTTGAACGTTGTGTTTATAAATTAGTCACTATATGTTTCTGTAGGGGCGTCATTTCAGTTTCTGCATTGGGGGGCCAAGATTGCTTGGAGCAGTTTCACAAATGTTCATGTGGATTGTAACGATATACAGGGTTATTCTAAATTAGTTACCTGAAAGTATGAATGAATTATTTCGAAACTGTTGACGGGAATTTATTCCGATGTTCATCAAACCTTATGTAATATCATCAAGTTTTAAACATGGTCGGCAGACTTCGTTACATGCACTCGCTCGCTCGTCTGGAAGGGAAAATGTGAAGCACTCGCAACACCTGGAGCCTAGTAAGCAGTCGCCATGGAGTCTTACAGCGGTGCGGAGCGCGCGCAGTGTTGTCTGTGGTTTCATGAAACTAAATCGCAAATTACCACACAAAGACGTTTTCGTACAAAGTATCAAAAAACTCCCCCGCAGGTGAAAACTATCAAGACATGATATGATCGATTCGTAGAAACAGGTTGTGTGGGACACCGAGAGAAACGATAGGGACGCCTTCCTGTAGCAGGCCACGTTGTGGAAGCCGTGAGAAGAACTTATGCACGAAGTCCAAAGAAGTCTACAACTAGAGCAAGTTTGGAGCTGACCACACCACAACCTACGGTATGGAGAATTTTACGACGATGACTGCAGTGTAAGGGGTCCAAGTTGCAACTGGTTCGGCAATGAGTGCTAATGACAAGCTTAAACGTTATGTGTTCTGTGCGGACATGCTGAACAGGATGGAAGAAGACGATAGTTTTCTTAATAAGATTGTGTTCAGTAACGAGGCAACTTTTCACCTTAGTGGTACAGTTAATCGCCACAATGTAAGGATATAGGGTACACAGAAACCGACGGAATGCCTGGAACATACACGTGACTCACCAAAACTGAATGTGTTTTGTGCGCTAAGCTCCGTGAAAGTGTATGGACCATTCTTTTTTTATGAGAAGACTGTGACTAGCATCACATATCTACATATATTAGAAAACTACCTGATGCCACAGCTGCAAGAAGATATGAGAGAATTTCATTTTTCAACAAGATGGAGCACCTCCTCATTACCACCATGAGGTCACTGCGTACCTATTCCACACCACTCCCGCTTGGATTGGACGTGGCGGGAACATAGCTTGGCCTCCACGATCTCCCGATTTAACACCGCTGGATTTTAGTCTGTGGGGTTATATTAAAGATAACGTGTACAACCCTCCACCAATCTCGATGAGCTTCGTCAACGAATTAACGTAGCGGTAGCTCGGGTAGATACGGACATGATCACGCGTATATGGGATGAACTGTCGTACAGGTGGGATATCTGCCGAGTCACATTGAACATTTGTAAACATTACAAATAAAACTTAATGTTAATGCCAATGTATGTAATGGAAATAAACTACATAAGATAATTATGTATAATTTAGCTTTATTATCAGGTAACTAATTTAGAAAAACCCTGTATATGTTTCATTTCTTAAATGTGAAATATTGCTATTAATAGTACAATTGTAATCTTTCATTTGGTAGAGCAATAATGTTGCTCGTAACCTAGGGGAGGGGGCCAATTGACCCCCTGCCCCCCCTAAATGACACCCCTGTGTTTCTGTAATTAAACTTGGATTGCATATAGTTATTGTGTATTTTGGTGTGTTTATTACAGATTCTTGCCTTCTGCGATGTTTTATGTAAAAATAACAAAGATTAATATAACACAAAATGATGGGGATAAATACAAAGAAATCGCTAATGGAAAAACTAATTCCTACCTTGCCTCTCAGATCTGTCTTGGTGATGCATAACGCACCGTACCATAGTGTGCAGTTGGAAAAGGCCCCATCGACTCATAACAAAATATGATGCAGAATTTGCCCCATTCTATGAAAGGATGCTAAGTTTGGAGCTTTACAACCTAAGTAAGGGTCAAAACCTATTCCGAAAATTTACGTTGACAGTTTTTAGGCAATGCACACAATGTTCTCCGATTACCGCCCTAGTCTTCGGGGCTTACTTGAGTAGAACTCATCTGGGCTGATATAAAGCAATGGATAGCTTGGTAGAACACCCTTTTAAACTACATGATGTTATTGATTAAGCTTAGCTAACATGTTGAGGACATTAGCGTAGAAAAGTGGGAAAATGCCTCTCAACACATTAAGTAGGAAGACAAATACATTGAAAAACAACAAGGCCTGTTTGAAAATGTCTTAGAAGGTTTTTGTAATCCAGGTTAGGAAATATAGTGACAGTGAACAAGAAGACTGATGACGATGAAAGGGAAAGTCTTGCAGAAGAAAACATCGGTGGTGATATGTCTGGTGTAGAGTGTTTATCACACTAATAAAGCCCCTGCTAGTTTACGACAATGCATTTATGTGACAAGGTTTGTGTATAATGTGTAAATATAAAAGAATGATAGAGCAATCTGACAATAAACCAGTCATGCAGTGGTGTGGTGTTGTATGTTTATGTCGTATCAGCAAAGTCCCATGTCTTCCAGCAGGCAGGCGGACAGAGAACTGCCTGGCGTTAGACATAGACTCTCTTCAGTGCGCGAGGAAACAAGGTCACCGGCACAGAACAATCGTTCCTACTGTAACATGTTGAAGCTTTTATAGAAAGTATATACATATCTTCTAAGTTTACTGGTCTACTTTCATACCACTGAAAAAAGGGTGTTATTTATGGATACTCTACCTGCTGTGGTCCTTAGCGTCCCATTCTATATTGGGCATGAAGTAATTTTTGCTTAGAGGTTTTTTTTTCAGGCTTGAGGTTCTTGTACGTGCCGTAAATCTATGACGCGGGAACACCGGCTTTACTTCTTTTATTAAGCAAGATATGATTCTTAATCACTTACCTATACATGTAAAATTAATCAGTATTTTTTTTTAAACTTCACCATCCATTATATTAACTCCAAAGTAGATCCATAAAAGCATCAAAGTTTTTATCATCCCATAATTTGAATGACTTGTCTTCAATCATGTTGGAGAAAAAATATTAGAAAATGCTCTTTTAAGTAGAGTTAAACATAAAATGCCACATGTAGCATCATTTTAAAATATTTTAAATACAAGTAATGTGCCTGCAACGATAGAACGTAATACACCAAGTTAAAGAGGAACTTCCAAATTTTAAATTAAAACTCACCAAAATCTAAAAATTCCATTATGGCAATTTTTTACCAAATCCCCCAAGTTTATCAAGACTAGCCACAAGCCGACCAGAGCTGGAAATAAATGTATTCTTGTTTGTTGGATGGCATTTGCAAAACTGCAACAAGCTCTTGCATGCGATCCGTTGTCGTAGATTTACGGCACGTAAAACAACCTCAAGCAAAATGTCCGGTCTTTAACGCCCAATGTAGAATGGGATGATAAGGACCATAGTAGTTAAAGAGCGTCCATAAATAAAACTCAATTGATTATTATTATGTATGCCCAGATAAGTTTGTGTCTGTAAACAGAAATATTTACAAAAATGTCGAACCAACTCGCGCTATCAAGCGCTTGCCGGCACTTGCAAGCGTTTAAAACCAGCTTTGTATGTGATCGCACCCTTGTCTAGCAAAGCTGCGTCTGTCTATATTACTACAAAAATTGAATAAGAGATGTGTCATACCAAATTGGACACCGTCAATCCTATATACACGCATGAAAATCGAACATGTACAAGTTAGGTAAAGTATTAATTTAAAGTTAGTAAATTCTAAAGTATACCAAATTACTACTATCCACCTTATGAAATATAAGGCAGATAGGGGGGAAATGAAATGACTCGCCTGTTCACAAAATGAGGAGGGAAATGCAAAAATATCAGCTATATTCTTCATTACCGCGATCCTTGCTTTGTGCATTTGTCCTGACATGTGGTTGGTAACAGGCCACTTGCTCATGTTACTTAAAGTGTACTTTTTTTTCATATGTTACAAAAAGCTGTTTTTAAGTCATTGTGCACTTCTTGCAACCAAGGTTCAAATTCTAGATGCAACAATGGTAAAAATCTCATAGATCACACTGGATTAAATTTCCAAACATTCATGACGGACACAGTATGCACTAATACAACTGACGTGATCCTCCGTCAAAACTTGCCTATTAACACAGGAACAACGAAGAAGCGTATTTGATCAACAAAAACGCAACGTACATTGTAATCTACATTTTAAACAATGATGTACTTCACATCATCGAGGCCAACTTCAGTCATTAAAAATAATTAAACGGCACTACAAATGGGTTTGTTAGTCAGGCTATAAGTAGAGACAAGGAGTGGTGAATTAAAATGAACAAAAGTGGGGAAATAAAATGCTCAAAGTGGTAAAATAAATACCTAGAGCGGTGAAATAAAAAAATCAAGGAATGACAACTCAATCAAACAACTGCATAAAAATGGATTCCCACCTGAGGCTGTGTGCAAAAAACCCAGCAAGAAAAAGGCCACAACCAACATAACCTAAAGCAGTAGTAGCCAAAGTGAGTGCAACAGGGACTCAAGAAAACCCACCAACCCAAAGAAGCATTTTCGCTGCATTGGAAAATCCAAAGGGACTGTCTATCGGATAATACACAACAATTTGGGTTTAGAACTGCATCATAAAGCACGTGGACACACCTTGAAAGAGCGGCACATCAGAGAACGCTTCACCAATGTAAGAAAACTCTATGAACACCACCTGGCAGGTGAAAAGTGGCAATGGGTGGTTTGTTTAGATGAAGCATAGGTTTATAAAGGTGACACATAAAAACCCTGAGCCATTTATTACCACCAAGTGAGCCAAAAGGGGGCTCCAACTTTATTTGGGAGAACAAGGAAAAGTTTTCCAAGGGATTCATGGTGGTTGCAGGTTATTGCTCTCCGAGGAAACTTGCATTCACAGAGTTAACAACAATGTAAAAACTAATGCAGCCTACTATTAAAGGAATGTTATGGACCCAATTTTTGATGAAGAGATTCGTCGGTTGTATGGTGAGGATGCCCCAAATGTTTGTATGTACATGGATAAAGCATTCAGTCACACCTCTCGGTCTTCTCAGCATTATATCACTGGAAAGCTATGGAAACAGGTGTCAATGTGATACCATTTAAAAGGATCTCTGTGAAGTCACCAGATGCCTCGCCAATGGATTTTTGCGGATTTGGTCTGCTGAAACAGCGCCTTGCTTCTTGGCATCCCACCACAATTGAAGGATTCTGGAAAGTCTGCCAGGAGCAGTGGGCTAACATCCCCCTTCCTTTCTTAGACGCAGCCCTCTTCAATATAAATTGCGCTGCAGAGCCACAGTTAAAGCCCGTGGAAATCACATTGAACACAATAGGTGATGACGAAAGGGAATCTTGCCATGAAAAAACATAAGCAAAATCGTCCGAGCTTAAGTGGGACAACCCTCCGTACTTGCACGTAAACATAATTACAGCACCACCATGCCAGCACTACTGCTAAATATCCAAAGTAATACTTTGAAAAGTGCAGAAGAGTAATACTGTAATTAGTAAACATGGTGGTGAAAATGTCAGTCGGTAGGGGAAAGGCGGATGCTTAAAATTCAAAGCATTATGCAAGACTTTAATGCCATTTTTTAGTTTATGTAAGAGAACTTCAACTGTGTCAGTAAATCTTTCTTCTAATGCTGGGTAACAAACAGTGGACAGTAAGATATTGGTTAATTAATAACAAAAGTGCCAAGCTGAAGTGTCAAGCTATTTCAACTACAATCTGACAATCAACAGAAAATAAGAAGACAGACAATGACCATGAATTTAAAAATTATCTTGACAATCTCGCAAAACTTCCTTCACTCTACTGTATAAAATCTTCATCATGTTTATATCTGGAGTCAATTGTAACATCAATGACCCATTTGTGGAAATTGTATAAATTGAAGGCATTGAAACAGGAAGGAGTATGTCAAGCAGGTTCTCTTTTGACAAAACTTTTGAAGATAATTATTCCTCTACCAACCAGAAAAAGACAAATATAATTTGTGTTGCAGTTATGAAGTATGCAATGTGGTTGGAGATGAATACAAAAAAACATTCTGCTCTAAATGCTACTGTTCGAAATGAAAAAAAAAAAATTATAAAGAAAGGGCCATGAAAGGCAAAACTTGCCATGTATTTAACCAAAATCTCCAAGGTCTGAAGATGGCCCCATGTCTCAATGATCTGCTTAGTACTATATGACTAAGTTTAATGTGCACAACTTCAGCATGTACAATGTTGCAACTAAGAAAGCTGTATGTTACTGCTTCAATGAAACTGAGGATGAATTTGTGAACTTGCTGTTTGCTTCCTATGTAGTTAACTGATAAAAGATAAGAGTGCCATTTAGTACATAGTACAGAAGAAAAAGATACCTCCCCCATCAGTACTGTTCTATATCCAGGAAAGGAAGACATCCTTTCCCTTACAAATCAATTATACTAACCTTACTTGCATGTTCTTCATGGACTTTTCCAAAAAAGCCACCATTCCTATGACTCAGGGCCAAATTCATAGTCGTCACTTATATGTAAAGGAGATGCTTAAGGAATAAGTATTTCCTTTTGATAAGGAAATGCTTATTACCATTTGGTATACACAGACAGTACTTATATGCTCAGCGCTGCACGCTTGTTTATTTCCAAAGCACATGTGGCAACATGGTTCAGCTGTTTCACATACACTTGGATGCATGAAGAAATACGTAAACAAACATAAAGGTGACCACATAGCTGCCCGTCATTTCCATATTCGTTGTTTTTTTCACAACAGCTGTTCAGCACATGGTGATGATGATAAGTGAGTGGCCTCTTAAAGAAGCCATGCATGCAAGAGCCCACTGTGCCTCATATTTTGATATTATTCTAGCTGGATGGTGCGTATGAAATGGACCATGTCCTTGATATCTGCCCTTCTTACCTCCTCAGGTTTCAAAACGAAGGACCTTAAGGATACATTGATATACACTGCAAAGACTTCGCATTCACAAGTCTATGCTGTGAGATCTCGAAGCTCCTCGCACATTTGCTACATAAAGGTCTTGTGCAAGATCTATTATGCATAGATGTCTGCACAGAGTGCTGTGGCCTGTAAGATGGCCCACAACCCCTTTGAGCTTAACACTAGTCAAATTCAGGAGAAACTCACCCTCTCTCTGGTCAGCCCAGATATAAAATCATAGGCCTGCCTGGCAGTGGTCTGCTTGCTCCAAATCTCAAGATGAGCCCTTGCCGTATGCTGGTTTATCTCATACTTGACTTTACTAGCAGACACTAGTGAGCCCAATAAAATCAAGCCTCGATCCCTTCCTCGCATGAGTGTCTGCCATTCCATTACCTCTAATCCAGTATGTCCCGGTACCCAAAGAGGTATAACTGGGCAGCTGGTACATGGTCTATCCAACAATCTCTGGCACTGCCACACCAGTCTGGATGTAATTTCAACTGACCTTAGGGTTTTCAAAGCTGCCATACTATCTGAGCAGATGTACACATCTGCTCATCTGCATGGCATAGTTAAATATGCAGAGCACAAACTAAGATCGCAAAGACCTCAGTGTGGAAAACCTGGCAAATTGCCCAAGGGGAATGACAAGCTTGGTTCTAGGGCCATAGGCTCCAGACCCCATCCTGCCCCCGAAGTGGGAACTGTTCATGAACCACGTTCTGCCCCCTGCCTTCAGAGAGACCTGGTCTCTGGGTCCCACTCCTCCCTGGAAAGTATTACCATAGAGTAGGATGGACTTAGGTTATGCCTAGTCCCCATCAAATCCCGATCATCTGGGTTATAGGACATTTCTCCTGTAATACAGAAAGGATCAGTGAGTGCCCTTTTGGGGTAGCTTGAAACACCACCCTCCTACAGTCCAGAGGTGGTGTGCACTCATCCTGGCTACCTGCTCCAAAAACAAGCGCAGAAGAGGAAGGTCCACCAAAATCTCTAAGGCAGACTGAGGAGTCGTGTGCACTGCCCCTGTTATCATCACACATGTCAATCTTTGCAGCGAATTCAACACAGCAGCCACTACCTTCAACTGAGAGGCAGGCTAGCAAACCAGTGCAGCAGAAGTTATTGATGATCTAATAACCAAGGTGTATAGCCATTTGGCCACTTTGGTTATCGGACCCCACCTCAGTCCTATGGATCTTTGACAGGCGCACAAAGCATTGTAGGCCTTCTTAACTTTGTAATCTACGTGCTTCTTCCAGCACAGCCCAGCATCCAGAATAACTCCTAGATACTTGAAACTCTGGAAAGCTTAAACTTCTTTCCAAACATGTGGGGCTCTAGCAAACCTGGCAGCAGCCGCCTCCTCCTCCTTCTGAAGATCATTATTTCAGTATTGTCTGGGTTAACAAACAAGTTTGTTTCTCTACACCATTCCTCTAGAGCCTGTAAAAGCTCTGAAACAGTGCTTGGGAATTTTCCATTTGCTACAAGGCATATGTCATCTGCGTAGCCTGGAGCATGAACTCCTCCCCTGTTTAGTCTATCCAGCAGTATATCTACCACCAGACACCACAGAGTGGGTGACAAAACTCCCCTTTATGGACAGCATCGGGGCACTGTTGCCCTCATGGACACACTCCCCAGAGTTGCCACAGCCTGCCGGCCTTCCAAGGAGGTCATGATCCAGTCCGTTACAACTGGACTGACTCTTCTGCTCTCCAGACATTCCCAAATGGTGTCTAAAGTCATATTATTAAAAGCACCTTCAATAACCAGGAAAACTGCCATGGTGAGTTCTCCACAGTCCAGCGCCTCACCACAGCTGATGGAGGTCGTATCTGTGGATTTACCTGACCAATAAGTATACCCCCATTCCTCAATAAACTATCTACCAGTCTTTCCAGAGCCTTTAGCAGAAAGGATGTTAGATTGATAGGACGAAAATCCCTAAGCTTGTGGTAGGATTACCTACCCAGCTTAGGTATAATCACCACTTTGGCCTGTCTCCAGAGCAAAAATGTGCCTCATAGCCAGATAGACCCTGAATATTCTCACTAAGTGGGATGAAGTGATCTCTCAGCCCTCTTGAAGGAGAGCTGGGAAGACCCTATCCGCACCTGCACTCTAGGCTTAAAGGTATAAATGGTCCATTTTAGTTTTTTAAAAGTAAGAATCTCAGTGGCCACTGTCCAGCCTTCCTATGAAGGCCAGCAAGTTTGGTTCTTGATTTGTAATGCAAGTCTCCAGGAAATGGTTCTCAAGCAACAGCCTCAAAGTCTCCCCCTCTGACTGTGTCATAGCACCGGAGGGGTCCTCTATGAGGTGAGCCTGGTCCTAGCTCGGGAGACCAGTTTCTGCATGCGAGTAGCACTCGGCTGCTTTTGTACATTATCACAGAAGAGCCTCCAAGATTCCTCAAAGGCCTTCCTAATTCCTTTTTTATAAATTCTTTGGAACTCCTTGTAGGAGATACAAGTTGCCTGACACTTATTGGGCCTATATGCATTGTATAGCCTTCGTGTCCTTTTCCTGATGGACCTTAAAAAGGAATTTCACCTGAGTTTATTTTTAGCCTGAACCTCGTGTATGAGGGGGCAGTTTCTTTCATAGGAGGACACCAGAGTGTTCCCACATCCCTCCAGGTCTTCCACATTTCTTAATTTGATCTGTGTTCCATTACTCAGCCTCGTTTCCAGGTCCCTTACAAAGGAGTCCCAATTGGTCCTGTACAGGTGGTCCTTTCCTTCTCCCTCAAAACTAAAGCGTATATGTCTGGTCAGACATGGAAGGTTCCAAGCAAACCCTCCAGTCCTTAATCTCCTCTAGTATACCAAAGGACAATAGTGACAAGTCTAGGACCTCCTCCCTTTGATAATTAACAAAGATCAAAACATCACCTTGATTCGCAGTCTCAATATCTGTACAGCTCAGGTATTCGAGCAACTTCTCCCTCCCTGTTGATGTCCATGCTACCCCAAATGCTATGGTGGGCATTGGAGTTACAACCAATCAGCAGGCTGAGGTTTCTATCCTTGCAATAAATTACAAGGTCTCTGAGCTCCTCATGAGGGATAGTACCTTGGAGTCATAAGGGAAATAGGCCGAGCAGACTACCAGTTGATGTGGCACTCTGCCCTCCTCATACCTCACTAGAACTGCTGCCAGGTCTTTAGTAAGAAATCCTGGCAGGGCCCAGGTATTGCTGAGTCTCATAATGACACATGCTCTAGATTTTATTTCAGACAAAGCGCTAAAGATAGTAAAACCTTTTATATTTAGTCGAAGTCAGGGTTCTTGTATCATGGCGACATCAATTTCATACCTTGCTACATTACTCGAAAGAACTCGTGAGGCCATAATACTGCATAGCAAGTTATCCTGGATGAACGAAATCATCTTGGTTTAACCTATCCTGCTTAAAACATTTATAAAGGAGTCCAATTCTCCTAAGATCCTCAGATTCTCTCTTGGGCTGTTTAGGAGGTAGGGCCAGCATCTCCATATCTTCAGGAGTCACAGTTCCCACTTCCTTTTGTGCGCCTCATGGGGCTGGGTTCCCTACTGGGCCCCAGCCTCCATGCTTGTAATTATGATCAATCTGGTGCCCTGCTTCTCCACTGGGAGCTGCAGTTCTGTATCCTTTGCCTTAGTCTTGATGGCAAAGTCTTCTTTCAAGGGCCCAGCCACCTCAACTTTGGTATTAATGTTCTCGGGGTCCCCTAAACATGTATTTATCACAGTTCCTACGATTAGCTAGGGAAAACTCAGGTCCACCCAGATAGAGCCCTGCATGCCTGGGTAAGATTATATACTATGAGAGGTCATCAGGTATCTCAGAGGCTCCATGTGCCATGCACCCTATTGGCACAGATCACATAACACCTTAAGGTTGGGGAGTTGGTTCTTGGTCTCCTATTTGTTATTTGTAAGGCCTGACTTAGCATGTCAGTAATCAACTGATGCTGCTGGTGAGGCCTGGCCCATTATCTGCCGCTTAAGGTCCAGCTTTAGGAGCTTATGGGCTGTTAGGCTGCTCCAGGCCACTGTGGATTGAGTACGTGGTAAACGTCTGCTAGTTTTGAAAGTACATTTATTAATTAGTTAGTTTACTTTATTTTAGAATCAGGTAGATAATAAATTTAGTAAAGTGGTTCCACTCTGGCCTGTCCAGTCAAGGTCACGCATGGTAATCCCCACTCTTGCTCTATATACCTCTTTCTACAGTTTCCCCTCCAGTCTCCCTTCCTCAAAGCTTGAGACCAGTTACAACAATAATCACAGGCCACAACAATACTGCTGCTAACTGCAAGAGGGGAACTGAGTGGAGTGGAGGGACGACTGCAAAGTGCAGAAAAATGACCTTGAGTGCACTAGTCAAAATGAAAACACTGTAGAGTTTGTAGTATTACTTATACAGCTACATCAGTTAGGTCAAGCTGTTATGAAAAGGAAAACATTTCAGTGAGCAGGAAAGAAACCAACTAAAAGAGTTGGTGCTGAGATACAAAGACATCCTATGTAGAAGGCAATCAGATGCTGTGATGTACTAACCTTAAATGGTATTCATCCGTGGAGCGTTTTAAAACTGAAAACCTTACTTTCTAGCATGAAGTGTTAAAAGTATTTTTACACAACCTGCACACTGTGCATATGCATGCATGGAAGACACCACAAATTCAATTACTACACCATCTAGCAGTAAACACAAAAGCAAAGTAGCCAATAGCTTGTTTGGCTTCAATAACGGTTTTACGTGCGAAACTGTAAAAATCTGTTCAAGATTCTGATAACCCAACATATATATGTAAATTAATGGTAAATAAGTGATCCATTGCAGTCGTAGTGATTAGGCAAAATAGGCAAGTTGATGGAGAAAAGCACTGCAGAGATACACTTTGTTTACTGGAGAAATATTTCCAAATTTTAGTTTTAGGATTTTATTAAATGATTCTCAATAAGTGCAGTAGAATCTCATTTTCTAGGAACCAAAGAAATTTGGATATAATAAATGGGAAAAGTTTGAGCAGAAAGCATTATCTAGTGTTATAACACTGAGATGCTATGCATCAACATGTTTTCAAGTAAGCCTGTCTCACATTGTGACTTTGTGACCTCTGTTAAAGTTACGTTGTTTAGCAGAGGCACTAGATTATTATGACTTTGGTAAACTGATACCATTTCTTAAATTCAGCATCAATGTACGTTTCAAGTTGATTCTGCAAATCACACAATACCGCTTACTACTGCACAGTACAATTTCATTACGAAATTCCATATACTCCATGAAATCATTAACCTACATTGTAGGCGGTTGATTCAAGATGGCATCTGCTCTCCTTATTGTAATATGTGAAGGTTAGAACTTCTTTATATGAATAAGCATTTCCTTATTTGCCCGAACGAGTAACATCTCTGATATGAAAACCGCTGCTTAAGACTTACTTGGAGTTAGAGAAGACTATAAATTCCACCCTCAATAACTGGTCATTTAGCATTTGACTCAAAAGTGCACATCAGAGCACTTTGGTACAATTCTACAGCAGAGACAGATCACAGAATTAATTTCAACTCTGCCAAAGGACAACTTCAAGATGGCCAAAACTAATTGATTGCATCAGAGAATTCCCAAGCTTGTATAGGGACGACTGAAGATTAGCTCTACAAAATGGAAACACCTGCAGGAACTCAAGCACTTAATACCTGCTGACTGTCATTTTCTATGATTCTTTAGCCTAACATTTGCAAGAATACATGCTTCATTCAAAGCTCAATAACCACTTCCTCTCAAATTATTACTGTTTATATTACAGTATCATAACTATATAATACAATATTTCATAACAAATATCCAGAAAACTCTTAAGCCTGAACAAGATATTAACCCTACCTTGCATGTATATATTTTCAATCTTAAAATTCTATGTATGCAATCGAACCACATTTATTACAAACATGGAAATTCATGAGATAAACACTAGACAAAAGGGTAACATCCATCATCCCAGTGCAAAGCTTTCTTGCTTCCAGAAAGGTGTATATTACGAGACCATAAAAATATTTAATACTCTCCCTAATGATCTTAAGAGAAAAGTTGACAATTTCAATGTCTTTAAAACTGCTGTTAAAGAGTACCTATGCTCAAAAGCATATTATTCTGTACAAGATTATCTGAATGACAAATTATCCTGATGATAATACTTATATAGCTCTGTAAGCAGTATTAGTAAATATTAATGACAATTGCCAGTCATATTTGATGCCTGCTCTAGAATTAATGAAGCTATTTAAATGTATGTATATTAAAAACTACAGTAAATGCTATGCATTACAAATCAAATAGAACAAAATGATCAGATGAACAAAGGTAAAATCCTAGTGAATGTTAAAATAACTGTTCTTGCCTATACGTATGTTAACCTTATAACAGTAAGGAGGTATTCAACTCTGTACAAAATTACACTTGATTTGTTTCATTTTGTATATAATATGTCTTTATTTTATTTTAAATGTTCTGTATACTATGTAATATTTATGTATATATGTAACTTTATTGTACATTTCCTTGACACGCATATAGTATGTGTCTATTTTATTTCAAATGTTCCATATTCTGTGTAATATTTATGTTTATATGTATTTTTTGTACATTTCCATGACATGTTCTATGTTCACAAGCCTTTATGGCTGCTAGTGAACTCACAGAATACAATCTAATCTAATCAATTTTCTGTACCAAGTGTTAATACTGAATGAGGTCCACTAGGTCCATATTTTGAGCATTCACATTTTAAAGTTACAAAACATATACATATATATAAAATCAATGTATGTTAAATTGCAGACAGACTCCAGATTAATTGTGGCTTATGCTATTTTTATGAATATCTTTGCATTAAATCTAAGTTTCAAAACTGCTTAAATCCTCATTTTCATATAAGTGCTTGAACAATACTAAGTACTTGAAAAACAAATAATTGCAACTGTGAAGTAAAATGTGTTAACATATGTGTTTCCCTTACATTCCAGTAATATACTACGAAACCTCATGTAAAATAACAGCTTAACAAAGATTTTGGACAGTATTTTCTTACTCTTGTAAAATTTGTAATTTGTCACATAGGGGACATTCTTTCTGAAGTGACAATATAACACTTCTGTAAACTATTGTGTGAAACTGTTTAGAAATCCTGCAAAGAGAGCTATTGAAATACTGTTTGGCTTCAATATTTTTAAACCCTCTGCAAAAATATTTAAGGAAACAAATATCCTGCCATTTTCCTTTCTCTACCTATACATATATAGTGAACCTTTACTCTTGTATAAAACTGAAAATAATCTCCTAAATACCAACAGTTTGTAGGGGATATTTACACCTACAAACAAGACCAGCCAATCACATCTCCATAGAATCAGTTAACTTTACTACATACAGAATAAAAGGTACATTACATAGTGCCGCCAAAAGATACAACAGTCTCCCATTTGACATCAAACATTACTTATCTTATCTCGACTCAGTTCAAAAACAAACTCTTCATATACCTACTTGACCAATATTGTAATTTCTAATAACTTTTTCCCAATAATAAGTTGGAGGCAGGAAATACACACACCCACACACTAAATAGATTATTATTCCATACTTGTGTACTCCTTTTTAAGTGTGTTTTGCTTACCACCACTAGTAAAGGGCAGTCCCACCTAGAACAACTAGGACCTTCTATGTAAATAAATAAATAAAAAAAATAGAAATGTCTTCTTAGTCAAACATTGCCACCTGGTAAGCCTCATATATGGTTGCTACAGTTCCATTTTTTAAACAATTTCATCTCAACATCATTCATGCCCCTGTTTAGTTTCTGAAACAATCAGGAACTACTTTTAAAAGTAACATGGAGTCAAAATTAACGCTTAATGCTTCACTAACTTTTACTTACATGTAGTACATGTTTCACAGATGTTGTCTGCATCATCAGCTACCTTTGACTGCTGGAATAATAAGATGTGGAGTCCCTCTGGAACCTTAAGGCTCTCCTACTGGACATCTAATGAATCTATGGAGTGGGTTGTCTTCAGCAGGAATTTCAAAATTCATTAGCGTTGGTTCATATTTTTTTTAAGAAAATCTCCCAAGTTTCAAGTTCTATTGGTCATTGTACTTGTTTCAAAAAATGGACGCTATTTTTAATGTTGTGGTTGAGTTTCAAAAATGGTATGCTACTGCTGATTTATCTGTGTGTTTGTACTTGTATGCCCAAGGCGGGGGTGTTCCTTGAGGCGGGTGGGTTTCGAATGTTGCTTTTAGTTTTTCCTATGTATATTTTCTTGCAATCTCCATAGCTGATTATGCAAATTCCTGGTTTCTTTAAAGGAGGTGTTACATCAGACCTATTTGATTTAATTAAATTGTTTATATTGTGTCTATTTTTCAGGGCTAGCATTATGTTATAACTAAATCAAACCCCTAAACAAATCAAACATTGCAGTAATGAAATCATAAACAGTAACCCCAAATCTATATGGACTACCTAAAATTCATAGAGAAGGTGACAAAATGCACTTAATCATAAACAACATAAACTCTTGAATGTTATTCAGAAGTTAGAGACATTGAAGCGAAACAATAATTTAATTGAATCTTGAATCGGTGGATACACTTACTTGAAATTAATCCAACACGTTTCAAAAGCACACGTTTCAGCTTTTTTCGACTGAGCATGCCGGCAATTCAGGTCTGTAGATGTAGGTGGCATAGAAGTGGTGTTATCTGATCTGTCCATGATGAAGCTGCTTTGTTTGTTGAGTGGCGGGATTTCAAAGTTCATTACTGTTTTAATGTATTTGATTACGTGTATGTTTTCCAAAATTTTAGTTCTGTTGAATTGATAGTGTATTTCAGGACTCTGATTTTGAGGTTGATGTCATGGTTTGTGGTCCAAAATGGTTTGCTATGGCAGATTTGTCCATCTATTTATTGGATATACATCTGAAGTGCTCTTTCCTTCTGGTTTCAATATTTATTTTTATTTTGGCAACATACACCAAGTGAAACTTTTCACGTTAATTAGGTAGATGGGAGATTTTTGTTCTTGTGGAATTTTATCTTTGACAGGGGAAACTAGTAAGTTCTGAATTGTGTGTTTATTCTGTGTTGCCAAAGATATGTTGCATTATTTTGAAGATTTTACTAAATTTATGATTAAGCTGAGGATGGTGTGTGAATATTATGAATTGTTGTTTTGGTTCCAGTGTACAGAGGGTTGTTTCTGGAACTTTTTTATTTTGCTGTGGACTATATTGTTGTGCTTGAAGCCATTTACATCTGCTATGTAGTTATATTCATGTTCATATTCCTCTTTGCTGAGGGAAGGTTGATAAGTCTGTGGGCAAGGCTGTTGAAAATGGTATGTTGATGAGGTTTTGAATTGAAACTGTTACTCTGTAGGTAATTGACTGTATATGTGGGTTTTTCTACAAATGCCAAATGAGAGGTGATTTTGTTTCCTGAAGATCTTTAAACCCAAATATGGGAGGAACCCATCTTTCTCTGTTTCAAACGTGAACTGTATAGAACTATCTTGTAGGTTGAGGAGTTTTAGAGCATCACCTTTGAGTTTTGTAGGTACTATGGCAAAAACATCATCTACATATCTCACCCAGCTCAACAGCAATGGGAAGGCTTGTAATTCTTGTTTCTAAATGGCTCATGAAAAGTTCAGCAAGGAATGGTGAGAGTGGGTTTTGCATAGCCAGTCCAGAAGTTTGTTTATAAAATTTGCTGTTGAACTGAAAGAAGTTTTGTTGCATGCAAAGATTAGCGAGGGTGGTCCTCTATTTTTAACTGTGGGATTTGCAAGGGGATATACACGATAGCAAATAAGTAAAGGAAATAACAGTATATAAAATATTGGAAATATGATTAAGAATCAATGTTAAAATATTGGGAATAATTTCAAATATGTAAAACAACTTGTGACATAGCTGTAATTAGAACAGGCGAGCTAGCAAACGAGAGGTGAAAGTCCATCAACACATGCACTAATGTGCACAGGGTTCAGGCTAAACCTCAGAAAACAGAAAGAGAGAGAAATATTGGTCCATTTCCTGGAACTCGAGGAAGTTGATAAAATAAAAAAGGAAACATATACTTAAGAGAAGGACAGAGACATTGGGTTTTGCCAGATAAGTAGCAGGACACGTGACTTCAGAAATTTGGCACATTTTGGCATGCTACTTAAGAACCAATGGAAATTGTTGTAACAAATAAAGGCACAAATTCTGGCATCATAGGGAAACAGATAAAAAGGGACTCTCTGTCATACTCTCTTGGCATTAGTTTGCATGCTGCTACTGTAGCAACCATAGAATCAGTGATGTAATTAAATTGTGCAACCAGGTGGAAGATACTGCATATGTGGAAGGGAAGATCATGTGACAAATTCACTAGGTCCACAGAATAGCATAAAATGAAGCTATAAGATTCAAAAAGCGTTTTGTAATGGAAAATTGCTAGCTGCCTGAATAGACATAATTCTCTTCAATAAATCAAGGTTATGGGAAAATCAATTTATTAATTTTGCCTTCACTCATAAAATCACAGTGTTATTATCCAACTAGATAGGATAGGAATTGTTTCCTCAACTCTTTGACTGGCAGCCAGCAAGAACGTCTAGAAAACAATGGAAATCCAAGAGATGCATGAGTCAATGTGTACTTCCGCCACAAATGGCACCAACATAGTCTTAATCAAGAAGACATCACCCAAAGAGGAATCACGCTACCAGAACTTCAAGAATTTACAACACAGAGTAATGTATAAAAGTGTACAGATATATTGTAATTTTGTAAAATTCTTGTACATGCATATTGCTAAGAAGCCATCAAATACTAGCAATGGCAGACAATATGAAAGCTGATAATCAAACAAAGGGAGAAGCCATTGCTCCACCTGTAGTACAGCAAAATCATAGCATGCAAACTGAGTTGTGACAATCTGCAACCAGCCCAGGACAAACTATACTTGAAATTGGACAAGGCACTGATAACCTGATGCAAATGCTGCAGTCTATGATCGCTCCCACTCTTAACAAGTCAAATAAACAGCTACAGGAACAATTAGAGAGAACTAGTGAGCAGTTAGCGAATAATAGTAAAACATTGGAACAGATTAGCTAAGGGCAAACAACAATCCAATCAGATATTGCCAGCTTAAGACAGGAATTACATGTAAACAAAGACAGGGTTACCAGCCTTTCAGAATATGTAAATACTCAAGCAGAAACCCTAACTGCAAACAATGTACAAGTTCAGAAACAGTTAAGACAAGCTTAATTTTTGAAGATTTAGAAGCTTGTAACAGTGATGTGTCATAATTTAAAATAGAGAGTTGAGGGTTGTTACACTACATCACTATGATTATCATAGTGATGTAGTGTAACAACCCTCAACTCTCTATTTTAAGTTAAGACAAGTTCAGGGAACAGTAGAACTAGGGCAACAATTGCTGGAAAACCAAGTAAATTCAGAGTTAGCAGCTGTAAAAAGAATTGTCACTGACACTCAAGTAGAATGTAATCAAGAAATAGTAGAACTAAGGGATGTAGTGCAAACCATAAATAATGTGCATGACAAAGAAATTGTAGAAATTAGAGCTGGAACACAGTTCTGCAAAAAGCATGTCCAGTGATAGTCAAGAAATGTCAGCGGACACCACTAGCACACGACTGCTCTCTGGCGAAGCCTCAAACAATACAAACAGTAGTTTTAATTATAATCATGTGCATGTTTGCAGTGTAACTCCACCGGCCACCTGCTGTCACAGTAGCAATAATAATTTCAATTTGCAGTTGCTAAAAGAATTATCTCCATCTTTTGATGAGGGAAAGAGGGACCAAGCAAAGAGTTTATTAAAGAACTGGAGCAGTATTTCAGACTTAAAGCCACTCCTGATGAAATAAAACAATAGTTCAGAAAAGTTTAAAGGAACATGCACTGAATTGGCTAACGTTAACCCTGGGGGATTCTTGGTCATATGACAAATTCAAGCAAGCACTTTTACTGAGATATTGCAGCCCAACAGAAATAAACAAAGTTAGGGTAGAACTTAACAATGGCTGCTACAGCTCCACTGTGCATGGTAGGTAGCCTTAGGGTGGAATTCTTAAATGCTCCTAAAATACGCTCTTAAGGCTTCTTTCGTTAAGGACGTAATAAGTAATGTATCTCCCTTAAATGTGAAATCGTATTCTTGAAATTTCCTTATGGTTACCTTAACGAAGGAAAGAACCAAAGGTCTCCTTCTACTGCCGGAAATAGTCGGCATCCAAATAAAGATAAATATTCCCACGTGTTAATTGTAAAATTAATACAATGCATAAATAATCCCTTTGGTATAATAAATACATTCATAGTTTGATGCCATTATGCATTCTAATTAAAATTTATTTCTGATAGCATACTGCATTTGAGTAGAATAGGAATGGAAGTTTAAAGGAAAATTAGTTTATGTTGGCAACAAAAGCAACATGCTAGCAAGGTCCCACACTTCTCGCGTGTCCATAAAGAGTGTGTTCTTGTAATTATGGTTGAAATGGAAGAGAAGCGATTTTCAGAACAAGAAAATAACTTTCTATTGCATGCTATAGACAAATAAAAAGTGTAGTGGAGAATAAAGAAACAGATGGTGCAACCCTTCAAGAAAAACGCAAGGCTTGGACCCAGATACAAGAACGGTTCAACTGCGAATCAGACCATTTGGAGGTTAGGTACCCATTCCTGCTTTTTAATACCACATTAAACACTTCTTGGTTTCTTTGTTTGGTTTTGTTCATTAGTGTGACGAGTCAGTTATTACCTTCTGTTGCAGAGAACTGTTACCCAACTTCAAAAATGTTGGGACAACATTAAAATCAAAAGAAAGAGACAGTTGGCTGCTGCCAAACGGGCCAGATTGGCAACAGGAGGTGGTCTGATACAAATATCAAAAGATGATGACAATCAGTGGATGCTATCATCCTAAATGCAACAAATGTAGAGCTTGAGGATGCCTTGGATAGCAATAAGGTTATGTTGCTTACATGTAAGTTGCAATAAAAGAAATCCATTTTTATATTATTTTCTGAAATTCATTTTGGGTAGAATATAATATGCATTAGCACCGAAACCTTTATCTTTGACATATTCTTGTATTTTTATTAATCAGTTTCTGCTCTGAATAGTCCTATAATCTCTCCTGCACACTAAATTAAATGTAACTTATAAATGCTGCAGGTTTAAATTAACTTAAGTCCACAATTAATTGAAATTTATTCCATTTTTGTGAAGAATGTATTATTGTTTTAGGTGCATCTGAACAGAATCAAAACTATGAACTCGCTAGTGAAGTGTTTGTGCCTGCACAATTGTTAGCCAAGTAGAAGAGCCTAGAGCTTCTGCAGAAAATGAAGTCCCACAAATTGATCTAAGTGGTTAGTTACATTATTATTATTATTATTATTATTATTATTATTAATCAAAGGCATTTGTAGCACAATTACTCAGATGATAAGAAGGTAAAATGCAGGTACCTAATCTAAAAAAAAGATAATTACAGGCTGCACGTACACGCACGCACGGACACACAAACACTCACTCACTCACTCACTCACTCACTCACTCACAGACACTCACTAATCTAAATGTGAAGTAAACCTATCCAGTGACAATGTTTAACACCCATGTGTAAATGTTAATTTATGTTAACTGACATAGGTTCTTTTAAACACAATTTTAATTAGGTAATTTACTTCCCCTTAATTAGTGCTATAACTCTATTAGAGGTATTGCAATTTTTCAAGATGTACACAGAAACGGTATAATATTTCTTGTTCCTTACATTATTCTGTTAAACTTACTATAACCATCACTATCAACACTAACTATATTGCAGCAGCCCTTGGCATATTAGCACCTACTTTCTCCTTAAATTTATTATTTTCTTTTCTATTTCAGTTTCTTCAGAACCAAAAACATACAAAAGAAAATTATTGACAGTGTGGCAAACAGCAATTAATGCTGAATTAGATGTGAGGCTTAATAAGCTTAGCAAACTTACTGATGGCGAGCTTGAATTGCATCAAATAAATAAAACGGAGGCAGAAATCTGCCAACAAAGGGCTTTAGAAGAACTGGAACAACTTCAACATAGCAGGGAAATGGCAGAAAAAGAACAAGAAATTAAAATTGCTACAGCTCAGCAAAGATTTGATTTTGAAAAAAGATTGTATGAGCTGCAGACAAAATTTGCTATAGAAAAGCATCAAGCTGAGATGGAATTATTGCTGAAAAAATGATTATGATTGTGCCTTATGAATCATAATAATGATTGTTTCTTCAGATTAAAAAGTTAATTTCTTATCACAGAAATGTATATGTTGTATTTCTTTATTAATCCCTTATTCCATTTTTCAGCAATTGGAAATAGGAAATATTGGAGATATGCAGATATTGATGTCCTTGCCAATTCTCCATGTCTCTTGAAAATAGAGCACACTATTTCATGTGGTAAATGTTATGTTACAGCCCCAACCACATCTTCATTGTTAAAATGTGTGTCTGTACATGGCATACAAGGAAGTAATCACGTGTTTGAATATATTCAGATGAATGTGCTAACCTTGAGAATTACTGTTTAATGAATAATTTGTTTGAAATGTCTGCACTTTTGTATAGCATTTTCTTAGCAACATTTACTTACATAAAACATTAAATTTTGTTTGCATGAATGTACTCTCCAGATTAGCAATAACAATGTGTTCTGAATTCAATTTTTTTAACAGTAGCAAAAAATAAATATAATACAATAACACAATTCAGCTGATAAATTATAGGCTTACAGGGCCATATTTTGTAGCCCATGATAAATATAAAATAAAAGATATCATTTAGAATAACTGTTCTCAAAAAAGAAGATATTTCAATCAGACAAGCATATTCAATAAGATGTCTGTTTTGCATAGGTTAAAAAACACACAAACAAAAACTCACTTACAAAACCCAAGGTCCTTTGTCAGCACAGTGGAAATTGAGCTTCATCACTCACAGAAGTTTAAATTTTGCATTATTGTCCATTTCTTCCACATTTTTAAATCTTTTAAGTTATTTAGCTTATGTCAACTGACCTACTTACTTTATAATGATATATACAGGGTGATTTTAAATGATGGACCCATTTTATAAAATTCGTATTTATTAAAGCACAAATCCAAGATGAACAATCTGTATAACAATGAAAAGAGGAAGTTTCAAAGTTTTTTTCAGCGGGTGATGATGGTTTTAGAAGCAGCCGGTAGAGTGCTCGTGCAATAGGCTGCCATTGTGTTTCACTGTCAGTACATAGTGAGATGGCTACTTTGGAGCACAAGGTTTTCTGCGTTATTGAGTTCGCAAAAAGTGAGTCGCAAATTGTAGTACAGCGGCCATTTCGTAGCAAATTTGGTATTGAACTACCAACTAGAAAAAGCATTAGCCGTTGGTTTACGCAATTAAACAGATTGGAAGTGTGTGCAAAGGAAAAAGCACAGGCCGACTGCGTGTGTCAGAGGAGGACGTCAGATGGATTTGTTTGCAGTCCACATAAGTCTACCCATAGAGCTAGTAGAGAACTTGGAATACCCCAATCAACTGTATGGAAAGTTCTGAGACGGCGTTTGCTGTACAAGCTCTACCGATTAAAACTTTTGCAGGCTCTTAAACTGAAAGACAAAGACTACTTTAAATGTATTCATGAATAGTTGTTAGTCATATCCAAAAAATTGAGCGCTCAATCAATGTATTTTTTTTTGCAAGGCCTTGCTCTAGATTTAATTTTTATTAGCTTTGTGTGTCTCCTGCCTTTTGTTTTTGTAATATTTATTTTGTGTATTTTTTCTTGTATATTGTGACCCTGATGCTTTCCCCAAATCTTGTTCCAGTCTGACGGTAGCCCTGGGAAACGCTCCCCTCCACAGAAGAGGACAGCCCCAGATTGTCCAGATAATGGTGGTACTTCCCCCAGCCGCACCCACATAGTTTTCCAGCTGCACTTCATCTACGACCCTCTCACCATGGCAGTCTACGGGGTTGTTCTCTCTCTTGCTTTGTCTGTGCTAGCAGGGCCCATCGGTCACAGACCTATTTTACAGAGTTCCAACTATTTTACTGTGTCGCCATGGTGATCGAGTGGTACAGTTATCTGTGTGATAAGTTTCTTCCATCTTTTCTTTGGCGGGTGTAGTTCAGTGGTGGGAAAAGTTACCGGACGAAGCAGTTTTTTTGCTCCATTCTCAAGTGGCAGGTCGTAATATACTGTTTGTGCAGAAGAGGAGTTACAAGCTGGGGGGTGGGGGGTTTCCTGTGGGACTACTTCATTGTTAAAACAGCATCATTATCCCTGTGGGGATTCATCAGGGCTTTATCTTTGTAATCTTTGTGTATTCAATTTTGTATGTTTATATTTTCTTTATATTCATTTTTTTCTTTCTCTTTTTGGCAGGGATACCTCATTATTGTGAGTGGGGGAAGATGTAACATATGTGTGTGCATTGTCACATCGGACACATTATTGCTGTGTAGCGATGACATTGTTGAATTAATCATTTTGATTGGAAGTTTGAATTTCCATCCGACGTGGCATTTCCCCTATGCACCTCCTCAGTCTGGTGGCATCACTAGTAGCGTGAGTCTTGTGTGTGTCTTCGGGGCGAGTGGATGTGTATGTAGGTATGCATGTGTTTTTCATGTGAGTGTGGGGATCTCCCTCCAATTTTTGTCTGTAATCTGTTGTGAACAATGTAGCGGCACCTTATCAATTTTAATAAACCACAGGTAATGTGTTAAATGTGTATTTTGTTATAATATCCCACGCCTGCTTTAGATTTGTGCAGCAAGTTCCTGGTATCTCTTGTTTGCCTCTGCTACTACGTTCCCCAATGTTTATGCCAGGGTAACTAAATTGAATATTTTAGCTGCAAAACCTTTTGGCCTCATCCCAGTATATAACAATATCATTGGCACCACAGAATAAACACACAATTCAAAACCTACTAGCTTCCTCTGTCAAAGATAAAATTGCACATGAACAAAAATCTGGCATCTATCTAATTAACTGCGAAAATTGTGACTTGGTATATGTTGGCAAAACAAAAATAAATATTGAAACCAGAAGGAAAGAACACTTCAGCCATTATATTGGTATCCTCGCAATAATAAACGAAAAACTGGTGGAAGACACTCTGAAACTTTTAAATTTACATATTTCAGAAATTAAATTCACGACGGAAAAAGAAAAAGATAGAATGCTTCCCTTTCTAAACCTAAGAATATTAGAAACAACAAGTTTGATTTTGGAATATATAGGAAAGATATGCACACAGACAACCACATAAAAGCGAAACTTTCAACCCTATCAACCACAAGCATGCCGTCATAAACAGCCTACTACCCAGGTTACTCAACATCCTATTAAATGAAACAGAATACAAGAAAGAATTAAAATAAATAGAAACAATGACAGAGAGAAATGATTTCAACAAGTCATTGGTGCATAAAAAATTACAGAAATTAAAAAAGAAACAGATATCGGACATAAGCACTTTAATAGCAGAAAAAGAAAAGGTTAAAAAATTGACTTGCCACCTGAAGTTCATGACAAAATTCCAAAATATCTTCCACCATTATAACATAGTGCTAGCCCCACAAAATAGAACAGTATAAAAAGTTAATTAAAGCAGACAGATCCCATGTAACACCTCCTTTAAAGAAACCAGGAATTTACAAAATTAGCTGTGCAAATGTGAGATAACATACAGTGGAATCTCGTTAGCACGTTCCTTATTAATATTTTTCCCCATGTATTATGTTGAATTATGAAAGTTCCAGCACAAAATGCATCAAATGTAAAAAATAACATTTGTTTAGTACATTTTCTTGATCTCACATACTACATTCAAATTTTGACATCCTCGTTCATTGTTTTGGGCAATCCTTGGTTGGTCCAGTGGGAGTAGGTGCTTAACATGTTTGAAGCTTGACGTCCTCATTAGCTACTTTGGTCAATCCTTGGCCATGGGGTGGAGACGGGCAACCAATGACATGCATGTATGTATATTTGTGTGATGTGATTTGCTTGGTAAATGCCGATAGTTTCTACTGTTGAGTGTTGACCAAACATATGCAGATTGTATCTTAACTTTTCATTTGCAATGGAGAAAAAGAAAGTGCGGCAAATAACCAACAGTGAAAAACTTAAAATATTTGAAGTAGATCACAATCCAAATATGAAACCTGTGGATGTAGTGTGAAGTTAAACATTTACTTGTCAACCTTAAACACAATTGTTAGTAAACATAAAGTGATTGAAACTGCTTTTGAAGAAGGGAAAAATGCTAAAACGAAACTTTCCTCATGAAAAGTAGGATCGGATTGAAATTTGTTGCATGGAAACACCTTCCGTATTCAAACCGTACTGAATACGCCAAAGATACTATTTTATACTGTACTCATTTTAACACGATGCATGCTCGTGATTTTGTTTTTTTAGCAGAAATTGTCACATGTGTAATAAAACACACAGCAAAGCCACTTTTATCACTTCCATAATTCACAATTTATTCTTCTCAAAAACATTCACTAACCTCAAAACCTGCTTAAATTATACAAACTAATATATGTTTAACAGGTCTGCCAACATAAATTCAAGTTGACCAACATAAAAGCTTGAATTATTTATTCTCAGACTTTGTGTATCCAAATCGATTTCAATATGTATTGAATTTAACATGGAAACGTGGATTGTATTCAGCATGGAATTGTACTCAAATCGATTTCAATTCTCCATGGAAATGTAGTAATTATTTGATTTTGTTACATAATTATGTTCTTAAATGGCAGATTTTGTATTTTTGTTAACACGTTTTCCCATCTATGACGTCCAAATCCTTAGGTCCCTGCAAAAGCGTACTAACGAGATTCTACTGTATACAAGAAAAACTAAAGGGAACATCGAAACCTGCCTGAAAGAACACCTTAGACACACAAAGTACAAACATACAGAAAAGTCAGCAGTAGCATACCATTTTTGGAACTCCAACCACAACATTAAAAACAGTGTCCATCTTTTGAAACAAATGTAAAGACCAATAGAACTTGGGAGAAGATTTTTCTTGAAAAAATACGAATCAACACTAATGAATTTTAAAATTCCTGCTGAAGACACCCACTCTAAAGATTCATCAATGTACAGTAGGAGAGCCTCAAGATCCCAGAGGGAACACATCTAACCATTCCGGCAGTCGAAGGTAGCTGATGATGCAGACAATATCTGTAAAACGTATGTACTATGTGTAAGTAAAAGTTAGTGAAGCATTACATGTTTATTTTGACTCGATGTTACTTTTAAAAGTTATCATTTTGCTTCATAGTGTACCACTTCCAGTTTATTTATTTATCATAATTAGGAACAAATTCCCTCTTGTCAGTTTGTTCAGTTCCAATGCGCAAAAATGTTCTTGTAAAGCTCCATCTAAGGTTTTATGTTTAAATAGAAATTTGCTGATATTCCACTCCTACCTCAGCCTGTTGTTACACAATGGGCTACATGGATTCAGTCAATAGTATATTATTCTATGCATTTTAAGGAAATTACCACAATTATTCAAGAATTACCTGAATCTGATATTGCTGAATATGTGAAAGCAGTGGAAGTGGCTGAATGACCTATCAGTAAAAAGGAAATTGATACCAATCTTTTCACTCATACCTGAAGCCATTGCACAATTACAATGTGAAAACCAATCTCTTTGTAGCCAAAAGCAATAATAAAGGATGCCCAGTTGAAAACGTAGTGCTTTGGGTGAAACTGGGAAGAAAGTAAGTGGGACAATGTGCAAAATAAGAATGTAGAAGTTTCCTTCTAAAAGTGAAGTTGTTCCAAGAGGTATTGATATTTCCACTGTAGCTAATTTCAAATTAGTCTCATTTCAAATCTCCTCTTAATCTGTTTCGATAGATGTTTTTCTGCTTCAAAAACGATTTTAATGACAAAACGCAAAAATTAACTGTGGAGAATTTAGAAAATATTCTGGTGATGTATCACACAAGTAATTATAAAAAAGAATTTCAATAACTTAAGAATAAGTGTAATAATCCTTATTTATTTTTTCCTTTCTTCAATATACATAGTCTATTAAGGTTGTGCAGCTGCATTTATATAACAAAGTTGTCTGTATCGAATTCTTAAGTTTAGCTTTTTATGCTATGTTTTGTGTATTTTTGTGTATATTTTCAGTAAATTAAATGTGTCTAAAATGCCTAGTTTTACAAAATTACAGCCTAATGTATTTAATGTAAAATCTGACACTGTTCATAAGGCAGAGTACACCCTGTACCAGTCTTCCTCCCAAAAAGGACCAAAATCCCCAAACCAATACTGGGGTTCAAAACAGAGTCCGTTCACTAAGTAGGCAGGAATGTTATGGGAATGAACTTGTTTTGCAGTGAATTTTGCAATAACTCAGCATCAACCAAACAAATTATTAATGATAGTGCTATTGTTCGGCATCTTTTTGTATATTTTCCTGTACTGCACTTCATTAAAGGGAGCTACTTTAATTAAATGCAATCCAAATTTGCTATGACCCAACATGCCATTTTGTTCAGCTTTAATAAACATCATAAAGATATTTTCAATAACTTTTATATCACCTTCAGAACACAGCACAAGGTATATTGTGTCACTTCATTCTGATTATGTTTCCTAGTGAATAAAACTGAAGTGCCTTGCAGTGTGTGTCCCTATTCATCTTCATTTTCTGATTCCTCTTCACTGGTCTCATCAGGATCATCAGACTGCTTCATACATTTAGAACAGTGGCAGGTAAATAAGTAGTTTTCTCTGAAAAAGAAAGGAAATAAATTGCAGCATAAGATGTAACTACTTTACAAAAGTAAATTAAAGAATGCACTAAACAACAATATTTCACTCCTACATCCTTGCTGAGTTTTTCACATACTTGCACCATGTTTGCAACCATATGAACTTATAGTTGGCACCAATCAAGAAGGTGATTGACAGTTACTAACCACATGGCGGAAAGCTTTAAATGAATGGGAGGGGATGGATACATCATAGCGGTCGCCATAGCAACGATTAGAAGGCCCAATTAGAGCTAAGACGTTTCCTTAGCAACGATAGATGCAAAAACTTGTTGCTGATATTGTAACTTGATTATGCATGACGTGCCTGGCAAGCGACCGTTGCAGTAACATGAACTGCACGTCTTATCTTCTGCTGTCACTGCAGTTATAAACAATGCTTCTTTTAGCCACAGCTTAATGTATTTACATCAGTTCAGAGATTGCCTGTGTAGTGACAAGTTATTTTGCTTCATCCTATTTGTACGGTTATTTGCTTTGTGTTTACGTGTGTTTGAGTCCGTGAACCTGTGAGCATTTGCAATTGTGTTAACACTTTTAATGGATATTTCACAATATCCAAAAAAATATGGTTGAAGACAGTGAGCCATACGAGAAACTGAGCGCACTTGGTAACCAAATAAAATGTATTTCGTAAAGGTATATCAATTAAAGGACAAGCATGGGAAATAATATGCTCTGTGAGAGAATCAGCAGCATTTTCCCATTAGAGTAAATATCAATATTTCACAGGCATGTCTCTTGTGTTAATGCAGATCTTTACACTGATATATTCTTGCATGTTCTATCCTGTGCATACAGATTCATTATTTTATAATTGTCTGCATATATGAATATAAATAATACCCACCCTACAATGCAGATGCAACCCATTCGCCTCCGTATACAATTCTAACGCACTCTCCACATAAGTGGCAACGTCGCCTCTCTCTCCCTGCAAAATGTCAATCTCTTTCTTCTTTGGCAGTATGCAGATTTCTATGAACCATTATCAAGTTACAGTCACAGCAGAAATGCTTAAAACAGTGGAGGAGTTAGCAGGTTGCTGCAGAAACAGCAAGTGGATATGTAACAAAAAGGGCATTTCTGATACGGTACTACATTGTGGAAATCATTATACCTGTTATGCATAATTTTCCTTTCTTCTAATTGTTACTTTTGTAAATGCATGTACATTCTAATTAGTATACCACCTAACAGATACAGTAAATATTAGTGCAAGCAACTTGCATATCTTGAGCAATAATACTTATTCTGAATTCTTCATTTCTGTCTGTTGCTGAAATCATAATAAATTTTGCACTTTCCATGTTTTCAGGATGTTTCTCTGTTGCCTGTATGTGTATTACTTAATTGGGCTACTGTGTTTTATCATGTTTTCTATTACATTTGGTATCAAATCATGGACTTAACCAAACACTTTACACAATGAGATTTTACTTTTTATTTGAGAACAAATATATACCATGGGATTTAAAGAATGGCCAGAAGCAGCAAAACATGTATTCATGTTCATGATCTACAACAGAAGCTTTTTCATTTCATTTAGTTCTGAATAGTTGCAGTAGCTGTAACTTTGACTTGTGTGTGTTCTAGCACCTGAAAGTTAGTTTTCTCTTAGATATATAATGTACGAGAGCTGCTGAACTATTATCTTTCCGGTTGGAGAATAGGTTGGCACATAAATAATTCAAATAGTATGACTCCATGCTTGGCATTTTGTACACGAATGGAGGAGCTTCCTCTCTTCCCCCACTTCAGCTACCCAGCAGTTTGTTTTTGAAAGCCCAGGAAATTGCCAGCATAAGGAATGTGCCGAGACTACATGAAAAAACCCTTGTTACTCCATCCCTCATCAAAAAAGTAATCCATTTCTCACTACCTCCCTTCATGTGCTGCTAGTCATCTCTTCATCACCCAGTGTTATCCTAACCACATACTTTTTTCATGGCACCAGCTTTGAGTGTTAAAAAAATGTATTGAAAAGAAACGTTTAAAATTATGTTTAAATGAAAGCATAATTAAAATATTATGCTTATCATTTTCTTAGTCCATCTTTGTTACTAACCAAAAGGTTGATAATATATACAGTGCTGTAAGGAACTATTTTTATTTGTTTGAAAGTTGTCCTGCAGTGAGACCATTTACATTTTTTACAGCAATACAATTTCTTGTCACATGATTTACACATTAAATATACTTTTCACTATTTTGGTGGAATTATTACTCAGTATTCAGCAGGCCACAAACACTAAAGCATGACATTAACTCATAAAGGGTTAATTTCTGGACCCCGTTTTTACTGGAACTTTTTTGCTTCCATTCACTTTGCTTTTCATCCCTAAATTTTTTACCTTGATTTGATAAAAGAGGTTTTGCGTACTCAGGAATTGGGATCATGATATTTAAAATTGTATTTATTATATTGTAATATTGTATTACATAAAGAGGAGCAAAACAATAATAATGTTCATAAATATTATATGAGAAACAACAATGAATATTTTAGATCAACTCTTAGGGGTACTTTAAACAACCAAGATGTAAGAAGTGTGGGGAAACAGCTATTGAATAAGTTACCTAAAGAGATAAAACAAATGAAAATAACAAATGTATATTAAAATTGGTAAAAAAATATTTACTAGATAATGCTTTATATAGACTGGAAGAATATAAATTAAACAACATAAGTGTATTAAGTTGTAAATATTTATATGTATGTAAATCTGAAGTGTCCTTTAACTGCTGCATTCAAAGGATGAATAAACTGATTATGAGTTAGTTATGCATTATACGGTCTAAGACATGACCAAGATTTGTCAAAATGTCCAATGTGTGGAGAAGTAAATGTAGTTTTTCATTGAGTATTATTATACCTCAATTAAACAAAGGTATGGAGAGAAAAGGCATGGCAACAAAAATGAAATAATTTGGATGGGGTAATTAGGAAAATTTTCACTGTAAAAGAGGAAAAAATATAAAGATTGTAGGAAATTTTATACATAAAGTGAGAGAAATGGGCAAGAATGGTAAAGAGGAAGTGTGAAGGAAGGGGAATATTACAAAATAATAGGGTGTTTAAATATAAATAGGAATGGATGTGCAATATAATTGTGACTATCTCCAATACACAAATAACCTGAAGTTGTGTTTAATGTGACAATATGTTTAGGCAAGCAACTTTATATAAGCAGTATTGAGATATATGAAGAATTTTATTTTCTAATTTTAGTGAGAACAATTTGTACTAGAGATTGTACATTATGTAATCATAGTATGAAACTGTATTTAGTCAGAAATACATTCAATTCAATATCATCACTCTTGAAACACCTTGTTTCCATTAAATACCTGAGCATCTTCTGTCTCGTGTGTCGACTTCTTTCCAATGCACATTCATCCAGATAGCTAATAAGAATTTCTTCACCAGCCTCAATGTCTCTTAATGCACACATGGTAAGCTGGAAGTTGCTATGAGGGAAAGTAACTGTAGCATTTGGATCACAGCTATGATTGCAAGCACTCTGAAGGGGATAAAGTGCTGAACCCTCAGAGTTGAGAAAGCTGCCCACTTCTACAAATAAAGAAATTCATTAACAATTAAAAGCATATATTTTCTTCAAATTTACTCTAAAAGGGTAGGTGAAAAAGCTAAAAATACTTTCTCCGCTTAACACATTGCCCAGAACATATGCATAAAATCTTTAGCATCATGAAAACTGATACATGACGATTATTATGATGAATGTGGATTCCTTGGACCTAAGTTAGTTATGTTACATCTACAGTAGGAACGATGGTTCTGTGCCAGTGACCTTGTTTCCTCGCGTACTGAAGAGAGTCTATGTCTAATGCCAGGCAGCTCTCTGTCTGCCTGCCTGCTGGAAGACGGACTTATACAACATAAACATACAACACCACACCATTACATTGACTCGTTTATTCTCACTATTATCAGATTGCTCTATCATTCTTTTATATTTACACATTATATACAAACCTTGTCACGTAAATGCATTGTCGTAAACTAGCAGGAGCTTTATTAGTGTGATAAACACTATACACCAGACATATCACCACCGTCGTTTTCTTCTGCAAGACTTTCCCTTTCATCGTCATCAGTCTTCTTCTCGTTCGCTGTCACTATATTTCCTAACCTGGATTACAGAACCTTTTAAGACATTTTCAAACAGGTCTTGTTGTTCTTCAATGTATTTGTCTTCCTACTTAATGTGTTGAGAGGCATTTTCCCACTTTTCTATGCTAATGTCCTCAACATGTTGTTAGCTAAGCTTAATCAATAATATCATGTAGTTTAAAAGGGTGTTCTACCGAGCTACCCATTGCTTTATATCAGCCCAAATGAGTTCTACTCAAGTAAGCTCCGAAGACTGGGGCGGTAATCGGAGAACATTGTGTGCATTGCCTACAAACTATCAACGTAAATTTTCGGAATAGGTTTTGACCCTTACTTAGGTTGTAAAGCTCCAAACTTAGCATCCTTTCATAGAATGGGGCAAGTTCTGCATCGTATTTTGGTATGAGGCGATGGGGCCTTTTCCAACTACACACTATGGTACGGTGTGTTATGCATCACCAAGACAGATCTGAGAGGCAAGGTAGGAATTAGTTTTTCCATTAGCGATTTCTTTGTATTTATCCCCTCATTTGCGTTATATTAACCTTTGTTATTTTTACATAAAACGTCGCAGAAGGCAAGAACCTCTAATAAACACACTAAATACACAATAACTATATGCAATCCAAGTTTAATTACAGAAACACAGGGGTGTCATTTAGGGGGGCAGGGGGTCAATCGGCCCCCTCCCCTAGGTTACGAGCAACATTATTGCTCTACCAAATGAAACATTATAATTGTACTATTAATAGCAATATTTCACATTTAAGAAATAAAACATATATATCGTTACAATCCACATGAACATTTGTGAAACTGCTCCAAGCAATCTTGGCCCCCCAATGCAGAAACTGAAATGATGCCCCTACAGAAACATATAGTGACTAATTTATAAACACAACGTTCAAGATAGCATCAACAGACGGCTGGCAAGAGAGATGTTACTCGAACTGCTGCTGCCACTAGACTGAAGCGATGGCACTCACTGCGCATGCCCGAGAATTGGGGGCTCGCTCACTGTACAGATAACCAGTGCACATCGAGCCCTCACCGGCACAGAACCATCATTCCTACTGTATATAGTACATTGTTTATCTGTGCATGCACAATGGAAGAGAGAGAAGAGAGGAAAGGAGGATGTCTTACAATATTCTTTATAAACAGAATGAAAAATCACAACTTGATTCCTAAGCAATTAAGTCACGCAATTAGCAGTAAACCAGAGTAACTTACTGTTACACTTCATAGACATACTCAACTTATTTTGGAATGGTGATTTAGAACTGCAACCATTTTTCTCTCCATTAGTATCAACATTTCACAAAACATTTGGTTCAAGTGCTTTATTGTCTTGATTCCTTTGTGATAGAAAACCTACATACATGTCCATTCTTATTATAAATCTTAAAACACAATAAAAACACATTTCTATATGTTTCTTTATGTTCCTTTTGGAGCACATGAAGCATTAAAAATGCTGTTGCTTTTGAAATAGATGACGGGTTAAAAATCTGAAATTATCAATAAGTAGCAAATTTAACACAAGTTTTATAATTCTGTGCCTCAGCAACATGTCGATTAAAAAGCACTGCTGCATCCCAAAATCTGTGTTAAAAAGGCTCTTGCAAATTCACTTTCATTTCTTATTAAAATGTTGAAGATAATGAAAGAAACAATTATAAAACACTAATAACTTGATGTGAAACTGTGTAACATTTGGCAGGCTCTAAGTAATTTTGCTTAAGACCCTATTCTTCATTACTTCATTGCTGCTCTTCACATAGGCACAAGTGATTTCTTGCAGCAAATGTTTTGCCAAGGACCAGTTTCATGAAACTCGACAGGGGCAACAATTCCGGTAATTATGCAAACTCCGACAAATTGTGTCATGACAATTTTGTTTCATAAACATTAAATTTCAACTTTAATTACAGTTAAAAATTAGCAGAATTGTTTGGCTCTAAAATCTTGTTACATAAACATCACAACCGTATGTCAAATATACAATTTATAGTTTAATACATTCCAGATAGATCTGTAATGCACCAGGAATAATCAATCTCTAGATTGAATATATCTAATGCACTAATGATTGATTATTATAAAAAGAAATTATTACATGTATGCCGGTGTGCAGAAACTTTGTTGATGCAGTAAATAACCCAGACTAAAAGTTAAATGCAAAATATCAAGCAACAGTGATTAAATTACATTTTTAATCTTGATTAGAGATAATATGGCTGTTCTTTTTGGAAGATTTTCTTCTGAGCTTGGAAAGAAACTACTTAAAAAGCAAATGCAATTGGAGCATTTTCAAGAGATTGAAAATACCTGAAGAATACCACATGGTAAAACTGGAGCAAAAGAACATTTGTAAGTATGGGTCCATCATTATGGTTTGTCATGAAAATTATTGCTGAGGCAATATAATTATTTATAATGTCTAACAACAGTAATCTGTGTGTTTAATAATTAGTCCTTCACTAAAGTTATGTAAGACTGAATTTGATCTGAGAAAGTCAATGTTATGACTGGGACTCAACATAAAGGTGTCACACTAAGATAGCCCAATAGACTGAAGACAAGTTATTGTACACACATGTGAAATATATACAGAGTTACTAGCTGGTACATATATAACAAATTTTTGCACTGTATTCCGCTTTCCCTCCCCCCACATAAAGGTGTCACAATAAGGTAGCCCAATAGACAAGATAGCCAGTTCAACAAGTTATTACACACCATGTGAAATATAATATAATAGGGTTACTAGCTGGCTTACTGGACATTGCAACGTTAGCTTTTTAAACTTGACAAATTAATTCATTTTACTTACCTCTCCCATTCTTTATGAAATTATTGTACAACGATCAACAGCATTTTTATGGTGAATCCTCTCCTTTATGCCTTATAATAACTAATTCTGTACGTCCTGGCTAATAACAGATGAAAGATCCCCTGATATTTACACAACAGAATGTGAATCAGAGGAATGTCTTGATTTCCTTCACTTTCCCATGACAATCTTCCAAGTACTGGAAATGCTGTGTAGCCTATAAGTGCCCTTTGGTGATGGAGGAATCATCAGTTGGAACAGTCAAACTCTTTTTTTTTTTGTTGTTGTTTTTTTGGATAACTGCAGTAGGTAAATTTTAAACCTTTGTATCTTTGGTACCATAGTTATTTAATAACACAAAAGTTATCTAGTTTTCATATAATGTAGAAACTCTTAACATATACAACAAAATAGAGGTGAAGCTGATGGGTATAAAGATTCCATACTCCCAGTCCACTGAGTAATCTCTTTATAAAGAACACCAGTCCACGACCATCAAGAAAAATAATCTACTCATTAATATAAAATATCAGTTCACTCATTTCTAACGTTAGTGATTTTTCTCTCTTTATACAATTTTCTTAGCACGCCTTACCAACAAACTTTTTAGAACATAAGTACACAGGAAATAAAGCAAACTTTTTTACATGAGGGTTATTGGAAGGTTTTGGCATCCAGAAACTTTAGTGCATACATCTACAGAATTAGAAGAAAGGATATTCAGAAGTTTTGACACTGGTTCATTACACACACATCTCAGTATTTGATAAATTGCAATTAAAAAAATAAGTATGACATACAATAGAGACTGTTATAAACAGGATCAAATGTCACTTTTTAAGTTTTGTCTTCTGTTTGCTTAAGTGTTACATCATGACCATCTATGTATATTGTGTGGAATAAAATGTAACCAGCTTTGGTTTTACATGCATTCTCTCCAGAGTAACTGGCTTTCACTTCTCTAAGCATTCTCTGTGGAGTACAGCAACTATTTTCTATGCCATAGTATGTTCAACAACAGCTTTGTATACCCTTTTTAGTCCTTTAGTAATTCATGAATTGAAATTAGGTATTTTACAGGCCATGTCCATCAGAAAGAACAGGGCTTTTCAATGGTGAAAGAATTATCAAAATCAGTTGAGTGGGTTTGTGATTCCTCCCTCATGCATGTACATACACACACACATCAAATGTTCTCTCTTTATAATATTAGTATGACAGATATTAGTTCCCAGTTTTATCACCATATTGTTCAATAAGAACTGGTGTTTCTTCAGTGCTATAAATATTATTTGTTAGTGCATTTCTCAGAATGCTCTCGATCTATTGATTGCTTCAGTTCTTATACTATGTGGTAGGTTAGCTGAGAAATACCCTTTTTTTCAGATAATCCCACAATCAGTAGTCAGCCAGATTTAAGTCTAGTCACCTAGAGGGTTAACTGTTTGAAAAATGCCAACTAATTACACAATCACTAAATGCATTGTGTAATAATGTTTTTAAAGGATAGCATAGGTACATGAAAACAATACATTCAATTTCATGATTCTGTAATGCTAGTATTATAAAGTTTTGCAACATTTGAAACTATTGCTTCCTGTCTACTGTTACTGCTTTCATTCTTCAATTTCTCATGTTTTTAGAAGGTACTATTGTGAAATGTGGCCATACCTTTTCAGCATGCAATCCTTGCTGTATAAATGAATTTGGATTATTTTCTGCCCACATCCTGCAATTATGAGTGTTTAAACTCTATTTAATTTGAAATGTGCTTCATCTATAAGGAAGATTTTGTTTATCTACTCAAAATTACACTGAGTTTTGGCTAATATTTGCACAACAAAAATAATGTGAATCATCTATGTTGTTCTTTAAGTTCAAACCACATTTTCATTTTAGAGAGATAGAACCGAAGCTGTCTTCTCAGTACTTGCCACACAGATAAGTAACTTATCTCCAGATGCTTTGCAACTTTATTAGCACTACAAACATTATATGAGAATTTTTGTGAACTTCATGGACTTCTTGAAAAACCAGAGCTACACTCACCCCATTTTCTATTAATTTTGATCCTCCAGTTCATTATCAGTAACTGAACCAGTTTCTCCAAAATTGTTAATCAGCTTATGAAAGGATTTTAGAGAGCAGGGTTCATATCTTAATTCATGTAATGTTTGGTATCTTCTCAGTGCATATGGATACTATTGCATTCACGATAATATTGGAGGAGGCCAATATGAACTGTGATGATAAAACGATTATAAGAATTATTCTTTTACAACTGCTGTCATTATTCTAAACCACAATTGTTTATATAAGCAGGACACAATTACCATAGTAATGAAAGTTGAAAGAAATGCATAGTGAGAGAGAGAGAAAAAAAACAAATTCCTGTATAACATATTGGTATCAATACAGAAACTGGGAACTGACTTTAGGATAACACTACATATCACTAATCACAATGTTATGCACTCCTGTAGCATTTGATCTTAGCAAGATTTACGTTCAGCTCAAATAAGAAATGGTGTTATGTGTAGGAAACTTCCGTCAGTCATTCATTTTGCACACTCTCACAGTTTCTTTGATTATGGGAATCTTTCTTAAAAAAATCCTGTGCTTATAATCTTTAAATGATTCTCTCCTTCTACAAGAAAAAAATTATTTCCTCCTTTACTTCTTGAAAACAATGAAACATACTGTCAACCACTTTATAATATGCAATCAAGTTTACTCCAAGTAAACCATATTAAGCTGCTTACACTTCCAAGCTTCAACAAAATAATGTACTATTCACAGTAAATAGTAATCAAATCTGTATACTTAATCAAAATGTCTAATACATATCCAATAAAGTAGAAGAAATTCATGTTATCTTAAATGAATGTAAACCTAACATTGCAGTGTTGACAGAGCATGGTCTGGATGAAACATAAATTTTAAGCCTTCAAATACAAAATTATAAATTACCAGACAGAATTATAAAGGGGGTGGGGTAGCTATACTTTTAAAAAGCGGAACAAATTTCACCACATTCAATTGGGAAAAGGAATACAGTATTGAAAAGATATTTGAAGTAGCTGCAACAAAAATACAAATAGGAAATCTAAGTCTGCAAATAATTGGATTATACAGATCACCAAGTACTAAAGTAAGTGATTTTCTTTACCATCTTAATACATGCTAGATAAAATAAAAATAGGTATAAATGATAATGTAATATTAATAGCTAACCTAAATATAAATGCGTGCACAACTAATGCCATTCTAAAGACCTATTTGACCTAATCACAAGTTATAATCTAAAAGATATTATTAAAGAGCCAACCAGAGTCACATCAACCTCAGCAACATCTATAGATCACATTATAACCAATATTGAAGGTTATAAATACCCAAATGCCATTGAAGAATACTGTACATCAATCCACAGCGCTCAAATTATAGATATCTTGTTGAATGGGGTTGAAACCGAAGTAACAGAATTTATGAAGTTAAGGCAAGTAATTATTAACACTCTTAATCTGCTACTAGATAGTTTGACCAAAGAAAAATGGGACGGAATGTATACTATGCAGGATAGCAACAAAAAATGGGACTGTTTCTTTGATATTATAAAACTGTACTTTAATACACATTGCCCAATCAAAAATAAAAGAGTTAATAAACTACATAACATAACCAGCATATTACAATCCCATTAGATATAAAAAAAATCTGATGTGTTACACTCACATGACTTTCTCTACTCTTGTACAAACTATTTTTACAACGCTTATTCTCCATATGCTTCATGTTAATCGAGATATCGAGATGTCAATTTTATTGCTAATTTTCTTGTAGATGCAAGGGGAATATGGTAGCTTTTAAGCGATAGTCAAATATTTTAACGCTGGTTGCTATGTGGCGAATTCCATTCTCTTTGCATGTTCAGGACATAAAAAAATGAATAACGAATTTGAGAAAAAGTATAAGTATTGGAAAATTTAAGGAAATAACAAGCAATATCTGGAAAACGGTTCACTCAACAAAAGAAACGTATATGACATAAGTTGTGTATTTTAACGCGATCTACATTTTTTGTGTAGTAAAATTTTGTCTATCTCTTATGGTTTACCAGTTATGCAAAAGTCGTTCACAATGAAGAATATTTTTGGAGACATTCCCAGAAAATTCGAGATATACATTTTATTTGTCATGACAATATCTTAAACATATGATATTTTAATCAAAATCGTTAGAGCCGTTTTTGAGAAAATTAAAATTTTCGAAAAATGTTCCATGTAAAGGGTAGTCTGGGGTGGGGTGATTTTCTTGAAAACCTTCGTGTCGCATCTCTGGAAGATACTGAACCTAAATACCAAGTTTGGTGTTTATCCGACTGTTCGTTTTTGAGTTATGCTGTTCACAGACACACAGACAGACACACAGACACACAGACAGACACACACACGGACATGTTTCCAAAAATGCTTTTTTTGGATTCAGTGATTCTCAAAACATGTATTTCCGGTGAAATCTCGGTATCGAATTTTTGGGTGGAATGCAATACTTCCCCTACTTACTATACGTAGTAGAGAAAGTAAAAATAAGGTATAAGATGAACCATCATCACACCTTCTATAAATCAACAAACTTAGGGATATATAGGATAAATACAAAAGTCTAAAAAAGCAGTATTCCCAAGAATATTAAAATCAAGTAATATGGCAAAGGCTGTATGGGGACTAGTAAAACATCATGAAAACAACCTTAGAAGTAAATGGAGATAGTAAAAAACCCGGAAGCAATTTGTCAGATTTTTAATAACTTTCTTAATATGAGAACCGACAAAAATAATTTGATCACAGATACAACTCACGGGACAACTGGGCTATTATCAACCATTTATTTAAAAGCAACCACCAAAACGGAACTAAAAAATTAATAAATGAATTAAAAAATAACACATCGACAGGGTGGGATGAAATATCAACAAAAATTCTAAAATGCTGTAAATATGCCTTGTTTAGATATACTTGTACACTTAATAAATGTATCAATAATACATGAATTCTTCCCTGACTGTTTAAAAATAAGTACAGTTTGTCTAATTTTTAAAAAGCGCAATAAAATACACGTAGACCCATTACCCTAATTTCCATATTTGCTAAGGTATTTGAAAAAGTACTAAATAACAGACTAGTAAATTTTCTGAATATATTTTATGTGCTAAGTGAATCGCAGCATGGTTTCAGGAAATATAACCCCATTACTACAGCTATAGCAGAACTATATCATATAATACTTCATGGACTTGATAATGATGAGAAGATTACAGGGATATTCCTGGTCCTGTCGAAAGCTTTCAACAGCGTGTCAAATGCGATTCTATTACACAAACTGCAGCAATATAGTATAAGAGGGAAATTTCATGCAATATTAAAATCATAACTAGAAAATAGGAAACAGCGTACAGTAATCAGAACTAAGAATAGACATACAATAGAATCTATCACATCAACTATGAAAATGTTAAAGTTGGGATACCGCAAGGATCACTCCAATTCTTTTCCTGCTCTATGTTAACGATGTTCCAAAAACTACACACTCCAACACAGTGTCATATGCAGATGACACCTCAATGATATTTGGTAATAACAAAGTCAATGGAATGGAGAAACGCAAACTATCTATAATTATCTTACAGAAAATAAACTAACAGTAAATCTTCAAAAAACAAAAGCTGTTATGTTTCAACACTGGAATAATAGGTATAATAACAAAAGACTGGTTAATGTAACAATAAATGGTGAGCAAATCCAGCAGTTAGATTAAATAAAGTTCTTAGGTATTGTCATAGATGAGAACCTAACCATTACAGATCATATTGATTACATATGCGAGAAGATAAACACGAATCTCTACCTGTTTAGAAATCTAGCAAAATATTTAACTGCTGAACACCTAAAATTAACCTATATGGAATAATACATCCACATCTATAATATGCAATTGAGGTATGGGGTAGCACTTGTCTAAATAACATGAATAGATTACTGGTTTTGCAGAAGAAATGTATAAGATGTATATATAAGGTAAACAGAAGAGAATGGTGTAAAAATTTCTTTATAGAAAACAAAGTATTAACTGTAGTATCTTTACATGTCTATAAAGTAATTATGTTTGTAACCAATGATGAGGAACCTGATAACTTCAATAAGAACTATCACAAGTATGAAAAAGACATAAAATAATTACCACAGAATAAATGTAAATAAAAAGGTAACAGATAAAGATTCCCTAATAATGGGCAAAATATTGTTTAATAAACTACCAAATACTCTAAAGACAACTAAAGGCAAACTATGATTATAAATAATTGTATATACTTGTAATAATGTTTTGACGCATTCCGACAACATGTACATGTTACTATGAATGAAAATATATTAAGTTGAATTGTTTTACTTCCATTAAGACTGGTGCAGAACAAGGTAAATAATGAGCTTTACTTATCAAATTAAAATTAAGAATGGAGCATGAGGTAAAATTTACCAGTATCTATATCCTCATAAAGTCTGTCAATAAAACCATCCAATTCTTCTTTCTTTTCACTTGGTAACTCCAATTCTGAGACTTTCTTCACCCATTCACTTAAGGGGCTTGTGCCAACACCTTGCCCATTGGTTCCAACTAATGCAAAGAGTGAGCGAAACCCTTCTGCTGTCATCCACTGCAACAGAAATAAAGCATAAAATATACAAATATGCAAATAAAACAGCAAAAATCTAAAACAAGTGCTAACTACATTTCAGTCAACTGCTTACAACAGCATGCAAGGAAACATTTCACAACTAGCATGAATCCTGCCCAAAGCAGCAAACAATCAAACAGCCATTGGGATTTTAATTTATTTGCTCATTAGTTATAACTGATGGTATCATTTCTGTTATTATGCAGCAGTTGCAAGCAGCTAGTTCTTTGCATGAGCTGTTAATGTAATCCTGTGATATGTCAGTTATACAAATATGTATTGCTGGACACTGTGGCAACAGCCTGAGAGAAGACTTAAAGTAGCAATTACAATTCTTTGTTTTAAACTTATTGTTCATGTCTTATTGGGTCGCGACTCAGTTGTCCCCTTTTTCACAGTTTGTATCTTGAACTGTCTTATTTCTGTGGCATTCAAACATGTAGTTAAACATTCATAACCATGAGTGCTTTACTTGCCCAAAGCAGAGAGAACCTACTCAGAGCAACTGATAGCTTCTACTCCCACTAATTAATGTGGATACTCAAGTTCCAAATGTTTCTTCTTCTCATATACTTCATCCTTAACCCCTTCACCATTATGGACAGAATACCCTTCAGTTGTTATGGACAGAACAGTTCAACGTGCAGATAAGAGCTATGTTAATTTAACAAAGTGTTGTTTTTCAGTTAACTTGTGGACAACATCTTTGTTATAGACCTAGTGTAACAACTGAAGCATGATGTGAAGCAGTTTTACCCCATTTAGTATACTGTTTCATGTAATTTTATGGCTTACACTACCATTTATAAGTTTTTGAACATTCCTTATATTCAGGATTTCTTGAAAAAATAATAAAAAAAAAAAAAAAAAAAAAAAAAAAGAAAGAAAGAAAGAAGGAAAGAAAGTACAGTGGAATCTCGTTAGCACGTTCCTCATTAACACGTTTTCCCGTGTATTGCGTTGAATTATAAAAGTCCCGGCACAAAATGCATCAAATGCATTAATAACGTTCGTTTAGTACGTTTTCTCGCTCCCGCTTACTACGTTCGAAGTTTGATGCCCTCATTCGCTATTTTGGCTAATGCCAATGCTTGGTCGGTCGGTATTAATAGTCATTTTTGAGAACATAAAAGTAACGGTCCAGCGGGAGTAGATTTACTACATTCAAAGTTAGACGTTCTCATTCGCTACTTTGGTCAAACCAGGCGGGGTGGAACCGGCAGCCAATACCATGCATGTACGTATTTGTGGGATGCATTTTGTGTGTGTGTGTGGAGGGGGGGGATGCTTTAGTGACGCTCTTTGGTGTTCTGCGGTGACGCTTTAGTTTAACAGTGGCTTGGTGTGGTTAGTTTATGCTGTTGAGTGTTGACAAAACGTAAAAGTATTTTAACTTTTTGTTCGCAATGGAGAAAAAGAAAGTGCGGCAAATAACCAACAGTGAAAAACTGAAAATCCTTGAGGAAGTAGATTGCAATCCAAATATGAAACGTGTGGATATAGCGCGGAAGTTAAGCATTCCTCCGTCAACCTTAAACACAATTGTTAGCAAACGAAAACTAATTGAAACTGCTTTTGAAGAAGGAAAAAATGCTAAAAGAAAACGTAATCGCCCTGGCCAGTTTCCAAGAATTAGAAGATGTTCTGCTAAAGTGGTTTACACAAGCTAGAGCTTCAAATGTGCCAATAGACGGTACTGTGGCATAACTCGGTGCATGAAACATGCGTATCATAAGAGGCTGGTACAGAGAAGGTTGGCTGCACTGAAATCGACGACAAGAAAAATCACCGTCTTAGATGCCATGCATTTTATTAGAACTGCTTGGGATTTTGTGACGCAAGATACCATTAGGAACTGCTTTAATAAAGCCGGTTTTTGCCGAGTTCTTGGTGATGAAATTACGCAGGAAGACGAGTTTTCCGAGAGTGAAGAATGGCGCCAAATAGCAGACGATGCCGGCGTGTCTTTCGAAAACTATGTAAACATTGACAATGAAATTCCAGTGTGTGAAACAGCGACGATAGATGAAATACTTGAAGAACAAGTGAAAGATGAAGCATTAGTGGGAGACGAAAGTGACGATGAACCAGATCCTGAGCCAGTACCTACAGTGTCAGAAGCCATGCAGGCAATGGACATAGTGAAGCGATATGTGTGCAGTTTCGAAGTTGATGATGATGTAATGACTTTACTAAACAAGATGGACAGTAAAATTTTGGCATTAAAACCAACAAAGCAATCAACTATCGATATGTATTTCAAACCAATGTAAATAGTGTCTATATTTCACATCCGTTTTTGAGGTAAGATGTATTATTAGATTTTATTACATAAATATGTTCTTAAGTTGCAGATTATGTATTTTCGTTAACACGTTTTCCCGTCTATGACGTCCAAATCCTTGGGTCCCCGCAAAAACGTACTAACGAGATTTTACTGTATTAACATTTTATGCATATAATTATATAACAGAAATAATCACTATGTTCCAGATTTTACTTTTTTCAAAGTAACCTGCATGTGCTTTTATCACTGCTTTGCACACTTAGGGAATTTTTGCTATCATGTCTGTTCTTCAGAAATGTCATTCCATGCCGTTTGTAAATGGCTCCATAGTTCATTTAAATTACTCATGGATATCTGTCCAATTGATCCAAAAGACATTCTATGGGATTGCAGTCGGGTTTTTGAGGGGGCTACACAGAGGTGTCATGCGTTCTCCTGTCATACGTTGGACAAATCTGCCGCATTTTATACCAAAGAATTCAAACTTTGATTCATCTGTTGTTGTTTACGAATGGCACTGGGGATTAATTGATCTGCATCATTTTCCCTCTGGCTTCCCAATATAAAGTCTGCAAGTTATCACTTTTAAGGCCTTTGCATTTGGCGAGATGTTGTTTGTTCAGGATGACATCTTCTTCACAGAGAGTGCACTTGGCTTTAGGTAAGCATCGTATCTTGTAGAGATGTTCTGCGAGGTAATTGTGGCCAGTTGCCATCCTAAATAAGACCATTGCAGTCTTCCTTGTCATTTTTTGTATATCAACTCTATCTTTAATATTCTCATAATCTTTATCTTTTAATTTATCTTCATCAAGTGCCTGCTGTCTTTTGAAATGTTGTTTAATGTTATTTAATTCTTTATTTATTTCTATTTGTTCTACAGGTTTTATTTGTTGTATTGCAACTTTCTATGCTAATTGATCTGCATTTCATTGCCCAAAAGTCCAACATGAGCTGGGATCCATTGTATAGTGACATGATTTCTAGTTTCAACTGCTTTAATTAGGCTTCTTATTTCTTTATTATTTCTTGTTGTTTTATTATTATAATTTACTATTTCATCTATGCCTGATTCTATTGAGTCTGATAAGATGACTATTCTTTGTATTATGTATGGTCTACATAAAATGTTCTGTAATGCTGCTTTTATAGCTCTTAATTCTCCATCTTAGTGGTTTGACGTTTCATCTAATGTTAGATACTGTGCAAAATGTTTACAGTATACTCCTGCACCGGCATTTTTTTTTTTTTTTTATTGATGAGGGATCCATCTGTATATATTCGGAGCCATTCTTTTTCTGGTTCTCGTTCATTTTCCGTAGCTATTGCTATGGCTCTCATTTCATCTGGTATATTGTTTTGTTTGTGTATTGTATATATCAGGTCATTCTGTTATTGTATATCAATATATTCTATTGGACTCGTTACCTCTGTTGCAATTATATTTGTTGTAATTAAATTCTTGTATTTTAAGTTATTAATATATGTTCTGAAGCTTATTTGAGTTTTTAAATTACTTATGGTATCTGTTGTGTGGTACCATTTGTATCTGTTTCTATCGACTTGCAGTTTTTGTGCTAGAGTAGAGTTGATTCATCTGTAAACAACACATTCTGCCACTGATCAAAAGACCATACTTCATGTTCTTTTGCCCACTGTAGTCTCTTCTTTTTATTGGAAACCCTCAGTAATGGTTTCTTTACAGCAACACATTCCTTAACCCATTAAATCCCAAATTATTTATTTTTGAAATTTGAAATGTTTATTGCTTATTCCTAATGTCTATACTATAAGTACAAAAATAGTATAACAATATTTATACATATCAAATAATGGCCATCCTTTAAATAGGACACTGGGATTTAACAGTATCATTATAGCTTACTATACTGCATTCGAGCCTGAACATTTTATTTCTTGTGAAATGGACAAAACACTTCATACACAGTGTTACTTGGCATTTAACACAATATGTTTTTGGTTTCCCTTTACATTCAAAAAGTACACATCATCTTTATGTGTCTCGTTGAGCAATTATATGACTGATTTCATCAAACCTAATATAACTCTCAAATGACTAGATGGAGAAGCCAATGGACGTCCAGGTTGTCTTCTTCCAATATCCAGTTTCAGGTGTGTAACTGTAACAGCACATCTGAAACTCAGTAAGTCCATTTTTCCCATGTACTAGGCCTGTAGAGAAGCCAGGCATTTATGAGGGCCATACTTGTAAACACCATTTTCTCCCCAATACCTGTTGCGTATTTTCCCACCAACCAGTCATGGCGACCAACTCCTCCCATGTATGTATTATATGACTTAAGAACAGCTGGTTGTTGTACTTGGGTCTTCTTATTGGGCTGTCTACTGTACCGCGCAGCTGCTCCCAAAGGTTCAACTTTCTCAAAATCTGTACCAGTTATAACACACTTGTCGTGGCATCTAGTAAACAAGACTTCACCACTCCTGTCGAACTCATAGTCATATTCACCTCGAGCAGCCTTTTTCAGTTCCTTGCTGCTGTGGATTGGACAGTCGCCAACTTGATTCTCTCTGACAGTTCCACAACAACCCAGATTTCTGAGATGTATCAGTGACTAGTGAAGAAATTGTTAAAGTACACACAGTGATTCTTTGGCTCTTGAATGCAATCCAGCATGTTTAGCATTACTCTTGATCCCAACAATAGGTCATCCCTTTCAGTATCTGCTGGACCTTTTCCACAGTATAAATCAAAGTTGAAACAGTACCCACTTGCTCCACAAAGAGACAACTTATAGCCAAACCTAATAGGCTTGCCTTGAATAAATTGCTTTAAGCCACTTTGTCCATAGTATTTGACTGTCATTTGGTCAACAGACACATGTTCTTCAAATATTTACACATTTTTGAAAAGAGAAAGAGATCTGGGCGGTATGTGAATTTCCTGAAGTGGATCTTTTCTGCTGCATTAAAAAGTGTGGTGACCTGCTTGATGCACATCACAAATTTCAGAAAATATTCAAGAAACACTACATTACAACAAATTTAGCATCAAGAAGTCATTAAAGCAAAAAAATCTGATCCCATATCCCAGGACGAAAAGTCAGGAATCTACCGGATCCAATGTGAAAATTGCGAAAAGGTTTACATTGGAAAAACAAAAAGGAACATAGACATCCGCTTCAAGGAACACCGGCATTGCATAAAGTTCAAACAGACTGACAAATCAGCAGAGTCCACTTCTGGACTTAAAACCATGAAATAGACAACAATATTCAGTTGCTGAAACCAGCCCAAAAACCCAAAGAGCTTGAAATATGAGAGAAGATATGCATAAAGAAGTTTGAAAACCCCATCAAGAACTGTAATTTGGCAAAAGCAGACAACCCTCTATTTAGTTTCATCCAAGGCCACCAGAGGACACCTCAGGCTTTCAACAATACGACTCAAGAGTTCATCTAACAGTCAATAGGAAGCTGACGATGTGAGCTCATGCTCACGATACATGTTCTGCAAAATAAATGAGTGAAGCTAGTAAGAGTGTTTAGGTTGACTCCACTTTCATCAAGAGTAGCTCATAATTGTGTTTGCTGGGCACCAGAAAATCAACACTTTCAGATCAACAAGGCAGCCAATCTACCAGATTGAATGCCTAGTGTGGACTGTCATCTACACTATATTCACTCTTAGGTTGATCCGCGGCAAAACAAACCCACGTGGTCAGTGCACCGTGGTGCAACACGGTAGCAATGAACCCAGGAAAGTAGTCCCATGCTAATTTCTGAATTTTAGAATGAATTTATCCTTAAATACTATAATATTCTATACAAATACCTAAGGTTTTATTTAATGCTGATTTATACCGTAAAACAGAGCTACAAGTCCCATGATGCAATTCGTATGAGTCACCTGACATCCAGGTAGGTGCAGAATATTGTTTACAGCCAGAAACCAGCAGTTGTGTTTAGTATCATGGAGGACAGTGAATTTGCTCTTGTGTTTTCGTTGAATTACGTAAAGCATTAGCCGCACAAACCATTGACTAGTGGTGAAAAAACAATACTGTTGAATCTTTATTATAAGTTATGTGAGAAATATCCAACACTTTCTGTGAAAGAAATGGTGAAATTAACTTCTGAGTTCACTGGTGTTTCGAGTATAAACAGTGCTTCTGCAGAAAAATCTGAAACGAGAAAAGAGGTTACACCCGGAAATAAAAAGAAAGCATATGAAATACGCGATGCAAGAATGCAGTGATTTTAGGAAGAATGCAATTCACGTAACAGTGCACAATTTCTTTTTTAAAATGAGCTGCCAACAGTTGATAAAGTGCCGTTTCCAGAGAGTGAATAAATTAGGTTATCGCATACCTGTTGCTTTATTTTTCGCTCATTTATTTTAGAATTAACTATTATTATATGTGCAAACGTTTATTTTGTTGCAACTATCAATCTTATCACCTTTAACCCTTAACAGAATATGCTAGTCACTGTTTCAGTTGTTGAAATAAGGACTCTGTTCGTTTTTGCACTATGTGCTGATTGTACTGGCCACATGGATGGAAAGTGTGACAGTATTTCTAGTGCGAATGGTGGAAGGATACATTATAGCGGTGCACTGGTCACCTGGAGTTTGTTTTGACGCGGATCAACCTAAGAGTGAATATAGAGTAGACCTTTAATTGGACCCTTCAAGGTACAGCAACTGGCACAGGCTTCTGGAAATGCTTAGCATATCAATGTCGCCAACTGTATATATGCACTTTATGGAAACAGTGAGTTCTTCTACCAACAAGATAGGGCAACCCCACAATACCAACGAGACATGCAAGCATTCCTGGACAAGAATCTACAGGAACACTGCAAAAGACAAAGAGGAGTATTTGAGTTCTCAGAATGTTCACCAGATTTAACACTTCTGGACTTTTACCTTTGGGGGGCTTTGAAGGATGCCATGTATCAGAGGAAACTAATGCTTGTGCAGAAATCTCCATGGACACATTGATCAACATTGTTCAAGATACCATTCAATACTGTGATATGTGTCTGGCTACCAATGGCAAACATTTTATGCATGTGCACGCACACCTTGTTGTTTACTTAATTCTCAACATTTCCTTTGCATACCTAGCTGATTCTGGAAATGCATCTCTAATATTTAAGCACTAAACATGATGGTATGATGACTCTTCTTCTGGTCCAATTGCAGTCCATTAATTAATTAATTCATTCATTTGCGCTGTGAACTGCTTGTAGCAGGAATATCACCAGGTCTTATTAGCAGTACTGGCAATGAGTAATTTATTTTTAGCTCTGCTTTTTATTTTTAATGTTAAATTATACATATAATGTTCAAAGCATTACAATCTATAATTAATTTGTGAAAATTGATGTGCTCTGTTATACCAACAAAGTCATCCTTGACTCTTTTCTGGTTTTTACAGTCCAAGCAGTGCACACTGATCACTGTTATTCACATATGTACATTTATTGAATTTACACCAATGGACAGAAGCAGCATGTTTATTGGTGTTCACACTGTCTTGGAATCGCTGTCAGAATGGTGTAATTTTTTTAAAATAGCATTGTTTTGGTTCAAACTGATAAGGTTGGATACCATGTTCACTCATTATAAGAGCAAATGCTGGACTGATGCCTGTCGCCTAGTATTAACTGGATTATGAGAAGCGAATGGCTACGTTTTTGCTCTATTCTCTGTTTATAAGTAACTTATGACTTCCTCTAATTAGAATCACACGGGGACCTCATTTGCTATTTAAAGTACCTCATAGTGCTGTGTATCTATTTATAAGGTTTACTTCATTTTCCAGCAGCTGGATGATCTGATGGCATCATGCATTTATTGAGGAAGGCACTATAATACAATATTCATTGACTTCAGGATGATGGGACGTGTGTTGCTAATTATTTTTGACGACAGATAAATTAATGTGAACAATGAAATATTCATTTATGTGTTTCATTCCCCTTTAATACATCCCCAATCTGGTTTTTAAATACCTTTGTCTTGCCTATGTAAACTGGCTCACAGTCTGAAAAATCTATTCTGTAAATGAGGAATGTTTGCTTATCACTAATGTATCCTTCAAGTTATTGCAATACAATTTCTATCTGCTAAAGGCTAATAACAATCACGCTTTTTTCACAATTTATATCAAGAACATGCTATGACATTGAGAAAAGGCTTGCAGCAATGAACTATACGTTAAATGTAATCTTAATAAGTAAAAAATAATAAGCTAGTACAATTACATATGTACACCACAATATATAACATTAGTTATAATGTACACTACATGGAAATACAAAACAGAAATGATAGGTTTAAATTTTGACCACATGAATGCTAAACTGTTTTTTTTTATTTCTGATTTTGGTATCTGGTGAATAATAACATCCATCTATTAAAAACTGTTTAAGAGTAGGTTTGAAATTTTTATTTGAACTGATGTCTTTAATTTATTATAAAATCAATTTCAGATAAATACAAAGAGGTAGGATATATATGGCATTTATTGTCTTAGAGAAGGTATTTGATACTATAGCTAGAGAGGCAATATGGATTAAACTGAGAAGTAAGGGACTAAGCTTAAAATTTGTTAGAGCAATACAGAGCATATATATAAATAATAAGTTTTATATTACGTTAAATGGTGATGAAATTATGGGAAAAATTGATAGTAATATGGGGTTAAGACAAGGTTGCAAACTTAGTCCTATACTGTTTAACTTATTTATTGACGATATCTTGGAAGAGCTGAATAAGGATAACATACTTACCCACAGTAAATAACAGAGAAATTCCAGGATTACCTTTAGCAGATGATTTAGTGGTAGGTTCTATTTCAGTAGGAGGTCTAACAAAAGTGCTCCATATTATATATTCGTTTTGTAAGAAATGGGGTTTAAGAATAAGTTTTAAAAAGTCAAAGATAATGGTATTTAAAGATGGCTATAAATTGAAGGAGGAAAAGTGGTATGTGGAAGGGAAAGAGTTGCAAATAGTAAACAAATTTGATTATTTAGGAGTGAGAATATGTAGTAATGGGAGATGGAATGATCATAAGATAAATGTCTTAGCCAAGGGAAGATTAGCAATGACTGTCATAAGAATGTACTTAAAGAAAATACCAGATATGCAAATTAAATGGTTGGAAAGGGTTTGCAAAGCTGTAGTTGAAGCAAAAATGGTCTATGGATCAGAGATTTGGGGAAGTGACAAAGGATGGGAGATGATTGATAAAGTACATAGATCGTTCTGTAAATGTATGTTAGGTTTATCTATTTCATCGCCTAATGGAGCCGCAATGTTGGAGTTGGGAAGAGTAGGTAGCAAGGGTATGATAGTAGAAAGGATACTTAAATATTGGCATAGATTGAAATCATTGGACGAGTGTAATCTCTTGAGGCAGTGTTTTAATAATGCAAGAAAAATCCAGTGCTGGGATGAACTGGGCTCAAGGAATAAGGAGAATCGTACAGGAAATAGGAATGGGTAACTTATGGGATGAGAGAGAGGGGTTAGTTAAAGGTTTCTGGAAAGAAGTGAGGAACAGAGTGGAAGACATAGAGAAACCAGAATTATTTCAAAGTCTGGAAGGAAAGAAAAGTTTGGAACTATATAGACAATTAAAGGTGGACTGGGAAAGGGAGAAGAATGTGAATGTAGGTAATAGGTTAGTGAGAGAAGGGTGGGCCTGGTTTAGATTAAGTGCATATAGGCTAGAAAAATTGTAAAAACTTTTGTATAGCATTATAACAAAACAAAAAAAAACAAAAAATTTATGCATGCATACATAAGCAGTTTTGCGAACTAGTTTTGAATTTGGAAAGCATCATCCACAAATGATTTAGGATGTTATATGTATCCACAACATGGGAAGATCTTCCTGCTACTCGGTCAAAAGCTGAGAATGGGAGCAAAAGCTGAAACATTTCCTAAATGAATAAAAATAAATGAACTGTAATGTCTCAAATACTGACACTCATGATTTATTCACTTCACTCGGTTTAACTTTTGTGTAATGTATATGAAACAATGTCAAATCTGATCTATTTTTATTTTGGAGTATGTGATAATTTTTGTAAATTTTTCTTGTAAACAACTGGTGACACATTTGGGGATTTAAGTCCTAAAAAGATGGAATACTAAATGTCTTAAAAGTCTTAGTATGTTAAATTTGTTTTTACTGAAGAATGACGTATTCTCAAATGTTGCTGTTCCCAATGCTTCTCATATGGTTTATTATAACCTTTAGGAGAACCTCATTCCACCAAGCAATGACTAGATGCATTTAGTTAGCTGTGGGTGCCCAGCAGGCAGTGTTCATTATCTCCAATGGTAAATGTCCCACAGCTTTTACCACGGACTCGAATCATTTTGGGCCTTGAGGATATTTCGCATGAGCTTCTCAGAGGGGAGTGCTGGGTAGAGCAACTTAAAATCACCACCCTTAGCCAGGAATCGAATCATGGATCTTTGAAACCACTGAGCTACGCTGAAGCCCTAATTCTCAATTTTATGTATGTTCATTAACAATGTTTTGCTCCCTCTCTCTCTTTCTAACTTTTAATTAAAACATTGAAAATAATGGGCACAACAACATAATTATGGTATCAAACATATGAAAGCACCCATCTATATATTAAATTAGTCACAATTTAATCTATATTAGCCGTATGTAGAATCTGTTTAACTAGCTTCACCCCTATTCACTAGTAACATAAAGCAGAATGTACTTGGGCCAAATAAAGTTTTGAAATACAGGAAAACAGAAGTTCATTCACTTAACCTTACCACTGAAACATGCTTTGTGCACCCAGTGACTATATGGAACCGACTCTGCTGAGCAATCAGCATTTGTTCTATGTTGAATGCTTTCCATGTGACTTAGGACTTAACACTTATATTATGTGTGTCATTTATATTTGTTGATAAGCATTCTCTCCTGAATTTCAACAACACTACTTTCTGTGACTGCAAAGTGAAGCAAACATGACCTCCACCATGCAACCCACCAAGCAGTCCTGACATAAATATGGTGTTTACTTTCTATTCCCATAGGTGATAAACCACATGCATGTAAAGAGATTTCTGGCCCTGAAGATGCTGTTACGTCTTACAAATGAGTCTACACCGCTTAAAAATACTGAATGGCTGCAGTGTTTTCAAAAGCGAGAGTATGAGAATAAGTGTGGAGTTGGTATAAGTATTTGGAAAAAAATACCACAGTCATCATGATTTGGTGTATCTCAAGACATTCATAGTGGCCCTAGTAAGAGATGAAAAGGCATGGATAACTCATATTCACCTGCTGTACACAATCACTGTAAAGAGCCTGGACTGTGAGCTCTTGTAGCACTTGTAGCTGCATAACAAACTGCTCACCCAGCAATTTGTGTGATATCTCTTCTTCATCATTTACATCCCGATGACAAAACTGTAAATCATGAACATAAATTTTACATCTTCTGTTGCAGTATATTTCTGAAGTAAAATAAATTCTGTAGATTTGTATAAACCTTTTCTTTATTATTGCTGATACAGTAATTATTTTATTACTAGCAAAACCATCACAAAAAATGTAATACAGAGCACTCATATGACTTTCCCTATTACAAATATAAAATAATAAGGCAACAGGTATTGATGGAATTCCTCCCGAGTTTATCAAAGAATGGTGTAGCGATGAGACTAGAGTAAAGATGTTTACTGATTTGTTTAATGTAATAAAAACCAAGGGGTATATACCGAAGCATTGGAGGAAAGCAATAATTCATCCTATATATAAAGGTAAGGGGAGTGTTGATAAGCCCAATAATTACAGGGGAATAGCATTACTTTCAAATGTTGGAAAGATTTTCACAGGGATTTTAGCTAATAGGATACAAAACTGGGTAGAGGAATATAATATCCTCTCGGAGTTTCAAATGGGTTTCCGTAAGAGGAGGAGAACAGTAGATAACTTATTCATAATTAAAACTCTGGTGGATAAGTATTTAAAAGAAAAAAGGGGAAAATTATACATGGCATTTGTTGATTTGGAGAAAGCGTATGACCGCATTGATTTAAATTAGTTGCGGCACAAACTTTTGAGGAAGGGAGTAAGCCAACAGATGGTAAATTTATTTAAAGCTCTATACAAGGACAACACATTCTGTGTGAAAGTAGGAGTAGGATTGGTGACAAAAGAAGTAAATCAAAGGAAGGGGCTACGACAAGGATGTAAATTAAGTCCAGTGTTATTTAATCTGTACATTGATGTTATCCTCACTGAGATAGGAAGGAATAATAGTTGGTTACCTACGATAAATAAGGTATCAATCCCTGGGTTATTATTCGCTGATGATTTAGTGATAGGATCAGTTTCAACGATTGGTCTGAAGCAGTCCCTACAGCAAATGAATAAATACTGCGAAGAGTGGAATTTGAAAGTAAATCAAGAGAAGACTCAAATTATAGTGTTTAAGAAAGGTGCCAAACTGAGCAAGTATGAAAAGTGGAAGAATGGAGAGAAGGAATATAAAGTGGTCAGAGACTGTATATATTTAGGGGTTAAAATGGATGGGGGTGGAAAATGGGAGAAACAGAAGAAACTGGTATTGACAAAGGGGAAAGGGGCAATGGCAGCGATTAGAGGGTGCAAATATAGAATACCAGATATAAATGTTAAATGGCTAGAGAAAATATATAACACAGTAGTTGAAGCAAAAATGTTATATGGTAGTGAAATATGGGGAGTAGAACGAGGCTGGGAAGAGATAGATATGGTACATAGGAGTTTCTGCAGAGAAGTTTTAGGCCTGCCAAATGCTACAGTTAAGGAATTTGCTCTAATTGAAATGCAGAGAGTGGGGGCGAAAGGGGTAATAATGGAGAGAGCTCTTAAATATTGGTACAGATTATTAAATTTAGAAGAGAAGAACTTGTTGAGGCAGTGTTTGGAATTCCAAGAAAGGAGCTTAAAGAAGAATGGGTGGAGTTATAGTATACAAACTAATTTGGAAAATAGTGGTCTAGGGGATATCTGGAGAAGGAGGGAAAATAATGTTAAGGGTTTTTGGAAAGAAGCTAGGCAGAGGTTTGAAGATATAGAGATACAAAATTTATTTAGCAACATTGGGAACAAAAGTTCCTTGGAATCATATATATTAATAAAAAATGTATGGGCTAGAGAACAGTATGTGGATAACTCAAATAAGGAACAAAGAGAAAGTATTGCCTGGGCACGAGCAGGTGTATGGAGATTAATAGGAATGAGAAATGGGTTCCCACAGAATCAGTGCCCAATATGTGGGGAAAGAGAAGATTTAGAACATATCGTTTTTGACTGTAAAGGTACACAGCATTGTAGAAAGGCAGCTATAAATGGGAAATGGTTAAAACGGGACAGGAAAGTAGCTTTAAGCAAGATTTTTAACAAGGATAGTAAAAAGGTAGGAGAATACTTGTCCAAAGTTAAAAAGAAATGGTTATGGACAATAAAAAGAGATGTAAATTAATTCCATCAAGTGATGTTAAGTTATGTAATTATATTATTATTATTATTATTATTATTATTGCTAGCACAAATAAATAAAATAAATAAAAAAAATTACGAATATACACATTACTATTTATGTAATAGGGTCATTCCATACAAAATTTAAAATTTTTGTCAGCAAAGTGCTCAATTTCTTTTGAGTTTAAATATGTCAACAGCATCATAGAGAATAAAATACATCATATAAAAATTGTAGCATCAATGGTTTAGATGCAGTGAAGGAGAGAAATTCAAGAGCACTGTCATGCATACTCCAAAACAAACATTTATGATGATCTTATAGATATTCCAAAAAAATAAAACAATTATATGATTCTAAAGAGGAATGTGCATATTTCAAATCTACTATGGATTATTAAAAATATTATATGATAAGGATGAAAAGTGACGTTGAAACAAATATTCACTTATATTTAAAAATCCAAACCTTTTTACCATTTTATATTTTATTTTCCACAAGATGAACACATGCCAATGCAACTGTTTCAATTTAATAATGAAACCCGCTGAACTATGGTAGTTATTAAATTATAATAAAAAGAAGGATGATTTGCGCTTAAGGTTTAAAATTGTATGTAATGCAATGCAATGGATGAAAGACAACATGGATAGCGACTACACACTTACATGTTACTTGATACCTACAGAGAAAGTGTGAACTCCTCTCATGGCTTTTCTCTTGATTGGAAATTAGTATTGAATATCATATTCCTTTGCAGCTGGATACTGACAAATGTAAAATAAATTACCGGGTTTAGTTGTATGTGATATATGTGACCATTGTTGTATTGTAAGTATAACAAATTGTATATGTGTGTGTAGCACCACGTTGTGGAAGCCATTATGAAGTAGAATTAATGTTGTATTTGTGTATTTGTAGCCCCACGTTGTGGAAGCCAATATGCGACGGAATTAGTTACCATGTTTGTTTACCTCAGTGTTGGTGGAAGCCATTCTTGTGACGTCATACGTTGGTTGGTTCATTTGTTCTGTTTGTAGCTCCCTCTGGCGTAGCAATTTGTATCAGTTTTAAATGTCCACCGGCTAGCTATCATCTGATCTTGGTAGGCATGTATTTCTTACAGGTTGTGAAGCGGAAAGGAATCTTTTATCCAAAAATTACTAGTGAAGAAATGTGTTTTATTATGTTTTATTGTCGAACACGTGCACTAACACATTTACAAATTAATCTGGATACTCGCCAAACTGAAACTGTTTGTAATAACTTCTTATCACTTTTAACTCACGTACTTCAACTTTGTGTAGAATTAACTTTATAATAATTTAGATTCTCGTAATTCTGCTGCGCGTAACTTGAACTGAAGGACCGACCGACGATGTGTAGAGTACTGAGAATTCTGTTGAACTGAACGGCAAGCTTTACCTCGGACCCGGCTTATATACACTCACTCCTCGACATGCCTAAAGATTATAAATGAACTGCTATTGGCTAATAAAACGCGCCAACATTAGCGTCTATTTTACTATCCAATGAAAACCACTAATACATATTTCTTTTAGGGAACATTCTAGAAGCTTTTTTACCGAAAAGGCGCGAAACATTACGTAACTTCCTGGTTCCCGGTAATGATAAACAACTCATCCCCTCGCTGCATTATTGCGTTATTGTTGACAGTTTCAGTAGAGCCGAATATTATTATTTACCAATAATAATTACAATTATTAAACCTCTGAAATCACTGTTACATAAAAATACATATTCATATTACTATCATTATTTACATTAAAGTAATTTGTGATACAAATTACCGTCTCATATGCCCCACTAGAAACATAATTATAAATATTTATAACTTGTTTAGAAATTTTAAAATTGTGTTTGTAGTCTCCTAAATCTTGGAACACACGTTATCACTTTCACTTAACACTTCACACGCATTTAACACACGACATATGTTTTATCTCGCCACTACTTACTGGCTCTGGTTTAATTAATTTAGATATTCATCTGAGATCACAAACTTTTTTTTATAGCAAATACTTTACCCTAAATTATTTGATTACTGTTACCAAATTGTTTACTTTCTTAAGTTGTTGACAAAATTTTATACATTTAAGATTTTTTTTATAATAATTATACATATTTACCAAAATATTTACCCTCTACATATATTTACATCTCTTAAATCTAGGCAATGTTTCACCTTTTCTGTTTGCTACATAAGTATTTGTTTTGAATTATTTTTACCATTTTTGTTATTTTGAATTTTATTTTAACAATACTCTTGTAATAGTATTTATGTACTTTACTTTAATATAACATCATGCTTTATTTCACATGTTCAGTTACTAATAAAATGTTATTTTCCTCTCAAACAGTTAGTCATGACCACAATTTATTTCTCCATTCACATGACGTACATTTTTATTTAACCCTCTTACGTTCCAATACATTGCTCTGCATTTCGCCTTTAACTATCCAGCATTTACTATTTATCATCTTTGTCTTTTATTTCACCATGATCTTCGTGGTTGTATGGTTTAAGCATCTCAATATGAAACTTTCCTATGCTTTTTCGAGTTGTTGGATTACATAACTCATATGTGTTAGTTCCATACACTTCAACAACTTCATATGGTCCATGGTATTTGAGAAACATTCGCCAATAAAGTTTATTTTCTTTGTCCGACAATTTCTTGGTTTTAACCAAAACTAAATCTCCTATTTTGATCCTCCATTCCTTTCTCTTCTTTTCTTCATGTTTAATTTTTCTTTTTATGGCTTTTTTCTTCATCCTATCGAATGCTTTTCGGAACATCTCTTCTTCTGTTGGTGGTATCGAATGCGCATCTGGAATGGCTTCTGGAATTTTTTTACACATTGTATTGATCTTCTTTCCCAACTTAAGTTCACATGGTTTATATCCTGTCACATTGTTTATGGTTTCATTTAGTAGGTACTGAACAAAGTTCACATATCCATACCATTGGGTGTGTTTTCGATGACATAACACCCTTAAATAATTTGAAATTTCCTTAATTTCCCTCTCCACTGGGTTGGAGTTCGGTCTGTATCTTGACGAAAAATATTGTTTAATGCCATTTTCTTTCAGTCCATCCATAAATTTTTTTCCTGTGAAGTACGAAGCATTATCGCTCAATACAGATTGAATAGGTCCTTCTTCTATCACATATGACTTAAGTAGTCTATTCAAACATGCTAAACCTGTAGGTTTTCTCAAAGGGTAAATTCTTACATATTTGCTGAATATATCATAACAGACAAATATATATTTATTTCCAAATTGACTTAGAGGCATCGGACCATGAATATCAATACTAATTACACATCTCGGCTTATCCCTTATAACCGAATTAGTTTCAAATGCATATGCTGCATTTATTTGCTTTGCCTTCTGACACAGGTTGCAGCACGATATAAATTTCCGAACTTTCTGACGCAATTTGGATATGTATAAATTCTCTAAAATCATAGAAGTTGTTCGGTCCGTCCCTGAGTGTGCTAACCCTTCATGAAAATTCTTAATTAGTTCCTTTTCCATGCTTTTCGGAACCATTATCTTCCAACTAGGCATTTCTTTTCCATGCTTCTTGTATAATGTCCCATCTCGAATTGCTATAATTTCTTTCTTTGCCTCCTCAATCAATGGTGCATTTTCTTTAAGTTCAAATAATTTTGCATCCTCATTTTGAATTTCCCCCATATTCTTCAATTTTCTAATCATTTCTTTGCTTAAAGGAATTTCAATTGTCAATATTTTGACTTCATTTCTAGGCCTTTCAATATTTTCGGGAATTTGTGGGTTGTAGTTCAATCTTGACAGTAAATCACTGAAGGTATTGTTTTTGCCAGGAATGTGGATAATCTCAATATCGAATGCAGATATTGCATGAATATATCTAGCAAGTTTTCCACTACATAATCTACACCGTTGTATGAAAGTTAAGCTTATGTGGTCTGAATACACTTTCACCTTTTATAGGTTTTAAAACGAATTAATGAGAAATATAGTGCTCCAATTTCTAACTGAGTCACTGAAGAATTTCGCTCAATATTTGTAAGTCCTCTAGAAGCTGTACTGATGACGTGAAAGTCATTGTTGATGTCTCGCTGTCCTAAAATTCCGGCGTATCCTTGCATTGATGCGTCGACATAAATCTCATATTCCAAATCTTCTCTGGGCCTCTCAAGTAATATGGACTTAGCAAAGAGTTCCTTTACTTTCTCAAAACATTTTTGATGATCCTCTGTCCATTTCCACTTATTGTTCTTTCGGAGTAGCTGCCGCAGTGGTTCTATCTCAGCCGAATATCTTGGTACGAACTTACTCTGAAAGTTCAATACCCCTAAGAGATGTCTAATTTGTTTTACGTTCCTGGGTGGCGGAATTCTCATTATTGCTTCTATTCTTTTCTGATCAGGTCTTATACCTCGTTCATCCACTACATAACCCAGAAAATTTATTTCCTTGACACAAAATTTTGATTTTAGTATGTTCACAGTCATACCATGTTGTTGTAGTTTATTTAACACATAATGGACATTATTCATGTGTTCTTCAAATGTTTGACTAATGATTAAGAAGTCGTCAATATACTTTATTAAAAAGTCATCTGCAGAATTTCCAAAGATACTGTGAATGGCTCTCAAAAATCCACTTCCTGAGTTGTTTAAACCAAAAGGATTTACACAAAAGCGATACTGGATCCCTGAGTACTGAAATGAAGTGTAATCACGCACTTGCGGATCTAATTCCACTTGCCAATATGATGCAGTGAGGTCGATGGATGTCAAAAATCTCCCTCTTGAAAGTTTTGTAATTAGTTGTTCAATTCCCTCACTTTGAAAATGATCTGGTTTCATATACTTGTTGACATATCTACCGTCTAAAGTTAATCTCAAACTACCATCTCGTTTAATACTCCAGCAGATTGAATTTATGTATTGAGAATTACTTTGCTCAATAATCCCATTTTCTAACATGCTATTTATTAATTGTCTAGCTTTGTCTCGAAGACTTATAGGTAAATTGTCATACTTGTGCCTATATGGTGGTACGTCTTCTACTTGAAATGTATGCTGATATACATTACATCTGCCTGGGATATTACTAAATACTGAACTATTGTTCATCAAAACATCATGAAGGATTTGTTTTTGCATTATCGTAAGATTATAAGCTTCTTCACACTTGTGTATTATTTCCTCATTTCTCTTCTCTTTCCTGCTGTTGTTTGTCTCGCTCACATGGTCGTCTTTTATTTGGATTACACATTTCTCTACTCCTTCTGGCATTTCTGCTAGCTGTTGAAAATATGGCGTGGTATTCCCTTCATATTCTGTGACTACCTGCTTTATCTGACTATTTCTATCAGTTTCTGTTATTTGCACAAAAAACTCTTGGTCACAAATATTTTTCTCATCCTTTGTCATCTCGATTACAGAAACTTTTTCTTTTATAAATGGTACCCTTATTTCTCTATCTTCTTTTGTTATTTTTAACTCTTCATGTTTAAAATCTATACATGCTTCATATTCATGTAGGAAGTCACATCCTATAATTATGTCACAAATCAGATGGTTTACAATTAGAAACATAACCTCAAAATTCTCTCCGCCAATAAGTATGCTAAGTAGAGCTTGTGTTTTTATGACCTGTGCAGTTCTTCCAATTGCAACACGACAAACTAAATTACTAGTGGGAAGAGCCATAATCTTGTTACCTTCATTAATCAAATTTATGTAAAATTTCTGTGAGCAAATTGAAGCTGATGAACCAGAATCTATAGTTGCAATGATTTCTTTCTTCGCAATTTCCATTCTAACATGAGGTGACTCAAAATTTTCTCCCTTATCTTTTGTTGCTGTAATCTTATTATAGGGTGTATGTGTAGGCGTATGATTTGTATTGGTAATGGATACTGAATTATTAAAGACGTCCTGAGAACCTACTGCACAGGAGTCTGTTAACAGTTTTCCTGGTTATTTCCATGTTCACGTACGGGACTGCCATTCCTAACAGGCGCTAAATCTATCTCTGTGTCGCTACCATTGTTTTGAGTTCCCCTTCCTCGAGTTCGAAATCCTCGATTTCTGACATTTTGTCCCCTTGGCACGTAATTTTCTTGCCGTTCCTCAGATCTTTCTCGGTTATTATTTTCCCTCCAGTGAGTGAAATTTCCCCTCTGTCTAGTGTACCTCCTTCCATAATTTTGCCCTCTTTCAGGCAATCTTTCTGTCCTGACATAATTTATTTGTTCCTGCCGGCCTGGTCTCCTATCTATCCTTGATCTTTCAAATTGTGGAACATATGATTGATACCGTTGTCTGGTATTAATTTCATGATGTCTGTCTTGTCCTCTTATTTGTTGATAATTACCTTGGTAATTTCTTCTATCTCGTACATCTAAAAATCTATGTTCCCACTCCCGAGACATATCTTCTTCCTGTTGTTCTAAAGCTGTTATTAATTCTGTCATCTCATAGATGTTCCGTGGTTTTGCAATCAATAAGTAATTTCGTATCCTTATAGGATAATGCCTTGCGAGCAAACTCTCAAAATCTTCCTCACTGATTGGAGGTGACAAGTTTCTAACCTGACTTGCATGTTTTAGTAAGTAATCAGTCATCGATATTCCCTCTCGTGGATTAAATTGACCATGACTAAGCATTGCTCGTATTCTTTGCTGTACCGTAACATTCCAAAATCTGTTCATGAATAATCTCTTAAAGGATTCATATGAAATTTCACCCCCTGATACCATTTGTAACCAATCTAAGGTTTTCTGGTCCAAACATCTTTTGACAACTATCATTTTCAATGCTTCAGGTATCTTTTTAATTTGAAAATACTCTGATAATTCTGCAATGAACTGTACTGGACTGGAGTTTTCATTAAATTTTGGAAGTGGAAAATCACTTAAGATATGATTGTAATTTTGCAAATTCCCTATTCCCATATTTAAATTCTCTAGTGTAACTTGTGCACTCTGAGTTTCAGCATTAGCTATAGATGAAGCTGCCGCATCACTCACATTATTTGTCATACCTGAGGAACTACCTCTATCATTATTTTGTACATCTGACACATGCACATCACATATATTTGCCCTTGAATTCAATTCTAATCTATTTACAGTACCTTGCAGATTTTCTATTGTCTGTTCCAATTTTTTATTATTCTCATTTTGAACAGTTTGGTGTTTGTTAATTTCAGAAGTTAGCTTTTGATTCAAATCTTTAGACAAATCTCTAACTTCATCAGACAATTTATTTCTCTGTTTTTCTGACTCCTTCTGAATTTCAGATATTTCCCCTCTGAAATTAACTTGCACCTGTATTAAATCTGCATTTGTAGCCTCCATCATCTCTTTTAACTCACTTGAAATGCTACTCATTCGGCTACCTAGCTCTGTACATTTTACATTAACATGCTCTATTTTATTGTTAACCTCATTTTTTTGGTTAGATATTTCCCTACTCATGTCTAACATTTTCTTTGAAACTTCACCTATTTCATTTGCTATCATCTCTTGATTTTCATTTTTCATTCTAATCATACTACTATCTAGCTCCATGAATTTCTTTTCAATTTCTTCCCTGTTTTGTTCTAAGCTTTTACCAATATCTTCTCTTAATTCCCTATGACTCTTTTGCATATCTTCCCTTAATTGATCTGTAATACTCTTACTAATATCTTCCCTATTTTGATCTATTTTCTTTTCTAATTTCTCATTATTCTTTTCCATATCTTCCCTTAATTTCTCATTACTCTGAGTTAATTTTTGTTCTAATTTCTCATTATTCTTTTGCATATCTTCTCTAAATTTCTCATTATTCTTTTCCATATTCTTCAGCATTTCCATAATCATACTAACATCAGAATTAACATTTCCTGCTATTCTATTCTCACTTTCTACACTAACATTTTCATCCTCAAATCCCAAAAAGTCTGGGCTATTTCCTGTAACCTGTATTGAATTACAACTAACTGTTACATTATCTCCCTCCATAATTATTTCTTCTGTATTATTGGTAGCCATTGTTTTTATTATCCTACCGCTCCTAAGGATCATTTAATTACCTTTTTGATGCTGTATGTTGCTGTAGCTTTGATGTCCAGCGTTCTGCCCCATTCTCCTAGGTTTGTATGTCGCTTCTGCGTTGTTTTGTGATGAATCTACGTCGTTTCGATGTTTTTGCGTTGAATTCCCTGTTGCCTCGTAATCTCGGAATTACGATCGAAGTCTGTCGTCCCTGTTGTTTCTTGAATCTGGGTCTTGTAGATGATTTCACCGCTGCATTCCTCCTTTGGTCCTCTCAATTCTTCTTGGTTATTTCTGATCCTTTCCTGGTTACTCGAGTTCCTTTCCTGGTCGCTTTGCCCCACGTTGTGGGTGCCAATTTGTGAGTATAACAAATTGTATATGTGTGTGTAGCACCACGTTGTGGAAGCCATTATGAAGTAGAATTAATGTTGTATTTGTGTATTTGTAGCCCCACGTTGTGGAAGCCAATATGCGACGGAATTAGTTACCATGTTTGTTTACCTCAGTGTTGGTGGAAGCCATTCTTGTGACGTCATACGTTGGTTGGTTCATTTGTTCTGTTTGTAGCTCCCTCTGGCGTAGCAATTTGTATCAGTTTTAAATGTCCACCGGCTAGCTATCATCTGATCTTGGTAGGCATGTATTTCTTACAGGTTGTGAAGCGGAAAGGAATCTTTTATCCAAAAATTACTAGTGAAGAAATGTGTTTTATTATGTTTTATTGTCGAACACGTGCACTAACACATTTACAAATTAATCTGGATACTCGCCAAACTGAAACTGTTTGTAATAACTTCTTATCACTTTTAACTCACGTACTTCAACTTTGTGTAGAATTAACTTTATAATAATTTAGATTCTCGTAATTCTGCTGCGCGTAACTTGAACTGAAGGACCGACCGACGATGTGTAGAGTACTGAGAATTCTGTTGAACTGAACGGCAAGCTTTACCTCGGACCCGGCTTATATACACTCACTCCTCGACATGCCTAAAGATTATAAATGAACTGCTATTGGCTAATAAAACGCGCCAACATTAGCGTCTATTTTACTATCCAATGAAAACCACTAATACATATTTCTTTTAGGGAACATTCTAGAAGCTTTTTTACCGAAAAGGCGCGAAACATTACGTAACTTCCTGGTTCCCGGTAATGATAAACAACTCATCCCCTCGCTGCATTATTGCGTTATTGTTGACAGTTTCAGTAGAGCCGAATATTATTATTTACCAATAATAATTACAATTATTAAACCTCTGAAATCACTGTTACATAAAAATACATATTCATATTACTATCATTATTTACATTAAAGTAATTTGTGATACAAATTACCGTCTCAGTATGAAGGTATATAAAATGACATGTAGAAACAACTGAAAGAGATTATGAGGAGAAAAATCTAGTGAAGAGAAAGCCCCTCCCAAAAATAAATAAAAAACAAATAAAGTGAAGATGAATTGCACCGTTGGAAACAGAAGCAGAGGTAACAATCGGTAACATTTAAATCAAATTCCAACTTTTCTGGGTGAATTACCTATCTCGAAATAAAAACTCTCTCATGCTTTGGCTCGTAAGAAGGCCATTGTGGTTAAGGAAGCTGTTAATAAAGTGTTCAATGTGTGCGGTGACAGTGATGATGGGGAAGAAATGCTTGCACAATTCAAGGAAAAATATGCAAATATATAAAAACTACTAATGACAAATACATGATTCTTACATTCCTTCTTAGAAGCTGGATTGAACAAAATAATGCACCAGTTTAACGTATCTCTTTATGCAGCTTGCACAGCAAACACTACTCAAAACAGCGTGAGTATAATGTCAATGTCTGATAGAAAATATCATTGCCACATACCTAAATCTTCAAAATTAGTCAATTACAAAACTTGTTAATTTTTCTATATAGATAATGACATAAGTTGAATTACAGCTGACCAACTTAAAGCTTTTCATGCCAAAGAGGACAGCAAGAGAGGGAAAAGGCAAAAATGGCCTATTTTAGCCAATCTTAAAGAAATTTATATGGAATTTAAGAACAGACACCCAGGAATTAAAATTGATTTTTCATCCTTTGCACACTGCATACTATCGGGAGCAGCTGGAACTCATAATGTTTGTGTATGCACCATTTGTGAAATCAAGTGTTGAGGTTTAATACAAAAAATGGTTTATCAGAATTCCTCTCCAAACTGATGGGAAAAGTGTTCAGGGAGTATAATTATTTCAGAATTTCTAAATTCATTATTGAAGAAAAATCTAATGGAACAAGTCGTACATAAAAAAAGGAAAACAATAGACAGAGCATAAATGATCCTGGTAAAAGCTAATACTGACAATTTATTTGTCTGAAAAAATTTAAAGTACACAATTTAATAGCAATAGCTCAATCATCATGCCTGAAACATCAGAAAATGGCAATTCAACATAGGCAGTTCATTGTTATTGGTAGCTATTCTGAAAATTACAAATTACACTTTTGTTACACAGGATGCCATACAAACATACCACGAAACATGTATCAAGCAACTATCAATCCATTTGTTATTTACTACAAGAAAGCTAACAATGATCTGGAACCTCACTTTTTCAATTATATCAGATTATTTAGTTCACAACAGTCCTGCAATTCATCTTTTTCAAAAACAACTGATTACCTATCTACAACAGCAATCTTCACACTAAATAAGAAATACTATTTCAGTGATGGGGCAGCAGATCAACACAATCTGTTGTGTCACTGGGCAGATTTTCAAGTGTCAGCTGAATGACATATAATTCACAACCAAAGAGGAACACAAAGAAGAAGCCCGGCTATTAAATACACAGAGATTTGTGGAGGAATGTGCAGCATCCACAGTATGAAGTTTCTGAGGGGGGATTGCCGTAAAAACATTTTCTGGTTTGTATGAAATTCCTCGAGAAGTTATCCTTCTAAAATTCCCTGATATCTCGTCATGGGGAGACAGAACAATGCCTGTCAGACAACTGAAACAAGTTCAACAGTGGTGGATTTGCTGGGTTGTGAACTACATGCCTTGGTTCCAGGCAGTTATTTATATTTTATAACTTGAGTTCCTTTCACAGCTTAAATAATATGTTTATCTCTATTTAATTTTAAACTTTTATCCAAATCAAAAGGTTGTCTTTGGAGTTATAACATTTTAAATCATGCATGTGTATTATTTTTGTTGGGGATTAGTGTAGTTCTTTCTTTAAGCTGTTTCTGCTTCTTGAACTTTTTAATTTTCTTCTCAACTAGTTCAGTTTGAATCCCATTATGTTTAGCAGTGTTTAATATGTATCTGCATTATTTCTCATACTCCTGGCACTTAATGGCATGTTTAGGCTCTTGATTGCAGCATGTTTGTGTAGTCTAGAGTTGAAACTGTTGGCCATGATATGGTTGTCAGTATGTGTGCTTCTCTGTAAATTCTAAACTCTATTCTGTCATTAATCTTGGTGAGTTTTAGATCCAAAAAGAGTAGTAAGTTATCTATTTCTTTTTACAAAATATATAAAATAGACTCCCTAGATTGCAACAAAACATACATACATCAGGAAAACCAAGAGAAACATAAGCACAAGACTATAAGAACAATTCAGAAATATTTACAATACTGTAGAACCCTTTTTTTAACAACTTTCAGGGGGATTTCATATTTGTTCCTTAAATAGGGGTTGTCCTTAGAAGAGGGTTCATGGGAAATTTGTAGTGGGTATATTATAAGAAAGAAAGAGATGATCAGTTACTAAATGAGAAGGAATAGCTGGACACATGAACGTGGATCATTTCTGTCTCTCAACCAATTGTATAAATGCTCCGAGATGTTTGTCTTTCACTTGCATAACAAAGCCACTTGCTATTGGATTACCTCTTGTTCCTTCTTGTTTAGTGCAGATTATAACACTGTATGCATATTAATTTTAAATTAATTTATTGACACACTTCATTGCATTCAAATTCTATTTCCTGAAGTATTCCAAGATGGTGGTTTGCTTCTTCTTTCCCGAATGCCTCACAGAAAGCAGTTTTCATTCAATCTGATTAAGACGTTAAGGCTCTCGACCACACTGAAGGATGAGAAATACTATCTGACCACATCCAACCCCTCCACTGCAGCAGCAAATGTTGGCTGTGCTGGCTCTTCCCCTTCTTGTTCTTCAATGACTTCAGTGCTTTCTCTCAAGTTACACAGCTCTGTAATATTCATCTGTGGTGCTGAGGTCAAGGTATCATCACAAGTTGTATGTTTTTCAAATGCTACACCATCATCTTCCAAATGATGATGATTTGGCAGACAACTGAATGTCTGGCATCATCTTCCAATCTTCCTTGATATCACTGTTGTCTTCAAAGCATTCTTCACAGTGGCTGTAGCACTGAATCCCAAATGATGAAAGTTTCTGGGGTGACCAGTTGCCATACAGTTACAAACATGCGCATGGCCTGTATATATTGAGTTTCATTTCCTCCTCCTTTCAGGGAAACAGATTGCTTTCTGTACAACTGTTTTACAGAACTTTACCTTTGTTGAGCGAATTATACCATTCTGGCATCTAAAGATCTTAAAAATTTTCAAAAATGTCTCTGAAGTCATCTAGACACACTTATTGAAGTCTGCTTGCACGGTAGTGTATGAATGTTCTTGAAGCACCTTGGAATTTTGAATTTCCCAATAATTAAAGGTGAGAGTCTTTCACTGCCATCACTGTTGGTGCATAACAGAGCAGTAAATCATTCCTTGCTTGCTTTGCCCCCATATATTTATCCCCGCTAACTGTGTAGGTTTTATTTGGAAGCAAATAAAAAAGAATACACCTGTTTCATCCACATTAAAAACATCTTTAGGGTCATAGCCCTCAAGAAGATGAGGCAATGCTTTATTTTTCCAAAATGTGACAGCTTCTTCATGTACACTGGCACTTTCGCCTCAAATGGTTTTGAATTAAAGCTTATGTTGCTTTTTAAAGCGATCAAGCCATCCATTTGATGCACTGAAATTCTCCAAGCCTATGTTAGTGGCGATTTCCAATGCTTTTTCCCATAAAATACTCCCATCAAGTGGAATGTTCTCACTTCTTTTTCCCTCAAACCACTTCATAAATATGGCTTGTAATTTGTCATATGGTGAAACATGCATATTCTTATGTTTCTTGACCGTAGAACCACACTGCACCTCTGTATTCAAAATAGAATCCTTTTGCTTCAAAATGCCGAACAATGATCTACAAGCCATTTCGTATTTTTTTGCCATGTCCAACACCGAAATTTGTGGATTCACTTTCACATCCTTAACCTCTTTATTGGCGGAATATTTTGCTACATATGACACTCTTTCTCTAATTCCCAAACTGTCTTTTATATCCTCTTCACCAGCATGACAACCGAAGCGGCTTGAATAGCCGTGACCATTAGTGTGATATGAAGTGGACTGGCAACCATTCAAAGTCAAACGTCGCAAGTTTGAGTCCCAGCATCTGCAGTCAAATGTACCTGTGGTAAAGGAAGGGAAGGGCCAAACTAAAATAACTGCTGTAATGGCACACTTGGATGCTGATGGGGTTAATTTGACTGCAGTTGCATGGATTTTGCTGTATATTATTATATTACAAAAAAACTGCAGTTTTATTATTACAAAAATATTAATATTTTACAATATAAAGCAGCTATAAATAACCTAATTTTATTGCTGAAGGTTAGTATAATAGGAAATTCAAAAACAAAGCCCATTACAAATCCTAAAACATAAAAAACAATACCTTTGTAAGGTATGTGATACACAAAATGTATAAGGGGTTAATAATGGTCAACCTTTCTTGAAGAGTTAACTTCTTTCACTTAGCAGCCATTGTATATGTCTTTAATTATTATTGGAACATACACGCCATAACTCAATACAACACATTGAAAGTGATGCCATGCTTTTGCTTAGGCAATGCAAATACAAGCTAGGCTGAAACTGAACAGGAAGTGACGTCACACTCACTTCTAAAGAATGCCAATCCTCTGCTAATTCCCATGCTTTCACTGCACCAATCATTGGATACATTCTTAGCAGCACATACAGCCTAATCAATATATCTGTGTGAAGGCTGAAATATGCAGCCTTAACATCTGTTATGCTATTTAAAAGCGGACTTTTTATTAAAGAAAGGTTCATTATTAGGGGGTTTACCTTAACATTGTGCTAATAGAGCTTTTGAAAATTTTCATTACTAGCAGGAATTCCTTAAAAGCGGGGATGTTAAAAAGAGGTTTTACAGTATGTGAATTCATGAGTATGCTTCAGACTTTCTGCAAATGTTACAGTATTATGAACCTCAACAAACATCAACATGGATTATCCAGTGTTCCGGTTATTCTATGTGGCGATTCTACAACAGACTCGCAACCCTGGATGTATTCCTTGAATTAAGGTGTGCCTATTGGACTGGGCATTCCATAGCATAAACACTTACAGTAAATTCTTCACTGGACCACCACACCATGATACTATGCAGTGTACTGACCATTCTACTTCTGACCATATGCGATAATTAGCTTTGGGTCCAGTCCACTTCTGATGTGCTGTGATAACCTGGATTTGCAACAAACTGGCATCCAGCTACTGACTGTGAAAGATGTTTTATTTATTTCAACAAACTGATGTCTGGTTATGCTACTAGGGTCTGCAGTTCAATGCCAGCTGACAAGCACTAAATCCAAACATTCTTACACACTCCTTCTAATCAATTCTTTTCTATGGCTCAATTCTATAATTATTGTTGTTGTTCTGATTTTATAAGTTTATTTAGTTTCACAGTATAATTTTTTGTGGCATTATACCATTCTTTTGTTTCATTTTATTAACACACAATGGAAGTGTGCTCTTTTAAGAACCCTGGGAAAATGTAACATATGTAGCTAAATCAAAATTAGTTTCTTTCAAATTCATTGCTCAACATGATGCAATACAAAATAATATCAGTACAGCACAAGTCATTTTCTTTAGTAAAGTCATGATTATGCATGGGCTTTAAAGGCAAGCTAGATAAACCATAGCCTAGGATTCCTTATATGGTTATTTCGAGTAGAGGCAGTTCTCATCTTATAAAAGACCTTCATAATACAAAGTAAAGGGGCAGTGCTGATTATTGAGACAATGAAAATATTCTGGAGGCGCTATCCAAGTATGGGCTCCCCAGCACACCACCTAAATTCAAGCATGGCATTTGACTTTACATCTGCTCAAGATAAATCTTAACTACATACTTCTACTTTCTGTATAATTCATACTGGCTTGCTTGCACTTGTGGGATCGATCTGGGTGGCGCAATTGATTAGGTGCTGGCCTTCTAATTCTAAGGTTGTGGGTTCAAATCTGGCCCAGACATGGTTTTATAAGTCTGCTTGAAAGGAACCGCCCCAGGTCAGTAGATTTACTAGCTTGTAAAAGAACTCCTGTGTGACGAAATTCCAGCATACAAGTGGTGGTGATATGATACTGGCAATTGACAGCATTGTTAACAAAGAAAATATTTAGTTTTACACATGTAAATGCTTCAAATTTATTTAATTACATTAAGCTATACTATTTGTTTGTAAATCATGTCTTGATAATATGAGTTGCTCACCAACCTTTAACTCCACTATGCTCCTAAAGTAACATCCTCACCCAGTCCAAGGTAGGGCATTACAACATATCTAAAGTTTCAAACATTGAATTATGAACTTAGAAATCCTAAGAGATGATAGTTTAATCTCTAAATTCACCAACCCCACACCAAATGACATTATAGTTACCTAGGAAAGAACAAGATTGGGGAATCACCAGTTAGTCAACCAACAGTAAAATGGAGACAATAGGTTTTCAAAACAGTCCTGTCAGTAATTTGGTAAGTGGAGCAGTATGAACGCTTAATGTATATTCATTTCCCAAGATTTAATTATTTGCTTCACTGTATGAAAGTTCCAATGATTTGATTTTAAATATTACTAAAATGTTTGTAATATAAGCATATTAACAATTAAGTTAATACAATGTAATTACCTCATCACATTCCTAAATCCAATCCTGTTCTCCCTGCTTTTGTTTTCCACATCCATTTCTCACTTTTCTGGAATGATCACACTTTTATGATGTTCTTATTCCCCTTTACACCAAAGATTTTCATAGAAACAATTTCCAACAGTATATGACTATTTATTCAGAGAATTTGTGTGCTGTATTCTTAGAATTATATTCCATAACCCAATAAATTGCTCTTTTCTGATAAAATGTTCTACCTGCATAAATGTGTTCATTGTCCTGGTCGGATCTTCTGATTGACGAACTGCAGCAATTATCCTAGCTATTAGCATGATTGATGCTGTTTCTGGAGGGTAATGCATTTGCCTGTAGCAAAATAAATTGAAAGTGGTCAATAGAAATTCATAAGATATGTAACTAACATAGATTCTTAAGTACTGAAAAATTATGCATTAGCTTTTTCAATTTGAATATCAGTTTTAATGTCTCATTATGCTTTTGATCAAGATAGTTTACTCCTCTAGATAAACAGCTTGGCCAGCTAAAGATTCATTAGCTGAATAAAACCTATAACCAAAATCACAATAGTTTCAAAGCAAATGTACTCTCATTGAAGGACTGGCATTGTATGTTAAATTATTTACAATCCAAATTCAATATACATTAATAAAAAATAGACCCGATTATGTTCAATCATTCATACCAGTCGTTCATTAAAAGATTAATGATTATGCTAACTTTGCACAGTCAGAATACAGTCATTCAGAAAGTGGAAATGCTGTACTTATAAATGGACGAATGGCAATAACCAACTATGGTCGGTGAGAAATTACCTTGTGATTGACACTTGTGCGGTGTGTATCAGTTGGCAGAGGCTCATCAGGTCACTCACCAATCAGATAATAAGGATGTATTACATCACAGGCATGATGTCATTGGCATTGCTACAGCTTCAGTGGAAATTTATATGCATTTTCACATGCATGTACTTATCTGATTCTTTGTCTGCAAGCATTTCATTTAGCAAAGTGTTCAGTGGTGTTATTCACAGTGATCCCGTAAGGATTTAATCATCTGTTATATTATATTCAGACGTTTACTGTATTTTATATCTCACGAACATTGATCTTGATTTCATCCTATGAATTAATTTGTAGAAATACAGGTGGGAAGACTTTAAAATGTCTTACAGCACGGTAAATGCAAAGCACATGTGTTAGGGAAAAGTGTAACTATCAGAAGCCAAGCTACAGAACTTGCATGTGCCATTAGAGAATATTTTGAAAAAGAAAGGGATAATGGTGACCCTCTTGGTTCTTGAGGGAATCACTACAGCATTAAATCTGCATAAAAATACTATTGTAAATATATGTAAAGAAAAATCTAAAGCACAAGAGGAATTTGACCCTACAGCATTACTTATGACCCCTGAAAAAAAAAAAAGTTTGATAAACATGCAGCAGTCGCTGCAGATGGATAGTGAGTAAATATGACAACAGCATACTGAGTTAGCCGCATGGCAGCAGGAACGTCAATCACAAGGTAATTTCTCACAAATGTAATTAACACAGATCCCTTCCTTTGCTATACATCATTACACCTGCAAAGAGCATATGTATCATAAAAATGTTTTAACTCACTTCCAAGCCTCATTAAGGTGTTCTAAGGGATGGCTAAGGTTCCGAGAATGAGTCTGTAAACACAGTGTCCTGTGATACTGGTTCCATGCCTGCTCACGACATTCTTTACTACAGTATTTCTCCTATAAAGTATGAAGAGCTTCCATTAGAAATACTGTGGTGTTAACATGGTTTTACAGTACCAAATTCTGTACATTAAACCCATTTCAAAACAATCCTTGTTTGCTACTTACAAATCAAGTAGACATTATATCTGATAAAAAATTAGTTAAATTATTGATGACAAATTTATTATATGAGATTAAACTTTTAACACTCTGTGGACATAGTACATTTGTTTGCTATGAGTTCCAAACATAGAAGACAGAACATGCAAATGTGCAGCACATGCACTACCTCCAAGCACTGTATATTTCCATTGTGTGTGGCATGCATCACCTTTTTAGATGTTTGTTTACATAATTTTATCCTCATTCACTTCTTGGTAATAAGTAAGAATTTTACAACACAATCATATGCTTAGTCATCATTCAGCTTTTTCACATTGATTTGAGCAAAGAAATTTGTTGATGTGAAGGAAATCCTATCAAAATTTCTTATTACAATTTAACAGGAGATTCCAATATTATCAGCAGTAGCACAATAACAATGACAGCAATAATGCTTGAAGTGTGCATCCTTACACTGAAAGTTGTACAAAATTATAAGGACTTCCAAAAGGTGACTAAAATGTCCAATTTGGAATTCTATGAATAAAACAAATTTCATTGATACAAAATATGACTGCAAGTCTTAAAAGACTTTCTGAAATTTATGGAATAATCAGAATCAGATATTGATTCAGTGCACCCTGCTGCATAAACTTAAAGAGCCATGTAGACCCTCAGAGCACATATTAAAAATGTGTTTATGGAAATTGTGACAACTAAACTGCAATGAAGGAAATGCTACCAAGCTTATGCAACTCAAAAAACATAGTGAAATACACATATATAATATTTATGCATATACAAATTCTGCTTAGCATCATGGTTGCGGCATGTGATGATGATGATTATTATTATATTTACTTATAATGAACCTTCAAACACTATTGGAGAGTTTGGTAAGCAGTCTCTGAGTATTCATAAAACATGACTGTACTAGCTTATGGTTTAAGTGACAAACTATACGTTTAAATTTCCTCTTGCTAGAGAGGATAGGTTAACCGTGGCAGGCTGAAACATGAATGTAGTGGTAGTGTCAGGAATACCTCCCAGAAATTGTTATAGGGTGCAATAAATCTTCTGATGCCACTGCAGCTACCGCTATTGCCACCGCATCACCACCACCACTGCTTCGTCATTAACAACTTCAGAAGATTTACTGTTTGTTGGAAAGTATACAGAAATCTTCAGTCTGTATAAATAAAAGTAATGCTACATCTCCAGTGACAGAGCACAATTCTGGTCTTCAAAAACAAACCTGCAGTTCACTTTTTAATCTGTTTTCTTCAAAGAACGGATACACATCCAGTAGTTACTTGAAATATATTTCAGGGAAAGTTCTTTGATGCAAATCATTTACATTTTACTGACTTAAGTTTTTGGAATTTGTTCAAACACAAATCCCATGTGGGACTTAGAGAAGTGCCATTTCAAGGTTAAATGGGTTTGCAACATACAGTGTGATTTAATGGTATAGGCACTATTAGAGAGTGCAAGTACATGCACTAATGAAACTAAGCCAAACACCACGGTTCCCATTCAAATCACACACACAAACTCACAGCTAGCCAGGTGCAGTGTCTGTATAGAGTCTTTACTTCTCTTTCAATCATCTGCTGGACAGCTGGCAGTGCAGGCAGCATTATAAAAGTGATTAATTTAATTTTAAGTATAAATAATGGAAAATTAATGATGAATATGATATAACAAAGTACAATTTTTCTGCCAACTTTACAAGTGAATGGTACCTTATTTCTTATTTCTCAGTATAGCACACTTTGTTGTAGATGTATGATAATGTTGGTACTTAAGATTTCCATGTGCTGCCAAGATAAGCCATGACAGATACTAACTGGCACGAATATGGGCTACCCTCTTTCCCCTGCATTCCCCAGTAGAATCCAGACTGAAAGCCCAGAGTGCTATGAATTCGTGCCAGGACAGAACTGGCATGGATCCATAGAATAATAATATAACAATATTGCAAACTTGTAATTTACAGTCGCTTCCTTCAGCTTCTATGGTTTTTCTATTGTGAGACAATCCATTTCATTGTGCCTTTAAGATAATAAGCATGACCATATTCTTGATGTAATCGTGGAGTATACAAATATTTCAAATACTTATTTAATTTTATTAAGGTAGTGCCATGGCACGGAGCCACTACCCCTGCAGCCGCCCCTGTAGTTTATGGATGGTTTATCTCTGGAAAATGGCTGGCTTTTAGTTTTGAATGTTATTTCATGTATAGAAAGAAAAAACAAAACAATGTTGGAGAAACATACAAAAATTGAAATATGACATGGATCTTAGAGGCATATGCCTACTAAAAATTGCAAAGAAAATTATGGAAATGCTGCAACTTAACCTGTTATACAAAGTTGGTAATGATGTAGATAATGATGTCATATGGTTGAGGAGCTGCCAAATTTTCAACAATAGAAGATAAGTATGCACTATTAATGCAAATAACAATTCTACTTAGGCAGAAACCTGCCTAGATTATCATTACATAATAATACACAGAATCAACAAGAAACCCAACCTTTATTTAATTATCTCACTCACAGATTCATCAAATTAACAAAACACTCAGTTGTTCTACAACTGTAACTTTCAATTCCCAATTTTAACACCTAGCTTATTAATACAGATAGTTATGTATGTAAAGTGAAGTTCTATGGGAATAAGACCGATAAATTACAGTGTAGCAAATGCACCAAACGGCCCATTTGAAATGTTGGAGTATTAAAAAAACAGACTTTTAATTTCTAAAAGCAAATTCCCCAGCAAAGGCAATAAAATCTCCATTCTGTGTTGGAATGAAATGAGAAGCTGATTTTACTGATTCAACTATAATGAACATGGCCTTTGAAGTTGAAGGTCTAAAAATAAAGACTTTGTAATTGTGCATGTTTTGCAGTGAACAGCACAAATTAACTTAATGACATTTAATTCCTGGGAACAGGGATTTAAATGATTCAAATACCTAATCATCCATGTGTTAATTCAGAATATGTTGCATTCAAACCTTATTTTATATCTCACCATGCAAGATCAACAATTCAATCTAAATTAATACAAGGAAACTGAGAAAAAAGCTTAATTATGAGCTTCTCTTTGGATTTAATTATTTATTGTAATTTAGCAAAACCTGCAACTCGACTCACATTATTACATGAAAAGAGATTCTGCTACCTCCCTCTCCCTATTTCTTTCTCATCACTTCTCCCTCAGGCCCCCCTCCCCCTCACTATCTATCTTCCCTCTCCAATGTCCTCATCCCTCCCTTCTCTCTGTGCAACTTAAGATACTGAGCAACTTAACTGCTTTTTCTTGGATGTTAATAACAATTAAAACATAAAAGGTTATACAGTTCACGAACTTGTGCCTCTGTCTTATGCTTGCATTGCAATCAGAATTTTTTTTTGTGGCAAAGCTGCACAAATAAAAATCATTAAAAACTGTTATAGCTTAAAATATATTCATGCTGTTAAAATTTTGTTATAAGAAAACTTGTTAGGAACATTATACTTCTGTTGCGCAGCATTTTTTAAAAAAAAAAAACTTTAATAAGCAAGACATTTAGATTTAGCACACCATTAAAACCTTCCCCTTTGAGCAAAGTAACTAAAGCCTATTTTCTAGGTGGTGCCTGAGTTATGTTTTATTCCAAGTTTCATAAAAATTGCTTGGACCATTCTTGCAATAAAACGGTAATATATGCATATCAAAGAACTGGCATATATTATGGATCATTCAAATCACTTGTTTGGTCATGTTTCCTGTTCTATGATACAGCTGCAGCAACATAGTTTTATATTGGCACATGCATTGTTGCAGGACTTCATTGACTACAATACACACTTGATACCACTTGGAAGGTGGCAGTTGAGTCAACAGGTCTATTTTGTGGCAAAAATTGTGTATTACACTGTTTATTCAAATGAAGTATTCTTTATTATTCAATATTCTGAATGTTATTCTGATCCTCTTGCAGTGCTTAAACAGTTTTCAAGAAATGCATTCTGGCTAATAAAATTCAAAAGAGGTGGTAGATTTGCTTCCTTCTTACCACCGATTGAGAATAAGATTGAAAACCTAAAGCTATGTTTGTAACAGCATTTTATTATTATTATTATTATTATTATTATTATTATTATTATTATTATTATTATTCACAAACTGTGAATGGCAAACTAACATTCTGGAGATAAATACATTCTGATTGATTAGCAGAGTTCAGTTTACACACACTGTAGTCCTCTCACATGGACTTGACTCTCCATTGTTCAGCCTCTTTGGATTAATTTCTTTGGTGTTTAGCACTTTATGATTTTGGTTATATTTAATATTTTTGTGATTATTGCCTTCTTCCAAATGCTGATTTATTTCTTAAGAATAGAAAAATCAAACACAAAGAAAAGAATTATACAGAAAAGTAAATCATACCCCGCAAAATGCACATTCTGCATACAATTCCTTTCTGGTTGAGCAGCAATGTGGAAATGGCAGCACCAAATCCTTGTTCAATGACAATCTGCGTGCATTCTCCTCTGCTGTTTCCAGTGGCCTCGAGAAGTAAAAGAATTATGGTACAATATAAGCAGCAGATATATGGAAGAATATTAGAAGTTATTAGTAAAGGAAGAGACAAGGCACACAAATTACTCACCTTTTTAGCTTATACTCAATTCAATTTATGACATAGAGGCAATTTTTTAAATACTCCTGCTTTTTGTTTCCAGGAAAAAATAAACTGACATATCCAACCTTGTCAATAAAATGTGCTAATTTATATGAGTAAATCATATCTTGTTCTTATTGTCATGATTTTTTCAAAGTAACTTTGCTGCTAAATGAAAGAACAGATTTTGCTTAGGTCATTTTCATAAGCATAACCTAGATGTTATGCACATACTCTTAAATACTGTTTAAAGTTTGTGGTTCTTGTATAACATTGTAATGAAAAATGGACTAAGGCCAGATTGTAAGCTAAACAACATATTTCCTTGTTTGTATTACAAACAGCAATCCTGACATTCGTATTCTGATAAGGGAAAACCCAGGAAAAAGCCTTACCCAGGTAACTCACCCTAACCATGACTTGAACTCAGGACCTCCTGAATGTGAGGCAGACATGATAGCCCCATACCACAGAGGTGGGAGATTTTGATTTTGTTTTGTCAGCTTTTAAATCACTTTTAATTTTTGCTCAAATTAATTAATTAATAGAAGCATTAAGCAGAAATTTCCACAAAATATTTGTATTCACTAAGCACATCAGATGTAGTTATGCCACTTTTATCTGTTACCATCAAGTCAACCATCTCTCCCATGCTGGAATGTGAGCAGCCAGTTAGATATCAAGGTGTTTCTGCTTTATAGTTTAGTTTTAAATGCCTACATATGAACACCAACAAGACACTCAGATTACATTAGATGCAGTGGATTTAAGATTATGTACATGTTAGGCAAAGCAACATATTTAAGGGTAAAAATTATTACAAAACAAGTTGTCCAAGTATGGGCATGGGAAGTGCAGGTGAAATCTGCATCCAAGCATTCTGGAATAGTCTTCATAGTACCAGACTCACGAGGAATGTTTATGTGCTAAAGAAAGCATTTGTTCCTCACCTCTTGTTGTAGCCTGACAGTTGTAAATTTCATGCTCACTTGGCATGCTGTGATTGAGCTTAAGGTATCCATTCTTTTGTAATAAGCTAGGTAATAATAAAGACAAAGTTAGGAAAAACTTGAATGGACCCACATGGGAGGCCACAGCTGTTAAGACATGGACTCGTGAACTGCAATTCATATAGGACCGTCCTCCCTGATGAGGCTTTTTCCAGGTTTTCCTTATTCCTTTGGCAGTTAACCGGCAAATACCAGGGAGGTATCCTAAACTTTGGTCTGGAACATTTTCTTCTCAAAATCCCTTTCCCAAATATCATTTCATGTATCATCATGAATAGTAAGAAGAGTGTTAACAAACAAAAAATTGCACTGTTCTAAATAATTATGTGTAAGTACAGGACAATGACAAACTACTGCAAAGCAGCCATGAATTGAATCTTATAAACACATTTAAATGTCATTGTCTTGGGGTGGGATCAAATCTGCTACTGAGAATACAGAAAGACAGCACTCAAATGTGTCACCCAGGGCAATAAAAGGCTACAGAAATGGAAATTTTCAGAACATAAACTATTTCCTTAGTATAATATAGGTAGCTTTGAAACACAATAATTTTTGTGCACTGTGTGTATTTTTGACTAGGGAATAGTTCCAGTCTGACTCTTACAACATATACAGGGAGATGCAGAAATTAAGATCAGTGGCAGGACGCAGCAGCTCCTTCTCGTCCTCCTCAGAAAAAGAATTCAAACCCAATATTTTGGAAACTACAGGTCAATACATTGAAACTTGGTATAGCGTTGAAGTGGTATGTCTTCTGCCATTGTCGTAAATACAAATCACACAGGAAATCTACTATGAAGACAGATCAAGTCTGATGATCTTCATGATATTAAAGAAAAGCACAACCATAACTGTGACCTACTTCTATGGAATAATTTGTGATTTCAATGATGTGAAGACTTTTTTTTGCTGATTCTACATTTAGCAATGGGGAGTTTTCTACAGTATAAATATACAGCATTTGATAACAAATCAAGTCTCCGTGTCTTCCTAGGATTACTTACTCGGACTGCCAAATTTCAAGAAAGAACATTTCCATTGATATTTTAAGTAGTCAATTATGAAAGGAGAGCTGCTTTAGTAGTTGATTTGCCATTTAATGTTTGTAAACCAGGGGCCTACCACATTTCACCCCTATTACTGCACACTGCTTATGCTGTCTTCTGTAAATAGAGGTAGTGGATGCAGTATCGTGTAGTAGGCCTTAGACTGCTTAGGCTGTTGTGCCAGGAATTAAAACAAAAGGATGACAAGTACAAGTTTACAATGGGAGTTTTGAAGTTTAAGGCAGGGCAACTAGGGCAATTCTAAAATTCTCTATTATTTCCCAGTTCTACCTGAATATGACAATGGAATTTGTACGAGGGGCACTATTTATATTTTGAGCCTTGGCAACCCTGAATGTTGTAGGTGCCATCTGACGTTTCCAATGGAAAGTTTGACATTTTTGGCCATAATCTACTTCAAACATTTTGTCAATAGAGCATCATTTGTTTTGTTTACACTAACTTGAAAATTGTGTGTCAACAAAAACATGGAATTAACTTGTGAAAATGTTCGTGCAATGATTTATTACGACTTTCGATGTGGATTATCAACACAAGAGTGCATAGATCAACTAACTCCCACATTTGGCAATGAAGCTTCATCCTTTGCCACTGTGAAACGCTAGTATAACAAATTTAATTGTGGCCGCCATTCGCTCAATGATGAAGTTCGTCCAAAATCAATTGTTGTGCCAGAAAACATTGATGCTGTGCAAAAACTAATAATGAAAGATCACCATGCGACATATTGTGAGATTGAGGCAACCCTAGGCACTAGTTCCACCAGCATATATAAAATATTGCATGATTATTTAGCCGTGAAAAGGGTTTGCTCTCGTAGGATCCCACATAATTTGATGGAATCTCAAAAAGATGCTCGTGCCGATTGGTGTACAAAAATGCTCAAGAAATACAATGGCAGTACCTCAAAAGACGTATATAAGATTGTAACAGGTGACGAATCATGGATCTATGTGTATGAGCCAGAATGTAAACAGCAGTCGACTGTATGGGTGTTTCAAGATAAAGCAAATCCAACAAAAGTTGTTCGCACTCGAAGCACTTTGAAGCAAATGGTCGCCTGCTTTTTTAGCAAAACTGGCCATGTGGCAACGGTCAATGCCGAATGGTACACAACCATTTGTTTGCCGGAAGTCTTCGATGAAGTAAGGAAAACCGTAGGACGTTCATCAAGACAATGCGAGCGCACACACATCTCGTCTAACAACAGAGTATTTGAAGGCTCAAAAATTTGAATTGATGGGTCATCCACCATACAGTCCTGATTTGGCACCCAATTACTTCTTTTTGTTCCTGAACATCAAGAATAAATTGCATGGACAACGATTTTCGTTGGCAGAAGAAGCCGTTGATGCCTTCAAAAACCATGTTTTGGAGGTGTCTCAAAAAGACTGGAATAAATGCTTTGACAAAAGGTTCAAACGGATGCAAAAGTGTATTGATCATAAAGGAGAATATTTTGAAAAACAATAAAGCAGTTTTCAATCACAAATTACTTTGTTTTAATTATTAGGCTCAAAATATAAATACTGCCCCTTGTATGCCTGATTCCCAATTTTGTTTTTCCTTACCATATCTTTCAGTAAGTTTTCTTCTATTATTAGACTTAATTCCTTTTTACTTTCTCTATCACATACCTAATAGATAAGTATTATAGGAGAAAGTACTACATACCATCCAAATATTCAATACCGAGATTTCACCAGAAATACACGTTTTGAGACCCTCTGAACCCCAAAAAAGCCTTTTTAGAAAAAGGACCATGTGTCTGTATGTGTGTACTTGTCAGCAGCATGTCGTCCTCCGTGGTGTAGTGGTTACCATGCTAGCCTCTAGTTCCCAAGATCACAGGTTCAAACCCAGCATAGGACAATGGATTTTTTGCATGGCTTTCTTCAGAAGGAAAGTAAAGCCGGTGGTCCCGTGTCATAGATTTATGGCATGTAAAAGATAAAGAGACCCCTGAGTAAAATTACTGGTTTCACGCCCAATACAGAATGTGACACTAAGGACCACAGCAGTTAAAGAGTGTCCATAAACCAAACTCAAGTTTTGTGAACAGTACAACTCAAAAATGAAAAGTTGGATAAACACCAAACTTGATATTTAAGTTCAGCAACTTCCAAAGATGTGACGGAAAGGATTTTCAAGGAAACCCCCCATCCCAAACTGCCCTTTATATGGGACATTTTTCAAAATTTCTGATTTTCTAAAAACTGGCTCCAATGATTTTGATTGAAATACCAATACATTAATGATATTTACATGAAAAATAAAATTTATATCTTGAATTTTCTAGGAATAGCCTTTGAAGTCCTCTTCATTCTGAAGAAATTTATTACAATCTTGTATAACTCGTAAACGTTAAGCGAAGGCGAAAATGTACTACACAAGAAATGAAACACAATTTTGAAACTTGAAACTCTTTGAAACACACAATTTATTTAAAATAACTTTTTTGATGTCATCAACATTTCTGAGATATCCGTAATTAGTGGTTCAAATTGTTAAATATTTTTGTCTTACTTTTAAGTCCCATTGATTTTCAGTCGTTTCTCGTGATTGCATGAAAAGAACACGGAATTTTAAGGCCAACATAGCTAGTCTGGCCATAAGTTCTGTTCCTCAATTTTAAAACTTCATGGAAACTTTCCACGTGCACTGTAGTATTTGGCTCTGTGCCAATAAGCACAGTGGACCTTTATGTATGAGAAGCAACAGTCAGATACTGAACGATAAACTGGAATAGGGTAGCAAAGAGAACCATACTGTAGTCATTGCTTTACAAAAGTGCAGCAAGACACTGGCGATAATTGTGCTGTTAAAACCGCTAAACTTAACGAAGAAATTTGTGTGGAGAACTATTAATCGATATAATGAACTTTGCTCTGTCCCTGGCAGAACAAGAAGTGGTCACCATGTACAATAACAGCAGCAGCAGTCAAAGCAGTCGTGGAGAGAATTCGTAGAAATCTGCTCCGCAAACAGAAAATCATGGCAAAAGAAATGCAAATTCCACTATGAACCATGTCACGAATTATTACAGATGACCTTAGACTTCGAGCCTATCAACGACGCACTGGACAACTACTGACACCAGCTTTGCGCGAAATAAGAGCCACTAGAGCGAAGAGGTTGCTGATTCAACATGCAAAAAATGGTCATAGGCAAATCCTGTTCACAGATGAAAAACTTTTCCATATACAAGAAACATTCAACAGACAAAATGATGGAGTGTATGTCCACAGCTCCAAAGAAGCCAGTGAGAAGATTTCCAGAGTGGAAAGAGGGTATCACTCAGCTTCAGTGATGGTTTGATGGGGGGTGTCACCCCACTCCAATTCTGTGAACAAGGAGTAAAACAACGTGCTGCGAACTAACAAATGCACATTTTGGAAACTGTAATGAAGCCCTTAAACAATATGCCATTTGCAGGCAGGCACTGGATATTAAAACAAGATTCAGCGCCAGCTCACAAAGCAAAGCCTATGCAACGATGGTTGGAGACCAATTAGGAGAGTTCATTGCCACAGAAGATTGGCCCTCTGGCAGTCCAGAGCTGAATCCTCTGGACTATCACTTGTGGGACATCCTAGAGGAGAAAGCCTGCTGTAAGCCCCATTGCAATATTGCATCATTGAAAGTGGATTTGGTGAAGGCAGCAGCCTCAATACCACTGGAAGTCGTGCGTGCAACGATAGACGAGTGGCCTGACTGTTTGAGGAAGTGTGTGAAGCTAAAGGGTGGACATTTTAAGTAATTTGAATATTTTGTATTCAGTGTGGTTTATAATAAATATATTTCCTGTATCTAACTGCAATTCCTCCATTTCCTCTATCCTTGACATGCCGTTTTAGCAGGGACAGAACTTTTGGCCAGACCAGGTATAGTGTCCAGTTCTTAAACATTTGACTATCACTTTTCCTTTTGTATGTAGAGCAGAGCATGTAATGTAGGTATTTTTGTAAAGGTTTATCTCAATTAAAATGAAATAGATAGAAAAATAAACTTTTGTAAGAATAATTTGTATACCCACTATTAAATGATAGAGGGTAGAGAAAGTTATGTGAATGTAACACATAAGATTTTTAAACAATGTTTTTCAGGATTCATCTTCCAAATCCTCAGCTGATGTCTGACCATCACCAGTTTACCTGTGATGTGCATTGAAGGTAATAAAAATACTGAGGCTCCAAATTCATAGAAAAGTTGTAACATTTTATTTGAGACTTCAACCACTTATATTGCTGGAGACTGAGAAAGTTCAAACACTGCTTCCTCTGAGCTAACAACCAACATAAGCAAGCTTGTGAAAAGTTTATTTATTATACAAACCACCTCAATTGTGCCTTTATCTAATTTGGTTTTTATTTCCCTAATCAAGCTGCAACTTAACATTAACCATTCAAAACAACCCTTCTTGTTGCATGGTTCCTCTTTAGGGCTCATTCTGTTTTAGAATGTATATTTGCATTAATAGGATATTACAATGTGAGGTAAGCTAGACAATAATGACCATCTACTGTTTATGGATTAATGCATTCTGTATCATCCAGAAAAATCCAGGGCAGCTTTTACAAATTATATTTTTCTACTGAATCAGGCCTAAGGGATAGAATGCTAATACAAGTTTCATCATTATTTTTCATGTTCTTATGTCCAAATATCACAACTTGTTCTAACAGTGGTACAAGTTACCCTAGTGATCCACCCAGTTATCAAGAATCTGAACTTTATCTTTGTTAACCAAAACATTTTATATTATTAGCATTCCAACAGTGTTGCTGAAAATGTTACCTCTACTAAAAGTCCACATTTTTCTTAAGTTCTTTCATTTCTTCAGCAGTGCTACAGTTTTGGGTATAGGGGTATAGACAGAGTACAGGCTGATTTCAATTTCAAAAGCTGGTGTGACAATTTATAGTTGAATGAAGTCATTAATGTAGAAGCAGCCAGAAACAAAATGTTCAGACAGCGGTTGAAGCCAAACACTTTACCAGAATGAAATTTTCAATTCAGAAGAAACTGGCAATAACTCTTTCTGTTGAAACCTGCTGTTTATGTATTTTAAATGGATATATTAAAATACACAATTTTGTATAATTTTTACCTGGAAAAAGGTCACGATATCTCGATTAGTTTGATTAAATGCAAAACTTTGTGTCTGTAACTTAATTAACCCTTTAATACATTACAGTAGCATCCCGCTTAACCGAACTAAAGTGGATAGAACCATTTTGGATAATGGATGTTTTGAACAATTGATGGTAACTTTCAAGCAGCAAAAGGAAGAAAATAATTGTATTCCAAATGCATCTAATAATGTTTAATAAAAAAAACACTACTGTATACATTATTAATATATGCATTACAGTGTTTACAAAGAGTATACAAATCATACCGGTCCATCCAAGGCTTCTTGTGAGAACTGAAAGCAATTTATTATTACTGCCCAAGGGGTTGCTACCCGAAGAGGTAGAGGTAATGGGGTTCCCATCTATGTAGCATTTCCCTCCATATGGTGTTTCAGTTATACCGCTGTGACTCAGTCCCCAGAGCCTCATTGGTTATAGCAGGGTGCACCACGAGCATAAAGAGGATGGATTTGGGTAGGAGGCTATTGGAGACACTTTAAAAATTGGAAAGAACTTCCGCATGGATATGTATCTTTAAATAGAAGAACATCCTTAGATATATTCTTTTTGCAGATGATATAGTATTAATAGCAGGTAATGAAGATGATTTACAACACATTACATACGATTTACATAAAATAGCAGATCAGTACAATATGGAAATTTCATTAGAATTAATTAAAATAATGGCATTTAACCCTTTATAGCCTGGTGTAACATATTTGTTACAAAGGTGATTTTTTGGGGGGGAGGGGGGTTAGAATTTTTAAGGGCTGTTTTTTTCTTTCTTCTAATTTCACATTAAACTAACCTTCACAATAAAAATTAGGCTATTTATAGCTGTTTTATTTTGTAAAAATATTAATGTTTTTGTAATACAACTGTAGCATTTTTTCTTCAATAATTAAGAGCAAAATCCATGCAACTGAAGTCAAATGTAACCTTGTTAGCATACAAGCGTGTCATTACACCAGTTATTTTACTTGGGCCCTCCCCTTCCTTTACCACAGGCACATTTCACTGCAGTTGCTGGGACTCAAACTCGCAACATTTGCCTTTGAAATGGAAGTCAGTCCATTTTGTATACACTAATGATCACTTCGGTTGTTGTGCCAGTGAAAGGGATATAAAAGTCGGTTTGGGAATTAAAGGAAGAGCGGCATATGTAGCAAAATAATTCTGGCAATAGAAGGTTTAAGGAGTATAACCAATTCCAAGCAAAATTTGTATAAAATCTACATTAAAAGAAAAAATGAATTTTCATACCTTGGGTACAATTTGTGCATGAAGCTGATATAAATGACAAAATACTAAAGTTCAATAGAACAGTGGGAATAATCAATAGTGTCTTCAAAACAGTTTTAGTATAAAAGCACACTTGTCTAAGACTGCACAAAACCTTATCAAGACCTGTCCTGATATGACAGTGAGGCTTGGATTTTAAAGAAAAGAAATAGAAGCAGAATAACTGCTGCAGAGGTAAAATTCATGCAAAGGACTGCTGGTTACACTAAATGGGATCTAAAGACCAATGAATTTATTTTAAAAGAGCTATAGATGCAATCAATTCTACATACATCATCACCAGAACAACTGGAGACATCTGCATAGGATGGCTCCAGAATACATTCCCAAAGCAGTAATGCAATACATACCTATGGGAAAGAGATCATTCACCGTCCCGAGAAGAGATGGAGGGAAAATTTCTTAGTGAGATTGTAACAGGCCTGATGTTCTAACACTTCATTCTCTGAATGAAGAAATGAGTAATATAAAATGAATAATTTTTTTCTGAACTTTCCTCTCACAACACTTGCAAGCAGCTATAACATGCCATCTTTGATAAGCATTATATCTGTTGGTGTTGATTCATTGCTTTGTTCCACAAAATGCAAGGCAAACTAAAAACAAAAGGTTTTGTGTTATTGATAGTGTTGTATTTCCCATTATGATTTGAAAGCGACTTTGCAGTCTTTCTTAGTTCTGATGCTTTGAATTCCTAATCCCCTGTCACTCTGTTGCTAACAGCTTTAAGTTTCTGTTCAATGCTTATTACAAAAGGCCTTCTTTTCACTGAATCTTAAACACAATAAACCACATGATTAACACCAACAGTAAAATAACAGTGGGCTTCTGCATCAAATTTATGTGCAAGCAGATAACACCTTGTTATAACAGTACAATATTTCTTGGAATGTGGGATAGAGGATGAGGATTAACTGCATACTGTACCGACTATATTGCAATTTAGGGCTGGGGCAAAAGAACTGTGCCAACTGTAGCAGTAACATTACCAGTATGAATTATTTAAAGTTCTGATATTTTTTCATTAATTCTTTCTTTACTTTCTTTTTTTTCTCGCCACTGTTTCAGCTCAACTGAGTTTCAGTTAAGTGCAGTGATTAAGTGGGGTTTTACTGTATTTATTTTGCTACATATGCTGCTCTTCCTCTAATTCCAAAACCAGTTTTTATATCCCTGGCACAAGCACCTTAATTGAAGCAATTTAAATAGGCCTGATTGTTAAGACAACACTAAATGGACTGGCCATCCATTCAAAGCCAAACTCATGAATTGAATCCCAATTGTAGTCAATTGTGCCTGTTACAAAACATTGAGAGGGTCCAAGCAAAACAATCAATGCTATGGCACACATGACTGATGACAGTTAAGTTTGATTCAATTTTGCTTTATATTCTTTAAAAAGTGAATAATAATAATAATAATAATAATAATAATAATAATAATAATAATAATAATAATAATAAAAGTAATAATAATTTAGGGTATAAAATAGTTATGAATACTTGTACTTTATTGCTAAAGGGTAGTACAAGGTGATTCAAACATAAACAGTAATTTCTTTTATACAATTATTGATTAATCATATACACAAGTGACATCTTCAGTTTTTCTCTACATAGTCTCCTTCACATTCAACACATTTTTGTCAACAATTTGGAAGCTTCAACAGTCTTTGTTCAAAAAAAAAGTTTGAGACTGTATCGTCAACTAACTGCACACATGCTAGACGTTTTCATTGTTTTCAAATCACTGTCCCCAGTGATTCTTTCATGGGCGCAAACATTCGCAGTGTGAGGTTTAGGCCTTCACTGGGCAGGCTTCATCCTTTCTTCACCACTCCTTACTCGTCATTTTGGATGTAATGATGGACCAATGTGTCATCACATGCGAGAATATGCCTAAAAGATCATCCCCTTCTTGTTGGAATCAATTCAGAAGATTCTCACAGATCTACAACCTGAACTGTTTTTGTTGTCCAATTAACATTGGAACAACTTTGGAACCCTTTTCTAAAGCCAAGATGTTTACTGATAATGGTATGAGCAGTTCCAATGCTGATACCAACTTTTGATGCAATTTCTTCAACAGTGCACTGGCAATCACTTTCGATAAGCTCTTGAACCACCATGGATGTTGTCATCTGTTGGACTTGACCTTGGGCGTCGAGCATGATAATTTTCTACAACTTCTCGGCCGTCCTTAAATTCTCTGGCCCAAGCAAACACTCAGTTCTGGGACAGTGTAGCATCCCCAAACTGTGCCTTCAAACAAGTTAAAATCTCAGAGGGTTTAACCCTTTTATTAGTTAAAAGCTTTATAATAATAATGCATTGCACAACAAACAAAGGAACCTCTCGTTCACTTATGGCTGTACTGATGCCAGAAAAGCGAAACAGCTAACAAAGCTCTAACACACCAACCCCATGGATTAACCCCCATTCCACCATCCTACTCAGAACTGCTTACTCAGTGTACTGGCTCAATTACAGTTTATATTTGAATCACCCTTGTATAATAAGAAAAAAAACCACTATTAAAATATTTGAAAAACTTTGACCAAACATCTTTGCTGCCAAATGGCAACACTATGCAATAGAGGATAACACTTTCTCTACCAAAGTTATGCATGGTGGTTGCTCATAAAATAATTTCTCAAATCTGTCTGACTTTCAACAACTGTCATCACTGCAACCAAGGCCTGCTGTTGTTACTCCAACACAACACTTGCTCACTTTTGGAATTGATCTGCACTCTGTCCAGACCCTTAAAACTATAAAGGGAGCTCCATATACTGCTTTTTAACTATGTTAGTTTTAACATGCTATCAAAAGAGACCATACTCAAAACTCACCTCATACAGAAATCACATGCTAGGTATCCATATGCAGCATTCCATGCAAACTGACAGCAAACCAAGGGTCTTTCCTCAAATATTATATCGCCAGCTTTGAAGGACTTCAAAGCAAAAAGTCCTTTTCCCTGTGTACAACAGATTAACTACAATAAGCTATCTAACATTTGGAGCCCATTTTAAGCACGTTTCACAGCATGGCTTCAACCAGAATTTATGACAAGACTCATTTAAAATACAGGTTATATTCCTAGCAAATAATGTTCAAGAGAACATTAGAAGTACTACTGAAGGATAAGATTCTGTTGTGTTCTTTTTCTTTCCTTCCCCCATTTCCATTGGAGGCAGTTTTGGATAGCCCAAGTTTCATACATCGCTTGCAAACCAGATTATTAAAATTCTAGAATAGCAGAGCATAAATTGGCACTTTAATGTATACACTTACTTTCAAATGGCTCCAGCAGTTTCTCTAGTTTTGTATGTTGTTGTGCATGAAGAAGGGAGTTGGGTCTTAACAGGGGGAATAAAAACACTCCAAATACCTTTGTATCACTCAGTGCATTGTAATGCAACGGCTATGGCCCAAGGTTATCGAGAGGTTGGTGCCAGGCACGAGTAAACAGCGATAATGACACTTACCAGTGCACACACCGGGAGTGCTATCACAAGATAACTAGAACTTTCTGGAAGCTTTATCATCCTCCTTCTCCTACAGAAAATGTGTCAAAATAAGATTCCACTGCCTATATAAGCAAGCGCTCTCGCAGGTAGTCGTCAGTCAGTGCGAGGTGAGAAGTCAGACACTCGCAAATTGAGGGAGAATTGTCTGTGAGTTGAGTGGCATCTGTCAGTCACAAACTGAATGCGAGTGACTGCTACAGAGTGGAGTCAGTATGTATCAAGTCATGAGAGCAATTAGTGCGAGTGCAAGTTGAAAGTCAGTCGTGAGCCAATGGTTTGGTGAGTGAGTTCCCCATGTGACTTAAAGAGCGCTTCTCTGAGTGAGTTGGTGACAACTTCTGTGACATTCAGCGAGTGCTGCTGCGGAGCGACGGTTGTGTTTGACTCCTAAGTGAAGAGAACTGTCTGGCATGAAGAGGCTGCATCATGAAGGAAGGAGAGCATTGAACTAGTTCCCTTAGTGAAGTGAACTCCCAGTGAAGGTGAACTACATAAAACGAAACAGTGACACGAAAACTGAGAGTGTGACAGTGGAAAAACTGGACAGTCACAATACCATAAAAATTAAAAACAATTGCTCTAACTCTTTGGAACAGTTTCACAGTTTAAGTTTAAGCTGAAGCTTTAACAAGCTACAGATGCCACTTAAGCAAGGCTTAACCTTTGGTTTAATCTTTGCAAATTTCACTATGGTAACCACCTTTGGCTTTACTGAGCTGAACAACTCCATAGAACTGGAGAGTTGGTAATGCTTATGCATACGCATCTCATTGTTTGTTTATGATGATGCTATTCCTAAAATTAGCTTTTGTAGGTTATCCAATAACATTTAGTTAAAATAACTGAAAAATCAGAGTCAAAACATACTGCATTCTCCTAGAAATTGTAAAGCAGCATACGCATGTAATAGAGTGCAAGCAATTGGACCAATTATTAAAGAGTAAGAAAAACCAAACATCAGGAAAAAATTGTGATGCAAAGGATGGATTAGAATGATGTGAAACAATTTTGCATGCTGTAGATTTTGAGATGCTGGAAAAATCTCCAGCTGCAATTAGCATGCTTCCACTTACATATAACCTCAATGTCAAGAGAAGCATTGTATTTGATGAGGGGGCTTCGTTGCTGAAATATGTTGTTGTTACATTGGCTTTATTAGGAATTCAATCCATACACAATATATGGCATTCAAAGTACACAATTGAAAGAGAACATTACGAACTATTAAAAAAGTTATTGCTGAAATATAAAGTAATATGTTTTAGATGTGATAGCAATGATGCAATAAAGTATAAAATAAAAGTATGTGAAGTATAAATTTAAAATTAAGTTTTGCTTACTAGTTAGTTTTATATTCAATTGTATCAATAGTTTTTAGTACCACCATTGCTGACTTTATCTAATCAAAATCTCTCGTAGAATTTTCGGTCATTCCGTATGTGAAAATGCTTTGGGCACATTCTAAACATTCTAGGTCATCTTCTGTTATGCATATGGTTAAAATAATTTGCATTTCCTTGCCATTATTATCATCTTCTTAAGCTAACATGGTGACTCCTTAGCTTACACCACAGTCTGGTAGTTTAAGCCAGGCCACAAATAAGCTCAACTTGTTGCTTGCACTGCACATTATAAAACTTCACTGCAGCTTGAGACCGATTCAAAGTTTAAGCTTAAACTGTGAAACTGGCCCTTAGAATGCTCTGCTGTGGCCCCTTTTCCCTATTTTGAATGCCTCTGGTAAATCGAATACCTATTAAGAGTTTGCCTGCAGACAAGTCATAATCACCTTTGTACTTGGGGTTTGATATTTCATTAAACAGATATCCAATATCCACATGATCCATTAGAAATTCACATAACACATCCCTTGAATTTTATAGTAGTCATATAAAAACTTACTTTTGTGCATCTAGAAGTAGATAGGATGTAAGGAGCATTGTAGTAATGGTCCCGCAGCGAGACAACCACAGTGTTGAAGCTCGTTCGGACTAATAGATTAAGTAGCAACCCACAAGCTTGGAGTTCAAACATTCAGGATCGAAGGATGTTTATTTGGATATAATTAGAGTAAGGGTGGTAGTAGTAAGACAACTGACTGTAATTATGTATGTATCTAAATATATGGAGAAATAAAATCTATCTACTTTTGTGCATATTTGTTTATAAATGTTGCATTTATGATTCATTTCACAATATTTTATGGTTTCAAAACATGGTACATGTGGGCCAAACAGATGAAAAAACCTGAGAAATGATAAAAGAAATATTTCAATTATTATTACCAAAAATTAGGGACTCTAGTTATTAATGTATATTATACATGGGGAGTTTAAATTAGATAATTATGAAACTTGACAACCTTGTGATAGCTGAAATGGGGTTAAAAGAGGATCAGATTTTAGGTAAAAGAATATGAGTATGTAAGGATAAAAGAAGATATGTTAGCAAGAAAGGGGAGGGCATCTGGAAGTATAGGCTTCTTCTTCGTAAAGAAGACATTGAGTAAAGGAGTCAAAGAAACTTGGTCGAATGTAAATGAAGTATGGAAGGTTATAAAATCAATGTATAGTAAATATGTAATAAAACCCAGTATACAACCAGGAGATTGGATGGAATATTTTAATGAATTGTATGGGGAGGATAAGAGAAAAAATAAAAAAATCTGATGTGTTACACTCACATGACTTTCTCTACTCTTGTACAAGCTATTTTTACAAATGCTTATTCTCCATATGCTTCATGTTAATCGAGATATCGAGATGTGAATCTTATTGGTAATATTCTTGTGGATGCAAGGGAAATATGGTAGGTTTTAAGCACTAGTCAAATATTTTAACGCTGGTTGCTATGTGGCGCATTCTATTCTGTTTGCATATCCAGGGCATAAAAAATTGAATAACGAATTTGAGAAAAAGTATAAGTATTGGAAAATTTAAGGAAATAACAAGCAATATCTCGAAAATAGTTCACTCAACTAAAAAAATGTATATGACATAAATTGTGTATTTTAATGCGATCTACATTTTTTGTGTAGTAAAATTTTGTCTATCTCTTATGGTTTACCAGTTATGCCAAAGTCGTTCACAATAAAGAATACTTTTGGAGACATTCCCAGGAAATTCAAGATATACATTTTATTTGTCATAAAAATACCTTAAACATATGATATTTTAATCAAAATCGTTAGAGCCATTTTTGAGAAAATTAAAATTTTCGAAAAATCTTCCATGTAAAGGGCTCTGGGGTGGGAGGATTTTCTTGAAAACCTTCGTGTAGCATCCTTGGAAGATACTGAACCTAAATACCGAGTTTGGTGTTTATCCGATTGTTCGTTTTTGAGTTATGCTGTTCACACACACGCACGCACGCACGCACACACACACACACACACACACACACACACACACACACACACACACACACGGACATGTTTCCAAAAATGCTTTTTACTTTTTCTACTACGTATAGTAAGTAGGGGAAGTATTGCATTCCACCCAAAAATTCGATACCGAGATTTCACCGGAAATACATGTTTTGAGACCTCATGAATACAAAGAAAGCATTTTTGGAAACATGTCCGTGTGTGTGTCTGTGAACAGCATAACTCAAAATCGAACAGTCGGATAAGCACCAAACTTGGTATTTAGGTTCAGTATCTTCCAGAGATGCGACACGAAGGTTTTCAAGAAAATCCCCCCACCCCAGACTACCCTTTACATGGAAGATTTTTCGAAAATTTTAATTTTCTCAAAAATGGCTCTAACGATTTTGATGAAAATATCATATGTTTAAGACAATGTCATGAGAAATGAAATGTATATCTCGAATTTTCTGGGAATGTCTCCAAAAGTATTCTTCATTGTGAACGACTTTTGCATAAATGGTAAACCATAAGAGATAGACAAAATTTTACTACACAAAAAATGTAGATCGCGTTAAAATACACAACTTATGTCATATACATTTCTTTTGTTGAGTGAACCGTTTTCGAGATATTGCTTGTTATTTCCTTAAATTTTCCAATACTTATACTTTTTCTCAAATTCGTTATTCATTTTTTTTATGTCCTGGACATGCAAAGAGAATGGAATGCGCCACATAGCAACCAGCGTTAAAATATTTGACTATCGCTTAAAAGCTACGATATTTCCCTTGCATCTACAAGAAAATTACCAATAAGATTGACATCTCGATATCTCGATTAACTTGAAGCATATGGAGAATAGGCGTTTGTAAAATTAGATTGTACAAGAGTAGAGAAAGTCATGTGAGTGTAACACATCAGATTTTTTTGGATTCAGGAGGTCTCAAAACATGTATTTCCGGTGAAATCTCGGTATCGAATTTTTGGGTGGAATGCAATACTTCCCCTACTTACTATACGTAGTAGAGAAAGTAAAAAGAAAGAGAGAGAGATAAGAATTTAGGAAATAAGTATATGTTGGATGATGAAATAAGAAGTGATATTTAAATGCCAAGGGTCAGAAGTTTGGAGAAAACAGTATGTCAATAAGAAATGGATCATGATAGAAATATAGTGATAGTGGAAATGTTTTAAAAAGTCAGTAAGAAGATTGCACAATTCTTATATAAAGTGAAAAATAAATGGGTATGGACAGTAAATATATAATCAATTTTGTATGCAGCATGGATGTTTACTGAAATAAAGTGGCCAGGGCCAAATTTTCAGAAGGCAACCCTATATATTGTAATACTTAGCACTAAATAAATAAATAAATAAATAAAAATTAATGCATATATTACGTATTTTCTGACACATTTTCAATACTGAATGCCAGAAATGTTAAGATATATCTTAATTAACCAAAAATGAATTGCTGGACTGAATGACAATTTAAGTCACACAAATATGAAGGTAGATAGTTTAGTTAGATTTGACAGCCATTATTTCTCTGCTGAAGAACTGATATGCAATATTAAAAGGTTCAACCAATAACCCATAGCATCTAAATTTTAGTTCACATTAAAAGCTGTGGAAAACTTAAATGCAAGGTTTTTGTGTTTGATATATACTGTTTCCACAAAGTGAAGAATGGTTGTTCACTGAATCTCATTACAAGGTGTATATTCTCCCTCTCTTATAGATGTGCCTAGTTTTTAATCACTTGAGAGATGATAAAATCTTCATAAAGTAGCCTGACTTGTGTTTTATTGCATGCATTCTCTTTCTTTTATTTTGCTTAAATAAAGATTTGTTTTCTTAGGCATTGATATTGGACTATTTTGAAAGTTACATGAAGACCTGATGTATCTCTGTTTTCACTTGTACCTTCTTGCAGCTTTTACCTCTCTGGTCTCCTCATCGTGAGGTGTTTTTTTATTTTATTTATTTTTTTAAATTTGGAAGTAAACACTAAAAAGCCCCTATAGAAACTTAGGCTGAAGTCTAGGATACTGTGGAATGACTATATGGGTAGGAAGCGAACATAGACTATCAGGCTTTAGCCAGCCACAACAAAACCAGGGGATCCTGTTTTTTGATTTAGCCCGAGGTGAGCCTTACATTTAGTGTGCATGTGTGTATTAACTGATGTAACTGTAATTACTATACATGACGTAAGTCACAGCAACAAGTGTTTAAGGTAAATTTTCTTAACCTGTGGATTGGAAAAGAGGTGTAAGTTCATGCTGAGGTGTTCTAGACTTGTTCCATTATTTATTTCACCTACAAATTAAAATCTTTCTTGTTCACAATATGAATGCAAGCATCTCATTACACTGTTGTCATTTGTTGTTGATTATATTGCACAACTTCACAGATAAGGAAGTCATTGTTGAATATTTCCTGTGATCATTAATTAATGGTTATCTGTCAACATTATTTAAAGTAACATATTAACAGTGATCTGTTGTCTTTGCTTTCATTTTAAATTTTAATAATACTCTCTTAACTGTCTTTAATGTTTCATACATCTATCTGGTGTTTGGCTACAAGACCATATTATTATATTAATTAACAACCATCAATTTATTAACTTAGCCAATAAAATTCTATTTACAAAATGAATTTATTGGAGAAACAGTTGATTGGTGGTGTAATTCATTTTACTTTGAGTTAAACACTGGTTTACAGTTATTGAAATTATAAAGTTATTCAAGCATATTCACATTCACTCTTACATTAACACCTTCCACAGTCTGTTAAGGGTAATGAACAAATTTAATTAAAAGAACTTCTTAGTCTCAGCTAGCAATTGAACCTGGAACATCTGGTTATGGAAGCCACCATATTACTTGCTAGCTAGATTTGTGTGTTCAAATAAAAAAACTTTAATTGCACTGGGATCTCAATATATTTACAAAATACAGCTATTCAAGTTCAAGGTTAAAACCTAAACCTTCTGAGTTGTTTTTTCCATAGAAACTATTCACAATGTGTAAATCAAACCCTTTTTAAGGATTTTAACTGCACCACTTAAATGGCACAGAAAATTGCTAGATCAGAATCATTCATTGTTTAAATGCAAACTGAAATATTCTTATATTGTAATGCTGGAGTTGGTGGCATATGTGTTTCCTGCAGTACCAGCAACCAACACAGGTGGCCAAGCTTGTTAAAGCATGGACTCATGAGCCGGAGGTCCACAGTTCTAATTCAGCCAGGATCCTCCTCCTCCCTAACTGAGGTTTTTTTTCTAGATTTTCCTCAATCCTCATAACTGGCAAATGCCAGGGAGTTACCTTAAACTTAGGAGTGGAATGTTTCCATCCCATATATCCTTTCCCAATAATCATTTCATTTCATTTTATGTATCATCCTTGTCCATCATGGATGTGGTATGCATGTAGTAAGAATGGGCATTGAGCACTACACAATATGCAGTACTAGCCTCTTCCTGACATCGCAACTGTGTTATGAGGTCTGTAATAACATGAGCTGGCTGAAATATTTGGGCTGGACCAAGCAAACATTTGTAATGTGTAATTTATATTGGTTCTACTGCAATATTGAATTATGAGCTAAATTAAGGTGTTTACTTATGAAATCAGTGTTCTTTTGTTATCCAGAGTAATCCTTGTGTTATCAGGAACATTTTGGTGTGTTAGATGTTGCTGTGGCATAATACTGAACCCACCCATCCTCCCTTTTATCCGATCATTCTTATATAGTGGTTTCTGCCAACGTGAATCATTCAAGTTTTAGATGTGCAAATCCCTCGGCTATGCCTTGCTGTCGTTTGCTCCACTCCTCTCCTTCTAAAAAACATTCCTCAGTTATGCTTTGAGGCTGAGGGCCCTCAATCCCTTGGCCACGCCTTGCGACTTAGGGCCATCAATTGTACTTTCAGCTATATTGGGATTTCAAATATTGGCAGCAGAAAGACAACGCAACCAATATTCCCATGATGCCACGGGTGACATACATGCGATTCAGCCTCTGATGCCAGTAATATGGTACAAAAGTGACAAAATATAAAATAAGTTCATGAGAATACCTAAAGCACCAGTTTCATTGTTGTTTATTGTGTGTAATGATGGTATTAAAGAAATAAAAGCAGTGCAGTATATGCATGTGTTATATATGTATAGTGATTTAGCCCATAATGCAATACTGCAGTATATTTCATCAGTCAAAAAATAAGCTTTGCAAAATACACACACAAAAAAGTCAGGTATATCAGTCATACAAATCAGTGATATGTTAATCCAAACTAGGTATACTGATCACACATTGCAACCAAATTGGCAGTATTCTTACATCTGCCATTGTTATTTCACTGTAGCAGTCAGACTGCTTGTACCTCCATACCTTACAACATGTTTCAGATATACAGCAAATATGATGTTTGTGCCTCTTATATACCATTTTCTTCTTCCCTTACTCAGTTCTCAATTTTTAGCCGATATCTTAACAAAACAATTTAACATGTGTTAAATTCAAAATGCCTTCTGATCCACTCTGCTACAGTGAAACTTTATCTTCCCTCTGATACTAATACTATATTACAATGCTTATCACAGATCACTCAGGTTAAGCCAATGCAAAGTGTGTGCATACACTCCATGCTAAAAATCTTATGCAAAGTTTGAAAGTAACGATCCTTCTAGCCTGCTTTAATTTCATACCCTGGGCACCTGTCATTTTCAAACTTTACCAATGTTATTATTGTGCACAATGATACCTTTTTCTCTCCAGCTTCTTGCACTTCAACGCTGGCCTCTTCCATCATGGTCTCTCTTCTTAGTAGATGTCTTGCAACAAGCAGTGACCCAGCAGTTCTGAATAAAAGAGCATCATAAGCCTGTACTGGAATACACATATCCAAAGCAAGCCTTGGCTCAATGACCATATTTTTTATATACATATCGATAAAATGTGAGATATTGTTGTTTGTCTTTCTTCGTTTGGTCTAGCAGTGAGCAACACTCTGGGACATTGAACACATCATGCAATTATGAAATATGCAGCTTACCTAATAACATACCCATCAACAAAAAAATGAACTTTTTTTTTTAAAAAAAAAATAATAGAAGCAATTTAGACCAATAACATTTATATTTATTTCCCACTGCCTTGTATAAGAGAAGATAAAAATTGTGGAGAATTATAAACCACTATCATTTCAATAGTAAACTTTCCAAGATGCCTTACTAAAGAAAATACAGTAAGGAATTGATAAATCATCATCACATGCAATTTGTCCTGTATTGAATATTTAAATTTTTATTGCATAATACAGGGTGAGCCAAGACTCCGAATCGCCTGCACGGTGTTTTTCCTGTCTGCATCTTCGGCGTTGTTACCGTCTGCCGCTATCATAGAAAGGCATGGATGAGATCATATAGCATTTTAAAACTACTTTTAAAGGTTTTACTTACCAACTTTATGAAAGGAGATGCTGAAACTGGCCACCGTCATTGTCCATACATTTTTGGCACCTCTTTAGGAAACTATCCATCATGGAATTTCTGGGGGAAATTTTCCAAACGATGGCTGATGTCGTCTAATGTTTCTTCAGTAAGAACCGAACGCCACCTTTTAGACTTCTTAGCCTGAACACTTCCTGTGGCCTGAAACTTACTGTAAAGTTCATGGATTGTTGTACAGCCCAGAGCTTTTACACCTGGAAATCTTTCTGCAAAGCAAACTTTCACTTGGCGAGCTGACCGAGTTAGCACATACGAATCATAAATAAATACATGCTGTGCAGTAGAAAACATATGCTGAGGCATAATATACTTTGTGACTAAGTACAGGATAAAATAATAAATAACTCGTAATAACTGAACCACATCACATCACCGTCAGCTCAAAACTGCACTTCACACTGCAGAGCAAACCCACAACAGCGTGACTTTGTTTATAGCAGCAGTCCGTTATCATGCTTTTATCATATTTCCACACGCCCAGTGGAAAAACGCCGTGCAGCCGGTAATATTGTTCATAAAATACCCCTCCGAGGTAACTTAAAACATAAAGTGTACAAGACAAACCCACAATTAAAACAAGAATTAAAACAAAACATCCGCCAGGAAATTTCTCAGCATGAACTACGGCGAGTGATGGATAGTTTCCTAAAGAGGTGCCAAAAATGTATGTACAACGACGGTGACCAGTTTCAGCATCTCCTTTCATAAAGTTGGTAAGTAAAGCCTTTAAAATTAGTTTTCAAAATATTGTATGGTTTCATTCGCATCTTTCTATGACAGCGGCAGACGGCAACAAGCGCCGAGGACGCGGACAGGAAAAACACCATGCAGGTGGTTCGGAGTCTTTTGGCTCACTCTGTAGTAACACCCATTTTAGAATAATCTTAAGCTATTTGCTGGTCTATGCAAATCGCATGCATGCCTCATATTGTACTTATGCACAGCAAGGTTTGCTGTAAAGTTATCATAATTATCTGTAAGATAGCTTAAGAGAGATTACACTTATTAATGGTAACAGTAAGAATTTTCTGAGTTTTAAATAAGGACCTACAGGAATGGCAGGGCTCAACACCACAAATGCATACGTCACATCACATTAAGGAGTGTAAAGTAGATAAAATATGCTATTCTTAAGGCATTTTGGTTAAGGAGATTTTTCAAGTTTCTTTAGACAAAGCTGAGCTAAGGTATGGTAGCACAATTTTTACTTCTTTTCTTCAGCTGAGTGCTTCATCTATTTAAAGCCCAAGAAATTTTGTATCAGAGACTTTACTTACAATGTAACTGCTGCACCTGATTGTTAATTTAGTTCTTTATGCTTAGTTCTGAATTGAATAAGGTTTGTTTTATCATAGTTTAATGAAAGTTAAATTTATCAGGTTTAATAGCTTCAAACCAAGTGATGTGTTGTTCATACTTTACTAGCTGTATCTCTTAACTGCTGATGTGACTTTTCAGATAGAACACTGGTATCATCTACAAACAGTCCATCTATTAACTCTTTGCTAAAATTATATAGTAAGTCATTTATAAATATTAAAAATAACGAAGGGAACAGAAACCCCAGAAACCTTGTGGAAGTACTTCCACTGAACTCCTGATTCAGTGATATGGAACGTCAGTTTACAGCAACGTGGCAAGCTCAAACTGCGGTTCTCATTAAGGAATCTCACAAGTTTTAAGGTATGCTGTGCTCCTGGAGCCACAAATTATCCATTTTCAAGAAAAAACGGGGTTGCTGATTACCAAAAATAAAAATACACTTAGTGCTATAACCTGCAATAATTACACTTACTCAATTGTTGTTCTTTTAAGTCGCTTCTTAAATAAAATTATCGAACATTTCCGCGTCTTTATTCTATATTTATTTTGTAGTCTTTGGGTAGACGAACAACATATATTGTGCGAGTATAAATTATTGAATATATGTACCAAAGTCAGGTTTGGAATTTAGCAACTTTTGATATTGCGTACACAGAACAGCAAACTCTCTGTGATTTTGGTGTTGGCTGCACAAAAAAAAAAAAAAAAAAATAATTCCCAATCTGGCCACATTCGCAATGAGGCGTGTCTCGTTTACCTATTTTGTATCAATGTAATCGTTACTCTTGTTTAATTAATGGAAACTGCTGTTTTATGCACTGTACATGGGTAAACTATGGTATCCTGTTTACTGCTTTTACGCCTACTTAAGGAGTTGCAAGTTGGTATATTTCTCATTTAATGTCCTGCATCATAGATGCCAAAATACCGTTTGGCCAACCTGTTGCTGGAAACCACACAAGCGCTTGCAGAAAGCCACCCGAAGGTGTACGAACACGACGCTTCCAAAGCGAATGTCGCGACCTCTGCCATGCTGATTGCTGAGGCTTGAAACTAAACTATACCCCCGCCGCTATAACGTTGCACTTGACAGCTAGCGTTTAAGTTGGTACACTCGCGAAAAAACAGATGAAAAGCTTCAACCGTTTGACTTCCTAAGCCAATCACAAGGCAGCATTCCGGATGGTCGATGACAAAGCGGAACCGGAACTAGATTCGGCTCTGTTGCCGGATGTAACTATTCCCAACCACGTGCTTCAGTTTGTGAATCTCTAGCAGAGCGTCGAGTTCTTTGCAAGCTACATATTGTTCATTGTTATTTGTTATTTAGATTTGTGGTTATTGTTTGATAGTTTTGTTATTGTTCGTTTATACATTTATTTATTTATATTTATCTATTTTATATATATTTCATTCATATTATTTATTTAAACAAAACTTAAGTGCGACAATGTCGGAAAAACGACGCCGATCGCCGAGTGATGATTCACGAAGTGAAAATCCTTTGCGCCGAGCTGTGCCACTTAATAGTCGGGCATTGGAACTATTAAGGAGAACCCGGGAGTTCTTTGAACAGGAAAAGGAGTACGTGAAGCTTCACGGAAATCCCTCTATTCCTGCTGATAAAGCCGTACAACGAACTGCAGCAGCTCTTGGTTTAAGCACGAGAACTGTTGTTCACAAAGGAGTGAAACTACAAGAGAAAGAGGACAAAATTCCTGAACCATCTGGAACACAACAGGTATTTCTATCAACTCCAGGGAAGAAAAAAAAGAAGCCTCGTCCAGTCACAAATATTGATGCTTTCCAATTAGACGCCATCGTAGACACATTTATGCCTATTATCATAGAAAGGAGTATCCGACCATACCAAAGCTGCTTATATCGCTTATTTTCAATTAACAATAATAATACGAAATAGTTATTATTCAGTGACGTTCGCTACTTACGTACACTTTTTGTATGCGGCTTAGACACGATAGAAATGAGAACAATCAGCTGTTGTTGTTTACTAGCCACTCTGGCAACGTCGCAACCACGATGTAGCCAACCTTACGCGAAGCCACAGGAACTGTCAAATGCAACGTTATAGCGGCGGGGGTATAAGATGGAAGTCAGCTGATAAAATAGCAATGCCGAAAATATAAAAATAAAGCAGAATTTTCCTATCAACGAGCAATTGTGTAAATGTAGGAGTTTATAGTGATACCTTATTTAATATTGAGTACCAAATAACGCACATTCGATGTTTAAAACTGGAACATGACCTGAAAACCTAGTAAGGTAGAAGACAGGTTATGAATCGAAAGTTTAGTTGGTTTTAATGAAGAATTGAAATATATATAGCGAAAACAAGCTAACCTTAAATATAAACTATAACTTAGTATCTTAAGGTGTTAAAATGTGTTCGAATTAGGGACTGTATTTCGAAAAGTTTATTTTTATGGATTGCACACTAATATCGTAAAACGAACAAGAGAACTCGTGCTCAAAGGTTATGTCTGATACCTATTTCAATTTTGAATGTGATGTAATGATAATAGTTTGGGATCCATAGTTTGATTTTGGATGTGTATTGGTGTTGTGCTCAAACACTATTTCCTGCTGTTATACCAAATAAATAAATTAGGACATAATGCTCTTTTCATTGCAAAATAACTTAAAGCATTTCATAAACAGAAAATTCTCCATATGTACTGTATATCTTTGGGAATTTTTTGTCAATCTGGGTAACTCGGTTAAGCGCTGGCCTTGGAAGCACAAATAGTTACATAAAACTTGTGTATTACCACATTATTGCTGAATGATTTCTACATATCGAAATGTCAGCTACCATATTTATGACAAAACACCCAACTTAAATTATATAAATGTATAATATATATTTCATGGCAAAATATCTGCTGAAATATTATTCTCTCATTTGTGAAGTCATAGTGGGAGCTGCCTTGTAAAACAACTTCTTGGTTTCATTACTTGATAGTATTGAGTAATGCTATCTCTGTTTTAAATGTTGTCTCATTCATACTTCTAATTGGGCAGCACTATAGCCTCTCACAAAAAAGCCTGGATTCAATCCTAGGGATCAGAGGTGGGATTTTGTGGTAGATAAAATGGCACTTAGAATGAATGTTGTCTGGTTTTCCCCACCATAATTCCATCAATTGCACCATCTTCATCATTGTCATCCCCCCCTCTCACCAGTCTCGAATCTCTGTAAACCTGTGAAGTTAAAAGGGACATTAAAATTAAAAATACTATGGAGGACAGAGAGCAATAGTAATGAACGAGTGTCTCATCCAGCCACCCAAATTTATAAACCAGCATGTGCTGTTACATTCTTTCTCCAGTCAACATATGAAAAAACAATTAATACTGGCACACTAAACTACATGTTAAAGTGATTGACAATTATGAAGGATGGGTGTGATATGGCTAAACACAAAGAAACATTGTTATTATTTAGAGACATTGCATTCACATTCATATTTAATAATACTATATAATACATTTGTATGGTATTTTAAGGAACATGTGCCTACATTAATATACATTTGAATGGCCTACCCAATTAAAATGTCCATTAAATTCTAACCTCTTGAATGTCTGTTATTACAATCTATTGGAATGATCTTATAGGTAATTGCACTTAGTCACTTATGCATACACAAAGCCAGTTCTAGTTAATAAAACTTACAGTTATTGAATAGAAAATACACTTTGATTCCTTTTCCTGAGAAAGGTTCTATATATAACATTTGGTATAACACAGTGGAGGTCCTACAGCACATGGGAACTTTAAATTTATTGACAGGTCATATGGGAAAAAAAACAAATTGAGCCCATACAGTGATGTTTTTTTGTGTTTGTTCATTTGGCTCCACTGTGAGCAATGCTCAGGGAAATTGAACACATCATACAATTATGAAGTATACAGAGTAAGTAGGAATATACCCAAAGCCAAGAACAGCCTTTGGGGGGGGGGATGCTCCCCTCCCCATCATACATTATTTAAGAGAGAAAAATTTGTAAACCATCACCATTTCAACAGTAAACTTCTCTACACGCATTACAGTAGGACAACAATAGCAAATAAGTGTTAATCACCATCACATGCAATCTGCCCTACATAAAGTGCTTACATGAGGTTGATAATATTATGATGATTAATTCACTTTGAATAAGCTCGAAATTATAACTTTATACTTATGTTATGCTTAAATTTCAATTTCCCATGTAATTTCTATTACCTTGAAGACATGTTTGAGAAAGACATCACTTGAAATGAGAAATTCTCATTATTACTGCATGGGTATTATTTGGGAAGACAGTATACAGGGTGGAAGGTACTGCTTGAACTGTACGTTAATCATGGATTCTATATAATGATTAGTGCAAATATGTCCAATACAATTTTTGTCATTAAACCTACAAAAATGAAACATAGTGATGTTCCTTGTGCCTGTGTCTATTAGCCATTTTATTACAGTTCAAGCAATACCTTTCACCCTGTATAAGAAAACATTTAGAAAATGGTGGAGTTTGCATATACATAACACATTATAACATATAAAACTGGGATGCAACAGATCCATCTATCCCATTGACTAACAATTATACAATCACTGTGTGCTACCGGTATTCCTACTACTTTCTATCCAGCAATAGTATTTACATGGTAGCTTAAGTATTTAAAGTCCAATATCAAACCTGCTATGTCTGTATAGACTGGCACTGTAGCAAGATGACAATATCACAAAAGACATGTCAAGAATGGGGAGGAGTATAATGGTTATTTTGGGTGGGGAATTTTCTTGAAAATCTTTGTGTTGCATCTTTGGAAGGTACTGAACTTAAACCGATTTGTACTATGTATGTACAAATTCATGCTTTGAAGCGCATGGCTTTATGTATTCACTTTCAATTGCCAGTCGAAATGCGCGCGCCAACGTTCCACGTTACGTATTTGACCACAGCCAATGGGAGCAAAATGTGCCGGAATGGACTACCTTCTCCCTTGAACTGGAAGATCGTTCCCTTTCGTTCATTTTCGGCATTCGCTCGAACTTCGTCGGGCAACTTCGGGTGGCTTTCTGCAAGCGCTAGTGGAAACCACAGAACAGCAAACAGCTGGAAACGAAAACTATTATTACTATAGTAATAAAGAGTGGGCATTAAAACAAAAAATATTACACATATAAAATATGTAAGAAATCCTATTTTGCAGCACCAAAAATAACTCTGGGAAGTTAATAAGCACTAAAGCCACAGAACGAGATAAACAACGGCTGTCCCTCAAATTGTAGGGAAATTCTAGTAATTAAGGGAAACTCGTATCGCTTTTCGGAAGACAAAGTAGCGTCACGGTCAAACAAAACAGCTGATTATTGATGACACAATCGAAATAGCTCTAGTTAGAGGTTCTGTATGAAGGGGAAGTGTTAAGAATGAAGTTTCCAATACTTCGAAATGATCGTTTGTTACGTGCCGCACGCGGTGAAGATGTGGATAAAATACCAGTTTGGATAATGAGGCAGGCGGGACGCTATCTTCCTGAATTTCGAGAAATGCGGTCAAAGCATGACTTTTTCACCATCTGCCAAACTCCAGAGCTTGCTTCTGAGATAACATTGCAGCCAATTCGAAGATTTGATCTTGATGCAAGCATAATATTTTCGGACATCTTAGTAATTCCTCAAGCACTAGGCATGACTGTAGAGATGCGGCCAGGGGTTGGTCCAGTATTGCCAGAACCTTTAGTCCAGCCAGAGGACATTGATAAACTTGATTTAGCAGCTAACATTCCAGAAACGCTTAAGTACGTCGGAGAAGCCATCACACTTACCAGACACAAACTGGAAGGTAAAGTGCCCTTAATAGGCTTTTCGGGTGCTCCGTGGACATTAATGGGTTACATGATAGAGGGTGGTGGTTCAAAGACTATGTCAAAAGCCAAAGCTTGGTTATATAAACATCCAGATGCAAGCAAAAAATTGCTGAGCATTTTAACTAATGCAGTTGTTGAGTATCTAGTAATGCAAGCTCATGCTGGTGCCCAGTTGCTACAGGTGTTTGAATCCAGTGCAGAATACCTTGGTCCGGAACTCTTCAAAAAATTTGCTCTACCATGCATTGCAGAAATTTCAAGAAGGGTAAAAAAATCCATTAATTCAGCAAACCTCGACATTCCAATGACAATTTTCGCGAAAGGTGCACATTATGCATTATCAGAATTATCAAATAGTGACTATGATATTGTGGGTATTGATTGGACAGTTGACCCTAAAGAGGCAAGGGAAAAGGTGGGTTCAGAAGTGACTCTTCAAGGAAATCTTGATCCATGTGCTTTGTATGCTTCAAAGGAAGATCTGAAGAACCTAGCAAGAGAAATGGTTCAGAAATTTGGCAAAAAGAAATACATAGCTAACCTTGGTCATGGCATATACCCAGACATGGATCCGGAACATGTTGTAGCATTTATAGAAGCTGTTCATGAAATGTAAAATAATCTTTTATGAATAAATACACATATACAGTGATTGCATTGCACTAAAGCTTTGCCTCTGGTTTCCATATTGCCCTTGCAGCATTTTTATAATCACTTATTCATAATTATATGCTTATTTTTACATGTTATCTATAGAATGTTTTGAGATGTCAATTCATAATTATCTTGCCACTCAACAAATTAAACTGAATACAATATACTAATATTTTTTTTTAATGTAGATAATGTTTTTACTGCTTTTATGTATGGTAAAGGCTTATTTATGGTTAAAAAAATTGTAGAGAAAGTGTCAAATCATAAAAGAAGCTGGGATCCATTCTTAGACAGAAGCAGTTGTCAATTGTGGCACCAAGATGGGAATAAAACAATTATTTTTAATGATAAGAACTAAAACTTCTTGTTTTTCAGCATGATTCATAAGTGAAGCAAATGTTTGTACGTAACACATCTTACTTGAAAGGTAAGTGTAATATGGATCCACAGCATGCACGAACCCAGAAAAAAAATTTGGGGAGGGTTTTCTATAACTATATCTAAACTTAACAGTACCCCACACAATTACCATATACCTACTCTGTAGTATATAGATGTTACGTGGATAAAATTGCTTGGAGACATATAAACAGGAAAAAACTCACCAGAGTGAAGATATTCTACCTTACAGCACAAAACATTGAGACTGCTTCGAAAACTGGAATGTATGTTCACCTTAATTAGTAAGGCGACAGTATTAAGTTTCCCTTTTTCTTGTAAATGTGCTACTAACAGTAGACTGTTATCTAACATTTTCTAATATTGATTTGATGTGAATTTAAGTAAATAAAATTGTCAGAAGTTACCTTTAAATACGGCCCTGATCCACAGAAATATGGACTATTGCAAAACCTCACCCTAGGTCACCTTGACAAGGAAAATGTAAGTTTCTGTGCCTTAGTAGTATTTGTTGTGTATGAAGTACAAAATTGCTATTACGCTCTGCATTTTATTACATACTGCATATATACAAATTATTTTGGGCAAATGTCAAATTGACCAGTAACCAAAAATAAATCTTTTCTACCAAATGAAATTGGTAAATTCATAATTTGCATTAGAAAGTATGGAAAACCTTGAATACTTTGTCAGGGAATATATCTTCTACAAATGTCACCCTGTCATCTAACTGCATGTGGTTTCCAAATGTACAAACAAAATGCTGTTAACACCGGCTAGTAAAGCAAATGTGCAGGAAGTAGTGTTAAAATAAGTGTAAGCCTCCATCATATGTCATTTGCCCTATGTATTGAATATTTATATGTTGCATGACATAATAAAAAAATTCCTCCATAGTATATGGGGAATGAGTATACAAGAAAGACTTTAGCTCTTTCTTAAAGATTTTATGCCGATTAGCCTTGCCTAATAATTTTAAGTAACATGGAAATTGTAGCAATAAATTAGTAACATCCTTTTCGGAACAATTTTAAGCTATTTGCTGGTCTATGCAAATCACCTGCATACCTTGTATTGTGGTCATGCACAGCAAGGTTTGTTGGAAGTTATAATTATCTGTAAGGTAGCTCAAGAGAGAATATATGTAATCACGAGTAAGAATTTTTTGGGTCTACAGGAATGATGGTACCCAACACAACAAATAATACGCATAGCCTTTTTTTTTGTAATATAAATACTTGCCTGTTATGTGCAAATTACCCCAGAACATTATTCCATATCACAACAGGGTGAAACCAGGTGAAATATGCTCTTCTTAAGGCATTTTGGTGGAGCAAATTTTTTAAGTTTCTTAAGGCAAAGCAAGCCGAGCTGAGTTTTGGCTGCATTATTTTTATTTGTTTTCTCCAGCTGAGCTCTCTATCTATTTGAAGCCCAAAAAATGTATCAGATACCTTATTTATGGTGTAATTGTTGTACCTGATTGTTAATTCACTCATTTGTCTATGCTTCGTTTGAAATTGAATAAAGTTGGTTTTATCATAGTTTAATGAAAGCTTATTAGCTTCAAATTAAAAGTTGAGCGGTTCAAACACTTTATTGACAGAATTTCTTAATTGTTGATGTGACTTTTCAGATGTAAGTACACTGGTATCATCTGCAAAAAGCACAGCTATTGAATCTTTGCTAAGATAATATGGCAGGTCATTTATAAATGTTAAAAATAAAAATGGAACCACAACCTTTGATTCTGGTTCATATTTGTTAAGTAAGATTTGAACCATTTTATAGTGATATCACTGAAGCCATAAACTTTTGCAGCAAGCCATAAACTTATGCTGTCAAATGCCTTAGCTAAACCACAAAATATTCCTAATGGTAGTTCCTTTTTATCCAAGGCTGTTAAGACTATAATAGAAGTGAGTATGTATGTTGCATTTTCTGTTGTCATTGGTTTTCCTAAATCCAAAATGGGATACTGAGAGAATGCTGTTGAACTTTTTATAACCTGATTTTATACAGCTTTTTCCATTGCTTTAGAAAAGGTTGTCAAAAGAGTGATGGGCCTATAATTGGAAGCCAGGCTTTTGTCTCCTTTCTTGTATAGAGGTTTAACAATCGTGTGTTTGATTTTTTTCTGAAAATATCCTTGACATAAGGGAATGATTGCATATATGACTAAGAGGCTTGCTCAATTCTGCCAGGCAATATTTTAACAATTTGATACTTCTCATTCCACCCATGAGAGGTTTGGCTTTTCAATGAGCTAATATTATTTTGTATTTCTCTTGGTGTTGTGGAATCCGTCTTAAATTCACAATTTTGAGATGTGTCCTTTTTAGCATTTTAAGTGCAGTTGGGTTTGGGTCAGATCTGTTTGTTTTGCTGTTTGCTACATTAAGGAAATATGTGTTAAAGGCATCAACAATGGCACAGCAATTACTGACTTCTTTATTTTCAATAGTTATGTGAGTAATATTACTATTTGAATTAATTCTCCATTTCAGTTTTTATTATATTCCACATTGTTTTAATTTTATTATTGGAATCATCAATGGTTAGCGAGTAATGCTCTCTTTTAGCTTCATTAATTACTCTTTTAAGTATTTTACAATATGTTTTGTTGTGTGCTTTAATGTTTGAATCATTACTTGTGCGATACAATAACATTTCTTTTATTTGCACAGGACTTGCTTATACCTGAAGTAATCCAGGTTTGACCTTTATTATCTGTGATGAGGTTATTGTTTTCTTGGGGAAAATAGCTTCAAATGCTAATAGCACTATTTTAAGGAATGGGGAATAACGTAGTCCGCCTACACATGGTGTTCCCTGGGTAACGCTAAATGGACTACAACACAGGCATGCTTCCTAAGCCAAAAAAGTCAAAAGAAGAGCACTTCTTAGTGCTGTTTTGGAATGCCGGTGGAATGAACTTAGACTTTATATTGGGAGGCCAGAGGGAAAATGATGCAGATCAATTAATCCCCAATGTCATTGGTGAACAATAGCAACTATTTTAAGGAAGTCATCAAATTTGTCATTTACTTGAGTGCTGGAATACACAGAAGCTCATTTTTTCATTTTTTAACACTTAAAATTATTGATATGTTCATCGCTAATTATTGTTTTAATTTTACTTTTTGTATTGACAATCTGTCTGCTAGCTATGACAGGCACCAACAATACCTGAGCATCATGATCTGACATGCCATTTACAATAGGAATTACGGTAAAATTTGGCATTTTTCTGTAAGTCTAAAAATATGTTGTCTGTAGCTGTTGCAGTTCATACAAGTTCTAGTGGGGAAAGTGAACCACATATTCCAAGTTAAATGTACGTAATAGGGAAATGAGATGAGTTTTTATTTCACTGCCATTAAGTGTGTTAACATTAAAATCTCCACAAAGTATTCATTTAGCATTTTGAGTGTAAATGTGCGAGATGGTTCTTTCTAATCTATTTATAAATCCTTGGAAGTATCCTGTGGGAGCTCTATGTACTGCTAACATTATTTATTTCTCCCTACCAAATCCTATTTTTACTGAACAGCATTCAAATTCCTTTTCCTTACAGAAAAATGCAACATTTATGCTGGTGAACTTTATCGTGCTTTTAGCAAATATACTCACTCCTCCACAAATGAATCTACTTCTGCAAAAACTGGAACATAATGTATACTTACTGAAGTTCACAGTTTTAAGCTCTGCTTCTGTCATGTGGTGCTCTGTTGTGCAGATTACTGTGATATAATTTATATCTTGAATATGTATGCTTAGCTGCTCTACTTTATTCTTTAACCCTCATATGTTTTGATGATATAAACCAAATGAATTTTTTTATATTGAAGGTGAGGTATCAGTGTTTACATATTCAAAAGATTTTACCTGTGTGGGCCTCCTTTATACCTTCTTCCTAAAAAACAAGATCTGGCACCCACAATAACAGGAACATGCCTCTCATGATTATTACACTTCAACTCCTCTGCCAAGAGAAATGCAAGCGCCCTCTTGCCTAAGAAGTTGAGATGCAATCTGTGTTGTGTGAAATGCTCTCGATGGAGACTGAACGTTGGCAGTACATCTGTTCTACAGACACTGGGCTATCACGTGACAAAAGCTTAAAGGTAAAGCACCTAAAAAGGGTGGGCACCAGGTCTAGAACAGACAACATCCACTCCAAACAACACTTCTAAGGTAATTTAATCACTTTGCTTTCACTTTTAATCACATTTTCAATTCCTGGCCAAGTAATCAAGAATAGCCAGAAATGTATCATTAAGATTTATTTCATTTTCTAAGCAGACATAATTAACCAGCATTCAAGATAATGTGATACTCAAGGATATTTCCAGCAGGAGCATGTACATGTATAAGCACAAACCAAGAGTGTGAATAAAGTTCCAGTAAGCTAAACTGAAAGGTACAGAAGATTAATATATACATATTTTTTGTAAACTATTTTCAAAATTTGTGTTTTTTTTTACTTATTTTCGTTCCATGCATCCGGAATTCCAACCAAAAAGGGGGAAAGAAGAAAGAATATTTCCAAAATGTATTTCTGCCCTCATTTTTATTTGACATTACTTTATCCAATCTTTTAAATACACTTGGTGGGAGGGTTAGTTTTATAGGCAAGAAATTATATATAAGAAGTGTTAAATAACTATTTACTTTCTCTTCTACATGCAGTAAGTAGGGAAAGTATTGCATTCTATCAAAAAATTCGATGCCTAGATTTTATTGGAAATACATGTTTTAAGGCCACCTGAATCTAAAACCAAGCACGTCTAGAAAAAGCTCCATGTGTGTTTCTGTGAACAGCATAACTCAAACACAAAAAGTTGGATAAATACTAAACTTGGTATTTAGGTTCAGTATCTTTCAAAGCTGCCACATGAAGATTTCCAAGAAAATCCCTCCACCCCAGACTACCCTTTACATGGAACATTTTTTGAAAATTTTTATTTTCTCGAAGATATTTTCATGACAAAATGTATATCTTGAATTTTCTATGAATGTCCCCAAAAGTCCTCTTCTGAATGGCTTTTGCATAACTGGTAAAACCATAGGAGGTAGACAAAATTTTTCTACACCAAAAAAAAAAAATAGAGCTTGTTAAAACACACAATTTATGCCATATACATTTGTTTTCTTTGTTTGTGAAGTGGACCATTTCCGAGATATTCCTTGTTATTTGTTTTTTTTATGCCCTGGACATGCAAGGAGACTGAAATGCTCCACATGGCAACAAGCTCTTATAAGATTTCACTATCGCTCAAAGCCTACCATATTCCCTTTGCACCTACAAGAAAATTAGCAATAAGGTAGTTTCTACAAATGTTTATCTAAGTTAACATAAAGTAGGAGGAGAATAAGCATAAAAATAGTTTGTACAAGAGTAGAGAGTCATGCGAGTGCAACACATCAGATTTTTTAATGCAATATAGTGCTTTTAATTTGTATAAATTACAGTTGAGCTCAAGCCTGATTTGAAAGTTATTAATAAGAAATTCAATACAAATGGACTTGGACAGAAAAAATTAAATCTCTAATTGATACAAGGATTTTTAAAGCATGGAGTATTACAGAAGTGGTCTGCTTTGTCCTTAAAGATAAGCTTAAAAGCACAGTAATGCAAAGAAAAACTTATTCATACTTGTATCCACATTTTGTGTTTGCTTCATCTGAATAGCTCCTTTAATGTTTGGTCATATGAGCAGCTTTGACTTGAGAAACAGCTGTTGGTATTACTAGTTAAAACTGTAGGTTTGTCATTCAGTCTTCCAGATTCTGCAGAGGGTAAGGAATAATTTTAATTCAAGTAAAATTCCCCCAACCTTGTTGGGGATTGAATCCAAGGTTTCTGGGTTGAGAAACCAGAACGCAGATCACAGAGGCAGTTGTTAACACTTACGATGTATTTATATAATCAAATAAAACAGTGTGTTTGTCCCAAATGTTTAATAAAATCTAAATAAACCTTTAATAAGAGCTATATTATACATTTCGTTATTGTTACAAAGGGAACAGCGAGAGTCAAATGTTAAGAACTGGACACTATATGCTCGCCTTAAAATTCCATACTGTTTCCATGAAATCATGAGAAACAACTGAAAATTGATGGAGCTTAAAAAGGACAAAATATTGAACCATTAATAATGAATATCTTGGAAATGGCTGATTCTACAAAAAAATTTATTTGAAATAAATTGTGTGTTTTAAAGAGATCTACATTTGTTGTATAGTGCGTTTTCATCTGTTGCTTAATGTTTACCAGTTATGTATAATTATACATGCTTTCTTCCAAATGAAGTGTACTTTACAGGCTGTTCAGAAAATTCAATATACATATTTTAATTGTAATGTAAATATCTTTAATATATGGTATTTTAATCAAAATTATTAGAGCCATTTTTTAGAAATACAAAAACTTTGAAAAATCCTCCATGTAATCCTACTCTTTTGTAGTCTGGGACAGGGGGATTTTCTTGAATGTCTTTGTGTTACATCTTTGGAGGGTATTGAACCTAAATACCAAGTTTGGTATTTATCTGGTTTTTTGTTTTTGAGTTATGCTGTTCGCAGAAAAAGAGAGAGAGACACACACACATGGACCTTTTTCTTAAAATGCTTCTTGTTTGATTCAGGGGGCCTCAAAATGTATTTCTGGTGAAATCTTGACATCAAATTTTGGGTGGAATACAACACTTCCCCTACTTACTATACATAATAGAGAAATAAAGAAAAGTTTAATTTTATTTATGGACACTCCTTAATTATTATGGTCCTTAGCGTTCCATTCTTTATTGGGCATGAAAGACCAGAAATTTTGCTCAGAGGCCTGTTATTGGGCTTAAGGTTTTTTTACATGTACATCTACAACACAGAACCACCGGCTGTACTTCCGTTCCTAAGGAAGCTGTGCTAAAGATGTTTATTTGCGAAAAAAAATACATTGCCCTCTGCTGGGTTTGAACCCGCAACCCTCAGGAACTAGAGGCTAGCATGGTACCCCTAGACCATGAAGGATGACAAGACACTATGTTGCCAATCCCAGTATACATTACTGTCTGATAATTATTACACTATTTGCAATTAAGACATCATTAATGTTATATCTGCTATAAAAATTCAGTATGGGTATTTATAGGAAGTCAAACAACCAAACTTTACATTCTTTTATGTTATTCTTTACCAATCCTAGAGACTTAGTTCTCAATTTTAAGTCATGATTACCTTGATAAATAATTACTAGGTCAACAATATGAAGAGGACAGTATTGATGCAGATGAATTTGTACAATGTCAGTGAATCTAAGATGCTCCAAAGATGCTTTTCTCATGCAGCTTTTGGATCTTGGTTTACATGACTTCTACAGGCAATAGCTTCCTGGCTGATTATGCATTTGTTTGCTGTATGAAAATTTGTCATTGTTCTTGTTATTTAACAAATTTCACATGAATTTAGATCCCATTTGATAGAAGGAGGGTACTGCTCTCCACTTGACCCTAACAGAAGGAATGAAAGGGTGGAGTTCAAATTCAAACAGCAGAGGAAGATAAGTTCAGCTTTCAGTAATGGAACCTCCATCCATTACTCTCCAGCACTTCATTGAGCTTGTTGGCTATATTTGCATCTCTGACGTTGATTGCTGCTAGTTTGGATTTCTGTTGCAGCATATTATCATGGTAGAGAGGTTGTACATCCAAGCATTGACATCATTTATTGTACAAGTTTCTACTTAGCAAAAAAATCTGATTTACAATAGTAAGAAATTTCCTTAGCTATTGCTACTGCCTCAAAAATTCTAAAGACCCTTGATAATGTAAAAGTTTTTTTTTTTAGATACATTTAGTGGAGGGTTGCTGCTGGGGACCAACAATGTTTATCCTGCTTTTCTCTTAAAATGCTCATCATCCAACACATTGCACTGTAAAATGTAGCTGCCTATATAAAACAGCTAGAGAGAAAATAAGAAAGCAACACTGAGTAACACTAGCAAGCAGTCAGGTCCACTGTTTATTAATCATGTTATATGAAGCAAAGACCTTTAGAATTCTTTCACATCAACAAAAACTGAATTTTAAGGAAATAAAAGAACTTTATCTTGGAAATAATGTAATGTTTACATTGCTTATTCTTCCAGAATCTACACATTTTCAATTGCAGTTAGCTTCTAGTTATTATGCATGGTGCAAATATCTACAGCAATTACATTTTAAACAAAGTCATATAAAAGCATTTAGAATAAGATGTCACAGCAATGGAAGTTGTTAAGACCCATTAAAACACCTCTTGAACTCTCCATTTAGATAAGGGTTTACATTTTGAATAATATAAAAGAATTCTGAACTTCAAAACACTGACAATGGATACAATTTTAAAGTTTTGCTAGGTGGGGCCTTGGGAACTAGAGACTGGTATGGTACCACTGGAGCATGGAGGATGACAGAGATTGTAATGGGATTACTTGTGTCACTCATTTTAGTTAGTTTAAACAAAAACAAAAAAACCTATTGCTAATCTTACAAATTATTGACAAAAAGCTAGCAAACTGAAAACAAATAATATGTCTTCTTTTTCAGAGGCCATGTAAAAGAATAAAGATGATGAGCACTTTATGAATAATAGAAAGAGAGGGATAGCACACAAAGCATCTTCTAGGGATATATAGGTGTTTCGGAGGTGTTGTGTCACCTGGCCTTGATTAATGCTCGTAAACAGAAGCGCAGTGTGTCCAGCACCGAGTTAAGCTTATGTAGCAGGGTAGCAATGCAGGCATTTATTTTTTTGCCGTCATTTATTACTGTCCTAACCTGAAATTCTGCATCCATAAAGAGAATTAAATAGAGATGCCAGTATTTTAAAACTATAAATTAGAATGAACTATATGAAAACAATTATTTATTTAATAATTGTTTGTAACACATAGCGAATAGATGGTTTAACAAAAAATGCAATTATAGCCTGAAAGCACAATATTTAAGCTTTAAAATAAAATTTGTCTGAATGTAATACCAATATGTTGTTGGAAATGAGCATTTATATACAATAGTGTACATGCTCTTTCCACAATTTTGATGCTGCAAACATTCCAAAATAATGAAGTGGTGAAAATAAAAGTACTGGAGCATGTTTAACTTACCTATAAAAGCCATACAAAAATCTATAATAAAGTTTCAAAAACTGACTCAAAAGTTGTCCAGTTTTACTTGTGTGTGTATCTTGAGTAAGCTGAAACAATGTTCTGAGTCAACATAATGCAAATATTGAAAGGTGAGATGCCTGAAAGAAGTTCTGTTAACCCATTAAGGGAGAAGTTGCAAGGGCCCTGAAGTTGTTCATTGATCCCAAGAGCTGATTACAGAAGACCCAGGAAATTGGTACAATTTTGGTTGTGAATGAAACCACTGTGAACCAATTTTGTACGCACTTATTTTAAACAAAATTCACCAAATAGCTGAAAAGTGGTTTCTAGCATGCTGGTACACCTGTTCACATTAGTCATTTAATCCAAAACTGACTGTTGGATGTCCACTGTTTTGAAGCAAACAAGTTATGTTCTATCCATTGCATTATGTGTGGAGCATGATACACAGGGTCACCAATAAGTTCAAACATCAGAGTATGGCATTTCTCCTGAGGCCCCTGAGCAAAATTTCCAATCTTTCACGGCCAATATAGAATGGGGCACTAAGAACTATAGTAGTTAAAGAGCGTCCATAAATAAATTAATAAAAATAATGCCATCTCTCCAGGTTACTATTTAAACTTATTTGTGACTTTGTCTATAATGGCTCCATAAATGACACAATATATATATTGTGACTCACAGAACAGTTGTGACTGTCCAGTTTTTCAACTGTCACTTCTCTCAGTTCTCACCGTTTTGTTTTTATGTAGTTCACCTTCACTGGAATCTCACTTCACTAAGATGAACTAGTTCAATTTGCAGACTTCATTTCCTTCGTGACGTAGCCTCTTCACGCTGGACGGTTCACTTCACTCGGGAATCGAAAACAAGAACTCCACAATCCGTCGCTCTTCGGTAGCACTCGCTGCACATCACAACAGCCGTCACCAACTCGCTCTTTTTGTTTTGAATTTATGGACGCTAACTGCTATGGTTCTTAGTATCCTATTCTATTTTGGGCGTGAAAGACTTGAAATTTTGCCCAGAGGCCTCTTTATCAGGCCTGAGGTTCTTTTACGTCCGTAAATCTACAACACGGTACCACCGGCTTTACTTCTCTTTCGAAGGAAGCCATGCTAAGGTTTTTACGCCCGAAAAAAAATCCACCGCCCTCCGTCGGATTTGAACCAGCGACCTTGGGAACTAGAGGCTAGCACGGTACCGCTAGACCACGGAGGGAGAATCGCTCATAATGTAGTACCAGAAACGCAATCGCTAACTCTCTCGTAACTAACTGGACTGCACGAGAATGCTCGCTTATATAGTCAGTGGAATCTAGAGCAATTTCGACACACTCTCGGGAGAAGCAGATTCCAGAAAGTTCTAGTTCTTGTAGCGGGAAATCGTTCCTCTAGTTGATGCGCTCTGCTGCAGTGTTCTTGTCGTCGGCTGCTGTATTTTCCATTCCTAATCTTTACCTATATAGCTAATTCTTGGGTCTCAGGGTTATCGTAGGCGAGACAAATTAAAATATACTTGATTTCACTTAATAAATGTGGTTTATTATGCAATCAAATATTTTATGGGCGGCTAGCTTTTCCCATTATACCAATTCCCACCATTTGTATAAATCAGGAGCCTAAACTAACTGCACACGTCTTCCCACCTATATGCACACACGTGCATTTGGCGTCCAGAGCGTAGCACTTTGTGTCGACGAGATTCTAGAAGAGAGAGAAAATCTGGGTCAAAATGTAACAACATTTCTGATTGGCCCTCACACCGCGTTACCTTAACATGTATGAGAATATTCTACTCCAAAGTTTTACGCTTACGGTCCCCATGACGCGCCAGGAAGCGGATTCAATATCTCCGTCTCCTTCTTTTGTCTACATTTCTCCTTACCGCTACCGGCTCCCTGTTCATTAGCTTGGTGAAAGGTGGGTTCTACCTAGAATTATCTTTTACCTGGAATTTGATAGCACCCGTCTCTTACGATCTGCTTTGTACAATTCTTGGTTATATTACTATGTACAATTCATATATATCCTTTCATTCTCTCCCGACACCACATCTGGTGTTTACGTTGTGAGCGCAATTATCGTTTACACCGACTGCTCGGCGTCGACCTCCCGATAACCTTGGGCCACGGCCCACACAGTTCCCCTCCTCAGAGTTGGTCGTCCCTAATAGCTCCACAATCTGCAACAGGGCGAACAAAATGAACTAATCTCGGCCTCCTTCGGGGTTGACACAGAATGCGTGACGGCGCAGGACCTGTGGCACGAATGTCGCATGTGGGCACCACCTCTCCACGTCGCTTCGAAGATGTAACCAATAACATCGGCGACGGAGCTTCTTAGGGGTCTTGATCGCATCCTGTGCGTGCCGTAATGTTGGCATGCGTTTTCTCGAAGACTTCCTTCACCATCTTCTTCGGGAGCACCAACTGTTCCACCCTAGTCATTCTGGCTACGAACTCCTACTCTCTCCTGGGTACACTGTTCCTAACCAGAGAGTCGCACCGCGTCCAACAGCTCTCATAGCTCAGACTTCTGAGAGAAACATTCGCACACGCGGGCCGTACGCCAGATTCTTTATCCTTCAGAATCGGCCTTATGTATCGATCCTTGAACTGCTCCCTCCTCAAGGTCTCCTCGCCCCAATCTACTGCAGATTGCACCGTGGCTGGGTCTAGGGTTGCAACACCAGTCACTTGCTGATCAGACGCTCGTACATTGCGGCCTCTTATCATTCTCTTGCTGTCTCCCGTTTTCCTTGCTGATCTAGACGCTCCTCTATCGATTTAATGTCATCAATTCCATATTTAATTTCCGTCATTTTTTCCATTGTTGAAACTACACTCTTTATGGCGCTTTTTATTTTCTTCATCACGGCCAATAATTTTTTAAACATTTCCTCCATCTTGGTTTTTTAATGTTTATTCCTCTCTGACACCAGTGTGACTTTGTCCAGTTCTCACTATCACTGTTTCGTTTTTATGTAGTTCACTTCAGTCACTTTACTAAGGTGAACTACTTCATTTCTCTGCAACCTCACTACATTTGTGACGTAGCCTCTTCACTAGGGAGTCGAACACAAGACCTCCATAACCCGTCGCTGTGCAGGAGCACTCGCTGCTGTCACAACTATTGTCACCAACTGGGTCGGAGAATCGCTCTTGAAGTCACGCCAGAAACGCAATCGCTCTCTCGCACTCGACTCGCAATTAAACTGAAACCGGACTGCGCGAGAACCCTCGCTTATATAGTAAGTGGATTCTTTCCACAAGATTCTTGAACTATTTCGACAGACTTTCTGGAGGGAGAGAAGCTTCAGAAAATTTTAGTTATCTCCCGATAGTGCGCCCGGTATTTACGCTGGCGAGCGCAGTCATCGTTGTTTACACCGGCTGCTCGGCGCCGACTCCCAATAACCTCTGAGGCAGTATTTGTAATACCTGAATAATTTTAATTGTATTTTTACTTTCTCTACTACGTATAGTAAGTAGGGGAAGTATTGCATTCCACCCAAAAATTCGATACCGAGATTTCACCGGAAATACATGTTTTGAGACCTCCTGAATCCAAAAAAAAACATTTTTGGAAACATGTCCGTGTGTATGTCTGTGTGTGTCTGTGAACAGCATAACTCAAAAACTAACAGTCGGATAAACACAAAACTTGGTATTTACGTTCAGTATCTTCCAGAGACGCGACACGAAGATTTTCAAGAAAATCCCCCCACCCCAGACTACCCTTTACATGGAACATTTTTCGAAAATTTTAATTTTCTCAAAAATGGCTAACGATTTTGATGAAAATATCATATGTTTAAGATAATGTCATGAGAAATGAAATGTATATCTCGAAATTTCTGGGAATGTCTCCAAAAGTATTCTTCATTATGAACGACTTTTGCATAACTGGTAGACCATAAGAGATAGACAAAATTTTACTACACAAAAAATGTAGATCGCGTTAAAATACACAACTTATATCATATACATTTTTTTTGTTGAGTGAACCGTTTTCGAGATATTGCTTGTTATTTCCTTAAATTTTCCAATACTTATACTTTTTCTCAAATTCGTTATTCATTTTTTTATGTCCTGGACATGCAAAGAGAATGGAATGCGCCACATAGCAACCAGCATTAAAATATTTGACTATCGCTTAAAAGCTACCATATTTCCCTTGCATCTACAAGAAAATTACAAATAAGATTGACATCTCGATATCTCGATTAATATGAAGCATATGGAGAATAGGCGTTTGTAAAAATAGATTGTACAAGAGTAGAGAAAGTCATGTGAGTGTAACACATCAGATTTTTTAGAATAAGTAAATCCAATAACAGCCCGCCTTGAAGCAATATGTATGTAATAATTTGTAAAAATGTATGTAACAGTCATTGCAAATGCTTATATTATTGTAAACATGTTTTATAATGTTATGTGAATACATTACATACTCTGATAATGCAAGAGCTGTAAGAATAAGAAGTTTTAAGTTGCTAAAGGCAATAATGAGTTTGAGAGTTTGAATGTTATTAGTCATGATTAGAGCAATGATAATGTAAATTCAGTAACAGTTTAAAAGTAGCCAATCAATAGCAAAGAAAAGTTTTAAGTAAAATGCAGATATTCTATTGAACTAAAATTAGCCAATCAGAGACTTGAAATACAGAAGCTTACAGGTTTAACGGTTGAAATAATGTTCAGTTGCTGGCAGACCTTGGTAGTGACCAGATGGAAGATGTTTCTCTACAGAAATATTACGTGTGAATCGTAAAATATGTCTATGCGTTAGCTAGGTGAAAGTATTAAAGAACCTCACAGCACTTAAAAAGTGTAGTACTTTATTAAAATGTGCAAGGATTAATAACTTAAATTCTGTGTATGTCTACAATTATTGTCGTACTGCACCTTGCCTAAGAGATACTGACTCTACAAACATTACTGACACAGCCAAGGCAAAATTAAAACATAAATAATATATAGGAGCAGTTTTAATAACAAAGTTAAATATTATAGTGTAAAACTTGGAGTGTAACAATAAAAATTACATCTTAAAATCAGCTTCTTGTACGTAGCAGCATATTGCGTAACAACAGTAACTATTACGTAATCAACAACTTCAAACCGACGCCCAAAGCGTGTTGCAAACTTCTTAAACAAAGTAAACTCCAAGAACAATACTTCAAGTTAGGCTTCCAATGCATAAAGCTTAATAAATTACATAAACAACTCATCTACTTCAAGTTGGCGCCCAACTGCGGGGTGAGAATTAACAAGAATTTGTGACAACATCTAAGAAGAAAAGATCGACAAAACAACGCAGAACAACAACATCCAAGGACAGCAAAAATTCTTCAGGAGTAAGGGGCACATGGCTAACATCAAAACAAACAACGTAAAGAACAATCCCTCTTCAAGTTCACTTCTTTTATTAATCCTTGCACATTTTAATAAAGCACTACACTTTTTAAGAGCGATGAGATTCTTTAATACTTTCATCTAGCTAACGCATAGACATATTTTATGACTCACAAGTAATATTTCTGTAGAGAACACGTCTTCCATCTGGTCACTACCAAGGTCTGCCAGCAACTGAACATTATTTCAACCGTTAAACCTGTAAGCTTCTGTATTTCAAGTCTCTGATTGCCTAATTCTAGTTCAATAGAATATCTGCATTTTACTTAAAACTTTTCTTTGCTATTGATTGGCTACTTTTAAACTGTTACTGAATTTACATTATCATTGCTCTAATCATGACTAGTAACATAGTAACATTCAAACTCATTATTGCCTTTAGCAACTTAAAACCTTACAGCTGTTGCATTATTAGAGTATGTAATGTATTCACATAACATTATAAAACATGTTTACAATAATATAAGCATTTGCAATGACTGTTACATACATTTTTACAAATTATTACATACATATTGCTTCAAGGCGGGCTGTTATTGGATTTGCTTATTCTAAAAAATACAATTGAAATTATTCAGGTATTACAAATACTGCCTCACCTTCAGCCATAGCCGCTGGGTCAGCTTTAGTTGCATACATTCTGGGAAATCTACAGTTCACAACAAAATTAAGTATTACAGAATATTGCTTAAATTTTTACAAATACTTTTTATGCAATTTTAATGGTCCATCCGAACATTTGAAACAAAAAATTGCCTGCATATGTAGAATTTTACCATTAAAGGCCAGAATATTTCTTTACATGTATTTACCATTTCCCAAATCTGCTCCAAAAGAAATATATATTACAAAATGTCAGTTTTCTAGATGTCTGCTGTGCTGCCTAGTGACTTTCTTTGCAAAGGTGCTAGCATTTCTACAAGGGGGTAACCAAATAACTTCAGCATATGATTTCCTTTGTTTGATTATTTTTTTATGCTCCTAGCACTTGTTCCACATACATTTTCATGATCGAACTTCGAGACTTCTGAGCAGCAACATGGACTGCTGTTCCAGGAGGACTGCTAAGGAGCAGCCGGCCACCGCAGCTTCTTTCGCTGCCGAGTAAGAACCGTCGCCGCCACAGCCACTTCAGCGTGGTGATAGCTGGAATTCCCCAGGATCTGTCGCACGCTTCATGCTTAGTGCAGCGTAGCAACAGTGGTCTTCTGCAGTGAAGGCCACCAGGATCACCTCTGTCCGGAGACCAATGCCGCTGTGCACTTGGAGACTATCTTGGCATCCAGCCTTCCCTTATTAGAAAGGTTGCTACGTGTCGAGAACAGCCAACAAGACTAGTTGGTTCCATACCGCCACTCCCAGCCGAAGTGCCACTATTGTGGCGTTTCTCTCATCACTTCAGCATGCCAACAGCACAACCTCTGCCACTGCCACTATTGCGCCACATGTGAAGGATGTCACACTACTGTTCAGGAGCTCTGTCCCCTGATCCACGCAGGAAGTCAGCGCCGAAGCTGCCAGCATCAACGTCTTCACAACCAACACCGCCGCCACCTTCATCTACAGCGCCAAACTTCACCGCCAATCAAGAAATCCAGGACATTCACGTGGAGTTTGTGAACCTGACGGCCCTGGAGAGAGCCTTCACCACCTTCAGACCACCAAAGATACAACAATTTCAGCAAATCACAACAGACAACACTCAATACCATCTTGACACCACAGACATACTTTAGGATTGTAAAAACATGGTATAATACAGTATAATACGAAAATGAGACTAAACGACTGCATTTTACCCTGTATCATTGGTATTAATGGTATAATTAATGCCATTTGTATAACATTTATGTATCACGTTTTGTATGCACCTTAGATGACCCTTTGCACTTCTCGACTATTCCTGACACTTGCAAACGTTTTAGTAATGACATCCAGAGTATTTAAGGCACGACATGATTAGAACCGTTTTACTTGCCAAGCGTCAGGCAGTACAACACGTCCTTGTGCTGCATGGATCTCAAGTGAGAGCATTTCCATGCTATGATTTTCTATGACTTTAAAATCGGTTTAGGGGAGAGAGAATTCCTTGAAAGACTGCATTTTGCGATTGCGAATCTTTGCCCTTCGCAATTCACCACTTATTGATGATATGCAGAGTTTAGAAAAGGAAGGGTTTCCTCGAAGATGAAGACCGAGCAGGACGGCCGGCTACAGCAACAATAGATGAAAATATTGTGGCATGTGCACAGATAGTCTTGTTAAGATGCTCTCTGGATACCGAAGCATGGCAGTTTGTCTGTGAGTAGGGGCGATTCAGGGGAAAGTGTCATTGGAAGGGATATGGCGTTACTGACGCTTGGGGTGTTAGCGTGGCTTCTGTATCATTCTGTGAGTAGGCTTCGAGTGAGTCAGCCGGGCAACTGCCTAAGACATGGCGTCCTCGCCCGGCAGACACATGGGGTAAGAAATCTTTTATAATAAATCTACCAGCTATCCATTCTCTTGCAGTTTTAATTATGGTAGAATAGAATCCTTTCCTCTCCCTTAAGCCAGGCATTGTGTTGGTGTAGCAATTATTTTGTAATCTAACTTTAGCTGCGTCCCTTCGTCGTTGCCTCGTAAATTAAAAGTTCTTTGTTTGATTAACGATCCCTCTCGCAAGCGAGTTGCTCCCATCTGCATTTCTAAGTTAATATAAAGTGAGGCATACGACAATTGGTGTGAGGCACCGAGTAGTTTGGCAGGTATAATTGAATTTGTTGTGAGATTTTCAAGTGCAAAATTTTTTTTTCCCTCTAAAATGTAACGGTTGTGGTCCTCCACGTGGTCGCGAAAAAATCTAAATTTGTTTCTGGCTTAAGGGTAAGGATTTTTATGCTTTAATTTGTGATTCTCTTCTTCTAAATTTTGTTTCTATCATATCTGAAAGTCTGGTTTCGAAATTTTAATTTTGTCCTCATTTTTGCATTTTTCCATTGTCTGCCGGCGTGACGCTAAAACTTCTGACTCCATTTTCCCCTTGTTTTGGCTTCATTTCCTTTAAATTGTATTGCTGTGCTAAGTGGTTCGTGCTGGTTATTTTCAAAAATGTTTTTGTGAAAGTTGAGTTGTGAAACGAGTAAGATAACGAGCGAGATAGTTGTAGCTTTGAAAATGTGCTCGTCACGTGTTGGCCATCTAGTTGAAAATCTTGTTTTCTGTGCTTATTAGCAGTGGTTTGGAAACGTATAACTTTATATTCCAGTGATTGTGATTTCTAGCTGTTTATTATACTTTTCTGGGACATTTTTCGTGTAACTTTTATGTACGCACGTGTGTTATGTAATTCCCGCGTGGTCGTGCATTTCAGCAATAATTTTAGCTTGTGAAACCAGTCTTCCTCAGCACGTGTTTTGGCGCGTTTATTTGCGTGTGTATATCAGATCAGATACATTTGTTTTAAGAAAAAAGAGAAGTTTTGTGTGCTACATATAAATTACAAGTCTGTATTCTGCTCCTTTTGAGATAATGTTAGCGGTGGTCACAGTAGGTGTAAGTGGTTTTTTTAACTTCCAGTTCGAGGTTTCTCACTGAAGCTATCATTTTGTTTTCTTCCATGTGTTCATTCTGATTAAAAATCTTGGTATTGTGTCCAAGTGGCTTGTGTAGACCGTATGTTGGTATAATTTTCTGATATTTTGCCGCGGGCGCTTAATTGTCTTCTTTCTGGAACTGTTTTATTTGGCTATGTTCTGATCTTGCCACTTACATTCATGTGATGCTATAAGTGTTTAGTTTGGTGTAATCTGTATTGCTTTGTCATACTGTTTATTTACTGGTTGCGTAAACTTTTGTGCTGCAATCATGCCTAAGCGACGTACTACACAGAAATCTGATATAGCAATTGCTCCAGTTAGCGAGCACAGTGAAGTAGAATCTATGTCCAGTGTTAGTACGCCTGTTGTTGCTCAGTTATCAGCTGTCTGCCGCCCGGTCATTGACCCCTCTCACGTGGAGAATTCCAGCAAGTTGTCGGCGTATGAGTTACTTTAGAATTTTGAAATGTTCGCTACTACTGCTAATGGCCGCTCTGAGAAAATGATAATGATGATAATTTTGCTTCACCGTTGCCAAGTTTGGTTTATTTAATTCCGCAATGCATATTTTTAGGGGAAAATCTTTCGCAGTTACTCATGTAAGTAAAAGTTTCAGGAGCTACCAGCCTTGCCAGTATCTTCACCTAATTAGGCTTGATGTGCTTCTAATATGGACCAGTACGATGTGGATGTTGATGAACCAGCTGTACGTGTGTTACCAGATTTTGGAAAACTGCACTGGAATTTTGTGGTAAAAAGAATAAGAAAAAAAAATATATAACCTATAAGTATGTAAACATTGTGAGTGCTAAAGTTTGGACGAATGAAACAGTTTTACAACTCACACAGGTATGCTAAGTTTATTGTTTCACTGACTGATGCTTAATTAAGCTTTGCTTTTCAGGAATAATGTGCTATGAATGTCTCTGCTAAATTAAAAGTGTATTATTATTGTGGGTGTAACTTAAATTTTAAATTATGTTTTGGGAACTGCAAATCATTTGTTTTGTTGTATTATGCTGCAGGAATGTGTTTCATGTGTACTATGTGCTTAATTGAGCTTTCATTTTCAGGAATGTTATGTGACAATATTGTTTTGAGTAATGATGTGATGTTGTTTTGTTGCATTCGATTTGATATGATTTGATTTGATTTTGGGTTTCATAATGATGCTGTGATTTTTATTTACAGAAAATTGTTGCATGAATAGTGTGTGTATGTATGTGTGTATTTGAGGTTATGTGATATATGTGAGATTTGCCTCGGTGGGAGTGCCAAAGAGTAACCCCGATGGCGTAATGTGAGATGAGATGAGAAGAGAAGAGATGAGATGATGTCAGCTTTGGTGGAAGTGCCACAGTGTAACCCCGACAGTTCTTGTATGATTTCAGAGACTTTGCTTATTGGTGTTGCTGTAACGTGCCCAGTATAGCGTGTGTGATGAATTCACACGAGAGATTAAATGGATGGAAGTGATTGTAATGTGAATAATTTTTTTTCTTCTGTTTATGCAACAAGTTTATTACCATCTTAGATAGCAAATTTTAATACCACCTGTTTTCCAGCTTAATTTTCATTTGGAGGATGTGGATGCAACAGTATAATGTCATGTTATTTGTGTCATTCCTGAATTGTTAATGTGATTTCTTGAAGGTTATGCCTATGTTAGATGTTTTGAATTTGCAGCATGTTAAATGAGACACGTCAGTGAAGATGTTTTGTTTTGAAGAGAAAATTGAAAGTTGCGATAAAGATGATGATTGAAGTAATGATCGAGATTGCACTATTACTGATGATGATTATGAAAGATGTTGATAATAATGAGATGAGAAAGATAGTGATGTGGACGAGAAACTGTATTAGTGACAAGAGTAGGACAATAGTAGTTGAAAGCATGTCACGTGGTGTAGTTTGGAGATGTATTGTGGATGTAGTTTGTAGTAATGCATACAGTAGTTTTCAGTAGCTAGCTAAGTGAGTGTTGTGTGTAATTTGGGCCATGGTCAGTGTGAATGAGTTCATTTCATTGTCATGTGTGATTGTCTTGTAAGTGCACTTACTTTCTTTTGTTAGTGATACCAGCTGGTTCTTAAGATTTAATATTGGGATCCCAAAATAAGGTTATGTTTCATTTCTGTCATGTTCATGTATTCTGAGTCTGTTTTACTGTTTTATTTGGATTGTGAAGCATTGTAAGTTAAATTTTGGATGGCAACTCTGTAAAATTTCGTTCTTATGCCAATTTGTACTTATTGTTTTTTCTCTTTCTTAGCCCATGTCAAAAGAATTTTTAGTGTAAACTTTTCAACCTTCAAAATCTTTAATTGTACATGACATACCATTCTTTTTATGGGTGATTGTTTGTGGGAGCACCTTTTTTTATTGTTTGGTGGTTTTGTTCTAGTCTTTTGCTGTGGCGGAGCTCGAGAACATCCAGGAGCATCCCCGTAGCACACCAGAAGTCAAGAAACACCACAGGGAAGCTGTCGGGCAGCCACTACACTGCCGTGGCATAAGGAGCCACCATGTCGGGGGGCAGTCCAAGCCAGCGACTGCCCACCCTGTTGTCATCACCAGAGACCTGCAGTGATAATTCTACACCAGGACAAATCGTCGTTGTGGGCACTGTATAAAATCACCCACAAACAGTTACAGCAGACCATCGATATTTTGCGCAGTGTAGTGTGCCTGTGAACTGAGGCAGCGTGGTGTGTGCGTGTGCGGGGTGCTCAAGATAAGTGCATTAACAATATTAGTCGACAGCACTTACGTCTCTCGTGTCTCCACATCGCCCAGCAATATTGTGTCGTCGTCTGGGTGCTTATCACACATGTATATTATTGTTATATTGTCAGGTTTCTGCAGAAGGCATTTCTTCATGACAAACCATGGTAAAGGTCCTTGTGACAGAGTAGGAGGCACAATAAAGCAATTAGCTGTAAAAGGTAACCTGCAAGGTGGCATGATAACATCTCCCAAAGAACTTTACGAGTGGCAAGATCTCATGTGGAGGGATCATCTTCCATGGTATAGTGGTTAACCATGTCAGCCTATAGTTTCTGAGGTTGCGGGTTCAAACCTGGCAGAGGGTGATGGATTTTTTCAGGCTTAAAAATCCTTAGCATGGCTTCCTTCAGAAGGGAAGTAAAGCCATTGGTTCCGTGTCGTAGATTTACAATTCGTAAAAGAACCTCAAGCCTGATAAAGAGGCCTCTGAGTAAAATTACCAGTCTTTCATGCCCAATACAGAATGGGATGCTAAGGACCACAGCAGTTAAAGAGCTTAAATAAAACTCAATTTAATGTTTTATGTGGAGAGAATTTTGTTTTCCTTTGCTTCTACTGGAGAACATGAAACATTCATTGTATAGTGCCCGTCAATGGAAAACTTGTCATCACAACATTTTCCAGCTTGTCAGAGACCCCTAAAGAAGTTGTAAACCAGCACACTACATGTTGCAAGTAGCCAGCCTTCCCCGCAGTGGAGTGCAGCAGTGAAGGGGTAGTCAGTGTTGCGCAGCATGGAGAATTATATTTTAATTTATAACTGCCTTAGTTTTTATCTCTCCATCTTGAATATTTGAAGAAAAAAAAATTGAGTTTTATTTATGGATTCTCTTTAACTGGTGTGGTTCTTAGCATCCCGTTCTATATTTGGTGTGAAAGACCAGAAAATTTGCTCAGAGGTCTCTTTATCAGACTTGAGGTTCTTTTACATGTCGTAAATCTACGACACGGGACCACCGGCTTTACTTCCCTTCCGAAGGAAGCCATGCTATGGATTTTTATGCCCAAAAAAAAAATCCTTCGCCCTCCGCCAGGTTTGAACTCAAGACCTCGGGAACTAGAAGCTAGCATGGTAACCACTACACCACGGGAGGACGACATTGAAAATTTGACAGTTTAAAGAAGACATTCTATATAATAGTAGAAATTTTTTCTGAACCAATCAAAAAATTCTATTTTCTGTTATTTTATTTTAAAATAAGTTTAATTCTTTTTACTATAAATTTTCAAGCATTGTTAATTTTTGTGTGTTTATTAACCTGTAAAACCTAAAAATATAGTCATGCTTGTTCCTATAACAGGTAAAAATTGTTTTAACATAAGCATGCATGCCTGAACTTCCATATTTCAACCCCTTCTGTTATGGAAGTGAAAGGTCATATAACGGTAATATACAGTACATTTGCTTCCCGGGCGGGCGATTGCATGCAAGTGCGGATCAGCAGTAATATAGACTACATACATACTTCACCACCGTGGTGGTTTCCGTAAAACAGTCAGTTTACTTGTCTGTGCAGTGTGGAAAATGCAGTCAGTTTTCGTTTATCTCTACAGGGAATAAAATGTAGTGTATAAGACGCGTCATAGGTTTATTTTAAGATCCATTAATATGGCAATCAAGAAATTCATGCTTGAACAAAGTTTTCATGTATGACACTTATGTAAAAACCAAGTCATCCAGAGCAGTGTGTAGGCAATTTCAAGATGAATTCCCTACTGTTTCAGTTCCAAATAGAGAGACTCTCAGGCATCTTGTTAATAAATTAAGAACAACGGGATCCCTAAATGCTAAATGTTCTAAGCCGAAGAGAAGGGTCCTGAGGAAAAACTCGTTGAAATTAAATGCATCATTCACTCACTCTCCAACTAAGTCTCGAAAACATGTTACACAGCAAATATGCATTCCAAAGACCTTAGTCTATACTGCTACTAAAATTTTAAAACTGAAACCATATAAAGTAACTATATTGATAACAATAAATAAACAATAAATGAGTAGGATAAGCTTAGGGTTGATACACGTTGCTATCTAATGCTCTGCACTGTAGGTATAATACTAATTATAACGTATTGAGAATCAAATATGTAAACATTAACACATTTTAAATGCATGATGTTTTTCGACATGCTGTTTTGCATGAAATGACCCTTATGATTTTCACTTTAACTCAAAAATAATGAAACTTTCAATAAATATAAATGATTTGAGCAGTAACAGGTTAAATATTTAAGCGAAATAAGGGTTTATTTAATTTGTGCATAAATATTAAGCAACAAAAAACAGCTTTACTACGGATAAGATAAACCAAGTCAATGCATTTAGACCAAAAGTATTTGTCAAAGAGGTATGAAAACATTTCTATTTGAAAGATCTTGTTAAAGAACACATATCCTCCAAAAACTGCCTTTTCTACATAATTCTCCAAACATTTCCCTTTCTAATACGTTTTACTTCTAGGTTTTCAAGTTTTTTGCAGGTCCACATTCTATTGGAAGATGAAGATGTGTTTCAGGAGTTGAAAACAAATGCAGCATGTTTATAATGCAATGAATAAACTGATTCTTTATTAACAAGCAAAAGATGGTATCAAACAGAACTTATTTCTTTATATGATGTTTATTCTTTGTTTTATTCTTTTTGAACTTCTGATTTTTTAAGAACTTTTTGTTAGGTTTGCTATTACTATTTGCCATAAGCTTTCTTCTCTCCTCCTTCAATTTCTGCTTCTTCATAATTTTCTTATCAGTTTTTGAAGCTTTATTTACTTTCTGCTCCTCTGGGGTTATAGATGCAATTTTTTCTGCTGCCTGAAGTGTATCCTCTGTATATATCTCATCGTATGGATTTAGCTTGTATGAAAATTCTGGTTTAGATTCTTCATATGCTAATTTCTTCTCCAAGCGATTCTCATATTTCCCTGCAGCTGCTTTCTTCACTTGCATGCGGAACTGCAAGCAAAGAAAATAAATCATTTAAAGAAACAAAATATTAAACATTTAATCTTCTGAAATTCTAGGGGTTGCAAGATATTGTTCTTAATATCACGCATGGCTATTTACCAAATAGTGGTAGGCAAACACTGGTATCAAGTAAATAAGATTTGAACAAAGTTTCATAAAACAGATCCTGGCCTGTTTTAAAAATAATGTTTTGAAAAACATGATTGCAATTTAATTTTTAGTCCAATGTAATCAACCTTTGCAAATGGTAGGTACTATGGTCATAATTCAAATATGCCTATCTCATTTGCTGACTATGTCTCTGAATTACATGCAATTGTCCAACTCATATGTCTGCAGCAGCAATTCATTGAGACATAAAACCTTCAATTTATTCTACATCTTATTTTGGAATTACATTTCATGGATTCTACTCTTCAGGGTAATAACATTGCATTTGCTATTATCTTTTGGTGTTAAAAATTGATCTTAGCCTACCCCTATGATGTGTGGTACCATGTCGACCTAATGTTCAAGACCTCTGAAGTTCAAATCTCAGTTGAGATGAGTTACCTGGATAAGATTTTCTCATGTAACATTATCTTCAGAAGACAAATGTTGCGTAGCTAAGTTTTACACACCCTCAGGCAGATTTAAGTATCTTTTCAACCATTTCAATCTTTCACCATTTGTTATGAATTCAATTAAAGGATGTTAAAAATATATCAATACATTTATCACCTTTTTTTTTTTTAATTTTTATTATTTGTTTTTTATAAAATAGAGAAAGTTGGAGGTTGTTACACTACCTCACTAAAATGTTCTTACTTGAATGCATTTCGGGAGAACGGTTTGCTCCCATCGTCAGCATGTTTCCAATAGTTTCAGTTTCCAACTCTCTCTATTTTAAATTATGACAGATCACTGTTACTAGCTTCTCAATCTTCAAAATTAATTAATATTTATCACCATTTTATAAGCCTGATTGTAATGAAATGTATTTTTAAATTGTTTCATTAATTAGGAGGTTACTTTTATGCAGGTTTCAGTAACACTGCTTTTGGACCCTTCAGGTTATGTCCACATCCTCTAAGCTGCACAGGAAGAAAACACTTAAGAAAATGCAGAACAATTCAGTAATTGAAGTGGTATGTCAGCCAATCTTTACTGACATCATCAATGTTGTACAGGGAGAGAAATTTGGAATCACTGTCGAAGGTGCAGATTACATAGTTGATTCAAGGCTATAGAACCATTGGACATTGTTAAACAGTGATGAGCAACCACTGGATTATGCATTTAAAAACAAAACAACTTTAAATATGTTTAAGCCCACTCATACTATCTTCCATATTACATTACATTCTGATGAAATATAAACAAAAATGTTTCTGGCCCGTCTCTGTAATCTGGGTGTAGTGTTTCTGCCTCACATTCAAGAGGTCCCGAGTTCAAATCTTGCAAATCTCAGGGTGAGTTACCCAGATAAGATTTTATTTTCTGGGGTTTTCCCTTATCCTGAAAAGATGAATGTCAGGTAACTTTAAGCTCTATGGTTCCTGGGTTCATCTGAGCATCATTTTACCTATTTCATTCATCATCTGATATTACTTAACCAGCTAAAGGACACCAAAAAAGTGCCTTATTGGTTCCTTACACAAAAAGGAAAGTCTGAAAGCTTTGCTGTATTACTTATATAATAAAGTCATGCAAATATCTTAACCCGCTTTACTGCCAACGCTGAGGAGATCAGCTTCTGAAAACTGAACATAGTTAACATACTTTTGTGACATCCCATAGCAACGGAATGCAAACCCTTGGAAGGGTGCATCTTTTGTCCTTCGACAGGAAGGTTTGTAATGGTATATTTGGCTTTCATGACAACAAACAACCCCTCAGTTTATGATAGTCTGTTGTGCTGCTGCAGTAGTGAAAGACAGCAAGTGCTTCTCGTGATTTTTTCAAACTAGGCATAGACAAAGAAAAGATGTTAGAGTATTTCGATAATTGTGAAGTTGATGAACCATTATCGGATAGTGATAGCGAAAGCGAAATCGTTTCTTCTAATGGTATCATCCCAGGGACGCCCCCTGGTTCTCCACCGCAAAAGAAGACTAAATTGAACGTTACCTTTGGAGAAGACAACGTACTTGACAATGGGGTTGATTCAGAATCCAAAGAGGATTCTACTGATGACGACGGCAACAATGAGGAAAATGATACTCTGCAGAAAACCTTCATCTAAGTTTATCCTAATGATACATGCCCCTAACCCTGATTCTTCACATATATTTTACTTCAATCTGTTTTTCACCACTACATCCTGAACTTCATTGTTGGCGAAACAAATCGTTATGCAAATCAGGTGCTTACAGCATGAGCTCTCTCACCAAGTGCAAGATCAAGATCCTGGCTAAGAACAACCGAGCAGGAGATAAGGGCCTTCATTGCAGTTAGTTTGAACAAAACCAACCGTGTTTTCCTACTGGAGTACCAAAGACATTTTCCATACTCCTTGCTTTGGAAAAATGTTTTCCAGGAATAGATTTCAACTTCTTTTGAAATTTTTTCACTTGACGGATAACACCAAGCTTTCTCCTCCTGGCTCTCCAAATTATGATCTGTGTGCTAGATTACAGCCTATTTGGGAACATGCAAACAGAGTATTTCAGCATCATTACACAACTGTCAATTGTTGAAAGTTTAGTGGGAATCAGTTCATGCAGGACATGACAAACAAGCACCATCATAAATGGGGAATAAAAATTCTGGACGATATGTGATGCGGTCAGCAAATACTGTTTAGGTTTCTACACTTATAGGGGTGCAAAATCTTCTGAGGACAAAACAGCTATAAAAACCGACGGCTTAGCATATGCAGTGGTTTAACAAACTACTTTCAATTGGCAATTACCTCATGAAAGGACATCATATATACATAAGATAATTTTTTTACATCCATTCCGCTTGCCAAATATCTATATTCGGCAGGAACTTTTTTAACTGGCACAATTAGGTATAACAGAAAGGGGATTCCAACTACTGCTAAGAATAAATTTAAAACAATATCAAATGAATACTTCAAGGAAGGGCCTTTGTTACTTGTAGCATCTATGCAAAAAAAAATCTCAAAAGAATCAGGTAATACTTTTGTCAACCTACGGAACTGCAAAAGAATCTAACGTGACTTCCACAGTTAGAAACACAAATGAGCCTAAAATGAAGCCCAACGTAATCTTGGACTACAATCACTATATCGGGAGAACAGATGTCAATGACATGATGCTGTATTTTTATTTAGATGAACGCAGAACTTTGAAATATTGGAAAAAAGGTTGCGTTTAATATTATTTCAAGAATGGTAAATGCATATCTGCTATATCATGAAAACTACAATGGAACGAAAATGACTCGGCTACAGTTTTACGCTTCCATTATAAACTCATTAGTGGTTATCTGCCCGAAGTAATATTTATTCAACATTACTGACCCTTGCAAATGACAACAGACCGGTGTGAAATTGCTACCTGGAAAAAAGGAAAGACAGAGCATTGTGTGTCATACTCCAGAACAAAGACGATTGAGAACTGTGTGCATCAAGTGTGACAAAGGATTGCACACAAAATGTGCAACCCTTCGTAAGTGTTAAAAATAAATTTGAGGTGTTTTTGTAAACATTTATGTGCGTAGACTCGTGTGTATTTTAAATCTGCTGAAGACACATTTTCTATTTTATATACCACATACCATATTAATTCAGCCCAAACTTCATTAATTCGTATAATTATTATTTAATGTTTATTAGGGCCTTTAATATAAAAAAGTACATTAATATATCTGAGCGGGGACAAATCATAAGGCTTACATTTCAACAGAATACCTTACAAAACATACCTTGGCTCTAAAAGGATACTATTCTTTATTTAAAGAGTTTGGTGAGTACCAGAAAACTCTGCCTTGTTTACACTTTTACGCTTTATTGTTTTACAATTTAAAAACTGGCTCTCTTTATGCATGTCACCTGTTTACGAAATGTCAATTTTTAAATTTAAAGTACGAAAATACCTTTATTCTCATAAAAATATTGCATTTGTTGCCATATTTTGGAGCTGTTACTGAGTTGTCGTGTCTATAAATGTTATAAACTTATGTTACACAACATGGACATTATTATTAAATAAGTTTCCGGGCGTTGGCAATCAGGTCTCACGAGTTATATGCAGTTTATTGCAACACTGATTTTTCCACCTAAAACCCTTGGCACTTTACAGTGGTAAAGAGAGGCAGGCGTTTGGCTCTCTACAGCCGGTTTCAGAAAGCCGATCAGATCGGCTCTGGCACTAAGAGGGTTAAACATATGGTATTTTATTTAACATCATTACAACCATTTTTAAGAAAATCAATTTTCCATGAAAGGATAGTCTGAGTTGGGGATTTGTTTGAAAATCTTTGTGTCACATCCTTGAAATATGCTGAATATAAATACCAAGTTAGCTATTCATTCAACTTTTTGGCATGCCATGCATGCATTTCTAAACATTTCTAAATTTTTTTTTTATTCAGGGAGTTTCAAAACATGTATTTCAGATGAAATCTCAACATAAAAGTTTTTGGACAGAATGCAATACTCTACTCGCTACAAGCAAGCAGTAGAAAAAGTAAAAATACCTCCACAGCTATGTAGATGGATAGTGGCACATACTCCAAAATCATTGTGATGGAAAATTCATAAGAAACTGTGACTATGACCCAACTGCTGGAAGGATATTCCCAGAGTACAAGGAAAGCTTTGAAAATGTAAGATTGTATAAGTGCTTATTACAAGATTGAAATGCATGGAGATTATATTCACAATCACGTGAAATTGAATTGCCAATAATTTGTTGCTTTTCTCCAGCAAATACTACCCATACTGTGCAACCAATCTGTATTTATTCAAGAGGTCGATAGTAATTGAAGACTCATTAATATTTATTGGATATGATACCTCTGAAGTGGAAAAGAACAAGAGAAAACAAATTCCCAGCAGTGGAGAATTCATTATAAAACACAACTCTATAGTGAGAAAATATTGCATGGGTTACTACAATGTACCTCAAAATATGGCTGGGAAGTATAGAGGACTCTTTGGGAGACTAACAGTATTCTTAATTGAAAGAAGACATAATAAACAGTTCTTGTCCACTGCTCAGTTCATCAGAAGACCTTATACCCTAATACAGTAAAACCTCGTTAATCCAGACCCCTTTAAACCAGATTTCACTTAATCCGGACAAGCATCCTTAAAAAAATTGCGAATAGCTAACTTAAATTATAGTACTGCACCATGACAATTTAAGGAAATTGTCCATTTTATTTTTGCACAGACTGTACAATAGCATTTTTTTGGGAATACCAGGAATACATTAGTAACAACGGTACATTAGGCTGCCCTCCTTCCCACACTCTTGCTGTACCTGCAATAGGGCTTGCAACTCTTGTCAGAAGGTTTAGTTTAACACTTGCCTTTCTCAGTCATTAAGCTAAAAAAACAAATTGAGTGCATAATGTCGTTTAGTAAACCTACAATATCATTGGGGAAACATAAGTATAAATCGCTTACAATACACGAGAAACTGAAAATTATCGAAAGACTTGAAAATGGTGCCACTGTTGTGTGTGTATGTGTGGAATATGGAATTGCAAAACAAACAGTTTTGCACATAAAAAAGAAAAAGGGTGAACTCTTATCATTTTTGATTAAATGTGATGTAAATGAGGAAAACTGTCAGGTCAAACGAATGTGGCAGCCAGCTGAACAAAAGTTACAAGATGCGACATACAAGTGATATGAACAATTTCGTGCAAGTGGAATTGCAGTGAGAGGTGTTGAAATTCAGGCTGCTGCTGAACATCCTGCGAAACAACTTGGTACAATGGATTTTCGGCTAGTTCGGGCTGGTTATACAGATTTCACAAGTGTCATAATATAGTGAACAAAAAAATATGTGGAGAGAGCTTAAGTCCTGATAACTCAGCTTTCGACCCCTTTAAAAATAAAAACTAAAATCTATCATTCAAGAAGAAAAGTTAGATTTGTCTCAAGTGTGTAATGCCAATGAGACAGGTCTATTTTGGTGCGCCTTGCCCAAAATACACAAGCCTCCAAATCCTTACAGCTGATAGACCAAGGCATTATCTACACTGCAAAGCGGTTGTACAGAAAGAAATTCCTGTCTGAAGTTTTCAAAGTTGAGGAGCCTCTGGACGGTGAAAATAAACGGATAAAACACTCCAGAATATAAAATTGTATGATTTCACATCCATGATTTTCAATTTTGCAAGTGCAGTAAACAGCATTTCGAACTCTGCATTGACTAATGCGTGGAAGAAACTTTTGTATGAATGACAGTGTTGAATTAGACACCAAAGCAATTGAATTAAATGACTTTCACCAAACACTGATTGCAGGTGGTGAGAAAGCTGTCATAGTAGACGAGATAGAAGACTGGCTTAACAGAGATGATCCAGGCTATCAAATCATGACTGACGAAGAAATTGTGGAAAGTGTAAGCAATGCAAGGGACACTAATAGCGAATCTGAGGCTGAGGAGTGGATTTCGGAAAGTCGAAAGTGAAATTAAGTGAGGTTAAACAGCATCTGAATTGTGTAATAGACTGTCAAGAAAACTGACAATAAACAGATTTCCGCATACTACCATCATATGAGTATTCGTGATCTCATTGTGAAAGAAATGTGTAATAGACAACAAAAGAAAATTGATAGTTTCTTCAAACCAAACAAATAAAGAATGTGCAATTAAAATCAGGTGGGCCTATTGCATCTTATGTTCTAATAAAATTATACAGTACTCTAATTTCATTCACAATTTTTCTCTGTGGTGTTTATTTCACTTAATCCAAACTTTTGATAATCCAGACAAATTGAGCCCCAATTCGTCTGGATTAACGAGGTTTTACTGTACTATAAAATTTGGATCATGCTAAGACTGTTGTGCTAAGAAAATTAAATCTTACTTGCTGAAGCACCACCAGTTCGGGAACTGTTGGAAGCTATTCACAAAAATGAAAATTTAATCTATCATATTTGACTGATTTTTTTGACTTGCATGAAATCATATAGGATTTCACGATGTAGGAAGTATGAAAAATTATGTAACATGTAAATTATTCTTAGATGTGCATGAACATATCTATTTAAACAGCTGTTTTCTTGAATGAAACTAATAAAACTCTCTTATTGCTTTCGTTTTTCTGATTAATACTAGCTGTTACAGAAAAGAAAGTCAACTAAGTGAAGTGACAGTAAAAATTGAACTATATCACATTAGTGAGGTTACAGTGAGAACTAAGTGAAGTGACAGCGAAAACTGAACTAGATCACATTAGTAAAGTTATAGTGAAAACTGAACTACATCACATTAGTGAAGTTACAGTGAAAACTGAACTAGATCACGTTAGTGAAGTGACACTGAAAACTGGACATAGTCACAGTATTTATTTGCTTTAATGCAATTCTTACTTTAAACCATGGTTATGAAAATGCAAGTATAATGTAATTACTTTAATAAGTTATACGCATACAAATATAAATGTGTGTGTTACGATGACCATTTGCTCTGCTCACCCTGCATGCAGCAACCCATCACTACATGCTTGTGTTTGTTGGCTCATTCTATACTACCCACCATTTCTTTCTGTTTTCATCTGAGTTACCTCAAGCAGGTATGCTTGAAAAAATACTAGAATGGAAGTTAAAAGCAATTCCATTCACCTTACTACTCCATTTTACTAATTATACATTCTCTTGTATAATGTATAGTTCAGCAGCATTACATTTTTTGTCTTTCCTGTAAAATTTTTCAATTTTGTGCAGCAAGTAAATATACTACTTTTGTTGAAATCGTGGTTAAATAATTTATTATATAACCTACTGCTTATGAATTTTTTGAATTAGTTCAGATGAATTTACTGATTTTGTCTCTTGGAGCAAAGGCTGAGAACGAGCCATATGATTGCAGAAACAATGTAATATGGTATGTCAGCTAAATAAGTTTCATTTGCAATTCAGTTAATACTGCAGGTTACACTAGTATCTTCCCATCTTTCCCTTTGTTTTGTATACTTTCATTCAAGAGAGACATTCTTAAAGTTCTCGGCCTAACTCAGAGATGTCATCAAGGTGCCCAAATTACTATGACTGCTGTTAAGTATCATCCTTTGGATGGCACGCTGTAAACTTTTAGATGCATAAGGTACTTATTTGTTTGTGACAATCATGTTAACAACCTGGTGTTAATATTTTTTACAAAATGGATAAAATTGAAATATGAGCTGTGATAAAGTATTTCAATTTCACCTCAACAGAAATACAAAAGAAGTTAGATTCAACATTAAAGGAAAGGATTCTCCCCTTTGTTTTCTACAGCTAAAAAGTTGTTGCTAAATTTAAGTTCTCTTTCATCGAAATAATGCATTTTCAACATGTCTGGGATTGTTGCTGCAAAACTGCACGACTTTCGCTTCAAAGTACCTCCACATCTGTCATTTTCACTGGATTTGATTCCCAGCGATTACTTTTTGTTCCCAAACCTAAAGAAATAGTTGGACAGACAAAGATACACATCATATAAGGATGAAGCTAAGAAAGATGCTTATTTTGCACAGTTGGACAAATCTTATTTTCCTGAGGGTATTACGAAGTTGGGAAAGACATTGGATTCACAAGATGACTACGCTTTAAAAAAATGGTTGGCTGAAAACTTCTAGAATGCCCCTCATAGATGTAAGAGCCAACACAGTCTGTTGCTTTAGCTCACCTTTAGGATGTGCAGTCAGAAACAGTGGTTTAGAATAATGAATCCAGGTGTATTGTAATGGAATGATCAAGTTACAAGCTTTCTGATCCAACCTACAGAACAATAACGAAAGCTTTTAAAACTATTTGGAATATTACTTAATTCCTGGGTTCTACAAATGTTTGTTCGGTTTGTAATGTGTAATTGTAGTTTTTGAAGGCTTATAAACAATATAAGTTATGTATTGCTGGGTGGACAGTACGTACCAATGCTGGGGAGATATACACAGGATTCTCCCAGAGTGTCTCTCCTCCAAAACTGCCACTAAATATCTTGATTGGGTTTAGCACAAATCTTGGACCAATCTCAGCTAAAGCACCATCTTCGGATAGTATCTGATAATTACGGAACCAGATACGATTATCCAACACAGTGAAAGTCAGCACATGGTCTGTGAAGGGCTGGCTCTTTGGATGGTAATAAGGAGTGCCAAAAACCTGCAAACATAGTATTAATTACTTTAGACGCACAATGTTCTACACTGAGCAATGACATTTAACAATCTTGAAATATATTTATGTGAAACACGTTTTGCAGGATTAGTTTTACTGTCAGCTTCAAAATATTCAAACTTTTATGCATTAAGGTTTCATCATGGTGTATGGAAAAAGTGTGAAAGTTCACATGTGGCGCTACCTTAATTTGGAACCATAAATACCTTTAAATAATTTCTGCATAAACTGTCAACTAAAAAACAAAATTGTATAATTTTACACGTAAACCCTGAATGTTCCAGTATCTGCATTGTATTATACCAGAGAAGTGATTGGTTTAAACTACTTCTCAGATGAATGCAGATAACTTGGTGTGTGTATGTGTGAAAAGAATAGGGCAGAGGACATTTGCCTTATGTCCAGGCTTAGCAGGATACAATGCTTTGGTTTAAATGGAGTTATAATGGGCAAGGGGATGATAGAGGTGTTAGAGGGAGACTCAATGGGCATGCATCTGTGGACCTTCCTTGCACATGCATATTGAGACTGTCCTCCCTGTTGGAGAGTCTGCAAAGGAGCTCCTCTAAAAGATCTGTCGTGAGGTCGTTATTATAACTCATTGGCTGTTTGCTCTTTTGCGCCAATGGCTTACGATGAGCTTCAACTATAAGAAGCTCTTGCATTATAAAGGGATATCAACTAACGTATCCTTAAATAACATCATATTTTAAAAAGAGCCTGCATTATCACAAGAGTAAATGGTTAGTGAGAGGAGGATTGCAGAATGGATCATGTGACTACTATAACATACAAGGGTTTATGTGAAGTTGTAAAAGTCATGTGAATAAGACAGACTAACTTTTAATGTGACCTTGTTATGTTCCTTATGATTCGTACTGTATCTAAGAGAATTGTGTACATTGAAACACAAATGCTCTGGGTTGTCTTTAGGGACATTCAATTTACACTTCAGGACACAGTCTTAACTTGCAACTGCTAAGAATAATGCAAACGAATGGGAGCAACAGTTCCAGCTAGTTGTAACATTAAAAATCTGATGTGTTACATTTACATGACTTTCTCTAGATACTATCATTTATCTTTATACAGCATGTACAAACTATTCTTAAAAAAACAATCTGATGTGTTGCACTCACATGACTTTCTCTACTCTTGTACAAACTATTTTCACAAATGCAATTCTCCACCTACTTCATGTTAATCAAGATACCAAGATTTAATCTTATTGTTAATTTTCTTGAGGTGCAAGGGGAATACTGTAGGCTTTAAGTGATAGTCAAATCTTTTAAGAGCTGGTTGCTATGTGGAGCATTCCATTCTCTTTGCATGTCCAGGACATAAAAGCAAATAACAAATTCCCATTTGAGAATATATACAAGTATTGGAAAATTAAAAAAATAACAAGGAATATCTCAGAAATCATTCACTCCACAAAACAATGTGCATGACATAAATTGTGTGTTTTAATGAGATCTTAATTCTTTTGGTGTAGTAAAAGTGTCGCTCTCTTACGGTTTACCAGTTATGTGAAACTCATTCAGAATGAAGAGGGCTTTTGGGGACATTCAGAGAAAATTCAACATATACATCTCATTTGACAGAAAATATCTTAAACATATGACATTTTAATCAAAATCGTTAGCCATTTTTGAGAAAATCAAAATTTTCGAAAAATGTTCCATCTAAACGGTAGTCTGGAGTGGGGCTGCATCCTTGGAAGACAATAAACTCAAGTACCAAATTTGGGACTTATCAGACTTTTCGTTTTTTGAGTTATGCTGTTCACAGACTGACAGACACACACAGGCATGCTTCCAAAAATGCTTTCTTTGGATTCAGGGCACTTCAAAACATGTATTTCCGATGAAATCTTGATATTGAATTTTTGGGTGGAATGCAATACTTCCCCTACTTACTATGCGTAGTACTACGCTGGTACAAACTATTTTTAGAGATGCTTATTCTCCATCTACATGTTAATCGAGATAAACATTTGCAGAAACTATCTTATTGTTAATTTTCTTGTAGGTGCAAGGGGAATATGGTAGACTTTAAGCAATAGTCAAATATTTTAAGAGCTGGTTGCTATGTAGAACATTTCATTCTCCTTGCAAATTCCCATTTGAGAAAGAGTATAAGTATTGGAAAATTCAAACAAATAAGAAGGAATATCTCGGAAATTATTCACTTGACCAAAAAAAAAAGTACATGACAAATTGTGTCTTTTAACAAAATCTACATTTTTGGTGGAGTAAAATTTTATTTATCTGTGGGAGGATTTTTTTGAAAATCTTCGTATCGCATCCTTGGAAGTTACTAAACTCAAATACCATGAATGGCATTTATCCAACTTTTCATTTTTGAGTTATGCTGTTCACAGACAACATACAGACACATGAACATGTTTCCAAAAATGCTTTATTTGGATTCAGGGCACCTCAAAACGTGCATTTCCGGTGAAATCTTAGTATCAAATTTTTGGTGGGATGCAATACTTCTCTACTTACTATACATAGTAGAGAAAGTAAAAATGCCACTTCAAAAATTGTTAGAAGTAATACGGACAAGCAAGACAAGGTAGAAAACCCAGTTATCTCAAATTCTGCACTAAACTTTGAAGTGATGTTATTAGTTATGATGAAACACTACAAATTATCACTTTCTGTAAAAATGCAACCAACAGCATTACATGCACCTTCAAGTTCATTCTCTTGCCATAAAATTCAGGAACACTGGAGTGTTCAGGCACTTGTTTTTTGCTGTAATGCCTTCAATACTGTTGAAAATGTCTTTTAAATTATTTTAATGTAAGCCTATCATTGCAGCTCACAAATCATAGGACAAAGCCATTATTTTAGTCAGTTTATCATTCCAGTACATCCAACCAATCAACCCACCCAACCGACAACCGCTGTGTGTTAGGCTTGTGGTGAGCATAGGTGCTTTTAGTGTATTTGTGCTTGTTAGGTCTTAACCACCGAGATGGTAGGTTTGAAGTAGGAAGACTATTTTAAGTTTTTGCATGTCGAGTGGTAAGGAAATAGCACTATCTTTATAGGCTCCTAGACGGTGTCCTTTTCAGGTGCAGCTTCCTCCGCTACTGCTTCACTGGAGTATTTCTGCATCCCAAAAAAATGTGTTACGCTGAAATGTTGATTTTAACCATTTGCTACCGTGAGTGCCCACATGTCATGTAGGAAACCTGATAATGCCTTTTGTGCAAGTAGTCTCCCAGCCAATGTTGTACGCAGACACCCCACTGGGAAGTGACAGCAGACAGAATAGATTGACTGTAGCCCCTTTTCTTAATCCATTATAATTAGAGAAGCCATTAGCCTGCTGCCATGCTCCATAGAAATACAGTAACAAAGCAATAGGTGTGCTTTTACAATGGGTCTTCATCAAGTTGGCACACGTGTAGACTGCACTGTCCTAAGACTCCATCAAACACATGTTCATACTGTCATACAATCTTGTAGGCAGAGTAGTCATGGAAGAGAAGGATGGATGTGTGTAAATTTAATATGTCTCAAATGCTGGTTGTTCCATTATCTAAACTGATTCTAAAACATGCTTTCATACATAAAGTTGACAAAAGAATTTCCAGCAGAGAAAGTGATTATGGGAAGAATGAATAAAGAAGGGGAGGGGGGATAGTGCAAGGTGGGGAGTATGAGTTCACAGACAAAATTTACTCTATGCAGTCATATTTTCTCTGACTTATGTTGCGCATTGCAGTGTGTTTTGCTTCAAGGGATATTGCTGTGTGTTTTCAGAAGAAAACAGAATTTACACCCTAAATAGAAATAATGTCCTACAAGAAAAAATTAATGCATAAAATTTTTGTGGCAATGTTATATATATTTTGCTGGTTAAGAAATTGATTTTTTTGCAATATTTCACAGTTTTAAAACTTGGTATGACTGCATACCTAGAGAAATTAAATGAAAACACAACCTAAGAAATGGCTAAATGAACATTTTGCAGATGTTATTAATACCAAAAGTAGGGTTCTAATTATAAGCTGAGAGAGAGAGAGAGAGAGAGAGAGAGAGAGAGAGAGAGAGAGAGGGGTGGGAATTAGTGCCACTATCTTGTGTTAGGTAAAATAGTTGGCATCTGAAGACTTGCAAGAAAATCCAAGATATAATCTTTTAATACACCAGTATTATATTTAAGAATTTTCTTCTGACAAAAGAAAATATATTTTTATTTTTAGCTAAACCTATTGCTCTGATTAATGAACTTCAGTTGAATGAAGAAACAGTTTATCTTATGTTACTGAAGTTATTTTTTTATACAGGTACTCTTTTCCTTTGGAATAATTTTAAGTTTTGTGATTCTGTGTCTTATTTAGTATACCTGAGCCTAATATTTTAACTTGGAAGATAGGGCTTTGATTCATCTTTCAGACATAAGTTTTATTAGCAATTAATTCTTAAATTAGATATTGAAATTTTACAGCAAATACATTCTTTGTGATCTCTGAACCTCTCATCCCCCAAAAAAGACAAACACAAAAGGCAACAGTTTTTGGCAGGCAGGCAGGTAGGTAGTGTCCTTTCTTTTGTTTCTCACCACACCATACAAAGAGAGTGCAAAATATCAGGTTCAGCATACATATAAAGAGATACTTTTTAAATATTGCACTACCATACTAGCATTGTATATTGAAACCAATTAAGAAACATTTATCACAATTAACAAGACGTAGAAAAACAGGCATTTTTTAAGAATAATGATATGAAAGTAAATTATATGAATAGAGAAAATCATGCTATTTTAACACATCAGATTTTACTTATAAATAGCTTCTCAACTAACCTGCACTAAAAGCTCCTTCAGAAGACTATACTGTGGATGTTTATTAAAATTCTCATCAAAGGATAGCAGAGGTCTAGAGCCCTTCAGACAATTTCCAGTGAGCTTTAGTTCAGCCATAGTATAAACTGAAATTAAAAATCAGTTTTGATCTTATTTATATGTCAATTATTCATAGAATAACCATAAAGAATGTTAACCCTGAAATATTTACTAGAACATTTGAGTACCCCAGTATTTTAAAAAAAATCACTGACATATGTCAAAATGTTTTCTTGAGGTTTTTGGTACCTTCATTTGTGACGTTGCTTTAAATAGCAGTGATTGTTAAGTTTCCTCAACAAGTAAGCTTCTTGGAAGTTTGTCATTGTTGCTGATAATGCAGAGCATGAAGTACTCCAGAAACCCACGTGTATGTTTACATATTATTTTCTTGAATGTAATTTTTAATGGATTTGTTTACCTGGTAAGATAATGGAGAAACAGAGGGAATGATCCAATGAAAGTTACACAAAAACTTGACGTGGATTAGAAATAAAGTAAACAATTTCATAGTTTTTGGCATGTGTCTGTACAAGTCATGCAAGCACTATTTATATAAATTGACTGTACACTGTGATGAGTCTGATTTTTATTCTTTCTTTTCTTTCTTTCTTTCTTCCTTTTTTTTTTTTTTGTTGTTGAACACAAAAGATTTGAAAGACTGAGTTTCAATTATATTATTCCTTCTGTAAAGTACATCGATCAACAACAGAAATGTTCTGTTTTGGATGATGTGTAACTGTTTGATGAATTTGGCACTCTAAAAGCATTTGTTATGAAGCAAGATGAAGCATTTTTCTTGCAAACAATGGATTTTCAGTGGAGCACATTTTTGGGGAAGTTTCCAAACACTGCTATAGATATACATCAATCCTTGTTTTCAATAATTGTACATAATGCCCATGTTGAAAGCTTAGTTTTACTAAATGCCCAATGATTAGATGACATGAACAGACTATCAATAGAAGCAGTAAAGGGCATTATATAGTACAGCAACTTATAAAACACCCTTAAGAGGGGTAACTTATCTGGTCATGTATTCCCCATAAGTGCCTTGGGAGGGCATGCCTCTTCTACTCCGCCTCTAAGTCGCTGCTTAAGCACCACATGTCATTCTCGTCCTTAATGTGCGATGTACCTTTGTCATTGTCCTTGTCAGATAAGCCTTCTCCAATAATGATTATCTTGTCGATTTTATTTTCTATCACACCAGTATTGCTGAGGTATTGTTGTTCAACATTTAAAACTGGCAAGCAAATTTCAGGTTTAGCAACCCTTTCCTTTACTTTTGCCCACACCATTTATGGAGGTAAACGAAGTGGTATAAGGCTGTGCTCATATACAATATCATTTACTTTAAACTGCTTTTCATGAAGGAATCTTCTATTTCCAGAAGTTGTGCCTTTGTAAGAGTTAGGTTTTAGTGTATGTTGTGCTGATCCAGCCAGGATAGAATATCATTTCTGAGGGAAATGGAACTTGGTTTCTTGTTTTTCTCATCAGATGATATTTAACATTCTCCATTACCACAACATAAGGATAGTAGGATAGTACAACTTTGATAAGAGATCAGTTGTAAGTCACTTAGAAACATTTTCAAAATTCTTGCACTCATGGTAGTAGCCCATTTTCTGCATAGGTTTGAAAATCTGAAGAGCCCCTCAACAAAACCATTTTTTCCGCCTGCATGAATAATGACAAGACGATCACCTTTGCCAATCTCAGACAGGACTCTCATTTCTTGCTCTGATTGTCAACACTTTTTGACTGAATGTGATTTCTTAATCCGCTTTTCGTCCAAATAAATAATATTCCAATACTCTTGTCTATGTTTATGAATATCATCTATATACGGTACTTAATTATCCAAGCTACTATTTCATGATGGTCAATTAAAAGTTTTCTTTTTGAACCACATTTCTTCCATTTAAAACTCAACTTTTTTTTACCTGCTTTCTTAAAAATTCATGGCTACAGTTGATAAGCTCATCATCTTCTTTCAGGGCCACCAGAAGTTTTCAAATAGTGGATACCTCTTACCTGAGAGCATAAAATGAGTTAATTTTTTTGGCAGATGCTGCATCCACAAAATCACCCACTTCTGTGTGTTCTTTTCTCTCCAATTGTTTCTCCTATGGTGTAGAAAATTTGAACTACGCAAGCCAGATAGAATCTCTTCATTCTTTCATCACTTTTTTAACTAAGAAGTCCAAAACACCGATGGCTTCACTAGTAAGTTTAATTACATTAATCTTATCAGCTTTAAAAATATCCTTTTATTTCTTAAAAAACTCGACCACATATAACACAATTCCCTAGCCTGGCCTCTAGGAGGTATGCCACTCACAGAGCTTGAACTAGACGCCATAATTTTGCCTACCTCATGTTTTATTTAATTTTATTCTCACAAAATTGTTTATCACTTCCTTACACTGCTGTTGTAACTATCCAACTGTAGAGACAGGGCTAAAGACAGAACAAAGAGCATTGCAATAAAAATACTCACTTTGTGGATTGTTGCAACAGGCCACACAAAGACCAAAGTACAGCAAATGTATGTATATAACTAAAGTGGTTTCACTTTAAGTTTAAAGGAGTTGTAAACGAAACCATGTGACAAGAGAGCACTTCATTGGCTGGTGGGAAAACTACAACTTTTCCCACTTAGCATGTGGTCTCTTCCTCTACATAAAACAATTCGGTTCAGATAGTAAAATTTTGTGGTTATTCTCGTGCAGAGAAATTTAAAAAACCCATTATTGTAACAGTTCAATTTATGAAATAAAATGTGTTTGTTCAGATACACCTATAACTAAGTGAACCGTTATAGCAGAGGGTTTAAGAGGCCATGTGCAGGCACTGCAGTTCATTTCTGGTTTTTGGATGAGCTGCCAATGTATTTTTGCAACGTGTTGAGAAAATGAGTGTCGTGGCTGAGAATCCTCTGCCACTGTGGAAAACATAAATGCAGGAAATGGAAAGAAGATAATTGTGTTAAATGCTTTTAACAGTCTGTGAAACGTACCCACCTTTAATCAACAATAAATATTGTTGGCAATTATTTACCAATAATAATAGACCTTCTTTGTTAGTGATGTAGAATTGTTGCTCAGATGCTTGTGTCGTGTTCGTTTTCTGTGGTTTTCTAACCTATACTGCTAATCATTTTCTTAACTTGTTGACTCATAAAAGGTTAAAGCAAAAGTGGTGTACTGATATTAGTCATTAAATGAGTGATTTCTAAAGCCTGAAGTTAAGAGCAGTTTAATCCAGTACCTTTAATCACAGATGCAAAACTGTTCAGGTACAACTTTTATTTGTCTACTCCTAGCACTGTGTGTTAGAAGTTTAGGATGTACAGCAAAATATAGGAATAAGACATAAAATGTATAAAAGCTAATGAACACCAAGCTGCACAATATACTGTATTCGCATTCTGTTCTCATGGGTACTCAGTTCCCACCATCCTACACGTGGTGCTGCCATGTGCTCGGCGCAGTGATACATTTAAGTTTTGTTTACTTCTCCTTTCACCTTATGGTGAAAAACGTATAGTGATAGCATTTCAAATACATACAGTATTACGATGGGATATTTTCTAAAAATTAATTCATACTTTTTAGGGTATTTCATAGCCTTCACTTTCCCATTTATCTCTTCAAGGAAAACGTTTCTTGCTGATTAATTTTTATAACACAAATTACTTCAATTAAGTTTTACAAAGAACACCAGCGGTTTTAATTTTTTTATGGGGGGACCAATCACACTTCATCAACAGCTTGAATCTGTGATCTTAAACATACCTCTTACTGGAATAAGAGTTTTAGTTTTTGAGTTATGATGTAAACAAGGTCCTATTAAATTTTCCTACACTATAAAATTGCTGTGTTCACACTAGTGACGTGGCACTTGTTTCCCACATATCAGCTCACTTCCTCTTTAAGACACCTCATTGGATAACTCAATAGCCAAAGGCAAAAGACAAGTAGAGTGGGGGCGATTTATCCCTCCTGAATATTGTCAATCCACAGACTGAGGGATTTTACTATAATGGTACAACATAATTTGAAGCATTTTAAATGTAGAGAATTTGATACCTATTTGTTGAAATTCCGAAAGTTACTGAAAGACATTTCCTCTTCAAGGAAGTATGGGTGATGAAATTGTACGATTTTAGCTAACAATGAATAGCTTTGCCTATTGTTTTTGTTGCTCTAGTTAACCTCTTAACATACCTATTACTTCACAATGTGATCGCTCTTTTTTCACCTATTTTTTTATTGCTAAAATGAATATCCCATTAAGTACAATAATGATAATAGCAATAAAATTAATTTTTAAGAGCTTAACAATGGACATTCTAATCTCTGAATATCCCATAGATTACAACCACGAGTATACTCGTGATATGCTTAACCTTTTTTTTTTCTTGCTGAAATTACATTTGCAAGCCGAATCCTGGACACTGAAGCACTAAGAACAGCAACACTAAATACTAAATGTTAGAATGATTGTTTATATGTGTGTAATACCCTGAAGCAAGGTTCCATACATAAAGCTACACCACATTCTTTCCACATGTATATTGATTCCCTCCTTGTCTTTCCCTCTGACATCCTGCACGTCCTTGTTGGATTCTGCTTCTTCCCGGTGGGAGGAATCAGATGGAAAATGACGTCCAACAAGTCGTGTTGGGGTTGCTTTTGATGATGGACAGCCCACCACTTTCGGTGAAAACTCCTCCTTCTGATGTTTGGCAATGAGTTGCTCAGCAAGAGCCACACAAGAGTCAAGGGCATTGTGTTTTCCTCCATGTTTTTTTGAATAGGACAAAGGCATTCCATAATGCTAATTCCAAGAGACGAAAAGATATCTTATGTGGCAATGGATTGTTTGCAATGTGCTCATCTATTTTATTCACATCTCCCATTGTATCATTATAAGCAAATAAGCCACTGGTTTTATAATATCTTTCTTTCTTACCTTCTGTGTCTGCGTTGTGGATAGTGGACAACATGCAGACATCTCTCTTGTCTTTCCATTTCAGTGCAGTTAGTTTACCTTGCTGGAATGCGACAACCTGCCCTTTCTTTAGCTTTTTGGTCCGAAAAGAAGGCAGCATTTCTTTTCTTGTTAGATACACAATGTCACACATATCTGTTTTTTTGTTAGCAGTAGGTCAGCAAGCTGGGGAGAACTATAATAGTTATCTATACTCAAGCAATATCCCATGTTTAGCAAGGGTTTCATTAGTGTCATAACAATTTGTAAGGACATTGGCAGATCTTTGTATTCTTCTTCAAATTTAGTGCCCTTGCCTATGTAAATAATTAGGGACCAAACATATCCAGTAGCTGACTCACACAACATGAATGTTTTGATGCCAAATCTAGCTCTCTTGAGTGTCAGATATTGGATCCATCCCAGCTTTCATCTATGGTCACATCTCTTTCTGGAACACAGGTACCTCTAAATTTAGCTGACAAGTAGCTCAAAATAGGCCATACTTCATTAAATTTGGGTTATGAATGGCTTTCTGCATTATAGGTTGCATTGTCAGAAAAATGTAAATTCTTTTTCAAATTTAAAAAATCTTTTGAATGGTGAATCTGTCGAAAAATTGGTGGGGCTAATGTAGTTCTTTTTGTTCATACATCTGATATGTGGGTTTTTTAACAATGCTTTGCAACAAGGTTACAGCAATAAACATGTACATTTCATCAATTGTTGTTTCCTTCCATGCCGGGACGTTTGTTTGTGTTGCATAGTTTGTGTCTGTAACCAAAATTTGCATGAATTTGTCATCAATGAATTGTTTAAAATAGTGCATTACATCCTCAGTACAGGGTTGAAAACTAATTTCAGGTTTACCTGTAAAACGAAAACGTGGTGGTACAGGTGGCACTGGCCTAGAAGGATCTATTTCGCACAACACTCTGGCACTCGCAATGTCATTCTCAGATGACACTGATTCATCACTTTCTTCTCATGAACTCTCCTCATTGCTATCTTCTGAACTCTCAGACCCACTAAATTCAATATTTAACTCTTCTTCACTCTCCATTTTCATAAGTAATACATAAGAAATTTCAAGAACAGATTATAACACAGACCTCTAGTATGAATAAAACATGCGGAAAAATATCGATGAAACTGGCTGATTCAGAGACATCTTTTGGCAGAAATACACATTCAAAATATCAGACCACAGCGAAATCTAGAGAAAGAATCAAGGGACTACCAAAACATGAGACAGAACGAGCAAATTTGGCCTTTTAAAATGTATGTCAGAAATGATAAGCCTGAGTATACCCGGCATTTTATTATTTTGTCACAATAAAATACACGAGTATACTTGGACTTTTATGTTAAGAGGTTAATGAAAAGGACTTTAATGTGCTGTCAGGCTTTTTTTCAAAATGTCCTGGCTATGAAAATTTTGATCTGGTCAGCCTATCCTTTGTCAAGCCTTAGGAGATGATGAATGAGGATGATTAATAACTGAGTTTGGATCAAATGAGCAGAGTTACACAACATTCTTAGAATAAAACTAAACTCTGCTGTCCAAGAAAAGGCAGAATAAAAATAAATGCACAATCACAAGGGAGAGAAAAGAAAGGGGGGGCGGCAGATAAGGATTCTTAAAATACCAGGTGGAGGGGGGTGTAGATATCCTTTAAATCAAGAGATCATAACAAGTACACTGAAACAGTTCGTGAGTACCACATTCCTTTCACAGAATTTTAGAACTCTTTGTTAAAAGTAGATGTTCGGCAACTATGTGATTCACCGTTGCAGGTGATTGACATTTTATACTGAAAGGGCACAACAGAAGCTGCGGTGAACATTCTGAAAGCTGCTGGGTCTATATTATAGGGATGAAATAACTTTAATTAACAGTATTTAGATCTCAAGGCAGTTTTTTTTCTTGTGTATTTGCAGCAAATTAATTAAAGGAACTAAAGTGAAAACACTTACTTTAGTTTGACCAAAGAATGAAAGGAAATTAATGCATTACCTTAATATTTACTTTTACACACTTAAGTTGGGTTTGATCAACCATCGTTATGGCATATGAAGATCGCCAAGCTGTTGACAGTTTGTTTAAAGGAAGAGTTCTGTTCCACCAATTCTGTCATCATTTTGAGTGTTGAAGATCCTGTCAACTTTTGAGGCACCATTTCCTCCCTCCAAATCAGTGACAGCTGTCAGTTCTAATTTAAAGGTAAAGTATGAACTCTAGCTCTTAAGAAATGCTATTACATTTGTTTTCATTCCGTAAGTGAATAATGGATATTTTTATATTAAAATGTTCATTGAATTTATTGAAAATATGGGCCCTGAACATGTTATTTGGGATAGGAATAACCAATTCTGGAAATGAATGACATAAAATATGTGATTCATTACAGATTATCAAAACAGCAAGTATTGAAAATACTGAAAGAAACTGAATCGGGATTGGATACCAAAAGAAGTCAACCACTTTTACCAATTCAACAATTATTGGTAACACTCAGATATTTTGCCACAGGGTCATTCCATACTATTAATGGTGACTACAATGGAGTTTCAAAAACCCTGTTGTGCAGATATGCGAAGAAATATCAGAAGCAATTGAAGGGTACAAGGAAAAAACAATCAAAGTTCACTTTTTAATATTTTGCAGTAATTTAATTTAAAGTTTAAAAACGTAGCAGATTAAGCACATTAGACATAAAGAAAACATCTTTTTTCTAGAACAATTCTCAGGTGTTTTTCTAACAGGCCCTGCTTTTGAAATTAGTGTCATGTATTATACGGTCCTGTTTATTAACAATGAAAACTCAAGGTACACATGATTACAAACAAAAACAATCATAGTTCATTTACTTTATAGAATGTTTCACATTATACATAACTATTTCCTTAGAAAAATGTAAACACTATTTGTGGGATATTATTTAATAATATCTACCAAAGAAATTACTGTAATCTTCACATCAAATTACTCATTGTTGACTATGAGTAATCTTGAAAACAACAATCACAGTCCACTTGCTTTATAGAATGCATTACATTATACATAACTGTTTGCCTTAGAATAACATAACCTAAAACCCAATGAAATTAATTATTTTATATCTACACCAAATGATTCATTGTTGACTACTGGTAATCTTGAAAAATAGAGCTGAGTATTTTCGGAACAGAATATCTTCAGGGATTGTAGGTTGCGTTATTTGCCTTGAAGAGTGGAATTAAACTTGAATACGAAGGTTTTGGCTACTTTTAAGTCTGCGCATGGCACATTTTCTCAACAATAACATAGGACTCCAAGGAGCTAAGGTATGTCACACATTTAAAACACCCAAGCTGACCAACATTTAAAAGAATAAATTCTTCTGAAGTAGTACAAAATTACTCTCATTTTAAATGTATATAGACTCTGATAGTTTTTCCATTTTATAGGGGATTTTGATTGCTTTTCACCTGGACACCTTTTATCTGTGCTGATTTTGTATGGATTACATGTGGTTTCTCCCATGTATGAAGCTGTTGGAATGTAGTACTGCATGCATAGAATCCAATGGTGCCAGAATCTCAAATTTTGCCAATATTGTTTTTCCCCTGTACCCTTCAATTGCTTTCTTAGTCAAGGTATGTTAATTTTCCGGAAGGTGAAGAGCCTACTGCAGTGATCCAAGAATTTTATGCAATTGCAAATTTTCCTGGCAATGTAGGCACCATTGACTGTACTCATGTATCCATTTTGTCACCAGTGGGCATAATGCAGCAGTAGGTATGTAGAAACTTGAGTATATTTTTCTCTTAATATTCAAATGGTTTGCTGTTTACTAATGACAGCTTTATATTTGATAACAATTGATTAAGAATGTCGTTTGAGGCAGGGAGACTGCTTGGCATCTGCTTGGTGATGATGGCTATCAAGTGGATGGCATGGGTTTAAAATACACATTATGCTTATCTTTTCTTTACGAAGCCACAATCTCAGCCAATAAAAAGAGATGTAGCAAGCATTATGCCAACCTTCACAAACTTATGTAACGAGTCATTATAGGTGACGAACATCATCTTGATATGATTGTCATTGACAATATTGCAAAAATTGACAAAGCTATAGCTTGATGTTCCTCAAGATAAATTATTTGGTGAAACCCAGTATCAAAGTAGGAACCAAATAGGTATATTAGTCACATTTAAAAAAAAAATTATGATTCGTGCAACTGTCTCTACTCAAATGCTTATTCTTCTACCTTCTTCTTGTTAATACAGATAAACTTTCATTACACATTTCACTTGTGGTATAAGGAGAATACTGTAGGATAAAGAGAGTGCGATTTTTAAAAAGAGGGTCTTCATGTGGTGGCTCTATTCCATGATGTTTACATGGCCGCAAGAAAAAGCAAATAGTGACTTACCATTTCACAAGACTTTCTCTACCTACTATCTTTATTTTTATAAAACCTCTACAAACCATCCTTCCAAAGCTTATGTTCTAAGTTAATTGTGATAAACATTTGCATAAACATTTTAATTACACAATTTGTTGTAGTTACAAAGGGGACAGCAAAAGTGAAATGTTTAAAAGTGCTTCACTATATGCTAGCCTTGAAATTCTATCCTCTTTCTGCAAAATTGCGAGAAATAACTGAACAGCAATAGCACTTTAAAACAATAGCAAGTACTGAAAAAGTCAAAGCAATAATAATGGATATCTTGGAAATGGCTGATATCACACAAAAATTATTTGAAATAAATTGTCTACTTTAAAAGAGATGTACGTTTTCTGTGTAGTATTTTTAGCTATCTCTTATTGTTCACTGTTATATCAAATTATACAGAATTCCTTCTGAATGGAGGAGTTCACAGAGACTGTTCTCAGAAAATTCAAGATACACATGTTACTTGTCATGTAAACATCTTAAATGTATGGCACTTTATTAAAAACTATTGGAGTCATTATTGAGAAAAACATAAATATTGAAAGGATTTCCATAAAAAGGGTAGCTTGAGTTGGGAAGATTTTATTTAAAATCTTTGTGCCACATCTTTGCACGGTACGAACTTAAATACTAAGTGTGGTATTTATCTGATTTTTCCTTTTTGACTTATGGTGTTCACAGATATACACACAGACGTCTTTGTATTATTATTATTATTATTATTATTATTATTATTATTATTATTTTTTTTTTTTTTTTTTTTGCAAGCAGGTGTGCTTGAACATGTATTTCCTGTGAAATCTTGACTTTGAATTTTTGGGAGATGGCAGAGATAGCAAACATAATTCACTTGCTTACCTAAGCATTCAATGAAACAAAAGCAAAATCAGAGTTTTATTTCATACTTTATAGTTATCATAAATCAAAATTAAATATTTTGTTTGAACATTTATTTAAAAAAAAAAAAATCTGATGTGATACATTCACATGACTTCCTCTATCAATAGTCAGGTGTTTAAAACCTGCTCGCTATAGCTTTACAACTCCATACTCCTTCCATGACATTCCAAAATTACAAGAATAGTGACAGTTAAATAAAAAAAAAGAAAGAAAGAAAGAAAGGAGTATTGAACAATTGAAACCAATATTAATGGATTGTCTCAGAAATGGACAAAAAGAAATTTTTTTTAAAACTAAATAGTGTATTTATCTATGCTTTTTGTGTAGTATATTTTTGTCTGTTTCTTAGTGTTTACCAGTTAAACAATATTCCTTCTTAATGGTCTTCACAGCCTATTCCCAGAAAATTTAAGATATATACTTTATTTGCCATGTAAATATCTTAAATATATCTTAATATCATAGAGCCATTTTTGAAAAAATAAAAAAACTTAAAAAGAATGTGTAAAAGTCAGTTTAGGGTGGGGAAATTTTCTTGTAAATCTTTGTGTCACATTTTTGGAAGATGTTGAACTTAAACACCAAATTTGGTATTCATCCAATTTTTCGCTTTTTAGTTTTACTGTTCACAAACACACGTAAGGATATTTTTCTAAAAATATGTTTTTGGATTCAGGGGACCTCAAAACATTTATTTCCAGTGAGATCTCGACTCTGGATTTTTGGGTGGAATGCAACATCTTCATTCTTTACCCACTAGGTGCATGGCAGAGAAAGAAAAATCTGACAAAGTATAAGTCATGCCTTCTTCAGAGAGAGGTACCACAAGTATCTAGATAGAGTGCTAGGAGGTAATGGCAGCACCAGAGTTCAGTATATGATTGTCATCTATTAACTCTTGCAAAAACAAAAATCATACATTATGCTGAAACTAGGCACTTATAGAAGAAAGTCAGGCTAACAATGAATGAAGATATGCTTCCATAAGACTTTGCTTAATCACTCCATGTTTGAATGTGCGCAACCAAAAACATTGAACTTATTTTCCTTCTGCTGAAATATGACATCAAAGACTAAAATGGTACATGATTTTTCATTCATCTCTATGCATACTCTTCCTTGATAACATCTCTACCACGTTCATCTGTATCTAAATAAATTACATTTATAAATAGGTATTTAAACCCTTTAGACAAATCCCTCACTATACAAAGTTCACTGCTACAAGCTTAATTTTGTGGCAAGCTTTTTAAAACAGATTATTTATTATAACATATCTCAATTAGACAATCAGTTTAACCGAGAAGAAACTGATTCAGAATTATCAGGAATAACAAACATCCAGATTCCCCTTGCATGTTGAGTTATTTAGGTTTTTATCTCAATAACTGGCATAGTCAATCTTGGGAGCCACTGTACCTATGAAAATGTTGGTTAGCGAGAGCACTTATTTATAAATTTCTATTACTAAAATATTGCATTAATTTGGTCATAATGACCTATACTTTTAAAAAATTTTGCATTTCATGGGTATGAATTTTGAAGGGCTACGTATTTAACAATATATCAGATAAAAATTTTGCAATCTCTTGTTTCTATGTGAAATTTCTCATAAGAAACACCTGTATCTCTGGGAGCGTTTCTGTACTCTCTATAAACCAAATGATCCAAGAAGTCATACTTTTCATACTTTAACATTACATAACCTCAATAATAATTATTAAGTATTAATAAAACATGGAAAACAAAAGCTCCTTCTACTAACATTACTATGCATCCTTTGTAAATGTAAACCTTAGCTAGTAAATACAAAAGCTTTAAGATAAAAATGGAAAAATATATAGTGATTTACTTTTGTTGCTTAAATTTACAAAGCAAGTTGATAGGTAAAGCTGGGATTACAATGAACTTAAATAACATGACATAACGTGAAGTTGAGAAATGGTGCTAACTATGGATCTAATTAGGATGCACTCAACTTAATGCAATGAGAATGATTCTAATTGGTAGTCAATTTTATTACCCCAAGCCACTGCTTCATGCTGATTAATTCAAATTAGTCATGTGACAACCAACTTAACATAATGTGATGAAAAAGTCTTTAAGTTATGTTGCATTAAGTTATCCCTAAATAGCTCCATTTAATATGTGATACTTTCACATTAAGTCGTGTACAGTTATGTTGCTTTAAGTTCATTGTAATTCCAGTTTAACTGTTTCACATCCTCAAGCACAGTCAGTGCTGAATTTCTAGCATCAGCAGACATTTAAAAGGAATTCAAGAAATGAAGGATTTGCTCCATTGAGCAAAGCAAGCAAATGGAACTTTATGGTTGCACAGGAACACTACATGTATGTTAAATGCTGCTTCTATGCCATAAAAAAGATGACATAATTTGATTATAATTAAATGAGGCATTATACACAAATTAGTTTATCTGGTGATAACCAAGGTTTTACTGAACAACAATCCAGTTTTACTTAAAACGGCAAAAAGCAAGTATGGCATACAAAAAAATTATCAAATTTTCATGTTCAGAAAATCAGCATAAAATGGGAGCTAGGTATAACAAAAAAAGAGCAATCTTACCATTTTCCACAAGAAACTTTGCTGAGGGACCGTTTGGAACATTGGAAATCCACATATACAGATCCCTTTTCATCCTTCCTTCAAATAGTATACATTTGTTACAGTTCTTCATTTCACAGATCTGTAATGAAATGCGCAATGAACAAAAGCATGTTGTACACATTAATTTTTGCATGCAATATTAGAGGTGATGTCAATGGAATTTTATGTTCCTAGTTAAATAAAAGTATGAGAAATATTAACTGCAAGTAATATTTTGTTTCTTTTCGTGTTCCCGAACTAGATTTTATTCTGTACCTTTTCATTTTGGCAATAAAAGTTATAGAATATAAACATAGATAAAAAATCAATGAACTTAATGTAGTTTGAAGGCAAGGAATTTTTTTAAGAGTATTTTTGGAATCTTTTAAAACAGATTAATTGATGCAGTCTTATGTGGTAGCAACCTTTTGTTTCATTGTAATTTGACCATGCACAGAAAGCCATGCACTATTTCCTCTGACTCAGAGACATAAGATTTCAGCTGTCAGCCTTGGCTGTAGAGCAGTAAGAATTCCTTGCATTTACTTCAATAATATTCTAATTTCTAATGCAAGTATAAAAAAAAATGACATGGTTCCACAAGTTCCAGGAATGTTCAGGAGGGATACATGTTATTACAACATGATGGCCTAACTTTCCCCTGACCTTTCTGCCTATTTTTTCCTCTAGCATCATTTCAGAAATTTACAATACAAATATGGCACAGAAGTTTGTAGGTACTAGATAGTACACTTAAAAACCATCAGTCTGAGCTGGGTTTTAACCTGCAAGCTTGAGAATATAAGCCAACATCTAACCAACTGAGCCACCCAGACCAACACAAACATCAATGCACAAATTATAATACAATAGCATAAAACAATCACACACACTTCTCTCTCAGATTAAAGTATGGCTGTTACAATTATTATTAATATTCATTAATTTAACAACAACAGAAAGGTGTAGTAACTACTCTTAGATCTAGTCCACATCTGCATACAACTACTCAAAAACAAGCAAACGAATGTATATAAACTGTTTGTAAACATGTTTAAATCTGTTATCTAATGTTCGCAAACTTAAATGTTTTTTTTTTTTTGTATTCCATTTGAGATGGAAAACAAGTGCAATAGCAATCATACACATACAGGTCTGGAGGTAATTGCAGGCAGATGTATAAGGCACCAGGTGTAAACTGCCAGTTGTGTGCAGATAAGTCGGAAACCATTCAATATTTTGGGAAATGTGGACTGTAACAATAACATTGACACTGATCAAGGGCAGACATTCTGCTTGTATTTTGTATATTTGAATAGGCTAGTAACAGTGATGTGAATTTGAAATTATAAAAAAAAAGCAGTAGAGTGATGAATTTCCATAGTGGATTTTGTGGCCTCAAACTAAAATTCATTACATGGCATTTATATTTTATGATTAAAAATCTGCTCTTAGAGCTCTTTGTGGAAAATGGTTATAGAAGCAATAGGAAAGTGAATAAATTACCTTAAGAGTGAGTTTAGAAGTGGATGTGATCTCGTCAATAGCTGGTGCCCACCTGCACGCCCCTTTTAGGTGTTTTACTTTTATAGGCAACTCACGTTATGAACACAACAAACGTAGCCATTTTTTCCCTAAATCACATCAAAGTGGGAAATGCCAACTTAAATGAAAAGGTGAAATCCATTAAATATGCGATGTATTGTTTAGAATTTCTTCTTCTTCGTTTAGTGTTGCTACTGACAAAATCGCAACACATTCATAGTAAGAAAGACTATCCACCAAAATAGTAATTTTTGTATACTTTTTGTGAAAGTTTGTTATATTAATATGTTATTTCCATTAAATAAAGAATTCCTTTACTGTAACAGTGGTAGATAGTTAACGCAAGCTTACATAAAAAAAACCTAACCAAGGCTAACTTTCCATGTTTGTTGTGTTCATAACGCAAATTGCCTATAAAAGTATAACATCTAAAAGGGGCAGGTAGGTGGGCACCAGCTATTGAAGAGATCACATCCACTTCTAAACTCACTCATAAGGTAATTTATTCACATTTGCATTGCTCTTATAACCATTTTCCAGAAAGAGGACTAAGAGCAGATTTGCCGAAAATTCTAGCAGTAAAAACCACTTTAGGAGTGAACATAAGAAATTAATGGATTCTCAATGAAATGGTTCTTCTCCACAAAAGCATGTTGATTTGGATATAAAAAGCTGTTGTTTTTATGCCAAAACTTGTGTCTAGAGGGAGCAGATCTTATATGTTGACAACAATAAGTAAACCTTGTATATATTTTCAACAATTTATGGTCGATACATAGCTTATTGGCAAGAACAGTGCAGATTTGAGGACCTATCATTTGAATCAGTACTTAAAATCACTTGATGTCACTGTGACTGGCTGCAACTGTTCCACTCCTCTTTTTCTAAAAAACATCCTTCGGCTACACCTTACAGCTTAGGGCCTCAATGTTGGCAGCGCTCCCTTAATGCCTCGAGTGGGTTAATTGCAATAGAATATACGATCCAAAGTTGACTTACCTCATTAACAACAAATAGATTATCCTTACGTTCCATTTTGCTTTCTGGTCTGGAATGTGGCATTAGTGTTTTAATGTCCTCCATTAGGTGTCTATCTCTATGAGATATACCTCTGGATGCAAATACAAGCACCCTCTGTCTGTTTACCCATTTTGCCTGAGAACATTATAATCTCTAATTAATGCGTTGAAATTGTAATTAATACAATGAAACTTACCTTACACGGTTATACACAAAGCTATAAATACGTTTTCATTAATTACTATTCTGGAGAATTGAAAATATCAAACTTGCTAAAGATTGTCATTCTAACCTTTTTAGGTAAGGGTTCGTCGGATGATCTCACTTTCGAAGGCAGTTCCCCTTCTGAGCCTTCCTCCTCAATATTTGCTGAAGTACTGTTACGTTTTCGTTTCATGTCAATTTAAAAGCAATACTGCAAATTACAAACAGTAGAAAACAGAGCAACACGTGCTCTCCAAGCCTCCACTACTAAAAATGCACACAAATTGTTGCACGAAGTCAATGTAGCCAACTGTGGATCTACCTTTTGATGAGCAAAGGGGAAGTTTCAGTTCGGATTCTCACACTGTAAATATCAATCACCAGATGACACCAGCTTGAATCATGGATGTGGGCTATTTACTGGAGAGAACAAAATTCTCATAAATGAAATTGAGCCATCGTCTGCGCAAAAAGCGCCATATTGGATGTGTAGATTCCATTATGGGATATAATATGATTGTAGTATATGTTAAAGGAATTTGAGATCGAATCATGGGAATACAATTGTTGCATATAGCTGTAATGACATCCCAAACTTAACAAAAGCCTAAGATTTCGCAGATATGTAAACACCATAGATTTTGCATCTTTTAAATTACTGCCATGCATTTCACATGTGTTAATGTAACTAATAAATAATTAATTTAACATATGAAGCGGGATACATTTGTACTTACCAATTTGTATGACAATTCAATATTTAAACAGGTTTGCAATTCAAAGCCTGATGTTTTACATAAGTGGGCTAAAGTTGTTCGAAGCGAAAAATGGAAATCCTCAAAATACCTGCAGTTTTTGTAGTAGTCATTTTATAGCTGAGGCTTCGTGAAGAAAATATAAAGTTCTTAAACGAAGGTGAAGTCCCTTCTTTATTCAGCTTTCCTTCTCACTTGTTAAAACAGGCAATTAAACGAAGAATACTGAATTGGCCACCAGCTGTGATTTGCACCAGTAAGGGTAGTGTGGTATTTGTGTAGAGGGAGATAAATACTGTGGTAATTGTTGAATAAGCACCCCATTAATAGCCCATATTAATGTTGTGGTAATCTCAAGTAGCATTTCTATTTATGCCTATGATGCAGGGTTGATTTGGCTTTTAAATATGAGCTGAAAGACATTTGTCTAAATCTGCAACATCAAATATGAAAAGTGATTATTTTATTTTTAAACACAATCGCCAAAATACAGACTTTTAGTTTTAAAATAAGTATGCACAAGCAAAACTAAAGCTTATTACTTCTAATAATGATGTAGTTTTGACGAGAAAGGAAAAGGTAATTGTTTACTAAAGCTACATCAAACAATGTCCCCATAAGGTCTAAGGCACATAATTGTTCGCATCTGAAGACAGGTCTAACAAACCATGATTAATGCTTTGCATGTAACCTGTTGTAAGATGGTCACAGTTTTTGCTACGTACTTTCACTGATTGTCAGTGAACCGAAATCGGAGCAATGCTTGCAAATTGTAAAATATGCGCCTGTAATTTCGTTATGTAAAGGAGAGGTTATTGTTTAAATACCTACAAAATACGGCGGACTAGGTTCAGCATTTTCTCAGTCGTAATTATACTGATGTTAACTCTATTTCATTATTTAAAACGTTACCAGAAACATTGCATTGTGATGCTTTAAAGCGTGCATACTATACAATTCATTATCCGTCCAGTTTGGCAGCGAAGCTTGCAGAAGATGGCTCATATTCTGAGTACATGGTAAGCGATCCAACTGTTATATAAATCCATGGCTTGAATAGGGTTAGGGTTACACAAGGATAGTAGTTGTGGACATGGAAGAAAATGATGTAGGTGTCTTGAAAGAAAAAATAAGTGTATCGATTTCAGAAGCAACCAGTCCGGCCAGTTCCTCGGCAGTAATTACTATAAACATAAATTGACATATTTTGATCACCTGAATAGAAGATCCGTAGCTATTGAGAAGGATCTGATTACAGGCATCACAGAGGACAGCACGAAAAAAGGCAAATGCAGACTGAGATGGACGGACGGAATCTAAAGATATTCTTCAAATGGAATGGTCACAGCTCATTAGGCTTGCAGAATATATATCTGAATGGAGAGATGCTGCGCAATAGGCCATGTAGAACATAATAAGAACTAAACAACTGACAACCGCATAAATTTACGGTACACAAAAGAACCTCAATCCTGATAAAGGATGAGCAAAATCCCCAGTCCTTCACGCCCAATATAGAATGGGACTCTAAGGACCATAGCAGTTAAAGAGCGTCCATAAGTAAAAAAATCTGATGTGTTACACTCACATGACTTTCTCTACTCTTGTACAAACTATTTTTACAAACGCTTATTCTCCATCTATTTCATGTTAATCGAGATAAACATTTGCAGACTCTATCTTATTGCTAAGTTTCTTGTAGATGTAAGGGGAATATATATTTACAAGGGCAATATAGAAACGCAGTAGCCTTTAAGCACATACATATCTCTTAATAGCTGGTTGCTAGGTGCAGCACCATTCTCTTTGGCACAGATTAATACTCTTTGCATATTCATTCATTCATTATCTGTTTACCCTCCTCTTATGTAGGACTTACACCCCCCAGGACTTACAAGCGGGTGCCTGGGGTCAGAGGCCCGTCGAGGAGCAGACACTCATGGATCAGACAGAGCATCCAGGATGGGGGATCAGCCCGATGCCTGGTATGGGATGAAGGAAGTAGATGAAACGAAATGTGGGTGAAATGGATGAAAGGAAAGGTGATGATGGAGCAGTTGGTGGAATGAATGGCGGGGGAAACCGGAGAACCCGGAGAAAACCCGCCCAGACGCCGCTTCGTCCACCACAAATCCCACATGCAGGTCCCTGGGATTGAACCCGGTCCGCCTTGGTGGGAGGCGAGCGGTCTAACCACTCGGCCACGGCGCCGCCCTCTTTGCATATACAAGACAAAAAAAATGAATAACGAATTGCCATTTGAGAAAATTATTGAAAAATTTAAGGGAATAACAAGCAATATCTTGAAAATGGTTCACTCAACAAAAAATGTATATGACATAAATTGTGTATTTTAACGCGATCTACATTTTTTGTGTAGTAAAATTTTGTCTATCTCTTATGGTTTACCAGTTATGCAAAAGTCGTTCACAATGAAGAATACTTTAGAAGACATTCCCAGAAAATTCAAGATATACATTTTATTTGTCATGAGAATATCTTAAACATATGATATTTTAATCAAAATCGTTAGAGCCATTTTTGAGAAAATTAAAATTTTCGAGAAATGTTCCATGCAAAAGGTAATCTGGGGTGGGGGATTTTCTTGAAAACCCTTGTGTCGCATCTCTGGAAGATACTAAACCTAAATACCAAGTTTGGTGTTTATCCGACTGTTCGTTTCTGAGTTATGCTGTTCACAGACAGACACACACGGGCACGTTTCCAAAATGCTTTTGTTGGATTCAGGGGGTCTCAAAACATGTATTTCCGGTGAAATCTCGGTATCGAATTTTTGGGTGGAATACAATACTTCCCCTACTTACTATACGTAGTAGAGAAAGTAAAAAAGCTCAATCTATTCAGTAAATGTATTTATCTTGGTGGTCGACTATATCTCGAAAGATGTTCCACTAGAGAAAAAGAGGCAGTTAGGTGGAAACAAATATGTTTTAAGTCTACATAAACAAGGCTATGACACAAAATTTGCTTCTAATCTTCAGATATTAGTTTCAAGTTTGTAGTATTTACTATTGTCTTTGTTGTCCTTAACATCGAGGCATAGTTTGATTATAGAGACATTTGCTCATAATGTTGAAGATATCCACGTTTTGTCTCTATCTTCAAAATATGCTAACAGCACATTTTCACTATAATAAAATTAGCCTGTACGTTTCTTACCTTGCACAATTGAAGAAACCTGTTGTTTGCTATTTCGTACTGTTTCCTTGATTTTCTTTTTGGCAGCAATTCCAATGTTAACCTCTTTGCTGCTTGTAAAACTTAGGCTGGTTCTTCATATTCTATAATTACTGCATTCAAATTATCCTCCATTACATCAACAATACAAGCCTCTTGGATAATAATCTTCAGTCTTCCAGGGAACCAAAGTCGGTAATGCTGAAATGTTATAATTTTATACCACTCAGTGGTGTAATTTTGAAGGAAGTTGAAATGACTTACGCTGAATTAACAATTTATAAGTGAAAAAGTGTTTGAAATAGATTTATATGCGCAGGATTTCACAACAAAGAAGAATGGCTCAAAGTATGGAAAATTAATACTGAGAATGGTGTGTTAGAAAAATAAATTGTCTTTCATAAAACTATAAAATTGTTTGCATCAAGAAAAAGCTAGAAATTTTAGGATCCAAAAATATGTATTAATTTGCTATCAGCAGTAACACATGTAAGAATGAAATGTGAATTCTTAAATTGATGTAATTATAGAAGTTAAAGTGAAGTTTTATGAAGTGAAAATGTGATATAAGAAGTATTATAATAAATCAATTGAAACAAAGACATCTTCAACAATGAAAATATGGTATGCTTTAATTATAAGAACAATACCCAGATTAGATCAAGAAGTGGTAAAATAAATGAGGAAAAAGAAGAAGGAAAATATAATTTAATGATATTAAATATAGATAAAGTGATTAACGTGTAATAAAATCTATAGATACTGAACAATTAAATGGAAGAATTTAATGTATTGAATAATTAAATAATGTTGTATATAGACTTTAAAGAGATATTATTTATCTCAGGGTGCCAGTAAATATGTAAAGGGAGAAGAAGAAGTGGCATAATTTTCTCCTCTTAATATCATGCACCGTTAAAAGTTCCTCTTTTACCTTCGACTGTTTAAAATTTGTTTCTTATGCATTCCTTTAAAAACTATGCACCTTGCATAAAAAAGGAAAATGATCTCATGGACGGAAAGGTCCAAAGGGCGGATTAATAAGTCAGAGACTTTTAAAGAAAAAAATCAATTTTATTCCTCAACATAGTCTCCTTTCAATTGAATACACGTTGTCCAAAGTTTCTCCGTGTTTTAACCCTTCCGAAAACTATGATTTTTCGAAGTCTGCAAAACATGAGGTTATTTCTGCCATGATGTGTTCACTGGACGTGAATTTCTTCCCAGCGAGCCAATTTTTCAGGTTACGAAGAGAAAGAAGACGCTCGGAGCCAAATCTTGAGAATATGATGGGTGAGGTAGCAGTTCGTAGCCCAATTCCACAAATTTTGCGATGGCAATGGCTGACTTTTGTGCGGATGCATTATCCTGGCGAAAGAGAAACTGTTTCTTCAACAAATGGGGTAGTTCCTTTAGAAATGCCTTGTGAAACTAATACAGCTTTCGGCATAATATGAACCTGTGATCGTTTTACCCCTTTCCAGGTAGTGGATGTCTATCACCCCTTGTGAATGCCAAAAGACAGCTGCCATGATTTTTCCTGCCGACGGAATGGTTTTTGCTTTCTTTGGAGCAGGTCTGCCGAAGGAAATCCACTGCTATGATTGTTGTTTGGTTTCAGGTTGATTGTAATGCATCCAAGTTTAATCAATCGTGCTATAACGCCGCAGAAACTCATTTACGTTGCGCTGCAACATGTTCAAACATCCCTGTGAAATGGTCACACGATTCCGCTTGTCTCCTTTAGATTTCGGTCTGTTAAAAGCATAGTAATGGCTCCTTCAAGACACAAACCCACAAATCTCACTAACAAAGGTATTATTTTGATTAACAACGATAAATAAAATAAGGAGTTTAAAAATTATTCAATTTAATATTCCGTTTATTTATCATATGGTTTAATTATACTAAGAGTTTGTATTTGTATTTCAATGATTTTAACAGTCGCGGCACCCATCTTGCTGACAGCTATCTTATACCCAAAAATTCGTGGAGAATGTTATACACCCGTTCACTCGAGATGTTTACGGTCTTTCACTCGGCGGTCTCCCAACAGAATATCGTGAACTTTGTTCACCATTTCTTCTGTTGTGCTCGAACGGGCACATCGAAATTCTGTGAACCACTTGTGAACCATGCATTGTGATAGAACAGAGTCTCCATAATACTTGTTCAGTTTTTCTTTAGTTTCCTTCATCACCACGCAAAGAGTAGTGCTTTATCAGAACACGAAATTCACTTTTCTCCATTTTTTTACGAAGCAACACACATGTGCTTATTTTAGACGCTCTCAACAATGTTCTAAGAAACAAATTACGACGAATTTCTGCGATTATACCCAGAATAGATGTAAGACTTAGGCGCAAACAAGAAACCTGTGATTACAACGCTATCTCTCGTTAAAGTCATGGACGTATCAATCCGCCCTCGTAAACAACCAGTTGAAAGCGTGGAATTGCAAACTGACGAAACGGCCGAGTTCGCTACTGGACCATCAACGGCAATCCTCGTATCCCTCCAGATAATGTCTAAGTGGCTCTAATAAGACAAATGTAAGCGGTAAACGTCAGCATGAGAAAATGGTATAAGTAGTTACGAGGCAGGGCTAGGTGAACGGGAAGAAATGTAGATGAAGATGTAATGAGATTCAAAAAGCAAATGTATTGGTATAAAATGTTTAACATGTCTTTTTTATTTATTTTCGAAACTAAGCTTTTGCCTCCAAAAAAATAATACCCCAAAACATCCTTAGGGTATTACCGAGCACATATTAAGCACAGTTTAAAACAACTCATTTACCAGGTGCTAAAGTAAATAATTGCCTTTAAGTTGACGGATACTGTATGGGATTTGATGTGTAGGTAAATGGCAGTTTCCATGTTTATATAATTTTTCTAAGCATTTTAACAGATTATGAACAAACTAAGAGAAGTGGTAAAAAGAAAAAGAAAGAGAACGATCAAATCGCATACGAAATAGAATTTTAAATATGGTGGAGCACCTGAGAACGACAGAATTGTGAGAACGAGAACGGGTTGTAATCATTAGCAGAGTAGGTAAAAGGTCTAACAAGCTATCTGAGAACCAATCAGTATGCAGTCCAGTAAATTTCTTCTTCTTCATAAGCGATTTCTGGAATTGATTCCATTTACTCACATAACATTATACCCGTAGTTAGAACTTATCCCCGTGTTCTGCATCCGCTCTGCTGCCAGATCTGTTGCTAAAGATAGTGCCAAAATGCAGTCACCTTTGTATTAATGTGCTGTTGCACTAATTACTCAAATGATAACTTCTGCACTAGAATATCTACACTTTGTCCAACAAATTTTGTGTGCGTGCAATCGATGAAATGTATCTCAGATGCGAAATAAAATTCTTAGGCTCTTTTTGTGTAATTTTGCTTTTTCACATGTGCACGTCGTAAGGTTGCGTGTCAGGTCGTACTTTTAAGAGAGATGCGCATTGCGCTTAACTCCGAATACCTTTATATTCTTCTTTAAAATTGTTTTTTCCCTGGCAGATTTTTTTACGTCTTAGGGTTTTTTTTAAATCTGGGTCACGTTGCAGCTTTGCTGTCGTAATCACTAAAGTGGTTAGGTATGCATGTCTGTCTATGCATATAAAAAGCAAAATTTTCTGTTATTTGAAAACTTATAGGTGTGCTTTACTGCTTTCGATTTCAACTCCTAAATGATTAAAATTTCTTGTTATACAATCATTGAATTTTCTCCTACAAATTGCGTACATGCCTTATTATATATTCATTAGAAGGTGATACTTTTACCCATATTATTCACGATAGAGTTTTGCACAGAAGTGATTTCAAACTAAGCGATACGTACTTAAACACAACATGAGAAGTAAACGTTCAAGTTTATCGGAAGTAAGTGGGAATTAATCCAGAAGTTATTCATGAAGGAATAAAACCCCATCATGGACATACATAGTCAACAGTTCTTGCGAAAGAAGAGAGAAGAAGAAGAATTGGAAACTTTCAAGCGTCTTCCGTCAGATGCACTAATATTTGGGAAAATGTAATCATGGAATATTTGGTAATGGCTAACGCTACGCAGAACATTATTTGACACAAGCGTATTTTAGTGAGCTCTATAGTTTTTCTGGGGTTCTTTAGTCTATATCTTATGGCTCCCTAATTACACAAAACTATACCAAATTTAACCAGAAGGAGGTGATAGGTTCTTAAAACCTTAGTAAATTGAGATCGCCTTTAGTTACTTGGTGAACCTGGTCATTCTGAAAGAACTTCACAGTCAGATTCTGTTATCTTCATTCATGGCCATATATGTGTGTATATATATATATATATATATATATATATATATATATATATATATATATATATATCAGCTTTACACCGGTGGATCTAAGAGTACCAGGATGTGCTTATGATTATGGAACCGAACCCTATACATTCGGTTTTCATGATATCACATCCATTTATAGTGCAGAGCTGTATGCTACATACCGAGCCATTTTGCATGTGTGCCGTCGAAAATTGGGAGACTCTCGTTTTGAGTGATTCCCTAACTGCACTTCACAGCCTTCGTGAGCTGTACAACTACCACCCCATTATTCAGCAAATCCAGGATGCCCTCCATGTTTTACACGCTTCTGGCGTTAATGTGGAGTGTGCTTGGATGACTGGTCAAGTTGGCTTGCCGGGGAATGAACTTGCGGATTTGGCAACTAAGGCGGCAACCACAGAACCCAGCGTTACAATATCTCGGGTAACGTCGGAAGACTTTAGGCTTGTTGTGCGGAGAGCGGTGTTGTCGTGCTGGCGCGAGGAGTGGTTAGCTTTCCGTGGAAACAAGCTGAGGTTAGTTAAGGACATTCCGATAAACTGGGTAACTTCCTTTCACGTATCTCGTCGCGAGGAGGTGATTTTGGCTCGGCTGCGTATTGGTCACTGCAATTTTACGCAAGTTACCTTTTTAAGGGTGAGCCTGCTCTTATTTGTCCGCTTTTTGGCGAAGGTCTTTCGGTCCGTCACGTGTTGCTTAGTGTATTGCTCTAGCGCATCTTCGGGACTCTCTGCAACTGAGGGACAGTCTTGGAGAGGTCTTAGCGAATGATAAGCAAGCGGTTGATAGGACTCTTAATTTTGTTTCGAAAGTAAATTTCCAAATGCGGATTTAGTCATTTTAATAGGTGTTTTATTCTGATCGGTTTAGTTTTATGTATGATTTGTGCTATATTTATATATTGATATTTATCTCCGGCTTTTGCTATGTTTTATATTGATATTTATCTCCGGTTTCGCTTTGATTTTATTTATTTTTTTAATCAGGTCTGTCTCTGGCCTTTGCCATGAAATGTTCTACTGATCTTTATCCCTGGCCTTTGCCATGATCTGTTTTAGAAGGGCGCTAATGACCTAGAAGTTGAGCGCCCTTAAACTAAACAATCAATATTGTTTGAGTTTCCACCCTTTGTGGCAGCAGAACTATCATTTCCATCTCTTATGTGACTTCTTTGTGATAGCGAGTATGTGGCAAGCTTTAATAATTAGGTAGATGTAGAAGCAATTGGCCAGAGGGGGACCCTCGTACGCTGCGACCTGCACAGATCTATTACGGCTACCACTCCCTTCAGGAGGAACGGTTAAAGTGAAAGAACAACACGAGGCTACAGGCCGCAGACAGACAAGCCAAAGAGACGCGCGGAAGTCCCTAATATTTCCAAGCCCGCAGACGCGTCCCACTGCTAGGGCCACCGAGAGAGAGAGAGAGAGCGATGAACGGCCCGCCAATCAAACAGCCCTCTGGTGTTCACAGAGAATACTCTTTCCATTGAGCATTCATCCGCACCATTTGTCCGGCAGCACCATACGTCAGGAAACCTAAAAGCTTATCTGAAAGATGAGAAGAAACAGAATGAAAGGGAAATGATGGAAAGCAAATTGTGGTGGAGAAGAAATCACCCCAGCATTCGCCTGCCTACATCGGAGGAACCACGAAAAACCCCTGGGTCATAGTTGGCGGTTGGCGGGCATCTCCTTAATGCGAGTCGCACACATAACCGCGATGCTTCCTCGGTCGGTGATAATTTAGGTAAGTCATTTAGCACGCAAAATTTTCCAGACAGTGCTTCCATACAAGAATAATAATGAAAACTTGCAGCATGTTAATTACCGATACCTGTAACTAAACACATTATTGATCAAATTAAAGATCCATTGTTTGTAATATACTTACATGGATTTTATACAACCGCAGATTGCTTTTCGGTATACGCAAATATTACTCAGCTGTTACCTATGTGTTTTACATCGATGTTTATATTATACTTATTAATAATACTTACTCTGGATTAAATAATGCGCAATCGAAATGCAGAGGGAGCAAAGCATTTAATCTAAATGTCAGCTTTATTTCATAATCCGCTGTATAAATTCATTCATTATTGTGTTACTGCCCTCAACATTAGTAGTTCTTTAAAAACAGGAAAACCTGATGGAAATATTTAACAAACAACTGCACATTCCATGTTTGTATATTAAATTTAATACGTTCACCATAAAATTTGTGTGGTGTGTATGCCTAAAAATACTACCAACCACTGGACTACCGCCGGTTCCGTCATTGTCTTCCGTTTATACAATTGCAACATTTAAAGTGCTGTAAAGTGTAAGGATAGTATATTGAGTCCCGACCATAATTTTTTCGGACTCCTTCTGAATACCGAAGTCCAGGCAGCATCAATTTCCATGCTTTTGCACGGAAGTGTTATTATTGCTCATCTTCCACGTCTGTGTTCTTTTTTACGGTAGCAAATTTCAACCGCTCAGAGTGAAACTCATTTTTGACTGTCGATATTGTGCCCTAGCGATCGTAGTTGGCGATGAGGTTTCTGTCACTGATTTCATGGTCGTATTAACAACAGGCCAGCATGCAGCTTTCATGGCGTCACGCCATTAGTGGCCCCCCAGGGGCTCACTTTATGTGAGTACGGGTTTGGCGCACCCGGAGTCCCGAGGCACTCATGTCCATCGTCATCCATTCAGCCTCGTCCGGTCGATGTGGGTTCGTCCTCGTGACCGGGGCACACAAGGTACGCTCTCGTACGTTCTTTGCATTTCGTTCCATGCCGCCCCTCGCCAACGTTTCTTTCTTGTCTAGTCTATTTACGAACATTTCGCACCACATCCACGCACACACCTCCTTTCCTTCCTCCCGGCCTACCTTGCGAAACGCCCACACACTATTGTTTTATTTTCCGATTTTCTTTATTTTAATCCACCGTGGACATAGCGTAAAGGATACTGCACACTGTGTGCGCAGCTGGGTGAAAGGGTAATGGCGTCATCACCACCACCCGAGGTCGTCATTTAGGGTGTGTGTTCGTATCCGCTGTTCAACTGCAGTCCCGCGGGGGCCATTGCATGAGCTGCTGACTCCCCAAGACCATTGGGTACCTCTGTCTATGTTCTGGGAGTTGCGACCCTGGGGTAGACCGGTATGGATGGGCCACTCACCCAAGCCGGTTTAACGCCCGGGAAGTCAGAGCCCGAGATCGGAGACGGTTGCAATGGTGGAGGATTTCTTTCGTTATAGAGCCCTCTTTCTCCATTATTTCGAACAAGCGCCGAAAAGTTTTGGTAACAGAAGTAGGACCATCGCCACTGGTTGTTACTTGGTCATTACTAGCACAGAGGAAGGACGACCGTTTGAATAGGTGAACCCTTTTATTATTCATAAGGTCATTAACGTCATTGCTGGTGGGTTCAGTCCCGCACTCGTCTTCGGAATGGTTCATTGTTAGTTCAAACCAAGTCCGAACAACAAAGTAAGTCCTTGTTGCGCACTCGCTTCTCCACGGTTATCCCATCCGTGTTGAGAAGCACCGCACCTCGAATTCATGTCGAGGCGTCGTTACCACCCATAGACTCGATGGTATGTCGAACGACGAACTTGTCGACTATCTTTCTGATCAAAAGGTGATAGCCGTTTATCGCGTGCAGGCTAAACGCGACGGAGTGTTGGTATCCACTCGTACCCTGATTATAACCTACGATGGCTTCGATCTACCCACGATTCTTTCAGCAGGGCACGAATGAATTGCGGTGGGGCCCTATATTCCTAGACTTCTATGTTGTTTTAAATGCCAACATTTTGGGCATTCGCAAGTCTCTTGTATGAGTGCCGTTTCCGTCTGTGCCTCTTGTAGTCAGCCCTCACATGATGGTACCTGTTCATTTGCCCCCGTCTGCTTTAATAGCAAAGGATCTCATTCTGCGTCACTTGCCGACTGTCCGCGGTACTTGGACGAGAAGACGATCCAGGAGATCCGGGTAAAGGAGAAACTCTCCTTCGCTAAAGCCCAGAGGCGTTACCATACGCGGCAACGTGCGGACATTCAGTTCTGTTTTTTGCCTCGCCAGTACCCCGAAAGAATGCCGAAACACAGACTTGGACGATTACTGCCTTGACCGCAACTACCATCCCGGCGTCCATCTCTAGCACACATCAAACCATCTAATGATGGTCCTAAGGTACTGAAATTTCAAGGCACTGAAAGAAATCCAAGCAGAAACTTCGTAAGGAAGATTTTCTTAAAGACCCTCCGCGTGCGCGCGGTAAGCAAAGTTCACCTTCTCCTCCTCGGAGGTCGCAGTCCCAGGACGCTCCTGGGAGCAGCCGCGCTCAACGGCACCCGTCACCCAATTCCAACCAGAACTGATTCTCGGCCTTGAATCGTTTTCTGGCTCTGAGCGCATTGGCTTTCCCTTCGAGGAGCCTATGGAGTCTGACCAACTCCATAACGAAAGCCCGAGCCCAAAGGTTAAGCAGATGGTTATTTAGAGCCGCCCTTCTAAGTAGGAAGTTTATCCCTTTTATTCATGGCTATACTGACCTGGAATTTACGTGGTGTACGATCGCATAGAGCGGAACTGCAACTTTTATTGCGTTCCCATGCGCCTATAGTCGTGTGTTTGCAGGAGATCAAGCTTCGCCCTCACGATCCTTCTGATCTCCGAGGGTATATTCCAGTTCGCTACGATCTTGCACTGGATGAGGGTACTCCTGCTCATGGAGGTGTCATGCTATTAGTACGTAACGGCGTTCAGTTTCAGACTCTTACACTTATGTCCGACTTGAAAGCTGTTGCCGTTAGACTTCAATTACCCGGTTTTTTCTTTTCTATTTGCTCCGTCTATTCACCTTCATCGTTTCGCCTCGCTAACGCGGACTTTCGAGATTTACTGTCCGCTCTCCCAACACCATTTCTTCTATTGGAAGGTTTTAATGCCCATCACCCTCTGTGAGGTTCGCCAAGGCCTTGTGCAAGGGGAACGCTTCTTTCCGAAATTTTTGCTCAGTTCAACCTCTCTATCCTCAATACAGGTGAGCCTACTTTTCTTTCAGATTTTTCTGGTACATTCTCTCACTTGGACTTTGCTGTTTGCTCCATCCAGCTTGCTTGTCGTCTGCAGTGGAACGTCGTCGCAGACACCCACTCCAGGGATCATTTCCCTTGCGTCGTTTCTCTTCTGTCTCACCACGTCCAATATTCCAGAGTATCTGCCTGGAATTTCATAAAGCCGACTGGAGACAGTATTCCAGCCTCGTGTGTTTTGAGGACTAGCCCTTCACTGACGTTAACCAAATGGTGCAGCACCTTGCCTTTACGATTCTATCTGTCGCCGAACGCACAATTCCCCGTTCGTTCTCCCACCCTCGGCGTATTCCTGTTCCGTGGTGGACCGAGGATTGTCGGGTCGCCGTTCGTGCCCGTAAAGCTACCCTAACGGTGTTTCGGCGGCACCCTACACTTGATATATTGGTTACTTTTAAACAATCGCGCACCAGGGCTCGTCGCATTATTCAGCATAGCAAGAAGGTGTCCTAAACTCGTTTGGTCGAGTCTTTTAATCGCTTCACGCCTTCCTTTGTTGTTTGGGATAAACTTCATCGTTTCTCCGGTAAAGTGTCTCATTGTACTGTTTCTGGCCTTCAGGTTTCCAATGCCACCATAGTGGATCCGGCTGCCATTGCTAATACTCTGGGTGCTGCCTTTGAGGCCATTTCCAGTTCTGACCATTATTCCTCCGGCATTGGCACTCTCAAAGACCGGCTGGATTCCGTGACCTATAGTTTTCGGTCGACTAATCTGGAGTGTTATAATGAACGTTTCATAATAAGGGAGCATGAGTACGCCCTCCTTTTATGTAGGCACTCCGTTCCTGGGCCGGACGGCACACATGTCCTGATTTTAAAGCATCTTTCAGCCGACAGTAAAATCTTTCTCTTACAGTTCTATGACCGTATTTGGCAAGACGACATATTTCCTTCAGTTTGGCGCGAAGCCACCATTGTCCCTATACTTAAGCCTGGGAAGGATCGCTAACTACTTTCCAGCTACCGCCCTATCTCCCTCACCAGTTGCATTTGCAAGGTGATGGAGCGCATGATGAATGGGCGGTTGACATGGTGGCTTGAGTCTCGGAAACAGCTAGCGAATGCTCAGTGCGGATTTCGTCGCCATCGCTCTACCGTGGACCATCTGGTGTCCCTGTCGACGCATATTATGAATAGATTTCTGAGAAAGTGTCAAACATGGCTGTGTTTTTTGACCTGGAGAAAGCTTATGACACTTGTTGGAGGGGCGGCATTTTACGTACACTCCAAGCATGGAATATACGCCATCGTCTTCCCATATTTCTTGGGAGCTTATGACGGATCGCGCCTTTCGTGTACGTGTGGGCTCGGTTTTATCTACTCGTTTAATTCAAGACAACGGTGTAACGCAAGGCTCTGTACTCAGTATCACACTTTTTGCGATTGCTATCAACCCCATTGTTGATTGTATTCCACCTGGTATTTCATTGTCTCTTTTCGTTGAAGATTTTGCCATTTATTGCAGTTCACGGCGGACCTGTTAGCTCGAACGCCGTCTCCAGATCTGTATCGACCGTCTCTACTCCTGAAGTAACGTCAACTGCTTTAGTTTCTCCACCGAGAAATCCGATTGTGTCAATTTCTGTCACCGGAAGACTTTCCCTTCGCCGTCTCTCCATCTTGGGCCGGATAGTCTTCCATTTGCAGACGAGGCGAAATTTTTGGTGATGATCTTTGATCGAAAGCTGGGCTGGACTTAGCACATTTCGTTTTTAAAAACAAAGTGTGACCCTTCTCTTAATCTTTTACGTAGCACATCCTGGGGAGTTGATCGGACCGTCCTTCTGCGTCTTTATCGCTCTTTGGTCCGATCCAAGCTTGATTACGGGTGCATTGTCTATTCTTCGGCACGTCCATCTGACATCTTGCCTGACCACCCTTCCTTCGAGTTTTTTTCGAGGATTCGCTTGATCGGCAATATTTAATTAGCTCCTCTGCATTGTTCCCTCCAGGGATTCGATTTCGCCACATTCTTCTGCATTTGGACGTTACGCCAGCGCAGACACTTCCCAGGGGGGGAAACGCGGTTTCCTCCTTGGTTGCGCGCTGAGGCCCACCTTCATCTTGGGTTAACGGCGATGCCGAAGAATGACACCCCTTTTTCAGTCCTTAAATCCGCCTTTTTGGAACTTAAGGCGTAATTCGGGAACTTTCATTTTATCTATACTGATTGGTCTATGAATGATATTGGAGTAGGTTGTGCCTTTCTTGATGGTCAAAGTAGTTTTGCCTTTCGTTTACCGCGGGCAATGTTCGATTTTTACCGCCGAACATTTTAGTGTTTAACAATCTCTTTTATACATCCAGCGGCACGACTTACAGCACTGTGTTGTATGTTCAGACTCTCTGAGTTATCTTCAAAGTATTCGCGAACTGTACACTTAGCGCCCACTCGTATAGCGCATTCGTGACCTGCTCCACTCGCTTGGTGCCTCTCCTTCGTGGCATTCCAGGCGTGTGGATTCCAGGTCATCGGTAATTTTACTCGCAGAGTTTTTACCTGTGTTGTTCCCTCCTCGGATATGTCTGTTATTTTACGTCACCGCATCCTCTCGCTTTGGCGCAATGAGTGGACGGCCCTCCGGGAAAACAAGTTGCGGGAGGTTAAACCTCTCCCGTTAATCTGGGGTACCTCTTCTCGTTCTTCTCGTCGGGAAGAGGTAATTTTAGCTCGTTTACGAATCGGACATTGCCTTTTTAGTCATAGATACCGGCTTAGTGCTGACCCCGCACCACTCTGTGAGCAATGTGATGCGCTATAACGGTGCGTCACATTTTAACAGAGTGTGAAGTTTTAGCTCCATTGCGCGTTCGTGTGTGTCTGCCTGTTGGCATAGCCAACGTTTTGGCAGACAACGCGCATGCTGTAGGATGTCGTTTACATTTTATCAGTCACAATGGCTTTAGTCGGCGCATTTTATGCGCTGAGCGTCTTTTCGTTTTGTGATTTTATATTATGTTTTCATGGGGCTTTTTTCCCGGTGTAATATAGCGGTCTTGTCACTTGCGTTCTACAGTTCTTGACACGTCGTTTTATTCTTTTATTGTTTTCTTTACCATGTCTTTAGTGTGTTGGTCTTAAGAATTTGTTGACTTGCTTTTTAGTGTTTTAGACTAAGCGGGTCTGTGTCCCGGATTTTAGTTTTTGGATTTTAAATTTTATACGTTGTCAGGGCGCTGATGACTTTTGATGCTTGGGGCCCTTAAGCCCCATCTCATCATCATCATCATCATCACGCCATTAATGAATGTTGAACATTAAAATCTTTGTACATTTGGCGAAGTATTTACTCTTATTCCTGCTAATCGCTTAATTTGATTGTATGGGCAATTTACACTGCTGCGATGCTTTATAAATGTAGTTTGAATGTCCTTAAAACTAACATTCTTAGAGGAAATGAACTGAAGTGTGCTTATAACCTCTGAAAGATTTTTTTTGCAATGTGTAGCAATTTTTATGGTATAGCTCAATTGCTGTGTAGTAATCTTCTCTGTTACAAATTATTGATGTGTCGTGTTACGAATTCAACAATATCGTATCGTAACTTGTAATATGGAGTGTGGTGAAGCACTCTGCAGGTTACCTTCAAATTGCAAAGATAATTCGACGTTGACTGCAACGCCAACTATAATTGCGTGCTGGTCCCATTTGACTTTAGATATGCGAAGGAATAAACACTCCTCTATAAATAATAAAATGATAGTGGCTGACTCATATCAAAGGCGAGGAAGAATATAAGCAAATGTTTAAAAAAAACACCCTTGAACAAATAAAAATGTACATTCTTGCAGTTGTATAATATTAATATATTCTGTTAATCTTTAACAAAATTAAAGAAACTTTAGGTTTAAATTACACTCGTTATACACTTTAAAGTCTTTGTTCTTCTTGCTCTAGTAATTACGGAAGTTTAATTTTACACATTCCTTTTATTTGTACAAACGCGTTCTAGTCCACGAAATGCACGCTACGCCAAACGTACTGAATTAGTGAAATTTGCAATTCTACTTACAAAGGAATTTAGTTAAACAATTCTGAATAATGTATAAACAAAAGAAGTGTTATAAACTGTTGTTTTTTATTCATTATAAATCAGATAAGTCAGTTGGTTTTTACTCGCATCACATATGCGCTTACATTTTCCTGCATATAATATGCATTATAGTTTTGAATAGTCCGAAAGACGTGTGGGCGTAGTGGCTTCTCTAAGCGGAGCTTAACGTTCCTTCTCGACGATCGTAGAATCTCGGCTGGTTTCTTCTCCTCGTGCTAAATCCATCTCGGCTTGAGCATGTGAAGTAGGTCACGTGGTATGACGTCCTTCGTCACCAGCGACACCCTGTATACGGCCAGTCCGCCATCTGTTGCATATACTTGGGAGATCCTTCCAAATGGTAAGGTAGACAAGATAGCTGGGTTACATGTCCCTTAGCCAGGTGAAAAGAAGTCTGCTTTGGTCGGTAATATACTTTTTCACAGCTCAGCCTGGACAAACCAATGCCGCTGCAATGGAGGAGCCACCCATGTCTTAAATGGAACAGCTATGGTGTTTAATAAAAGGAATAGTTGCTTGATATTCTGAATTATTTTAGTTGCACCCCGAACTAAAGTTTGCAGAAAAAAGTAAGCTGCACTGTCTTCTAACTATTCGGTTTAACAGGCAAATTTTTTAAAAAAGTATATACACAACTTGCATAAAAAGGTAAACAAAGAGTATATGCAAATCATGCAAACATTTTGTCAGTGAACAATGCTGAGTTTACCACATATACACTGTGGGCCATTTAAGTTGAGACTGTAAAATATCTCGAAAACTCAGCATTGTAGAAAGAAAGTTCTTTAATAAGAGTTGCTTGGTATTATGGGGGAAAGTAAAAGACATTAGCTTTATTTTGTTTGGAGGACGTTATGACAGTCATTTTAGGGTCATTTTAATTTTGTTTAAATGAGAACCTACAATTAAGTTCAAATTAAATTGGCCTTAAATGAACATCACAACGTCCACCAAAGAAAACACGACTAATGATATTTGCTTTCCCCTATAATATCAAGCAACCTTTATTCCAGAAATATTTTTCTACAACGCTTAGTTTTAGAGATATTGTACAATCCCAACTTAAATGATCCATCCTGGATAAGTAGGGGGTAAATGGGCATTGACGCCCACTTAATATGAAGGAATGTGTATTCATATGCAAATGAGGTCCCCCACCCCCTCCCCACCCCTCCCTCTCCCCCACCCCTCCTCCAGCTCCATGGTACTTTCTGTTGCAGGTGAGGGTCATAAATCGTGTTGAGTATAATATAAGCTTGACAGGTAAGCAATTAAGGCTGTCAATCAACTGCCAAAACGAAGAATAGAATAATAAATTACGCTTCTGTAACAAAGGCGGAGACGTTATTCTACCCATTCTATATCGGGCCACGTGTGTACTGATACAAGCACTTCCCTATCGCATTGTTTAACGACCACGTGCAAAATGCACAATAGAGCATTCTGGACAAAGGATTAGACGCTATTGTCCCGGCTCTATTAAATTCACAGTGTATACTTTTAGGAAGGCCACCTGCAAGCTTTCAGTCGCATTGTGTGACGACCCGAGTTAACAAAAGATTGATTAACAAAGGGACAGATGCTATTGTATCCCTATCTATTGTCCAGAGCAAGACTTCTTTAGAAAAACCACCCGTGTAGCATCACATTCCACGGGAATATGACAAAAGAACAAAGCTTGTTCTTTCTAACAAAAGGGAGCAGACGTTATTGTCATCCATTCTATTGTTCGGACACGTGCATGTTTTAACAAAAGAAACTTGTGGAAGCTTTATACTTGCCCTGTCCTTGTTTGACTGTGGGACAAGAGAGTGGCTTCAGTTCCCACGGGAGGGGCAAGCATCATATAACTGCTAGACCCTAAATTCCATCCCACTCCACCTCGACTTCTTGGCGTCACCTGCGTTGCCCAGGGCTACTTCTCTCTGCGCATGCGCAGCAAGAGGTGATGTCATTGGATGCAATAATCACGTGACGTGTAACATCTCCCCTGCCACACAAACGCGTTGGAGTTGCCTGAGGGCTTTAGGTCCCTATATAAACACCCGTCGGTGAATGCTAAAACCAGTGCGAGTTTATTAACTTAGTGTTATAGTACCTTTGTGATATAGCTTAATCTAAGTCAGTGCTATTGTCTTCTACACTGCATCCATCGTCATCTATATATAATGCAAGGTGAATGAGCATAGCTAAGTGAAAGACGAATCATTGCAAGAGTATCGTTGTTTATCTGAATTTCATTTCCTTAATAATTAACATCAGAATTGTTAAAAAATGTAGAGCTTTCATCAATGGTGTAAATAATTCTTGAGATCCTAAGCATAAACATTCATACTTAATCTCTAATCATTCTTCTTCCATAAACATTCATACGAATTTGTCAATACATTCTTTCTATATTAAATTTCACACCTATTTCTCTACACATTCTTCTATTAAGGTACACACCATTTTCTCTACACATTCCTCCTATATTAAAATTTACACGATCCTCTCTACACATTCTTCTTCTGTAATCAATCATACGATTTCCTCTACACATTTTTCTGCTCATTCTTTCCCGTAAACCTTTATACGATTTTCACAACACATTCTATTAACATTCATACGTCTTTCTCTACTCATTTATTTCATGTCACATGACTTTCTCTACTCATTTATCGTTTATCAGCTATAAAAATAATTGAATTTACAGGAATTAAATTTTTTCGCAGGTAATACTGCAAACCAATGGGAGTCGCCAGAGCCGCATTCACCAGAGGAGCGGGCTCTCGACTTAACCAGATAGCGCAGGTTAATAGAGAACCTATTAATAACAATTACACCTCGGGATACAACATGCCAGCACTTCTGGCGGGAGAGCAGGCATCAGATGTGCCGCTGCATAGCAGCTATATCTCTAATGGTACTACTAGCCCCTCGTCAGCAATCTTATCGGGGGTGATTATGTTATACCACCGCCACCTGGATTTGAGGATGTCACTCCTCTTATAGGGGTGAATGCAGGCATTCAGAGTAGTATTGTTCATGCAATAACTGCGAATATAAGTTGCTGCAATACAGATATTTAACGATGTGAATGCTGAGTTTAGATATATTATCAGCTTAAACATTTTTCTAGAAAATATAAGCTTTATCCTTAATCAATGAATAACCAGCGAACAATTCAGCATTTCACTTATGGAATGAACCATTCAATTTACTAGCACCTTTCATTTAAAAATATTCAATGTGAAGCTAATTCTGCTTTTTTGCTTCTTTGTTGCAGTTCCTGAAGCGATTTCATTCGGGGCTGGGGAGATGGACGAGGGCGGTAACCTGTCTCCGCCGCCTCCCGGGTTCGAGGACGTTGCACCGATGCCTCTAGGAGATCCATGGGCGATTATTCCTAGTGAGGGGTGTGCACTTCCGTGAATTGTGCCTACAGGACCGTGTACCTGCAGATGCATCGTCAATTGAATGGTGTGCTTTGTTAACTTCATTTATTCTAGATCTAGAATCATTACAGAAATAATTAACGTAACGTTAACACATAACTTTTCTAATTTTTACTCATTTTCATTGATTATAATATACAATTACATAAATAATTATCGTAGCATTAAGGCATAACCTTTCTCAATCAAATGTTTACTCATTTTTATTTATTAAAAGATACAATTACATAAATAATTATCTTAACATTAACACGTGACTTTAAGCTTTTTCTTCAATGATTCAATAAACATATATTCTAGCATTTATGTTTTAACCGCCATTCCAATTAATTCCATATTGGTATTGTTATAAAACCTTCAATAGTGGTCACGAACCCGGAGCCTGAGTATACAGACAACTTAGCATTGCTCCGGGGTTCCAAAAGACCTCGCGAAGCTGAAGAGGAGCACGGTCAAGGAATTAACCTCCTCGCCAATCCAGGATCTTCAGTGGCCCCTATTACCAGTTGCAGGACCATCAGGCATCGGTCGCAACAACCATTATGACACCTCAACCACCTCTGATGACACCAACTCATGCAGTAACGACCTTGCATACAGCAACAACTCCAAAAAACCAAAGGTTAGTTATAACCAGCTAGAGTGTAAGGTTATTGAATCGGGGTCAAGGGAGGCCTTTTCAATAGCCGCATAGAAAACACTTTAGAGATAGCCGACACCGGTCAAATTCTGCAGGAATGCAAAATTCGTGTATTGGAAGAGATGGTTTCTGTACTCGGGAGAAGCTCTTCTGTCTTTAAAGTAAACACCTCTATTGAAATCACGTACATCATACAATCTGCTGAAAAAGAGCATGCAGAAACCATCTTTTTCAATAGCAAGACAAAGCTGGGCCTTCAATCAATTAATCTTGATGCCCTATACACTTCTATGATCCATGAAATTATTGAAAACATCTCAAATTTCGAAGGAGGTGCAAGCTCAAAACCTCTGCTCGCTGTCAGGGCTCTTGTTATTGGAACTAGCTTTTATGATCCCTTGAATGCATCGCGATACATAGAGTTACCCAGTGCAATCAAAGCTAAGAGAGCTGTAATAAACTTAAAAAAGACGATGAATACTGTTTTAATGGTGTTTGCTCGCTGCAAAGTATCCCGCAAAGCGACACTGTTATAGAACGAGCAAATACCCTGCAAAACAGTTATTCACTGCGTTCAACTACAGAGGGATAGACTTCCCTGTAAGCCTACACCAGATTCCAGACTTTGAGCAGCAAAACACTGGAGTATCAGTTTCAGTATTTGGACTAGAAAGGCAGTGCTCAATTATACCTCTATACTAAACCAGCAGCAAGAAAGAATTAACTACTAACCTATTACTAGTTGAGCAAAATGGACGATCTCACTACTGCCTGATTAAGGATATGTCAAGGCTGACAAGATCACAGTTCAGCAAGCATCATGGGGAACAATAGGTATGCGAGCCCTGCCTGAAGCACTTCAATAATGAAGGTGCTTTTAGAAAGCATCAATTGAAGTGCATGCAGTGCCAGGTACTCAAAATGCCTAAGCAGGGTGAAGTGATTGAGTTCTCATCCTACTCGAAGGTTACTCCTGTAAATTTTGTTGTGTATGCCGATATTGAGATCGTGTTAGCCAGAGTTCAGTCCTGTGAGCCGTCGGCTAATCAGAGCTGGACTCGGTGTATCCAACATCATGGGGGTATATGTATATCCCTTAAGCTCGTATGTCGCCATGACGACTCATTGTCGAGATTTAAGCTATTCAGAGGACCTAATGCAATCAAAGAGTTCTTCATTGAGCTTAGGTTAATAGCCGATATGGTTATTGACCATAATAGCCGCAATGAAGAAATGACCTAGACTGCAAAGGACGTGGCTGATTTCGATAATGCTCGTCATTGCCACATATGTAAGGTGTTTGAGGTAGACGATTTGAAGGTACGCGATCACTGCCATGTGACCGGTGTTTTCCTGGGAGCTGCTCATAAGGCATGCAACTTAAATAGACGGGTACCTAATTTTATACCCATCTTTTTCATTGCCTTAGCAATTATGACAGCCATTTCCTGATGCAACACCTGGCGTATGATGATCACCCCATTTCATGTATCTCAAACTTCTCACAGAAATATATATCATTCACCAAAAAGTACAGGACTATCTTTTCCAGTCTTCTAGATAGCTTTAAGTTCTTGGAAGATAAGCTATCTAGTTTAGCCTGCATGCTGAGCAGTGATGAGTTCAAGATCTCGAACTCTGAGTATCCCGATCTCGAACATCAGCAGTTGGTGAGATCTAAGGGAATATTCCCTTACAGTTACGTCGACTCTCCTTCTAGACTACAGGATACAGCACTGCCATCAATAGAAACGTTCGACGACATAACACAAGAAGACTACCATCATGCTGTCAAAGTCTGGAATAATTCAACATAAGTAATCTGGACGAATACAGCGACGTGTATCTGAAAACGGATACGCTGTTGTTGGCCGATGCATTCGAGAAGTTTAGGGATCTCTCTCTGGAGGTATATAATTTGGACCCCTGCTGGTACTATACCCTACCAGGACTTGCATTTGATGCAATGCTCAAGGTGACCAAGGTAATGCTTGACCTCATTCACGACGAGGAAATGATTAAATTCTTTGAGGGAGGAATCAGGGGCCGAATGTGCACTGTATCAAAGAGACATACCAAAGCAAACAACGAATACCTTCCTGGACATGATCAAAAACAGAAAAGCCTATATTTGGCATATCTCGACATCAATAATTTATATGGAGCTTCGATGGCCAGCCCTATGCCACGCAAGAACCTGAGATGGCTTTTGCCTGAAGAAATTTTAGCAATAAACTTCTTTGATGTTGCCCCTGATTCCCCAACTGGAAGTTTTGGAAGCCGAACTTGAGTACCCTGAGTATTGAAACGGCAACTCTAGGCCGAGCCCGAGAACTGTAATTATAGATAATTTATTAATTAACTTTTATTGATGGTAAATCGTACTATGTAAATATCTTTTTCTCATACTGCTTGTAAAGATGTATTAAATGATAATGATTTTAGTTCGACATACTAATGTTATTTTTTTTAACTAACTTCTCGATTAAGAGAAGTGATTTAACTTAAGAAGGGTGATTTAACGTTATGTATCTATCTAGGTTACTAATATTAGTAGAGTTATAAATGGTTTAATGTAACTATGTTTAAGCGCTATGTTAAAATACTGTCCACGACGAAATGTTTTAGCTACAGGAATAGTGCCTTCGAAGGCAGAAAACCTAGTTTATGACATGTCTTTGGGTCGCAGTGCCATTATTCCTACAGCGAGGGTGTAACGCCTTTGTCCCTTTATTTGATAATTCGCCGTGACCAAGTGAGCGAGATAGATAGCTTAACGGTAAATAGGAAAAGCCGCGATTTATGTTAAACGTGGACCAATGAGATCCCTGGAAGTTTATATGAAATAGTTAGACGCGCCGAGTGGCGCTAAAAATGGACCAATAGGAAAGGAAGCAGCCTCAGAAGCCTGAGACTATAAATGGATCTGTTTGGAGCAAATCCGGGGCAGTTTGTCATGGAATTTTAGCATTGCAGTGAGGCAGTTTTAGCAAGGCAGTTTGTCATGGAGTTTTAGCAAGACAGTTTTGTCAAGACAGTTTTTGTCATGTGTGGTCAGGGAGAGATGCTGCAGGATATGTGAGATATCGCGCCAAAAAGGGAATCAAGACAGTTTTAGAAACACACCTAAGATCCGCTACTCGTAAAGAGATAATAAACATATTTAAACTTCGTGTCATATCCGCGCCGTAGTTTAACAGCGGTGGACAGTATTTTACGGCGGCAATACCAGTGTTGTATACTACGAGTGTTAATTAAATAAAAAGAAACGGCAGTGTCATCTTTTCATAAACAAAGCACGTCTATGTCTTCCTATATCACCACCCGAGATCTACGCTTCCTTTACCGAGGATAAGTCCATGCTCCTATATAGGTTAAAGAAAACTACTGCAGCTAGCCGAGGATAAAATTGAAGAGAACCAACACACGGCGAACTTCTGGAACCAACGGGAGAAGTATCAAGGTAAGCCTAACAGCAACGGACGAAGGAGGTGACGGCCGCAGTATCTGCACGATGAGCACAATAACCTTCCTCTGACCGAAAAGTGAGATATCACCTGGAGTCCAATACAAGAAACTGCTGGCAACGCTCGAGAACAAAGAGAAGTATACCTTGCACTACAGAAACCTCCAGCAGTGCACTGATTTGGGCATGAAGCTAAAGAAGATCCATAGAGTGGTTGCATATGATCAGTCAGAATGGCTGAAAACCTACATTAATATAAATACAGAGACGTGCAAGGGAATCTTCCAAATTAGATCAGAATGTATGAAAGAAAATGAACAACTCTGTGTATGGTAAATTTATTCAGAATGTAGGCAAATATAATGACTTCCGTATCGTTACAAGTTGGAAGCAATGCAAGAAATTGACTGTGCGACCAACTTACGTTTGGAGCATTTTATTTGCAGAAAATCTTGTAGGGATAGAACTTGCCAGAGAGGAAGTGTACATGAATAAAGCCATCTAACTAGGGCAAGCCATCCTTGACATATCAAAACATGTAATGTATAGTTTTTATTATAATATATTGAAGCCAGGCCTAGAAGGTTTAATTTTGAATTACATGGACACGGATTCATTTATACTGGAAACCTCAACTGATATCTATAAATTTATCAGGGAAAACCAGAAACACCTTGACACATCAAATTACGAGACACAAAACTTCTACGGAATTACATCACAAAACAAGAAAGTTATCCGCCTGTTCAAGGATGAGCTTACAGGAATCCCTATGATAGAATATTTTGGGTTAAGGTCCAAGTTATATGCGTAGAGATACGACGACCAAACTGTGATGAAAGCAAAGGCATTAACAAGACCGGCATGCGGAACATAAATGTTGAGCACTATTTCGGCTGTCTAAACGATATTAGAAAAACAATTTTAACAAAAACAACATTTTGAAGCTGCAAACATAAAGTCTCGACCATAGAAATGAATAAGGCCGCTCTCTGCGGTAGAGACGACAAGAGAAAACTTATTGAAGGCTCAGACCAGACAATTGCTTGGGGTCACTATTGTCTGCATATGACTGTCTCTTGGATGTATATATGCATATATAAATGTATTTATGTAATGTTAGTGTTGTTATTTTTTAGTTGTATAATTTTTTTTAAACATTTTAGCTTTGTGTGTGCTTATATATGACAGACATTGAATGTACATATAAATATATATATATATTTATAAGTGTACATTTTTTAGTTTTACGGTTTGTTTAATTCTTTTCTGGTTATTAATTTATTGATTTTTTAATTATATAAAATGCATGTAAAATGCAGCCTAGTGATTGAGTGTTTATCTATTCATGTATGTATGTATGTATGTATGTATGTATGTATGTATGTATGCATGCAGGGTTTAATCATACATTGCAAATAATAATGCATCTGTATATATAGGTATATTTTTAGTTTCATTATTTTTTTAGTTAAACTCTATATTTATTGATTTTTAATCATATAAAATGCAAGTAAACAATATAATCCAGCGATCACGAAAAGCATTAATATTGTATAAAAATATGTTTTAAATAATGAATTTTATTTATTCATTTTTGACTCATTATATATCATGAAATAAAAACACATTATTATAGAATGAAAGTCTCTATATTTTCATTATTAGGTTTTCTACAATAAATCCTTTCTGTCAATCCATTGAGTATTAGGGAATCCATACCACTTTACAAGAACCCTATTTCCCTGCCTGCGTAATATTTTGTCTACCAAAAATGTATTAGGGTACAGTGTGGATCGCAGTTCATGCCCATAAAAGGACCCCTTTTTCTCATCACCGTCATTACCTTTTAGCATGTATGTAACGGGGTTGGTGTGATTCACAGGAACAACTTGAAATATTTAAACACTCCAATTAGCTTCAAAGCCCTTTTCAAAATGTTCATTGTTCTTGGATATACTCGCATAATCACCAACACTAAACTTTCTTGCCCCTCGCTTCTCTCTTCCATCTTGATTGTAGTTATATACAGCCAGAAGAAGATCATTGTACTTCACCTCTATAGGCTTCATTCGAATAGTGGAGTGTAAGTGTTGTTATAACTTGCAATGATCTGAGGTAAAAGATCTAGCCACTTGTATGATCCTTTAGATATAAATTCGCGATACATCATATTCTTTAATTTCTTATTAACCGTTCAACAGCAGCTGCCTTCACATGAATATAGGTACTGTAGTGATTAATGTTATATTTTATCATTACATTTTTAAAAGGCTTGTTATAAAATTCTTTCCCATTATCACTCTGTATGTTCCTGGGCGGGGTTACCATTTCCTGCAGTATATCTTCCATAGCCTTTGCAGCTTGAAGTCCTGTCTTGTCCATTAGCGGTCTCGCATATGCCATTTTAGAGTAGAAGTTGATTGCAATGATGATGTACTTGAAATTCCTATTGATTTTTGCATGCGGTATCATTTCCACCAAGTCGATCTACACCAAGTCGTGGAGTCCCTTGCTGATAATCGTTCGACGCATGAAGTTTCTCCGGTCTGGATCAGGGAGCTCGCTTGCTATATTTTGTTTCACTGATGTCAGGCTATAACCTTTGCTGCTTTTAGTTCTTGAATAATCTCTTCAACTTCTTGAGTATGATTGTTATTAACGGCTTCTCTGAATGCCACAAGTAGCCTAAAGCGATCCACCAGATCATTAGGATCGGACCAGTAGATGTAGTCTTGTCTCGTATTAGGGCGATGTTCTTTCCACTGTAGTCCTAATCCCTTGTGTTTCGTTACTAGAGGACGTATAACGCTTTTATTCTTGTAGGAATTACCCGTTCTCAGCTACCCATGCTTACTGAAGTTTCTCCGAGGAACACGATCTGCTACTTCTATTAGTCTTCTTTTTTGAAATGAAACGTTACCGTGTGAATCGAGCGGCGGTGTTCTTGCAATTATATATTCTAATACATGCTTCTTATTTGGCACGTCATGGTCCTCTTGAGGAGGCAGCATTATCTTCAATCTTATATCATCCAGGATAGTGTTGTTTCCATCATCGCGTTTAAGGGTGTTTTTATTCAGATATACCATTAGAGCATCACGTTGCACGTCTAGCGACTTCTGGATGTGATCCCTAAGCGTAGTTTGAAGTTCGACCATGCGCTGATATGTCGTTTTTTCTGTGAACTGCATTTGATTTTCAGTAGAAGACGTAAGCTTATCCACGTAGCGTTTAGTGCTTGTGTCGTCCTCCTCCTCAGGATCCTGAACAATGCACAGTCTCTTGTTCCTGAATTGGTAGTTTCCTTTTCCATCTCTGTTTATGATGAATTGATGTAGCGATCTTTTCACTGGCGAAGTCCTCTGTGATCCAAACCTGTCAATACTCATGATGAACTGTGAATGAGCAATTTCTTTATTAACAACATTAATATATACATCGAATCCGCACCTATATCGACCGTCATTCATCTGAAATTCGGGAACGATTACCATAAAGGGTCTTCCCTCTGTAGAGCTCTCCCAAGCACCTTTGCACAAATCTTTAAATTCCGTATACGACATATCTGTGTTTACGTAATCTTCATATATATGCTTCAATTTTAAATTATCTTGTCTAAAGTGTATGATCATGTTCGCATTATCTCGAATTAAATGCTTCGTGACTTTGGCATAGGATTGTGCTAGATATATAGAATCCACATTTCGATGTCTGCCCATGCTGTAAAAGGAGGCAATTTTGTCTTGCTTTTCAGCGATGACATCATCAAATATAAAGATTGAATTTTCTATAATTTCTGAAGGGTGCAAGACGCTTTCACCGTCTTCATGAGTATACACAGCTATACCCACAATGTTTTCAAGCAGCTTAACTAGATATTGATACTTTGGTTGGTAAGGCGACTTTGAATAAATGTACACATTTTCAAAGCGTATTCCATTCTCGGGAAGTATCATATTGAGTAATACATTTGTTTTTCCAGCGCTGGAGCTACCTAGAATTAGCGCTCTAACATTGCCTGGAAACAGCTTCCCGTGACTATCGTGTCTAAAGTTGCTTTCAAAGTCTAGCACCTGGATGGGCAGTGAGCAATCTTGCTTCACTAACTCCATCGTAACAACTAAAATAAAATAAATCACCCTTAATGTATATATGCTAATGATTGCAAGCAATGACAGAGTATGAAAGACAGCAATAAAATCAATTAGTATACCATGAGTGCTAAGGGAGTTAAGGTCGCAAGTGGTTCCGGTTTAATTAAATCTGCCATTAACCTTCTACCATTTGAAGCACATTTGCCTGGTTACAGATACTGCGGACCTGGGACAAAGCTAGAAAAAGGATTAAAGATAGGAGACCCTGGAATCAACCCGTTATACGAAGCATGCAAACTTCACGACATTGCCTACGCTCAGCATAAGGACTCTGCTTCGAGAAACGTTGCCGACAAAATCTTGGCTGAAAAGGCGTGAAAAAGAGTGAAGTCATCTGATGTTACATTAAGTGAAATGTTGGCAGCGCGACTAGAAACAACAATTATGAAGGGGAAGGTAGCTGTTGGTGCCGGATCCAGGAAGAAGAAACGAGGAGTATTTCTACCGCTCATACCAATTATTGCAGTCCTGGGAGCCGCTGTTGGAGCCGCAACACAAATTGCCTCCGCAGTAAATAAGAAAAAGGCTGCAGATAAACAACTTGCTGAAATGATGAAACATAATAAAGAAATTGAAGCAAGAGGGAAAGACCGACGGGTGAAGAAGAAGAAGAATAAGGCGAGGAACACCGAAAGGAAGAGGAGAAAGAGCAAGAATGGGAATTCAAAAAACTCTGGCAGAGGGCTATAGTTGTCCCGGAAAAAGCATTGAGTAACATAGATCTCGACTTGTATGCCCGGCGTTTAAAGATTCCTCATTTTAGAGGTGTATATATGATCGATCAGCTACCCTCAAGACCTCGTTACAGAGAGAGAATTATTGTTAATCTCGATACTTCAGAGAATGAAGGCAGTCACTGGGTTGCTATAAAGAAGGATGGCAATGTGTCATTTTATTTCGATAGTTTTGGAAACTTGAAGTCTCCAAAAGAGATAGAAAGGTACCCCAGAGGTGTTAAGGTACTGTATAACACTAACGGCCTGTATTACGATCTCCGGTTAAAAGTCATGGTTTGTAACCTATCAGTTATCGCTACCTGAAGGTTAGATGCATTGCCGCGTATTACAAACGCATATCAACCGATGGTTAGTAACCCTAAGGATTATGATGCTGGGCGAGAAGTTGGCAACACCAAAGAGATATGTATTTCTCCTTGGCAATAGTTTTCTGAGTGATTTCACTGTTTATACAACGCTATCTCGTGGTAACCTGCAACATTATAGCGTCATTATTGGTCATTAGTAACAAGGCGAGCGGACAGACTATTATAGATTGTGAACGGTTTTGGAGATTTTTTTTTAGAGAATCTTGACATGAACATAACCTAAAATGTAATTTATATACATGTCATTGAGCATACAAGATGCGGTTCTAGTACGTTATTGGATTACTGAGCTACAATAGGATACCGTAAACAATAGTTATAATTACCTTTTTATTAGCTTTTCCGTTCGCGAAAGCTATTATATTTATAGAAAAGCAACATCGATGGTTCTAATGTTGATTCGGATTTACACATGTTGCCTGACATTTAAGTTCAACACAATATTCTTAAGTTTGTTGCATCTTTCTAATACCGTTCCTTGGTTATTCTATTTGGAAAACTATGCCACACTTCAAAGTTTCGTTAAAAATAGTGTTAAGAGTTTTGACGTAAAGGTTTTACGAATATCACTTTAATAACCGAAAACCATAGTCTTTTGATGCAAACATTTCATGAATATCACTTAAAACTAACGTAGAAAGCCATTCGACAATTTTAAAAACCAACCTAAATATAAACTAACACGCAAAATACGTTTACCTTTGCCCACACTGCTTGTCATTTAACCTAAAATGTTTGGCCTTCCAAAAACAATCCAAGCACAATGTTTAGTTCCTTACGCCCTGACAGTAATATTTAAGACTGGGTGTTGGAGTGAACTATTCTAATGTATAGATAACATTTCCAAAAACTTGAAAATATATTCTGAATCACTCTCAATAATCAATCTCTGCCGGTGGTACGCCATGTTTCATTCGGAAATACGAGTTAACTCCAAGGTATCATCTTTATCCACCACTTGAGGTGGTGGTTAGTTTACCTCCAAAACTAACTCCCGGGTAGCCCTTAACCAAAGATTGTAATACAGTCGCAGTACGTAACTCTCAGGTAAATCTTACCCCAAACCTTAACCGGAGATCGTAATACAGGCCGTAAGAGGTTTCAGAGCTTCAGCTCAGTCATCTGCGGGTACTTGTGCTTGCAATTTCTATCGCGATGAGTTACACTATCGCTGTCAGTGGCAACGAGTCTGTTCGTACTACATACCTGAATCCTCCTCTTAAGTTAGATTCAAAAGGTCGTTATGAGATTGCTCTATTGAATTTTGAAACCTGCTATTCCATTCCCAATATTGATCGGTGTAATAATCATTTTCATTACATACACGATGATGAAATTAATGTGATTGATATACCTGATGGAACTTATGAGATTACTGATATTAATGAATACATCAGAGATAAGCTAGTGGTGGATGGGAAGGTCTTATTTATTAGACATAATAATGACACAATGAAGGCTAAAAATAAATGTCCTTTCACTTGATTTTTCCAATGATCGTTCTATAGGATCGCTATTGGGCTTCAGCGACAAAGTTATTCCGGCTAATCACCTGTCCGAATCTGATTTCCTGGTGAATATATTTAAGGTGAGCATCATACGAATCGAGTGCAGTATTGCAACTTGCTCTTTCATTCGACGGTAAAAGTGGACACTCGATCTACGAGTTTTCCCCTTCTGTTCCGCCTGGGTATCATATTTCACAAGAGCCGTCAAATCCAATTTACCTTCCAATCATATACACCAATGCTATAGAGCAAATCAGTCTTCGTGTAGTGGACCAGAACGATAATATCATTGACTTTAGAAACGAAGATATAAGCATAAGGCTTTACATCCGTTGCAATGCCAATAGATTTTAGAAGAAGTCAGCGACGTCGAGAATATAATAATGGAATGATTCGAAGCACACATCACACTCTGCCCTTGACACTCAGCGGGTTAACTTCACGCAATCGGCAGTTCCTCCAGGTATTGGCCTCAGAATCCTATAATCATGGACATCTTCAATGTTACCGGGACACCGAGATTCGACGAGATCATTAAAGAAGAGGAACATGTGTTTTTACCATATAATACATCAACTCTGGACGCTAATGACGAGATTAGAATCCCTTGTCAATCTGAGGATTTATATACTTTACCTAATTGAATTTATCTATACATCGAGGGGAGTATTACTAAACCTAATGGAGCAGCTACTACTGCATAGCTTACCAATAACGCTATTACATTCATGTTTGAGAAGATTCGAGTGGATATAAACGGCTCAAGTATTGATCGAACCGGGAACCCCGGGATTGCATTAACTTTACGCAACGATACTGTTGTCAACCCCATGGAATTTGATCGTCTGCTGAATGCTGGATGGTGTTATCCTGGAGAACACATGTGCATGCAGCAAATGGAGCCTTCAACGCTATAGTACCGCTTTCGATGATTCTGGGATTTGCTGACGACCACAAGGAACTCATACTCAATAGCAAGTTTTCTGATTCCATCCAAGGACTCTAAAAACTGTATTATAGCACCTGAGGGTGAAGAGAATGCAAACGTTAAACTTGCACGAATCGAGTGGAGAATGCCAGTGATTCGACTTTCTGATGCTGAAAAGGTTAAAATTCTCAAGATTGTCAAGTCGGACAGGGCGCTGTATCTCCCATTTAGGATCATGGATCTGCATACTCAGCCTGCTGTACCACAAACTAAATCATTCACCGGGAATGTCGCCACCACATCAAAAATGGAGAAGCCGAGATTTGTCATTTTGGGTGCTCAGGCTTTAAGATCGAGTAATGTATCTAAAAACTGTTCCCCTTTTGATCATTGTAACACAACAAACTTGAGACTTTATCTTAATAGTGAATGTTATCCCTATCATGACATGAATTTGGACTTTGGAAACTCGAGATTTGCATCATTGTATGACATGTACTCAAAGTTTCAAACCTCTTTTTAGAAAAAGAGAATTATCCTTTATTGAAGAGAAAAGATTTTCTTAAATTTGTTCCTATATTTGTTATAGATTGCTCACATCACCCAGAGGAAGTTGTAAATGGTGCTGTTAACATCAGAATAGAAATTCAAGTTAGTGCAAATATTCCTGCGCAGACCTCATTGTATTGTTTAATAATTCATGATAAAGCATTTACATGCAGGCCTCTGACTCATGTGCTGCAGCTTATATTTTAAACTAATCATTGTAAGGATTTGTTTTTTCCACAAGGAATGTAAGGAATTTTTAATGAATAAAAACATGATGTAAAAGCATACTTTCATTCTTTTTTATTATTATTTATCTTGCATTTCCATCACTTTCTTCCTCCAATTCCTCGTTACAGCGTATGACATTATATTTGCAAGAGCTGGGTTACCTAAATGGTAATGTACGGTTATAAACGATTCAAGTCTTTTTAGCGTGTAAATTTCATCGCTATTTAAAAGTATTTCAGAATCAATTAAATTAGCATTAAAATTTTATTTCGAAATCTTGCATATAAGCAACAATATTATAAGAGAAAATATTTTCACAATATTCCACTCGCGGACACTTTCTCGATTGGAGGAATGCATTGAATGTAGGAACACTCTCTCGAATTATCTCCCCATCTTGAATTGTCATGTATACAAATTTGTCTGTGTTTTTCACTATGAGCACTGGAAAATCATATAAGAATCTTATCTTAAAGCTGTGCCTTTTCGAGATGTAGTCGTCTCGGCACGCGCTTCTTACCGGCATGTCTCTTGGGTGTCTCGATGTTGCTTCTTCTATCCTCCAATAGCGTCAGCCTCCTTTGCAGGTCTGCAAAGCTGTTCCTCTTCTTCTTCCCCTTATTGAACCGCCTAAAACATTGCACAATGAAAGTCTTGGAAAACTGCTTTGTGAAGTGAAGGTAGCCTGAAAAGGATTACATTTTGCTAGGTTACAGGTAAATGAAACAATGGTTTTTTCTAGATATGAAAATACTCACGTCAATGTTTTTCTGATTTCTGCCGGCTTGCCGGGGGAAAGTTCCGAAGTCGTCGGTGTTGGATCGCCAGCAACCTGTGAATTGGACTCCTTCTGTTCCTCATCTATGTGATTAGCACACTGCGGTGCAATGGGATATTCCACTATATCTCCTGGTTCTTTATCAGCCGATTCTATCTCGGTTTTAGGTATAGGTGTTGTAATTTGAATTCTGCAAAGCCATAGTAATTTCCAGTGTTAGTTACATGAAAATACTCTTGTTTTATATAATACTATGTATCGAAATAGCAATGTATGTTAGTATCCTCTACGCAATTAATTTTTACATTAATGATCTCTGAAGTGGCATATATGACGAATGTACATTAATGATACATATTTAAATAGCTACTTACTCTAAATTTCTCTGCCTGAAGAGGCATACACTGCAGCTCTCATTGCATGGAACCTATGACGCCATTTGGTCGTGTACCTCAGGTTTAGCACACAGTACAGAGTGAGTATACCCATCGCAGTACTCTGAATGCCACAGAGAGCTGTTACTTGAAATGAGGCCGGCCATCTCACATTCACTTTCGGGATCATTCTCCCTGGAAAGAAAGAAATACAAAACAATAAGCCATTTTATTTTCACTCTTCTTTAGAGAAAAATTGCACACTTTTTAGAGATTGCATTCAATGATAAAAATCTGTACTTACATCATGCTTCTTTTGTAGACCGGACAGTTGTCTGTGCATATGCCTCGAGAAGTCAGCTGGTCATGATAGGAAGGCATGTTACACCTATAGAATGCATGATACCATTTCACGACTCTTTATAATAATATGTATAATGGTATTACTCTTCTCCACATTCACTCCAAAAATCGTCCATTGTATTATCGCCTCGATTACACACCGAATAATATTCAGATCAGTGCGAGAAGGGGCTCCTTATATACAGCGGATACAAAAACCGGTTCTTCTATCACATGTAATGTAGTGCAGAGAGGATCGGTGGTGGAAGCGATCTGTAGGGAGGGGGGATGAATGTGTTTTTCTCTATGCAAGAGAATCCAGATTCAGTAAGGGGTGGGAGAGGAATGATAACTTCTTTTATAGAGAGGGAATGCACGTAAAGGTTTTTCATATCTCTGTTTGAAAGAGAGAATTTCTGTAAAAAACGGAGTTAGAATAGATTGTGCATGTATATCTATGCTCAATGATTCTCATAGGTCATTGTGCAGATTCGTATATTTGGAGGAGCTGTAAGTATGTTACAGGTGTGTGTGTTCGTGTGTGTGCGTGAGTGTGCGAGTGTGTAAGTGTACTGGTGTATGTATATACGTGTGTGTGTGCGTGCGTGTTCACTGGTGCATGAGCGCATGCACTGTTGTATGCTTGTTGATGTATGTACTTGTGCTCGTGTATATGTGAACGCTTGGATGTGTGCAAGTCAAGAAGAAAGAAAGAGATAGATAGAAAGAAAAAGAGAGAAGAAGGAAGAATCGTTAAACAATTATATTTGTTAAATGCATTTTTAATCCGACCGCCCATACTCACCTAGTTATTATAGTGTTTCGCTGGGTAAGATTCGAACTAGGGTCTCTGAGTTCCTAAGAATCCAGCTCGTTAAACATTGTAATGCCATCTAAAAATTAAATTATATTTGTTAAATACGTATTTAATCTGTCCGTGCATGCTTCCATAATTTAATAGTTATTACGCATTAGAGTTTCAGGGTAAGATTCGAACTAGAAGCTCTGGACACCTAAGAATATACTACAGTATTCGGGGTAATTATATATAAATTGAAATTATATTTGTTAAACGCATTTTAATCTGGCCGCACATACTCTCATAATTTAATATTTATTAAGCATGATTGTTTCGGAGTAAGATTCGAACTAGGACCTCCGAACACTCTTTCATTAATCAGGGTAATGATATAATATTATCAAAGCATCAATTTTTCATTAGCAATAAACTTTGATTGCAGTAAGAATCGAACACCGATCTATGGATATCCAAGTATACACAGAGATTTAATGTATGTAATGATATATGTTAAATACATTTTTATATCGTGTTTGAAAAGTATCAGCTGCATAAACAGTGAGCTTGTATAACTATGTTCGGGTATATCCCTAGGACTTCGTGAAGACACTCAGAGGGAAGGTAGCCTTGGGCAGTGAGGTCGCCATGATGGCGGACTCAAGTGTTGGTAGAATTGTTTATGGTCTAGCAGGTAAACTGACCTCTCTGTCTTTCACACGGACAAACAAAGACAGGGCAGGTATAAAGCCTCCAGGATTATACATCTAACATGCACGTGTCCGGACAATGGAAAGGGATACAATAGAATCTTTTCCTTTGTTAGCAGGCTCTCTTTTGTTACAAGCACATTTATCATAGCCTTTGTTCATTTTGACAGGTGAAGAGCAAGCTTTGTTCTTTTGTTATACGGCTGCGTAATGGGATGCTACACGGGTGGTCTTTCTACAGAAGCGATCTGTAGGGAGGGGGAATGTTCATTTCGACAGGTGAAGGGCAAGCTTTGTTCTTTTGTTATACGGCTGCGTAATGGGATGCTACACGGGTGGTCTTTCTAAAGAAGTCTTGCTCTGGACAATAGATAGGGATACAATAGCATCTGTTCCTTTGTTAATCAATATTTTGTTAACTCGGGTCGTCAAACAATGCGACTGAGAGCTTGCATGTGGCCTTACTAAAAGTATACACTGTGAATTCTATAGAGCCGGTACAATAGCGCCTGATCCTTTGTCCAGCATACTCTATTGTTCATTTTGCACGTGGTCGTTAAACAATGCGATAGGGAAGTGCTTGTTTCAGTACACACGTGGCCGGATATGGAATGGGTAGAATAACGTCTCCGCCTTTGTTACAGAAGCGTAATGTATTATTCTATTCTTCGTTTTGACAGTTGATTGACAGCCTTAATTGCTTACCTGTCAAGCTTCCATTAAACTCAACATGATTTATGACCCTCAGCTGCAACTAATGGAGATGGGGGAGGGGGTGGGGGAGGAGATGGGGAGGGGTGGGGGAGGGAGAGGGGTTGGGGGAGGGGGTGGAGAACGTCATTTGCATATGAATACAGATTCTGCATATTAAGTGGGCTTTAATGCCCATTTGTCCCCTACTTGTATATATTACTGTGCATCTTCCGCGTGTGTGGTCCTATTTTTTACTTTAGCGAATTTCAACCGCTCAGAGGGAAACTCTGACTTCTTTTTTGACTTGAAATTGCGTCCTAACTATCGCAGTTGCAGATATGTAACGTATGTAAAGGGTGGCTATAAAGTTTCGATCCATTTTCGAGTAAACGTTGGTATTTGGTTTTTGTTTCAGGCTAATATACTAATATGTTGACTATTGAAGAACGATGACTGTTGTTGGTTATCGATTGCGCCGTTTAACGCATGACCATGTCCAAGAGAGGTTTAGACTAAATTCCATAAACCGGTGCCAATGCGAACAAGCATCCGACTCCTCAATAAATTTCAGAGGACAGGTAATGTACCGATGAACCACGTTCCGGTCAATCTGCCGTGCCCGAGGAGACTGTGGCACGGATTCGAAAAGCCATCGAAAGGAGTCTTCAAGCATCGATTCGTCGTCTAAGTAACGAACTAGATGTGTCCAGGGCAATTGTGTTGAAGATATTGAGATTTACATTGAAAAAACGTGTTTAACATATTGAAGTGTTACACAAACAGACGAGGAAGATTATGCAGTTCGTAGGACCGTGTATTATGACTTAATGAAGGCTGTGAACAATGAAGACTTTTTCGAACATATCCTGTTTACTGACGAGGCCACATTCCACACTTACGATAAAGTGAATAAACAAAATTGTTGCATATGGGGTAACGAGACACCACACATCACCTATGAATGACAAAGGGATACCCCGAAACTCAATGTGTGTCTTGGGCTTACCAAAACCACTGTTTACGTTCCTTTCTTGTTCGCAGAAGGTAGTATTACAGACAACACATACCTACATTACAGACATGCTAACATAGTTTCTGGAACCACAGCTTGAACAGGATGGCAAGCCTTTCTGCAAGATGGTGCACCCCCGCATTTTGCATTACCTATTAGAGCGTACCTCAACCAGCGCTTTCCTAACAGATGGATTGGCATACATTCACCACGAGTTGCCATCACGTTCACCTGACCTAAAGCCGCCGTCGTTAGACGTTTTCGTCTGCGGGTTTATCAAGGCACGTGTGTACAAAACGAAAGAAGGAGATCTACAGCACCTCAGGAATCATATTTGAGCAGCATGTACGGTAATTAGAGCGAAATGCTGAGGTATGTCTTAAGGCTACAGGTGAACCATGGGGACAGCACTATGAAATGGATGGCGGACATGTTGAATTACGATGAATTTCGTAAGTACCTACCATCAATATAAGAATTCAGTAGGTAAAGCGACAGTGAGATTGATAGACAGTGGATAGCTAGACTGACTTGATGGCACGCATTATTCGGAAATATCCCATTTGTAAATGAAGTATGAAGATAAAATTAATAAAACAAAATATTGGATAACCCCATTTTAATTTCATGTCCGCCAGTCCATTATTTCTACAAAATGAATCGAAACTTTGTAGTCACGCTGTATATACATACAGGATGTAACAAATATGTACGACACAGATTACAGGACACATTCCTCACACGTAGACGAAGAACTTATGTTATATGAACATGGGTCTGGAAACGCTTTGTTTCCATGTTACAACTCATTTTCTCCAACTCATTAATAATGGGAGACACATACGAGCAGAACATTAGAAGCATGGGGAACATACACCCTTGGTTACGTCTGGTTACGTTGTCATTATCGTAGGTGCACCGCCAGTGTTTTGTTTTAGATGTCCATGTTGCCATGTGACTTATGTCATTACTTGTTTGCAGGTAACATCAACTGTTCCAATGGCAAGCACACGGGTTACTACGTACTAGTAGAGTTGATCACAGACTTGGCTCGTGCAATGGCAGTGTACACAAATGCAGGGATAGCAGATACCCATTTGATATATGGATTAGCAGATGGTAATGGCGCTTGCGCTCAACGTTTGTACCGGGGGAGATTTCCAGAGCGAAGGTGCCCCGACAGGAAAACGTTTAGAGCCATTGATAGTCGTCTTAGGGAACATGGGGCATTTCAGCCTGATACTCGCGACCGGGGGAAGCCTAGAAGGACGAGGACACCGCAACGGGAGGCACTAATTCTTCAGGCAGTTGACGACAAATAGCTGCAACAATGAATGTTGACCACATGACAGTCTTGCGAGTGTTACGCGAGGTCCGGCTGTATCCATACCATTTACAGCGTTTACAGGCACTATCAGAAGCTGATTTTCCTGCACGGGTACGCTTCTGCGAGTGGTTTATGTAACAAACTGTCAACCCTAATTTTAGCACAACGGTGCTGTTCACAGATGAGGCGTCGTTACACCGAGATCAGATTGTAAATTATCACAATCGGCATTTATGGGCTGAGTCAATCCTCACGCAACTGTTGAAGCAAGTCATCAACAAAGATTTTCTATCAATGCTTGGGCCGGCATTGTTGGTAACTGTTAGGTAGGGCCTCACGTTCTTCCACCCTGGCTCAACCGACAAAGTTACCATGATTTCGTAGAGAACGTTATACCTGATCTGTTAGCAGATGTTCCTTTAGCTGTGCGACAAAACATGTACTCCATGTAGGATGGAGCACCTCTTAATTTTAGTGTTAATGTCCGTCGGCTTCTAAATAACAGCTTCGGTGACAGATTGATAGGTAGAGGTGGACCAGTTGCCTGGCCTCCACGCTCCCGAATCTAAACCCACTGGACATTTATTTGTGGGGGCATTTGAAAGCTCTTTTTTTATCGAACCCCAGTACCAGATGTTCAGAATCTGCGTGCTCATATTGTGGAAGGCTGCGAAACCATACGCAATACTCCAGGGATACATCAGCGCATCCGGGATTCACTACGACGGGGGTTGATGCATGTACCAATGCTCGCGGAGGGCATATTGAACATCTCCTGAGAGAAAGAGTTGCATGTGGTATGCTGGTACGTTCTATTCTTGTATGTTTCCCATGATTAATGAGTTGGAGAAAATGAGTTGTAACATGGTAACAAAGCGTTTCCAGACCATGTTCATACAACATAAGTTCTTCGTCTACGTGTGAGGAATGTGTCCTGCAATTTGTGCGGTACATTTTTGTTAGATCCTGTATACATGATATATATTATATATTAATATACATTTATTTCATATAACGAATTAATTTTCAGATGCAACCTTTAATGTAAATTAAATACCACGTTACAGTGGCAATATTTAAACACGTAAATGCAGATCATGCCAGTGATACTCGCGTATAATTTAAAAATGTAGGATTATTGGTGGACTGACCCACTAACTGTCAAGGATAGCATGCCAATGATACTAAAATTCTTTTAAGGCAGTGCCCAAATGAAATTTTCTAATGCAGAAAGAAGAAAGATAAATGATATCATTCACATATATTTCAGTAATTCACTTACTTTTGGGATTTTTTATCTAACTGCCACTATGTCCTTTTTTGAACTGGGCATGGTGTATGAAAATATAAATTCTGGTAGCTTTTTTGACAATTAGTTTTCTTGTAATCTGTTAATGCTCAAAAGCATTTGTTTCCAAGAATAACTGAAGTGTTTGTTTTGAGTGAAATTAGCAGCTTCAGTATATGTTCTGATGCTTTGAAATTCCAAAGTTGTTTCAATCTTTCGTGTCTGCTTTCTACCATTTAAACTTTGTAGCAATTTTTATGATACAAAATCCTTCCCTTAAAGATACATTGTGCAATATTAATTAAGTTGCAGGATATTATAAGAAATGTACAGGCATTTAAATGATGTGTTGTTTTTGTGCAAAAACCAAAGGTTTTGAAGTAATGGGCATGTAATATTTTTAAATGTATTGAAGCCTTTTAAGTTAACACATATGATAAACATGAAGTTGATCACAATATATGATGAATCATTTGTAGAATACTTATGAAAATAACTTACTGTGAGTAGAGAAAGCCTTAGATGGCAGAGCAGTGGTATGGCAAGTCAAAGATTGGTGGTTTGAATCCCAGGCATGGCATTGAATTTTTTGTCTGATTGTATATACTCATCCGTTGTTCTGTATGTGCAAACACAATCTTTTCAATGAATTGAATCTTTTGAATGACCCTTTGATCTGTTATTTATAGTGAACATTTTAACACACTAAGCATTTTAAACGCTTTTCATATGCAGCGCATTGCATCCGAGGCACTAGGAAGGTTAGGTTTTCTTTTTATATAACCTTAGTTTTCTGAATTCACGGAAGGCTAGTATTTGTTTAATGAAAAGTGTTCAAAATTTCACTATAAATAACAGTTCGTAGGATCATTCAAAAGATCCGATTCATTGAACCTTCAATGGAAAGATCCATGGATCCTTTGCATATACTGAATTTTGTTCAAGTAACACAAAGTGGTGGTGGTGGTTTTGCAATAAAAGTGTTATTTCCTTCTCATTTAGCTCTTTATCAACCTAACTTTTTTTTGCCACTTTTTAACTATTTCCCACTTTTGTGTTAAAACAGCTTATTCGCACTACACGCTTCTTCCTCTCATGACAACTCAAACACTAACTGATAAAATCAAAGATTTGACTTGAACTGAGCATATGAGTGCTAGCGTATTATGAATGACTGCTTATTATATTTCCTGCGTTATGCAGAGAGTTTATTTGGTACTCAGATAGAACCGCTGTGAATTTATTGCTGCATTTCTTATATAGGCAAGAGAATAGCAGTCATCCATACAGTTGGTAATTAACAAAAGGATACTCTTTGAGTGTTAGCACAATAACAGTTAGAATTAAGGAAATCATATTTTGTAATCTCTTAACAGTTGTTATGTATCTATTACCTTTAACAATGAGTGCTTACGATAACCGCAATAAAATGTGTAGTTCTATACCTTTCCACTCCAATATTTCATGATGCAGTACATTTATAAAGGAACTATTTACATTGGCGTAAGTGTAGTGCTTAGTTTCATGACAAGAGGGAGCATGTGCTTTGGTTTACGTCAGAGAGAACTCTGGTTTACAGTGGATAGTATGTAATATAATCACAAGGTGTTTGTAACCACAAATGGTTCTTAATGTAAGCAATTTCTCTTTTCAGAAACCTACTTTTAAGGGTAGTTTAAACATGTGCTTCTATTTTCTTCTAGGATATACACAACGGAAAGTTGGAGTTAAGTTGTGCTCATTTGTGTCCAGTGATGGTGCTTCAAGTCAGAGCACAGAAAGTGACAATGGCATTAATAGTGTTAAATGGTGTGGTGAGAGTTGCTAATGACATTAATTGCACTGCTAATAGCGATTTAGTGAATGACAAACAATAGCTACACTAATGCATATAATGTGTGCAGAAGTTTCTTTGTAGGAAATGGAATTAAGCTATTCATGTTACGCAAATATGTCAAATTGTGTTGCGCTATCTAGAGAGTAGAATAAAATAACAAGCGTCAAACATGTGTTATTCTTCCAATTTTCCTGTCAAATTCCACATCCTACTGTTGGTTGGTTGCAAGTTCAAACAAAACATGGAGACAGTTTAAGTGCAAAAGATTTTACTATGAAGCAAGCAGAAGAAATTATTGCAAGGTGCTTGATCTCATTCACTCTCAAAAATTTAAATGTGACCATTATGTATTATGGCATAGAAACATTCAGCAACCACTATTAACCCCAATAATATTATATAAAAAGCAATGTATGTGCCGACTATTGGATAATTAAATAAGTTACACAGGAATAAACAGTTGTGTTTTTCATACTAGCCTAGCTAAGTGTTCAGCTGATCAAAATTATGTTCTAATATTGTATTGCTACAGATGACAATGACAAGTTATTTTATGTGAGCTTCAATGGACTCCTTTAAAAAGAAATTTGAATAACTCAAAGTGCAATCACGGTTACTGAAGCTCACGTAATTAACTTTGTACGTCGCAGTAGCGATCGTGTATTAAAACATTTGATCTGCTGAGCCAGACAGCTAGGCAGGTATGAGAAATGCAGCTGTAGTAGCTACGAGTGACGTCATCATCCGAGAGCACGATTTTTCATAGTTTAGTTCCATCCCCGATCACTACTCACGCTGCGATCGCCTTCGTGTTTCCACCATTTTAACACTAGGGTTGCACTTCATATACTTTGGTGTTTTGTGGTCACGCACGTGTGCTTGATTGTTATAGTTCTTTAGTTTTTCGTCTCTGGCTTTCTTTCGTTATGAACAAGGTAGATTTCAGACGTTAGCTGACCAAGAAAAACTTCTTATTGAACAGTTAGGCCCTGATCATCCTAATATTTCATTAATAGAGAAAACAAATACAACTCGCAGTCACGCTCTTTCAATGCAGACTGGTACAACAAGAAACCATGATTAACAGCTAGCGAGATCGAGAAAACATTTTGCTTTAACTGTTTGTTGTTTGGTGGTGATGCTTCATGGGCAGTTCATGGTATTAGTGACCTCAAACATATTTCAGAAAGAATTAAGTCGCATGAAATAAGTTCTTCCCACTCCTTAAAACTAAGTTTGTTTGGTAAGTTGATGTTCGAACACAAATTGAAGGTTATAAGGCTATCTATAACACGACACAATGAATTAGTCCGGAAAAACAGACAGATATGAAATAGAATGCTTGATTGCCTAAAATTCTATGGTGAACATGAAATTGCTGTAAGAAGACATAACCAAAGAGAAGAATCGCTAAATAGAGGCATATTCTTGGATTTAGTGAATAAAATTGCTAAGTTAGATAACAACTTACATGAACATTCAGAGGAATACAAAATAAACAAATACACATCAGCAATAGTACAAAATGAGTTACTGGAGTGTATGTACCAAGTTTACAAAAAAAAAAAAACTCCAGGAAGAAGTGAACAAAGCAACGCTTGTATCTATACAAGCGAATAAAACCAGCGATATCTCCAATAAGACACAGTTGGTAATGGTTCTTCGTTTTGTTCGGGGATCACGTGCAGTGGAACATTTCCATGGCTTCATGCACCTTACTAAAGGATTCCCAGCAGGGATAGCTCAAAGCATATTAGAAGCGTTGGAGCTGTTCGGACTGAAAGATAAACTGGTCTCTCAAACATATGATGACGGATCTCATTCCGAGTTCAGCTTGGAGTCCAGAAACTTTTAAGAAAGGTGCTTATTTTGCGCATCTATGCACACCAACTAACCTCATTATGCAACAAGTATACTCTACCATCATAACCATCAGGATTTTTAATCTCATTTATCGGCATTTTCTTCTTGTTTCTTTTCATCTAGCAAGAGTACGGGTTTACTTCAGGAGGTGTATCATCGAAGGTTATCGCGAACATGCCAAACAAGATGGCATTTCCAGAGTAGAGTAGTGTCTTCTGTTTATTAGTGCCAGAAATCGCTAACAGAGCGTCTCGAAATTATTCAGCAGGATGGCTCATGGGATTCTGTGTCAATAAGGGAAGCAACTGGACTAATGCATTTTCTTGAAGATGAGGAATTCAATTTCTTCTTGGATTTTTTTTAACAGAGTAATGATTTTCATTGAAATGTTTTACAATATTTTACAGAAGAAAATTGCGACAATGTTATATGTGAAGGAATATCTTCATAAATTTGTGGCTCCCATCAGTGACATCAGGAATGAACTAGCAAACACACTAAATCGATGGTTCTGTGATATGTAACGTTTCCAAGAAAAGAACGAGAAGTGTTAATAATAGTGTGCGCTATTGAATAATGATTTAATTATTCAGCAAGTTGAAGAAATATTTGATGCTACTGAACACTGAAAGTGCTTCAATTTATAGTTCAGTACCTTAGAAAAAATCCTTGGGAGGGATAACTCACCTGGTCATTAAATCCCCCTCTAGCTGTTTTGGGCGGGCATGCCTCCCCTACTCTGTTTCTAAGCCGCTGCTTATGCACCGCACACCATAATTTTGCCTAGCCCGTGTTTTATTTTATTCTCAAAAAATCGTTTATCACTTTCTCATACCACTGTTGCAACTATCCAACTGAAAGACAAGACAAGACACAAGAGCATTGCAACAGAAATGCTGAATTTGTAGATTGCTGTGACAGGCCACGCGAAGTGCAAGGTGCAGCGGGTGTGAAAACGAGTGTTTGCATATAACTAGCGATAGCATTTCACATGCATATGATGTTATTATGGAATATTTTCCAAAAGTGAATTCACACTTCTTAGGGTATTTCATAACATTCACTCCCCCATCTATCTCTTCAAGGAAAAACGTTCCTCGCCGATTGATTTTCATAATACAAATTATTTCAATTGAAATATTACAAAGGAGACTTGCGGCTTTAATTTTTTTTGCAGGAACATCATCATCATCATCATCATCTCGAAACTGTACTCTTTAATATGCCTCTTACAGAACTGGAGTAAGAATTTTAGCTTTTGAATTATCACGATGTAAACAAAGTCCTATTAATTTTTTCTACACTATAAAATTGCTGTGTTCACACTAGTAACGCGACATCGCGTGTATAAGCCTATTTCCTCTTTAAGACACTTCATTGGATAACTTAATAGATGCAATAGACAAGTAGTGTGGGGACGATTTATCCCTCTTGAATACTCGCGCAATCCGTAGACAGGGATTTTACTGAAGTCGTTATACTATAGTTAACCCTACAGCATTTAATGACTTAAAGTTCAAGTTTCCCGATGACTGTTACAATAATTATCCCAAACACTTCCCTTTCGTGGAAGAGGGAAAACTAAAGAGTGAACTTATGTATTTTGTTCTAGTGAAGAGATTAAAAATAAATTCTGTCAATGCATTGCATTATTTTTTTGCTGAAGACAATTTAGAGGAAACGTTTCCAGAAACACTAAAATTGTCGACTGTAGTTCCACAACTCCAGTGGCAACAGCTAAATCTGAAAGGTGTTTTAGCAGACTAAAACTCGTTAAAAGCTGTTTAAAAATATAATGGGACAAACAAGACTCAATGCCTTAGCCATGCCTTCACTAGAGAAAGAATACGTTGCTAACATGGAGAGCTTTAACGAAGAAGTGATAACTTTTGCTGAGCAGAAGAATAGGAGAGCACAGTTAAAGCGTTAACTGTTGTAAAAGGCAACTCCATTAATGACAGTTTTGTGTGTCTCACAATGTTGTAGTTTATAAGATGATGAATTATTTTTTTCTTTATGTGTGGCTTATAATATTAAGCGCATTATTTTTATCATTAAGAAATCTGATGTGATACGTACACATGACGTTCTTCATCCTCTATCGTTTATTAATATGTATACAAACTATTCTTACTAAAGCTTATTTTCTGGCTAATACATTTTAATCCAAATAAGCATTTGAAGAAATAACTACATTACACATTTGTTATAGATACAAAGGGTACAGCGATAGTCAAATATTTAAGAACTGGGCGCTATACACTGCCTTAAAATTCATATCTACTGTTTCCATGCAATCGCGAGGAACAAGTGAATGTTGACAGCACTTAGGACAGAATAGGACGAGGTACGGAGGGGGGCTTAGCACCTCGACCTACGCAGATATTTTGTGTCTATACCCCTGATGGGGCGCCCCCGGGAGGGAGGAAAGAGGTGAGAGGAGACAGAGGGCGGCCGGACCAGGAGGCACGACAGGTAGAGGACAAAGTCCCTACCATTTACAGATCTGAACTCCCCGGGTGCTGGCTGGTGCAGCCGGCCCTCCTTCCCCCTTAGGCTTACACAACCTTAGGAACCGGAGACTGCTCGCAGTCTGGAGGACGAAGGTTTCCTTAGAGCATCCTTCTCCCCTGCCATGCACACTTCGAGACCTCCTGCCGACACTTGCAACCCTGAAAGAGACGAAGCAGATGAAGGATGAAGTAAAATGAGAATGGAGATGAATTGGAGGGACAGGAAATTCGGAGGACGTAATGAACGTTTTCAGCATTCGTCTGGTAACCCAGGGAAACCCCGAAAAAATCCATGGATCACGAAAGTCGGCCACGGGAATTGTACCCACGACCTCCCGAATGCGGGCCACAGACGTAACCACCTGAGCAATTCCGATTGGCTTGACAGGACTTAAGCGAATGACCAAGAAATGAACCAGTCGAACCTTTAATAACGGATATCTCAGAAATGGCTTATGCCACAAAAAATTATTGAAATAAATTGGGTGTTTTAAAGAGATCTACGTTTTGTACGTAGTACATTTTCGTCTATTGCTTAAGGCTTATCAGTTATACAAGATTATACAAAATTTCTTCCGAAGAAGTGGGCCTCACAGGCTATTCTCAGGGAATTCAAGATACACACTTTATTTGTAATGTAAATGTCTTTAATTTAAAATGGTATTTTAATCAAAACCGTTAGAGCCATTTTTTAGAAAATCAAAACTTTCTAAAAATCTTCCATGTAAAAGGTAGTTTGGGGTAAGGGTATTTTCTTGAAAGTCTTCGTGTCGCATCCTTGTAAGGTTGGTATATATCCAACTTCTCGTTTTTGAGTTATGCTGTTCACAGACGCAGACAGAAGAGAGACACACACGTAGGTTTTTCTAAAAATGCTTTTTTTTTTAAATTTATTTTTTATTCAGGGGTCTCAAAACATGTGTTTCCGGTGAAATCTCGGTATCGAATTTTTGGGCGAAATGTAATACCTTCTCTACCTAACTATATATGTGGTAGAGAAAGTAAAACTCAGCCCTGGACAAATTTGAGCTCACGAGACGCCACTCCTCTTCGTTAGAAACCTGCTACCCTAAACGTTGTCTTCCATGGTTTAGGAGTACCATGCTAGCCTCTAGTTTCTGTGGTCGAGTGTTGAAACCCGGCGGAGGGCGATGAATTTTTTTCGGGCGTAAAAACCCCTAACATGGCTTCCTTCGGAAGGGGAGTAAAGTCGGTGGTCTCGTGTCAAATTTCCGGTCTTTCACCGGAAATTTTCCAATTGCCCAATATAGAAGAGACGCTAGAACCATAGTAGTCAAAGAGTGTCCATAAACAAAGCTCAGTTTAAATTTTTGCTGCCCTAACCCTTCATGCATAAAGCAACTGCGAATAAGTACTGTTTGAAAATTTAAATTGAGTTTTATTTATGGACGTTCTTTAACTGCTGCGGTCCTTAGCGTCCCATTCTATATTGGGCGTGAGAAACCTGTAATTTTGCTCAGAGGTCTCTTTATCAGGCTTGAGGTTCTTTTACGTGCCGTAAATCTACGACACGGGACCACCGGCTTTACTTCCCTTCGAAGGAAGCCATGCTAAGGATTTTTACGCCCGAAAAAAATCCATCGTTCTCCGCCGGGTTTGAACACGCAACCCCGGGAATTAGAGACTAGCATGGTAACCACTACACCATGGAGGACGACAAGTACTGTCCGGTCGCACCAGAAGAAGCCGAGAGGGGCTTGAACTGTTTATCTGCTCAATTAGTCGATTTGTTTACTACGAAATGTTACATGTGTATATGAATCACCTATGCTGGACTTCTAGCCATAGGTGATTTGTCTACAATATATCTATTTTATATGGTATTAGTGTGCATAAACATTTCAGGGACTGTAGAAAATGTTTACGTAGCACATTCCTCTCGCACGCCTTCTTTTGGTGGTCCATCTGTAGGAAGTAGCTAGCGAACAGGTAATCTTCAGATGTCTGATTCATGACGGACGGGACTTCTTCTTCTATTATTATTATTATTATTATTATTATTATTGTTATTATTACACCATATGCTCAATAACCTAAACTAAATAATTTTCACACGAGCGTGTTAATTGCCATTATAATGAAGTTGCATACATTTATTTTTTGGTCGATCACACTATAATTTCAAACTTTTACTTTCTACAAACATGTCTTACCTTGTTAATTGTGTGTAATTAAATGCTGATCGGATGACAGGATCTTGAGAGTATTTGCGAGTAGTGCAACAGATGGCATTACTGTTGAGTCTACGCCGTATTTATTAATTTTTCCAGTTAAAGTGAAAGGAACCGTATTGAAGCAAAAGAAATGAACTTGGTTTATTAGAATATTAAAATCACAATGGACTGAATTTATTTTATTTTAAATACACCTATGTCATTGCTTATCTGGGGAATGGATCCAAGTGAACTGCTACTTAGAAAGTGTTAGGTGCGCGCGTCGCCGAGTAAGATCATAATGAGTAGCTGAAGTATTTGGAAACCATAACAGTACAGTTACATCACATGTAACCAGCGTATTATAGTATGGTCGACCAAAAAGTATATTTTCCGACGTTGTAATTTATATGACAAAAAATTATGCGTATACGGTCTGGTCAGCAACATTTAGCTTTTCATTGTTTGCATTTTATAGTACTTTATGACCATTTTCCCATGTAACACAATTAAAACTTTACACTCTAGCCATGTGTTCTGCATGCTGGCCTGGCAATACTATGATCACGAAGGTACAGTTTCTGTCAGTTATTGTTAAAGATCCTCTTCTTTGCTTCTACTTGGAGATTACAGCCGTTTCTTTCATATTTCATCTCAGCCCTTCCTCCAGGGTTATAGGAATTGTCACTGCTCCCTACAATGGTTGCAAGAATTCATGGCAGGGACACACGCAGAGTGCATCTGGGGCTGAAGAGAATACGTTTATCCAAGTGAAGGGGAGCTTTTATTTTTTTAATGGACGCTCCTTAACTACTAGTTCTTAGCGTCCTATTCTATATTGGGCAAGAAAGACGGAAATTTTGCTCAGAAGCCTCTTTATCAGGCTTGAGGTCCTTTACGTGCCGTATATCCACGACACGGGACCACTTTATTTCCCTTCCAAAGGAAGCCACACTATGGATTTTTAAGCCAAAAAAAATAATTAAAAAATCCATCGCCCTCCACCGGGTTTGAACCCACGATCTCGGGAACTAGAAGGTAGCATGTTAGCCCTTGATCACGGAGGACGACAAGTGAAGGGGATATCAACTGGATCGCTGAACAGGGTATATTGACTAAATAAAGGATTTTATGGATATTAACGGGACGAACAAACAACTTTTTATGTATTTATAGGACCAAAAGGTTACAGTTTTGGTTACCTGGGGGAGCCTTGAGCCCCAGGGTCCCTGCGTGCGCCCTCACAATAGATCGGACACTATGTCAATTTTCCTTCAATATCGCCTTAATCTTAAGCTTAATAATGGATCATACAAAATGATGTGTACAGCCGAGTGCATGGAATTGTGCCAATATAATGCGTATTGGTTTATTTGGTAAGGAAATACTAAATCACCTCTGATACGCCCAGCCCTACCCCTTACCTGGTTCTAGCACTCTATTTAATGTTTGTCTCACTCCCCCTTTTTCCTTCGTTCCTGAGCCTAAACCCGACCTGTGTTCATAAGTTAATGTTTGAGTGACATAAAACCAATACAAGTGAGTCCACCCAGGGGCTGATGTGGACAGTCGTTGCGAGGTATGCCTTCCAACCACTCAGGTGAAATATTTCCGTACTCCTTCTCATTCGCTGTACACCTAGGCCTCAGTTTTGTTTATAGATCAAAGCGTGTGTTTCGGATATGACCTCAAACCAATAAGAGACTGGTACAACCAGGGCTGATGTGGAACACAGATGTTAAGGATATTCTACCAACATTAAGAAAAGAAATCACTATAGGAAATCAAAAGCATTGAGCACGTTTCCGTGTACTTGACTGAACATCATTTTATTAAAATATGCGCATTTCTCAAAAGAAACTTTTGGTTACGTTTTGGTTTGTATTGGCATGTCATTTATTTTCGTCTTTGTAGGTACATTAGATTCCATTGAATTGATACAAGTAACATTGCCGCTTTACTTAGTCATTTTAGTGTTTATTTAGTATCACAGTTTTCATTAAGGTACTAAGTTAAACAAGTTCTAGTATGCATGAAAGCATAGTACGGAATCAATTTCTACTAATTCCACACTGCACACTTATTCGCATGTTTTGTTATTGCATATAATCTGGAGTTTATTAAATATAGACCTCTGTGAATATTAATTACATTTTTAACATTATGATAAAAGCAGTAATATTTTTTACCCATGTAGCTTGACTTGAATGCAAATACACGGAAGAGCGAAAATATTAAAATGGAATTTTCGCATTACCTTCTTTTTATCAGGAAATAAAATTCAGTGGTCATCCTTGGTTTGAATAAGGAAAACAGATCTGCTTCCGTAGTAAAAAGTTGGTTGGTATCCAAATGTATATAAGAAGGATGAGGTTTCTCCATCAGTTCCATATTAATCAGTATGCTTCGCACACTTCCACGTTGCACTTTACTGTTATGTCGGTCTTGAGGACTGATTCCTCATGTAGATATTATGTATACTAAACAATGATATGTGTATTCAATTATTCTTACAAATTTTAATGTGTTTTTAATGTTTATAATGTGCTGTCCTAGAAAGTTAATGGATAAACCACAAACCACCATAGTCCCTTTCGGCAGTTGTTGGCTCTCCTCCTCCTTTTTCTCCTTCACGTGCTCACTGTTTACATCCAGTAAAAGCGATGACTGCTAACAGAGAATTTTGCAGGACTGGTGACTGCAAAGGTGACAATACTTTCCTCTTCCCATTGCTCTGTCTTACAGGGCTCAAGAAAACATGAATCTTCTGAGCTTGGCATCATGAGGTTCTTACGCAGAATACTGTAACGGTTATAAATATTCGAACAACGTGTGAATAATACTTTGAGGTCTATTGCTGAAAGCATTGTTGATTATTCTGGTAAATAAAACAACTTTTTCAGGATTAAAAAAACACACACCTTACAAAGTGAATTGGTAAATTACTTGGCACCTATGGAGGACACACAATTGCCTGTAAAGCGTGAAAGATACAGAATCTGGAAAAATAAAAAGGGAAAGAAATAAAAAATATTTCAGGTATTTCCTTTCATCCTCTTGGCGGTGTATTTAACAAAATCGTGCCCCTAAAATGATCTGATGTGACGCAGTAGAATTTTTTCGCATTGAAATGCTTTTGATGTACCACAGATACTGGAAACTCGAAAACTTCAAGCATTATCCATGAGTTAAAAGCACTATTTAACTTGATTTTCTTTTATTGAGATGTATCTGACCTTAATGACATCAATATTGTACATTAAGGGCGATCAATAACGTGTTTCCCTTGAAAGCTGCAACATTATATTCTAATACAGACTGCACTCAGCTGCTCTTCGTCCTTTCACATCACAGAAGTTCATCACTGGCGTTTATGTTCCCTTGTAATACCCATAATACGCAAGTACTAAAAAAATAGATTTGCTAACAGAGGCCTTCCCTTTAAGGGGAAGCACGTTAGTCTTTGGTAAGCATGGTTTACATTGGCATTAATTTTGTGGGATAGGATCTATGTTAGTTTTCGGACAAAGGGCGTTTAAAGACAACAAATAACACGAAAGGACACTTCTGATGTGATGTGAAGTTTTGCAATAACTTCATTTTGAGTAAAACGCATAACTATCAAATTCAGTTCTGAAACACAATTGGTTTCTCATCCATACTGCTTCCTGAGAGTCTGGTGCCAGTTGTTCTACTGGGGTTACCTCTAGCTCTTGCATTTTGTGGGACACCTTGTCTAGCAAATGCAGTTCTTGTATTTGTAGTGTCATCCGTTGCTGTTGCCCATTTAGCCCTCCTTCGAATACCAGTGACAAAAGGATCAATCGGTTGAATTACATCGTTAGCATTCGGAAGAATAAGGTCGGGAACATACTTCTTTATCCAAGGAATGAAGCTGTGGACAGCTGTGTGGACCTCGATGATATGGAGAGAGTCGTCGTGCATCTTAGGTTCGCTCAACACGTAGACACCAACTTGCACTCCATTACATACCAATGGTCCTCCGGAGTCACCAACATAGAGATGAGTAGTATTTGGGGCTCCACCAATCGAGCAAAGTTGATAACTCTCTTTAAAGCGCATATCGCGCAGCACACGGCATGGCATTGGTCCTTGGTCTGGAGGGGTGTATTGAGGCTTTCCTATTTGGTAGTATCGCAGAGGTTCTGCAAAGAAAAAATTAAAGTCACGTTATTTATTTATAGTTTTCTATTTGTTAAAATACTTAGCACAGCAATTATCAACCAATAACACTTTTCCCGAACTTTCTAAGAGGAAGTCTACAATATCTGCAAAAGTCACATGTTATTTAAGGGGATATTAAATGTCCTACCTCACCAATGTTAAATCTGCTAATTCATGGCCCATTATCTCAGAAACTATTTGAGATATTAGACTGAAATCTCTACAGGATGTAATTGAATGCTTTTTAAGTTCACTGATCTACTTTTATACAACAAGTTTATTTATTAAGGAAGATAGAATATTTATCTTAAGTATGCCATCTTTTGGCTAAAATTTACTAGCAATTATTTGAAAAAAAATTACATATCATCTATTAACACCAAAGTAGATCCACAGTAGCATTTAGATGCTGCTTTTGCCATTCTGAAACTAAAATTAGCAATTTTCAATAGTTTCTAAGAAAACGGGTCATTTATTCCAGAAAATATCATTCGCAGAAAAAATCACCCAAAGCAAAAATGGAGAAAGCAAACTTGTATATGTTTGCAAAGAAAGAAACCACATGGTCATACAGAAGCTACCATACTTAACAATAGTACCAGCTTGTACAGGCGGCTCTAAAAGTTTTCCGTTCCACCTGTAGAGGGGGTAAGCGCGGTGTCTTATCGAGAGGTTATGCCAGGTGCCTTAGCTCATACCTGCTCTACAAGAGTAGGGAATGTAATAGTAGTAAATAAAATATCATTCCAACCCATTTCCCTTAACTTGGCTGTAAGAAAGCAATAACTGTGAAAAGAAAGCAACAATTACAGCACACGACATAAACAATATACAAACAAATTTTTAGGAATTAGAGACATCATGTTATATAATAATAAAGTTTTAAAACAAAATGATTTGGTTTTCAATATTCACTACTTCCTCTACCCATTATCAACTAACATATGTTGTTTACTTATCATAATGTCCTTATAAAATATGGCTTTTCTGTGCACTTTACCTTAATCATGATAACAATTTAGGCCAGAAATTATTTCAAGTTACAGTCTAAGTTACACCTTTCCTTATTTGGTTGCAAGCAAGATGCCGTAACGACAAACAGCCGCTTATCTACGCCACAACTCTTCTTTTTACTCTCTCTACTACTTACCTATAATAAGTAGGGAAGGCATTGTATTCCACCCAAAAATTGAATAACCAGATTTGCTGGAAATACACGTTTTGAGACCCCTGAATCCAATGAAAGCATTTTTAATTTCTCTACTACGTAACTACAGAAGGTAGAGAAAGTAATGTATTCCACCCAAAAATTCAATAGAGATTCACCGGAAATCTCGTTTTGAGACTCCCTGAAACCAGAAAAAACGTTTTTACGTTCTCTACTACGTAGCTACAGGAGGTAGAGAAAGTATTATATTCCACTAAAAAAACTGAATAAGGAGATTCACCGGAAGTACACGTTTTGAGAACCATACAAATTAAGCATTTTTACTTTCTCTGCAATGTAGTTACAGTAAGTTGAGAAAGTATTGTGTTCCTCACAAAAATTGAATAACGAGATTCACCGGGAATACAAATTTTGAGACTCCCTGAAATAGAGAAAGTATTGTATTCCACGCAAAAATTCAATAGAGATTCACCGAAAATCTCACCCTGAAACCAAAGAAAGCATTTTTACTTTCTCTACTACGTAGTTACAGTAAGTAGAGTAAGTATTGTATTCCACCACAAAACTTAATAACGAGATTAACCGGAAATACCAGTTTTTGAGACTCCCTGAATCCAAAGTAGGCATTTTTATTTTCTCTACTATGTAGCTACAGTAAGTAGAGAAAATCTTGTGTTCCACCTAAAATTTCAATGTCGTTGTGACTCCCTGAATCCAATGAATTTATTTTTAGAAAAGCTCATAGTGTATGCGTGTGTGTGCACGCGCGCGAACAGCATAACTCAAAAACCAAACTTAGTGTTTAAGTTCAACTTCTTCCAAGAATGCAACACTGAAATTTTAAAAAGAATCTCCAACTCCAAACTACCTTTAACTTTGGAAACTTTTCGAATTTTTTTTATTGTTTCAAAAATGGCTCTAATAATTTTGATTAAAATACACATGTTTAAGCTATTTTTATGATAAATAAAATGTATATGTTTAATTTTCTAGGAATAGTCTGTAAATTCGTCTTTATTGTGAATGACTTTTGATAATTAGTAAATCGTAAGAGAGAGACAAAATCTTACTGCACAACAAATGTTGATTTTGTTAAAGCACAACATTTATATCACATAACATTTATATTTTGTCACATAACACTTTTTTGCCTATTCTGAAATATTCTTTGTCATTAGTTTGAATTTTCAAATAATTTATACTTCTCTCAACTTCAAATAGCTATTGTTTTTGTTTATTTCTTTCTTTCCTTCTTTCTTTCTTTCTTTCTTTCCCGTGTTCATACAAAGAGAACGGAATTTCAAAGCTATCACGTCTCTGGCTCGCATTTGGGAGGTCATGGGTTCGATTCCTGTGGCCGATATTCCTGACCCATGATTTTTTTCGGGGGGTTTTCCCGGGTCGCCAGGCGAATGCTAGGAAGGATTCTCACATCCCCGAATTTACCGTCCCTCCATTTTATCTCCAGTCTCATTTCCCTTCATCCGTTGGTCTCTTTCAGGGTTGGAGGTGGCGACGATGGTGTTTCGGTGCAGTGTGGCAGGGGATGCTCTTTGTGACTGTCCCCGTCCCTCGGCTTTCGGCTGGCTGTCGGGGGTATCCTAAACCCCCTAAGTGGCGTTGGACCCCTCTGTCTGTCTGTCCGTCTGACGGGGAGTGTCTATCTGAAAACTTAGGGACCCTGCCGTTCCTATGCTGTCACTCCTGGTTCCGGCCGCCCGGTGTCTCCTCTCGCCTCATCCTGCCTCCCGGAGACATTCCCTTGTGGGGCGTAGGCACAATATCTACTATGTGGATCAGTGAGGAGACCCCCCCGTAGCCAACCAATCCAAAGCTATCACATAGCGATCAGCTTTGAGGGGTTTGGGTATCGCTTTAGCTTAATACGTTCTACTTATACCTACAACGAATTGCGTTAATAAGTGCTGAATGTTTATCTGTATTAACATGAAATAGATGCAAGAATAAGCTTTGTAAGAATAGTTTGTAGAAAGGTGAGTACAGAAAGTCATGTGAATGCAACATATATTTTATAGCAAAAGCTCCATATGCCTGTGTCTGTGAACAACATAACTCCAAAACGAAAAGTCGGTTAAATACCAAACTTAATATTTAAGTACAACATCTTTCAAAGACGTAGTACAAAGATTTTCAAGAAAATCTCCCCCACCCCGAACAACCCCTCACATGGAAAATTTTCTGAGATTTGTTATTTTCTCAAAAATGGCTCTAACGGGTTTGATTAAAATACTCTCTGTTTAATATATTTTCATGACAAACTGAATATATGTTTTGAATTTTCTGAGAAGAGCCTCTCAAGTCTTTTACATTTTGAATGACTTTTGTATAACTGATAAACTGTAAAAGATGGACTAACTTTTGCTACACAAGAAAAGCACGCAGTTTGTCATACATATATTTTATGAGATTAACTATTTTCCAGATATTTTTTGTTATTGGTTTGAATACCTTTTGCAACTGAGAAGTCATTATTCATTTTGTTTTTGTCGCGGTCATACAAACAGCATGGAATTTCAAAGCATCGCGTACATGCTTTTTGAAAATGTGACTATCGCTTTATCTACATATACTACAACGAAATGTGTAAATGTGAACTTATTTTGGTATGTAATTAAAGTCCTTTAATCGGGTAGGCTATTACGGACGGTGAATGAACGAAATGGTTAAAATGATGCTCAGATGGGTCGAGGTTCACAGAGCTTAGAGTTATCTGACATTCATCTTCTCAGGATAAGAGAAAACCCTGGAAAAACTTTATCTAATTAACTCACTCTAACTGATTCGAACTCGGGACGTCTTGAATATGAGGCAGACCCCTACACCACAGAGATGGGCTGGGGTGGAAGTTTATTGGAAGTTTATCTGGATTATAAGAAGTAGACAGAAAAATAAGGCTTAGTAAAAAGAATTTATAGAATAGTGAAAAGAGAAAGCCATGTGTATGCAAAACGTTAGATTTTTCTCGTGGTAATGTAAAGAGCGTAGAGTTTCAAAGGCACCACATAAAAATCTGACTATCGTTTGAGCTACTGCATTCTCCTTATACTTACAACGTTGGGCCCTCTAAGTGAGTTGCGGTCCCCGGTTTGCCTGCCCGACTGTCGGGGCGTCTCAATCTGGAAACTTTAGGAACCTTGTCATTGCTGTGCCGTCACTCCTGGTTTCGGCCGCCCGGTGTCCGTCCCTCCCTCCCTCCCGGAGACGCCCCCTCGAGGGGCACAAGCACAATACCTCATTCACTGGATCGGGGTCGAGTCCCCTCCCTTACACATCCCATTCCATTCCAGGTCAGGCAAGAGAAGCATTTTAAGAATTCAGAACGTGAATCATAATACAAGGTATCTAAGTTTTTTCCCTTCAGATTTGTAATTTGAAAGCAAGTTTACTTTTGAAAACAATTTAATTTTCAACAAAAGCACATCAACCGTTCTGCATTAACACTTTCGGGCTTACTATTTTGAAAAATTAGCGTATATGTTATCCTAACCGAATAAAACAGCTATATAGAAACTGCATATTTTGCGCTAAACGCTGTTTCCTCGTATCTATTAACATTTTCTCCTTTTAGATACAATAACTGTTTTTACTCTACGTCCATATGCTGTTGGCACGGTTTTTCTTCCTTTGTCGTGTGAGTGTGTGAAGGGGGAATTTTGTTTCAAATAAAACAATGTATATTCGTTTTTCAGTAACAGACGCAAAATATATATCATTTTGAAGAAAAGTGAATATTGCACTTAATTGTGCTCAAACTGCTTCAACAGTTTGACATTAATATTACTTTTGCTTCCGTATTTTTAAAACGTTACTTGTATATTATCAGGACTGAATATGCCAACTGTATGGAACTACATACTTAATGCTAAAGGTTGTGATCAATCTCTATGAAAATTAAAAAGAAAGAAAAACAAACTTATATTCAAGACAATAAATACCCTCTGTTTCAAAGTGCGCGTAGAACAGTCTATTTGTGGTAATTATGAAACGATTATTGTTATTAGCAACAAACGTTAAAAACAAGTTACGCATTACGTGCACCTTGTTTCTCCAGAAAATTACTGAATAATGCATCTTAAACTTCTGTAGCACTCGCACAAACAGTGCAATACTTGATTTTTAAACAACGTATTATGTAAAGAAAATGTTAATTCATTTCGCTTGGAAAGGTCTAGTAAAGAGAAAATTATTTAGTTTCGTCTTCTTTCCTCTTAGAGCCAGGTCGCTGAATTATACGAGCATGCACGAAAGTAAATGTGACCTTTGAACTGGCACTTACTGTCGACTATACCCAGGCATGATTAGTCGAGAAGACATTCCTTTCCCCTCTTCCTCTACACCCCGTGGTCCACCGGAAAACATTTGGAGCCTTCTGTACAGCAAAACTTCGCCTAAAAGATGGGCTGAAGTTTACCTCTCTACTCCAAAGTGTATAGCAGTTATGATGTTTATCTGTGAAGTGTATAGAACCCACAGTACAAAGTGGCAGCTACAATGCGAATTTTAAAAACATATTTAAAATATAAGTATTTCGGCTTCAGTGGTAAAATAATTATCAAGTTAAAGAGTAAATTATAAGTTATAAAACTGCATAAAAAACTCAACATGTCATTTTTTGGGCAATGTTCGCCATTTAGTCCCCCGTTAACTGCAAGTTCCTATTTTCGAAACACAAATCTAGAGTGCGAGAATACAGCAAGGCTTTGGATTACTAGTTGTCAGCTAGGAGGAGGTACAGAGCCGATCGTTTACCTGTGAGTTTTAGTAAAATGTACAGACGGACTGGGAACTATCACAGAAAATCTCACGTGTCAAAATGGAATACATTTGATTAGCATGCTTCTTGCTTTAGATGAGAAGTCAAGCAAAGGCAGCTTTGGTATCAAGTTTGGATCTGAGTGAATCCAATCCGGAAAAGCAACTTCATGATTTCTTCGCACTGTTTTACTTTCAGATTTCTGCCACTCTACTTTGGCAGTGTTACATTCTGAGGAGCCGGCCGCTTTTCAGTCTTAAAAACAATGAAGTCTTCATCGTGAAAAATAGGTATTTTGATATGCGTTTTCTATGAATTATATCAAAACTTGGCAATGTGAACAATCGTGTTTAAACACCTGTTTATTTCGAATGTCTCGATAGCTAGTTAGCAACAATCTGTCCTTGATGAATTGAAACATGTTACAAATGTTTTGGCATTGCTGTGGAGCAGCCGTTGATCTAAATCATATCATAATGTTTCATTACGTGTGTGCATCAGAGCAACATGGCAGCATAATAGATGGAGATGGTGCCGTTGGAGTAAGAAACCTAAGGACGCTGAGATAAGATATAGCGTTGCACAATTAGAAAAGACTTAACCAACTGCTGGATCTGCGACGTTGCACAATGATATTTTTGGAAGTATTTGAGAACTTTAGACCTGATGAAGAAATATAAAAAAAGAAGACACACAGAAGAGAAATATACGAAATCAATAAGAAAGGGCGTGTAAATGAAACCATTAACAATTATATTTAACGTCCGTTTACTAAAACGAGTACAGTTTAAGATAATAACGACAACAAATGAACTAAATAAATAACAAGGAAAGAAAGCATATTTTTGCATTATTATTGATATTTCGCAGTTGTTTTTGTTACTACAGTTTTATATTATCTCACAGTTATTCAGAAATCTTGGAATTTATTGATAGTTTATAATATTTTATTGAAACTAACATATATTTGTTTTTTCATATATGTATGGTGAATGGCTGACAGAAAATGTTAAGTTTTCGATATTTTTTGTATATTGATTACATTTCCATATATTTAAGTGAATGCCGTTAAAATACCTCCTAGAAATTGCCTTTCGGAAATCTAAAATGGTTTGTCTCTGAGCTAAATAACAGTGCGTTCGTTCACGTAATCTTCCCAAATCTTCTGGAACAAAGTAGTGGGTGGAAAAACAGCGAGGTAAGTCCATAGTATTATTGAAGGTAGAGAAAGTAAAATGGTTTAATAAGGTATCCTTTTCTTGTCTGCACATTGATATATCCTTGCAGCGTTCGCCTGTGTTAACTTTACCAATCGCATTGTTTCTCTCGTTAGTACCCTGTATTTTAACCGCATAAAGACAAATGAGTGAAGTCAGAAGTGAGTTTTTGTTTTTATGGTCCACCATCCGATGCAAATCTTAAAATTATTTGTACTTAAAATGTAAACTCCGGCCCTTCGTGGTATAATGGATCATTAACAGTGGCGTAGCGTCAGGGGAGACAGACTATATTGTAAGACAGACACAACCTTAAACTTATTTGTCTTTTTCTTTCTTTTTACTTCCACAAATCAAAATAAAATTGAGGCTTTTTGTTGCACTTTATTATACACTGAAAAACAGATGTTCTCCTTGTCGAAAGAAACTATCTCTCTCGAATAGACACTTCCTGGTATATATACTCTACCTACTTCTGCTAAAGAAACCGTAAAACAGACAACATGCAAGTGCACTAACAACCCTTCCGGATCTCCTTTCGCTGCGGTCCTGCGCTACGTGCTTGGAGACATTTTGCCATATGTCTATTGCGAGCAATATTTAAAATGATTTGTGCGTCCCCCTTTACCGAGTTCCTCATGTCAGTAGACATGTCTGTGGTGCTGCAACGCAAGAATAGCACGGGTGCATCATTATTGGCATTGTGAGACATGTTTGCTTTGAGTGATGAATGCTGCTTTTGCTTTTTGTAGTTTTAAAAGTGCATCTGTAACTTAAACTAGTGCACTGATACTATTAAATGTGTATTGTTCACTTGAATGTGATATGAACCGTCACTCTTTCGACTCTATTCTGCAAACCATTATATAATTATGTGTGATGGCACTAATAATTTAATGATTAATTATTTGTTCATATATTTATCACAGTAGTAGTAGTAGTAGTAGTAGTAGTAGTAGTAGTAGTAGTAGTAGTAGTAGTAGTAGTAGTAGTAGTAGTAGTAGTAGTAGTAGTAGTAGTAGTAGTATCTAATATGGGAGAGAATGTCTGCCCGAAGTTTTTCCCACACTACGCTACTGATCATTATGGATCACGGCATACCTCTTAAACAAATAAGAAAATATTAAGTATAACAGTTACTTTAATTTTAATAGTATATGATTTTTTCCGAATTTAAATTCTTAAGACTACAAACGTACCAAGAAAAATTTTGTTTTTAGTTCTGTGGTGCATTTACTATTTTTTGGGAATTATATTTTCCCATTTTATTTCTGCAATCTTAGTATGGAGTTCACCGGATCTCTTTATTAAGCGCACAAGCGACTTTATTTCATTTACAGCTTTTTTAGTTTCGCACAACTTCTATGCCTTATAGTGACCTATGTTAAATGATACAATGATATTTAAGATACTAATTTACGAGAAAGAGAGGTACATTACCGATTGACGATACCTTAGGACACGAAAATACCACAATATCCGTAAAAACTATATCTTTACCTAGAAATGAGCTGAAATATGTTATAAGAGTTAAGTTTGTTATTAAATAATCTGGCAACACATTCGAGCACGCATTTACACACCAGACTCTGCGCATTCGAGAAACCTTCTTTGTTAAAGATAGCAAACTTTTGGAGTCCGCCGAGAATCGAAGCTGGGATTCTTCCCGCAGCAGACATGTACTCAACCGATTGCGCTATGAGCTAGTCAAAAAATGTCCTTTAGGCACCGGAGGGATTCGAACCCTCGATCTCCTGTTTACTAGACAGGCGCTTTAACCAACTAAGCCACGGCGCCACGCTTGGTGAATCGTGCAGAGGAAATACCACATCAACATTGTTCTCTTAAATTCCGTTAAGTTTCTTGGAAAATGGAAGTATTTGAGGAGCCCAAGAAAAAGCTAATGTTGCTAATACAACAATTTGTGGATTTTCATTGTTGACTAAAATGTCAAAAATATTATATGAAGAATATGCTACACATCTCCCAAGAAAGAAAATATATTTCTTTCTCGGATTTGGTAACAGAAGTCATTTAATCCCATGGAAAGCCAGCTTTCCATCAACTACATCCCTTAGGTGTATACATTATATATTTTCTATGTATTTCACACCTAAGTGGAGATTTTGCAAGACAAAATCGCAAAAAAGTTGCGAACACCAGTAATTTCAAACGCACAGTAGTAGTAATAGTAGTAGTAGTACTAGTAGTAGTAGTAGTAGTAGTAGTAGTAGTAGTAGTAGTAGTAGTAGTAGTAGTAGTAGTAGTAGTAATAAATGCTATTAAGGGCTTCTGTTTAAATGTATGACTTGAGAACTATGAATCGCGCAAATTACAATAAGCATATGTTGAACAACAATTAATTCTATTGAACAATGAATAAAAATTTACATAAGCAAAAATAAATATGGCAATAATATATTAAATGCTGCACAGAAGCAGTAATAGAAGTTTTAAACACGTTTTTATTCAGATACATTGCGAGAAACAACTGGCATAGTGACAAGCACTCCAAAAATACTGAAAAATTCAACCAATAATAACGAATATCTCGGAAATGGTTGATGCAACAAGAAAGTTATTTGAAATAAATTGTGTGTCTTAAAGAGATCTATATATTTTGTGCGGTAAGTTTTGTCTGTCCTTATGGTTTACCAGTTATACAAAATAATAATAAAAAAAAAGAATTCCGAAACAATTAGACTTTACAGACTATTCCGAGAAAATTCAGGGTATATATTTTATTAGTCATAAAATATATTACACATTCAAGGGACCTCAAAACATGTATTTCCGGCGAAATCTCGGTATCGAATTTTTGGGTGGAATACAATACTTCCCCGACTTACTCTACGTAGTAGAGAAAGTAGAACTTAACTTTCGTAAGAATAACTTGTATACCCACCAATAAATGATGGGGTAGAGAAAGTTATGTGAATGTAACACATCAGATTATTTTTTAAAATAGCTTCTACAAACTATTCTTGCAAAAGCTTATTCTAACTCTTTCAAGTTGAGACAAACGCTTGCATAGTTTACACATTTCGTTATAGGTACAAAGGGGATAGCGATAATCAAAATGTTTAAAAACGGATCGCTATACAAGATGGACTATTTAAGTTGAGACTGTACAGTGTCTACAAAACTAAGTGTTGTAGAAAGAAATATCTTTAATAAAAGTTGCTTGATATTGTGGGGGAAGTAAATAACATTAGTCCTAATTTATTTGGAGGAAGTTATGGTGGTCATTTTAGGGTAAATTTAAATTGACCCTAATTGAAGGTTGCCATTTAAAAATATCAAATTGTCCCTAAAACGACCATCATAACGTCCTCCAAACAAAACATGACTAATGGCATTTACTTTCCCCCACAATATCAAGCAACTTTTATTAAAGACATTTTTTCTACAACGCTTAGTTTTGGAAATATTATACAGTATCAACTTAAATGGTCCACCCTGTATACCGGCCTTGAACTTCCATGCTCTATCTATGACATCGCGAGAAACAACTGAAAGTTGGCAATACTTGAAACACTAAAATAATAAAGCATTGGAAAGTTAAAACCAATAACGATGGCTATCTAGAAATGGCTCATTCCACATAAAAAAACTTACTTGAGATAAATTTTGTGTTTTAAAGAGGTAGGTAGGTAGGTAGGTAGGTAGGTAGAGAAGGTGCTGTATTCCACCCAAAATTCTGTAGGTACCAAGATTTCACCGAAAATGCATGTTTTGAGGCCCCGAATAAAAAATCACGTTTTGGAAAAAGGTCTGTGTGTATGTTAATAGCACAACTCAAAAACTAAGTCAGATTGGTATTTAAGTTCAGTACTTTTAAAAGATGCGACACGAAGATTTTCACGTAAATCCCCCACCTGAAATTACCCTTTATTTTAAGATTTTTCGAAATTTTCGAGTTTCTAAAAAATGGCTGCAAGCATTCTGATTAAAATACCATGTATTAAAGCTATTTACATGAAAAATAAAATGTATGTCTTGAATTTTCTGGGAATAGCCTTTGAACTCCTCTTCATTCGGAAGGACAGACACACCCATATCTTGTATAACTGAAATGTTAAGTGATAGCCGAAAACGTAGTACACAGGAAATGCAGAGCTCTTTAAAACACACAATTTATTTAAAATAATTTTTTTGTAGCATCATCCATTTCCGAGATATCCGTTACCTATTAATGGTTCAAATTATTGAATACTTAGCCACTCTTTTTAAATCCTGTGGATTTTCAGTCATTTCTCGCGATGTATGGAAAGAGTATGAAATTTTAAGTCCAGCGTATAGCGTGCAATTCTAAAACATTTTACTATCGCTGTTCCCATTGTATCTATAACGAAATGTGTAATGCAGCTATTTGTGGAAAGATTTATCTGAATTAAAATTTTTACTTTCCTATTTACTTGATAAGAAAATAAACTTTCGAAAGTATAATTTGTATACCCACTAATAAACAATAGAGGGTAAAGAAAGTTATTTGAATATAACACATCAGATATTTCAGAAGTAGATTTTTGTTTATGTTTTGTGGATTAGCAGTTATGCTAATCTTATAGTGCTGACCAGGTTTGTGCTACTTCGTTGTGTGTTAACATTAGGAGTTTCTGCATTTTGTATAAACTGTGTAGTCTTTATGTTATTAAATAACTAAGGGACTATAGATAAGGCACAAAGTTTAAAAGTTCATTTGCTGTAATCATTTAAAACATGATTCCATTATTCCGATAATTGTTTCACCTCTAAAAGATACTTACAGGCTAAATAAGATTTACAGGACTTGGAAGACCGAAGATAAAGGAAATCAGAATTATCGATGCGTGTTTTTAAAGTAACTACCGATAATTTTTTTAAATAACATAACATTATTTTCCACATACTTTATATCATTCATTACCTTACACTACTTCTCCACAGTCACCGCCGTTATTCATGCACTTTGCGTAACGGAAAACCAGCTTATGTATGCGTTCGTCAAAGAATATTGCCGCCTGTGATGAAAGCTAAGCTGTACAAGATTCATGGACAATGTGTTTAGGAACCGATTTGGAAACAGTTCTTATATAAAATGTTACGCATACATACTTGACAAAAGTCTAAACGAGAAAATAAGACTCTTTTTGCAACACTGAAAAATCAAAACAACTGCTCTGGATTTCCAAGTGGCAGCACTAACTCAACTGTCTCGCTCACAATGCGGCAACGCGATGTGCATAAACAGGTCCATACTTATATCCAGGTATATTGAGGTCGTGCTACTGTCGTATGTGTCGTGCGACCATGCGACGTGTTTTTTGAGGTCATACGACATAGAATATTGTGCTATTATCGCATCGCATGGTATAAACGCTACCAATTAACTCAATGTACTTTCAGATCGCGCGCACTTGTCGTACGATACGAAATCGCATGCATAAATGGGGCCTAAGCGGAATTTTTCATTGTTTCTTTAAGATGCCGGCCCTCGTAGCCGTGGTCGCTGGAGTGGTCGCTCCGGCGCTCCGCCAAGCTGAGGGTCGCGGGTTCGAGTCCCGCCTCGGGCATGGGTGTTTGTGTGTGTGTGTGTGTTACGGAAATAAGCGCTAACAAAAACAGAAAAATACAGTAGTATAATCTGGGAACGACAAGGGAACTTTTAAAAGAATAAAAAAAAAAAAAAAAAAAAAAAAAAAAAAAAAAAAAAGACCGCCTTCCGAAGCGACTAGGAGTAACCGTAGTAGGCGGAACAGTAGTTAAACGAAATTCATTCTAAAATGCAATAAAGTATGGTCGTGTGATTACGGAGGTAACCTGTGGGATTGTACAAAACTTTGTCATCACAGACCACGCGAATTTTTTGGCAATCCCAAGGAACTAAAGTTGTGACTATGAGGAACGGGATTGTGTATAAATAACATAGGGTTCTGGGCATATTACGCCACTCCAATGTAATTCTGAAGCCGTCACTACGTCGCTTGTCGTAGCAGATGGCCGGGTTGCTGAAAAAGTGCAGCAATAAGTTTGATTATTTGTGCGAAGATAATTGTTGTAAAAGTGCAAGTGCAGCTGGGTAACGCCGATAGTGATCCGCGACGGTGTAGATGTCTTCGTGGATACTATTATTGAGCCCCGATAATTAGAAACGCGACAATAGGAGATCGTATAAGAACGTGTTCATCGTGAGGAACAGAATGAAGTGAAAATCGCGATATTTTGAATAGTAAAAATAAGCGATTAGGTCGCCAGTGCGGTGTACCTTTGGAATAATAAATCTAGCAACATTCAAAGTTTGCAAAGTCTTATTTCTTACTTTCTTTCTCACACATATTCCTTTAACCTGAGATCTTCAACTGTCTTATAAAAGACACGGGAAGAGGTTTTTCTACGTTGAGCAGACCCAGCCAGGGTATACATCATCGATCAACGGAGACGGCAGCTGAAGACGAAGTCACTTCAATGGGACCTCAAAACAGTTACGGTGGAAGTTAAATCCATTCATCACCACCCACAATGTTTCATCAGAAAAATTACTAACCTCTCATGGGATTACCTATGAACAATTGCGCGTGTACTGCGATTTTGTTATTTTTTTCATTAATTTTGAATAGAATGTAATAGTAATTTTTGTTCAAAGATATCTCAGAAATAACTTAAAATTATTTTAATCAATTCTTCAATAGTGGGTAGCTTAAACGCTTGCTTCTGCTATCGTTTTGTAAAAACACATTACTATTTAAAAAGAAAATTCGTTATTAAAATTATATTTTGCTGGCAAGCCTATTTGTGTGGTAATTCCGAAAGCTCAGATTCTATACCGTCTTGATTTTTTGAGCTATTTAATGTTGTTGAGTTTGTTTTATTTGAGGCAATCTGTTTCAACAAACGACTTGATCTTTAAAATGAATATTTTTTCTCCTTTTTGAGTTATAGTTTAAGGATGGTTAGCTTGATCTTATTGATGTTTAGCGTTATAGTACTAAAGAACATCGTACCTGTCTCGGCGGTGAGGTTAGTTAAATGCTTTGGAGATTCTAACTCTAGAAATGATCCAGTTGCAGATTTATCGAAAAATGTTACACGTTGGACTATCAAACAGCCAGAGTTATGATACGAACTAATAAAGGCATGAACTTAACGGCTTGAAGACTTAGAACACAATATGCCGCAGAGCGCAGAAGTTCACTTCGCAACGACAGATCAGTCTTTTATTGTAGTCCATGCATTCTTATGCCAGTCAGAGTAGCGTGTTAATCGGTCCCATGATAAAATGTTTCCAAAATAACGGAAAAAATCTGATGTGTTACACTCACATGACTTTCTCTACTCTTGTACAAACTATTTTTACAAACGCTTATTCTCCATATGCTTCATGTTAATCGAGATATCGGGATGTCAATCTTATTGGTAATTTTCATGTAGATGCAAGGGGAATATGGTAGGTTTTAAGCGATAGTCAAATATTTTAACGCTGGTTGCTATGTGGCACATTCCATTCTCTTTGCATGTCCAGGACATAAAAAAAATGAATGAGAAAAAGTATAATTTGGAAAATTTAAGGGAATAACAAGCAATATCTCGAAAACGTTTCACTCTACAAAAGAAATGTATATGACATAAATTGTGGATTTTAACGCGATCTACATTTTTCGTGTAGTAACATTTTGTCTATCTCTTATACTTTACCAGTTATGCAAAAGTCGTTCACAATGAAGAATACTTTTGGAGACATTCCCAGAAAATTCGAGATTACATTTCATTTCTCATGACAATATCTTAAACATATGATATTTTAATCAAAATCGTTAGAGCCATTTTTTAGAAAATTAAAATTTTCGAAAAATGTTCCATGTAAAGGGTAGTCTGGGGTGGGGGGATTTTCTTGAAAACCTTCGTGTCGCATCTCTGGAAGATACTGAACCTAAATACCAAGTTTGGTGTTTATCCGACTGTTCGTTTCTGAGTTATGCTGTTCACAGACACACAGACACACAGACAGACACACAGACACACACACGGACATGTTTCCAAAAATGCTTTTTTTGAAATTCCCAACAAAACTTTAGATGTCCATCTTTATTATCGTCACATTTTCTGTCCTTTAGGAAATACCAGATGACATCATTCTGTGTCAAAGAAGTTCATGATTCCACTTTTAAGGCTGATTTTAAAATTCAAGGGCAAGTTTACCATCTGATAGTAACTTGCGACATGAGTCGCCTTACGTCACATGTAAAAATCAATCAGAGAACTGAATATCCAAGCGAGCGAGGCCGCAAATAAATGCGTTGAATTTTATAGCGTGTCCTCTGTGTGTGTAGGTGCATACGTGACTCACCTGATCGCTTGGTGCGTTTTTGTTGAGTGGGATCTTGCTTCAGTTTCTCCCAGTCTTCTGGAGAGATTTTCGACGACCCAAAGCCGACGGCTGTACATGGCTTTAAGTATGGTGGCCGGAACTGCGATAGCGGCACAGTCTGTACGTACTTCGTAATTTTAAACGGTTTCTTCAGCCGCAGCAAGCCGATATCGTAGAAAGTGGTATCAATGGAGTCGTTGGTAAAGCGCTCATAGCTGTAAAAGAAGATACACAATAGGAACTTTAGAACATGTTAAACAAAGAGATTTTCTATGAATAAACAGCCACTTACTGTTGCTTTTATTGATAGAATTATTAGCATTCTGCAAATTCGTGAAATATTCTTAAGACTACAAATATACTTATCAGGTATAGAAAGTGAATTAAAATTTCTTGGAACTGATTTGAAAAAATTACTAATGTAAATAGATTCTAAGACAAGTTTAGATTTCATTTGTTTGAATTCATTAAAACACAAACGCAATTCAAATACACATATTAAGTTTCTTTTCAAACTTCTTAAATATTTTATACAATATTGGCTGGTTTAATACAATATTTTTGGACAAAATGTGTTTGCTGTAATGCGTAAAAGCAAAATCTGTTTAAAAAATTGGGGTTACCATTTAAAAGAACTGAGTTGGCCATGAAATAACCTTGAAAATATACACTAAATAAAATGTAACTAATATCATTGTTTTCCCCCTAAAATGAAGAAACATTCACCATATATTGTTTTCTTGAAAACGTGTTGCATTCAAGATAGCTGAAATAAAAGAAGTATATTTCTGCGCAATCTTCGCCATATTGAAATTTATATACGGAACGGTTAAGGAACGTTTATTGAAATATAGTAAATACTATATTATTTACTATATATTATAAATTATTTATATATAGTAATTGCTATAACTATAAATAATTACCCAACGTTGCACGGGTGGCTTTAAAAATCTCGAATGATGGTTTAATTCATTTGATTTGTCTCCTCGTATTCTTTATGAAACTACTGTGCACTGACCCAAAAGGTGATATATGCCCCTTACCCTTTATAATTACAATCTCATAAAGCCCTGTAATATTCCTAATAAGGGGCGAAAACCCCCCAGATATTCACGAAAATGGTTATGAAAATCCTTAACCTCCCTCCCGAAAATCTCTCCAAGTTCTGGAGTTGTGTAGGTTGTAAATACCTTTTGGCGTGAAACAGTTATCAAAATGTCGAGTAATTTTGTAAACAATCACAGTAGACGATGTTTTAAAGTGCTATACCTTCTCTTTAGTACCATAGTTATTTAATAACATTAAGGCTACACAGTTTTAACGTAGTACAGAAACCCCTAGGATAGGATAGGACTAGTTAACGGACGGGACACCTAGCACCTCAACCTCCAATGGATCTTTTGTGTGTACACCCTCGGAGGAACGGATGAGGTGAGGGAATCGCCGGAGACGTGTGGGTTGCAGAGCGAGGCCGGCACAGAGTTCCCTAACAGTTCCAGGGTTGACCATCCCGCCACGGGAGGGACGCTCGGAGACGTCCCTCTAGTGGGACCGGGGAAGCACAACCTAACAATGGAGGCTCGACAGGTTTCCCTCTAGCAGGGCTATGAAGAAGTTCCAAATCAGAAGCCTCTGCGCTATCTGCCCGACACCAACTGAATCATAATCCCGGAGCCAACCTGAAACACGAAAGGGAAATAAATGAAAGGAAATTGGGGAGAGATGTAATCCGTGGTAGAAACTCACCGCTCCAGCATTCGCCTTTGTCAACCAGGGAAAACCACGAGAAACCTATGGTCAGAGCGGGTGCCCAGCGGAAATCCAACCCGAGATCTCCCGAATGCGAGCCTCACACATTACCGCGGAGCATTCTCGCTCGGTCAGAAACCCCTAACATCAATACACAACGAAATAGGGGGTGAATATGAAGATTCTCCATTCCTACATCACCAACTTCAACATTTTAGAAAAGGCACGTAGTCTTTAAACACAGAGAAAATCAGTCTTCTCAGTTGTTAATTATAACATTTCGGTTGACTAATTCCTGATGTTACTCAGGACGCAATTTTCTATTTTTATGCAATTATTAAGCATGTCCCAGTAATGAATTCGATTATACTATACAGAGGAGATACAGTAAAGTTTTCTTACATAAGGGTCACTAAATGATTTTGGCATATCGCATACATATCGTACCGATATAAGTACATCAGATTGTCTTTTATGTTGCTGTGTCTCTGTTTTCTCAGTTGCTTAATTAAGCAATTAAGCAGTTGCTTAATTAATTATATTACTCTGTGTCTCATTGCTATGCTCTTGTTTTCTCTTGTTTAATTAATTAATAGCAGATTTTGTCTATGCATATTTTCTGTGGAGCAAAAACAACCGCGACAACTATTTTCTACTCCATGGCATTCTCAATAAAAAGTCAAAGCAGATATGACCTTTTATGACTCCAACTTATTCGTATTCTAATATTCGGGCCTTGTCAATTATTTTCAGTGTTTACATAGTTTAAGAATTTAGATTCTAAACTATTCTATAATTTATGTCCGTCGGAAACAACAGGGCTTTTCAGCGGTGAAAGAATTATGAAATTCAGTAGAGTGTTTTATGTTTTCTTTCCTTCAATTTCTTTCTTATGCGTCACGTTAGGCCACAATGTAGAATGATTGTTTTTCATAAATCTTAATTTATGCCGGAGTAAAGAGGTGGCCACAGCTGTCTGAATGATCTAAAACACGTCTCAGACAATCGTGGTACCGCCTACGGGCATTACCAACATTGTACATGGCTTTTTATTCACGTGTTGCTCCAACTAAGCAGATGCTCGTTTTATGGGATACTTGGGGCATACTGCTAATGGACTGGCTTCCACAAGGAACAACTGTCAACAGCAGAGTGTACTGTGACACCCTTACACGACTTAGACACAGGATTCGGCAACGGCGATAGGGAAGGTGGTTGAAAGGAGTGCTTCTCCAGCACGACAATGCGCGGCCCACACCAGCAGCCACGATTACAGAGTTGACATCACTGGGGTTCGTTGTTGTGCCACACCTGCCATATTTACTGTATCTCACTCTATCTGATTATGCTTTATTCGACAACATGAAGGACGCACTTACGAAGTAAAAGTTTCGGCAACAACGAGGAATATTGCAGGCAGCTGTCCACGAGTGGGTGTGAAGTTACGCAAACAATGGTTCCGTGACGCAATAAAGGTTGCCAGGAAGGTGGCAACGATGTATTGACGTCGGTGGGGAGAGGTCGCATGTACATTGAATCATCTTCATTAATAAATAAGATACAACATAGTACTATTGTAAATCATTTCCGAAGCCCCTAGTATGTTATTGAATATTTAAATAAAAATAATATAAGCTATTCTTACCAAATGTTTGAATAAGATCATTTCTTTTGTTTTATCGTATTAACTCGTTTTCAATGAAGGCATATGAACTTTCTTTTCTTTTTTACTTTTTTGATGTTAATGCTTCTGTTAACATACCATACCCATTTAAGGTATAACTGTAAGTGCTGAGCCGTTTGGGTGTTCCTCCTCCCCATTTCGCCAGTTACCACTGTAGCTTTGCTACATCCAGAGATTTTGGACGTCATGTGAACCTAGTAACATCCCGCTATAATGCATTCTGATTGGTGGAGTTGAGGGCCAATCACACGTCGGCAGCCCTAGCGGACGATGCAGGAAACACCAGAGAAGAGGACTTTTCCAGCAGGCCGAGAAAGAATGGCAGTTAGTCGCCGTAAGGGAGGCCGATTACATACACATCTGGGCGACATTCGCGGTGGTAATTGAGAGGTATTAGATATATTTTTGTTTTTCGACTTGTCAAAATTTTCATAATTTACATGTTTCGGTGAGTAATACTTTAAAAATTATCACCAAAGATTCGTGATGTTAGGCCACGGGGCATAGTGGGGGAACGAAAGATATTCACTTGTAAATGTAAAGGGAATATGGCATGTAAAGAGAACCATTGCGTGAACTAGTTTCAAGTAAACAGTAAAGGTATACAGTTCAGAATAAAAAGAACATTTGAAGTCATAAACGTTTGCCGGAGGAGTCAAATTTTATATATACTGTTAAAGCAACAGAATATTACGAATTATTGTTGAATTTATACACATAAATATATAGTTAAAATTGTGAAAGACCTTTGATTGAATTTGTAAAGTTGTTTGTTACTTAGCTGCTATATGGTACAAAGTTAAATGGGGAAAAGAGAAATCTTATGTGAGAAAAAATTGACAGTAACATTCAGAGTTCTGATAATGGTGAAAACATATACTGCAGGCTCAACTTTTAATTGTCAACCTAACTTTTTGGGAAATAAAGGGAGACATCTGTTATAGAACTCTGAATACTGTAACATATCGTTTCCTTTATATGTATCAAGGTATGGTCCGATCCACGTCCTCTAGGGAAATGTGTTTAATTAGTTGATGTGTAGTTAATCCTTTAGTGGCAATATACCTATAACTCCACATCAACGTATGCTACCGAAGGTTATTAAAATTATAAACAGATTGTAATTATTGGCTCAGTGCGTATAAGCAAATACTTATTTAAAATGCGCTTTGGTTTTGGTTGCCTTCATTAAGCATTAAAAGATTTCAATAAAAATGTACGAAAGAATTGACTTGGGAATTCATTCTCCCCTTTCCCGTAATACAGTAACACATTCGCGGTCGGATGTGAAACTTAGCGCGAATTCTACTGTGGAGCAGCTGTCACCCTTCCCCTAAGTGCAAATTTTCTTATCCACCTGCAGCGGAAAAAGTCCGGTTGCAAAACATCTATATTTTTTAAACCATTTTTCTAAAATCTATGAAAGACGGAAGAAAAGCTTGAACAAAGTTTTTTAGCGTAAGTGCCTATCTCTCTCTCTCTCTCTCTCTCCCTCTCTCTCTCCGATTTAAAGGATGACATTTGCACCTCTTTCACCTGGTATATAAGTTTATTGATTCTTACAGATCCTTTTCAGATGCTTTTTAAGAGAAGGTTGAAATATCTTCCCATTTATAGAAAATAAGAGAAGGCGCAAGTTATATGTGGGTGTATTTAATAGTGAACTCCTTTGGCAGCAGACCAATTCTGAGATTTATGCAGATTTCTTGGCTCTCATAGTGTTTTATTATAAATGGCCATATCCTACAGGAGCAGAGACTATTGGCGTTTTTTAAACCATTATCCCATAATGAAAAACAGGTGAATCGCTGAAACGAATGTGGTGGAGACCAAAAGCATTATGGATCCCAAGAAGGGAGCGCGAATCCAAATTAAAATCTCAGCCGACAGCTTGAAGTAAATATAATAGGTTGATTTGCATTATACGCAAGACCGATGTCACATATTGGACCAGCAACGGAACATCAAATTATTGTTCAATGTTTCTTAAATACCCATGATCACACTAAGCAGCAACGTCAAGGGCCGTAATGCATTCTTGAGGGGAATGTTTGGACGTGCTGGAATCTGTGCGCAGATGGCACGTTCTGCTAGAGTGAATACGACACGTAAAGTCACGTCACTCTCCGTCGGTCGTTGTAGTCTGTGTTCATAGTGTTAACGTTTGCATTGTAGATATGATACAATGAATCACGAACTCGCAATTGAAATCGCATCTCTGACATAACTAAGAAAAAAAATTGTTCTGATGTTACATTCACATGGTTTTCTCTACTCAATATCATTTATTTTCATATAGCTTCTACCAACTATTCTTATGCTAGCTTATTTTTCTATCTGCTTCATGTTGATCGAGATAAACATTTTCAGATATAGTTTCTTTATACATTTCGTGGTAGCTACAAGAGGGATAGAGGAAACCAAATCGATAGCCAGGTGTTTAAAAACGGCTCGCTATGTCTTTAAAATTCCATACGCTTTCAATGACATCAAGAGAAACAAGTGAATAGCAACAGAACTTTAAAAAATCAAAGTGTTGAACAACCGAAACCAATATTAAGGGTTATCGGAAATGGCTCATGCTACAGCAAATTTATTTGAAATAAACTGTGTTTTAAAGAGATCTATATTTTTGTGCAGTACGTTTTCGTCTATCCCTTAACGCTTGCCAGTTATACACGATGATACAAAATTCCTTCCGACTTTACAGGCTATTCCCAGAAAATTCAAGATATACATTTTGTCTGTAAATATCTTTAATATATGGCATTTTAATCCAAATCGTTGAGCCCATTTGTAGAACATTTTCCAAGGGTAGTTTGGGGAGGGGATTTTCCTCAAAATCTTCGTGTCGCATTTTTGGAAGATACTGAACTTAAATACTATGTTTGGTGTTGATCCGACTATTCGATTTTGAGTTATGCTGTTCACAAACACACACAGGCAGATACACACATGAACCTTTTTCAAAAAACGGTTTTTGTTGTTGTTGTTGTTGTATTCAAGGGCTTCATAACATATATTGAATTTCGGTATCGAATTTTTAGGTAGAATGCAACACCTTTTCTACTTACTATGTACGTACATGGTAGAGAAAGTAACAGGCTTTCGTAAGAATAGTTTCTTTAGTCACTAATAAACGATTGAGGGTAGAGAAAGTCATATGAAGGTAGCACAGTAGAATTTAAATTTTTTTAAGCAGTGTTATCTACTGGGCTGCCAAATCAGGACGCGAGGACACTAGATACCTTGACAAAACAGTGCGTACATTAGGATTAATTAAATACCCTTATTGTCAAACAGTCTCACCTCTCATGTTCGATGGCCCTTGTGACGCGCCGATGTTGAACATACTCGTCTTTCTCGTCTCCTCCATACCAGTCACTGACGGTGCCAGCAGTGATCCTGAAGCGCGCATGGTGGGTGTTGGAGATGCAATGTGCTGCTGTCAACACCCAGGATGGAGAGATGATGCTGCCGGTGCATTCATAGCCCGGTCGACGTACAAGCACAAGATACGGGAACTGTCCACGGCTGGCGAACTCTCCCCCAACCATGCGTTTCTGTCGAGCCCTGGCGGACGCTATGGCGCATATAGTACACAGGATTATGGCTGGTAACAGCTGCATGGTCGCTGCAAGTTGAACATCAGAATAATTAAAATACTGTTTAAGGATATATGTTACTGAAAATGATCATTTCTATGAATTTCAAACAATTTAGCTGAAATTTTTATCACAAATTTGTTCAACATAATTATGGTTCTATGTATCTAACTTCCAAAGAAAATGCTTAAAAAAATGAAAACTGGATTTCATGTTAAATACCCCCCTCGCCCATGATAAAAATTTGGAAAGTTCAAACCTTTAAATTTTGCAAATTATTCCTCCAATATAGTTATTTACAACTATAGGTTACATCCTTTGCAACATTAAAACCTGTCCAGGAAAACAATTACTAACGTACGTAACACTTTCAACGTTCTAAAAAGTCAATGATGTTTTACATTATTAAAACTCCAAATCCAAAAATCTACTTGCTATCAACAAAAAGCTCTTTAGATCTCTTCAACCTTCAAAGAACATATACTAAAACTCTGAAGGAAATTGAACCTAAGTTACTTAATGGTGTACATTTTAAAGTAGCAAACATTTAAAGAAGCAAGATCACAAGAAAATCAAGTTTTAAAAAAGTCCCTCTGTGATCGAGTGGTCAGCGAGCTGACTTATCGTCCAGAAGTCCCTGGTTCGATTCCCGGCTGGAGGTGGGAATTCTTCTTTAATTAGGGTTATTCTTTGCCCTCCATGGAGTGACCTAGCCTAAACGTTCACAGTATAGAAACATTATCAAATGTTTCAGTAAAAGCCCCCGATCCATAGTTGTTAAAGCGGGCTATAGAAATGAACTAAAAACGTTTTAAAATTTCACGCGCTAATTGCTTACAACTACGCAACCCCATTTAAGCGTCGCGTTTGTGCATTAAAAATACCCAGAGGCGAAATCATAGTTGAATCTTGATTCTACAACGTTTAAGATGTATTTCCATATAAATTGATATGCTATCGAAAATCAGTATCGGGTGCTCTTAATACTTCTTAAGTGAGTGTTATCAATTGGCAGAATAAGTTTTAAAATCTGAAGTGTTATATTCACATGGCTCATTCTATCCACTATCGTTTATTTTTATACTATTCTTACACACGTTTATTTTTCCATATACATAAACCTTGCAGGAATAATTTCATTACACATTTCGTTCTAGGTACGAGGGGTATACAGGACACCGAAGCTACAGTCAATTGTTTAAAAGCGGATCGCTATAGGGTGGCCTTGAAATTCCAGCTGCCATATCATCCTGAGAAACACCTGAATGATTACTTCAAAAAATCTGATGCGTTGCATTCACATTACCTTTTCTACGCAGCATAATTTATTTTTATATTACTTCTACGAACTATTCCTACGAAAGCTAATTTCTCTATTTACTTCATGTTAATCGAGATAAACCGTTGCAGAAATAGTTTCATTTGACTTCGCGAGAAACAACTGAATAGCGACAACTTTCTAAACAAATCTGATGTTACATTCAGACAACTTTCTGTACTCAGTATCGTTTATTTTTATACAGCATCTACAACTATTCTTACAAAAGCTTGCTTTATTAATCGAGAATAAAGTTTGTAGAAATAGTCTCATGATATATTTCGTGTGGGTACAAGACGGATAGAGGAAACTCGAACCATAGTGTTTAAAAGTGGATCGCTATGCTCGCCTTAAAATTCCACACTTTTTCCATGCCATCGCGGGAAATAACTGAACATGACAGCACTTCAAAAAATGGCAAAGTATTGAAAAATTAAAATTAATAATAACAGATATCTCCGGAATAGCTGGTGCTACAAAACATTTACTTGAAATAAATTGATTTCTGGGAGGTAGGGATGACGGTAGAGATCCGAAGGGAGAACAGATTAGGATAACGATGGGCGCAAGCATGGATGGGATCCCTAAAGTTTCCAGATCGAATGCATTCGACGCCGTCCGGGCCCACCCACAAGCCACCTGAACACACAAGGATCTCCCCGGGGCGGGCCCACTCAGAGGCGGGACCTAACTGAGCAGGCCCACAACGACGGAATGGAATAAGCCTCTACAGAGCACACAACCACCGCCCAGCCTCAACGCGCCGCACACCGTCACCTGGTCCTACCACCCTGAAACAGGTGACAAGGAAGATGATGGGCAGAGGAAATGAGGGGCAGAAGAGTCGTGGTAGAAGATGAACAACCCCAGCATTGCCTACCGACCCAGAAAAACCACGAAAAACCCACGAGTCAGAGAGGGCGTCCCGAATGCGAGTTGGACCACTTCGCTCGGTGTAGAGCGGTGGTAATGACCAATATTTAGTATACAAAAGCATATAACGATAAAAAAGGGAACATAAAAATACATTAAGTACTTCACCGTGAAGAAGTTTAATACATTTCGAAAGAGACAACAATTAAACCTTATAAAGAACCTTGTTGGTAGGTAAGTGTTTTTAGCAGTATTAAAATTCTAGTATACGAGAATTACATATATCACAAAAAATAACGAAATGGAAGGGAGTTTCACCAACCATAATTAATCTACTTTGATGAAAGTTACGGCAATTATAGAAATGTTAGTTGTTCGTTCTGCAGTCGCTTCAAACATTTGAATCAATCGCTCGAGCCGATAGTAATACTCACTGCTACTCGTCCTTCACTGGTCTGAAAGGCATATTAAGTGATATCCTGTGATGGTCTTGTAAATTATAATAAAAAATATTTCCATTAAATATGCGTTCAAACGTAGCAAAGCATGTTGTGCTGGCATTCGAAAGATACGTTTATTATAACCGTCCAATGAAGATCCGTTATTTAGCCATTAATTGGTAAGGCGAATTTGCGCTATAAAAATGGAATACATTAAACCGATTAATATTGTTTATTATATGTTATGGCAGAAAAATATGGCTTAAAGCGCGATTGCGCTGAAGACACCACGTTTGTAAAATAGATTAGCGTAATTATATCGGATGCTCAAGTAGCAGTTTTCGCAATTACATTAAACATAATTACGCGAAATTATGAATGAAACTGAAAAAGGAAGACTGAAGCGCCAGAAATAATGCTTAGAAACTGCCATCACTATGAACAATGAGGAATAGGAAACCTACATAAGTTACATAATAGAGCGAAGATTTGAAAAATAATCCGTTTTTAACCTGTCAAAATGTGAAACACAACTGTATTATCATATAATATGCGTGTTATTTGTTGACGGTATGTGACGTGATCACAAAACCGACCAATGGGATGAAAGAAAAATTTTGAATTTTGATGATTTGCAGCCGGATATCGCAGTGAAATTACCAAATCGCTTTACCGCCGCAACGTCTTCTGGATTACCACGGTGGCATATATTTGTCTTCTATTTCACCCTCAAATTAATCGATATCCGTCAGTTGCAAGATGGCTTGAAAAGGTTAGGCATTATAATATAAATATATTGTTGTTATTATTATGTAGGTCGAGATTAGTGAAATCATATTTAAATCCTTATTTTAATGTCAAATAGCTCTAATAAATATGACTCGCAGAACTAGCATTTTCAGATAAATTGCGATACTACATGTGATAGTATCTAAATACTATCTAACAGCTATAAAATCTGCCTAATTCTACGTTCTCTCTTAGTCTTTGTTGATTTCTGTCTTCCTAAACATTCGCAACGTAAATGGTTATTGTGCGTTTACTTTTATCTTCCCCTAGCGCCGGGAGGCCGCAAATAAAAAAATCTGATGTGTTACACTCACATGACTTTCTCTACTCTTGTACAATCTATTTTTACAAACGCCTATTCTCCATATGCTTCATATTAATCGAGATATCGAGATGTCAATCTTATTGGTAATTTTCTTCTAGATGCAAGGGGAATATGGTAGCTTTTAAACGATAGTCAAATATTTTATCGCTGGTTGCTATGTGGCGCATTCCATTCTCTTTGCATGTCCAGGACATAAAAAAATCTGATGTGGTACACTCACATGACTTTCTCTACTCTTGTACAATCTAATTTTACAAACGCCTATTCTCCATATGCTTCATGTTAATCGAGATGTCGAGATGTCAATCTTATTGGTAATTTTCTTGTAGATGCAAGGGAAATATGGTAGCTTTTAAGCGATAGTCAAATATTTTAACGCTGGTTGCTATGTGGCGCATTCCATTCTCTTTGCATGTCAGGACATAAAAAAATGAATAACGAATTTGAGAAAAAGTATAAGTATTGGAAAATTTAAGGAAATAACAAGCAATATCTCGAAAACGGTTCACTCAACAAAAGAAATGTATATGACATAAGTTGTGTATTTTAACGCGATCTACATTTTTCACGTAGTAAAATTTTGTCTATCTCTTATGGTTTACCAGTTATGTAAAAGTCGTTCACAATGAAGAATAATTTTGGAGACATTCCCAGAAAATTCGAGATATACATTTCATTTCTCATGACATTATCTTAAACATATGATATTTTCATCAAAATCGTTAGAGCCATTTTTGAGAAAATTAAAATTTTCGAAAAATGTTCCATGTAAAGGGTAGTCTGGGGTGGGGGGATTTTCTTGAAAACCTTCGTGTCGCATCTCTGGAAGATACTGAACCTAAATACCAAGTTTGGTGTTTATCCGACTGTTCGTTTTTGAGTTATGCTGTTCACAGACACACACACACACAGACACACACACACACAGACACACAGACACACACACAGACACACACACGGACATGTTTCCAAAAATGCTTTTTTTGGATTCAGGAGGTCTCAAAACATGTATTTCCGGTGAAATCTCGGTATCGAATTTTTGGGTGGAATGCAATACTTCCCCTACTTACTATACGTAGTAGAGAAAGTAAAAATCTGATGTGTTACACTCACATGACTTTCTCTACTCTTGTACAATCTATTTTTACAAATGCCTTTTCTCCAAATGCTTCATGTTAATCGAGAAATCGAGATGCCAATCTTATTGGTAATTTTCTTGTAGATGCGAGGGGAATATGGTAGCTTTTAAGCGATAGTCAAATATTTTAGCACTGGTTGCTATGCGGCGAATTCCATTCTCTTTGTATGTCTAGGACAAAAAAATGAATAACGAATTTGAGAAAAACTATAAGTATTGGAAAATTTAAGGAAATAACAAGCAATATCTCGAAAACGGTTCACTCAACAAAAGAAATGTATATGACATAAGTTGTGTATTTCAACGCGATCTACATTTTTTGTGTAGTAAAATTTTGTCTATCTCTTATGGTTTACCAGTTATGCAAAAGTCGTTCACAATGAAGAATACTTTTGGAGACATTCCCAGAAAATTCGAGATATACATTTCATTTCTCATGACTTTATCTTAAACATATGATATTTTCATCAAAATCGTTAGAGCCATTTTTGAGAAAATTAAAATTTTCGAAAAATCTTCCATGTAAAGGGTAGTCTGGGGTGGGGGGATTTTCTTGAAAACCTTCGTGTCGCATCTCTGGAAGATACTGAACCTAAATACCAAGTTTGGTGTTTATCCTACTGTTCGTTTTTGAGTTATGCTGTTCACAGACACACACACAGACACACACACACACAGACACACACACAGACACACACACACACAGACACACACACGGACATGTTTCCAAAAATGCTTTTTTTGGATTCAGGAGGTCTCAAAACATGTATTTCCAGTGAAATCTCGGTATCGAATTTTTGGGTGGAATGCAATACTTCCCCTACTTACTATACGTAGTAGAGAAAGTAAAAATCTGATGTGTTACACTCACATGACTTTCTCTACTCTTGTACAATCTATTTTTACAAATGCCTTTTCTCCAAATGCTTCATGTTAATCGAGAAATCGAGATGCCAATCTTATTGGTAATTTTCTTGTAGATGCGAGGGGAATATGGTAGCTTTTAAGCGATAGTCAAATATTTTAGCACTGGTTGCTATGCGGCGAATTCCATTCTCTTTGTATGTCTAGGACAAAAAAATGAATAACGAATTTGAGAAAAACTATAAGTATTGGAAAATTTAAGGAAATAACAAGCAATATCTCGAAAACGGTTCACTCAACAAAAGAAATGTATATGACATAAGTTGTGTATTTCAACGCGATCTACATTTTTTGTGTAGTAAAATTTTGTCTATCTCTTATGGTTTACCAGTTATGCAAAAGTCGTTCACAATGAAGAATACTTTTGGAGACATTCCCAGAAAATTCGAGATATACATTTCATTTCTCATGACTTTATCTTAAACATATGATATTTTCATCAAAATCGTTAGAGCCATTTTTGAGAAAATTAAAATTTTCGAAAAATCTTCCATGTAAAGGGTAGTCTGGGGTGGGGGGATTTTCTTGAAAACCTTCGTGTCGCATCTCTGGAAGATACTGAACCTAAATACCAAGTTTGGTGTTTATCCTACTGTTCGTTTTTGAGTTATGCTGTTCACAGACACACACACAGACACACACACACACAGACACACACACAGACACACACACACACAGACACACACACGGACATGTTTCCAAAAATGCTTTTTTTGGATTCAGGAGGTCTCAAAACATGTATTTCCAGTGAAATCTCGGTATCGAATTTTTGGGTGGAATGCAATACTTCCCCTACTTACTATACGTAGTAGAGAAAGTAAAAATGAATAACGAATTTGAGAAAAAGTATAAGTATTGGAAAATTTAAGGAAATAACAAGCAATATCTCGAAAACGGTTCACTCAACAAAAAAAATGTATATGATATAAGTTGTGCATTTTAACGCGATCTACATTTTTTGTGTAGTAAAATTTTGTCTATCTCTTATGGTTTACCAGTTAGGCAAAAGTCGTTCACAATGAAGAATACTTTTGGAGACATTCCCAGAAAATTCGAGATACACATTTCATTTCTCATGACAATATCTTAAACATATGATATTTTAATCAAAATCGTTAGAGCCATTTTTGAGAAAATTAAAATTTTCGAAAATTGTTCCATGTAAAGGGTAGTCCGGGGTGGGGGGATTTTCTTGAAAACCTTCATGTCGCATCTCTGGAAGATACTGAACCTAAATACCAAGTTTGGTGTTTATCCTACTGTTCGTTTCTGAGTTATGCTGTTCACAGACACACACACACACACACACACACACACACGGACATGTTTCCAAAAATGTTTTTTTTTGGATTCAGGGGTCTCAAAACATGTATTTCCGATGAAATCTCGGTATCGAATTTTTGGGTGGATTACAATACTTCCCCTAATTACTATACGTAGTAGAGAAAGTAATGAAAAATAGCGTTTTCTTAAGTTCATTGTTTAGGAGATGTAATAATAAAGAACCTGCTTATTTTTGTTGCTTTACACGCAGTGACGAAATGCTGAATTAAACTGCAGCCCTTGTAAAATAGTTCTCTGGTATGAACGCAGCTGTAAGAGTTAAGCAGTAGAGAGAACTTGATAAAACTGTTATATTTGCATTTTATTGCTTAATCTAGTTGCACTATTAAAGCTTTGATAACTACGTCATCACTATAATACCTGAAGATAACTTTTGCACTCTCATTTCACAATGATCATAAAGTTTGTCGTAACCGTGCCTTTCATTCCTTGAATAGAATGAGAAAGAAATGTATCATCTAATTTACTTTATCTCTGAAGCGTGCGTATATCAGTTGGCTCATGAGTACTAAGCCTAGTGTGTTTGGAAATACGAAACTAAAACTGTTTTACAGCAGACGGAAGTGCTTAGTAAACGAATATCATTAATTTACAGGTATAGGTTATTCGGAGGGGGACACCTCGCACAGGCGACCTACATAGATCTATTGCGGCTACCACGCCCCAGGAGGAAGGGATGAAGTGAAGGGACCACAGGAGGATACAGGCCGTAGGCAGGCAGACCAAAGAGACGCGCGGAAGTCCCTAACAGCCCTCTGGTGTCCAAGGGGAGTACTCTGTCCTTTGAGCATATATCCGCGTCATCTACCCGGCACCGTCTTACGCCACGAAACCTAGAAGCACATCTAAAAGATGAGAAGGAAATGGAATGAAAGAGAAATGTTGGAAAGGAAAATGGGATAGAGAAGAAACGATCCTAACATTCGCCTGCCGATCCGGGGAAACCACGAAAAACCCTGGGTCAGGGTGGGTGGTCGCAGACCTCCCGAGAACTCCCGAATGCGAGTCGCACACGTTACCACGGCGCCACCTCGCTTGTTAGTATCATTCATTTGCAAAATCCATAAGCTGCTGGCACAGAGTCGATCGTGGAAACCTGACGATTTACAAGAGTAAACAGGAGATAGGAAATCCAATTCAATCATTGCTTCTTGTAAATAAACTACAGCATGTGGCATGTCATTTGAATGTATCAGTTCATCGTACTCATTTTAAACGATGCATTTTTACTTTCTCTACCACTAGCCTAGCAGGTAGAGAAAGTATTGCATTGCACTCAGAAATTCGATATCGAAATATCACCGGAAAGGCATGTTCTGATTTCCCCTGAATCCAAAAGAAGTATGCTTAGAAAAAAATAAATTTTAATTCGTGTGGTCTGTGAACAGCTTACCTCAGAAAACGAACAGTGGGATAAATACCAAACTTGGTATTTAACTGTAGTATTTTCTAAAGACGTGACGAAGATTTTCAAGAAAATACCCCAACCCAAACTACTCTTTACATGGAACTTACTTCGACTTTTTCGTCTCAAAAATGCCTCGTAACATTTTTGATTAAAATGCCATATATTAAAGACATCTGCGTAACAAATAATGTCCATATCTTGAATTTATTTTGAATAGCCTGTGAAATCACTTGATTACAAAAAAAATGTACAATTTTTCATAACTGTTAAGGGTTAAGATGTAGACAAAAACGTACTATATAGGTAAAAAAAGTATATCTCTTTAAAACACACAATTTAACTTAAATAACTTTAATGGGACATAAGCCATTTTTGAGATATACCGCTGATGACCTTAGCTGTTTAGCACCCTTAAACCACATCACATCACATTAAGATATACTTTATTGATGGTTTGAATTCTTCAATACTTGGCCATTGTTTTAAGGTCGTGTCGATATTCAGCTGTTTCTCGCGGTTGTATGGAAACAGTATGGAATTTTAGGGCCAGCATATAGCATCCAGTTCTTTAACTTTTGACTATCGCTGTTCTCTTTGTATGTATAACGAAGTCTGTAATGTAGTTATTTCTGTAAAGTTATCTCGCTTAAAATGAAGTAGATGAAAAATATACTTTCTTAAGAATAGTTTGTATGAACAAATAAACGATAGATGGTAGAGCAAGCCATGTGAATTAACACATAAGTTTTTACTTTCTCCACTACGTATAGCAAGTAGGGGAAGTATTGCATTCCACCCAAAAATTCAATACCGAGATTTCACCGGAAATATATGTTTTTAGACCTCCTGAATCCCCAAAAAAGTATTTTTGGAAACATGTCCGTGTGTGTCTGTGTGTCTGTCTGTGGGCGGCATAACTCAGAAACAAACAGTCAGATAAACACCAAACTTGGTATTTAGGTTCAGTATCTTCCAGAGATGCGACACGAAGGTTTTCAAGAAACCCTCCATCCCAGATTATCCTTTACATGGAACATTTTTCGAAAGTTTTAATTTTCTTAAAAATGGCTCTAACGATTTTGATTAAAATATCATACATTTAAGATACTTTCATGACAAATAAAATGTATATCTTGAATTTTCTGGAAATTTCTCCAAAAGTAATCATTGTGAACGACTTTTGCATAACTGGTAAATTATAAGAGATAGACATAATTTTACTACACAAAAATGTAGATCGCATTAAAATACACAATTTATGTCATACATTTTTTGTTGTTGATTGAACCATTTTCGAGATATTGCTCGTTACTCCCTTAAATTTTCCAATACTTATACTTTTTCTCAAGTGGGAATTTGTTATTCATTTTTTATGTCCTGGAAATACAAAGAACATGGAATGCTCCACATAGCAACCAGCTCTTAAACAATTTGACTATCGCTTAAAGCCTACCAATTCCCCTTGCATCTACAAGAAAATTAGCAAAAAGATTAACGTCTCGATTAACATGAAGCATATGGAGAATAAGCGTTTGTAAAACTAGATTGTACAAGAGTAGAGAAAGTCATGTGAGTGTAACACGTCAGATTTTTTTTATAACTATTGTCCTTTGTTTTACTTTTAGTAATTTTATGGGACATTTTTCAAACAGCTTTTGGTCATCAAAATCTGTACCCTGATGATGAGGAATAAATGCAAAATTAGATTCTTTGAAAACTGCATATCCACAACATTGTTTTATTTCTGACAGGAACCACACCATGACGTGAAGTATACAACGATGTAATAGTCAGTGTTTAGTTACAATTGAGTCTCGTTTGGTGTATTCATTGCTACAGCAACGACGAAAGCATGAATTTCGGCAGTGCATTGCTCCATTGTTATTGAAATGGCATAAACTAACGTTTGCCGAGTACACGTCAATCTACTGCCTGTCAAAAATCGTTATAGTTCCCTTGTTCCACTATATGGCATATAAACAAAGTTTAGCTAGGTTGTCGCTGAGTTCAATCTTGATCGGTATGATTCATCGCTCGGCGCATGTGCCACAATTTTAGGATTCGAAAGTACTTCCATCTCATGTCTTTTCTGCACAAGGAAAATTTTGCGCCTTAACGAGGTATAATAGATTTTCCCATCATCCTATCATCCAGTTTAAATCGCTACGGTCCTGTAATTTCCTTTTAATTTATATAGTTTAAATGACCTTAGTTGCTGTGCAATCTGGTTTATTGAAATTGATTTAATCGGAAGTTTTACTGCTTTCTGTTGGTCTGTAAAGGTTTCAATGTGATACCAGATTCCGTATCCCTTTCCTGTGGCGTCTGTTTTATTGCTATTTATTTTAACATGTTCATAGAACTTTATGTTGTAGTGTTAAATATTCATTTGGGTAATCATCTAGCGACTGAGGAAAATCTCGAAAAAATTATTATCTTTGTTACATTTGCATGGCTTTCTCCACCCTCTTTTATTTTGATATAGCTTCTACGAGCTGTTCTTAAGAAAGCTTATTTTTCTGTCCACTCCATGTTGATTGGCATAAATCTTTACAGAATTAGTCGCATTACACATTTTTTTGTAGGTACAAGAAGTATAGAGGAAAGCTAATCGATATTCAGACGTTTAAAAACTTGGTCGCTATCAATTCCACACCCTTTCCATGACATTGCGAACAGCGACAGCACTTTAAAAAAAGACGAAAGTATTGAAAAATTCGAACCAATAATAACAGACAATCTGAAAATGGTTGGTTTGTCATATAAATATCTTAAATGAATGGCATTTTAATAAAAAAAAATGTTAGAGAAATGTTTGAGAAAATCAAAAGCATCGAAAAGATTCCATGCAAAGGGTAGTTTGGGGAGGGGGAATCTTGTTGAAAATCTTTGTGTCGTATCTTTGGAAGATACTGAACTTAAATACAAAGTTAGGTATTTATCGAACATTTCGTTTTAGCGTTCACATACATATGGACATATCCTCCGTGATCTAGGGGTACCATGCTAGTTCCTCTTACCTACTATAGGTAGGTGGTAGAGAAAGTAAAAAAGAAACAGTCAAGTTGGCCAGTACACAGATCGACCTCCCGAATGGGAGTCACGGTTGCTATCGCCTAGGCCCAGTCCCATTTCTTTGTTTGTTTTTCTAACAACCTTAGAGGATACTTACCGAAAACTCCACATATAAATTTTATTTATCATAGGAAGATCTTAAAATTGTTATAATCATATTTGAGAAAATAGAAACCAATGAAAACTTTTCCACGTGAAGGGATTTTTAGGTGTGAGAGATATTCTGTGAAAATCTTCATCTTGCGTCCTCGATAGATCCTGAACTGTAAAAACTGGGGGAGGAGGTTGATTAAAAGTTGAATAAGATTTTTAAAACTAAATACTGTGGCCACACACAAAGGACGAATCTTCAACTTTCCTGGCCATGCCACTTAAAAATATTTACGGAGAACTCTAAAAATACATTTTATTTATCATGCCAATATATCAAAATAATACATTTTTTATAATTATATCTGATAAAATAGAAACCATTGAAAACTTTTCCACGTGAAGGAGCTTTTAGGTGTGAGAGAAATTCTGTGAAATCTTCACCTTGCATCCTTAAAAAATGCTGGACTGAAATAAGTCTGATACGAGTATTTATCGAACTATTTTTGTTTCTGAGTCGTGGAATTGTAAGACATACGACAACGGACAGACGCAGGAATCTTTTCATAAAATATTTTTGGCAGGGATTCAGGGTACCTCAAAATTTGTATTTCCCATGAAATCGTTATGTCCAGCTTCTGGATGGCGTGCATTATTTCCTCAAATCTTAGCTCGTTCTGCAATACCGCAAGTAGTTTTAATTCCCGGCTTAGTTAACCGCATAAAATGGTTAATTAATATCTGTTTTAACTAGAAGCACATATTAATTAAAAGTACGCATCTTTAAGTTGCCTTAAGGTATATAAGTGGGAGTATTTGAAATTATCTTGGGTGTATTAAATGGCGTGGCCAGGAAAGTCAAAGATTCGTCCTTCGGTTGTGGCCAATAGCATTTAGTTCTAAAACTCTGATCCAACTTTTCAACCTCCCCCCTATTTTTCCCCATCTTTTTGGCTGTTTTCCGCTTTACTGGTTGTTTTCCGTTTGGTACATAGGCTAATTTACAAATTCACAACCATGTTCGAGGCGGTACTCGAACCCGCATCCGCTGCACCAAGGCACTTAACCTGAGCGGTGATGGGAAGCTCCCCAACTGAAAGCGGGGTCCTTGTGTGCGCTCTTCAGTCAACTGTTCCCGAGCATCAGAGCGATAGTGGAGTTCATGAATAGTCTCCCTCTGTTGAAAATAAAGATGTTACCCAATAGTAGTCATAATTATTAATAATAGTTAAGCATTATTACTACTTTTGGACTCTTGAAATAAGTCATGGGTACGTATTCGATTAAAATCGAACAGTGAATACAATGATCTTGGCAGTATATGATGAATAGCAATTATGTACGCGACTTTTTCTATCTCTGTTGTTTATTTTTATAGCTATTTTAAAGCTTGTTTTTTCCGTGTTTAATCCGAATAAATGCTCACCAGAAAGAGGTGCACAAGAAATAGAGAAGATAGGGGCGATAGTCTATTGTTAGGTAGTTGAACATCCATCTCTTTAAATTGCTGATAAGAAACAAAAGGATGAACACATTTAAAGGTTGCATTGCTAAAACATTGGATAGTTCAAACTTACAGGAAATATCTCGCACACTGCTAATGTTACAAGAAAAGTTTTTTTTTTCTGTATTAAGTTTTGCCTATCTCTTATGGATTTCCAATCATATTAAGCTCAATGAAAATGAAGAAAATTTCACCAGCTATTCACAGAGAATTTAACGTATACATGTTATGCCGTTATAAAACATAATATTTTAATCAAAATGATTAAGAGGCTGTTCGAAAAAAAGAAAAATAATCAACTTGAATCCATGTAAAACGAAAATATTCGTATTAAATCCTTATAAGGTGTTCGCATTCGAAGTTTGGTACTCGTTCGACTTTTCGTTTTTGAGTAATGTGTTTAAGATATAGACTGACAGACAAATTAACGGAAGAAAGAAATAACCTTTTGTAAATTCAGGAGGCTTCAAAACATGTAATCTCTATATCGAATCATACCATTTCCTGTACCTTCTGTAGGTGCAGAAAACAGTGACTTCACGGGCATGTCATCCAACAATGTTAAGGACATGCACACAATGCCTTACAACGCTGAGGGAGTGGTTCTTGTGTGCCAAGGACAATTTGATGGAGGCACATTTTACCATGCCATTTGCATTAAACGTTTTGCACCGGTGATAAAATGTTCTGAAGAGTTGCCGCAATGTCTTCTGACAAAACATGTTTGCAGCATGACATCAGTTCCAGTTTACTCTTACGACCGAACGGGACTTGGAAAGTGGGGGATTGCTATTGATGACACAACTGGGAATAATGAACTGATTGAATTTAAGTTACTCTTCTATCAGAAACTCTCAGCTACAAGCAGAGCCTGCAGCTCTGTTCGGGTTATTGAGTGAAATGCTAAGATTCTTCTCTGTCTCGCCCTTACCTTTCTCACTGTTTCTCCCTGCCGTCCTCTCCCTCACTCTCTCTACTTCTCCGTTTCTCTCCTCTCTTTCCCCTCGCCAGCCCTTCCTCCTTTTCGCGCTCAGTCTCTTTCCTCCATCGTCCTCACCCCTCTCTTCCCTGTGCAAGTTACCTGCCATTCAATGTTTAAACCGTTAATAAAATTTAGTAATGCACAAACTTTACGTCTCGTCCTTATGCTGGAGTGCGATCAGAAACTATATTGTTTTTCGTGGTAACCGATTTACGTTGACGAATATTAGCAATGAAAGATTGCCATAACTTCTTAAATATTCATCCTATCAATATTTTTAGAAGCATTGTGTTTACAAGCTTTTGTTATAAAACATTTTTAAAAACTAATTAATAAGCGAGATATTTCGATTTTTGTTTATTTTTCGCCCCTTTCCATTATAGATGTTTATGATATAAGACCATTATATTATAGACAGAACAGAACATGCGAGCACGGAAGTTAAGCGAGCTCTAGCGACCTTAGTTAATCGTATGGCCATACCGAGTTGTTTATAACGTCGAATGTTGTACAACGCTTTATGGTGTTTTGATTCGTAAATTGTAAATGTAATATGTACAATTTTATTTCGGTTATGCTTAGAACAGTAATTCAAATTTTGGTTATTTCGTATAGAAGCAAAATGTAGTGAAATTCAGGCTCTTTTGATTAGTTACAGTGTGTTGAAAATAAAACACTCTATTAATTGCTTCCTCTATTACGTAGAGTAAGTAGGGGAGTGTTGCACTCCACCCAAAAATTCCATACCGATATTACACCGGAAATACATGTTTTGAGGCACCTGAATCCAAATAAAGGATTTTTGAAAACATGTCCGTGTGTATGTCTATCTACCCGTCTCTATGAACACGATGACTCAAAAACGAAAAGTCGGATAAATACCAAACTTGGTATTTTCAAAAAAATTCCCTCATCCCAAACTACGCTTTACATGGAACATTTTTCGATTTTTTTTATTTTCTAAAATACCTCATATGACAAATAATATCTATGTATATCTTGAATTTCCGGGGAATAGCCTGTGAAGTCCTCTTCATTCGGAAGGAATTTTGTATAGTCTTGTATAACTGGTAAACCTTAAGCAATAGACGAAAACGTACTACACAAAAAATACAGATCTCTTTAAAACACGCATTTATTTCAAATAAGTTTTTTGTGGCATAAACCGTTTCTGAGATATCCGTTATTAAAGGTTCGAATTCCATTTCTCGGTCATTCTCTTCAAGTCCTGTCAACATTCAGTTGTTTCTCGCGATTGCATGGAAACAGTATGGGATTTTAAGGTCAAAATATTGCGTCCAGTCTTATGTTCCCTTTGCATCTATAACGAAATGTGTAATATAGGTATTTCTGCGAAGGTTTATTTGGATTAAAATGTAGTAGATATAAAAATAAGCTTTAGCAAGAATACTTTGTATACCCATTAAAAAGATAGAGGGTAAAGAAAGTCAGTGAATGTATCACATAAGATTTTTTTATTCTTACATTTATACCCTGCCTTTAACTGCAGTGCTCATATTGGCGGTCTTTTACCTTTGGAACATATTGCTTGTCGTCAATGGTTAACTTGTATGCAGTTGTCATTGGATTTATGTCTTTGGGTTTTATACATTAGATCACATTCACACTCTCATTCATACTTCCAGACTCTGGGGAGTACAAGGAATAATCGTGGCTAGAGAAAAATTCCCATCCCCCGGAAATTGAACGTGGGACACCTCGCACAGCAAGCGGGTGCTCTATATATTAAATTGTTTTGCTAAATTGTTTTTAATATAGGTTGATTGATAGTTTGCGACCGTCTCGGCAGAATTTGTAAATATAATAAAATAATTGCGTATAAAATAACAGATCACGGTAGTAGTAGTGGTGGGAGGAGGAGGAAGGTAGTAAGTAGTATCTGCAGTGCATAAAAAGGAAATGGATATTTTGTAGCAAAGGAAAGAGAGCGACAGCAACTTCTAGTGACATCATCATTAGATATAAGGGCTTAGCAAATAAACCTTCACAGTTTAGGGCTCAGACCGTAAAATTTAAATTTACATGCTTCGAGAGAGTTCCGTTAAGCAATGTTTAAAGGTAAAGGTACATATTACGGAGGGGTCCCCAATCCGGGGCAAAATATATACCGCAAGTAGGCCTTTTTGCTTCGAACGTGACTTCTCGGAGAGAGGGATCGGGGAGAGACAAGAAGGAAGACCAGATCCGCGTGATAACAGGCGGAAACATGGACGGGGTCTCTAATGTTTCCAGACAGAACGCACCCGACTCCACCCGACCCAACCACTAACCCCTAAACTTCGGCGGTCCTCCCCTGGTGAGGCCCATTTCGGAGGTGGGTCCCGACTGGGCAGTCCCAACCGACGTCAGGGAAGATGCTCTACAAAGCGCAAAGTGATGTGTACAGGAAATGAGGGACAGGAAAGTCGTGGTAGCAGAAGGACCACACGTTACCGTGGCGTCGCCTCGTTCGGTTAAGTAATGTTTAAGGATGGTTCAAAATAACCCCAGAATGCAAACTAAAACGGAAATGAGAACGGGAAGCAAAACAGCATACAAATTGTGGTTCACAATGCACATCGATAACAAAAAGGAAAGTCGATTGGGATTACATTGGTTTGTAACTGACCAATGATATTTTTTCACCTGCTTTCAACTCAGCCAACATAACGAGGGCTAGCCAAGTCAAAATTCGATAGAGTAAACATTTTCCAAATGCAGATCCATTGCTATTTCCGATTCCTCTAGTTGCACTCTAGTCGCCTTCAATCCTTTATTAATGGCGTACATTAAAGTTATTTGTTGTTCTTCGTTAATTTATAGTGGTGTTTGCTATACTTTGTAATTTCTGCTATTGTTTCTGAGTTTTGAGCTGCATATATAAAAAGTACAGAGGACGCTTTCGCATGAAGAACAATGCTCAATGGATCTGTGGTTGTCGAATCCGAGTTTAGGACACACGTATGCTACATCTTCCAGTTTAATTTTTCCAGCTTGTGACTAAGAGAGCTCTAGTGGCTGTTTCATATCACGGCCACCTTGAATAAGCTCTACCGTGAAAAATCTAATGTGCGGAATATGGATATAATATGCCGTGCCCGGGAACAAGAACGAGAAAGTTAAGCTTGGCCAAGTCCTCTTTTCCCGTTCCCGTGACTCAAGAAACCCGGGAAAGCTTCACATTAATTGTAAACGCTCACTTAACATGTTCAACTTTGTCGTTCTCGGTTATTGTGAGCCAGCATCTACGGTTCAAAATATCATAAAATGATCAATATGCCATATTGCCCATTTTCTAAGTGGGAATTAAGGTGTATGTTGCAAAGTTTCATAACGGTCGATTCTGTCATTCTTGTGTGAAAACGTAGGTAATCCGCACGTATATGCACACAGAAAACAAAACAGAATTGTTAAATGTGTCATTTCTGGTTTCTGCCTTGCCTGTCGTAGAGGTTAGATTTAATTATTCATCGAAAATATCAAAACAATTTCGGCTACACTTTCATTAGACAGGGTGCGGCATAAGTAGCTTGACACTTATTACTTCCTTATTTACAGGCACTAAACAATGATGGTGGATAATTACAATGTGGAGTGTAGGAAGTAGATCCTCAAGGAGCATTGGAAGTTGAAGACTGAAGCGCAGGATGTTGAAGACACTTACATAAGTGGTCCACGACTACACCATGACTTAATGGAGTACAACACAGGCATATTGCACAAAATCAACTGGTCTGATAAAGCATACTTCAAGTTGTCCGAACATGTCAACAAACGCAATTGTGAGACTTGGAGTGGTACTAATCCGAACGTACTTATGGAGACTGCATTGAACAGCCTGTGTCACAGTCTGGCGGGGGGAGGGGGTTATAATGTGAGGGAGTTATCGGTCCTGTTTTCTTTGACAGCATCGTTACGGGTGAAAATTATTTGCAGATGCTACAATGTACAGTGGTGCCACAGATTCACGGCGAGAGAACGCTCAAGATGCTTTTTTCAGCAGGATGGTGCGACGCCTCATTTTTCATCGGATGTCCGTGAGTACCTAGAGCAGATGTTCCCGAATAGATGGATTGGCCGGCGTGGACAAATTGAGTGGCTTCCTTGTTCTCCTGGCCACCAACGGGCTTCCTCTGGGGATTTTTGAAAGAGAAAGTGTTCTATTGAAAACGTTACTGTTCCAGTGATGTACCAGTACGTTACACGGCATTTCAGGAAGTAGGCGCCAATAAGATATTATATTAGAATGCGTGTCCGAGCGTCGCAGACCGTTTACAGTTCTGTGTCAATGCTGAACATGTAAAAAAGTAAAACAGTAATATCGTAAGTGACAAAGTAAAAATACTCCATTTGATTTCATTTAATTTGTTCATTAAAACAAAAGTATCTAAGTGTCAAGCTAGTTATGCCGCACCTGTATGTATAGGCGTAGCTTGCTGATTGCTTTACTGAGTAAATTAACAAGAAAATGAAGTAATAAGAATCTACAACACCTTCAGGAGATGATGATGTCACATCCTGCTAATTAACTTCCGAAACTATCTCAGTGAAAATAATGAAAATTCCGAAACAAAGTTGGGAGTGGCTAAACCGGTTAGTATTCTATGCAGCAGCCAATAAATGCACCCAAAGTTCTTGTCATCTTAGTCACACAGTGACATGAGGAATCTGATTACTCACATTTCAAGTTACATCAACGCATTCATACAAAAATGCAACTGTGAGCGGATTCGTGTATTGAGGAAATCACACGTAGGTGTGTATTCTAGGAATTGGGAAGCAGCTTGCAAGATTATAAACGCCCAACTTTAATGTAATTGAAACCTAGAAGCCAAATAAAATTCAATTTCAGAAATGAAATCTGATGTGTTACATTCACACTACTTTCTCACACTATTTCAATAAACTATTCTTATAAAAGCTTCATCTTACATCTACTTCATGTTAATCGAGATAAACATCTATAGAACTGGTATTATTACCTATTTCCTTGTAGTTACAATAGGAAAGGAAACACACTAAGCTTAAGCGATAGTCAAATCTTTTAAGAGCTGGTCGCTATGCGATGGCTTTGAAATTCCGCTCTTTGCATGACCAGGAGAAAAAAAACGAATGACTTCCTATTTGAGAAAGGTGTAAGTAGTATTTGAAAATTCAAACCAATAACAAGGAATATCTCAGATATGATGAACTCCAAGCAAAAAAAAAAAAAAAAAAAAAAAAAAAGAGAGAGAGAGAGAGAGAGACATAGTGGTGTGCTTTAACGAGATACACATTTTTTGTACAGTAACATGTTTTCTACCTGTTAGAGTTTACCTACCGGTTGTAGACATGTAGACATTATTTAGAATGAAGAAGACTTCAGAAGTATTTCCAGATACACATTTCATTTTTCATAAAAATATCTTAAACGTATGGTGTTTTAATCAAAATCGTTTGAGCCATTTTTGAGAAAAATCAATATTTTCGAAAAAATTCCATGTAAAGGATAGTTTGGGGTAGGGGAATTTTGTTTAAAATCTTCGTGTCGCAACCTTGGAAGCTACTGAATTTAAATATCAAGTTTGGTACTTAACCGATTTTTCATCTTTGCTGTTCACAGAAAGACAGACAGACCTTTTTCTAAAAATGCTTTTCTTAAATTTAAGGGTCTCAAAACGTGATTTCGGGTAAAACCTCAGTATCGAACTTTTGGGTGGAATACAATACTTTCTCTACTTACTATAGATATAGTTAAGTAGTAGAGAAAGTAAAAATTAGTTATGTTCTTATTCCCGAAACTAACACATGAAATGAGATCCAAAATATTACTGTCTTTATTGGATATTCTTCTTATGTCTTCTGGCAACTCCTCCAAATGATAGTGATATACTGATTAATATATTCTATATGGCTAACTAACAAGCTTTGAAATTACTGAGTTTATGTCATAGCATCCACATGATTGCTTTTCAAACCTCGTAACGTTTGAAATTACTCTAGACGTTTTCTCAGTTCCATTTCCTATTTACTTTAGAGATAGGCTAACAGTTTCAACCATTAGGCTCCCCAGCCAAGTCCGTCCACAAGCATTTACCCACAGTGGTAGCTGCAATAACTTGTTATCTACGAGGGCTGATCAATAAAGACTGAGACTGCTTTTTTCCTGTAGCTTTCTTGAGAGTTTTCTTTTTCTACCATGAATATTTGAAAATAGCGGGGTTTCATGTATAATGTCCATAGGCGGCAGCACTCTTGCATCAGTAGCTTGGTAGTAATGCTGTATATTGTTGACCCTACTTGAATTTCGCATACCACTCGACACGAGAGGAGCAATAAAATTTTGTTTTCGTTTAAATCATACAGCCTCTGAAACTTTGGAAAAGCTGAAGCAAGCATACGGTGAAGATGCACTATCTCGTGCAACAGTGTTTAGGTGGTTCAAGGACTTCAAATAAGGGCGAGTCCTCTGTGCTAAGCAAGGTGGGCCTGGTGCTTCGGCTTCTGCTATGACTGAAGTCAACAACACAGTTGCTGTGATTGTTGTTCTTCCTCACACTAATGCTACAGCAGCGTACTACACGCCAGTATTGGCTACACTGAAGGAGCACATTGCAAGGAAACATCCAGAACTTCATCAGAATGGGTGGCGACTTCATCACAACAACACATGACCTCACGTCGCAAATCAAGTCCAGGAATTTAACCCCAATCTTGCCCCCTGTGATTTCTTTTTTATTCTCATCACTAAAGGCAAAGCTCCGGGGCATTCGATTTGAGAGCACTGAAGCGTGCTGTGGAAAAGTGAGGCGATTCTCAAAGACCTGACAAATAATGGCCTGTACCATGTGTTCGAGGACTGGCAGAGACGCTATAAAAAGTGCATTCAAGTAGGAGGGGACTACTTTGAAAAAGATCATGTCAACATTGAAATGGATTAATAAATACTGTGAAAAAGAACCAGTCTCAGTCTTTATTGATCAGCCCTCGTACTTGCCTGACTCGGGTTGTTACGCATCAAGTCATGAGTTTTCGTTCCTTTCCAGGAACACTGGAAGACAATGTTCTCTTCCTCGATTGCTCCCTTCCCCCATGCACGCGCGAACCCGTAATGCACTTTTAACAATGCATATTGTGTTGCATCTAAACACTTACTATTAGAGCCCGGATTTACATTCAAAATTCATGTTCTGTTTTGTAGAAGGTATGCGGATATAATATACTTTGTAAGGCACACTTTCACAGACAATTTGAGCAGTGTTCGATAGTGCATATAAATGCATATTCCAGGGGAAAATATATCTTTTAAATTTTAATGCAGGTTTTACTCTGTATTAAATTTTTCGCCTTACAGTCAGCAATTACTAGTACTTAATAAATTCTCCGAATTCAATATATAATACAAAGGTGTATGCTAGGGTGACCAACTTTTCAAAGAGCCAACCCGGGACACATTCTTTCGATAATGGGTGTGGAGAGCTGGAGAGGGGAACAAACACCTGTACAATGTAAAAGACAAAGAAATGTATTAATTTAATACATTATTGTTATTAATGTTGTTTTAATTTATAAAACTGAGACAACTCATTTTAAGTGAAATTCTGTTTTATTTTCCAATAATGCTTTGCTGAGATACCTGCAGCTTTTAGAGCTTTATACAGGGTGGACCATTTAAATTGAGACTGTACAATATCTTCAAAAATAAACGTAGAAAGAAATGTCTGGAATAAAAGTTGCTTGATATTATGGGGGAAAGTAAATCCATTAGTCGTGTTTTATTTGGAGAACATTGTGATGGTCATTTTAGGTTCAACGTAATTTTTTTTAATGTAGATCTACCATTTTCATGTTGTTTTCTCACTCATAAAAAAATTAAACAGCATTTGCATAAAGCACTTTGCAATTGTTCTTACCCAACGTAAATAACAACGAAAATTCTGAATGGCTGTGTACGAAGAGCGTTGAACCATCCATGGATGGTGATTTGAGGGTCAGTTACGTTTTGTAATTAGGAACCAACATTTTTTATTTTGTTTCCTTATTTCTCATCACAAAATAAACAACCTTTTATAAACCATTTTCTAATGAGAAAGGAACACACAAAATGTAGGTTCCCCTTTAAAAAATTAAATTAATTCTAAAATGACCATCGTAACGTTCTCCAAACAAAACATGACTAACGACATTTACTTTCCCCCATAATATCAAGCAACTTTTATTAAGGACATTTCTTTCTACAACACTTAGGTTTGGAGATATTGTACAGTCTCAACTTAAATTCAACTTAAATAATCAACTTAAATCTCTCTACCACCCTATGTAGTGGTAGAATTGAATACATTCTAATTGAAAATTAACCCTAACTTTAAGTTCTGCTTTTATTAAGCTCACCGGTTCCTGGTATCATTCCAGTGTGATGACGTCAAGCGAAATTCCCTCTCTACAAAACAATTTGTACAGGAAACCTATGAATTTTACTAATAAGTAATGCTAGAGTTTTGAACTTGCAATGATTAGTCCCCAAAAGTATCCACCCACTTTTTATCTACAGGCTTCTCTTGATGTTTCACCTGTTCATTAATTATATCTTTCGCATCTAGAAACTCGTCATAAAGTCTGTCCATGTGCAGAATGTCTAACATTTTCAAACACTCCGAAGCAAACGAATATCACCGTATGTCACACTACTTGTTTTCAAAGAAAACATTTGAAGCACATAAAGAGAGGTGGAATTATTGAAATCAAAGTTTGCTTATAGATATGATAGAGATTTGGTTAGAAAATTGATGAAATCCTTTTTTTTTCTGGGGGCATTCAATTTTAAGTACATTATTTAGTTTGTAGCGGTTAATTAACCAAAAATGAATCGCTTTTGTGTGGAATGATCTGTCGCAGCTGTTCATAACATCGAGCAATTCTGTTGCAGATAACTCATTTTTTTCGAGGCTTCTGATGAACTCTTCAAATACCTTCAAAACGTTTTGGAGAAACAGCATATGCATTTCTGTTTTACTACAATCCAGAACATCATCCTTCTCATTTTGAACATATTTCCATATTAAATTTGGACAATCTTATTGTCCCATACTTTGAAAATAGGAAACTACGGCAGGCCAGCGTTTTAATATCTTTTCTTCGGCCGGTAAGAGTAGAAGCCATCTTATTGGGACATGCCTAATGAAGGTTTCTCCTTCTATTTCAACAAAATTAAAAAAAATAATTTAGAGATTCTGTACGTTTAGCAGACATTGAAAAGTGACCAAATACTTTTAATACAAAAGCCTCGATATCGCACGAAAGCGAATCACATTCTTTCTTGCAAGTGTTATGCACTAGATGTTCCGCACATTTGACAGGTAAGATGTTTTTATTCTCTTTTTTGAGAAGTTGGTACACTGAATGAAGTTTACCAAAATTTACATTTGCAGAGTCGGCGGAATATGTAGAAAGTTTAGAATGTCGATATTGTGTTCATTTAATATATTCATAATATTATGTTTAATTTTTACTGCAGTTTCAATAAAATCTTCAAAAAAAATTAAAGAGTCTATTGCATACGCCATGTTTTACATCAAAGTACCAGAGGACTATGGGAAAAAATTATTTGTTATTTCAATGGTTGGATGCATACTATAAAATGTATGGTCATTATTTAGATCTTAAAGGACCAGTTTCCACACTGAATGGAGCCAACACATCTTTACTATGTTTCTGCTTTTGTTTTCTCACAACATATTTTTGTTGCAATTTATGATTTTAGTAAATGTAACGTTGCTCAATTTCACAGAACAATCTAGCGAACAGTGTGATAAAGCATGCCTATTAGTATGGTATGTCCATGCTATCTCAGCAGCGGCTATTTTTGATAGAAAATTAGTTTTCTTTTTAAGAAATTAAAAATGATTTTATCGGCTTAGAAGTAGAGACTTGTTTCATCCCTGATTTATTTGATTCTGTGGTCATATGAGCTTTCACATAATTTTTCTGCGACATTTCCAACTCCAAATTCCTTTTCTGTATATTGTACAATATACTCTGTGAACACTGCTTACTCTCTAATCCAGCTATAATTTCTTTCCATTTATTATTGAAATAACACATCCTTTTGGTTTTCTTCTTCGGTGGTGTCTTCTTCACATCCTCGTTGTTTTCGTAGTTACTTCTATTTCAATTTCTGGTTCACTCAAAGGCATAACCCCAATAATCACAATGACAATTTAAATTACTGATTACAGCTTGAAAATGCTAATCCTTCAAAACAATGATTGGTACTAGGCTCAGAACAACATATATGATAGTATTAGATTATGGGGGGGGGGTAGTTCGACAACGATGCGCATGCGCTGGCTTGGACGTCACAGGATAATGGATACAAAGAGAAACGAAGTGGAAATGAAATTCTGGATCTAGAAAAAGAGAGATAGGAATAGAGACTAACGTCTTAGATTCAATGCAGGATTTTTCATTTATACATTCTTCGCAAAAAAACGGGACTTTAAGCGTCCCGGGAAGAGAGTACCCGGGACCAGAAAACATAAAGCCAAACTTGGGACAGTCTGGGTAATACGGGACGGTGTATGCATACGTGTGTGTGCATGTATTTATGTATGTATGCATGTATGTGTGTTCCAGCATCAGTCTGGAAAGCATTGAGAAATTTTAACCAAACTCGGTACACATATGACTTATAATCTGGAAAACAATGCTGTGGGCGCAGGAAAGATTGACATGTAGAAATAATAATAAAAAAATGAGCGATATGTCGTCGAATCCATAGTTTTCAGGACTTTATATGATTAGTGACATTCCTGATTCCATTTAGGTCCAAGTTCAGCCCCCATCAGCATGGGGAGGGGTGAGAAGGGGTGGAAAAATGTACAAAATGATCAAGCTTAGTGTCGAATCCATATTTTTGTGTCGAGATGAGCTAATTTACTCGTAACCATTTTTAATCCAGTTCTCTCTCTCTCCCTCACTCTCTCTCTTACACACACACACACACACACATACACACACACTTGCCTAATCTGGATTAAATCCCCATAGTAGAGAACACTCTAGAACGGCGGACAGAAAAGAAGTCTTTGTATGCTTTCGAAACAGAATAGTCGCATGGTAGAAAGCTCTAAAACGCCGCACATCCAACAAGTATTCACAAGTCCTGTAACAGATCCTTATAGCTGCATGTTACCTCGCATGATAGAAAGGTTTAGAACGACAGACCATATAGCGTAATCATCACCTAGTCGTCACAAAGCAGCAGAGTTAACTACAGCAAATAATTTGGCAGTCGTTTACAATTTTGCCATAGCTGCAACTTATTCTGGCTGGGCTAGGTAATTATATCTTGCATTTCGAAAGAAGAATCTGTTAGCTCTCTACCAGTAGAGCTACATACGTCTCGGCTGAGAATTTGGCTTTCTCCAAGAAGTGGTTAAATGTTCTGCGACGTAGAATTAAGCAGCGGTGCTACAAGGACATCGTTAGCACGAGGACCATGAGCTGGCATTATCTTGGACACCACCTAGACCGTCGTGCCGTCATATAATCGAGTAAACAAGTTCCATTTAAATTATATGTTCGTGACAAATGTTGGAGGGCTACCTCAGAATACCCAGTGTACAAAATTGTTGTCAGAATGAATAAAAATTAAACTTAGTAAAGCATGCAAAGAGTTTTGATTATATTTAAAGGATTGGTTTGCATGACACTTAAAGTGTCAAGGACTTTAAAAGGCATAGTCATATCAAGGAAGGGATAGAAATTATGTACTATCAGTATTAAAAGTTATAGAATGTTTTTTAATTCAATTGCAGAGCAGTATTCCCCGATTGAGGCGTGTTAGGTAATTTTAGATCATATTAAATGTATAGAATTTAAATTTCTATCTTGTGTTTCGGTTCACAACTCAAATCCCACAACCTCTGGTAGGGGTAGTTCTCATTATATTAGATTGTTGGGCAAGAGAGGACGTTTACTCAGATTGCAGATAAAAGCAATATTGTACATCCCGAAGCAAAGTTGCTTATAATGTTGTAATTTGTGAGAAAGTATAATTAATAATGGCAGCAGAGCAGATACAAAACTTATTACCCAAATATACTTCTTAAATTTCACCATTGTGAAGATTCTTTGTGCGGCTCACTACGGCTTGACGGCAATGCGCTGAAGGTGGCGATATAAGAGCCCTTACTCATACCGTATTGGTAAGAGATTACTCACAAAACACATAGTTTGTTTAATTTTCTTTCACTTATTTTTGCATATTATGGTGTATATTTTTTACATTTTGTGCATATTTGCAAGTATATTTTATTGTTTGATTATGCATGCTAATTCCGGCTCTACTTATAATTGCTGCTCTCCTAATGGACGTTGAGGGAATTCATGCCCATCTTAATTACAGTAATCGTCTTGTGTCCATGATGCTAATCATTATGAGTCCAAAACGGTATCTGGAGTGCCTTTTGCATGCGTAGAGCAAGGGCGCAATAGTAATTAAATCTGATTGACCGGACTATTTCTAGTGAACGTTGCCCTCTATATGAACTTGGAAGCAGGGACGGTTCTAAGGTCTCGCATGATGTACACACTTGTTATTGCGCAACGTATCCTCCGAACAGAGCATTACTTTTGGAACAGATCACAAAACACTACAGTGATCCTGTTGGTATAAAGTTGGAGGCCTTATTTTTTACTTTCTCTACTACGTATAGTAAGTAGGGGAAGTATTGCATTCCACCCAAAAATTCGATACCGAGATTTCACCGGAAATACATGTTTTGAGACCTCTGAATCCAAAAAAAGCATTTTTGGAAACATGTCCGTGTGTGTGTCTGTGTCTGTGTGTGTGTGTCTGTGTGTGTGTGTCTGTGAACAGCATAACTCAAAAACGAACAGTCGGATAAACACCAAACTTGGTATTTAGGTTCAGTATCTCCCAGAGATGCGACACGAAGGTTTTCCAGAAAATCCCCCCACCCCATACTACCCTTTACATGGAACATTTTTCGATAATTTTAATTTTCTCAAAAATGGCTCTAACGATTTTGATGAAAATATCATATGTTTAAGATAATGTCATGAGAAATGAAATGTATATCTCGAATTTTCTGGGAATGTCTCCAAAAGTATTCTTCATTGTGAACGACTTTTGTATAACTGGTAAACCGTAAGAGATAGACAGAATTTTACTACACAAAACATGTAGATCGCGTTAAAATACACAATTTATGTCATATACATTTCTTTTGTTGAGTGAACCGTTTTCGAGATATTGCTTGTTATTTCCTTAAATTTTCCAATACTTATACTTTTTCTTAAATTCGTTATTCATTTTTTTATGTTCTGGACATGCAAAGAGAATGAAATGCGCCACATAGCAACCAGCGATAAAATATTTGACTATCGCTTAAAAGCTACCATATTCCCCTTGCATCTACAAGAAAATTACAAATAAGATTGACATCTCGATATCTCGATTAACATGAAGCATATGGAGAATAGGCGTTTGTAAAATTAGATTGTACAAGAGTAGAGAAAGTCATGTGAGTGTAACACATCAGTTTTTTTTACCTATAATTTACTTAGTGATTTTTTTAGTGTTAATTTAATCGGGAGAATTTGTTCCTACAAGATAGAAGAAAGGGGCATGTTATATTTCCAAAATATACCATTAGCATGATTAATTCTATTGGTTCACAGTACAATATCCATGACGACTGTCCCTAGAAAACCAGAACATTGTGAGTGAAATTCTAAACAAAACTGAATGCATAATAAAACTCCGTGTCTGGTTACATGTGACATATAATATGACGGTTTATGGTAGTGACGCGAGTCACCAAAAGTTTGATGTGTCGCTTTGAGATGATGTTTCATTATCCATTGAACGAGTGCACATGCACATTATAGAACGTATAACAATTTATTCTTCCATCCGCGTTATGTTGTTTATGGTCATGATATACTTTTGACCAGAAATAGTCTCCAATTAGAAGGCAATATATATTTGGTTAAATACGCGATATGGAGAACAAAATACAACTGTTCACGTAAGTCAGTTTTTGTTACTGATGAACCCATGTGGGAATAAATAAGTGTCCCATGTTTTCGAAAATGTGATAGTTCAACCTTGTGAAGCTTAAATATGCACCAAGAGTTATTTCGAAATGACTAATGCTATAACAAGCTTATTTGGCATATATTGCATGTTCTTAAATTACCCCTACATTTTTAGTGAGGAAATGTTGACTGATTGCAAAATAAAATAAAATTTATTCAGAATGAAGGTAATTTCACAGGATATTCAGGTAAAATTTAAGATATACATTTTATTGGTTATAAAATACCTTAAACATGTGGTATTTTAATAAAAATCGTTAGCGCTAATTTAGAAAAAAAATCCAGAACAACTAACACGTTTTTTTATGTAAAGAGTAGTTTGGGTTGGGGAAATACATGAACATAATCGTGTTGCACCCTGAGAAATCCTGAAATTATACACCATGTTGGGTATTTATCGAGCACGGATTTTTTTTCTAAGAATGGTGTTTTTTATTTTATGGGTTTCACAAATATACTTCGTGATACTTAGATACCGATTTTTTTAGTGGAATACAGTATTTCCTTTATCTACAACTGAAGTAACCGTTAAAGAAACTAACTTGTTACGGCCGGTTGCAGGAGTATGAGCTCATGAGGGGTGATGTGTAGGTCACAAATTAGTTTATTTTATACTATATTTAAATACTTATAGGTGAGAAATCTTCACACACACACAAAGCCTTTTTATTCTCTAAACACGTTATTGTACCAAATGTAGATTAAGTTCTGACAAATGAATTTAACATAAAAGGAAACATATGCTTGGGTAGCTACTCATTCCCAGGTAAAGTGATATACGTTTTACTTCAATAACAGCTGCGACATTAGCATTTGTCAAAGAGCAAAATATTAAAATAGGAATCACTAAGCGGCGTCTGAAATACAGTAGCGTAAATAACACAAAACTATTTTCAATTGTCGGGCTGTGCTCGAGTTTTTCACTTGAATTATTTTCTTTGAATGAAAATCCTTATTTGAGGTTCCCAATACGAGACGCAAAACTCTTTCTCCTGCAAAATTATCAGGTGGTGATTTATATCACTTAACCTATCAATGACTCATATGTTCCTACTGTTTCTTTGTTTATAGTGTCTCTGTGTTCTGAAGAGCAATTCAAAGAAGTTTCATCAAATGTGTACTGAATTTAGTAAACGTTCCTTGAAGCAATTGCGATGAGGTCTTATTATTGTGTGTATAATGAGTGTTCGTTTCAAAGCCTGTCATTACGTCATTGTTTTGTCATTTTTTAAACGAGCGACATCTCTAAGGTGAAGGGCGTAACGTAGTACAGGTGTGGCTAAGTTACCTGACAAGCATGTTATTCAATCCAGAGATACTAAATGTGGTAACGACATTGATCATAAAAGTAGACCAAATCACATGCCCCGCAATGTCACACGCAAAAGCATAGAATAAAATAAAATAAACATGTCAATCTTTCTCTGTTGACAAATTCATGCTGCCTTACGCTAGCGATGATAACAAGTGACCCGCTTATAACTTTCACGGGCCTTCGATATCGATGAAACAAAACACAACGCGAAAGAGGTTTTGGTAGGACACATACCGCACAGACCGCCGTCTGTTGCTACGAAATGGAAGGTTCTCACGCTCAGATGACCATCTTGTTTGATAGGCAACTTCTCCGACACACGTGTTACACGCCTCTGCGGAAGTACTAGGGGGATTGAATTCTAGGCTCAGCTGCTAGACAACTGTCATACAACATTTCGTGGCTTACTTTGAAATGAACACCCAGTATATGTATACGTGGTTATATGTTTATATAAATATAAATATACATATACACAATAATTATTAGAAGAGGAAGACTATGTGCCCAGTACTCTTAGAATGCCTTAGGAATTCATCCCCAGAGCAGGATTTTCTGGCTTCTTTCTAGTCAAAGATGACAACAGGACATGACCAAAACTTTCTCAAGCTCGATTATTACTTTCATGCATCTAACCCAGAAACCCTTAAGCCTAACTCCAAACCCTATTAAGATTTAACGCAAATCACAGGATGTGCACTACATACAGTCTCTGTAAGATACAAAATATGTATTAAAGTGTTGACTACATAGGCAACTGTTTTGCTAAGTTCTGATAATCATTTCCAGTTATAAAATTGTGGTTGTCCATTTCGGAACTTCAGACCCCTCCAGAAAGTTTTAACTGGCGGAACAAATTGAAGTTCTAAAAACTAATTTTGTACGCAGAACTCATGAGTATATTTCAAGTGATTAACACGGATAATCATCTAATTGGAAAAGTACTAAACTATGAAACAAAAACTCAATGAGACTGTCAATTATGACATTATCATTGCTACTTAAGCTATCTAAAGACGATGGAAATTTGCATTGTCAGTTTCAGAAAGATATGCACTGTGCTTTCTCTAGAATAGTCATAATTGCAGTACAGAATATTCTTTTAATAAATCAATACGTGTTTCAACATCTATTACACAAGCGACACCTAACAATATGCTGAATGTGCTCTCTGATTATCATATCGCGACCTACCGTTGACCGCGTCTATGTGTTACAAAAGTAAGTACGCATCGTACTGCGTTTTACGGCTGCATTCGCGTCCATACCGCGTCTTTGTGTGGGACCCTGAATTCTGATGCAGCCCTGTAGTCTGATACCTTAAATGATCGTGGTTATTAGTATTCGCAGTGGATGTTGATATCGACCTTGAGTACTTTTCTTTTGACGAGGATCTACTTTAGGAACTAAAAGACATGCCGTCATGCAGAAGACATTTGATTGTGCATATATTACGAACACAATTAAGAAAATGTTATGTAAGTATTATATGTATGACAGCCTGGCGGTTTATAGGAACCTGAGAAGCAGTTACAGTAAAATTAAACATTAAAAGGAATTCAATGATATTGTTTTAAACTTTTGGCTGAAACATTGTGATTAATATGGGGAAAGAGGTCGTAACTTTATGTTCGTGGTTCTTATTTAAGTGCGTCTCGTCTGAACAATTATTTGAATTAAACAAAACACACATCACGGGTAGATTAAACAAAATTATTTATATTTTGGGCTTCATCCCTGCACGCCCAGTACCCAAATTTGAATACATATAAATTGGTTTAAAATAACTCGGAAGCCTTAAGAAATTCTTGCATAACATGTAGTAAGTTTATTACTGGCTACTATTTTTCTTCTACAGCCAAATCAAAAGCTACACTTTTTAAACACATTTAGTTGTAGATACAGCTTTAATTTACTCGCTATTACAAATGTCTCCTAGGTATCACCAACGATGTTTCTGACGCCGGTATTGTGATAGAGTGCTTTAAAAGAAATCTTGCCACTCCCTACTCCCAACGTCATGCATTACTGAGGAAAGACTCTAAAATGTTTAGGATATTTGAAACGCGATGGGAAGCCTTTTCACAAACATAAATTCTTGTCAAAAATTATTTTCTTGTAACAACATACATTTCCAGCTAGTTAAAGATCCCGCAAACGAACTTTTGAACTGTTAGAAGAAGCCTGGTTTTAGAAAACTCTGTTTATATATCTCCTGAATACAGCCGTATCAACATGCTTCAGGTGAGCTCTTCTTGGGGAGCTCGTAAGATGATGTCCTTTGTCTTAGAAGGGCAAGAACCTTGTGTTATACAAGCAAAAACCTGAACGCCAATGCTAGGTCAGTAAACCTGAAGGCTTAACTAGTAGGGAATGGCAGGAGAAAATCATAATCGCTGCCAACGTTTGTATCGTCAGAACCATCCTTGTTAGATCCCAAAGGAGTTGCTGTAGTGCGTACAATTTCTTTGTCCACATGACGAACTGTTGCAACAGTTTAGGCAACATAAGAATACAATCTGCGATAGAGATGAACTTCAGAAGAAAAACCTCGCAGTGCACTAAGTGAATGGTGACTCCGAAACTCGCAGCACCAGATGAAGTGAAGTGATAGCCATTCAGCATACCACCAAAATGGCAGCATAATAAATCCAACAATGCTGTTGGAGCATTACAGTGATGTCAATCTGAAGAAAATGAGTATTTATGCATCCACCACCCAATGCTACACGAATCCTCAATCAACCGGCCAAAAACAACAGGCTTAGCTTGATGTGGTTTCCAGGGCAGAGGAAATTAAAGGTAATGAAATTGCATCTCGCCTTATAAAATAGAGAGATCTATCTCTCTATACTAGTCCAGAACCGCTCTGTAGAGTTCCAGCCTCCTATTTAAAGACCGCAAGAAGACGCTGGGAACACGAAACCAAAAGTAATCTCTGAAACTCACTTCGTGGGCTCAGTAATGCCAAAGAGTTCATAGCCATTTCGGCTAAAATAGCTAAAGCGCTTCTTACATTAAGGGGATGCATCACTGAAATTGCCATTTTCTAAACTATCCATCCAATCTGGCTAAAACTTTAACCACATGTTTTAACCACATGTTTGTCTTGTATAGATATAACGGTTTTATGAATTTCAACCCAAAATCTTCATTAGCTTTCAAGTTATTAATTTACAAAGTATAAAATTATGGGTATAGGCAAAATGCTACATAAGATGCAATTTTCAAAAAACTTTTTTTAAAAAAGTACGTTGCTTCGATGTCAGGGAATTATAAATTCGTCATATAATTTTTTCTGCTATTCTTAGATCAAGAGAGAAAAAGTTTTGTAATTGTATTTTTTTTCGTTTTCTGTATACATTGTTATTTTAAAAAAATTAGTAACGCAATAACTATTTATTGCACAGAAAAATTATAGGACAATTTTATTTATTTATTTGCATTTCTTAAATAAGCATAAACATTTTCAATATGATTGGATGAAAATTGCAACCTGTGGAACATTTTGAATATGCAGATATGCTGAAAAAAGTACCTTAAAATCAAGTTTTAAAAACAAAGATCTGGCAAAACTAAATGCGCAAGGGCATTTAAAAGGTCTCGTAACGATCCTGAAAAGTCTGCTAGGTAAAAATAAAAGTGGATTCTGAAACTACAATGGGGAAGTTTTGGGGGACATAAAACCATTTTTTGAATTTTGTTTTAGATTTTGGGTTAATCTGAGTGGTAGATTTCCTTAAGCAAATAGGAATTGAGTATAGCTACTGGTCTCAAACAGGCATTGAGACTCCTCAGTTACTTGTATCTAGTAGGAATCGAGATTAATTACGGGTCTTTTAATAATCATTGCCCTTTGAGATCACTTCTTTAAAATGGGTAAAGCCAATGTAAGTACCGACTTACGGCTTCTGGAAGAAAAGGGAACTGTAAAAATGTTCTCTGCGACCGTGAACATATCTCGTGCATTAGATTAAGATATTTTGAAGATAATTTCCCAAAATTGCCTTACTAACGCACAGAACAACCGCACACTTCATTAGGAGTATTATATTAAACTAAAGCAGTATACGGGGGAGCTGGTACAGGGTGATGCGGTTCCCCCTAACTATCCTACTGAACATACGTGTATGGTAGTACACTAATTAGGGTATCTAGAGGTCGCAGTGTTGAGAGATTATTGGTAAGCTCCACGACCCACCACTTAATCTTAATTCAGCACTACAAGGAATAATCTCATACATATCCCTATAATTTGTCTTATAGTCTGAGCAAGAGGAACAATCCTCCTCCATTATTAAATTTTGCCATGACTTTAATTGAAACAAAACGTTTACTCTCAAATAGCACTAGCAGCAGTAAAAGGTTAAGTTTCAATTTTGAGAAATGATCATGAAAGTAACTCTTTTCCCATAATTTTTTATATGCAGTATGTACATGTCTGTAATTGTTTGTTTTTATATTTTTCTGTCTTTTTTCTTTGCTATTTACAAAAGAACATGTTTCGTCGCTTTTCCACCTGATTTTAAACACATATTTTTCATTTGATAAGCCTTGTCTACTTGGAAATTATTAAGCTGGAAGAGTTACAGTTGATTGTACTAGACGAATCAGTACTAAGGAGGATTTCACGGTAGGAGGTGTGGCATTCAGTATGGGTTGTAAGAACGCATTTACTGCTTCGAAACGCTATTAGCTATGTAAACAGCATACCCAGTAGAACGCCCTTTAAATTATAGACTGCAAGTCTCGCGTATAAACTGCTTAAGATTTGTCAACTGCATTGCCAACAAATGCATTTCGCCATGTTGCATCAAGGAAACAATACACTTACGTATATACTCCAGTTCCCGAGGCCGCGGCTTCAAACCAGGCGGAAGGTGATGGATTTTTTTCGTGTGAAATCCTTAGTATGGCTTCCTTCGGAAGGGAAGTAAAGCTGGAGTCCTGTGTCGTAGATTTACGGCATATAAGAAAACTTCAAGCCTGATAAAGAGGCCTCTGAGCAAAATGTCCAGTCTTTCACGCCCAATATAAAATGGGACGTTAAGAACCACAGTAGTTAAAGAGCGTCCATAAATAAAACTCAATTTAATTTTTACATTTATATACGACTCAAAGGATGTTATGAACTTATTCTGCACGCACAAAAAGTGTTTGGGTATCTGTGTATCGGAACAACGGTTCATACCGAATTTGGATGGCCATTTTCGATTTTTTCCGATACATTGGAGTATGTCATAAGTGTGTGGGTGACCTTGTGCGTATTCCGATTATTAATTCAACCAACTAGCGTGTGTAACACTGCTGCTGGATGCATGCCAAATGCAATTCAAAATTATTTGTGTGATATCTCAATTTGTGAGCTGCATTTGGAGGCATTTGGCTTCGGTAAGAGAGAGGCAGAAATAAACCGCTTGAGAAGTAGAATATTAACATATCTGAAGTGAATCATGGGGTGATGTCATACAGACGTAATGAGTATCTTGAGAGAAGCAGGAGATCATATGGCACATGTGCATGTCCGTACTTGCGTCGTAAGAGGAGCAATTAATGTTCATCAAAGAATATGTTTGTGCGCGACATGAATTTCAATGTCAGTTTCTGAAGAAAGCGAAAGTAGATTGACCTCGACCAGGATTTCAAAGCATATGGAAAGTGAGGAAATTCAATGTCCTTACTTAATGCGTATGCGCTATTGGGCTGCAGAGAGATTATGTTTCTGTGAAATAAAGGATTTAGCAGGGAATATGTTAATGGTCTCTCACGTCCGTGGTGTACGGTTAGCGTGTCCATTACAAAGATCTGATTTCGAATATGGAGTACGGTAAGTTACCTACATTTTTACTTTCTCTACTACGTATAGTAAGTAGGGGAAGTATTGTATTCCACCCAAAAATTCGATACAGAGATTTCACCGGAAATATATGTTTTGAGATCCCCTGAATACAAAAAAAGCATTTTTGGAAACATGTCCGTGTGTGTGTCTATCTGTCTGTGTGTCTGTCTGTGTGTCTGTCTATGAACAGCATAACTCAGAAACGAACAGTCGGATAAACACCAAACTTGGTATTTAGGTTCAGTATCTTCCAAGGATGCGACACGAAGGTTTTCAAGAAAATCCCCCACCCCAGATTACCCTTTACATGGAACATTTTTCGAAAATGTTAATTTTCTCAAAAATGGCTCTAACGATTTTGATTAAAATATCATATGTTTAAGATATTTTCATGACAAATAAAATGTATATCTTGAATTTTCTGGGAATGTCTCCAAAAGTATTCTTCATTGTGAACGACGTTTGCATAACTGGTAAACCATAAGAGATAGAGAAAATTTTACTACACAAAAATGTAGATCGCGCTAAAATACACGATTTATGTCATATACATTTTTGTTGTTGAGTGAACCATTTTCGAGATATTGCTTGTTATTCCCTTAAATTTTTCAATGCTTATTTTCTCAAATGGGAATTCGTTATTCATTTTTTTTGTCTTGGATATGCAAAGAGTATTAATCTGTGGCAAAGGGAATGGTGCTACACCTAGCAATCAGCTATTAAGAGATATGTATGTGCTTAAAGGTTACTGTTTTTCTATATTGCCCTTGTAAATATATATTCCCCTTACACCTACAAGAAAATTAGCAATAAGATAGAGTCTGCAAATGTTTATCTCGATTAACATGAAGTAGATGGAGAATAAGCGTTTGTAAAAATAGTTTGTACAAGAGTAGAGAAAGTCATGTGAGTGTAACACATCAGATTTTTTTCGTTATCCTCAAATGATGTATGTTGGATAAATCTAAACTCTACAAAGCATGGGATCATCTGAGTGTCATTTCGCCCAATTGGTTTCATTCATCGCCCAATACTATTTACTCCAGGCGCACACTCGGTGGCGCTAGGGCAAGTTTTAGTCTGGCTATAGAAACGAGAGAAACATATGTTGCGTGACAAGGCGCAAAGAGATGAAAAGAGTGCGTGCCATGAAGGGAAAGTGAGAAGTCCAATGAACGTTTGCGGCGTTTTGTTTTTAAGAAAAACAAATGTCAGGGTTGTCGCATGTTACATATGCAAAAAACAAATAATAAGCAAAAAAGTAGCTTCAAAAGTTTGAACTAGTTCAACGGTTCTCAAACTGTAGAGTAGGTACTCTTTGGGGGGGGGGCGGTTTGCCATAGGTTCAAAGAGGTGGTGTGACTTCGGCTCTGCATCAAAGGCGACAGCCAAATTTGGGAAATTGAGGTTACATTCCCACATATTGGATTATTATCATTATTATCATCTTTTTTATATTATGCAGGGAGAGGCAGAATTATACAAGGCAAACAGATGGGTGAAATGCGCAAGTTTCAGAAACCATTGCGCTAATGGGTAAAAAAGAACGTTGTAACAATTTCGAAGGAGGAAGCAGTTAAACTTATAAGGATTTTACCGGTGAGTAACTATTATGCAACTAATTAAATATCTTAAGTTTCCAATATTAGAGGCATAAATATTTTGCAAATAAATCAGTAATGAAACGTTTACGAGGGCAGTTCACCAACCGTGTGTAAGTCGAAGCTATCTGTGTGCGAACATTGCTTTTCCACATTGATAGTAGATCGAGCACACTGCTACTCGCATTTCTAATGAAGAAAAGTTAATTAATTGTTAGCAACCTTTAACTTGCATTAGAGAAAATCAAACTTAGCAAACCAATTAACACTATAAATATTTTATGGCAGAATAGCTTTAGCAAATCAATTGTGTATATATGCAATTGTTCTGAAAATAGTGCATTTGTATAACCATATCGGATACTTCGGATTTTAAAAGCGATTCTCATCATGATTTAATAGTGGTGTAGAAATTATCAGTGGAACTGAAAGGCAAGCCTATCAGAGAATTAAATAATGAATACGAACCGTCATCTACAGAATTAATGAGATGGAAGTTGTTATAAACAAATTGAGCACAGCGAATATTTAAAAACTTACCCGTATTTAACCCGTCAACTTTTCAAATAGAATTGCATTATCGTATAATGTATGTTACTAACAATATTTAAGTAAGACCTAAAGACCCACTTAATATAAATAATGCCTCACTGCTCTTTCCCTCTTGGTCTAAGGTTTGGAAGACCCTATAACGCGCTACGAAAAGGCGTTTGATTTAGTTTACTTCTGTTCTCCCTTAGCAGCGAGAGCCCGCAAATGAAATCAAGTAAAAAACCAGCGTTTTCTCTGACATCCCCGACCTATCCGATTAATGGACATTACACCTTACATGAATTTTAATAGCATTATTATGAAAACTAATTTAATTTATCTTAAACGTGGTACTCTAGAAGAAATTTCTTGTCTTAACTACAAAGACATCCTTAATTTTATGATCGGCTTCAGCCAGAAATGTTGGACTGTCTCTGTACTCGAGTGATCAGCATTCTGGCTTCTCAACACAGAAATCCCGGGTTCCATTCCCAGCTACGACCTGACATTTTTCTTTTATTGGAATCGTTCCCTACCCTCTGCAGAGTCTGGAAATATGGATATGGGAGTGAATGTGAGTGTGCTTCCCAATGAAAATAAATAGAAATCAATAGTTTAAAAAGCTAAAGTCTACGAGTTAGTTGTTTCTAAAATCAAAACCACCGATATGACCACAGAAGTTAAAGAGAGTTTTACAAATGAAAAAGAAAACAGAAACAAATATATTGGATAACACGGAAGATAAATTTAATAATTTATTAATTTCAAATGGACTTCTTTAAATCACGATTGATATATAAGCCTCAAATGTAATGTAAAGTCCATCTAACAAAAACGAAGTGTATAAATAATATATTTATGTGCATATAAATATTTTACAGTTCAAGCCAGTGTTCCTCAAACAGGGGGGCGCGCCTCCCTAGGGCGCGAGGTATTTTCAGGGGAGGCACGGATAACTTAGAAGGAAAAAGAAGCCCATAGTAATAAATAATAATAGTAAATAATAATAACAATAATAATATGTTGTTGTCAACAATAATGTAGACTAAGTCTTCTAAAATTACAAATGTGTAATTCACGTTAAATTACGTTAGAAATGAAATTAATTCTAAATCCATATATATATACATATATATATACATACATATATTATTTTAACTTGTTTAAAATGTTCGTGATTTGTTTTTGTTATTAATGCTATTAAGTAAAATCTCATTCGATTTCTTCTTTTATTCGTCATTTTGCCACTTGTAAATGTATTGTTAAAATGAAACTTCTTGTGACGATTACAAAAAATGTTTGAAATAATGTATTCAGATGCACAGAAACAACTTTCAATCTCCGAACGACTTTTAGTCATACTCTGCTAACTCATAGCAGTAAGGTAAAGGAAACTAACGTGAAATCCATGCATATAACACCAGAAAAGAAACATATCTATGTGAAACATTTAGCACCAAAGCAACCAAAAGGGATCATTATGATAATGAGAGGCATCTATAATAAATTAATAAGGTATAAAACAAAAAATAATGAAGCTTTCCCTTGCAAAGGGTGGTTTGGTTGGGGGAATTTCATCAATATCTTCGTATCGCATCCTTACAAGATGCTGGTTTTGAAGACCAAGTTTGGTATTTATACGACTTTTGAGTTGTGCTGTTTAGTCACACACAGACATACATGCATGCACGGACCTTTTTTCAAAATTACTTTTCCAAATCCAGGTGACCTCGGTGAAATCTCCACTATAAATTTCTAAAGTATGGTAGTACCTTATTATACAACAACAACAACAACAACAACAAAAAGGCATATTCAGCATTTCACTGGAAATAGACGTTTTGAGTAACCCTGTGCCCCAAAAAGGACATTTTTAGAAAAACCCGCACGCACATGTGTATTTGCCACATAATTCAAAATGGGATAAACACCAAACTTCGTATTCAAGCCCAATAGCCTTCAATGATGCAAAGCAAAGATTTTTCAGGAAACCCATGCCATATTTACAAAGGAAAATGTCTTATTTCAGATTTTCTCAAAAAGGGATCTAAAAATTCTGATTAATATCATAAGTTTGATACACTGGCATGAGAAATAAATATATATATATAGTATTTCTTTAAATAGCCCGTGAATTCCTCTTCATTTCCATTGACCTGTATTTAACTAGGAAACCACAGATAGATAAGAACTTATTATGGAAAAAGTGTAGAACTCATTAAAATATACTTTCTTTGTAGCATTAGCCTTTCCCGAAGTATTCATTGCTTTAGGTATGTGTAAGTTTTCTCAGGCTGTAGCCATCTATGAGCATTTGAAACTAAGTGATCCTCCCTCAAAAGCATACTTGTGATGCAAGGGCTGACTGTCGTTTCCGCATCTTAGATTAAGTCCGTAATGCCTAACTGAAATAATTTTTGGTAAAATGTTTTTCCATAATTAAGGTAAATGTGATAGAACAATCGCATTTTTATGAATAATAGCATACTGAGAGTAAATGGTAATGGGTAAAAATATAGTTTGTGTACCACATCGATTTTTTAAATATATCATATCAGATTTGGTGGTACAGGTAACCTATAGGTAGTATGAGGAAAACACCATCACAGTAGAACTGAGTTCCTTATATCCGTATTGCAAGGTTAGAAGAGTGAGCATTCCAAAGTCAAGGTTATTCTAGCGCTAATAAAAGGTCTTGCTCATCTCCCCACTTTCATATTGCCGCATATTTTATTCCCCTCCTTCCCCATGGGAATATACTCATGTTTCGATTACCGTGAGAACACTAGCGCATTCCGAAAAGTCATGTTTCTTTATATGATATATCTTAAGGCATACTGAACTTCAAACATATCATAGAAGTGATTAAAGTGGTGTTTCATATTTACTCTTTTTACCGTCTTTACCACGTACGTAGAGAAGGCATTGCATTCCACCCAAAAATTCAATATCGAGATTTCATCAGAAATACAATGTTTGAGGACCCCTGAATAAAAATAAAAATAAGATTTTTAGAAAAAGATCCGTGTGTTTTTATGTATGTATGTGTGTATGTGTGTATCAGTCTGTGAACGGCATAACTCAAAAAGAAATGTCCGATAAGTACTAAACTTGATATTTAGGTTCAGCTTCTACCAAAGATGCGGCACGAAAATTTTCAAGAAAATTTCCCTCCCGAACTGCCCTTTACATGGAAGAATTTTTAAATTCGATATTTTTAAAAATGGCTTTAATTATTTTTATTAAAATACCATATGTTTAAGATATATACATGACAAATGGAATGTATATATTGAATTTTCTGGGAACATTCTTCGAAGGCCTCTTCATTCGTAAGGACTTTTGTATAATTTTGTGCAACTGGTAAACATTACGAGATAGACGAAAATCCACTACTACACTACTACCTATTATAACATACATTTTATTTAATACAACCTTTTTTGTGGCATCGGCCATTTCCGAGATATTCGTGGTTATTGGTTGTAATTTTCAATACTTTGTCATCTTTTTACTTTCACTACTAATTACCTATATTAGGTAGAGGAAGTATTGTATTCTGCCCAAAAATTCGATACCGAGATTTCACCAGAAAGACACGTTTTGGAACCTCCTGAATAAAAACAAAAGCAGTTTTAGAAAAAAGGTCCATGTGTGAGTGTTTGTGTGTGAACAGTGTTACTCACAGTCGGTTAAGTACCAAACTCGGTATTTAAGTTCAGAATCTTCCAAGGATGCGACACGAAGATTTTCAAGAAATCCTCAAAAACCTAACTACCCTTTACACGAAGAATTAATCGAAAATTTTGATTTTCTCAAAAACGGCTCTAACGATTGTGATTGCAACACTGTATGTTTAAGATATTTTCATGTCAAATGAAATGTATATCTTGAATTTTCTGGGAATAGCCTCTGAATAATATCTTCATTATTACATTATTCGTAATATCTTCATTCCGGATGACTTTTGCGTAATTGGTAACCGTAAGAGACATACAAAGGCTTAATAAACAAAAAAGTAAATCTCGTTAAAGCACACAAAAAATGCTAAATAGATTTTTTTTCTTAGTGGATTTAACCATTTCCGAGACATTCCTTGTTGTTTATTCCTTGTTATTGATTCGAATTTTCAAATTCCTCTACTTTTCCCAAATGGGAAGTCATTATTTTCTCTCTGTCTCTATTTTCTCTTAGTGATGCAAAGAGAACGGAATTTCAATTGACAGTTAATATCTTCTTGAGCTACTGACATGACAAATACATTATCCTGAATTTTCTGTAAATGCCCAATACAGTACTTCCTCTTACCTACAGTAAGTAGAGAAAGTAAGACGTCAAACGAATAACAGCGAATATTTCGAAAATTAGTAATGTCGTAAACATTTAACATTACATTTTACATTTAAGGACATTTATATTTTCCAGGTGGTAAGTATTTACCTATATCGCATAGATTCCCAAATAAGGGTGATCCAATGAAACCAAATGTTTAGGAAGTGTAGTAAATATGCATTAGATTGACTATGTACATTAAAATATATTAGATCAACATCAATAATGTAGTGTTTTATGGAATACAGGAAAGCATTGCGTTTCCTGAAAATGTCCTTCAAATTATCTTGATTTCTATGGTGCATATCATCAAATACCTTGTGTAACATTTCAACTGGAATATCATTAATTTCTCTGTGAATGTGGTCTCTAAGGTCTACAAGGGAAGATTTGAACAAATCTTATTCTTCAAATACACCACGCGAAAGATGTTACTGGCGAAAAATCAGGGGATCTTGGAAGCCATACAGTGTCCCCATTTTTTGAAATGGCTTGATTCTCAAAAGGCCGAGACACAGATGCTTTGGAAATTCTAGCAGTGAGTGCTGTGACTTCATATTCCTGGAATTCTTTTGTCTATTCCCTTATATAACCTTAAGGAGAGTTTAATGTTATTCCAGTTAAAATGTTATAAACTTTATCTAAGATTGGCAGATTTTATTTGCAACAGTGGAGGCCATTTACAGGACATACTTTTATGCGTTGCATAAAATGGCACATTTTGATATTAATTTCATATATTTTTAATTTATAGCAAATAATAAAACTAATATTTACTAAACCATTGTAAAAATGTGGTTTCGTTGAATCATCCTGTGTATAAAATTCAATAAGAATAAAAGGAATTTTATGTGACATTTTAGTAAACATGTCGTTGAGTAATTTTGGGAAAAATGAAATATATCGAAAGTTGTTTAAAATGGAGGAATGTTCTAAAAATCTAACCCTTGCATCAGCTATCCGAAATAAGAAATATGGTAAATATCTGACTTTGCATTTCTGAGTTATGGATGCTTACACACGCACTCACAAATAAATGCCTTTGTTATTTTATAACGGCAAAATGTGCATATTTGGAAAAGCTGATACTGAACTTTTGGTCATTTCCAAATATTTCCTGGACCTTAGTATTCGGGGGAGAAAGCAATAGTAGTTTGGCCCCTTACCAAAGAGGTGACGACACCTACATTTTTTTTCCTTGCTTTTTACGCAGAGAGAGTTTATGAATGGAGAGACATTACAAAATCAGGGTCGTCTCCGAGGTCAACAAACATTGAAGGATAGTGAATACTAAGAAATGTAAGCTGAGTTCGTGGAAGCGAAATCTAAGTTGGCATTTGTCCATGGTTAAAATAGTCTGAGGAATAGCTAAATCGAATAGTCTTGGAAATCCCAGTAGTTACCAAGCCGGTATGTAATACACTCTACAAAGAATACAAGCTGAAAAACCTGAATTTAGTATTCAAAATGAACCGTGTTAAAATGCACTGAACATTACTTTCTCCGCCGCTTATCAAGTAGAGGAAGTATTGCATTCCTGCCATTAAAATCGAGGTTTAATCGGGAAAACATTTTGAGGTTTCTTGAATATAAAGAACCATTTTAAGAAATTTGCTCACCATGTGTGTGTGTGTGTGTGTGTGTGTGTGTGTGTGTGTGTGTGAAAAACGTAACTCAAAAGCGAAAACTCGGATAAAGGCTAAGTTTAATGCACAAGTTTAAGCATACTAAACTTAAGATTTTCAGAAAATGTCCCCAGTCCATACTAACCTTAAACGACAAAATTGTCGTTATTTTATCTTCTCAGATGTACGAGCTCTAGCGATTTTGATTAAAATACCATGTCTTTAAATATTAGCCTGACAAATGAAATATGCCACGTATAGAATGATCTGTGAATAACGTTTGAAGTATTCTTCATTCTCATCGAATTTCATATAATGTTATGAATCTGGGAAGTAAAACCTTAATTCCGGAGAATATCAGAGTTTTTTCGTAATATTAGCCATTTCCTAGATTTTGGGTTGTTGTTTGTTTGAATTTTCTAGTACACTGTAAAATTCGCTTCAAGTGTCGTTCATTTATTTCCCCTTATCCCATGCAAAGGGCATGTAACATCAAGACAGATATAAGCAAAGCAGTAGACTAACGTATTAGCTTCCGGCATTGTCTTATGCACCTGCTACGAAATACGTATTGAAACATTCATTACCAGCATTTATCGTGATTAATAGGAAATAGGAAAATGAAATAAACGTTTGTATTAATCATTTGTACAATATGTATGAAAATAAATTATAAAGTCGTGCGATTGTACCGCAGAATTTGTGTTGAGTATTGCCTAAGAACCGTTTTACAACCTTTCGAGTAGGTCTCCCTCACAAAGATGTGAAAAAAGTTCGGAACATATGCTAACTATATCAATTTCTCGCAATTTACCGAACAGATACAACAGGCATTTCCAACAAGAAATCAATTATAGTTGGACAGGTTTATTATTTCCATGAATTTGCATAAAGAGGGATTTACACTGAAATACACGTTACCCTTTACGTCTTAGAGTGGAGACTGGGAAAAGCTGTAATATAGGAGTGTAGCTAACGTGAGACCCTGTTGGGAATCATTGTGCTATATTCATGGGCACTTCACTTAGTTTCAAGTTACTTTATTTTATGCGGGGGTGTAACAAATATGAATACTTGATCGCGTTTTAGGCAAGCAGGTACTAATCCTTGTCAGCAGGATAATTTATATCCACTCTACGCTTTTCTCACGATCATAATTCACTTGATCTGCTAGGTACAATTCCATAGCTGCGAAGAATAGATCTATTTAAATAAAAATAAATAAACATACTCACGACGACTCGGATACTGTCTCATCCGGTGCCTGTCCTGGCACGTTTGTCCTCATCAGTGGTCAACCCGTGTCTTCCTGCGCTTACATTATTCCTCCTTTGTCTCGCTGCTGCACATTTTCAGTGGAAACTCGGAGAGGATCGAGGAAAATGAATTCGGAGATGGTATTTACTATACTTCTAAATAATCAAATTATACATACCCAGCTAATAAGACCACTGAGGATAATTTGTTAAACAGAATTATATTTAAACATATAGTATTACTACCTTCTCTACCTTAACCAGTAGCATATAGAAAAAGTATTGCATTTCACCTCCCTCCAAAAAGGTATCGAGATTTCACCGGAAATACATGCTCTGAAGTCCCATGCGCTCCAAAAATAAATTTTTACTTCCTCTACCACGTAGTAAGTAGAGGAGATATTGCATTCCACCCAAAAATTCGATACAGAGATTTTATCCGAAATACATATTTTGAGGCGCACTGAATTAAAAAAGAAGCATTATTATAAAACGGTCGTGTGTGTGTGCCTATGAACAGCATAACTAAAAAACGAAACGTTGGATAAATACCACACTTCGCATTTAGATTCAGTACCTTCCAAAGATGCGACACGAAATTTTTCAAGAAAATCACCTCCCCAACTACCCTTTACATGGAACAGTTTTCGAAAACTTTGATTTCTTAAAAAATGGCTCTATTTTGATAAAAATACCATATATTAAATATACTTATATGGTAAACAAAATTTATATTTTAAATTTTCTGAAAATAGACTCTGAAGTCCTCTTCATTCGGAAGGGATTTTGTATAATTAAGTATAAGTGGTAAACTTTAAGCGATAGACGAAAACGTACCATACAAAAGGTAGATGTCTTTAAAACACACAATTTACTTAAAATAAGCTTTTCTGTGGCAAAAACCGTTTCTGAGATATCCGTTATTAAAGGTTTGAATTGTTCAATACTTATTCCTTGAAAGCCTCATCGATTTTATGTTGTTTCTCGCGATTGCATGGAAACAGTGTGGAATTTAAGGCCGACATGTAGCGTTCAATTCTTAAGCATTTGACTATCGCTGTCCTCTTTGTATCTATAACAAAATGTGTAATGTAGCTATTTCTGCAAAGCTTTGTTTGAATTAAAATATAGTGGACAGAAAAATAAGCTTTAGTAAGAATAGTTTGTATACCCACTAATAAAGATAGAGGGCAGAGAAAGTCATGTGAAATTATCACATCAGATTCTTGGAGTACTGATAACCTTCAGTAGTTTCTCGCAATGTCATGGCAAGACATAGTCTCAAGGCCAGACCCGTATTAAAATATTTAACTATCGCTATCTCCTCTTTACCTATAACGAAATGTGTAACGAACCTATTTAGGCAAACTTTTTCTCGATTAACACGAAGTAAACAGAAGTATAAGCTTTTGCAGGAATAATTTGTAGAAGCTATATAAGTGATAGTGGGTAAAAAAAATAATGTGAATGTAGCACATCAGATTTATAAACATTTGACTATCACTTTGGTCCCCATATCCGTCTTGCACGTACAAAGAAATCTGAAATTAAACTATTTCTGTAAATGTTTTGTTCTCGATTAACATAAAGTAGAGAAAAATAAGCTTTTTAAAACATTGTTTGTAGATGCTTTATAAATATAAGCCATAAGGCGTACTGAAAGTCGTATGGATTTAGCATTTTATTCTTTCTCTCACGTCATGCAAAGAGTATGGAATTTCAAGGCTGTTTACACATTGGACTATAGCTTCAGTCTCCTGTATAAGCCTTCAAGATCCCTAATTATGTCGTATATCGAGAGGACAGAGTTGCCAACGTTGCCTCTGAAAAGGTGGCCCTTTTTGTGAAGCGTAACCTGCAACATCACTCGATCTAACTACCTGCTTTACCTGACCTTGAAGTTGTGGGAGTGCAATTATTTTAACGACACGCTTCTCGTGTTAAAATCCTCGCCGCTTATAAACAGCCACGCCGACGGCTAATTCCTAACTCTGTGTATCGTTTATTTGAAGGCAACCAGCCTACGCTGCTTTTGGTTGTTCTCAACTGTAAACACGAGGCTTGGGGCTATCGTGTAACAAATCTCAATGGATGTTGTCTATTTCAGGCGACATTCGACTCTGCCCTACAAGTGATCGTCTCAATGAGCCCAGTTTTATTCTTACAATCTTGCGGTGCAACCGGATATTCTGCACATAGGTCTTCTTAAACATTTTACTCTCCCTATTTACATGTAGCCTCTTTCAGAGTTTGATTCTGATCATTGCCCGATCAAATTATCAAATTCTGCTTTGATCCTACATCAGCGAGGCAACTTGAGAAACTCATTACTGGACCTGTCACTTGAGATGCATTTCAGTGGCATATGGACACGCACATCCCACGAAACATTGCTAGCCCTCAGGATGTTGATTCAGCTGTCACACATCTCCGAAATGTGATGCATACCTCCGCAAAAAGAGCTACCATTCCAAAACATTCATTCAGCCGTGCGCTGCGTTCACCGTCATTGCGAGCTCACTTCTTACAGCTTATTCGTGCCAAGAACCAAATGCGTCGTCTCTGGCAACACCAGCGGAAGCCACAGAAGCGCAAAGCCTCAATCAGCTTATTCCCCAGGTTAAGCATGCCTTAGATGAACACCGTTATAGTAACAATCAGCACTTGGTATCAAAATTATGTCCTACTGATGGTTCGCTCTGGAAGTTGACGAAATAAATATTTCGCGAACCTTCCCATATGCCACCGCTTGGAATAGACAACATGGTGAGTAATAGCACTCCGGAAAAGTGAGAAAATTTGGGTCCGTACTTTGAATCCACCTTTATACCAAATCTGTCCACTGACCCCGTCTTCACGACATCTCTTCAGCAGAGCTTAAGTGCTACACGGCTTTCGGTCCCGTTGCCATTAAGCGGGTTTCATCTAGAGAGCTTACCTCAATCATCTAATTTCTACCCACTAAGAAGGCCCCTGGAAATTACCTTATACCACTGCTTGTTTGAAGCACTTCTCGGGGAGAACAATAGCCTTCCTTGCCTCCTTATACAATGCAATTTTTGACATTGGCTATTTTCCGCAAGTCTGACGTCATTGCTGTATGCAAACCTTGCAAGCCTCCCAGCTCCCCACGAAGTTATCGGTCTATAAGCCCCTTACCGAACCTGTCAAAACTGCTAGAGAAGCTTCTTCAAAAACGCCTCCTTCATTTCGTTACTGATACCTCAGTTATACCTCCTCACCAGTTTAGGTTCCGACACTACCATTCGAGCCACCAGTTCTTACGACTTACTGAACACATAATCCGTAGATTTAAAGCCAAATAAACTACCATAGCGGTGTTTTTATATTTTTCTCAGGCGTTTGATAGAGTGTGGCACGACGACCTTCTTTATAAACTCCATGGTATTGGCCTGCCACTTTATTTGTTTCGCTTGACTACCAGTTATCTTCAGGACTGCTAATTTTCTGTACGTCTTGGAGCGACACGACCAACACCCCATAAAATACTATCTGGTGTGCCCCAGGGTAGCATTCTTGCCCCTATTCTCTACAGCATGTATACTGATGATATACCTACACTACCTACAGCAAGTACTGCACTGTTTGCTGACGATACAGTGAACTTTACTTATTGTTCCATTGATACTGCATCTTTAACTCCACAATCTTCGCTAGACATTTTCTTCACTGTATGTCTTCAGCAAATATTCGACTCTACGACACGGAGGTGCCATGGTTGCCTCCTGATCGAGCAGTAAAATATCTGGGCGTTCACCTTGATCGTCGGTCAGCATGGCATACCCTCATCAACACTAAACTCAATCAGGCGTATTTTTGTCTCCATAAGCTTTATCTAATTCTAAACCGCAAATCCTCTCTACGAGTTGACTGTACTCTGCTGCTATACAAGAGCATTGTGCGGCCAATCCTCAAGTATGCCAGTCCTATATTTGATCTGTGCTCCTCCTATTAAGATCCAGCTGCTTCAGGTGTTCCGTATATCTGTGAACGCTCCACAGTACATCTGGAAGGCACCACTTCACCGTGAACTGGGAATCACCCATATCCGAGAGCACATTTCTACTACGACTCGCAACTTCTATGCTCTCCTTCCTCGAGTACCTGGTGCTGCACACTTTTAACTGGGATGCCGCACAGGTGCTGAGCCTCGACTGAAGCCGCGCTTGCCGCAGGATCTGATCTTACCCCCAAGCATCTTATAGTGTGGTAATGTTTCCTTTCTCATTGACTTATATTCGGTTTGGGAACTCGCATATGAGCATCCTTGTTAATTTGTATTCTTTAGGAGTGGTATTTTATTTTATTGCTTATTATGTCTGCAATTGTATACCACTTAGTCGTGCTCAGCAATTGATTATTTAAAAAAAGCCTCCTGTATGCCTCTTTTATCTACAACGAAATGTGTAATAACAGAATTTCTGCAAACGTTTATCTCAATTAAAAGTATATAGAATAAACTTTATAAAATAGTTCCTAGAATAATGGGTAGAGAAAGTCATGTGAATGCAACGTAAGAACTTTTAGAAAACGTACGCGCAAGCACGCGTTTGTGTGTTTGTGTGTGAACAGCATAACTCAAAAACCAGAAGTCGAATGAAAACCAAATTTCACATTTCAGTCAGAAAATGTTAAGCGTGCCGGACGAAGTTTCTAAGGACCTTCTCCCATCTCATGCTATGTTTTTATGGGAAACAATTCGTTATTTTTAATTTTTGCAAACGCTGCTCTAATGCCTTAGAATAAAATAGAATGGCTAATAAAAAATATATCTTGACATTTTTGTGAACAGCCTGTGAAGTTATCTTCATTCTGGATGAATTTTGTATAACAGTAAACCATAAGCTATAGACAAAGCCTTAGTACACAAATCTATAGCTCTCACTAAATGTGTAAATTATGTTAAATAAATTTTTCTGTAGCTCAGATGCTTTCGAAATATTCATTCTTAAGTTTCGCCAAGCTGAAACATTTGCGGCATCTGTAAAGTATTTTATGCGATTCTTATTTTTTTCCCACATGGGTTCATTAGTAACAACGAACTTACGATATCCAAACAGTTATTTCTTATTTTTAAGTTCCATTTATACCCCGCCTTTTAACTGCATTGGTCTTATCGGCGGCGTTTCCTTTGGAAATTATTGCCTATTGGAAATGGTGTTAAATCGTGGATTTCTTTTTTCTTTGGTTTTTTAATCATTAGATCATACACACATTCACACTCTTATTCATACTTCCAGACTCTGGGGAGGACAAGGAATAATCTTGGTTACAACACGCAGGTGCTCCAGCGACTGAGCTACAGCCAGGCCAGTCTTGTTATCCGAGGCATGCATGTAATCACGTCCATGCTGCTTAATTTGAATAAATTATAATAAATTTTTTTATTGGGAATGTCATAACGTTAAAGGAAGAATCGCGTATAATATATAAAGGATTATATGAGGTTGTAGTGGGTACAGAAAGCCATACGAGGATAACTCATATTTTTACGTTCTGTACCATCTACCTTGTAACTAGAGGAAATACTGCATTGTATTTTAATTACTGTATTTAAATTCGATGTAGAATTAGCTGGAAGTACATGTTTTGAGGTTCCCTTAATTAAAATGCAGTTTAAAAATATGATCGTACTTGTATAGATGAACAGTATAACTTAAAACTAAAACTTGGTATTTTAGTTCATATTTTCCAAGGATACGACACGTAGCTTTAAAAAATAATCTAAGCTAACCTTTGCAAGGAACATTTCTTTGTTGATTTTTATTTTCTCAAAAATGACTAGAAGGATCTTGATTAAAACATCGTATGTTTAGGATAATTGCAGGAATAATAAAATATTGTTTTGAATTTTCTACTAACAGCCTGTGAAGTCCTCTTCATTCTCAATGAATATGACATAATTTTGTAGTTCCGGTAGACCATAAAAGATAGATCAAAGCTTACTACAGGGCAAATTAGATATCGTTAGGGTACACCATTTATGTCAAATAATTACTTTCTCCACTACGTATAGTATTAGAGGAAGTATTACATTTCACCCAAAAATTCGATTACAGATTTCACCATAAATATATGTTTTGAGACCCTCTGAACCCAAAATAAGAAGTTTTAGAAAAATGCCCGTATGTATGTGTGTATGTGTATCTGTGAAAGGCATAACTCAAAAACTAAAAGTCGGACAAGTACCAAATTTGGTATTTAACTTCAGTATCTTCCAAAGATGCAACACGAACATTTTAAAAAAATCCCTCACTCCAAACTACCGTTTGCATGGGACATTTTCGAAATTTTTTATTTTCTAAAACATGGCTCAATGAGTGATTAAAATACGACATATTAAAGATATTTAGATGTCAAATAATACCTATATCTTGAATTTTCTGGAAATAGAGTAGCCTATGAAGTCCTTTTCATTCGGAAGGAATTTTGTATAAACTTGTATAATAGGTAAACGTTAAGCGATAGACGAAAACGTACTACACGAAACATGTAGATCTCTTTAGAACATACAATTTATTTCAAATAACTTTTTTGTGGCATAAGCCATTCTGAGATTAATGGTTGGAATTGTTCATTGCTTAGTCATTCTTTTTAAGTCCTGTCAGCATTCAGTTGTTTCTCGGATTGCATGGAAACAGTATGGAATTTAAGGCCAGCGTACAGCGTCCAGTTCTTAAACATTTGATTATCGCTGCCCCCTTTGTATTTATAACGAAATGTATAATGCAACTAGACTGAACCATTGCGTGCTTATATGTAACAAAGACGCATAAGGTGACAGTAAGGGCGGCGTGCACCAATCTAGAGTAAGCTCTACTTTCGTAGTAAACTACTATTTAAGTCAAAACTCCGGGACTTCCATACATGAGTAAACTACTTCCGAATATTTTATTCCTTTGAGATACTCGAAGATTAAATTATCGCAGTTAAATGTCGGAGAGCACCGTCATATAGTATATTACTATGGAATTAAATAGAGTACAAATTAGGTTAGACTTTACTCTTGCAACCTGGATGTAGTAACTAACCTGTCGATTGAACTAGAACACTGTAACGTATTTGGAGAGGATATTTTGACGTGTTCATGTATTACTTAGATTACAATGATGCTCTCGGTTAAGAAAACAGCGATTACTTAGATTACGTTGATGGTCTCGACGAAGAAAACTGGAATGTTATAGTGGTATGCGAGAACCATATGATATTTATACAGAGAGAGAGAGAGAGAGAGAGAGAGAGAGAGAGAGTTCAACGAACGTTTCGGTATTAGGAAAGAATCTTTTATATGCCTTTTTAACCTGCTTAGAGAGCATTTGCAACACTCAGACGGGAATTCAGCTCTATAACCTAAACTGCAATTATTGTTATACGTCCTACGAGTGTTTCGTACCCGTACATTTAGATACTAAAGCCGGCATTACGATGAATTTAACGTAACGTGACAGTTTAACACTGTATTAAATAATATTTAGGATTGACTTAATGCGACGTTTGGCAATATCAAACTTTTCCTTCCCGTTACATCAAGTTTGATGTCACAAGGTAATTAGAACCAATCAGCATGAAGCACCAGCTTGAAGTAATAAAAGAACTATTAATCATAGGGGTGAAACTTGTATTGGAGAAGTGGAAACCAAGGGCACTAACTCCCCACATGAACACGGTGTGTCACTAGTTGTACTTTTGCGGGAAAGACGAATTTTCTGATTGGCTGTTTCAAGTTTCGAAATTCGTAACCATTGGTAACGAACTAAATGGCAGGCACGAAGAAAGGGACCATCTTGGATTTTTATAGCTGGAAGTTTTCGTCCGAAGTTTTTTCAACAGGAACAAAGCAGAGACGGTAATCATACATTTACGCTATTTCTGATTGAATGTATATTTGTTGTAATATTGGTATTTTCTATTAACTTCAGTGATATTCGTAGAATGAGGTAGAAAACTTTGATAGGTTATTGTGTGTTGCACATTTTTATATAAAATTATTTTTCAGATACATTGAGCCGTCCAGGCAGAGGAGATACGCCTACGATTTACATTCCTTCCAGTGTTGTGGTTCGAGTCCCGAATGGTGACAGAATCTGAAGGTATGTTATTAAGTTTGAGCAAGTTATTAAGTTTCCAGCATTACAGTGCTGGATGAAAGGTTAAGTTTTTAAGAGCTTCTTAGTGTTGCTGAATTTTATATTGTCTGATTTACTCTTCAGATATTGTGAGTCATCCAGACAGTGGAATATACGATTAATTTTCTTGTTTGCACTTCATAATTGATGGGTGGAGATCACAGCCAAAAGTAGGTAAGGTAAAATCAACCTTAATGCAAATTAATTAGCATGTTACTGTGCTAATATTCAAACACATAGATGCAGATCATGCGAGTGATACTCGTATATAATTAAAAAATGTAGGATTATTGGTGGACTGGCACACTAACTGTCAAGGATAGCATGCCATTGATACTATACTTCTTTTAAGACAGTGCCCAAATGAAATTTTTTAATACAGAAGGAAGAAAGATATTTGATATCATTCACAAATATTTCAGTAATTCACCCTCTTTTGGGCATTTTTATCTAACTGCCACTATGTCCTTTTTTGAACTGGGCATGGTGTATGAAAATAGAAATTCTGGTAACTTTTTTGACGATTAATGTCCCTGTAATCTGTTAGTACAGATGCTCAAAAGCATTTGTTTCCAAGAATAACTGAAGTGTTTGTTTTGAGTGAAATTAGCAGCTTCAGTATGTGTTCTGAGGCTTTGAAATTCCAAAGTTGTTTCAATCTTTCGTGTCTGTTTTCTACCATTTAAACTTTGTAGCAATTTTGATGATACAAAATCCTTCCCTTAAAGATACATAGTGCAGTAGTAATTAAAGTTGCAGGATATTATAAAAATGTATGCGCATTTAAACGATCATGTTGTTTTTGTGCAAAAATCAAAGGTTTTGAAGTAATGGGCATTTAATATTTTTTAAATGTATTGAAGCCTTTTAAGTTAACACATGATAAACATGAAGCTAATCACGATATATGATGAATCATTTGTAAAATACTTATAAAAATAGCTTACTGTGAGTAGAGAAAGTCTTAGATGGCAGAGCAGTGGTATGGCAAGTTAAAGATTGCTGGTTTGAATCCCAGGCATGGCATTGAATTTTTTATCTGATTGTATATACTCATCCACTATTCTGTATATGCAAACAACCCATGGCTCTTTTCAGTGAAGGTTCCATGAATCTTTTCAATGAATTGGATCTTTTGAATGATCCCTTGATCTGTTATTTATAGTGAACATTTTAACACACTAAGTATTTTAAACGCTTTTCATATACAGTGCATTGCATCCGAGGTACTATGGGAGGTTAGGTTTTTTTATATAAGCTTAGGTTTCTGAATTTATGGAAGATTAGCATTAGGTTAGTTTATATATATATAAGCTTAGTTTTCTGAATTCACAGAAGGTTAGTAATTTTTTTTAATGAAAAGTGTTTAAAATTTCACTATAAATAACAAACAGTTCAAAGGACCCTTCAAAAGATCTGATTCATTGAACATTCAATGAAAAGATCCATGGATCCTTTGCGTATACTGAATTTTATTTTGTTCAAGTAACACAAAGTGGTGGTGGTTTTACAATAAAAGTGTTATTTCCTTCTCATTTAGCACTTTACCAACCAAACTTTTTTGCCACTTTTTAGCGGTTTCCCAGTTTTGTGTTAAAACAGCTTATTCACACTACGCACTTCTTCCTTTGTCATGACAACTCAAACACTAACTGATAAAATCGAAGATTTGACCTGAGCTGAGCATATGAGTGCTAGCATATTATGAATGACTGTTTGCTTATCATATATCCTGTGTTATGCAAAGAGTTTATTTGGTACTCAGATAGCACAGCTGCGAATTCATTGCTGCATTTCTCATATAGGCAAGAGAATAGCAGTCATCCATACAGTTGGTAATTAACAAAAAGATACTCTTTGATTGTTAATGCAATAGCAGGTAGAATTAAGAAAATCATATTTTGTAATCTCTTAACAGTTATTATATATCCATTACCTTTAAGAATGAGTTCTTACGATAACCGCAATAAAATGTGTAGTTCTATACCTTTCCTACTCCAATATTTCATGATGCAATACGCTTAAGGAACTATTTACATTGGCGTAAGCGTAGTGCTTAGTTTCATGACAAGAGGAAGCATATGTTTGTTTACATCAGAGAGAACTCTGGTTTACAGTGGATAGTGTGTAATATAATCACAAGGTGTTTGTAACCACAAATTTTTCCTTAATGTAAGCAATTTCTCATTTCAGAAACCTACTTTTAAGGGTAGTTTAAACATGTGTGTTCTATTTATTTCTAGGATATACACAATGGAAAGTTGGAGTTAAGTTGTGGTTATTTGTGTCCAGTGATGGTGCTTCGTCAGAGAACAGAGAGTGACAATGACATTAATAGTGTTAAATGGTGTGGTGAAACTTGCTAATGACGTTTATTGCACTGCTAATAGCGATTTAGTGAATGACAAACAATAGCTACACTATTGCATATAATGTGTGCAGAAGTTTCTCTGTAGGAAATGGAGTTAAGTTATTCATGTCAAATTGTATTGCGCTATCTAAGAGTAGAATAAAATAACAAATGTCAAACATGTGTTATTCTTCCAATTTTCCTGTCAAATTCCACATCCTACTGTTGGTTGGTTGCAAGTTCAAACAAACCATGGAGGCAGTTTAAGTGCAAACGATTTTACTATGAAGCATGCAGAAGAAATTATTGCAAGGTGCTTGATCTCATTCACTCTCAAAAATTTAAATGTGACCATTATGTATTATGACATAGATACATTCAGCAACCACTATTAACCTCAATAATATTATATAAAAAGCAATGTATGTGCCGACTATTGGATAATTTAAATAACTTACACAGGAATAAACAGTTGTGTTTTTCATACTAGCCTAGTTGTGAGGTGTTCAGCTGATCATAATTGTGTTCTAATATTGTATTGCTACAGATGACAGTGACAAGTTATTTTATGTGAGCTTTAATCGACTTCTTTAAAAAGAAATTTGAATAACTCAAAGTGCAATCACGATTATTGAAGCTCATGTAATTAACTTTGTACGTCATCAGTAGCGATACAGTATTAGAACATATGGTCAGCTGAATAGACAGCTAGGCGGGTATGAAAAATACAGCTGTAGTAGCTACGAGTGACGTTATCATCCGAGAGCACGATTTTTCATAGTTTAGTTCCATCCCCGATCACTACTCACGCTGCGATCGCCTTCGTGTTTCCACCAATTTAACACTAGGGTAGCACTTCTTATACTTTGGTGTTCTGTGCTATTAATCAAGGGTCATTCCCATTACGTTAAGTGCACGCCAATTAGACCCTTATTTTTACATTACAGCATTTCTTAACTTCATGTTACGTTAAGTAAGGATCATCGTAATCCCGGCATTACAGACAATCTTATAAAAGAACATTCACTATGCGTCTGCTGGTCATGTATTTCACCGCGTTGTTATAACACTTTTGAGGTTAAGAGCAAGATACATATCTACACATATAAATATACATCAGTGTTAAGAAACCAACAAGCAATTCTTCTTCACTTTTGCAGATTTCCCACACATTGTGGGTAGAATTGACTGCATGCATGTTACTATTTTGTGCCCATTCGTGAATATGGTGAACGTTTCCGAAATCGGAAGGGGTATTTATCCATCAACACGCAAGTGATCTGCGATGCAAAATGAAGATTAGAAACATTGTTTCCAGAACTTTAAGCTGCTCTTCACAAAGTTTCCTGTCCCTCGAAGCATTAACTCGTCCATCACAACTTAACAGTATCTTTATAACACGTTTTCTACACTCATATATTTAAATGCATTTTCTTTATCTCTACCAACAAACATTTATCTCTTTCGCTGACGTTTCCATCGCTTTTACCTATCGCACATAACTTTATTCATGATCGCGCCAAGTAAATCGCGCAAGCAAAACAATACCTCCGGAAGTAATGAGATCTTACTTCCGTAGTGAGGCAGTATTTTTATCACTTTAATCATACCAGTCTAATTATATAATATAAAATATAAAAGCAGTCCGCCTTAAACCAATATGTGTATAATATAATATATAAAATGTATGTAACAGTCATTGTATTATGTTTATATTATTATGTGTATGTATAATAATGTTATGTGAATGTATTACGTAATTTAACAATGTAGGAGCTGTGAGAATAGAAGCAAGCTTCTTTTCGTAGCAAACATAATTATAAAGTAGAAGCTGAAAATTGCTAACAATGAGGTAACAATAAGGTAACCTCGAGACAACAATAAATTAGAAAGTTTAATGAAGGTTACTAATAATTCTTGGAACAATAATGTAATATTTAAAAGAGTTTATAAATAGCCAATCAAAAACTAGAAAAAGTTTAAGTTAAATAAAAGTATTCTATTGGAGTTGGCTTAGCCAATCAGAGACTTGAAATGGAAGAAATTTACAAATTCAGGCGGCAGACGCTACAAGATTGCGTACCAGGTCGGTACGGTACGTGTTCAATGTGAGACATGAAAAATGATTGCGGTGAGAATAATATAAAGTTTACGTGTTAAGAAGTAGAATTAACAATAATCTCACAGCTCTATAGTAGGATATATCAGTGAAGTGTTATTTAATAGTGTGAAGGATTAATAAACAAAGTACGATACAATTATAATTTGTGTAAGCCTTGTTCTTTAGCCACACCAGCCCTGCTAAGAGATACGTGTTTTAAAAATATTAATAACGCAGCCGAGGAATACATATAATATTTAAATAAACATTAAAATACAAAGTTGATTTTTAAACGCGGGGCGAAGGCCACCGGAAAAGTGAACGTGGGGTTAAGGCCACGGGAAAGTATCGTACGTGGGGCTGCAACTACTTCAAGTTTGGCGCCCAAAGTGTGGCACTAATAAGGTAAAGATAATCTACTGCAAGTTTGGCGCCTAAACGTGGGGCTCGAATAGGCTAAAATAGGCAAGAATAGGCGAGAATAAGTGAAAAGAAGAAATTAACGAACATCATAGAACTACCAGAATCGACGAAACTACAAGACTTCACTACAAGAACTTCAGAGAACTTCAAGATCAATATACAACAACAACATCATCATCCAAGGACAGCAAAAACAATTCTTTCAGGAGTACGTGGCACGCAGCCACAATTCAACTAGAATCTACGAGGGAACACCAGAGTATAAAGGTTTACTAACACAGTCAGAGAAAAGGTCAGAAAATTCCAATACTATGTATTTATATAATTTTCAAGAAAATATATATAATTATTAAAATAATTTCATGTTGTTAAGAAGTGGAAAATTAAAATTCAGCAGTTCCAAATCAAATATAACGAAAGAAAATATACAAAATAAAATGGAAACAGAAAACAATGGAAATATGGAAGTAGGAGAGGATAGGTCAGCCATTACAGATTACAATGTAAATTTACAACCAGAGCTAGAGGAAACAAATAGGTTAGATGTAGAAGAACAATCATCTGTAAATTCACAGTTAGATATAGAAAGAGATAGAAATAGTGTGCAAGGTCAATCACCTTTACATATGATAGTGCAGGGAACAACAAATGAAAGAAACACTATCCCTCAGACATCTAGCCAACAAGAGCAAGAAAACTTATCACAACAAAATGCAATGTGTATTCCAAGAGCAATAACTGAAACTAATACAGAGCTAAGAAAAGAATTAAATAATAAGTTAACTGAAATTAGTACAGAGTTGAGAAATGACTTAAGTAATAATTTAACTGAAACTTATACCAATGGTAGCAAATACAAATAGATCTAACAGGGCAAATAAGTAAAATGCATGAAATGGCAAAAACAAATGCAGATGCAATTAAAGGCAAACACAGGGCAAGGACAAGGAATGTCAATGATTGACGAAATTAAAGATAAAGTACAAGAGAGTAGCAAAGAAATAGATAAACTTAGAAATAGTTTTGAAACTTTAAGTACTAGTGTACCAAAGGTAAATGAAAATGTAACTAGTTCTGTAAATGCTAATCAAATGCATGACAATAATACAAGTGCAGAAAGAAGTGTATCACCTTTGTTAACTAATAATACAAGAGACGCTACTGCTTTTTCCATAGCATCAGCCTCTCAAACACAAAACAACAATGATGACACACATGTGCATGTACCAAATCAAGTGTCAAACTATCCTTCTGTACTCAATGAATTACCTTTACCTTGTTTTAACGCTTTCTCAAGTCCAGTACAATTTATTCACGATCTAGTAGAATATTTTAAATTGAAGAATGTGCCTGAAGTATTAAAAAAAAACAGTATTTAACAACTACAGTATAATATGCACAAAATCACTTAAACAATGCAGCTACTATTTATAATATCTTTACTAAATGTAACCAATTGTCAATATAACAAAAGGGAGTTTAGATAAAATGATGTAATAGAAGAAAATCCATTGTTAGTAAGAAAAACTAATTGGTACTATACTACACTATAATTAAAGAAAACATGAAATATCTGCCACTATCTAGAGATTTCCTCAACACACAAGTAGAAATTCTAGTAAGAAATTTCGCACAAATGATAACGGAAACAGCAGAAATTAGCGTTCCTAAAACTAATACAAAGCGTCGGAAGAAAACTGTTCCTTGGTGGATCGAAGAATGTCAGCGTGCTGTTACAGCTCCAAATAAAGCCTTTGGTAAATACAAGAAGCTCTCCCACTGTGGAAAACAAGATAGTTTATCTTAAGTGTAGAGAACACACCCGTAGAACTATAAAAAGTAGAAAAAAATCATCATGGATTAATTTTGTTTCTACTATGACCAATAAAACTAATTAAAAAGAAATATGGACCAAAATTAAAAGAAACAGAGGTACCAAGTGTGTAACTCCAAGTTTTCTGTAACCCACTAATTCAATCCATCCTATCACAGATATCCAAGGGATAGTAAGAATTCTAGCCGAAACTTTCGTCAATTATTCCTGTGATTCTAACTATGACCCTAAATATCTCCACTACAAATCACAACTTCCTGAATTCCAACTAAATGCCACGTATTCTGACCCTGAGGCTCCAAATAATGACGAACTTTCCTTTGAAGAAATGACTGAAGCCCTCCAGTCGTGCAAGACCAGTCCTGGCCTTGATGGTATACCCTACGAATTCCTCCAACATTTACCACCTGAAGGAAACATGTATATATTAACCATATTAAAATATATATATGTACAAAAAGAGTATTCCCTGATCAATGGCACCAGGCCATTGTAATATACCGATATCCAAACCTAACTAGATCAATAGGCTCCCAGAAAATTATCAATCAATAGCAATAACCTCTACACTGTGTAAACTGATGGTAAAAATTATTAACAAACGCCTAAAATGGACATTGGAAAGCCAGCAGCTCTTTAGTCTCCTTCAGTTTGGTTTTAGACATCATCATTATACACTAGATATCCTGATCATGTTAGAATCTAACATACAAGACGCCTTCAGGGCAGAAATCATCTCAGACTTGTAAGCCTTGATATAGAAAAGGTTTACTATATGGCATGGAAGAGACACATTCTTAAAACATTAGTTGATCATGGAATTTCAGGAAATATGATACACTTTATGCATAACATTTTACAGAATAGACAAATTCAAGTGCGAATGAATGGTATCATGTCCAAGTTGAAAACGGGGGTTTCCTCAAGGAACTCCTAAGTGTTACCTTGTTCTCAGTAGCAGTCAATGACATACCAAATATAATAAGTCCACCAGTCAGTGTGAATCTCTTTTCAGACGATTTAACTATATATTTTTCAGAAAAAATCCAGAAACGACACAAGAACTACTACAAAATACAATTAATGCGCTGCAGGAATGGACTAACTCTACAGGTTTTAGATTCTCTGCAGCCAAATCCAGGTCTATTACCTTCTCCAGAGGAAACATCCAAACTTCCCCTCTAATAGTGAACATGAATGACCAAACAATCTCAAACACTAGTACTCTAAAATTGCTTGGAATGATCTTTGAAGCAAAGCTCACATTGTGTCATCACACCCGATCCTTACGTGAAGACTGCCTCAGAAGACTTAACATCCTAAGATGTTTAGCGGCTCAGAATTGGAGGGCAGATTACCAAGTCTTGCTGTCTTATAGAGCTATCGTACGCTCAAAGTTAGATTACGATCCATATTTACGCATCGGCTAAACAGTCTCTATTGCAAACCTTAGACTCCATCCAATCATCAGCATTACGCATAGCCCTCGGAGCATTCAGAAACAGCCCAACTGTTAGCTTCCAAATTGAAACCGATGAACCATCTCTGGCCTCAGAAGGAAACAACTCATTCACTACTTACGCACTTAAAGTAGCATCCAGAACTCAGTTATAGATACATGAAACGTTTTTTCATCTACAACCTCATTTCCCAAATACTCATCATCCTAACGGAGATACCAGCGTATTCTAAATGATATCGGATTCACGATACTACCAATAATGGACGCATCAATTGGTCCTAGATGTCTACCATGGAGGATTAAAATATCACCAATTAATATGGAACTCAGCAAAAAAAGAAAACTCCGTCACTAGCAATGTTGTTTATATTCAACTTTTCTGAGAACTGACTTCTCAATACGCGCAAGACAAGCGCTTATACACAGATGCTCAAAACGGTTCACGACACCGACTGCATAGATTCCCATCGCGTCTCTGACAAGTTTTCGATCTTCTCCTGCGAACTACTGGCTCTCAGGGAGCACTATAATATATTATGACATCCGGTAACAAATTCTCTGTCATTTTTACTGATTCCAAAAGCTCCCTTCAAGCAACATTAGATCGATTCACGCACCATCCTATAGTTCATGATATTCATCGCCTGCTCCATTTTTGCTAAGGGCAGTTAGAATTTGCGGTAGTTCTCATTTGGATTCTATCACATGTTGGCATCGCAGAAAATGAATTAGCGGATTCCATCGCTAAAAGAGCTATTCTTCAAAACTCCGTTGATTATTCTACCAAATTTCCTCACCTGGATTTAACATCACACCTCAAGAAAACTCTACGAAAAATTGGAAACTTCAATGGCTTTCTTCTTCCGACAGCAAACTTCACACTAAATTAAGTCTTTTCCGTACAATACTATGAAACGCCAAGATCAAATCATAGCAACAAGGATTCGCATAGGTCACTCAAGACTTACTCATATCCATCTCATAGCTAAAGATGAAATACCGAAATGCCCCTTCTGCTGACAATAGAACACATAGTCACAAAATGCCAACAAATTGACCCCAAGAGAAAAATATATGGGATTCCCGTCGAACTCAATAAAGCAATCGGAAGCTTATTTCAAGTTGAAGATCTTCGTCAGTGACATTGGATAACTAAATAAACCGTAAATCACTCTTATCATATGCTACACTAACCATTAACTATCACTTGATATAGTTACTGTTTCACTGATTAATTGTATTGTCACTCATCACAGTATTATTACCTAATTCACTTAATGTTATTCCCAATGTATCCAAAACATAACTATGTAATGATAACTGTATAACATGCTGCTTATTGTAATATGTACTGCCTTGTAAAAGTCGCTATAAGATCTAAGATGATTTAGCGACAATAAATAGATAAATTTAAAAAAAAACATGTAACTATTTCTGCAATGGTTTATTTGGATAAAAAATGAAGTAGATAGGAAAATAAGCTTTAATAAGATTACTTTGTATACTAATAAACGATAGAGAGTAGAAAAAGTCATGCGAATGTATCACGTTAGACATTTTTTGTGGTATTTACAATTTTTGAGATATTCGTTGGTATAGGTTTGAATTTTCTATTACTTTAGACACTTTTTGAAGTACTAAAGTCAACATTCCCTTGTTTCCAGTGATGTAAAGACTGGAATTTCAAAGCTAGTATATAGGGACTCGCATTTTAAACATCTAACTAAAACTTGAGTATCCTTTATCGTCCTTGTACCTAGAACGAAACGTCGAATAGAAGCATTTTTGTAAACGTGTATTTCCATTAACACAAAATGGATAGAAAAATAAGCTTTTGTGGGAATAATTTGTAGAAGAGATATAAAAATGAAGAACACGGGTAGAAAAGGTCATGTTACACATTAGAACGTTTTCCTTTCCAAGTAATCATTCCTTTGACTTCTGAATTTCTTTCTGTTCCTAATAAATATGCAAATTGTTACAGCACGATATATGCACTCAGTGCTAATTGCTTTATTTAAATAATTTGTAGACAAAAACTTTTGAGCATAATAGGAGCAATTAAACTGTTTTCCCCACAGACTGTTATAGAGATCTCCATGAAATTTAAAACAATGCTTAAAAATTACAGATATAGAAATGTTACCCACATGTGCACCTAAGATTTATAATGTATGTTAATTATAATTTTTGTGTTATAAACGTTATCTGAAACATTTGCTTTTCTTCTTCTGAATGTTTCCAGTTTTAAGAAGTATACTTTCAAACATTAAGCCGCCATTGATATTGATCTTTATTGCTAGGACATACAACTATATAGCATCGTCATTACATGAAATATACTATAATTTAAAACCTCATATTACTGTAGAATTTATCTAGGCTATATAAAGAATTTGATATCAATGTTAATCTGTTTTTTTAAACATAGGTAACGAGAGTTGCTTTATACAATCTGTTAAGCAATTATACAGCTGAAGTAATACAATCTCAAATCCATTTAAAGTCTTAGAATATTTGCATTTATGTACATAAAATGTGTTTTAGTACGCATAGAATAACTATGTATCAAATCACATAAAGTATACTTGCTAATATTCCTCTTAATAAAAAATAGACAGTCGAAGATGAAAATTGATGTCAACGTTAAAATACTTAGCATGATAAATAGGGGTTTACAATGAGTTCTTGGAGGAACAACGCACATTATACTAATAGCTCTCTTCTCTAAAAGAAACAATTTATTGACAGAAGCATAATTGCCCCACTGCAGTGTTCCATATGCAAGGGTATTATGAAAGGATTTTACTGTATCTAATGAGTTCATGCAAAGCGTATGTGATATCATGGCTAGCAGTATAGATTCTCTGCTTTTTGAACAGCTAAGTGTTGCCCCAGCCTACAAAATGTACATTATGGTAGTATTACCTAACTGAAACAATCCTTAACGAATATTATAATCATTAACAGGAAGTAGACCACAAATAAACTGTTGTACAAATAGAACAAACAATATTCGTACAGCACTTCAAAACTGTTAGTAGCCAAACTAATGGACAAAAAAGGTTATTTTACATATCGAACATAAAACATTTCGCTCCAGTAGTTTTGATGCTAGAATGTTTTACTTTCTCTGCCACCTACGTATAGTAGATTAGCGAAGGTATTGTATTCCATCAAAATTCGATATTGAGATTTCACGGGAAATATATCTGAATAAAAAAAATTCTCATGTATTACATTCACATGGCTTTTCTACCCCCTATCGTTTACTAGTAGGTGTACAAACTATTTTTATGAAAGCTAATTTTTTTATCTACCTCATTTTAATCGAGATAAACCTTGCAGAAATAGCTACATGGCACATTTCGTTATAGATACAAAGGGAACAACGATAGTCAGATATTTAAGAACTGGACGCTATACGCTGTCCTTAAAATTCCATACTGTCTCCATAAAACCGCGAGAAACAACTGAAAATCGACACGACCTGAAAAGAATGACAAAGTATTGAACAATTCGAACTATTAATTACGGATATCTTGGAAATGGCTTATGCCACAAAAAAGTTAATTGCAATGAATTGTGTGTATTAAAGATATCTACATTTATTGTGTAGTAGGTACGTTTTCGTCAATCGCTTAAATTGACCAGTTATACAAGATTATACAAAACTCCTTCCAAATGAAGAAGACTTCACAGGCTATTCCCAGAATATTCAAGATATATATTTTGCTCGTCACGTAACTATCTTTAATATATGGTGTTTTAATCAAAACCGTTAGAGCTAATTTATTTCGAAAAATGTCCCATGTAAAGGGCAGTTGGATGGGGAATTGTCTTAAAAATGTTTGTCGTGTCTTTGGAAAATACCGAAATTGAATACCAAGTTTGGTATTTATCCGAATTTTCGTTTTTGAGTTATGCTGTTCACACACACACACACACCACGGACATTTTTCTAAAAATGCTTTTTTGGATTCAGGGAGTCTCAGAACATGCGTTTCCAACAAAATCTCGGTGTCGTAATTTGGGTGGATTGCAATACCTTCTCTACATACTATTTACGTAGTAGAGAAAGTAAACGTGCTTTTATTGGATTCAGGGGGACTCAAAACATATATTTCCGGTGAAATTTCGGTATCAAATTTTGGGTAGGGTGCAATACCTTCTCTCCTACTATGTATATGGTAGAGAAAATTAAAAACTCAGAAACGAAAAGTCGGATAAACACCAAAATTGGTATTTAAGTTCAGAATCTTCCAAAGATGCGACAGGAATATTTTCAAGGAAAACCCTCACAAACCATCCTTTACCTGGATAAACATTCGATATTTTCGATTTTCTCCACTTCATTCTGAATGAATTTTGTATAACTTGAAAGCACAAAAGGCAGAGATGGACAAAGCTTACTACACAAAGAGTGTAGATATCTTTAAAGCAAATCATTTGTCAAAGAACTTTTTTGTCGTATTAAACAGTTCCGAGATTCTATTATTGATTTGAACTGTCAAGTACTTTATACTTTTTTCAACTGCTAAGTCGCTATTCGTTTTCTTCTCCTAGTCATGCAAAGAGCACGGAATTTCAAAGCCATCACATAGCGACCCGCTTTTAAAATATTTGAAGATCGCTTTAGCCTCTTGTATTCCCCTTGTGCATGCAACGACATCTGTAATAAAGTCCTTTCTGCAATTTTTTTCTCGATTGACATGAAACAGATAAAAGAATAAGCGTTTGTTGGAATAACTTTTAGAACACTGGGTAGAGAAAGTAATACGAATGTAACACACAAGATTTTTAATGCCATGTACGGATACTTTGTGTTCTACCTGTATGAATAGTTCGTAGAATAATGATGAAGATGTATGATAATGGATAGAAGAAGGCGCGTGTCTTACAGGCAAGTGTTGTAGTTAAAAAGCACAAGGTTAAACAAAAACCAGAGTGAGTGTTAAAAGGCGCAAGGTACTAACCTTACTCTGTTGATGCTGTCGAGTACTGAGAGCCACTAACGCGGGTTCAAGCTTTATGTAACCTTCCCATTCAAGGATGCGCTGCATACAAGGAAAAGCAACAAAAACAAAACAGAGCTAGCCGGTAGGGCACTGGAAGTGTTATCCCCACCCCCACACCACGTAAAGATGTTAGTCACTCTGCGTGGGGCTTTTACAACGTATTACTATAATTCTGACGAGATCCATTGAAAATTCCAGGGCGCTGCGGGCGGTGACAAAGACTGCGTCAACCTCAATCCTTGCAGGTAGTGTGGTTTAACCTGATCTCCGTTTCCGGTACACCATGCGGGTGTAATTCTAAGGTCACTTTCATACGGAGCTGGAGGTGAGAGAAATTGTAGTTTTTGTGCGGTGGCATAACAACACATGGGTGACAGCCCAGAGTCCTGCTTTCGAGGGACTTTATGGTTGCATTACAAACGCTGTCTACATTTAGAACATGTTTTAACTGGTGGCGAAGTTTACGATGTTGATTTTCATGGAATACTAGCAAAACTGAGTTTTGTTCGCGTTATCATATTAAATTCAGAGGTTATCTATTACTTTTTCTCTTTCACTCCATCTTTTTCATTCTATTTCTCTCTCTCTCCATTTAATAATAATTGTCTTTAAATTTCCTTTCTTTACCTCTCCATCATTCCCTCTTTCCCCGTCTCTCTCCACACCGCCCTCACCTTCCTTTTTTCTATACAACTTATATGTCGTGATGTTTTTACAACCGCTACCTTGAACCTGTTTTCCCTGGGGGCGTTAATCAACATATGATGGAGAAGAAGAAAAAGAGCCAGTATTTCATTTGTCAATATGTTTTAATTAGGTATTACCTCGGCCAAATTGCTTTGATTTTGCTCATTCTTAATGCAAAAAACTGACGTGTTACAGTCACACTAATTTCTCTACATACTACCTTTTATAGCTTCTACAAACTATTCTTAAATACTTATTTTTCGATCTAATTCTTTGAGATAATTTAACTATTTTACCTACTGTGCTGTGCCAACTCTTTGTGAGTTGATCTTTGTAGTCCTATTGTTTTATTTCTGTTATAAGGTTTTAGCCAGCATTTATCTCTTTTATGTAGTGAAACACGACTAGAGGCAGAAGGTGCCGCCGCGGTAACCTGTGCGACTCGCATTCGGGAAATCCCGGGTTCAAATCACGGGGACCGACCAATCAAACCGAAGTTTTTTTCACGATTTTCCTCAGTCGCTAGACGAATGCTGGGTTGGATAATTTGATTCACGAATTTTCCTATCATGCCTTTCATCATTACATTTCATTTCCTTGTTCTTCACGCCATACCGGCCACCGGGCTGATCACCCATCCTGGATATTATACTATGACCCAGAGTTGGCTTGCTCCTTGATAGACACACGGCATTGGCTTGTACGTCCTTGGGGTGTAAGCCAAACAAAGAGGAGGGTAATCACTTGAAGAAGAAGAAGACACAACTAGTGTCTGATGCTGAACTTATATGATTTTCTCAGGCATTAATGACCTAAGAAGTTGTTCGCCCTAAAGTTTCACTTCTTTTTCTTCTTCTTTGCGAAGTATACTCCAATTGATTTTGTTTGAAATAATTACTTGTGGTCTGAACAGGCAATATTGCAAAGCAAGTTTATTATGGGGGATCATGGATGAAACTTAGCCATTTTCCAAGAAAACCCCATTGTTGTCTTTTTCGTAAACCAATAATTTGCCACCTTAGATCCTAATGTTGACCAAATTTTACATTTCTATTATGTTTGGGATTATCCTTAATTACCTCATATATAAACCTCTGTGACAAAAATCATTACCACAATTTTCATGCAGGAACGCGAAACTGCTAATGGATATTTTGAAAGCTATAATAATAATAATAATAATAATAATAATAATAATAATAATAATAATAATCGCTACATGGCTCTGATTTGGATAAAGGAACTAGTTTCCGAATTAGAAAGAATGTGTAATCTATATACCAACCATAGGAATAATTTCTTTTTCAGATTATTCGAATTATGGCTCTGCTCTTGAATTACAAGCATGCAAAGGAATCACTGCAATTTTACAGTATTTAACTTTTATTTTATAAATAAAAAGGACAAGTCTTTCACTAAAAAAAACCACTTTAATTCAAAAACTTTTGAGATAATACCAATGAAACTTGGAGGCATTAATATGAATAAGAAGAATAAGAAGTACACAAAACATGAAGTCGCTAGCGAATATACGCCGAAAATAGCGTTTTCATCCATGATCACCCTCTTAAAAGTTCGGGATAATATTTTTCTTATGTTGTTTCGAATATAATGTCTTCTACTTGAGTTTTTCATCGAAATGAAAATTAATAAATGCAAGTTGACCAGGAAATTGCCTTTATCTGTTGATATAATCTTTTAAAAAAATTTTCTTTGTCTCTCTGGTGTGTAGGAACCAATGAAGGTTGTTGTTGATGATGATGATGATAATAATAATAATAATAATAATAATAATAATAATAATAATAATAGCAATAATGATATCAGAACTTAACCTTTTCACATTACCCTCTACTATGTAATTACTTACAACCAGCGGCAATTATGCTTCATTCCGAGAGTCCTCAAATGTGCAACATCGGTATGTTCATAGCAATGAAAAGCCAGCCAGAGAGAAAGAAAGCTACACCTGGGAATTCAAATTACAAACGAATCCCATTTTCGCCACTTCTGCCTTCCAAAAATGTCTGCCAGAGATGAGCGCTTGCGTCTTTGTATCTACGTAAAGTAATTTTCATAACTTACGAGTCAATAATAATTACGCGTACATTAGTTTAATGTTGTTTCCTTTATTTGAGGTTTAACATTATATTAGAGAAAAGAGGGAAAGTGATGCATTTATGGCCTCGGCTGAGAGATTTAAAGCAAAACAGTTCATCCGGCGAGGATTCATGCTTCATATGCGTTGTTCGTTTTGCACATTAAAATACCTTAAAACGCAAATTTCCTGGTTCTATCTGTTAATTGTAGTTAAGAGTTAGTAGTCAGACGGAGGGGCCTCCAGTAACTGGAGCACAGGCCATAGTGAGCCCTTTGTGGTTTCAACGTGACCCCTGGGAGGAAGGGATGAAGGATGATGACGTGCGCTAGCAAGGACGGATTCCTAACGATTCCAACATGACACCAGTCCTGACGCCGGCTAGCCCTGCCTTAGCCATCTACAACCTGAGGTCCTGGGAATAGACGAGACACTCCTAGGAAGGAAAGGGCCCGTCAAGCTCAAATTCCACCATCCTGCTGCAACACACTAACCGCCGTCACCTGGTTCTATAACCCTGAAACAGATGAGGTGAAGCAGATGAAAGGAAATGATGGACAGGAAATTCGTGGTGGCAGAGGAACCAATTCAGAATTCGCCTACCGACCTGGGGAAACCACGAAAATACCTGATGTTATAGTCGCCGGCAGTAGAATATATAAGACAGAGCTGGCGCAGTTTTTTGCGTTTATATGGGAAAAGATAGGGAAAACGAGGGTAGATGATAGGCTAGGAGAGCATCCAAGGAGGAAAAATGCGTTTATATGGGGGAGATAGGGAATATGAGGTTAGATGTCGAGTAGACAGGGTTTGAAAGGTCTGAATATATGCTTTATAAGGGAAAGGATAGGGAAAACGACGGGAGATGCTAGGTTGAGAGAGTCTTCATGGAGGAAAATGAGTTTATATGGGGGAGATAGGGAAAACGAGGGTAGATGCTAGGATAGACAGAGGTTTAAGTAGGAGGAATGTGCTTTATATGAGAGTGGCAGGGAATACGAGGAGAAGTGCTAGGCTAGTCAGAGGTCGAGTAGAGTATACGATTATATACGAAAGATAGGGCGTAGATGATAAGGCTAGACAGGTACTGAAGTAGGAGGAATGTGCTTTATATGAGAGTAGCAGGGAATACGAGGAGAAGCGCTAGGCTAGTCAGAGGTCGAGTAGAGTATGGTTTATATGAAAGGTATAGGAAAACGAGGAGAGGTGTTAGGCTAGACAGAGTTGAAGGGTAGAGCATGTCTTGTATATGAGAGGGGTAGGGAACAGGAGCAGGGGTGTTAGGCTAGACAGAGATCAAGAAGTAGAGTATGCTTTATATGAAAGGTATAGGAAAACGAGGAGGGGTGTTAGGCTAGACAGAGTTGAAGGGTAGAGCATGTCTTGTATATGAGAGGGGTAGGGAACAGGAGCAGGGGTGTTAGGCTAGGCAGAGATCAAGAAGTAGAGTATGGTTTATATGAAAGGTATAGGAAAACGAGGAGGGGTGTTAGGCTAGACAGAGTTGAAGGGTAGAGCATGTCTTGTATATGAGAGGGGTAGGGAACAGGAGCAGGGGTGTTAGGCTAGACAGAGGTCAAGAAGTAGAGTAGGGTTTATATGAAAGGTATAGGAAAACGAGGAGGGGTGTTAGGCTAGACAGAGTTGAAGGGTAGAGCATGTTTTGTATATGAGAGAGGTAGGGAAACAGGAGCAGGGGTGTTAGGCTAGATAGAGGTCAAGAAGTAGAGTATGGTTTATATGAATGGTATAGGAAAACGAGGTGGACTGTTAGGCTAGACAGAGTTGAAGGGTAGAGTATGTCCTTTATATGAGAGAGGTTAGGAACAGGAGGAGGGGTGTTAGGTTAGGAGAATTGAGTATGTGTTTATAAGGAGAGACGGGAAAACGGAGAGAGATCCTATGCTAGGATAGACAGGTGTTAAAGTTAGGTTAGATAGGAAACCAAGGAGTGATACTCAGCTAGAGGGGGAGGCAGGAGGAACGCGCTTTATGAGAGGTAGGGGATACTGGGAGAAATGCTAGGGAAGACAGGGACTGAAGGTATGTAGGGTGTTTTTCCAGAAGGGAAGAGTAAGAATTTCAGAGGTATTTAGAGCACAATATAACTATTTTAGAACACACTTAGAAGCTTTTTAGGCACATGCTTAGATAACTTTGCAGGTATTCTGATGATGTTTTAATGCGGTAGAATAGCCATTTGACATCCTCTTACTGGCTTTAAAATATTTTTAGACATAGATACAGATACGTGTTTTAGGGTATTGGTGTAAGCATTTTAGCCAGTGTACTAGGAATTGTGGAGCATTTTAGAGTTCATTTAGAGACATTTTAAGCACAGGTAAAGATATTTTTTTGATATGAACAAGGCTTTCAGGACATTCTGGCATGAGGCAGGGAAATTTTAGATGTTTCAGCAGCATTTAGGGAACTGGAACAGGTAGATTCAGGGTATTCATATAGGCTTCAGAATATTTCGAGATGTTTTATGATGCTTTTAAGGTATTTTGACAATTTTCAAGACGTTTTCAAAGCTCGTGCTAGGAGTGTTTGTGGCTCTTTAAAGGTATTTTAGGTTATGGATGTGGCATAGGCACAGTCCATTAAGAGTTCCTGAAGGGGCTTTTAGATAAGTGTAGTGGCTGTTTGTCGGCTTTTGGATAAGTGTAGTGGGCTATTTTATCGGCTTTTTGGAAGGAGTAGGGGCTGTTTTATTGGCTTTTGGTAAATGTAGCGGCTGTTTTATCGACTTTTGGAAAGTGCAGTGGCTATTTTTATGTCCTTAGAGTTCCTGGTGGGCTTTTGGGGAAATGGTTTTCAGGCATTCTCTTGTTTATAGAGTTTTTCTCTTGTATTACTCAGGTCTTATGATCTATAACCATTTCTAACGTTTTTTTACAGTCATATAGGATCCTTTTATGGTCTTCTCAATATTCTAATGCTACCCTGCATGAAAGTATGTAGAGATGCCTTTTATAACCCAACCTTAAGCTCTGTTAGTGATATTATTGTTTTATTCAGCTTTTCTGTTTTTGTATGGTTAATTGTTGTCTAGGTGTATCGTCTTTACCAGTTAATTGATGCTTTATTAGATAAGGGTTGTAAGGGTAGGTGTCTGCCCCCCTTTTATCTAGGCTTGAGCTTAGCACTATGACTTACACCTAATAGCAGGGTTAGCGCCTATTTTTATTTATTCTTTAGGTATCTGCTAGGTGTATACACAGCACATGGGTAAGCTTCCATTTATGAAGTAATGCAACACTTCCGAGGGTATCCCTTTCCGAAGTTTTCATGTGCATATTTGTGACTATTTAAAGGTATTTCAGCTTATGATATCAGATATGAGTACAGGCTTTTAGAACATTCTAACATACTGGAATGATAATTTCAGGTGTTTCAATAGCATTCTGGAGATTGGAAGCGGGCCTTTTCCAAGTATTGATACAGGTTCTAAGATTTTTAGGAATATTTCGAGGTGTTTTATGTTGATTTCAAGATATTTTAACATCTATAAGGTATTTTCAGGATACTGGTAGGAGTATTTAAGGCTCTTTGAACGTATTGCGGGCTATGGATGCGGCATGAACTCAGGCTTTTAGAGTACTCTGAACGGTTCTTTAGAAACTTTAGCGGTTATTTTTTGGGGTATTGGCACATGATTTTAGAGTATGCTGAGGGTGTTTAGAATGATTGAGGTTTTTGTTTAGCACTTAAAAGGTATTTTATGCTATTGTCTCAAAGTATTTCAACCCTTTTCAGACATTTTCAAAGCTTATTCCAGGAGTAGTTGAGCAGCTTTAAATGTACTTTAGCAACTAATCAGGCACTGTCGCAAGCTTTTAAAACATTTTGTGAAATTTTATGAGTAAATCAGGTATTCACCCACGTATTTATTCAGGTTTCAGGACTTGATATATTTCTGCACATAGTTTTAATGCCTCACGAACATTTATTATGCAGTGTTAGAACGCTTTTATATACTTTTAAAACACCTTTTTTTTTTAAATTTTTGCAAACTTATATATCTTGAGGAGATAAGCTATGAGACCGAGAGGGATAAACTGTATATCGATTTACAGTTTTAGTGAATGTAGAAGTATTCTAAACTACCCTACCTTACCCGCTCACCGATCCTCCTGCCCTGAATCATCTTCTCATTGTCTATTCCATTCTGTAATCCTCTAACGCAACCAGGAAACGTAACCATACGTGACAATCATAACGACCTATTCCCAAGACAATCTATGCTAACAGAACCATGTAATAACACAAGGTTTAATGTTGCATATAACAATGTAGAAAGAGATAATTTGTACAAAGAAGCCTTTCTCAGCAGCCATTACTACAGCACCATTATAAGTTCAACATACTTAGAACTAATGCCTCAGTCTTGCAAACCATTCTTCAAACTCGGACAATCGTGCGAGCCTAACTCTACCTGTTCCCAGACTATCCTAGCGTTATGTATTCTGCCCAGTAATTATCTAGCCTAATATGATACCATTTCTTATAATCTGTCCAACAAGCCAGTCCTAAGCTAGCTCTGAATACCCTAACCTGGCGAAAATAGTATAAGCAGACTTCACATCCAGCCTGCTATCACCTAATCTAGCTTGAATGAGTGCACGTAAACCTAGACCAATCTTAGTCAACAGTCGTCTCATCACCCATTCAACTGGTCATAAACAAAAAGCTATAAGCTCGACCACTCGCTAATTATCTAAGATACCCTATCAGAACCTCACCCAGGTTAGCCTAAACTGACTTTACCCAAGCTATCCTATTTTGTCATCGCCCGCCCTAGCGTAACCTAGAAGCTTGCCTAAACTGACTTTACACAAGCCATTCTATGTTGCCATTTCCCTTTCTAGCGTAACCTAGAACCCTCTTATCGGCTGAATGGATAACCTATCATAGCCTTGTTGGATCCATACACCACACAAATGTTTCCTTAAATCAAGAACCTTGCATGCTTTTACAGGAATTCAACACCCTCTGCGACCATATTTCTCATGTCCACACTCATATTCCCATGCCTTATAACCATTCTATTATCAGATATTTCAAGAACGTTGAAACCTATTAAAAATATTTCTTTGCTACTCTTAGCAGCCCACTATATTGTACAGTGTTCATATATTTCTTTGTAATAAACGTGTGCCCTTCTATACACATAACAGGACATGTATCAGCATCTAAACAATAACCACCACCTCTGTCATCACTACCACCATTTCCACAAAGCAATCATCACAATCACCATCACCATCATGCCTATCACCACCATCATAAACACCCCCGCCTTCAATTACAACATAACCTTATACTATCACCGCCACCATGTCTCCATTAACAGCATAACTCTATACTGTCACCACCGCCATCATTTGCAAAACCATCAACTTTATAACCAGCACCATGACCCTATCACTACCATCACAAGCACCACTACTCCCAATTACGCCATAACCTTATATTGGCACCACCGGCATATGCCTCCATTAACACCCTAAGTCTACACTTTCGCCACCGCCACCACATTACTCCACTAACACCATAACTAGTTATCCCGCAATTCCCGCCATCACCATTACCCCTACACACCTATTTGTATCATAACTCCGCACTTTCACCACCACTATTACTTCCAATACCACCAATGCTATAACCATCTCCCTACCACCACCATCACAAATACCACTACTTCCAATTACACCATAACGTTATATTGCCACCACCGTCAATGGCCTCCATTAACACCATAACTCTACACTGTCGCCCCGCCAACACATAACTCCATTAATACCATAGATCCCTAATCCCGCAATTCCCGTCATCTTCACCGCTACATTAATCAATACAATCATCTAAAGACAGAGCCTCTCACATATGAAGCTATATTATAACAGAGCCACGTACCTATAAGCTCCAGTGGATATCTCTATTAGTGTGCTTTGAACTGTCTCTATGTGTGTGTGTGTGTGAGTCTGTGTGTGTGTGTATGTGTTTTGAACTGTCTCGGGGTGTGCGTGTCTGTGTGTGTGTGTGTGTCTGTGTGTATGTGTGTGTATGTCTATGTGTATGTGTGTGTATGTCAGTGTGTGTGTCCGCGTGTGTGTGTGTGTGAGTCTGTATGTTTATGTCTGTGTGTGTGCGTGTGTGTGTGGGCGTGTGTGTCTGTGTGTATGAGTCTGTTTGTTTATGTCTGTGTATGTGTGTGTGCGGGTGTGGCTGCTGATCAAGAAGAAGAAAGGAATAAAGTAGAAAGGAAGAAGGAAAGAGAGAAAGAAAAAAAAAGAAAGAAAATTAAGAATTTTAATTCAGACCTAAGGATACTTAAGTATACTTATAAATATATATGGGTTAAACACTTTTTATTCCAGCCGTATATGTCTCCTAGTTTAATATTTATGAACCATTAAATTTTTATAAAGATTCGAACAAGGACCATAGGTTACCTAAGTACATATCACGGTTTAACACAGATAATGAATTACATCTAATAAATACATTTTTGATCCGTCCATACAACTCCCTTAGTTTAATAGCTATTGATCATTAAATATTTTGCTGTAAGATAATAGTAAAAAATTAATCCTTAAATAGCTGATTACAATTATTTTCTAATGATACCTGAAAAGTCTTTCACTAAGCCTCTTAGTGCTATAAACTTATTCTGATTTTACCATATTTGCCTAAGTCTTTTAACTCATTAAGAATTAACCATTTAGGTTTTACCGAATCGAGGTCGGATATGAACTTCGGACTCCTAAATAGTTGTTCAGAGAATCTATCCACTGCTATCAATTTAATGTAATTTGTTCGAAGAGTCTAGCTGCCCTACTTCGGGAATAATGAAACATCAAAGTTTAAAACTCTGGCGAGACTTGAACTCCGGTCCCTAGAGATATCTTTCCGTAACTAATCAATAATACAGAACTATGTGAATCCTTGTTGATGCTAAAAGGGCATAAAGTCAGTAGTATACAATGAGATGTGAAGTATCAATTCTTGGTAGCGATATTTATTTGTAGTTCTAGTTATTAAAATTATTTTCTTGGTAAATATCGACGTTTTTAGAACGATTCGGAGAAATGTACGCTGGACCTTTTAACAAGACATGTGGAGAAGCCACTAGGGCGAAGCTCGGACACAATAGCAGCTAAATTGTATACAGAAGGGGAGATTGCGATAAGAGTTCTCCCCCTCTTCGGGGTTTAGTATGCTCCAAAAATTGGTATACTGAGTTTCTCATTCTTCTATACCGGTTACAGAAGGTTTAGCGTTCTTATCAGGGTATTTAAGTACAGAGTGACGCTTGTTAACCTTTAAAGCTAAATATTCCAATATTTTTTCATCGCTTGTGATTCCACTCTGCGAAATTTCTCATCGTAATAAAGAGGTGTGCTTTAGTTAGCGAACATCGTATACTAGCCATTTCTACGATAACTTTCAGAACCCCCCTGTTGCATTTTAGCGGATAACACTAGCGTGTTATCGACCCGTACAAGCAACAAGTCCCGGTAGGATGGTGAAAATTAAACCTTTCGATTTTAACTTGTATTTTTTATTTGATGTATATGATTAGAATTAACGCTGTGTACTTTATAGTGGGTGAATCATGTCTCATAGCTGACTGGAAATTCATACATTATTTTGATTACCTCCCTCACCCAAAGCCGAGGAGGAGGGACGAGCCTTTATATGCTTCTTGAAGTAAAGCCCTCCACGTGGTCGGGAATGACAAACTGTCAACTCGCCAGTAACCATAAATTTGATCCAGAAGACTCATGCACTATAGGTCCCCTTTGCTTGAAAGACCATTTGAACCAAGTGAACCAATTAAAAAGCCATAAATTGATATAGAAGGTATCATGTACTTAGGTCGGCCTTACATGAAAGACCAATTACAGCCAATTTAAATCAATTAAGCCAATTAAAAAGCCATAAATTGATATAGAAGGTCTCATTGTATACTACTGACTTTATGCCCTTTTAGCATCAACAAGGATTCACATAGTTCTGTATTATTGATTAGTTACGGAAAGATATCTCTAGGGACCGGAGTTCAAGTCTCGCCAGAGTTTTAAACTTTGATGTTTCATTATTCCCGAAGTAGGGCAGCTAGACTCTTCGAACAAATTACATTAAATTGATAGCAGTGGATAGATTCTCTGAACAACTATTTAGGAGTCCGAAGTTCATATCCGACCTCGATTCGGTAAAACCTAAATGGTTAATTCTTAATGAGTTAAAAGACTTAGGCAAATATGGTAAAATCAGAATAAGTTTATAGCACTAAGAGGCTTAGTGAAAGACTTTTCAGGTATCATTAGAAAATAATTGTAATCAGCTATTTAAGGATTAATTTTTTACTATTATCTTAGAGCAAAATATTTAATGATCAATAGCTATTAAACTAAGGGAGTTGTATGGACGGATCAAAAATGTATTTATTAGATGTAATTCATTATCTGTGTTAAACCGTGATATGTACTTAGGTAACCTATGGTCCTTGTTCGAATCTTTATAAAAATTTAATGGTTCATAAATATTAAACTAGGAGACATATACGGCTGGAATAAAAAGTGTTTAACCCATATATATTTATAAGTATACTTAAGTATCCTTAGGTCTGAATTAAAATTCTTAATTTTCTTTCTTTTTTTTTCTTTCTCTCTTTCCTTCTTCCTTTCTACTTTATTCCTTTCTTCTTCTTGATCAGCAGCCACACCCGCACACACACACATACACAGACATAAACAAACAGACTCATACACACAGACACACACGCCCACACACACACGCACACACACAGACATAAACATACAGACTCACACACACACACACGCGGACACACACACTGACATACACACACATACACATAGACATACACACACATACACACAGACACACACACACACACAGACACGCACACCCCGAGACAGTTCAAAACACATACACACACACACAGACTCACACACACACACACATAGAGACAGTTCAAAGCACACTAATAGAGATATCCACTGGAGCTTATAGGTACGTGGCTCTGTTATAATATAGCTTCATATGTGAGAGGCTCTGTCTTTAGATGATTGTATTGATTAATGTAGCGGTGAAGATGACGGGAATTGCGGGATTAGGGATCTATGGTATTAATGGAGTTATGTGTTGGCGGGGCGACAGTGTAGAGTTATGGTGTTAATGGAGGCCATTGACGGTGGTGGCAATATAACGTTATGGTGTAATTGGAAGTAGTGGTATTTGTGATGGTGGTGGTAGGGAGATGGTTATAGCATTGGTGGTATTGGAAGTAATAGTGGTGGTGAAAGTGCGGAGTTATGATACAAATAGGTGTGTAGGGGTAATGGTGATGGCGGGAATTGCGGGATAACTAGTTATGGTGTTAGTGGAGTAATGTGGTGGCGGTGGCGAAAGTGTAGACTTAGGGTGTTAATGGAGGCATATGCCGGTGGTGCCAATATAAGGTTATGGCGTAATTGGGAGTAGTGGTGCTTGTGATGGTAGTGATAGGGTCATGGTGCTGGTTATAAAGTTGATGGTTTTGCAAATGATGGCGGTGGTGACAGTATAGAGTTATGCTGTTAATGGAGACATGGTGGCGGTGATAGTATAAGGTTATGTTGTAATTGAAGGCGGGGGTGTTTATGATGGTGGTGATAGGCATGATGGTGATGGTGATTGTGATGATTGCTTTGTGGAAATGGTGGTAGTGATGACAGAGGTGGTGGTTATTGTTTAGATGCTGATACATGTCCTGTTATGTGTATAGAAGGGCACACGTTTATTACAAAGAAATATATGAACACTGTACAATATAGTGGGCTGCTAAGAGTAGCAAAGAAATATTTTTAATAGGTTTCAACGTTCTTGAAATATCTGATAATAGAATGGTTATAAGGCATGGGAATATGAGTGTGGACATGAGAAATATGGTCGCAGAGGGTGTTGAATTCCTGTAAAAGCATTCAAGGTTCTTGATTTAAGGAAACATTTGTGTGGTGTATGGATCCAACAAGGCTATGATAGGTTATCCATTCAGCCGATAAGAGGGTTCTAGGTTACGCTAGAAAGGGAAATGGCAACATAGAATGGCTTGTGTAAAGTCAGTTTAGGCAAGCTTCTAGGTTACGCTAGGGCGGGCGATGACAAAATAGGATAGCTTGGGTAAAGTCAGTTTAGGCTAACCTGGGTGAGGTTCTGATAGGGTATCTTAGATAATTAGCGAGTGGTCGAGCTTATAGCTTTTTGTTTATGACCAGTTGAATGGGTGATGAGACGACTGTTGACTAAGATTGGTCTAGGTTTACGTGCACTCATTCAAGCTAGATTAGGTGATAGCAGGCTGGATGTGAAGTCTGCTTATACTATTTTCGCCAGGTTAGGGTATTCAGAGCTAGCTTAGGACTGGCTTGTTGGACAGATTATAAGAAATGGTATCATATTAGGCTAGATAATTACTGGGCAGAATACATAACGCTAGGATAGTCTGGGAACAGGTAGAGTTAGGCTCGCACGATTGTCCGAGTTTGAAGAATGGTTTGCAAGACTGAGGCATTAGTTCTAAGTATGTTGAACTTATAATGGTGCTGTAGTAATGGCTGCTGAGAAAGGCTTCTTTGTACAAATTATCTCTTTCTACATTGTTATATGCAACATTAAACCTTGTGTTATTACATGGTTCTGTTAGCATAGATTGTCTTGGGAATAGGTCGTTATGATTGTCACGTATGGTTACGTTTCCTGGTTGCGTTAGAGGATTACAGAATGGAATAGACAATGAGAAGATGATTCAGGGCAGGAGGATCGGTGAGCGGGTAAGGTAGGGTAGTTTAGAATACTTCTACATTCACTAAAACTGTAAATCGATATACAGTTTATCCCTCTCGGTCTCATAGCTTATCTCCTCAAGATATATAAGTTTGCAAAAATTTAAAAAAAAGGTGTTTTAAAAGTATATAAAAGCGTTCTAACACTGCATAATAAATGTTCGTGAGGCATTAAAACTATGTGCAGAAATATATCAAGTCCTGAAACCTGAATAAATACGTGGGTGAATACCTGATTTACTCATAAAATTTCACAAAATGTTTTAAAAGCTTGCGACAGTGCCTGATTAGTTGCTAAAGTACATTTAAAGCTGCTCAACTACTCCTGGAATAAGCTTTGAAAATGTCTGAAAAGGGTTGAAATACTTTGAGACAATAGCATAAAATACCTTTTTAAGTGCTAAACAAAAACCTCAATCATTCTAAACACCCTCAGCATACTCTAAAATCATGTGCCAATACCCCAAAAAATAACCGCTAAAGTTTCTAAAGAACCGTTCAGAGTACTCTAAAAGCCTGAGTTCATGCCGCATCCATAGCCCGCAATACGTTCAAAGAGCCTTAAATACTCCTACCAGTATCCTGAAAATACCTTATAGATGTTAAAATATCTTGAAATCAACATAAAACACCTCGAAATATTCCTAAAAATCTTAGAACCTGTATCAATACTTGGAAAAGGCCCGCTTCCAATCTCCAGAATGCTATTGAAACACCTGAAATTATCATTCCAGTATGTTAGAATGTTCTAAAAGCCTGTACTCATATCTGATATCATAAGCTGAAATACCTTTAAATAGTCACAAATATGCACATGAAAACTTCGGAAAGGGATACCCTCGGAAGTGTTGCATTACTTCAAAAATGGAAGCTTACCCATGTGCTGTGTATACACCTAGCAGATACCTAAAGAATAAATAAAAATAGGCGCTAACCCTGCTATTAGGTGTAAGTCATAGTGCTAAGCTCAAGCCTAGATAAAAGGGGGGGCAGACACCTACCCTTACAACCCTTATCTAATAAAGCATCAATTAACTGGTAAAGACGATACACCTAGACAACAATTAACCATACAAAAACAGAAAAGCTGAATAAAACAAATATATCACTAACAGAGCTTAAGGTTGGGTTATAAAAGGCATCTCTACATACTTTCATGCAGGGTAGCATTAGAATATTGAGAAGACCATAAAAGGATCCTATATGACTGTAAAAAAACGTTAGAAATGGTTATAGATCATAAGACCTGAGTAATACAAGAGAAAAACTCTATAAACAAGAGAATGCCTGAAAACCATTTCCCCAAAAGCCCACCAGGAACTCTAAGGGCATAAAAATAGCCACTGCACTTTCCAAAAGTCGATAAAACAGCCGCTACATTTACCAAAAGCCAATAAAACAGCCCCTACTCCTTCCAAAAAGCCGATAAAATAGCCCACTACACTTATCCAAAAGCCGACAAACAGCCACTACACTTATCTAAAAGCCCCTTCAGGAACTCTTAATGGACTGTGCCTATGCCACATCCATAACCTAAAATACCTTTAAAGAGCCACAAACACTCCTAGCACGAGCTTTGAAAACGTCTTGAAAATTGTCAAAATACCTTAAAAGCATCATAAAACATCTCGAAATATTCTGAAGCCTATATGAATACCCTGAATCTACCTGTTCCAGTTCCCTAAATGCTGCTGAAACATCTAAAATTTCCCTGCCTCATGCCAGAATGTCCTGAAAGCCTTGTTCATATCAAAAAAATATCTTTACCTGTGCTTAAAATGTCTCTAAATGAACTCTAAAATGCTCCACAATTCCTAGTACACTGGCTAAAATGCTTACACCAATACCCTAAAACACGTATCTGTATCTATGTCTAAAAATATTTTAAAGCCAGTAAGAGGATGTCAAATGGCTATTCTACCGCATTAAAACATCATCAGAATACCTGCAAAGTTATCTAAGCATGTGCCTAAAAAGCTTCTAATGTGTTCTAAAATAGTTATATTGTGCTCTAAATACCTCTGAAATTCTTACTCTTCCCTTCTGGAAAAACACCCTACATACCTTCAGTCCCTGTCTTCCCTAGCATTTCTCCCAGTATCCCCTACCTCTCATAAAGCGCGTTCCTCCTGCCTCCCCCTCTAGCTGAGTATCACTCCTTGGTTTCCTATCTAACCTAACTTTAACACCTGTCTATCCTAGCATAGGATCTCTCTCCGTTTTCCCGTCTCTCCTTATAAACACATACTCAATTCTCCTAACCTAACACCCCTCCTCCTGTTCCTAACCTCTCTCATATAAAGGACATACTCTACCCTTCAACTCTGTCTAGCCTAACAGTCCACCTCGTTTTCCTATACCATTCATATAAACCATACTCTACTTCTTGACCTCTATCTAGCCTAACACCCCTGCTCCTGTTTCCCTACCTCTCTCATATACAAGACATGCTCTACCCTTCAACTCTGTCTAGCCTAACACCCCTCCTCGTTTTCCTATACCTTTCATATAAACCCTACTCTACTTCTTGACCTCTGTCTAGCCTAACACCCCTGCTCCTGTTCCCTACCCCTCTCATATACAAGACATGCTCTACCCTTCAACTCTGTCTAGCCTAACACCCCTCCTCGTTTTCCTATACCTTTCATATAAACCATACTCTACTTCTTGATCTCTGCCTAGCCTAACCCCCTGCTCCTGTTCCCTACCCCTCTCATATACAAGACATGCTCTACCCTTCAACTCTGTCTAGCCTAACACCCCTCCTCGTTTTCCTATACCTTTCATATAAAGCATACTCTACTTCTTGATCTCTGTCTAGCCTAACACCCCTGCTCCTGTTCCCTACCCCTCTCATATACAAGACATGCTCTACCCTTCAACTCTGTCTAGCCTAACACCTCTCCTCGTTTTCCTATACCTTTCATATAAACCATACTCTACTCGACCTCTGACTAGCCTAGCGCTTCTCCTCGTATTCCCTGCTACTCTCATATAAAGCACATTCCTCCTACTTCAGTACCTGTCTAGCCTTATCATCTACGCCCTATCTTTCGTATATAATCGTATACTCTACTCGACCTCTGACTAGCCTAGCACTTCTCCTCGTATTCCCTGCCACTCTCATATAAAGCACATTCCTCCTACTTAAACCTCTGTCTATCCTAGCATCTACCCTCGTTTTCCCTATCTCCCCCATATAAACTCATTTTCCTCCATGAAGACTCTCTCAACCTAGCATCTCCCGTCGTTTTCCCTATCCTTTCCCTTATAAAGCATATATTCAGACCTTTCAAACCCTGTCTACTCGACATCTAACCTCATATTCCCTATCTCCCCCATATAAACGCATTTTTCCTCCTTGGATGCTCTCCTAGCCTATCATCTACCCTCGTTTTCCCTATCTTTTCCCATATAAACGCAAAAAACTGCGCCAGCTCTGTCTTATATATTCTACTGCCGGCTCAGCGGGAATCGAGCCGAGAACTTCCCGAATGCGAGCCTCACACTTTACCGTGCAGCAATATCGGTATGAGCGTAGTAATTTACATTCCACTTAATTTCAAAATTGTCTCCATTTCTTACACTTCGAAAAATACATCGTCATTATTTGCATTCATCTTCAAAACTCGTGAGCCAATGACCTTTACGGTTTTGCACCCTAAAACCCCACTTCAATAAAACATCTTCAAAACTCACTCAAGATGTATAATATACAAAGCACAGCCTGTTTACGCGAATATTAACATTTAGCAGCATGATATAAAATTGGATTGTTAACACAATACCGATGATTAAAGTCACAATAAAAAAGTATATGCTTTTAACGTTCTCTACCCCACCGAGCGGGATTGCACATGATGCAATAAGACATGGGGGGCTAAATTCAGAAATTAAATGCACACGTAATAGACTATAAACTGGCGTGAGGAAATAACTACACTGATCTTTTATATAATTTTATTACCATTGAAAGCGCAATAACCATAATGGAATCCAGAGCCTAAATGATATTAAAGCTATTTATAGACATCAGTTCCAAGCATGTTATAATAATTTCTACTTTCGCTTGTCATGTGAGACCCGAGGTCGATTCTATACTGAAAATTAAAGGTTTACAGAGGATTGTTCGCAATCTGTAGTAACAAACTTAAGACCCCCTTACCTTATGAAAAACCACGCCTCCACCAGCAGTGATGTTCTATCTGGCAGCCTTTAGCTTGAGCTATCAATCTGCAGCACAGCTTCCACTGGAGCAAACTGCTACGAAATACAGCGATGTCCAGTTTATTCCATTCCTCCTGGCAGCTTTCCAGAGACCATCCAAAGTTCGTGGCCGTCTGCTTCCAAGAGCTCTTTTCAGAAACCCAAATGTACAAAACTCCATCAGTGATGCATGAGATGACTTAACACGATGTCACTGAAAGGTATGGAATGTATTCCCATCTCTCTATGTTCTTCAAAAATTTGTAGGTAGAGGCAGAGTCTTATCCTGTTAGATTGTCTTATGCTGATGCAACCAGAATTTATTTACGTTGCACCATAGAGAGAAGGGATCTCTGTATGGAAAATTGGTATCAGGACGTTAGTCTGATAATATGCCGAGTTGATTTTCACATTTTTATGTACACGACGAATGGTTAATTTGCCGTTGTAAGTGTACTTTAGTATTATCATGAAACCATTGGGAAAATTTTCGTTAGTTTGCTTATAACAACTTTCAGTTGTTTTTCTCCCCTTAGTCGTAATATATAGCCAAGAGTTTGTTGCAGTCACTTAGATAAACATATGCCTCATCTAAAAAGACCACAAACATCCACTTTTCACCAGCTAGTTATCGTTCATACAGTTTTCTGCTGTTAGTGGCACGTTCTGTAATGTGTTTACGCAACAGCTTATATCCCCGGCTCTTATGGCAGCTTTCTAGATTCAAATCCTCGTTGATTATGGTGTTCAGAGTAGTAACAGGGGTCCCTAATTACAGTGCAATGGCCCTCTGAGTTGCAGGATTTGGTTCAGAGGCCTTCGCCTTCCAAATTATCTCCGGGGTGGGACTGATGGCTGGTCGTGGATTTCCCTGTTTCTTGCGCTTTGGAATAAGTACTGAAAAAGCCTTACCTTTTGTGCACATGAGATCACTTTCTTGGATATGGTAAAATCACGCCTCTTGCACTGCTTAATAATCTTAGAATACAAGTATTTTGCATCGGAAAGTGCAATAATGTACCCTTATCAGAACTGTTCTATTTTGACGCCATTTGATGCAGCAAGAACAAGAGCACACAACTGAGCAAACACAGTGGTACACTCATACCACTGAACTTTCATTCGGTTCCACATGTTTCAAGGCGGAGCTATAATGTTCGTCTACTATTGTTACCATAGATCGTGAACAACCCTCCGTAATCCAACTTTTTAAGTATTAAACGAGTTAAACGCTTATTCAATTATCTGCAACTAGATTGAAGGACATAACTACGCATTTTATTTTGAATTTATTGCCATGATTTGAGACTTTTAAAAATATCTCAGGCCCATCGGCATGCGCCCTGAAATGTAAGGTTTTCCTGGCTATTTTTTAAGATATCTTCATTAAATATCTTCATCAAATTAAAATAGTACAAAACGTAAAACACACTATCACATAAAAATAACGGTGAACCCCACACGTTTAGGTAGGCTTATAAAATGCAAAATGAACGCTGATGTCCTGAGTGAAATGTGAAATTTTGTATTTTTGTTATTTTTCATTTAAGAGATTATTCAAGGGGAGCAGACACAAGGACGGAGGGACATAGAGACGCGAGCGTGGACGTTTTCTAAAAATACATATTTTTGCATTCAGTGGATCTCAAAACTGCATTTCCGATGAAATTTCTATAATGGATTTTTGGGCGGAGTGCAATACTTCCTCTATCTGCTCTAATAGTTGGCAGAGAAAGTAAAAATGTATGCTAATATTTGATTGTTCTTAAAATGTTACATTTTTAATCACTTAACAAGAAACGCAGCAGAAAAGCTGAAAAGTGCAACAAGCATGACGTGTGAGAAGGGAAGGGGTTTTTAGAAGAATGCGACAGACCGCGACATGGGACCATAAGGTCTCATGTGTGATGTGAGAGTTCCATGGTGACATAATAAATGAACCCTTTTTATGAGGAAAACTCTTATTATTTATTGATGACTAGATGGCTGCCCGACGTTGGATGTGTAGCTTTTTAAATTCGAATGGCGATTTAATTAATTTAATTTACTTCCCCCCGTTTTCTTTAAATTATTTTACAATGACCTAGAAGATTCTTATGGTGAATCCTCCCATTTACTTTTTATAACTGTAATTTGTACACTCCGGCTAGGAAATACCGGATGAAAAATCCCCTGATATTCACGCAAAAGGATGTGGAGCGTTTGACTTCCTTAATGCCTTCTCCCACGACGGTCTTTCAAGTATAGCCTATAAGTATCCTTTGGCGGTGAAAGAATCATGGTTCGGAATGGTCGAGTGCTTTTTTTTTTTCGATTTTCACAGTAGGTAATATTTTAAACTCTTGTACCTTCTCTTTGGTCCCATAATTATTTAATAACAAAAGCTACATTAGTTTTCATAATATGCACATAAACCCTTAACATATACAATGAAATAGAGGTGAAGCTGGTGAATATGAAGATTTCCCACTCCCAAGCCACCAAGTTAACCACATGGGAAAGGACGCATAGTCTGCGACCCTCAAGAAAAGTAATTTTCTACGTTGATAATTATAAAATATCGGTTAACTGGTTTCTAATGTTAACTGGACACAATTTACTGTCTTTATAAAAGTATTTAACATACCCTGCTAACGATCTTTATTATAACATGCAAGGGAAATAGAGCATAGCGTTCTTACCCGAGGGTTATTAAAATATTTTGGCATTAGTATTGCATGTGTATCATTTCGTTATAAGCAGATCCGATTCTCTTTTGTTTTTCTGAGTCTTAGCTGCTAAATAGTGACATAGTTATAATAGTTCACATAGTTATAATGCTTGGAATGAAATATTCGCGGCATTTGTTTTATTTTATATGTATTTTATGTGGAATAATGACAAATATTTTCTACTCTATAGTATTCCCAACTAAAAGTCAAAGCCTTGTTTGCAAGCATATTCTTTTATAGCTCCAATGCGTTGATATTCAATACAAGGGCTTTGTAAATCCCTTTTAGTATTTTAGTAATTTATGAAGTGAAATTAGAAAGTGTTTAACAGACCTGTCCGTGAGAAATAATGGAGCTTTTCAATGGAGAAAGAATTGCCAAAATCGTTGAGTGATTTTTGAGGTTACCCTACATGTACCCGCACACAGAAAGTTTCTTTACTTATAGTATTAATATACTTTACCTTTTCGGTAAGAAGACGTTCCTCGAAGTTTAGCTTAAAATGCTTTTGAAGCGAATGCAGTCACTTTAAATATATACTTCACATCATATGCTTTACCAAGCATAAACCAACACCAAAATTGCTCCTGTGTTGTAAATTATAATAATCACAATCACATTTCTTCGTGTTTAAATTAAAGTACTGCTGACCCAGGTTTAAACCAACATAACGGAAGGGGAACCTCGCGTTATCTCTCCCAGGGCACCGAGTAATTTGTTACGCCTCTGTTTTTGTGGAAGTGTCCCGGAAGTTCCGGTTCATTGAAATTATACATGATAAGTCTTCCATGTCGAAATAGATACTGTGTATTGAGCTATTGCTTCCATGTATAGTGCGTCTAGTCCTAAGTAGGCGTTTTGCAGAATATCCGTGAGGATAAATGATGCAACGAGTTTAATCCCCAGGACGCAGATAAACCACGCAGGTCATGTCTGCTATCGAGATATGCATCATGCTTTTCTTATCTAACCATCTTTTTACCTCATCTGCCACGTACCTAGTAAGTAGAGTAACTATTGTATTCCACCCAAATATATAATGTTGAGATTCCAATGAAATGCAGATTTTGAGGTTCCCTATAAGAAAATAATTTTTAGAAAAAGGCCTTCGTGTGTGAGTCTGTTAGTCTGTGAATGCGTAAGTGTGTGTGTGTGTGTGTGTGTGTGTGTGAGTAGTTTATTTGTGAACAGCTTAGCTGAAAAACGAAATGTCGAATAAATACAAAAGTTTGGTATTTAAGTTCAGTATCTTCCAAAGATGTGACACCAAGATTTTCAAGAAAATTCCCGCAGCGCAAACTACCTTTACACGGAAAATTGTTCCTTATTTTTTTATTTTCTAAAAATGGCTCTCGAGGATTTTGATTAAAGTACCATTAAGATATTTACGTGGCAAATTAAACTTATATTTTGTATTTCCTGGAAATAGACTGTGAAGTCCTCTTTGTTTGTAAGGAAGTTTGTATTTTGTGTTTGGTAAACCTTAACAGATAGAAAAAAACTTACTACACAAAATATGTATTATGTAAAAAAATAATATTTGTTTAAAATAACTTTTTATGGTGTCAGCCATTTCGGAGATATCCATTATTGGTTTGATCTTTTCAATACTCCTGGCATTTTTTGAAGGTTTGTCACCATTCAGCTTTTCACGATATCACGGAAAGGGCATGGAATTTCAATTCCAGCAAATGGCGAACACGCTTTTGAACATTTGACTACCGCTACGATCTCCTGCATCTCCCTTGTATATATCTATCTAAAACGAAATTATCTTGGAGGTGCAAGGGTCGTGAAACTGTTTGAGCAAACGTTTATCTCGATTAACATGAAACAGATAGAAAAATAAGCTATTTACTTTCTCTGTCAGCTACTAATAGTAGGTAAGAGGAAATATTGTATTCCACCCAAAAATTCGATGCCAAGGTTTTACGGAAATCGAAGTGTTGAGAGCCCCTGAAATAAAAACAGTACGTATTTTAGAAAAGGTCAGCGCGCGCTCTAAAACGAAATGTCCGATGAATACCAAACCTTATATTTGAGTTCAGTATTTTCCAAAGATGCGACATGAAGATTTTCAGGAAAATATCACTACACCAAACTACCCTTTATGTGGGAGATTTTTTGAAGTTTTCCAATTTCTCAAAATGCTCTATACAGTTTGATTGAAATGCCATTTGTTTAAGATATTTTCATGACAAATATAATGCATATCTTGAATTTTCTGGGAATAGCCCAGAATTTGTCTATGTGTATGTGTCATAATAGACACACACACACGGACCTTTTTCTAAAAATGACATTGTTTTTGGATTCAGGTGCCTCAAAACATATATTTGCAGTAAAATCTCGGTATCAAAATTTTGAGTGGAATCCGATACCTTCTCTACCACGTATATAGTAAGTAAAAATACATAATTTATTTCAAATAACTTTTTTTGTGGCTTCAGTGATTTCCAAGATATCTGTTGTTATTTATTTGAATTTTTCAATGCTTTCACTTTATGTATTTAGCTATTGAGTTGTTTCTCGCAATGCCGTGAAAAGAGTAAGAAACTTCTAGGCCAGCATTGTAGCGACCCGGTTTTTTATATATCTAACTATCGATTCGGTTTCCTCTGTTCTCTTTGTACGTTCAACGAAATGCGTAATGAAATTAATTGATTGATTTATCTCGATTAATGAGAAGTAGATGGAAAAATAAACTTTCGTGTAAACGGTTTGTAGAAGTTATATAAAAATAAATTATAGTGGGTAGAGAAAGTTATGTGAATATAACAACATACATTTTTTAAGAATAGTTTGTAGAAGCTACGTAAAATTAAACGACACTCGTAAAGAAAGTCATGTAAATATAACACTTAAGATTGTGTTTGTACCAGTGTTACTATTTTTTGTTCTTTTTTATTCCCAACGTCTTATTTTCTGGTATTTTTTTTCTTCTAGTCGGTGTTTAATACAGAGTGAGCCTAAAGACTCCGAACAGCCTGCGCGGTGTTTTTCCTGTCCGCGTCCTCGGCGCTCTTTGTCGTCTGCCTCTATCATAGAAAGACGTGGATGAAACCATACAACATTTTTAAAACTACTTTTAAAGGCTTTACTTACCAACTTTATGAAAGGAAATGCTGAAACTGGCCACCGTCGTTGTCCATACATTTTTGGCACCTCTTTAGGAAACTATTAGTCACTTGTCGTAGTTCACGCTGAGAAATTTCCTGGCGGATATTTTGTTTTAATTCTTCCACGGTGTGTGGGTTTGTGTTGTACCCTGGAGAGGTATTTTATGAACAATATTACCGGCTGCGCGGTGTTTTTCCACTGGGCGTGTGAAAATATGATAAAAACATGATGACGCACTGCTGCTATAAACAAAGTCACGCTGTTGTGGTTTTGCTGTGTAGTGTGAAGTGCAGTTTTGAGTTGACGGTGATGTGATGTAGTTCAGTTATTACAAGTTATTTATTATTTTGTCCTGTACTTAGTCACAAAGTATATTATGGCTCAGTGTATGTTTTCTACTGCACAGCGTGTATTTATTTATGATTCGTGTGTGTTAACTCGGTCAGCTGGCCAAGTGAAGGTACGATTTGCAGAAAGATTTCCAGGTGTAAAAATACCAGGCCGTATAACAATCCATGAACTTTACAGTAAATTTCAGGCCACAGGAAATGTTCAGGCTAAGAAATCTAAAAGACTGCGTTCGGTTTTTACCGAAGAAACATTAGACGACATCAGTCATCGTTTGGAAAATTCCCCCAAAAAATTCCATGATTGATAGCTTCCTAAAGAGGTGCCAAAAATGTATGGACAACGACGGTGGCCAGTTTCAGCATTTCCTTTCATAAAGTTGGTAAGTAAAGCCTTTAAAAGTAGTTTTAAAAATGTTGTATGGTTTCATCCGCGCCTTTCTATGACAGCAGTAGACGGCAACGAGCGCCGAGGACGCGGACAGGAAAAACACCACGCAGCGATTTGGAGTCTTTTGGCTCACTCTGTATATGGGCACATATAGAGTAGTAATGCCTTCTACGAGTTTCGGAGTTAAACTCGCTCTCAGAAAATAAAGTATATCAGACAAAATTATTGAAAATTTGTAGAAATGCATCACCCGCAAAACCTACTTCACAACAGGGTTAGCAGGTTGCGTAATATTTCATCTTTTGGGCTACAAGCTATTTTGCAACATGATTTTTAAGATTTGCGATAATCGCCATATGAGCGATTTTGTCCAGACTTAATATACTTAAGCGACATTTTTGGATTTTTGATGCTTTGCCAATCAGCACCCTGAATAAAGTTGCCAATTTAGTCGTTTTCTCGCCAGATCTAAAAGTTTGGTTGCCAGTCTTGCGGCAAAAGAAATATTTGATTCCACCTAGAGTTTTTAAACTAATAATCTATAAATCGAATATTTTCCTGTAATTTTCGCTTTTGAATGAATTATTGATACCGGCGTGCATGATGGGCTACCCTGAAGCCAGAAATAGCATTTTGAAACCTTCCTTGGATGGTTAGGTAGGAGTAAAACGAAAATATCTATATATAAATAATGCAGGATGTGAATTAAAGGTGTTGGAGATTCCTTTTGGAATGCTATCCCCATCCTCTCATAGATTCATATCTTCCTTGCCAAGGATAACTTTTATTCCCCTGACAAAGTATAATAGGATTACAATACGAGATATACCAATAAGCCAGTATTTGCCAAACTACGACCCGGGGGTCGAACCTGGTCTGCGAGCTACTTTTGTTTGGCCCACCTACTTTAAAAAGTATAAATAAAAGGAAACGGTGCGTCTGTTTGGATTAATTTATTCACTAATTTCGAACGATTAATTAAGCGCTCATATATTTATTCGTATCCAGTGTAACGAGCCACTGAAGGAAAATAAAGAAAGTGAATTTGGTTAATTTTTATAACTGTCTACTGAGTGATACATTTCTTCGTTTGAAAGACTTTGCATAAAGAGTAATATCAGTGTTCGCATCAACGTGTATCTGAAGAAATTTTCAGAAATAAAATATGTCACACCAAAATATAGATTGCCATGCCGGATGAACATTTAGAGTTCGTTTTGATGATAGACAGCACAGAAATATAACTGCAGATGTCTGCAATTATAGCATAGAAAAGTCAGCTTCATTCTTCTCGTTAAATATGAATTATTAATGTAAAAGTACTTCATGTAACAGATGTATATATTGCCTAAGAGTTACATTTTCATGAGGTTATGAATGAAAGACTGATCATTTGTTAAGTATTTAATTACATCGGTTATTACTCTGTAAGTATAGATTTTGATTCAATGAAGCACTGTTTTGAAAACTAATCTGATCTGTGCGCCTCGTGCCTGTGAGTTTATTGTTTCTATTTTAAACTATGGGGCTTCGCCCGCGATTCATTGTCTGGAGGTTAATGCGGCCCCCGTTATGAAAATTTTTGCAAATCCTGCAGTAAGCAAAAAAAGTGATATTGGTTTATCATCACCGACAAACTTGCTCTTGGAATATGATCAAGATGCGGACTCTACTGTTCAGTTTCGTTACATAGATGCCGCTGCATATAAAAGAGTATTTGTCTCTTGCGTTTGTTTTTATTAACGTCACCTTATTAATGCGAGTCACCTTACACCAACCTTACGATTAAGGCAGGGAGCGGCTCGCTGTCTAGGAGACTCGTGGTAAGCCAAGGTGTGCCTGCTGTGTACCTGTCCTTGATAGGACTTAACAACAGAAATGGAAAATACTATTGCAGGGCGACTATTTCAGGTTTTCGGATGTGGGGTGGAAAGAAGGTAGCGCTAATTTCATAGGCTCCTCAACGGTTGCAGGAGCAGCATCCTTGTCGCTATTCCGCTAGTGGCTGTCTATGTCCAAAAAAGGTTGTTAAATTTTGTTTGATCACACCTTAGGGGAGGGGACCGAGGGAGATGACTGCGCGGTAACGTGTGAGGATCGCATTCAGGAGGTTCCGGATTCGATTCCCATCGGTCTGGTCACTCAGGTTACCCCAGGTCGACAAGCGAATGCTGGAGTGGTTCCCCTTCCCACGAATTTCCTGTTCTTATCATTTCATCTGCTTAAGCCTCATCTATTTCAGAGTTGCAGAGCCAGCGATGGCGGTTTGTGTGTTGCGGCAGGACGGTGACATTTGTGCTCTGTAACGTTTTCTACCCGGCGCTTGGCGGAATTGCTGGGGGTGTCTCGACTATTCCTGGGGCCACCAGGTTGCGAGTGGCTAAGACAGGACTACCGGCATCAGGTTTGGTGTCATATTGGAATCGTTAGAGACTCCGTCCTTGCTAGCGCACATCGTCGTCCGGATCTGGTCGCCTTTGGATCTCCCCTTCATCCCTTGCTCCCGGGATCACATTGGAAGCACAAAGGGGCCACTATGGCATACGTGCAATGTTGTGCTCCAGGTATTGGAGGCCCCTCCGTCTGACTACTCCTAACTCCTAAACTCCCAAGGAGAACGCAGTACATGCGTTCAGCTTATGTACTGCTGCCTGGTTTAATACCTTCTTACGGGGTACCTGCAAGTCTTGCGAGGCGTGCGGATCCTTTTATGTAGTTATATGCGTAGGAGGTAACAACTTTGTTATCACGGTGTCTGAGTGCCGTGAAACTCCTACAACAACCGAACATCTAGGCATTCCTCGTCCACTGTAGCTTTAGTTTTGTGAAACAGATACATAGTTCGGTTGTTTCTCTTGCAAAGTAGTGTGCTGCGTACATCTGATTAGTTTCAAATAAAACGGCAAAAAAAAAACCAATCTTGTGAAAGTAATAAATAGGTCACTTAATGCAGAAGTGGACTTACAGTACAGTGGCGGGTTAAAGCTCGCGATTAGTAATTTGAAGGTGACAAATGGAAACAAAGTTTAAGTAAAATGATGGTGCTAACGTTATAATAGAAGAAAAGAAGAAAAGGGAATTTAATAGCTTTCTTGTTTAAAGAAAGCCCGGTTTGACAAATGAAAATCTACACTTTCTTGGCTAACTGCAATAGATTTGGGAAAGGTTATATGCAGCTTTTGCTCTGATATGAAAAACTTGGGAATTTTTAAAGACCATAAGTGTATTCAGGGTCTAACAGCTAAACATATGAGGTTGAACGATAAAATATATAAGAATGACAGAAATATGTTCCATAAAAATGCACTGAAATTATATAAGAACGACAAAAAGAGAAATTGCATGGCTCCACACAGATAGGGTTTCCAGTTTGCGAAGAGAAAAGTACTGGAAAATTCGAAGTAACGGATCCAATTTTTCCAAATGCATAATTAATATTACAAGAATGAATCATATAAGTTGATTTCAGGAATACATACTTTGCAAAATTTAAATGACGTCAATGTGGGGACAGTATTGCATACCGATCATACTTGCGCGAGTATTATTCGTTTAATCTCGGAAAAATGTCTTAATACATTATAGAAACAGGCTGTATGTTTAGTATAACCATAGCTATAGAAGGTATATGCTATGGTATAACGGTTGATGAAAGCATCGCGGTACCAAGTAAATTGCGTATGATTTTGCATATGCGATGTATGTACGATGAACAGGCATGCAATTATTTTTCTGGCATTGTTAAACTATCTGAGCTAACTGGTGACAGTTTGGCTGAAAGTATTTGCATTTGTTTTATTTGACATGGGGTAAGTGAACAGCATTTAAGAAAATTGCTCATTGATTTGTTTCAGATGGTGCAGCTAATCTTTAAGGCATATAAAGGAACTGAAACTACCTATATTTTGAACACAAAAAAGGTCTGATGTGTTCTATTCGCATGACTTCCTCTACCCTCTATCTATTAGTGGCTATAAAAAGTATTCTCACCAAAGTTTATTTTTCTATCTACTTCATTTTAATTGAGATAATTAAGCAACATCATACACCTCGTTACACATACAAAATGAATAGCGACAGTCAAATGTTTAAGAACTGGACCTTGCTCTTTCAGGCAATCGTGAGAAACAACTGAGTGTCGACAGGACTTTAAAATAATGACAAAATATTGAACAAATTGAACCATTAATAACAATATAGGAAACGGTTGGTACCAAAAAAAGAAAAAAAGCTATTTGAAACAAATCGTGTGTTTTAAAGAGCTCTATATTTTCTGTGCATTCCGTTTTCGTCTGTTGCTTAACGTTTACAGTTATACAAGATTGCATAAGATTTCTTCCAAATAAAGAGGACCTCACAGGCTATGCCCAGAAAATTTCAGATATACATTTTATTTGTCACGTAAATATCTTTAATATAAAATGGCATTTTAATCAAAATCGTTAGAGCCATTTTTGATAAAATAAAAAAGTTCCACAAACGTTCCATGTAAAGGGTAGTCTGGGGGTACTTTCTTGAAAATCTTCGTATTACATCTTTGAAAGGTATCTATTAAACATAAATACAAGTTTGGTAGGTATTTATCCGACTTTGATTATGCTGTTTACAGACACACACACACGGACCTATTTCCAAAAGTGCTTTTTTATGCAGGGGTCCTCAAAACATATATTTCCGGTGACATCTCGGTATCGAGTATTTGGGTGGAATGCAGTACCTTCTCTACCTACTATGTACCTGAAGAGCAAAATAAATGTGCTTGTCATTCATTGCACAAATTAGAACTTGCTATAAGTGATGTTATAATTGCTCAGTCCTTTCCATTTCGTTTTAAACCATTTATGGACTCCCGTACACAATCTTTTCAACTATGCCAACAATGAAAGAGATTTGTCTAAAGTTGCTGCAAATCTCGATACCTCACATCCATTGACAGTGGCGTCTCTAGCACCTGCTAGTGTGCATGTAGCGTGGTTTTCTTTCATTTTACTTCCTGACTGCTTTTTGAATATACTCTTAAGTTTGCTAGTATGTGAATAAGCGGGTGTAAGTTTATACCACGGAGGCTGCATTAATTGCATGGAAAGTCTGCGTAATAATGGACAAATATTGAATAAACGGGAGCTGAACGAAAATTGTTTCAAAACACACAAAGAAAAACAAGAAGGTTGCAGCAATATCGCTCTATCTAGGAACAGATTTTTTAGAAGTGTGCCGAGTTGCTGGTAATAAGTATAAATTGGGATAATAGTGTGTGCTGGAAGAGTAGGAGGGGATTTTTCCATTTCCTATGACGTAATAACAGACGCAAAACACATTTCAACAGTATTTCACATAAGGAGAAGCAGAACGCAACGTCAGTAATTAACCTTCACACAGAAAAATCTTTCTGAACCCCTCCCCCCAAAAAAGAAAAACTAAGGTGGTATTTCTATTTCCTGGGGTCTTTAAATAGGCCAGCACATTTTGCGAAACTAGATATTAACGTAGGCTTTCAATTTAAGATAAGTGCTTCCAAACTTGCTTTTGCCCGCCTCTATGGGGTGTGGGTAACGCGTCTGCCCCATATTCAAGAGGTCCCGAGTTCAAATCTTGGTTTGGGTGACTTACCCTAATAAGGTTTTTTTCTGGGGTTTTCCCTTATCCTGAGGAGGCGAATATCGGGTGACTCTAAGCTCTAAGGATCCCAGCCTCATTTGAGTATTATTTCACCCACTTCATTCATCGTCTGATATTACCTATCAGGTTAAAGGAGGTTAAACGTAAAAAAATTAAATATATATAATCATACATTGAAACATCGCCATAGATACCTACGCCAGCACAGACTGCAGTGTCAGCCTTTCATTACAAATGCTTCTGCATTATGCTTTAGAAGCTAAAATTTGCTGTGGGACAAATGCGAGGCTCCTGTGAAACCACAACCCGCATCGTGTGAACTGCGGAGCAAACGTTTGCTAGGGAGCAAAGGAAAGACAAATTTTTGTTTGGCGCCGTGGCCGAGTGGTTAGACCGCTCGCCTCACACCGAGGCGGCCCGGGTTCAATCCCAGGGACCTGCATGTGGGATTTGTGGTGGACGAAGCGGCGTCTGGACGGGTTTTCTCCGGGTTCTCCGGTTTCCCTCGCCATTCATTCCACCAACTGCTCCATCATCACCTTTCCTTTCATTTCTCTGAAGGCTCTGAAGAAAGCAGTTTAAAATGTCTCAACAAATTTCTAACAGTTTTGAAACATGGCTTAACGTCCTCACAGATTTCAAGGTACACTGCCGATAGTACGAATTCTAATTAGGGGAAGAAAATCTCACTATATGTATATCTAAAAAAAGAAAATTAATTCCCAATTACAGCTAACTGTTGTACACATGTTGCTATACAATTCATGTAAATCTAGCAAGCATGCGATGGCAGTTAAATTGAGACGGTACTAATTAAAATATTGAATTGCATTTCAAATTCAGCGAAAAGAGTTCTACTTGTTAAATCATTCTTAGAATTTGTAATATTAAATATAATACTTTGTTAACATGTGTAAACAAGATAGCTTTCCAAAACTTGTCATTAAGATTATTGAGAGATCTTCCGGATATACCTAGTAATTTGAAAGTGCAGATGACTGTCCAACATTCATTAAGAAATATTTGTAAGGCTCCACAGAATAACATAAACAAGAACTCGGTGGAATTGTATGTAAATGTTTCATTATAATATTTAACAAATATTTTTCATGAGAACAATTGCCAGTCTTGAAAAATGATATGACAATCTGTGTGCTACACACTGTAATGAACAATCTGGGTATTCAACTGGGTCAAAGAATGGGGGAGCGCTTTTCCTTTTTTACTTTCTCTACTACGTATAGTAAGTAGGGGAAGTATTGCATTCCACCCAAAAATTCGATACCGAGATTACACTGGAAATACATGTTTTGAGACCTCCTGAATCCAAAAAAAAGCATTTTTGGAAACATGTCCGTGTGTGTGTCTGTCCGTGTGTGTGTCTGTGTGTGTGTGTGTGTGTGTGTGTGTGTGTGTCTGTGAACAGCATAACTCAAAAACTAACAGTCGGATAAACACCAAACTTGGTATTTACGTTCAGTATCTTCCAGAGATGCACACGAAGATTTTCAAGAAAATCCCCCCACCCCAGACTACCCTTTACATGGAACATTTTTCGAAAATTTTAACTTTCTCAAAAATGGCTCCAACGATTTTGATGAAAATATCATATGTTTAAGATAATGTCATGAGAAATGAAACGTATATCTCGAAATTTCTGGCAATGTCTCCAAAAGTATTCTTCATTATGAACGACTTTTGCATAACTGGTAAACCATAAGAGATAGACAAAATTTTACTACACAAAAAATGTAGATCGCGTTAAAATACACAACTTATATCATATACATTTTTTTTGTTGAGTGAACCGTTTTCGAGATATTGCTTGTTATTTCCTTAAATTTTCCAATACTTTTACTTTTTCTCAAATTCGTTATTCATTTTTACTTTCTCTACTACGTATAGTAAGTAGGGGAAGTATTGCATTCCACCCAAAAATTCGATACCGAGATTTCACCGGAAATACATGTTTTGAGACCTCCTGAATCCAAAAAAAGCATTTTTGGAAACATGTCCGTGTGTGTGTCTGTGTGTGTGTGTGTGTGTGTGTGTGTCTGTGTGTGTGTCTGTGTGTCTGTGAACAGCATAACTCAAAAACGAACAGTCGGATAAGCACCAAACTTGGTATTTAGGTTCAGTATCTTCCAGAGATGCGACACGAAGGTTTTCAAGAAAATCCCCCCACCCCAGACTACCCTTTACATGGAAGATTTTTCGAAAATTTTAATTTTCTCAAAAATGGCTCTAACGATTTTGATGAAAATATCATACGTTTAAGATAATGTCATGAGAAATGAAATGTATATATCGAATTTTCTGGGAATGTCTCCAAAAGTATTCTTCATTGTGAACGACTTTTGCATAACTGGTAAACCATAAGAGATAGACAAAATGTTACCACACAAAAAATCTGATGTGTTACACTCACATGACTTTCTCTACTCTTGTACAATCTATTTTTACAAACGCCTATTCTCCATATGCTTCATGTTAATCGAGATATCGAGATGTCAATCATATTGGTAATTTTCTTGTAGATGCAAGGGGAATATGGTAGCTTTTAAGCGATGGTCAAATATTTTAACGCTGGTTGCTATGTGGCGCATTCCATTCTCTTTGCATGTCCAGGACATAAAAAAATCTGATGTGTTACACTCACATAACTTTCTCTACTCTTGTACAATCTAATTTTACAAACGCCTATTCTCCATATGCTTCATGTTAATCCAGATATCGAGATGTCAATCTTATTGGTAATTTTCTTGTAGATGCAAGGGGAATATGGTAGCTTTTAAGCGATAGTCAAATATTTTAACGCTGGTTGCTATGTGGCGAATTCCATTCTCTTTGCATGTTCAGGACATAAAAAAATCTGATGTGTTACACTCACATAACTTTCTCTACTCTTGTACAATCTAATTTTACAAACGCCTATTCTCCATATGCTTCATGTTAATCGAGATATCGAGATGTCAATCTTATTGGTAATTTTCTTGTAGATGCAAGGGGAATATGGTAGCTTTTAAGCGATAGTCAAATATTTTAACGCTGGTTGCTATGTGGCGAATTCCATTCTCTTTGCATGTTCAGGACATAAAAAAATCTGATGTGTTACACTCACATGACTTTCTCTACTCTTGTACAATCTATTTTTACAAACACCTATTCTCCATATGCTTCATATTAATCGAGATATCGAGATGTCAATCTTATTGCAATTTTCTTGTAGATGCAAGGGGAATATGGTAGCTTTTAAGCGATAGTCAAATATTTTATCGCTGGTTGCTATGTGGCGCATTCCATTCGCTTTGCATGTCCAGGACATAAAAAAATGAATAACGAATTTGAGAAAAAGTATAAGTATTGGAAAATTTAAGGGAATAACAAGCAATATCTCGAAAACGGTTCACTCAACAAAAGAAATGTATATAACATAAGTTGCGTATTTTAACGAGATCTACATTTTTTGTGTAATAAAATTTTGTCTATCTCTTATGGTTTACCAGTTATGCAAAAGTCGTTCACAATGAAGAATACTTTTGGAGACATTCCCAGAAAATTCGAGATATACATTTCATTTCTCATGACATTATCTTAAACATATGATATTTTAAACAAAATCGTTAGAGCCATTTTTGAGAAAATTAAAATTTTCGAAAAATGTTCCATGTAAAGGGTAGTCTGGGGTGGGGGGATTTTCTTGAAAACCTTCGTGTCGCATCTCTGGAAGATACTGAACCTAAATACCAAGTTTGGTGTTTATCCGACTGTTCGTTTTTGAGTTATGCTGTTCACAGACACACACACAGACACACACACAGACACACAGACACACACACAGACACACACACGGACATGTTTCCAAAAATGCTTTTTTTGGATTCAGGAGGTCTCAAAACATGTATTTCCGGTGAAATCTCGGTATCGAATTTTTGGGTGGAATGCAATACTTCCCCTACTTACTATACGTAGTAGAGAAAGTAAAAATGAATAACGAATTTGAGAAAAAGTATAAGTATTGGAAAATTTAAGGGAATAACAAGCAATATCTCGAAAACGGTTCACTCACCAAAAGAAATGTATATGACATAAATTGTGTATTTTAACGAGATCTACATTTTTTGTGTAGTAAAATTGTGTCTATCTCTTATGGTTTACCAGTTATGCAAAAGTCGTTCACAATGAAGAATACTTTTGGAGCCATTCGCAGAAAATTCGAGATATACATTTCATTTCTCATGACATTATCTTAAACATATGATATTTTAATCAAAATCGTTAGAGCCATTTTTGAGAAAATTAAAATTTTCGAAAAATGTTCCATGTAAAGGGTAGTCTGGGGTGGGGGCATTTTCTTGAAAACCTTCGTGTCGCATCTCTGGAAGATACTGAACCTAAATACCAAGTTTGGTGTTTATCCGACTGTTCGTTTTTCAGTTATGCTGTTCACAGACACACACACACACAGACACACACACACACACACACAGACACACACACGGACATGATTCCAAAAATGCTTTTTTTGGATTCAGGAGGTCTCAAAACATGTATTTCCGGTGAAATCTCGGTATCGAATTTTTGGGTGGAATGCAATGCTTCCCCTACTTACTATACGTAGTAGAGAAAGTAAAAATGAATAACGCATTTGAGAAAAATCTGATGTGTTACACTCACATGACTTTCCCTACTCTTGTACAATCTATTTTTACAAACGCCTATTCTCCATATGCTTTATGTTAATCGATATATCGAGATGTCAATCTTATTGCTAATTTTCTTGTAGATGCAAGGGGAATATGGTAGCTTTTAAGCGATGGTCAAATATTTTAACGCTGGTTGCTATGCGGCGATTTCCATTCTCTTTGCAAGTCCAGGACATAAAAAAATCTGATGTGTTACACTCACATGACTTTCTCTACTGTTGTACAATCTATTTTTACAAACGCCTATTCTCCATATGCTTTATGTTAATCGAGATATCGAGATGTCAATCTTATTGCTAATTTTCTTGTAGATGCAAGGGGAATATGGTAGCTTTTAAGCGATGGTCAAATATTTTAACGCTGGTTGCTATGCGGCGCATTCCATTCTCTTTGCAAGTCCAGGACATAAAAAAATGAATAACGAATTTGAGAAAAAGTATAAGTATTGGAAAATTTAAGGGAATAACAAGCAATATCTCGAAAACGGTACACTCAACAAAAGAAATGTATATGACATAAGTTGTGTATTTTAACGAGATCTACATTTTTTGTGCAGTAAAATTTTGTCTATCTCTTATGGTTTACCAGTTATGCAAAAGTCGTTCACAATGAAGAATACTTTTGGAGACATTCCCAGAAAATTCGAGATATACATTTCATTTCTCATGACATTATCTTAAACATATGATATTTTAATCAAAATCGTTAGAGCCATTTTTGAGAAAATTAAAATTTTCGAAAAATGTTCCATGTAAAGGGTAGTCTGGGGTGGGGGGATTTTCTTGAAAACCTTCGTGTCGCATCTCTGGAAGATACTGAACCTAAATACCAAGTTTGGTGTTTATCCGACTGTTCGTTTTTGAGTTATGCTGTTCACAGACACACACACACACACAGACACACACACACACACACAGACACACACACGGACATGATTCCAAAAATGCTTTTTTTGGATTCAGGAGGTCTCAAAACATGTATTTCCGGTGAAATCTCGGTATCGAATTTTTGGGTGGAATGCAATGCTTCCCCTACTTACTATACGTAGTAGAGAAAGTAAAAATGAATAACGCATTTGAGAAAAATCTGATGTGTTACACTCACATGACTTTCCCTACTCTTGTACAATCTATTTTTACAAACGCCTATTCTCCATATGCTTTATGTTAATCGATATATCGAGATGTCAATCTTATTGCTAATTTTCTTGTAGATGCAAGGGGAATATGGTAGCTTTTAAGCGATGGTCAAATATTTTAACGCTGGTTGCTATGCGGCGATTTCCATTCTCTTTGCAAGTCCAGGACATAAAAAAATCTGATGTGTTACACTCACATGACTTTCTCTACTGTTGTACAATCTATTTTTACAAACGCCTATTCTCCATATGCTTTATGTTAATCGAGATATCGAGATGTCAATCTTATTGCTAATTTTCTTGTAGATGCAAGGGGAATATGGTAGCTTTTAAGCGATGGTCAAATATTTTAACGCTGGTTGCTATGCGGCGCATTCCATTCTCTTTGCAAGTCCAGGACATAAAAAAATGAATAACGAATTTGAGAAAAAGTATAAGTATTGGAAAATTTAAGGGAATAACAAGCAATATCTCGAAAACGGTACACTCAACAAAAGAAATGTATATGACATAAGTTGTGTATTTTAACGAGATCTACATTTTTTGTGCAGTAAAATTTTGTCTATCTCTTATGGTTTACCAGTTATGCAAAAGTCGTTCACAATGAAGAATACTTTTGGAGACATTCCCAGAAAATTCGAGATATACATTTCATTTCTCATGACATTATCTTAAACATATGATATTTTAATCAAAATCGTTAGAGCCATTTTTGAGAAAATTAAAATTTTCCAAAAATGTTCCATGTAAAGGGTAGTCTGGGGTGGGGGGATTTTCTTGAAAACCTTCGTGTCGCATCTCTGGAAGATACTGAACCTAAATACCAAGTTTGGTGTTTATCCGACTGTTCGTTTTTGAGTTATGCTGTTCACAGACACACACACAGACACACACACACACAGACACACAGACACACACACGGACATGTTTCCAAAAATGCTTTTTTTGGATTCAAGAGGTCTCAAAACATGTATTTCCGGTGAAATCTCGGTATCGAATTTTTGGGTGGAATGCAATACTTCCCCTACTTACTATACGTAGTAAAGAAAGTAAAAATGAATAACGAATTTGAGAAAAAGTATAAGTATTGGAAAATTTAAGGGAATAACAAGCAATATCTCGAAAACGGTTCACTCAACAAAAGAAATGTGTATGACATAAGTTGTGTATTTTAACGAGATCTACATTTTTTGTGTAGTAAAAGTTTGTCTATCTCTTATGGTTTACCAGTTATGCAAAAGTCGTTCACAATGAAGAATACTTTTGGAGACATTCCCAGAAAATGCGAGATATACATTTCATTTCTCATGACATTGTCTTAAACATATGATATTTTAATCAAAATCGTTAGAGCCATTTTTGAGAAAATTAAAATTTTCGAAAAATGTTCCATGTAAAGGGTAGTCTGGGGTGGGGGGATTTTCTTGAAAACCTTCGTGTCGCATCTCTGGAAGATACTGAACCTAAATACCAAGTTTGGTGTTTATCCGACTGTTCGTTTTTGAGTTATGCTGTTCACAGACACACACACACACACAGACACACACACACAGACACACACACAGACACACACACAGACACACACACGGACATGTTTCCAAAAATGCTTTTTTTGGATTCAGGAGGTCTCAAAACATGTATTTCCGGTGAATTCTCGGTATCGAATTTTTGGGTGGAATGCAATACTTCCCCTACTTACTATACGTAGTAGAGAAAGTAAAAAGTATAAGTATTGGAAAATTTAAGGAAATAACAAGCAATATCTCGAAAACGGTTCACTCAACAAAAAAAATGTATATGAAATAAGTTGTGTATTTTAACGCGATCTACATTTTTTGTGTAGTAAAAGTTTGTCTATCTCTTATGGTTTACCAGTTATGCAAAAGTCGTTCACAATGAAGAATACTTTTGGAGACATTCCCAGAATATTCGAGATATACATTTCATTTCTCATGACATTATCTTAAACATATGATATTTTAATCAAAATCGTTAGAGCCATTTTTGAGAAAATTAAAATTTTCGAAAAATGTTCCATGTAAATGGTAGTCTGGGGTAGGGGAATTTTCTTGAAAACCTTCGTGTCGCATCTCTGGAAGATACTGAACCTAAATACCAAGTTTGGTGTTTATCCGACTGTTCGTTTTTGAGTTATGCTGTTCACAGACACACACACAGACACACACACACACACACACACACACAGACACACACAGACACACACACGGACAGACACACACACGGACATGTTTCCAAAAATGCTTTTTTTGGATTCAGGAGGTCTCAAAACATGTATTTCCGGTGAAATCTCGGTATCGAATTTTTGGGTGGAATGCAATACTTCCCCTACTTACTATACGTAGTAGAGAAAGTAAAAATGTAGATCGCGTTAAAATACACAACTTATGTCATATACATTTCTTGTGTTGAGTGAACCGTTTTCGAGATATTGCTTGTTATTTCCTTAAATTTTCCAATACTTATACTTTTTCTCAAATTCGTTATTCATTTTTACTTTCCCTACTACGTATAGTAAGTAGGGGAAGTATTGTATTCCACCCAAAAATTCGATACCGAGATTTCACCGGAAATACATGTTTTGGGGCTCACTGAATCCAAAAAAAGCATTTTTGGAAACATGTCCGTGTGTGTGTCTGTGTGTGTGTGTCTGTGTGTGTGTGTGTGTGTGTGTGTGTGTGTCTGTGAACAGCATAACTCAAAAACGAACAGTCGGATAAATACCAAACTTGGTATTTAGGTTCAGTATCTTTCAGAGATGCAACACGAAGGTTTTCAAGAAAATCCCCCCACCCCAGACTACCCTTTACATGTAACATTTTTCGAAAATTTTAATTCTCTCAAAAATGGCTCTAACGATTTTGATGAAAATATCATATGTTTAAGATAATGTCATGAGAAATGAAATGTATATCTCGAATTTTCTGGGAATGTCACCAAAAGTATTCTTCATTGTGAACGACTGTTGCATAACTGGTAAACCATAAGAGACAAAATTTTACTACACAAAAAATGTAGATCACGTTAAAATACACAACTTATATCATATACATTTTTTTTGTTGAGTGAACCGTTTTCGAGATATTGCTTGTTATTTCCTTAAATTTTCCAATACTTATACTTTTTCTCAAATTCGTTATTCATTTTTACTTTCTCTACTACGTATAGTAAGTAGGGGAAGTATTGCATTCCACCCAAAAATTCGATACCGAGATTTCACCGGAAATACATGTTTTGAGACTCACTGAATCCAAAAAAAGCATTTTTGGAAACATGTCCGTGTGTGTGTCTGTGTGTGTGTGTCTGTGTGTGTGTCTGTGTGTCTGTGAACAGCATAACTCAAAAACGAACAGTCGGACAAACACCAAACTTGGTATTTAGGTTCAGTATCTTTCAGAGATGCAACACGAAGGTTTTCAAGAAAATCCCCCCACCCCAGACTACCCTTTACATGGAACATTTTTCGAAAATTTTAATTCTCTCAAAAATGGCTCTAACGATTTTGATGAAAATATCATATGTTTAAGATAATGTCATGAGAAATGAAATGTATATCTCGAATTTTCTGGGAATGTCACCAAAAGTATTCTTCATTGTGAACGACTTTTGCATAACTGGTAAACCATAAGAGATAGACAAAATTGTACTACACAAAAAATGTAGATCGCGTTAAAATACACAACTTATGTCATATACATTTCTTTTGTTGAGTGACCCATTTTCGAGATATTGCTTGTTATTTCCTTAAATTTTTCAATACTTAGACTTTTTTCTCAAATTCGTTATTCATTTCTTTTATGTCCTGGACATGCAAAGAGAATGGAATGCGCCACATAGCAACCAGCGTTAAAATATTTGACTATCGCTTAAAAGCTACCATATTCCCCTTGCATCTACAAGAAAATTACCATTAAGAATGACATCTCGATATCTCGATTAACATGAAACATATGGAGAATAGGCGTTTGTAAAAATAGATTGTACAAGAGTAGAGAAAGTCATGTGAGTGTAACACATCAGATTTTTTTATGTCCTGGACATGCAAAGAGAATGGAATGCGCCACATAGCAACCAGCGATAAAATATTTGACTATCGCTTAAAAGCTACCATATTCCCCTTGCATCTACAAGAAAATTACCAATAAGATTGACATCTCGATATCTCGATTAACATGAAGCATATGGAGAATAGGCGTTTGTAAAAATATATTGTACAATAGTAGAGAAAGTCATGTGAGTGTAACACATCAGATTTTTTTCTTTTATCAAGATATTCAGATATTAAGAAAGTGAAAGTCAGTCCCGTGATGATGAATTTAAACATGCCTATGAAGTTAGTGTTAACTCTCTGTGTAAATGATTTCATTTAAATGATTCTAATGTTTTTGCAATGTTGAAATGTATAACTTTAGAAAAGAACACCTCAGTTTAGTTAGATTTTAAGGTTAGTGGAATCAGTAGGTTCACAGGACAAGCTAAATATTGATGAAGTGTATTCAAAAGTTGTCAATTTGTTTTCTGATGAAGGTGTTGAAAAGCTAAAAGAGTCTCTCTGAAGTAAAGCGGCACCCGAGCAGTGGGTATACATGGTAAGTTTAATCAATGCCTCCTAGATACAGAATTCGTGCAGAAGAACTACTAAAAAACATTTTAGCAGTACTTAGGCTTTGTTAAGTATATTTTCATCTTATGCATATACGAAAGGAACATTTTCAATGATGTCAATCAATTAGAGCAACGAAAGAAACAGAAGATGTGTAAAATTAATAAAAGTGATATATTTATGTTTAAACCATGGTGCAAATTGTAGAGCGTTTCAAATAAAAAGGTTTTTGGACAACAAATTGTTAAACTTGGTATTTACCAATTGAAGTATGTGTAAAATGTACATTTGCATATACATACTACATATTTGGATAACTGGAAGTCTTACTCCTACTACGAAGGCTGCTGCCAGTCTCGGAGACGTTGGTGATTTCTATAACATTGCTTTACTTTTCGTGTTCCTTGTTAGAGTGGAAGAAAAGATCTCACTTTGGTTTATTACAAATAAGTGGATATAAACATCAAATTCAGCAATTTTTAAATGTGATTGTAAATGTACGTATAGCATTACACTTCAGCTGCGTTCATTTTGTGGGTAGATAAGGCTGCAGATTTTCTTACTTACTTACTTTCTTTCTTTCTTTCTTTCTTTCTTTCTTTCTTTCTTTCTTTCTTTCTTTCTTTCTTTCTTTCTTTTTTTCTTTCTTTGTTGAAGTTAAACGTCCTTAACCTATCAGATCATATCGGACGATGAATGAATGAAATGATGCTCAAATGAGTTCGGGATTCTGGAGCTTAGTTTTTCGTCTTCTCAGGAGAAGGCAAATCCCCGTAAAAGCTTTATCCGGGAACTCAACCTGAGATTCGAACTCGGGATCTTTTGAATGTGAGACAGACCACTCACTACCCCTACACCACAGAGTCGGCTGCTACAAAATTGTTATGTGTGTTACCGAGAAAATTTTGTAAAATAATTCTAAAAGTTGTACATTTTTAGGAGGTGCATCATATGAAGTACCCTTTATTGTGCCAATTTGAAAGCTGTCGTAAAACGTATATTATAATAAAATTTTAACTTAATTATGCGGAGGTTCATGAGTTATCGCTCGAACGAACAAAGCGAAACTAAGGCGCTCTGCGATGGTGTATGAAAAAATCTGATGTGTTACACTCACATGACTTTCTCTACTCTTGTACAAAGTATTTTTACAAACGCCTATTCTCCATCTAGTTCATGTTAATCAGGATAAACATTTGCAAACTCTTATCTTATTGCTAATTTTCTTGTAGATGTAGGGGAAGATATATTTACCAGGGTAATATAAAGAAATCTGATGTGTTACACTCACATAACTTTCTCTACTCTTGTACAACCTAATTTTACAAACTCCTATTCTCCATATGCTTCATGTTAATCGAGATATTGAGATGTCAATCTTATTGTTAATGTTCTTGTAGATGCAAGGAAAATATGGTAGCTTTTAAGCGATAGTCAAATATTTTAACGCTGGTTGCTATGTGACGCATTCCATTCTCTTTGCATGTCCGGGACATAAAAAAAATGAATAACACATTTGAGAAAAAGTATAAGTATTGGAAAATTTAAGGAAATAACAAGCAATATCTCGAAAACGGTTCACTCAACAAAAGAAATGTATATGACATAAGTTTTGTATTTTAACGCGATCTACATTTTTTGTGTAGTAAAATTTTGTCTATCTCTTAAGGTTTACCAGTTATGCAAAAGTCGTTCACAATGAAGAATACTTTTGGAGACATTCCCAGAAAATTCGAGATATACATTTCATTTCTCATGACATTACCCTAAACATATGATATTTTCATCAAAATCGTTAGAGCCATTTTTGAGAATATTAAAATTTTCGAAAAATCTTCCATGTAAAGGGTAGTCTGGGGTGGGGGGATTTTCTTGAAAACCTTCGTGTCGCATCTCTGGAGGATACTGAACCTAAATACCAAGTTTGGTGCTTATCCGATTGTTCGTTTTTGAGTTATGCTGTTCACAGACACACACACACAGACACACACACACACACACACACACACACACACAGACACACACACGGACATGTTTCCAAAAATGCTTTTTTTGTCTTCAGAGGTCTCAAAACGTGTATTTCCGGTGAAATCTCGGTATCGAATTTTTGGGTGGAATGCAATACTTCCCCTACTTACTATACGTAGTAGAGAAAGTAAAAATGAGAAAAAGAAAAGATGTTGCGTTCCTATTACTTTCTCTGCTCAGTCTTCTACAAACTGTTCTTACAGAAGCTTATTATTCTATCTACTTCTTGTTAACTGAGATAAATTGCACATTTTCACATTTCGTGTAGGCATAAGAAGATATAACAGGCTAGAAAGATGGATTTTTAAAAAGCGAGTCGCTATGTCTTGACTTTAAAATTCCATGCTTTTTGCGTGGTCAATAGAAGATAGGGGAGGTGGGCAGAAAGAGAAAGAGAGAGAGACGAAAATAAAAAAGAATAGCGACCTATTGCTGAAAAAGTCTGATTATTTGAAAATTCAAACCAACAACAAATAATATCCCAGAAATGATTAACGCTACAAATTGTTTGATATGAACAGTGTGCTTTAATATCTACATTCTTTGCGTAGTAAGATTTTTGTCTGTATCTTGCGGTATATAAATTGGACAAAAGTTATTCAGAATAAAGAGGACTTCAAAGGATATTGACAGAAAATTGAAGATGTATATTTTATTAGTCAGGTAAATATCTTTGATATATGCTACTTTAATCAAAATTAAAGCCATTTTTGAGAAGATAAAAGATATCGAAAATTGTTCCATTTAAAGGATAGTTTGGGGTGTGGGAATGTCCTTCAAAATTGCGTCGCATTTTTGGAAGCTATTGAACTTAAATACCAAGTTTGGTATTTGTCGCATTTCGTTTTGGGGTTATGCTGTTCACAACACACATACAGACGTATGCGCGCGCGCGCGCACACACACACACACACACACACACTTGTATATACAGACACATACGGACCTTTTCCTAAACGTTTTTATTTAGAGACCTCAAAACATGTATTTTCAGTGAAATTTCAACTCGAAATTTTGGATAGAATACAATAGATCCCCTTGCCTAGTATAGGTACGTGACAGAGAAAGTAAATACAATTCCCTGCAAAAACCAAGGGATAGAAGCAGTTATACTCCTGAGTAAAACTGGGTAATATTAGCTTTGATGCATAGCGCGAAGCAATTCTAGTTATATGTCAAGTAACCATCAACGACCCGACGCCTGCGACGTGCACTTGTCCAAGAAAAGAAATCCTTGACTTCAATCGTTCAAAGACATGTGATTCACGATGGCAATTCTGTGAAAAGCGTTTCATGTGTAACAGATTTCCACACTCGCAATACTAAGTGCATGTCGCAATATTCAGCGGTACCCTAAGCCAAGGCTGGATTATCTCAAATACTCCACTTAAGTTCTCTGGAAGTTTAAACCGATGTTAGAATACGTATTTTTAACGTGATGTGAAGAAGTATAAGAATACTGCCAATGTCATACAGGGCGTACTGCGCGAACCATCCCATCCCAGATGTTGAAAAACGTCACATCAAATCTGTGTGTGGTTCTAGAAATGACGAAAGAACACAGGCAAGAAGACGTAGGAGTTAAATACAGCTTAAACCATTACATACTAGAAGCGTTTCCTACAAAAATAATACTTGTATTATTTTATGTTTGGGGGAACAGTACAAGATAGAGTAATAGCTTGTATATTATTAATGCATGTTGTAACGTGATGTATTATGCCCTTGCATTCAAAGACTGCATTAGTATTCATCTATATATACATGCAATATTTGCACACACAGGGTACAGTCGTCCTCCATGGACTAGTGGTACCGTGCTAGCCTCTAGTTGTCAAGGTCGCGGGTTCAAACCCGGCGGAGTGTGATGGATTTTTTTCAGGCGCAAAAATCCTTAGCATGGCTTCCTTCGGAAGGGAAGTAAAGCCGGTGGTCCCGTGTCGTAGATTTACGGCACGTAAAAGAACCCCAAGCCTGATAAAGAGGCCTCTGAGCAAAATTACCGGTCTTTCACGCCCAATATGGAATGGGACGCTAAGAACCATAGTAGTTAAAGTGCGTACATAAATAAAACTCAATTTTTTTAAACACAGGGTACAGGCGGGTAGTGTGTAATAATTATGAAGATATTTCATTTATCAACTTATTCTACCCTAAAATAAAAACGAGTTTATGTCAATAGGAATTAACACATTTATTAACATTTAAAACTGATTATATTTGAAATGCCTACTTCTACAAGTACACATTTTATTAAGGAATCGATAAGTACCAGAAACAAATGTGGGTCATATGCGACAGCATTCTAAGTGAAACCATAGCAAGAATCAATGTCATTTCTGAAGCTGCCCTTGTTTCAAATTAATCTTACTTGTAGCACATGTTATTGGCCTCACTATGAAAGTGTTAACTCCTCATGCCGAAACACACCCTGAAATTCCTGTGACAGGCGCGATATAATACAAGGAAGCCACACCCAAAACAGAAACTGTTAAGCTTCCAAAATTAATGCCACAATTAATGTAAATCTACAAGGGAATATTAGTTATATTAACTAGCTCGAATGGACAACCCTAACAACTTACGGGACTGTCGCGGGTTGTGTGGTCAGGGGTTCAGATTACCCGTTTCTATCTCGCGAGGGATGGGGGACAGGGTGCTCCGTCCAGTTATCCAAACTCCACGCGTTACATTGAAGCACGCACCTGGAGCAGGGACGTCCATTTGGATATCATACTGAGTAGTCATTGGAAAATTCCAGCTTCGATTTGGGCACTTTGCTGTTAAAACTAGCAACTGATGTTTTGGGTGTGGCCTCCTTTTCCTACATCCCTTCTGTCACAGGAATTTCAGGGTGGGTTTCGGAATGAGGGGGTCTTATACTCTTTACAGTGTGCTTACTGTTTTAAATACTGTCAGCATTATTTATGTAGGATTTTAACACAGGTATTACTAGTTTATGTTGAATACTAGGCAATTCTTTTCATGTAGCTTGCTACTATGATTTGGTTCATTACAGTGCATTTGACTTTTGTACTAAGTTTTCAGTATTAAGTTACCAATTTTAGCACACACTGTTACTTTGTGTAAAATTGTACTACTGAAATTGTGTTCATTTTGGTCATTTTCAGTCTCATTAAGCTTATTTGCTTTTAGCTTCACAATATAACTATTTTGATTTTATTCAACTGTGATGTGATACTATAATTATTTGTCGCTGTCATAAAAGTTTCTATGAATATTACTGGCCTATACTGCTTCATACTGAGTGATTAATTATTACCTGTGTGTACCATTGACTTATATATTTAACTTATTGCTAATTTCTGGCACTGTCTATGGACATTTATTTTTTTTAACAGTGTTGTTTTATGAATGCAAACTCTGCATCTCTTACAACATTGATATTTATACATTTTGTTCATATCTACTTTTGTTTCTGATGCAATAATAATTTTACATGGTCTTCCCCACAGAAAAAAGTCTAAAGGGGTCACATTCGGTGAACGGGCCGGCCAAGGTGCAGGTCCTCTTCGTCCAATCCAACGATTTGGAAATTATCCGTTACGACAAGCTGTAGTACTTCGTGCACTATGGGATGGAAGCCATCATGTTGGTATCACAGGTTCCTCCTAGTCTGCAAAGGAACGTCTTCTAGCATCTGTGGCAGATGGTCTGTCAGGAGGCTGCGATACTTGTGCGAGTTCATTGCTCCTTCTATGAACAAAGGGCCTATCAGCTAATGGTTCACTATCCCACACCACACGTTTAAAGTCCATGGACGCTGACGTTCCACATGACGAAGCCAACGGGGATTGTCAACAGACCAATAGTGCACGTTTCTGCGATTTACCTGGCCATGATTAGTAAATGTTGCCTTATCACTAAACATGATGGATCTGGAGTATTATGTCTTAATGCCCATGTACAAAACAATGGCATGGGCATGGGTCAACAATTACAGTTGGCGTGTACTGTGCAACACTTACAAACTGAGACGTGCGATCCAAAATTGATGCCGCGAGAAACTCGTCTGGCATCATCCTCCTGCACGACAACGCACGTCCACACAACGCTGTCAAAACCAAAGAGACGATTCAAGAGGTTCGTTGGGAGCTTTTTGACCACCCTTCGTACAGTCCCAACCTGACACCAAGCGACTATTTCCTCTTCTTGCGTTTGAAACGGTGGTTGGGTGGGCAACGAGTTCAAACCGACGATGAACTCAAGAGAGCGTTACCAACTGGTTCAAGTCCCAGGCGGCAGACTTCTATGCCGAGAGGTTAAAGAAGCTGGTACAGCGTTAAGCAGGTGTATAGATGTGAACGGCGATCATCTAGAAAAGTAAAATATATATGTAGGCGCATATTACTATCAATAAAAACCTTGTCTCATGAGGGATGTTGTTATTATGACCAAAAGAACCTTACTTTTGAAATACGCCACGTATAATATGTTTAAAGAATTTGATTTCAGTGGAATAATGTTACGTGTATATCTTGACGAAATTCAAAGATGCGAAAAGCAAAACGTCGGTATATACATTACAGTATACGGCATAGATTGTTCAACTATTCTGCCGTATCAAACTTCTGAACGAAGGCCGCACCACGTGAACCTTATAAGGATCGTTCATGAAAGCAAATTACATTAATGTTAAATAAACGACTTATCATGCTGCTGTCGAAAGAGATAACAAATTTGGACATTCGCAAGCTGTATGAAACACTTTTAAATGAAACAAATTTAGCAAAGCATAGGGTTAAACGCATGAAATCACAAGTTGTAACTATGCTAAATTATCTAAGAATGACACAATTCGATTCAATTCATTTTCTAAGTGCTCAGCCGTTCCGTTATAATACACACCGATATTGAATAGATACATACAAAAGCCTCTCGTGTCAACCATCTGATGTCAGTAGTTGGACAAGAGCGACACAGAGGCATAAAGCGACATCAATATTGTTAAAATTGGTATGTCAATATTACGATTCCTTGTCAAAATTAAAAATTTTCAGATTTCCCAATGCAACTCAAGAGTTGAATTAAATTTAATTGCAGATGATGTAGTTGATATATATTCAAAGAAAAAATACATAAAATGACAGATGAAGACAAGACAAATTTCAGAAATGCAAAGCAGTGTTACATGTGTAAATGTAATTTTGAGTCCAACGAATCGAGAGCGAGAGAGCACTGTCACGTTCTTGGAAACTGTCTAATTGCAGCATGAAATTCTTTTAATTTGAATAGAGAAGTGCCAAATTTCATTCCAATCATTTTTAACTGCCTATCAAAATAGGATGCACATTTTCTTGTAAAAAGCTATCTTACGGTCAGAACCCATAACTGGCATTTCGCAGAGGAGTGAAAACTACCTTTCATTCAGTAAGAGATACACTTCCAAGGAGGAAACTATATATTTCAGATTTCTTGACAGTTATAGGTTGTTAGATGATAAATTGAATAGATCAGTTGATAAGCTAAACCTTGAAGACTTTAAAATTACAAGCAGGGCATACGAAAATCCCGAACACCGGGAGTTAGTGAGACGTAAACGTGTTTTTCCGTACACATATCTAGACTGCATAACGAAACTGGATGACAATTTACTGCCTGATAATATACAATTTGACGATATAACCCATGAAGAATACCTACGTGCGCAAACAGTATGAAGAGCCTTCAATATAATGAATCTAGGTCAACACTCTGATTTATACCTTAAAACTACAGGCTATTATTAGCGGATATTTTAAAAAAAAATCAGAGAAAATTCTACACTAAAATCAACTGGACCTGTGCCATTATTATACGATACCAGGATTGGCATTTGATGCAATGCTTAAGACGACTGGCGCTCACATATCGTTAATTACTGACAAGGATATGTTGGAAGTTTTCGATTCGGGAATCAGAGGCGAGGTTGCACAGTGTCAAAATGCTCTTCTAAAGCAAATAACACATACACGAGTAATTATAACGAATCCGCAACCCTTAATTATTTAGCATATACAGACTGCAGTAATTTATATGGCTACAGTATGAGTCAAAATCCTATGGCTTAACTGAGATGATTAATTATAGATGAAAATAATGAAATCGATTTCCTAAACATACCGATAAATGCCAATGTGGGTTATGTGCTGGAAGTCGATCTCGAGTACACTACAGAAATCCACGAGCTTCCATTGTGTCCAAACAGCGAGACACCGCCAATGAATAAGTACAAGAAGCTGCTTGCAACGCTATAGATAAGCTGAAATATTTTACATTACTGCAATCTGCAACAATGCGTGGAATTAGGCATGTAATTGAAATACATACATAGAACGGTAGCTTACAAACAATCCTTTTGGTTGAAAAATATATTGGCTTAAATGCTACAAAACCCACTGAGGAAAAGTAAAAATTTGGGCATTATCTATGGATAAAATGAATAACTGCATATACGGAAAATTTATCGAGAATATAGGGATTATAAAGACTTCCCACTTGTTACGTGGAACAAGCACGAAAACTTATCGTGTCAAACATTTAAGCATTCTAAAACATTTGATGAAAATCTTGTCGGGAATGAACTATTAAAAGAGGAAATTCACGTGTGTAAGCTCGTATACTTTGGGCAGGCAACGCTTGACATATCTAAATCTACAGTATATGACTTTTATTATAACGTTCTGAAAAATAACCTAACTTTAAGTTATATAGACACAGAACATTTCTGTTTCAAAACAGTACTGATATTTACGAATTTATCAAAACTCACATACAGTATTTTGATACATCAAATTACCCAGCTAATAACTTATACGGAATACCTTGGCAAACGAGAAAGTAATCGAGCTATTTAATGAACTATCGGGTAGAGTAATGGCAGAACAAGCGGGTTAAAATCAAAATTATATGTACTTCCTCATGATGGTCAGTTTGATAAAAAGTCAAAGGGTGTTTCAAAAACAGCAATGCGTTCAGTAAAGTTAAACGATTATTTATCATGCCGAATGACATCAATGCAGCACATTTTGCTAAACAGATAACTTTCAGAAGTTATAAACATGACGTTCATACAGTACAAATGAATAAGCTCGTTCTGCGGGGATTTAACACCAAGCGTTATATGCTTGAACAATCTCATTTAATTTTAGCTTGGAATCATTATCCCATTGATACAAATTCTGTTATCTCTGAGCATCAGTGGGAATATTTGAAAAAAAATACATTGATGTTAGCAAGTTGCTAACTACTATAGATAGAATTAGGAATCCAGACATTTCTGCAGCTATGCATCTCTCAACGCATTGGATCGAATCGATTAAAGAACGCTGGCTGGTCCTATTCCGGAGAAGATGTAGAGATCATGAACGCATCGAATGCAATCTTCAACGTTATTGTTCCTCTTTCGATGCTTCTGGGTTTTGCAGACGATCACAAGGAAGTCATACTTAATAGCAATTTTGAACTTGTTCTCATTAGATCTAAAAATTCTAATAATTGCATATTGGGCAAGAACCGACTGTTATTAAACTAACCAGGATCGAATGGAGGATGCCCGTGCTTCGGCTTTCTGATGCCGACGGGGTGGAGAAACTTAAACTTGTCAAGTCAGATCAACCTCTGCACGTTACCTTTCGAATCTTGGACCTTCACACTCAACCTTCAGTACCACAGACTAAAGCTTTCACCTGGAACATTGCAACGACAACAAAACTTGAGGAACCTCGTTTTGTCATTGTGGGTGCACAAGTTGATGGGCTGAATTATCTCGCTAAAGACAGCTGTGCCTTGGATCACTACAATATCACCAATCTGAAGCTTTTTCTCAGCAGCGAACGTTATCCCTATATGACATGAATTTGCATTTCGGGAATTCAAGATTTGCACCTCTCTCTCTCTCTATTCTAAGTTTCAGTAATCTTATTATAGCAAGGAGGATTGCTCTCTCTTGAAGAGAAACGACTTTCTGAAATATGCAGCACTATTCATCATCGACTGTTCTCATCAACCTGAGGAGACTTTGAGCGGAGCAGTTAACATAGACTGGAAGTTCAAGCATCAGCAAATTGTCCTGCATAAAACATGATTATTTTGTTTAATTAAACATGATAATTTTTTCACTTATAAGCCCCTAACTCATGTTGTTCGATCTACCATATAGGGGAAACTGTAATTTTTATATTAATAAAGAATTAAGTACAACTTGTATGAGCTTTTTATTTACTTTGGCGTATATCTCGTTAACCCTTTTCCTGACACTCCTGTCTTTAGCGTCTTAGGAACACATTAAATCATGAACATCATGAAATTAGAATAAATAGCTTTGGACATGTATTCACAAAGCTATTTCATTGACTTTATTCATATGCAATATTATATTATACGCGTATATTATATTCTCACTGTACGTAGCACGAGGGAGCTAATCTTTCAGATACGCTTTAATCATAGCTATATTTTGAAATATTATCATCCAGTCCTCTTTTGTTGTGTATGTAAATGTTTCGTCACTGCTATGATGTAGAGAGATGGTAGTTCGTAATGCAGTCCTATATACACACGGTGGTTGGAGCTGATAGAGATGTTGTCAAACATATACACACCATTTGGTTTCATCTTCTGGAATGGAATCGAAATAGATTACTATAACGTTCTCCGAAGCAGCGGTAATCATATTCTTCTTACTGTCAATCTTTGACTTGTTCTTCTTTTCAGGCTTCTTATTGGACCTGAAGTCACATACAAACGCGATATTTGTTTTACTAAATGAAACATTCTTTTCTTTACTAACAATTAAGTTCTATTGTTTTTTGCTTCTTCTGCTCCTACACGTTCTTTCTCGTCCATGGCTGGGTGCTTCTCTCCAGGTAAGGAGGCACATCTTCACCTTCATGCATTCTGTAAATACATAATTTTATTTCTACTTCTAGCTATCTTCACGTAACACGTACTTCTCGTATGATTTTTTTTTTTTGCTTACCGTTTTAGCTTTCGATACATGTCACAGTAATCTCCGCAGCGGAAGAGCGGAAGAAGGTTCTCATTTGCTAATGATACGAAGGTTCCTTGGAGGTGATGCTACGTGTATCCCCGTGACACGTTTCTTCGTGCTTATCGAGACAGTGCTGCTTCATTTTCTCGTAGTTGACGAGGTTCACCCAACAGCCGTTTACGCTCTCGATTGCGCTTTTGCTTATTTCACTATTCATCTTGACGGCTCACAGTCAACTGTGCACACAAATCGATGCTACTGTCAGTACCGTGCCTGCCTGAAACGGGAGTGGATTTGGACCTGTTCATTGTTGCATTGGAAAGGGGTGACCTCATTTGTATACAGATGCATACGTGTAACTCGCCCATCCTACACACCGCCTTCAATTTAGATTACTCATCAAGCCTACCTTCTCTCGCATTTTATTAACATACAGGTTCATGTACTTCGCACACATGCATACGCACCCACACTTCTGTCTCTCTCGGTTCTTAAGTACACCTCAAGCCTCCATTCAGCAAAAACAGATAGTGGATTTGGGAACAACGCATTCTGGCACGATGTAAACACGGGACCATGATCACACGTACTCACATCGTCATGAAAATATACACATACGTTCCCCCATCTTACCACACTCGATCGATTCTTACGTACACGCAAACGCATGCATGTCCTCCATTATGCACATTTTGCCTCCCACCCCACCTCAAACACGGGACCATGGTCACACGTTACCCAAATCACATCACATATACGTTCCAAAATCGTTCGGATCCAAAACCCCACCATCCCACCGAATATCCCCCACAAATATAAATTTTCTTTAATGTTGCCATATCGGCTCCCGATTTGGGAACACACGATTAAACTATGCTTACACTCATACTCCGATTCGGAAAAAGGACATAGCTGTTTTCAAATCGGCTTTTTCTCTTACGTCGTCATGAAAATATACACATACTTTCCCCCATCTTACCACACTCGATTCTTACGTACATGCACACGAATGCATGTCCTCCATCATGCAACTTTTTGCCCCACCTCACTTCGAACAGGGGACCACGGTCACACGTTATCCCAACTCACATCACATATACGTTCCAAAATCGTTAGATCCAAACCCCATCATCCCACTGAATCCCTCATTACCACACTAACTCTCTTTAGTGTTCCCATATTGGCTGCTGATTTGGGAACACGCGATTCTACTATGCTTTCACATATGCACCGATTCGGAAACAGCACATAGCTGTTTTCAAATCGGTTTTTTTCTACCTACTGACATATATTGATGTTATTTTGACTACTTTTCATATGAACCGCCTTTAAGGAACAAAAACATTTTAATGATTCTATTTGTTTAAACTTTAAATTTGAAAAAGTAAAACTTTTATGTTTTTATTTCGGGTATTTTTTATTTATTATCTTTTTAATTTTTCAGCATCTGTATTTTTTCTGGTTGTATGCCAACTATTTTCATATTACAACTTTACTGTAAATTTTGCACTGTCCACAGACAATAGTAAAATGTTCCAAGCACACAGGTTTGGTGCACTTATCACATGTCATTTGGCTTTTCCTATCTCTCTTCTCTACATAAAATAAACATCTCCTCTTCTTAGTTACAGGTTCGGCTGCCCTTCCTGGATCCGGTGTTACCACTGACTTCATTGGATTCTTTACTCCTGCAAGTTGCTTTCCCAAACTGATGATGAAAGTCCGATGTCTCATGTGTTGATTATTGGCCAGTATCATCCAAATTATGTATGTATTCATTACACTACATCAAGCATATTGAAGAAAACCATCAATGGCAGCGTCTTTTGATTTTCTTTTCAAGCTGTAGCATCGCATCTTCTTCTGGTCCATGATGTCACCTTCTGTGGCATTATACGCCATTATAACTCCAGGCTTCTTTGCTTCCGGCGGTAACAGTGTTTGTTGGTCGCGAAGAGTGCTAAGAATGGCGACTTTGTTTTTCTTAGGAACATAGAGGCTACATCACATTTGGTTGAAAACCAAATAATGCAGAGTGTACTTCACGTCCGTCTTTTACGTGTAACAAATTCGGCAGGCAGTTCACCTTTTTTCGGAAAGTACCAACTAGTGTCAGATCTTTTGACAACAAATAAGGAGCTAAACCAAGAGACGTAAAAAATTGTCACAGGGATATTACGTCCGGAGTTTTGAAGTTGTCACCAAGTTATTTACAACGTTCTCTCCGCTCGCACGGATGTGTTTTTCCTCCTTCCCCAAGCATATCTTCATCTTCCAGCAGTAGTGGTTCCACTGACACAAATTGTCCATAGCTTTATTTCATATTTACGAGGTTTTGTTGGAAGGTATTGTGGAAATGGATAGCAATCTCGAAATGTGACCAACTGTTCATCCACGATCATACACCATCCTGGAATTTAGGCTCCTCTCAGGGTAGCTTCTCACATGTCAAACACTTCTCTGATTGGTTCGAGTGTGTCAGCTGATCTATGCTCACGACGGGCTGCTGCATTGCCAAGGCGCAATATACTCACTATCGCATGGAAGCGGTTAGCGAGACATAATTTAATTGAATAATTGTGTGTTCTTTTTAATTTTTTTTATTTATGGACCTTCTTTAACTGCTGTAGTCCTTAGCGTCCCATTTTATATTGGGCGTGAAAGACCGGTAATTTTGCTCAGATGTATCTTTATCAGGCTTGAGGTTATTTTACGTGCCGTAAATCTAGGACACGAGACCACCGCTTTACTTCCCTTCCGAAGGAAGCCACGCTAAGGATTTTAACGCCCGAAAACATCCATCGCCCTCCGCGGGCTTTAACCCGCGACCTCGGGAACTAGAAACTATCATGGGAACCACTACACCACGGAGGACAACTCAAATTGATATCTTCATTTCTTGACTTGTAAAACCAGTCAGGATCAAAACGCCAAGAAGCTTTCATTTCACGCAAACCCAAGCTTGTAAACCTTTCGACCTTCCTTGTTGGTCCACATACACACTTTCTCAATGAGGGCTACATGAAAGAACAACATAATCAAAACGCTTCATTATCACAGTTCCTAATTGAATACCTTATATATTCCTGGTCTTCTTTCAATATATTCTTTATGCTCCGCCTACCTGAAATTCCAGCATGAGGGCGGTAGCTCATATTTCATTCCCGTTCCAAGAAGACAATAAGTCACACTCAACAGAATTTTCACTAAATTGTTCTTCACCTTCTTTGTTACGGTATTCTTCATCATCTTCGTGTCGTTCCAAGCTTTCAACAACGTCTAGTTATTATCATCACTGGAAAATTGAAACTCACTAGGTGGGTTTTCAGAATCAGAAGAATGTTCCAATAATTTCCCTATCTTTTCATCCGATAGTCCTTTCCTGCGTAACATTTACAGTTTGTAGAACAGACGCCTACAAAGTTCGCCTAAAAGGAAACGTAAGCCAACTCTTTAACTTAAAACCATATATAATATAATTTATTATAATTCTTTTTCAAAATTATGATTAACAAGGCAAATTAGGAAACTAATTTGTAATTAATATAGAATGCATGGATACTAATTCAGAAGATAGTAATAATCATATACGGGCTTCTAAGGACCGGTAGATACAGGGTTAATCTCACTCGCGGTGATATCATAAAGCTAGGATTACGCCACGCTGCTCATTGACACTTGCAACAGTTTGCCTTGCGTTGCATGTAATTCCTATTGTTATTTTGTGATTGTAAGACATTTTTACTTTCCTAATGTTCTGTGAGGTGTAAGGCATGTATGGTTGTGCAAATAATTCCGACGTAAACATAAATTATTACACATTCCCGATAGGGAAGAATCGATATGTGTACAACAAATGGGTAGCTGCTCTGAAACGCAAGAACTTTGTGCCAACAAATATGCCAGTGTATGTGGAATTCATTTTAAAGCAAGTGATTTTAATCAGACGAATGTTATAAAAATAAGAATAATGAAGAACGAGAAATTCAAACCCCATAGACTGAAAGATACTGTGGTTCCTTCGAAATTTTTAGGAGTGGAAGAAAAACCTCCCAAAAAATTAACTCAAATTTTTCTTAAAAGAGTGAAAATGCTACAGCTAAACGATAATTCAGTAAGCAATTTCAGTAAAAAAATCTGATGTGTTACACTCACATGACTTTCTCTACTCTTGTACAAACTATTTTTACAAACGCTTATTCTCCAAATGCTTCATGTTAATCGAAATATCGAGATGTCAATCTTATTGGTAATTTTCATGTAGATGCAAGGAGAAATGCTAGGTTTTAAGCGATAGTCAAATATTTTAACGCTGGTTGCTATGTGGCGCACTCCATTCTCTTTGCATGTCCAGGACATAAAAAAATGAATAGCGAATTTGAGAAAAAGTATTGGAAAATTTAAGGGAATAACAAGCAATATCTCGAAAACGGTTCACTCAACAAAAGAAATGTGTATGACATAAATTGTGTATTTTAACGCGATCTACATTTTTTGTGTAGTAAAATTTTGTCTATCTCTTATGGTTTACCAGTTATGCAAAAGTCGTTCACAATGAAGAATACTTTTGGAGACATTCCCAGAAAATTCAAGATATACATTTCATTTCTCATGACAATATCTTAAACATATGATATTTTAATCAAAATCGCTAGAGCCATTTTTGAGAAAATTAAAATTTTCGAAAAATGTTCCATGTAAAGGGTAGTCTGGGGTGGGGGGATTTTCTTGAAAACCTTCGTGTCGCATCTCTGGAAGATACTGAACCTAAATACCAAGTTTGGTGTTTATACGACTGTTCATTTCTGAGTTATGCTGTTCACAGACACACAGACACACAGACAGACACACACACGGACATGTTTCCAAAAATGCTTTTTTACTTTCTCTACTACGTATAGTAAGTAGGGGAAGTATTGCATTCCACCCAAAAATTCGATACCGAGATTTCACCGGAAATACATGTTTTGAGAATCACTGAATCCAAAAAAAGCATTTTTGGAAACATGTCCGTGTGTGTGTCTGTCTGTGTGTCTGTGTGTCTGTCTGTGTGTCTGTGTGTGTGTGTCTGTGAACAGCATAACTCAAAAACGAACAGTCGGATAAACACCAAAATTGGTATTTAGGTTCAGTATCTTCCAGAGATGCGACACGAAGGTTTTCAATAAAATCCCCCCACCCCAGACTACCCTTTACATGGAACATTTTTCGAAAATTTTAATTTTCTCAAAAACGGCTCTAACGATTTTGATTAAAATATCATATGTTTAAGATATTGTCATGACAAATAAAATGTATATCTTGAATTTTCTGGGAATGTCTCCAAAAGTATTCTTCGTTGTGAACGACTTTTGCATAACTGGTAAACCATAAGAGATAGACAAAATTTTACTACACAAAAAATGTAGATCGCGTTAAAATACACAACTTATGTCATATACGTTTCTTTTGTTGAGTGAAACGTTTTCGAGATATTGCTTGTTATTTCCTTAAATTTTCCAATACTTATACTTTTTCTCAAATTCGTTATTCATTTTTTTATGTCCTGAACATGCAAAGAGAATGGAATTCGCCACATAGCAACCAGCGTTAAAATATTTGACTATCGCTTAAAAGCTACCATATTCCCCTTGCATCTACAAGAAAATTACCAATAAGATTGACATCTCGATATCTCGATTAACATGAAGCATATGGAGAATAGGCGTTTGTAAAATTAGATTGTACAAGAGTAGAGAAAGTTATGTGAGTGTAACACATCAGATTTTTTGTATTCAGTGAGTCTCAAAACATATATTTCCAGTGAAATCTCGGTATCGAATTTTTGGGTGGAATACAATACTTCCCCTACTTACTATACGTAGTAGAGAAAGTAAAAAAGTGAAGCTACACTAGTTTCTGAGTCTTTGCACGTGGAGTTGAACATTGATGCTGAAATACAATGCGAGTTGGGAACTGACGTTTTTAGTGCTATAAACTGCGCTAATGTGTACCAAAGTTTGACTGATGGGCAGAGCAACCCAAAAGCATAATGAGCATAAAAAGCATAATAGGGCTTTAGGCATGTGGTTGCTACCCAGAACATGATTTTGGAGATTCAAGGGTCTGGGAAAAGTAAGTCTTAAAAGCTCAATAAAGCATAATTTTAAAAAATAGTAAAAAAGCACAATGTTTAGTATAAAGCATAATTTTTGGAGATTAACTAGGTGCCTGTTTAAAATCTAACATCAGATTCAATACAGAAGTTAACAATATTCCCAGCAACAATAAAAGCTAGAAATTTCAACAATGAATATCTTGTGCGTGAAGTTTAACGGTTTTATGGTCAGTAAAATCAAAGCAGTTCACATCTATTGAACACTATCACACCAAAAATTGCTGTAAATGCAATTCAAAGGCTTCGTGAGTTTTCCGCAGATTATTTTTTTTGTACCTTGTTTTCAGAGTGCATTAATTTTGAAAATATGTTCGTTGTGCATGGTTCAACTTCAGGCGGTCCTAGCAGCATATGTTGCAGTACTACACCTCAAGTATGGCGGCGTATGGAAAATTCAAAGGATGATATGAAAGAAATTGTCAAAGCATTCACTTCTGCTGGTATTCCATTCCATATATTCCGCATTGAACAGTTTTGTCAGTGGATAGCAGCAGCTACAAGTATGAAACCGTCTCCCAGCGAAACCACTCTGAGAAGACATCTTGTCAGGTGTGCTGAAGAAGACCTCCTGAAAAATGTGGGAGAAAATCTGTACAGTGGTTGATGAAACGACAGATATAAAGAATCGTAAGGAGGTGAATAATCTTGTTGCTCCATTGGGTGTTTTGGGCGAGAAACCCCGCCTTGTGAAAACCAAAATTGTACAACATTGCAATGCTGATATTATAGTAAATTTAATACTTGACGCACTAGATCTTTTTGGTGTTCACAGGTCTAACTTCATTGTTTTAATATCTAATTAGTGCAACATATATAATTTCTGCTGACAGGTGATTGGCTGGAATTGCACCTTAGCTTTTAAATTCTACCTGTTGGGCTTATGTGTTGGATCTTTGAGCTGAAGAGGTTAGATTTTCACTCAAAATTGCTGACAAATTCATTGCAGCTGTTAAGACTACTTTAGTGAAAACGCTAGCCAGAAGGGGAAGATAACTGGACTGCTTAAAGGAATCAGAAGATTTGATATACCCCTAGTTCCAGTAATTACTCATTGGGGCACATGGCTGAAGGCAGGAAAATATTCCGCAAGAATTTCAATACAATTAAGCGTTAGATCGACCTGGAGGATGGTAAAGGTAGTGCTGCTGTAACAAATTTAAAACAACTGGTTGAAAATAAAACCCTTTAACTTCAACTCAGAACTATATTGAAATCTCTGATGGTGTTTGTAAACAAATATAGGTTTTTGAATTAAATAATACTGATGGCTTATTCTAACATCAAAGTTCTGGTGTAGGGTGTAAAAACTTGAGACATACATGAATGAACCCATCCTGCAAGAAGCTTCTGGAAGGAAGTTCAGAATTTAGATCCAACATTAGCCGAGATTTCACTTCAGGTGAACTGAAACGCTTCTCTAACATTGATGTTCCAGTGGAAGAAATATTAACATATATAGCAATGGTACGGAAAGAAAATTTGTCTTCTATTACTGCTTTATCCTTCTGGCAGAAACATTCCTCTAAGACGCCTACACTCAGTAAGGTAGCAATGAAGGCAATAATGGATTCTTCATCATCTGCTTCAACTGAGAGAAGCTTTTCTAAGCTCAATTGGATTTTAAGTTCTAAACGGTCGTGTCTGACAGAAGAAAATCTTGAATCTCACCTAAAACTTGAAATTAATTAACCTCAAGAGTGTGTTACAGAGAACGAGAGTGACATAGATGACTAGATTTTCATTCTTTAGCAACTTTCTCTTATTGTAGTGCGTTCTTGTATAATTTTATATTATTTTTGTAAGACATAACTAACCTTACTGTCACAAAAGTAATTCATTTAAGGTACTAAAGAAATAAAAAAGTATAAAAGAAATGCATTATAAAAATAAAGCATAATCATCATACAGATAAAGCATAATGTCAAAACATTAAGTATTATACTGCTTTACTGATGAAGAAGGCGAATCTTTAGCTGTAAATGTTGAAGATTATAAACCGGATGAATATTTGAGGGAATCTAGTAAAGATGGAGAAGAAGGTGTATGTCCAGAAAATGTTTTGTGTTTGTACGTGTAATTACTCTCCTACGTTACTCAGTATTTGTCACACGTATGGTGGGCCTCACAAGGAGCATTAATGCGAATTATAACTCATTATGTGAATAGGCACACTTATGAGTGGTACGCTGGAAGCGAAAGTGGAAGTCTGAAAAGCAATGTGTGCGTAGTTTCAGACATTATCTTTGCGGAGTGATATTTAACTGTTTCTTGGCATTCTCAAAAGCAATACAACTATTATTTTTAATAACATTTTTATAGACTTATTACAAAAATTGTTTTCCCATCTGTGCACAAAGCATAGTTAAGATAAAAAGAAAGTAATTTTGCAAATGTCATGATTGATTCAAATTTATGTTTATGTGGGAATGGACAGTGCAACTCCCCATGATTTTCTGCTAAATATGTGAGAAATTCTATAGTGAATTTGGCACACATAAAATATTACACTTCATAATGAATTTGCACAGAGAAGAACTGTAAGTGGTGATAATGAGAAGGCTGCTTGCAAAATGATATGACTTCTACATATAAATGAAAACCTGCCCATAAAATTCTTCCTAACAGACAGGCAAATGAGTATTAGAGCTTTGATGAAAAAGGGATGTCCGCATATACACCATGAATTTGATGCATGGCATCTTACTAAATCGCTTATGAAAATGTTGAATAGGATTCCAAAATCATCGGTCTTTCATGAATGGAAGCATTCTATTCATAATCATCTGTGGTGTGCATCTGCTAGGTACTTGTGAAAGTAACAGTGTAAAGGTAAAGATACATATCACAGAGGGGCCCCCAGAATCGGGGCAGAGCACCGCACGCAGACCAGTCGGCTCTTTTTGCTTCCAATGTGACCCTTGGGAGGGAAGGATAAGGGGAACGACCCGATGGGCGACCAGAACCGATGCTGACGGGTGCAAGCATTGAGGTCACTAACGTTTCCAGGCAGAACACATCCGACGTCGCCCGCTCCCTGCTCACAAGCCACCAACCCCCAGGTCTCCCGAGCGGAGCCCGACGCTGAGGAGAGACCTAACTGAGCGGTGCCGCAGCGATGCCAGGGAACAAACCATTACAAAGCATAAGCCACCACCCAGCTGCAACTCGCCGAACACCGCCACCTGGTCCTACAACCTGAAACATGAGAATGAAGATGGCAGGTACAGGGAATGAGAGGAAGGAGAGTTGTGGTAGAAGATGAACCACCCCAGCATTCACCTGGCGACCCGGGGAAACCACGAAAAACCCATGGGCCAGAGTGAGCGGTCACCGGCGATCGATCTCGGGACCTCCCGAATGCGGGCCACTGATAAAAGTAACAGTGTACTCCTAAAGGAACAGTGCACGTCAATTCTAAATCACGTTATTAATGTTCACAAAAAGGTAGGTTTTGAGAAATTTCATCATGTGCTCATGATGTGTTGAGTGAAGAAAAAGTTAAAAAAACAAACTGACTATGTAAGAATTCCACAGAAAACAACGACCTGTGCAGTGTTATAAATCATTCAAGATTTTTAAGTGAGATTACGTAGATCTATCATTTTCATCACAGGAAGCTTGAAGCCCATCACAATGAGCGCCTGAAGTATGTCCCAAAACGAACATATTATTCATTTTAGGCATGTATGTCAGATCAACGATAGCTGCTATAGATCATAATTTTCACCAAGGGAAAAATGGTGGGCAGTTCCGTGAAATATTCTAAATTGATTGAAGAATGTGTGTATAAAAGAGGTATGAGAAGAAACTTGTGAGTGGAGACAAAACCTTGTATCACAGATGGTGAGTGAAATACGAATGTATTGTACCAGGAGTTACTGACCGTAGTGACATGTCTTGTAATATTGGCCCACTCAGAAAATTAAGCCTAATCAGCAGGAAAGGAAGGCCACTACTTCTTTCGGTTTGGATGTGAGAAAACGCGGGGGGGGGTGAATAAAACACGTAAATAGACGAGTTCAAAGAATGAAATTTTAAAATATAGGTAATCAAGGCGCTACAGTGAGTTACACACTCTGCTATGACTGATTAGATGCTCCGTCAGGAGATACCTGCTTCAGAATGCTGGTTAATCGTCTGAGTTACCACAGTGCGCTGCCAGCATGTAAAATACCCTGGAGATCCTGAACGGTAAGTCGTACACCGTTCCGGCTTTCACCATTATTATGCACAATCCAATATCTTGTAGAAAATTAAATAAAATAGAAATGTGAAGTTTTAGTACAGCCCTGCTTTCAATTTAAAACTGGCCGGCGTCTGTGAGATGAGTTCGAATCGGGTACTTCCGTGAGCGCTTGGGACAGTCAGGCTTTGTTCACAAGATTGCGTATATTCTTGTAGTAGTTATAACGGAGAACAGAACCATAATCTCAAAAGTCTTCCGAGAAAATAATTCATATACGAGATTTCAAACAGGCAGAGTTTCAGAAATTCCCGAGCTTGGAGGGCGATGGATTTTTTTCGGGCATGGCTTCCTTCGGAAGGGAAGTAAACCCGTTGGTCCGTGTTGCAGATTTACGGCACGTAAAAAACCTCAAGCCGGATAATGAGGCCTCTGAGCAAACTTACCGGTCTTTCACGTCCAATATAGAATGGGACGCTATGGACCATAGTGGTTAAAGAGCGTCCATAAATAAAACTCAGTTTATTCATTTAGATGTTTCCGAGTGTTTCAACACTGAATATTTGTAACCAAATCACACTTTATTGATCTATGGTTTTCAAGAGGAGCATGGCTAAAGCTGGTTACAATTACTGTAGCATTCTTAGCTCAGTGATAGAGAGTTAGCTTATTGTTCTAACGTGGCAAGTTCTTATCTACGTAGAGCTACTCAACTTTTCCCCCCTTTCATTTTAAATATGTGAGTAAAGCTGTACGCTTTCTTCATTATTTACTTTCTCTCCTACGTATAAGTAACTAGGGGAAGTATTGCATTCCACCCAAAAATTCGATTCCGAGATTTCACAGGAAATACGTGTTTTGAGGTACACTGAATACATATAAAGCATTTTTGGAAACGTGTCCGTGCGTGTGTCTGTCTGTGAACAGCATAACTCAGAAATGAACAGTCGGATAAACACCAAACTTGGTATTTAGGTTCAATATCTTCCAGAGATGCGGCACAAAGTTTTTCAAGAAAATTCCCCCACCCTAGAGTACCCTTTACATGGAACATTTTTCGAAAATGTTTAATTTTTCAAAAATAGCTCTAACCATTTTGATTAAAGTATCATATGTTTAAGACATTTTTATGGCAAATAAAATGCATATCTTGAATTTTCTGGGAATGTCTCCAAAAGTATTCTTCATTGTGAACGACTTTTGCATAACTGGTAAACCATAAGAGATAGACAAAATTTTACTCCACAAAAAATGTAGATCGCGTTAAAATACACAGTTTATGTCATACACATTTTGTTTGTTGAGTGAACCACTTTCGAGATATTGCTTGTTATTCCCTTAAATTTTCCAATACATATGCTTTTTCTCAAATGGGAATTCGTTATTCATGTTTACTTTCTCTACTACGTATAGTAAGTAGGGGAAGTATTGTATTCCACCCAAAAATTCGATACCGAGATTTCACCGGAAATACATGTTTTGAGATCCCCTGAATCCAAAAAAAAACATTTTTGGGAACATGTCCGTGTGTGTGACTGTGTGTCTGTCTGTGTGTCTGTAAACAGTATAACTCAGAAACGAATAGTCGGATAAACACCAAACTTGGTATTTAGGTTCAGTATCTTCCAGAGATGCGACACCAAAGTTTTTAAGAAAATCCCCCACCCCAGATTACTCTTTACATGGAGCATTTTTAGAGCATTTTAATTTTCTCGAAAATGGCTCTAACGATTTTGATTAAAATATCATATGTTTAAGATATTTTCATGACAATGAAATGTATACTTCGAATTTTCTGGGAATGTCTCCAAAAGTATTCTTCATTGTGAACGACTTTTGCATAACTGGTAAACCATAAGAGATAGACAAAATTTTACTCCACAAAAAATGTAGATCGCATTAAAATACACAATTTATGTCATATACATTTTTGTTGTTGAGTGAACCATTTTCGAGATGTTGCTTGTTATTCCCTTAAAGTTTTCAATACTTATTTTCTCGAACGGGAATTCGTTATTAATTTTTTTTTGTCTTGGATATGCAAAGAGTATTAATCAGTGGCAAAGAGAATGGTGCTGCACATAGCAACCAGCTATTAAGAGTAATGTCTATGCTTAAAGGCTACTGTATTTCTATATTGCTCTTGTAAATATGTATTCCCCTTGCATCTATAAGAAAATTAGCAATAAGAATCTGCAAATGTTTAACTCGATTAACGTGAAGTAGATGGATAATAAGCGTTTGTAAAAATAGTTTGTACAAGAGTAGAGAAAGTCGTGTGAGTGTAACACATCAGAATTTTTATGTATGTGACGTTCATTTAGTAGTCCGTCTTACCGGTAGGTGCAACCATGAGTTCATATATCGGTCACGATGAGATTTCATACTCAGTCAATTCAATTTTATAACCATAAATTGCACCATTATTGTAATCATATTTGTAAGTACAATAATGCAATCAATATTATTCACTATATTACAATAAAACAAGTTATACAAAATAAAAAGTTACAACCCACTACGGAGAATCTAACTAGAGCTGCTTGCCTATTAGTCCAGTAGTTTAACTTCTGCTCAATGCCAAGCACAGTGTTAAGAAGGTCCAAATCAGTGGCTTGTGTGGCTTATGTTATAGAGTTAGCCAAAGCGGCGCAAAAACAAGTTGATGGTCGTGAACCGCGCGTTCACTCGAATCGACTTTGAGAAAATGTAACTGCTCAAGAGACGGCCGCTTTTAGTTTGACCGAGTGTACATTCATAAATTTGACTGATGGCAAATTATGCTGATAACAGTATTATGCTTATATTCATGTCTTCATGCGGCAATTGCTGTAATTCTTTAGTTTTCAAATGTTACAGCTGCAAACAGCGTAGTTTCGCAAAAACAAAACGACTTTTAAAATAACTTAAAATAATAGCTTACACACTGAAAAACATAGTATTTGGCCAGAAATATAATTTTACTCGCCAAAAGAAGCATTTTGGTACAAATTCATTCTTTTTAGGGCACAAAAACCCCAAGAAAACATAAATCTTCCTAACCTATATAGTATATTTGGGTTGATGCTATTTAAGGTTATAGCCGATATGAACCGCTGTCATATCGCATTGCCATGCTAGTTTTTTCAAAAGAAATTGGTTCGACACACAATAACCGACCTATTGGAGTGCTTCCACTTACCTTGAAGCCATGACCAGGATACACATTTCACTTTTGTAATGATATAAGACGCGAAAACAAGAAAGCGTTTGACTATCGATACGCCCTCTGCAAACCGTGCCATCTCGCAATGGCCGCTTCCTTTTCCACAAGTTATCAGCCTAGTAGTGGTACGTTGGGCCTCAGTGATAATAACATCCGCCATGCGCTTTTTCCTGTATTTGTATCCTACATATAATTTTCTAGATTATCTATGATTAATACCAGAATGATCAAATACTTTTAGTCCTTTCGATTCAATAAGTAATGTTTATCGGAATGCCTGTTTTTAGTGTTACTACCGACTTATATTTAGTTATAGTTTACTTTAACTTTAAGTTATATAAACAATGGCTTGGTCACAATAAGTGCTTAACTACGAGTATAATATAATATTGGTCATACTTACATATCTCTAAACCATAAAAAGGATTTAAGATTAACCAATCATATAAGGTTTTTTAAAAAAAATAGGAAGTGGCAATCTATGATACTTAGGTGGTATGTTATTAAATAATTTTAGACTTATAATTAAGTGCTTAGATCCATCTTATTTAGCCTGTAAATTGGGATATTAGGATTGTGATTATTTCTTGTATTGTGAATATGCTTCTCACACATTAATTTAAAACTATCTTTTCTCTGTGAGGTAAAAATTGTTAAATAATAAGTGTATAAGTTTATTACAGTTAGTAATTTTAAATAACCGAACAGTTGGCTCAGGTGACTGTGGCTCTCATTCTGGAGGTCCCGGATTTAATCTGGTGTCGACCAATGCGAATGCCCGATTGACATTTCCAAAACTGCCACTTTCCTATTGTTCCTACCACGCGAGGTGGCGCCGCGATAACGTGTGCGATTCCAGTTCGGGAGGCTCCGGATTCGATCCCACGTGACCGCTCTATAGAGATTTCTTCCTAACGTCGTTCCAGGAACAGCTCAGTTAGGACCCGCCTTCGGGTGCTTTCGGACAGGCACTCCTTCGGGTGTGTATGTATGTATGTATGTATGTATGTATGTATGTATGTATGTATGTATGTATGTATGTATGTATGTATGTATGTATGTGTGTGTATGTGTGTATGTATGTATGTGTGTATGTATGAATGCATGTATGTATGTATGTATGTATGTATGTGTGTATGTGTGTATGTATGTATGTGTGTATGTATGAATGCATGTATGTATGTATGTATGTATGTGTGTATGTAAGTGTGTGTATGTATGTATGCATGTATGTATGTATGTGTGTATGTATGTGTGTATGTATGTGTGTATTTATATATGTATTTATGTATGTATGTATGTATGTATGTATGTGTGTATGTATATATGTATGCATGTATGTATGTATTTATGTATGTGTGTATGTATGTCTTCATTTATGTATGTATGTATGTGTGTGTGTCTTTGGACGACATAATTTAAAGTCATATAAATACAAAGTTAATATCCAAGTTCAACGTCTGAAAATCGCTACTCTTTCCATGGAAAACTTGTCTTTTTTTATTTGCTCAAAACTGCCTTTAATGATTTTGATTAAAGTACCATATGCTTGATATGTTTGCATGACTAATAAAATCTATATCTTCAACTCTATGAATATCCAGAGAAGTCATTCCACCTCGTTCTGAATGAAAATTTATGTAATTCTGTATAACTAGTATATCATAAGAGAAACTCAAAACCTTCCTAGACGAAAGATGTAGATTGCCATAGAAAACAGAATTTATGTGAAATACACTTCTTACATCATTTTGACACATCCTTGCTCTGGTTTCAATTTTCCAAAGCCAGCATATAGCGACCAGAATTTTAAAGATTTGACTATCGTCTCAGCCTCCCATATTCTCCTTGTACCTATGACAAAAAGTGTAGTGAAACTATTTCTGCAAACGTTTATCTCAGTTAACATGAAATAGTTATAAATATAAGCTTTTGTAAGCACACTTTGTAGAGAGATAAAAAACAAATGCCAGTGGGTAGAGAAAGCATATAATTTATGTAATTTTTTGCGGGGTTAACCATTCCCTAAAAATTCCTTGTTTTAGGCTTGAATTTTCAAATGATTTCACTTTTCTCAAAGGGAAGTCATTATTTGTTTTTTCCTCTTGGCCATGTAAAGAGTATGGAATCCCAAGCCTTCACATAGCGACACACTCTTTAAAATTATGACTATCGCTTTACCTACTATATCTTAAAGGAAATGTGTAAATGTGAATTGAAAGTTTATCTAGATTAAGAATAATACGTTATTGTACGAATAGTTTGCAAAAGAATGAGTAAAGAAGGTCATGTGAATGTAACACATCAGATTTTTCTACCCATGGTCATGCAAAGAGCATGGAATTTCAAAGTCATCACACAGTGATCAGCTTTTTAAAAATCTGACTATCGCTTTAGCTACTGCATCCTTCTTACCTACAATAAAATGTGAAACTATCTTGATTAAACAGAAGTGTACAGAAAATAAGCTTCTGTAAAATTAGATTGTGGAAGAGTGCGTAAAGAAAGTAATGAGAATGTAACACATAATGTTTTAGATATATTGTTCTAAGAATTCTAGTTTTTGATCTAGGGAGCCTCAATCGTGTGTTTCCGATGAAATTTCGGTATTGAACTTTTGGTTGGAATGCAACTCTCTGTTTCAATAAATCAAATATAGATTTTAAGCCCCTCGCCAATTTACTTCTTTGAGCTGGAAGACATTAAATGTCTCTCATGTTTATACTGAGGTACCAAATAACATCCTGTGATAAGCCTATTCAAAGAAACGGGATTGAAATTAGGAGACATGAATATAAAATCCCCTTAATCACCCAGGAATTTTATATAATCTAAAGAAAACAAAACTACTACACGAAAAAACACGATCTTTCAAAACACAATTTATTTCAAATAACTTTTTTGTGGAATCAGGAATGATGATGATAATAATAATAATAATAATAATACAGTTGTTATTATCATTATTATACTACCACTAGCAAAATAACAGCAATAATAATAACAACACATATTATTATTACTATTATTATTATTATTATTATTATTATCATCATTATTGTTATCATCATCGTCGGGGAAACACGTTTGCGCCAGTTATCTGAAAGGACATGTTTTTTCCGCCACAATACATCTACGCTGAACACAATACTTTTATTTCAGATTAAGTTGGCAATGGTTTAGTTTGGAGCAAAATATTCCGTAACACTATCTACCACGATTCAGCTGTTACACTGAATCGTAATTCAGACTGTGGCCTGACACACTAATGTACAATAATCTGATCTGGTACATTCATATGATTTCTCTACCCTCTAACGTACAATATTGTATATTGGTGAGTATACAAACTATTCTTACTAAAGCTTATTTTTCTATCTACAACGTTTTAATCTAAATAAACCTTTGCAGAAATACCTACATTACATTACATTCATTATGTAGATATAAAGGGAATAACGACAGTCAAATATTTAAGAGCTGGACGCTATATGCTGTCCTTAAAATTCCATACTGCTTCCATGCAATCGCGAGAAACAACTGTATGGTGAAAGGACTTTAAAGAATGACAAAGGAATAAACAATTCGAAACATTAATAACGGATATATCAGAAATGGCTTATGCTAGAAAGCAAAAAGCTTATTCGAAATAAATTGTGTGTTTTAAAGAGATCTACGTGCTTTGTATAGTACATTTTCGCCTATCCTTAACGTTTACCAGTTATACGAGAATATAGAAAATTCCTTCCGAATGAAGAGGACTTCATAAGCTATTCACACATAGGAAAATTAAACCTATATATTATATTTGTCATGCAATTATCTTTAATCAATGGTATTTCAATAAAACTCTTACAGGCATCTTATATAAAATCAAAATTTTAGAAACATTTTCCATGTAAACGGTAGTTTGAGTGGTGGGGAGGAGTTCTTGAAAATCTTCGCGTCGCATCCTTGAAAGATGCTGAACTTAAATACCAAGTTGGGTATTTATCCGACTTTAGGTTTTCGAGTTATACTGTTCAAAGACACACAGCCTGACACGCACACGGACATGTTTCCAAAAGTGCTCTTTTTTATTCAAGGGGCCTCAAAGCGTATTTCCGGTGAAATCTCGGTATCGACTTTTTGGATGAAATGCAGTATCTTCTCTACCTACTAATGCGTGGTAGAGACAGTAAAAATCCGATGTGATACTTTCACATGACTTATTATACCTCTATCTTTATTCTTACTAAAGCTGTTTTTTATATTTACTACATTTTAATTCAAATAAGTCGTTACAGAAATAGCTGCATTACATAAGAACTGGACGCTACACGCTGGCCTTCAAATTCCATACTGTTGCCATGCAATCGCGAGAAACAACTAAATGTTGATAGCACTTAAAAGGAATAACAAGCAATGAACAATTCGACCATTAATCCCGGATATCTCAGAAATTGCTTATGCCACAAAAATATTTATTTGGATAAATACCAAGCTTGGTATTTAGGTTCAGTATCTTCCAAAGATGCGACACGAAGATCTTCAAGAAAATCCCCCACCCCAAACTACCTTTTACATGGAACATGTTTCGTAATTTTTTATTTTCTAAAAAAATGACTCAAACGATTTTGATTAAAATACCATATATTAAAGATATTGACATGAAAATAAAGTGAATAGTCTATGAAATCCTCTTCATTCGGAAGGAATTTTGTATAATCTTGTATCACTGGTAAACGTTAAGCGAAACACAAAAATGTACTATACAAAAACTGTAGATATGTTTAAAACACACAATTTATTTGAAATAAAATTTTTTGTGTCATAAGCCGTTTATGAGATAACCGTTATTAATGGCTCGACTTGTTCATTACTTGGTCATTTCTTTAAAGTCCTGCCAACATTCAGTTGTTTCTCGAGATTGCATGGAAACAATATGGAATTTTAAGGCCGGCATATAGCTTCCAGTTCTTAAACATTTGACTATCACTGTTCTGTTTGTATCTATAACAAAACGTTTAATGTGGCTATTTCTGCAAAGATTTATTTGGATTGAAATGTAATAAAGGGAAAATAAGCTTTAGTAAGAATAGTTTATACACCCACTAATAAAGATAGAGGGTATAAAAGTCATGTGAATGTATTTTAAATTAAAACTTCCATTCTCTGAATATTGTTTTGTATGAACCAATTTTTCGTGAGTAGGAACTGTTGCACGCCATTAATGTTCATGCATGTTTCTGTTTGAAGTGTGTTCAAAACATTGACACCTTTGAAAATGTCTGGATATGGGTACTAAAAGAGGGAGTTGAACTTAAACACATTCGTAGTGTGAGTCAACGTGGCAGAGTGTTCAGCCCACATGCGGGGTGAATATATTGCTGAAATGTATCTACAAGATAACTGCACAGTTCCTTTGCTAGAGCCTGGTCTTTCCTCACTTTCACAAATGTCAAATACGAACTGATCCCCTGAAAAATGTAATATTGACGAAATTCTTGCTCCGTGCTCATTAACAACTTTAGAAATAATGTTCGACGGCATTTCGTGTAATTCATCAATAGCGCCTCTTTTATGTGAATGCGCGAACTACTTGAAGCATTAATCTCCTCTCGTTGACTTCATGGTTGAGGCTATCATCTTCATTCTCTTCCATTATGTCCTCTAATAGCTATTATTTTCGCCCTAAAAATTGATTTGCACACCGCCATCTAGTACGGCCGTCTGTAAACACAGAAGCTTTCCGAAATTTATGGCCATATTTCATAAGTAAGTAACTTATTAAATCCTTGCCTCAAAGCTTCCATCGTTAGATAGTGCACCTGTATAAACCCTGCTGGCACTAACTAGATTTACACAGTTTTCATTTTTTCTTTCATTTACTGAACCTGTTGTCAGTAAATCTTTCCTTTCTAAAATTTCGAATGGGTTGCGAATTGCAATCATCGAGGCAGAATCACATTGCAGCGCAATTACATTGTGGCGTAAAACATTCCAAATTGGTGCAATCGCATTGCGCTCATTATTATGGTTGTTGTTTTGGTAATAGTGGATTGGCTACGGAGGGGACTCGGCACTGATCCACATAGAGGGATTTTGTACCTACGCCCCACAAGGGGGCGTTCTCGGGAAGAAGGATGAGGCGAGGGGAGGCACCGGGCGCCGGAACCAGGAGTGACGGTACACGAATGACAGGGCCCCTAAGTTTCCAGATAGAGACTCCCCGGCAGACTGACAGGCAGGCCGGGGACCCTATCCCGCACAGAGGGGGTCCAACACTCCTCAAGGGGGTTCGGATACCCCCGGCAGCCAGTCGAAAAACGAGAGACGGAGAAATCACAAAGAGCATCCTTTTCCCTGCCATACCGAAACACCATCGCCGACACTTCCAACCCTGAAAGGGACCAACGGATGAAAGATGAGGTGCAATGAGAAGGGAAATGTAATGGATGGACAGGAAAATCGGGGGGGGGGGCATTCGCCTGACAACCCGGGAAAAAAACATGAAACAATAAAGTCTACCACGGGAGTCGAACCCACAACTTCGGAATGCGGGCCACAGACGAAACCGCCTGAGCCATCCCGCTTAGTGGTAGCAGTTTTAATCTTAATCTACCTCTTCTCTGGCTTCTTAGCCTTAGTCTTCGTCTTCTTGTTATTGTCACCGAAGTAAAATGGCTAGTGGTTTATTAGAATTAAAGGAATAAAAATTATCAGCTCTTAAAGAGCTATGAATTTGTATTCAGGTTACGTGGGTATTCGAAACGAGAAAAAAGGACGAGACTAGGGGAGTGGCAGATAGAATTTGTGACGTTTTGAAGGTGGGAAAAACGACAGTCACATATGTGACAGATCTGAACACGCCATCACAGAAGCTTATGTACTTGGAAAACCCATCCCAAGAAAACACAGAATCCTTTTCAGAAAATGGTAAGACAGCATTTATACGAAGCTTACACGAGAAGAGGATTTTCCAACGTGAGAAGTTCCTACTTTCATCGAAGGCCCAGCTTATTTGAAGAACATAAAACCAGCTCAGGTAAGCTGCTAAAAAAAGTTGATTTTAAACTCAAGAATTTTTCCGGAAGCAAATCTGGGATGGAAACAAGCAATGTTATAGCATGGTTATGGTTTTCAGGAATTAAAACTAGATTTCTGCGCTTAAGCGCGCTTGAAGGCTGTTACGCTTCTGGAAACCTCCGGGAAGAAGAAGTGAAGCGAAGGTCACAGAGGGCGAACAGATCAGGAGTGGCAGACTTGGACGCAGGCGGGGTCCCTAAAGTCCCCAGGTATTACATCCTGACACGCCGGCAGGACCTCCCACGTAGGCCCACCTCTCCCCAAGAAGAAATCTCTCTCTGGGAGCTCGTCGCTAGAGCTGTCCATTGAAAGAGTTTTGGTCATTCCTTTGTACAATTCATGCCTTCAAACGAGCTCGTGCTCAGGGGTGAGTTGGGTATACCAGAGTTCGAAAGCTGTCCCGCTCTCAGTCCATTCCGTTTGGTAGACCAAACGAATTGGTGTAATCATTTCCAGTTTGAATGCTCAGTGTGACCAGACGCAAGGGGAAGGCTCAGTCAAAGAGGCCTCTGAGCAAAATTACCGGTCTTTCACGCCCAATGTAGAATGGGACGCCAAGGACCACAGCAGTTAAAGAGTTTCAAGGAAGGCTCAGCCGGTATGCTACACTGGTGTTATTGCCGCAGTCTGTTAACTTCGCAGGATATTCCAGTATGGAATCGAGTGACACAGGTAAAATGCTTTCTTAAAATTAAATGAAGGATTTACCACAAAAAAATCGGATGAAGCGATGTACTGTGGCGCTCCGGGATTATTGTCAGCAAAAGACATACGACATAATATAATAGTACTTATTGTTATTATTATTATTATTATTATTACTATGAGCGTTCAAGTGTTCTTAGATTTACTTTTAAACAAACTCTCTTTGGTTTTTTTATTATAGTATTTGAGATTTCGTACTCTAAAACACAAAGGTGCTCTCAAGTATTCTTAGTTTTGCATTAGATTTTTGTCATTGCCAAGTTTATTCTCAAGTTTAGTAATTTTTATCTCCTTAAAACAAAACGGAATTTTAAGTAGACACAACAATCTTTTTCATCAATGGTGCACCCAATTGTATATAGCATTTATATAAAGACCAACTTTCTAATTAATTAACTTCTATTTGTTGTAAAGGTTGGGTAACTAGCTTACTTCAACAAAAGTTGTAAATTTCTTGAGTTTAAAGAATAACCTTATTTAATATATGTTACCATATAGAAATTGAAAGCTTTATTTAATTGAATATTTATACACATGACTCTGAGTTGTTTTTTCAGTCACAAAAAGTTTGAAGAAATGTATATAAAACTTGTATGATATTTTATATATGTTAATATATGTTTTTCTTGGGGGTAATGGTAGAAGAAAGCGTGACAAAATGCAATTTATGTACCAAATTGTAGTGAAAAAGTTTTGACCCCAGAGTAGGAAATATAGTAAAAACGCAGTAACATGGTATATGCTATTACCATTCATCTGTCTTAATGCACTGAAGCAATGCGCGTTACAACAACCTACGATGTGAACTGTCGAACGAGCGAATACTCGAAGAGTAAATGCCCATTTCCCACGAGAGTGCATATGAAACAAAAGTTCAAGTTCAACCATAGTTCGGTATATTCGCTGCTGCTTTACGAGCAAGTTGGACTCGAAGAAACGAGAGAATCTCATTATGTACATATCTCGTTATGAATCTCATTATGGTGGGGCCACAGATCGCGTGTATGCATGCTCCACCTGCACTGCAGTGACTTCGGTACTTTTCTGCTGCGCACTAGTGAACGATCCGCTAAGGCTACGTTTATCAGCTGCGTTATACTCGTACTGCGTCAGTTGCTACGCTCCGTTCGTGCTGTAAGAACTAAAGTTTGTGCATCTTAAAGGCGAAAGCTTGTTTAAGGCTTCTGTGTTGTGTGTGAATTGCTTAAGAGTATTCCTGTTATTATTGCTGTTCTTGTCTTGTTATTAGTCCACTGAAATGCCTACCGACAAATTCACACTTCAACAACAACTTTTTATGTACGATACGTAAGTAAAACCCGAATAATATAGACAGGCGTGTAGACAATTTCGGTAGAAATTTCTTGGGATTCCAGTTCCAGATAGAGGAACTGTTAGACATCTGGTTAATAAATTTAGGACAATGGGAAATCTAAACACTAAACCTAAGAAGCGAAAACGAAATGTTCTAACGGAGAAAAAGTTTACAAAATTGGTGCATCATTCAAACTCAAAAAGTAAAGTTTACAGAAACAATTTCCACACATATACATATGAACTTAAGGACAATATAAGAATAGAAATTGTGATATTTACGCAAGAACAACTTATGCGTGTGAACGGAAATTTCATAGAAGATGCCAGGAATGTCTCAATGCAGATGGACATCATTTTTAACATCATTTATAAGAAAGTTAGTACCATAGTGCATGTTGCTTTCACTCGTAAGTAACGCGGGAGATTTAGAACGGAAAACTCCCCTGTGTAATAGATATTGTGCGGAGCACGCATTCGCGGGATCAGCAATTCCGCAATATAGGGAACCTCTGTACCGTATAAAACGAACGGGTAAAACGTATGTCCTTGACAGCTCTACCCGTCACTAAGGATGGGCAGAAAATAACGTAACGGTTACATTGTAATGGTTACCAAAGTAACGATTATAAAGTAACTAGTTACTCAGTAACGGTTACCAAAGTAACTGGTTACATAGTAACGGTTACCAAAGTAACGAAGACAACTAATTATCGCGTTAACGGTTACTGAAGACTGTTACATAGTCTGGGTGACATCACTGACTGCATGCGCACTGGAATCGCTTATCGGGAACTACTTACATCATGTCGTTTACAACTTGAGTCATCGTCGCACGGAGTTGCAAGTACATATCTGTTACAGCGCGTTTCTCATCGCTTCGAATACAGATCACAGGCCACAAATGACAAGTCGTTAAGCATTCAGGCAGGCAGCAAAGCTGTATGTACTGCATTAAGATGCTTATTCACATACGATTTTAGGTGCGCAAGTTTTTATACATCGCGGGTATATGGGTATGAATAAACAATTAATGTTGTTTAGTATTAAAATATGCGCAACCCGCTCTAAAAGAAGACACATAAATTTCAAGATCTATAGTTCCGCAATTTCATCAAGTCAGCTCTCTAAGACTGCTTAAAGAAATGTGAAATTTCTCCGACTTCCGAATTCGAAAAGCAAGTGTGAAAGTGTGTGTTTCCACTTTGTTGAATTTGTTATTATTGATATTTACACCTTTAATCTTGCATGACAAATAAAAGACCGATAGATATACGACAGAGTTAAATCAGCATTTCCCGAATCAAACCTCGAAATTGAAAGCTACTTCATTACCAAACACGCCGTAATTGTAAGTTGAATATTATTTATTAATATTCCAAAACTGCGTTCTTCCGACCTCGATTTACATTAATGTAATAATTTTTCATTTACTCACGGCTATTTCCATTTGCACGTGCTAAGAGAGGCGCACTTACGCGCGAATAGCTTAGTGAATAGGGAAAAGGCAACACGGAAGAATACGTCTTCGTGCGTGTATATGTGTGTGCACGTAGGAATGTAGAAGTGGGGATGTATTTTGCAATTATAAACCACCATAGTAATCAAAGTGTTGACCAGCTAGAGATTAGAATGCGTGAAAATAATCAAGTGAGTATGTAGCAACATCGTTCATTTTAAAACGAAGCTACAGTTAATCGTTACTGGTAACCATTAATGTAATGGTTATGTGATAACTGTGAAAACAAATAACTTAACCGTTATTGATAACCGCTACATGTAACTGTTAATTAACTGTAACTGTGACAGTTCTAACCGTTACTCCAAAATAACTGTTTTTCACATCCCTACCCGTCACACACCGAATTCAGGTGGAAGTTCCTCAAGCAAACTCCACCGTCACACTCCTCGCCCGCCGCCCATTCGCTTGATCCCTCGACCCTGAAACGGGTAATAGTGCATTGCACCGATGGCCACTTTTCCTTAGCGACCCGGCTAATGAGGTCATTATGAAGGAGCTGTCAATCAATGCGGTTTAAGGAAACATTACCCGGTTAGACAACTAAGGCCACAGACAGAAGGAGGAAAAGGATTAAACAAATCTTCACAAAACATTAGTATAACTGTATATTTCTGCAAAGTAACAATTTTATGCGTTATATACGTACATGCATACCAACGTATAAAATTATATGCAAGGAGAAATTGGGGAAAATATTAAGTAAAAGATTTAATTTGATTTAGTTAATATTAATACTTATTATTTAGGCACAGTTTTGTGTGAAACAATTTACCACGAAGAATTTGAAATAACAATATCAAACATCTGTGATGGTGTTACTGAGAGACGTGGTAGGGAATTTGTACGTTTCTTGAAATCTCTACTCCTCATTTATTCCGCCATTTGCTAAAAAATTGTTGCAAAGTTTCCTGTTTGCATGTTGTATTGCTTATGGAAATACATAACTTAAAAACCAATGTTCTCAGAAATTCTATTTTATAATTTTTCGCACTTAAAATGCTCGTTACGATGCAGCATATCACTGCGACATTTTAATTTCTCTGCAGCCTACCTATTGCTTTTCATAAAAGGTCCCTCCAAATGTTTCAGATATTAGAATGGGAAATAAAATGTATATCTTGAATTCTCTAGGAATAGCCTACAAAGCCATCTTTACTTTATGTGAATTTCATGCAACTTAAAACCATAAGGAATAGGCAAAAACCTTTTATGTGAAAAAAATGTAATCTCAAGAAAATGTTCAAAATAATTTTTACTTTCTCCACTACGTACAGTAAGTAGGGGAAGTATTGCATTCCACCCAAAAATTCGATACCGAGATTTCACAGGAAATAACATGTTTTGAGGTGCACTGAATGCACATAAAGCATTTTTGGAAACATGTCCGTGTGTGTGTGTGTGTGTGTGTGTGTGTGTGTCCGTTTCTGAGTTATGCTGTTCACAGACAAACAGTCGGATAAACACCAAGCTTGGTATTTACGTAAAGTACCTTCCAGAGATGTGACACGAAGGTTTTCAAGAAAATCCCTCCACCCCAGATTACCCTTTACCTGGAACATTTTTCGAAAATTTTATTTTTCTCAAAAATGGCTCTAACGATTTTGAATAAAATACCATAAGTTTAAGACATTTTTATGGCAAATGAATTGTACATCTCGAATTTCCTGGGAATGTCTCCAAAAGTATTCTTCATTATGAACGACTTTTGCATAACTGGTAAACCATAAGAGATAGACAAAGTTTTACTACACAAAAATGTAGATCGCGTTAAAATACACAATTTATGTCATACACACTTTTTTTCAGTGAACCATTTTCGAGATATTGCTTGTTATTCCCTTAAATGGAGAATTTCCTATGGAGAATAAGCGTTTGTAAAAATAGTTTGTACAAGAGTAGAGAAAGTCATGTGAGTTTAACACATCAGATTTTTTCCCTAATGTATTAAAGAAATATTTCTTGTCGTATGTTTATAGTTCCCACATGTAAGTATGTCTGCACAGTATGCGATTCTTTTTTTTATCAAATCTCATCAAAAACGAGAAATATGATGCGGTACACCTACATGACTTTCCCTGTTCCTTACAATTTCACAGGTATTTAATATTCATACAAAATGCAATTCTTCATTTTGAGAAAATGTTCATGTCACATACTTGGAAGATATAGAACTTAATTGAATCAGGGACCTCAAAACATGTATTTTCGAGTAAAAAATCGCCTTAGGTACGTTGTAGAGAAAGCAAGCCGACTTTCTTGCATAAGCAAGAGCATGGCGAAATAAACATAGCAAAATCATGTAGCTTCACTTCTAGCCAAACATTTTGAGCATTATTAAGGCAGGATTTGAGGCATCCCTTTTGAGACGAATACTATAATATGCAAGGGCAAGGCAGCGTTTGGTTGGAATACAATACTTTCTTACCTACCATCTAGAGGAAGTAAAAACGGGAATGTTAACTTTGTAAGAATTCCTAAGTTTTGTTGAAAGTTTAATTCAAGTGGTCAAACATATATAAGCTGTTGAAAATATATTCCCTAGCAATTTTTTTTTTGAATCGTGATTGTGTTCCCCAACAAGTGTGTGATTCACGTCGTTATGTACCTCAGAGAAGAAATGCGCGTTTCAGTTTTTACGTATACATCGCCATTTCTGAGCGACCAGTGTAAGCTGCACTTTGCGATATTTGAAAATTTCAATAACCCGCAACTCGCGGTTCCGTTTGCTGTACATGGAATAGATATTCATTAATAAACACAGTATAAAAAGCAAGATGAAGTCTGAGAACGTCTTGATCGTCGGCGCAATACCAATGCCTGAAAATATAAATTTAAAATGTTAGCGAAAATCTTTCCTGCAAATTAACTTTTAAGATTTTCGACAAGGGAAAAGTTGGATATAAATTTAACAGTTTAAGGAAAACCTTTCCTGCAAATAAACTTTTAAACTTTATTCTGATGTACCAAAACCTGTACTCTTTCTTGTACCTGTGGTCCCATTTGAGTAACCAGTTTTTCCTTAAACCGCGGTGATTGACAGGCCCTTCCTAACGACCCTCATTAGGCGGATCCTAATGGATTTTGGCCATCGGCGCAATGCAACAACCGCCTGAAACGTGATAAGGAAACGAAATAACAGGAAAATTCGCGGCATTATATTATCTACCTCAGCATTCGCATACCAAGAAAGCAAAACGTAAAAAAAAGCCCAATGTCAGAGTGGCCAGTTAAAACGAGACTCGATCCTGGGACTTGCCGATTGCGAGCCTCACACGTTACTGGAGCAACCTCGCTTGATATTATAGCACGGAGTTCAGGTGTTTTAAGGTAATTTTAAGATTTTACAATAAAGGCAACTGTATAGACTGTACACATACATATGTTCATAGTAGCGATTCAAAGGTGCAACACTGTCGGTCCCGAGAAACGTCAGGATCCAAAGAGAACGACTGGAAAGTAAATTGCAATCACTTTAGAACCAAAATAGCACGGCCATATCCTCCAGTTCTAATATTATACAACACACCTCACAGCTATGTCATACATTTCTCAGAAATTTCTTCACAAACTCGCTCCCTGTGCCTTTACTTCAAAAGGAAGGGATAAAAATATTTGATCACTCGTATTTTACAGTTCTTATACTGAACATGCTAAACGTATAATTTTATTAGATATATTCATTCGGTTTACAGTCAAGGACTAATATGTTACTTTCTCTACTGCTTACCCAAGACAGAAGACATATCTCATTTGAAACCTCACTGGAAATCAGAGTTCTTTCATCCTAAGTAGCCATTTATATAGAAAACTCACTTATTGTGTACTTTCTAAAAATTCTGAAGCCATACATTCACATGACTTTCTCTACCCTCTGTCGCTTACGGCTGGGTATACAAACTAGTCTCACAAAACCTATTTTTATATCTACTTCGTTTTAATCCAAATAAACTTTTACAGAAATAGCTACATTACACATTTCATTATAAATACAAAGGGAACAGCGATATTCAAATGTTTAAGAAGTGGACCCTATACCCTGGCCTTAAAATTTCGTACTGTTTCAATGGAATCACGAGAAAAAAACTGACAGGGCTTTAAAAGAATGGCTAAGTATTGGACGATTCGAACATTAATAGCGGATAATTCGGAAATGAATGATGAAAAAAGGTGTCACAAAAACGAATTTGAAATAAAGTGTGTGTTTTAAGATCTACTTCTTGTGCAGTACGTTTTTGTCTATCGCATTACTAGATTATACAAAAGTCATTTCGAGTGAAGAGAACTTCAAAGACTATTCCCATAAAATTCAAATGTATACATTTTATTTGTCATTAATATATGGTATATAAATCCAAATCGTTTGAGCCATTTTTTAGAAACTCAAGAATGTCGAAAATTGTTCCATATAAAGGGTGGTTTAGGGTAGTGATATTTTCTTGAAAATATTCCTGTCGCATCTTTGGAAGGTACTGAAATTAAACACCTAGTTTGGTGTGGATCCGACGTTTTGCTTTTGAGCTATGCTGTTCACACACATATACATGGACCTTTTCCTAAAAAATGCTTTTTTAGTACTCAGGGGCATAAAAACATGTATTTTCGGGGAAATCTCGGTATCGAAGTTTTTGGTGCAATGCAGTACCTATTCTACTTACTAGGTATGTGGTAGAGAAAGCAAAAATCTGTCCACATGACTTTCCTTCTCTACCTTCCATCGGATATTACAGTGTATACAAAGGGCCTTACGAAAGTCTATTTTTACTTTCTCTACTACGTATAGTAAGTAGGGGAAGTATTGTATTCCACCCAAAAATTCGATACCGAGATTTCGCCGGAAATACATGTTTTGAGACCTCCTGAATCCAAAAAAAGCATTTTTGGAAACATGTCCGTGTGTGTCTGTGTGTGTGTGTGTGTGTGTCTGTGTGTGTGTGTGTGTGTGTGTGTGTGTGTCTGTGAACAGCATAACTCAAAAACGAACAGTCGGATAATCACCAAACTTGGTATTTAGGTTCAGTATGTTCCAGAGATGCGACACGAAGGTTTTCAAGAAAATCCCCCCACCCCAGACTACCCTTTACATGGAACATTTTTCGAAAATTTTAATTTTCTCAAAAATGGCTCTAACGATTTTGAATAAAATACCATAAGTTTAAGACATTTTTATGGCAAATGAATTGTATATATCGAATTTTCTGGGAATGTCTCCAAAAGTATTCTTCATTGTGAACGACTTTTGCATAACTGGTAAACCATAAGAGATAGACAAAATTTTACTACACAAAAAATGTAGATCTCGGTAAAATACACAACTTATGTCATATACATTTCTTTTGTTGAGTGAACCGTTTTCGAGATATTGGTTGTTATTCCCTTAAATTTTCCAATACTTATACTTTTTCTCAAATTCGTTATTCATTTTTTACTTTCTCTACTACGTATAGTAAGTAGGGGAAGTATTGCATTCCACCCAAAAATTCGATACCGAATTTCACCGGAAATACATGTTTTGAGACCTCATGAATCCAAAAAAAGCATTTTTGGAAACATGTCCGTGTGTGTGTCTGTGTGTCTGTGTGTGTGTGTGTCTGTGTGTGTGTCTGTGTGTGTGAACAGCATAACTCAAAAACGAACAGTCGGATAAACACCAAACTTGATATTTAGGTTCAGTGTCTTCCAGAGATGCGACACGAAGGTTTTCAAGAAAATCCCCCCACCCCAGACTACCCTTTACATGGAACATTTTTCGAAAATTTTAATTTTCTCAAAAATGGCTCTAACGATTTTGATTAAAATATCATATGTTTAAGATAATGTCATGAGAAATGAAATGTATATCTCGAATTTTCTGGGAATGTCTCCAAAAGTATTCTTCATTGTGAACGACTTTTGCATAACTGGTAAACCATAAGAGATAGACAAAATTTTACTACACAAAAAATGTAGATCGCCTTAAAATACACAACTTATGTCATATACATTTCTTTTGTTGAGTGAACCGTTTTCGAGATATTGCTTGTTATTCCCTTAAATTTTCCAATACTTATACTTTTTCTCAAATTCGTTATTCATTTTTTTATGTCTTGGACTTGCAAAGAGAATGGAATGCGCCGCATAGCAACCAGCGTTAAAATATTTGACTATCGCTTAAAAGCTACCATATTCCCCTTTCATCTACATGAAAATTACCAATAAGATTGACATCTCGATATCTCGATTAACATGAAGCATATGGAGAATAGGCGTTTGTAAAAATAGATTGTACAAGAGTAGAGAAAGTCATGTGAGTGTAACACATCAGATTTTTACTTTCTCTACTACGTATAGTAAGTAGGGGAAGTATTGCATTCCACCCAAAAATTCGATACCGAGAGTTCACCGGAAATACACGTTTTGAAACCTCCTGAATACAAAAAAAGCATTTTTGGAAACATGTCCGTGTGTGTGTCTGTCTGTGTGTCTGTGTGTCTGTGTGTCTGTGTGTCTGTCTGTGTGTCTGTCTGTGTGTCTGTGTGTCTGTGAACAGCATAACTCAAAAACGAACAGTCGGATAAACACCAAACTTGGTATTTAGGTTCAGTATCTTCCAGAGATGCGACACGAAGGTTTTCAAGAAAATCCCCGCACCCCAGACTACCCTTTACATGGAACATTTTTCGAAAATTTTAATTTTCTCAAAAACGGCTCTAACGATTTTGATTAAAATATCATATGTTTAAGATATTGTCATGACAAATAAAATGTATATCTCGAATTTTCTGGGAATGTCTCCAAAAATATTCTTCATTGTGAACGACTTTTGCATAACTGGTAAACCATAAGAGATAGACAAAATTTTACTACACAAAAAATGTAGATCGCGTTAAAATACACAACTTATGTCATATACGTTTCTTTTGTTGAGTGAACCGTTTTCGAGATATTGCTTGTTATTTCCTTAAATTTTCCAATACTTATACTTTTTCTCAAATTCGTTATTCATTTTTACTTTCTCTACTACGTATAGTAAGTAGGGGAAGTATTGCATTCCACCCAAAAATTCGATACCGAGATTTCACCGGAAATACATGTTTTGAGACCTCCTGAATCCAAAAAAAGCATTTTTGGAAACATGTCCGTTTGTGTGTCTGTGTGTGTGTGTGTCTGTGTGTGTGTGTGTCTGTGTGTGTGTCTGTGTGTGTGTCTGTGAACAGCATAACTCAAAAACTAACAGTCGAATAAACACCAAACTTGGTATTTACGTTCCGTATCTTCCAGAGATGCGACACGAAGATTTTCAAGAAAATCCCCCTACCCCAGACTACCCTTTACATGGAACATTTTTCGAAAATTTTAATTTTCTCAAAAATGGCTCTAACGATTTTGATGAAAATATCATATGTTTAAGATAATGTCATGAGAAATGAAATGTATATCTCGAAATTTCTGGGAATGTCTCCAAAAGTATTCTTCATTATGAACGACTTTTGCATAACTGGTAAACCATAAGAGATAGACAAAATTTTACTACACAAAAAATGTAGATCGCCTTACAATACACAATTTATGTCATATACATTTTTGTTGTTGAGTGAACCGTTTTCGAGATATTGCTTGTTATTTCCTTAAATTTTCCAATACTTATACTTTTTCTCAAATTCGTTATTCATTTTTTTATGTCCTGGACATGCAAAGAGAATGGAATGCGCCACATAGCAACCAGCGATAAAATATTTGACTATCGCTTAAAAGCTACCATATTCCCCTTGCATCTACAAGAAAATTGCAATAAGATTGACATCTCGATATCTCGATTAATATGAAGCATATGGAGAATAGGTGTTTGTAAAAATAGATTGTACAAGAGTAGAGAAAGTCATGTGAGTGTAACACATCAGATTTTTTTATGTCCTGAACATGCAAAGAGAATGGAATTCGCCACATAGCAACCAGCGTTAAAATATTTGACTATCGCTTAAAAGCTACCATATTCCCCTTGCATCTACAAGAAAATTACCAATAAGATTGACATCTCTATATCTCGATTAACATAAAGCATATGGAGAATAGGCGTTTGTAAAAATATATTGTACAAGAGTAGAGAAAGTCATGTGAGTGTAACACATCAGATTTTTTCTATCTGTTTCGTTTTAATTGAAATAGCTACATTACACATTTCGTTACACATACAAAGGAAACAGTAATAGTCAAATGTTTAAGAACTGTTTGCTATACAGGCTGCATCACCTAAACATTGCACCGCAAATAATTGATTGAAGAGGCTGATAAATAATTGCCGAGATGGTTGACGTCTATTGGGATACGTTTCCGCATACACCGTACAGGAACAAATTGCATTCTTCCTACACTCTCCATACACCATGAGCATGTCGGCTTTTTCTGCATTAGTAAACCCGATCTTCCACTCACGACTTACTGCTTGAACTGTCACAAACTAACTGACCAGAGAGTCGCAATGCAATCAATGAATAGAAAAAAACAATGCAAACAAACATAACAAGATAGTACCTAGCAACTAAGCAGGTTGAATGGGAGAAACAATTGTCGGGGTGGAAACTTTTCAAAATACGATTTCTCGTAAACCACTTGCGCTAGAATCCTGCAACAAAGACCATTGACATTATAATTTACCCTACCTTTATTCTGTTGATGTAACTAGGCATTGTTCCATTTAAAAATTTATGCTTGCTCAAAAAATGCACTTTCTCAGTATTATTAAAATCTGTTTATAGGCTAAATGTACGAGCCCCTGACTACCAATCAATGCTGTGAAAACTGCACATCAATAGCGCTTTCCATTTCCGAAATATTTGCGGTGCAAGTTTTAGGTGATTCACCCTGTATACTGGCATTAAAATTCTATACTGTTTCCATACATTTGTGAGAAACAACTAAATGTCGATAGGACTTTAAAAGAATGATAAAGTATTGAACAATTTGAACTATTAATAATAGAGATCTCAAAAAATGAATGACGCCATAAAAAGTTATTTGAGATAAATCGTTTGTTCGAATTGTACTACAGAGAGAACCAAAAAGCTACGAACCAGCTGCGTGGTGTTTTTCTGTCCGCGCCCTCGGCGCTCGTTGCCGTCTGCCGCGATCATAGAAAGGCGCGGATGAAACCATACAACACTTTTAAAACTACTTTTAAAGGTTTTACTTACCAACTTTATGAAAGGAGATGCAGTAACTGGCCACCGTCGTTGTCCATGTATTTTTAGCACCTATTTAGGAAACTATCCATCACTCGCCGTAGTTCACGTTGAGAAATGTTGGCAATTTCCTGGAGGATATCCAGGGTGTGTGGGTTTGTCTTGTACACTTTATGTTTTAGTTACCCCAGAGTAGAAATCATGGGGGTTAGGTCGGGGGACCGAGGGGATCACAAATCTCTACTAATAATTCTGTCCTCAAATACACTTTCATAAAGCTGTTAAGTAGAGCCTTTAAAAGTAGTTTTAAAAATGTTGTATGGTTTCATCCGCGCCTTTCTATGATAGCGGCAGACGGTAACAGCGCTGAGGACGCGGACAGGAAAAACACCGCACAGCCGTAGTAGTCTTTTGGCTCTCCCTATATATTCCACAAAAGTAAATGGGCAACTTCAGTGAAACCTGAGCGAAGGATCACCTAATTCTCAGGCATTCCAACAGAAATCCGTATGAGAGTGACATTTGTCATATACCTCTCTAACTGTGTAGAGGGCTCACCTCGCAGTTTTGAAAGGCAATATTTCAGCAAAAGTTGTAAACTAACGGGTAAATATTGCAAATTCAACTTCAGTACACCTGTAGAAAATATGTTGTTATACTGTTTCGATTGAGTAATGCACCAGAAGTAAAAGCGATTCCAGTGTTGGGTGCTTTGCTTACAAACATAAGCTTAATCACTAAGACGTTATTTCTGTGCTAGGAAAGCTGAACTCGTTAAAGTGTGCTACTGCTGATCAATAGGGTGGCGAAACGTCGATCGAATCCCATGTAATGGGTGGTTTTCTGCAGTTTTTAAATAGGGAACATCATTGTTTTTATAACGTGCCAAATATAAAATTTTGCAAATTATTGGAATCTCTTTCTGATAAAGCCCCTCCTTGAGAGCGGTAAATTATGTGAGTATTTTTATTTCGCATAGCGTTGTAATTTTGCCCACCGTCTTATGAGCACTGCAATACGATTGAAATCTTACAACTGAATGCTTTGTAACATATTAATTGCAATTGCTGCAAACAAATCAGGGAATACGCTACCTCAACTTTCAATCAGTCCTCCCGAAATTAATAACATTTTGCTTTAAATACTCACATCTAAAGGCATCTCTCTATAAATCTCGAAGACCATTACCATGTTAAGAAATTTGTTTCGGTAACGCATTGTTAATGATTACGTTAGCTTACAATGGATATAAGTAAGCATTACATCTTCTTCATGTTAGAAGGTCTCGACAAGCAAGGAAATTAAAATGTTTCAGCCACAAGAAACGAAAATAATTATTTTAGAAATTTTGAGTGAACTCGACATGATTACATTTCTTTATAGGTAATTATGCAGTAATACGATACAAACACTACGCTATGGTGAGAATATATTCAAAGTATCGAAAGAAAATGAATTTAATACATTACATATCATAGGAAAGCATTTAATAGTAAAAATACGGTATTAATGGTCACAAAAGTGCATTGTTGTTAAGAACTGGATGCCAGTGAATAATGCACTTAATGATATATTAAACAAAATACAATGCATTTGTTGATTACTTGAACGTGAAGCAACTGTTTGCACCTAGCATCGTTGCTATTTTATTTCCAAGCACTATACAATGTTGCCATGCCCCCATTAACTCAATTTACAGAAGTATGTCCTTATCCTGATTCTCCATGCATGTTAAAATAAGCTAGATGAATTAAAGACGTTTGTTAATCTTGCATTTCAGAAAATATGCATGCGAGAGACGAAGATAGAACCACCAACAGCTGGCGCTTATTGCTTGTATGGATAGCGATGCAACGATCTCAACTATTCCTCAGTTCGATCATTTGCGCTCTATTCGAACATATTAACGTTTATTCTGTCGATAACTTAGCAACAAATTTCATTGCAAAGCTGAAAATTCGTAGCATCCTGAGAAACTATTTAAATATTTTTTCTTTGTTTCTAGATATTGGCTTGCATTTATTTAGGGATAAAAAGAGAACATTATCTAGAACAAAATTGAGTATGCTGTATTCATTGTGGAGTATAAGTTCCTTTAGTAACGTTTATTAACGACAGACAATAGGAGACGAAATGATGAAAACGACATAATAGTTCATGCAAGTTCCCTTTAATGAGCATTTGAAAATAATTTGGATTCAAATTCATACACGTTTCACAACGCTTATGTTTTCTTCTCTTTATTATTATAACGTGTTAAAAGCGTGTACATGAAACATCACTTTCGCTATTCCATGATTCTCTCAGTCATTCTTAAACATTCGTTGCAAAATGATGCAATATACCTCGTCCATGTGGTTGCCAAGAGTTGACAGAGGCAAAGAGGGGCGAGATCATAGGAGTTTCTCACAGAGCAGTGTTTCCCAGATCTCTAAAGAACTTTCGCTTAGCCGTTAAGACGGTCAAGAAATGGTTACACCGACATCCAGCACAAAGCGTTGAATGGGCCAAGTCGCTACCAACATCAGGAAGGCTTCAGAAAACTACTGTTGCGAGTGTTTCCCGGATCTCTAGAGAACTTTCGCTTAGCCGTTAAGACGGCCAAGAAATGGTTACACCGACATCCAGCACAAAGCGTTGAATGAACCAAGTCGCTACCAACATCAGGAAGGCTTCGGATAATTACTGTTGCAGAACGAAACACTGACTACAGAGTGAGGGAGCATCCTATTACATACAGATCCGTTTTTCTGGAAAAGGCTGTGGAATACGGACGTACTCGTGGAACTATACGGTGGAGACTTATGGAGACCGACCTTGAATTTCATCCTGCTGCCACCAAGACAATCCTCACTGAGGCTCATAAGCCAGAAGATTGGAATTGGCCCAAAGAAACATCCAACTACCCTGAGATCTAACCATCTGGTTGAATGAGAAGGTGTTCCTCTCTGACCAGTACGGTAGGGCGTGACTTTATAAGCCGCGTGGCACAAGTTACGATTTCAGATCACTCTGTTGTCTTCTCTACGCCTTAATCCTCACTGAGGCCCATAAGCCAGAAGATTGGAATGGGCCCAAAGAAACATCCAACTACCCTGAGATCTAACCATCTGGTTGAACGAGAAGGTGTTCCTATCTGACCAGTACGGTAGGGCGTGACTTTATAAGCCGCGTGGCACAAGTTACGATTTCAGATCACTCTGTTGTCTTCTCTACGCCTTAATCCTCACTGAGGCTCATAAGCCAGAAAATTGGAATGGGCCCAAAGAAGCATCCAACTACCCTGAGATCTAACCATCTGGTTGAATGAGAAGGTGTTCCTATCTGACCAGTACGGTAGGGCGTGACTCTATAAGCCGCTGGCACCAGTTACGATTTCAGATCACTCTGTTGTCTTCTCTACACCTTAATTTTCCGGAACTGGGGGAATATTTGTTTATGCACGACAACATGCTGTGCACACATCCAATTTCACCAAAAACTGGTTAATAAGATACGCAGAAATAGTGTGCATCGTTTGGCCCCCGAAGTCTCCTGGTTTGAACTCCATTTAGCACATGTGGACGTTCATGGTTCAGGAGTGGGAGATGCGCCGAGAAGACAAAGTGTGGGAGGTTCTAGAAGCCCATTTCTTGGAAATGTGGCAACATTTCGTGCATAACCCTTGTCAGTGTTCAAGGTTTGTATCCAATATGCAAGAAAGGCTACAAGGCGTAATTGACAATGGCGGTGGTTACACAACGTATTAACCTGTCTTGTATCCCTGTGCATTAAGGATCTTAGTTTAAGTTGATACTTGGCTTTATGTTTCTCCTTCAAATGCTGGAGAATATTGTAAGCAGTCATTGCACTTTTAGTTGTTCATTTTTGCAGCTATTCTTACATGGTTTCAGTTCCAGTTTTTTATATAATAAGATGATATAAAATTCTTGGAAGTTTCGAATGTCTCACCTTGTTCATGTTGAGAAGGCGGCCGGCATATTGCACACAGTTTGTCTGTTTCACTGCCGAGCGTGGGGACAGTTGAAGGTTGCGCGGCGAAATACAAACATGGCCGATTTGCATTTTTTTTATTTTTCTATATTTTTTATCTCAGTTTTTTTGGAGCACAAAGGTGTGAATTTGACCTTTAGGACTTTTTTTTTACTTTTATTTTCTTTTTTTTTAATTTTTGTGCAATGTATTTATTTATTTACTTTATTTTGGGATAGGTTTTAGGATAATATGAAAACTACTACACAAGAAAGAGAGAGCTCTTTTGTTCCTTCTTCTTCTTCTTATCCCTATTCTTATCATATGCCCTCCTGCAGTGGACACTTAGAGCTTCCTTAAATGCGGGAGATCCAAGGCCAAAGTGGTCCGTTTGTCCAACTCCCAGTGTTCCTTCCGGATAAATATCTGGAAGGCCTGTAGATTCACTGCGTCCCCAACTTTTAGTATCCAAAAATAGGTGGCAAAGATGAGCCAAGTAAGGGCATCTGTCAGTTTCTTGTCACCGTGCTTGAATTCGAGATTCAGATAGACCTCCCGTGGAAACATCTGCACGCCACTACAAATCACTCCTATGCGTCCATATACCCAGTCCCATATTGGGCGTACGACGGCACAATCCACCAACTTGTGACTCAAGGTCTCCACCGCAGAACACCTGAGGCAGAGATTTGATGTTGCTCTGCCATGCCGCCACAATTTGTCAGCTGTCGGAACAACCTCATTGACAGCCGAGTAAACCGCAGCTTTCCAGTCAGTGGGGATCTGCGGATTCTGAAATTTATTCCAAATTGTACTCCATCGTCTAAGCGAATAGTTGTGTTGTACCCGCGGTAGAACACTGGTGGTAGACATCAGATGTTTGTAAAAGAAGGCTGACCGAGTAAAGGGCAACCTCTGCGTAGTAATTTTTTTTTTATTTTTTTAGACTACCATTTACATGGAACATTTTTCGAAAATTTTAATTTTCTCAAAAATGGCTCTAACGATTTTGATTAAAATATCGTATGTTTAAGATATTGTCTTTTTTTTTTTTATTTTTTTATTTTTATTTTTTTTTTATATTTTTTTATTATTTTTTTAAGCAAGGAAGAACAGGATCCTAACAAAAAGGAAAAGGGTATTACTGTGCTAGTGGAGCTTAAATCTGAATATCCAAGGCTGGAATGGCCCTGTTCTGTGTTGCCGAATCATCTGCCATCTCTCAGCACGTAAAAATTGTCGTAGATGAGGCACTACACAATCAGCTGCATCGTCCAACGTTTGTAGCCAAGTAAAGGTGCCCATAATCAGCCAGAGTAGGGAATTATACAATGGGGGGCTTACTTTAGGAATGTTCAAATGCAAAATATCAGAGGGTTGAGGAATCCATCCGGTAGGTATCCAAGTACGACAATATCCTAAAACCCAAGTCCAGACCACAGTTTTACCGGAACATTCCATCAGTCGATGAGGAAGGGAATCTTCGGCATTACAAAGTGGGCAGTTGTGGGAAATAGCCATCCGGTGGCGATAGAGTTTGTCCGCCGTTGGAAGGATTTCGTTTACCACCGCATACGTTACTGCCATCCAATCGGAGTTAATCTGTGGAAGGTTAAAACATCTCCAAATGCGCCTCCAGGGCAGTTGTGGGTATTTCAGCTGGACATGAGGGATAATAGGAGCAGCTTGAACAAGAAAGGTGTAAATCTTCTTCACCGTACTAAAGTCACCATTCCCCACTTTCTCCGGTGGTAACTTCTCCAAGACCTGATAAACTTCACGTAACATTTGGGGAACCTTGTCACGCTCGCCCCGATTCAAAAAGGATGAGTATTGTCGTTGTAGCGCAATATCCACGGGGTCACCCTGGTTATTCATGGCAAGCAAGAGCATTCGAATCATCAAGGCCTGAGACTGACGAACCACCTCTAATAATCCCCAGCCACCTTCACCTTTAGGGAGACGGAGTTGCGTACGCGCAATACGATAAAGCTTTCCTGTCCAGATAAAATAACCTAATATCTGTTCTATTCTCTGGCAATGGCGTTTTGAGGGCGGAAGAACAGATGCAAGGAACCAAATTCTGCTGAGCGCAAAGCTATTACAAAACCATATACGTTGTACCAAATTCAGCATCCTGGTTTTCTGCTGATACATCACACCACGTAAGATATTAATACGAGACGTCCAGTTGTATTCCCGCATATCCTCTGCGTCAGTACAAAAGTAGATCCCCAGAACTTTCGTACGCTGCACAACAGGTATGCCCAAAACTGATGTATCCGGAGGTTGTAATCCAATGGGCAATATCTCGGACTTCCTCATATTAAATGTCATTCCGGTAGTCTCCTCATATTGCTGTAAACAATCTTTTAGGCGCATAATATCGCGGGGTGTGGTAACCATTACAGTAATATCGTCAGTGTAGGCTCGTACCACCAGTCTCTGACCATACACATCGATTCCGGTAAGAGTAGATTGAAGACGTCGAAGTAAAGGATCGACATACAAGGCAAATAGTATCATAGACATGGGACAACCTTGTCGGACGGAACGTTTAACGGGTATAGCAGCTGTCAGATACCCATTGCAGAGAATCTTAGACGAAGCAACATCATATAGGGCTCGGATAAGATTACGGAGCTTATCGGGCACTTTCAAGGCAACCAAACGTTTCCATAGTGCCCGGTGAACGACGTTGTCAAAGGCCTTCTCAAGGTCTAAATTAATGACTGCAGCTGACTTTTGTTCCTGTGCACAGTGCAATATACCACCTCTCAATGCCGCCAGCGTATGATGAATGGCCGTCCCCTTATGTACGGCAGCCTGCATCTCGCTAAGTATATAGGGTAGAATCTTCTGCATACGAACACTAATGATTTTAACAAACAACTTGTAGTCACAGTTCAATAACGTGATCGGCCGATAATCCTGTGGAGTCTTCGGCTGCGCACACTTCGGAAGCTGGACCACTATCCCATCTGCAAACGTAGGCGGAAATCGCTCTGAGGTCCACATTACCTGGAAAACTTGAAGTAATTCTTCCCGAATATAGCGCCAACAGTGCTTGTAAAATTCATATGGTAGACCATCAGGTCCTGGAGACGCATGCAGCTTTGACGACTGGATCACTTCCATGAACTCTGCTGCTGAAACAGGTGTCGTATCCTGCCGCAGCTCCTCCGGGACAACCGGAGCAACCCCAGACATATACTCGCCCACAGCACTGGAGACGGGACGGAGAAGCGTTGGACGTAAAAGGAGTGCACTTCACGAAGAATTCCGGCTGTAGTGGAAATTTTCTGTCCATCAACCTCCAAATGAGTGACGAGCTTCCGGCGACCATGTTTACGTTCCTTCGCCAGATGGTAAAAACTCGCCTTTTCCCCAAACACCACTTCCGCCGAGTGTACTTTGGACAAACATCCCTGTAACTCGTTAGATTTTCGGGCCTTAATGTGTTCCTTGATGCCTCTCATAAGAGACTGAACATCATCACCTTGCTGTTGGCGTATGTGTAGTTCCTGAAGGACTTGAAGGTAATAGTCCATGGTTTCCCTCCTAGCCAGAACCCGACGACAGGCTGCAGCCCGAAAGAAATACCGAAGCGCAGGCTTGGCTTTACACACCCACCAGAAGGCTTTATTCTGTGCTAGCAGAAACGATACCCGCAACCGCGACCAAAGATCCTGGAAATCCCTTAGCACCTCCTCATCCATAAGCAACGAGCAGTTTAATTTCCAATAACCTCTACCTCTAGTGTAGAACGCTGCCCTACCTTCAAAGGCATGTATGAGTGCATTATGATCACTGAATGCGACAGCCACTATCTCTGTACGATAAAGACGTGATAAGAGTTCAGCCGGAACATACATGCGGTCCAGCCGCGATGCTGATAGGCCTCTCACGAAAGTAAATTGTACTGCGGAACCATGCGTATGCTCCCAGGTATCCTTTAACCGCATTTGCTCCACCAGCTGCTGCAAAGTAACACAGCCATTAAAGGCTCCGCGTTGATCTTTGGCCGCCAACGTACAATTAAAATCACCGACAAGTACAAAGGTAGCACCCGATGGGATATGGGTCAGGAGGTCTTGCCGAAAAAAACTCCTCTCGTTGTTTGCGTTTATTACTACCAGCAGGTGCGTAGATATTCACGAAAGTCACGTCATCATACACTGCCGAAAGAACCCTACCGGAAGGATGGTATCCAAAACTGTGTAATCGTAAGCCTTGTCTGTAAACAATTGCCGTACCGGAACCCTCGGGGCCAAGATTGGTCTCGTAATCGAAGCCATACAAAAAATCCAGATTACAAAGATTCACCTCCTGTAAAAAACAAATGTCTATGTCATTACTGATCAAAAATTCCTTTAAAAGTTGTTGTTTAATAACCTGTCGCAGGCCGTTAACGTTGAGCGAAGCCCATATTTGAAGACCTACCGGCATTTAAAGGGCAAGGATCGTATATTCAATGGTTGCAAGCGGAGAACAACCAGGGAGCACTCCAGAAACAACACAATCTCAATCATCACTATCCGGGTGCGGGTCATCCTTTGTAAGTTTAGGGGAACGTTGGTGATCCTCAAAATCATCGCTGTCATCTACTGCCGGCCGCTTGCCTGAGTCCGCCTCTTTCGTTGTGGAACGAGCCGGAGAGTTACCGGACAACGGTTGCACATCTTGGGAGTGCTGTCGTATCATGGCACTTTCTACATCCATCCGCCTATGCTGGCTCCGTATCCGAGGATCTCGACTAGACAAAGAAGCAGAAGGCTTTTGCCTTAAAAGTGCTACCTCACTTACCGATATCTCTACTTCTTCATCACAAACGATCTCCATGTCCCCATCCTGAGAAGTTTGCGAAAAAGAGGGTACCTCAGGCATTTCGAATGCCGCCTTCCGATCAACAAAGGGCGTAATAGATCCGTCCACAATTGCATGTTCGGTTGCTGCAGTCAACAGCGGTGTCTCCGCCCCAGCAGGACCACCACTTCCTGAATCGGAAGAGCGCGCTGGAAGGTTCACCGACAAAGGTTCTACCACAGACGTTTGTGACATAATGGAAGCCTGCTTCTGGGCGACTGCATCAGAAGAGGTGGCAGCACTCGCCGCCTCACTGAATGTTACCGGTCGATTCCTTGGAGTTATAGGTAGCCGCGTGGCACGTAGAGGACAAGCTGCTTTTAAGTGGGTAGTGTCATGACACAAATGACAAGCCTGTGGTTGGCCGATGTAACTGATGGCAATCAAATACGAATCGATAACTAAACTAGCCGGTATATGACGTTTGAGCTCCATTTTTACAGCATGCACTCCGTTGTTAGACGAAAGAAGATACTGGGAGCCCCATCTTTCCCTACGGATATCATACACTGTACCATATTTACTTAGTTCCTGTGACAGTACCGTAAAGGGCACCTCAGAAGGCAGGTTAAGCACCCGAACATTTACTGTTTGCTGATCACCCGGTGTAATATTCACTTTTGTTATGTCGCCGGAGGCGTATGTAAAATTTTGTTCCTCTTTATACCGCGAGAGAAGATTATCATACAATACCGCCGATAACAATTTCACATAGATAGCTCGTTCCCTGGTGTGAAGCTGGAGCGTGTCGACCTGATCAGCTTGAAGCCCCATGAAGTTCACTAGCCACTGGTGGATTTCTAGTGCAGTGGGTTTAATCGCCGTCGTCGTAAACTGAATTTTGAGAGTATTCACACGTTTATAAACCGCCATGGTTACCGTTTAGAACTTACGAAACAAGAAAGAAAGTATACCCAATTAAACAAGCGTGTACTCGGAGACACTGAAAACGGTACACAACAGCAAACAAATAACTCGCACCAGTGCCGGCCGGTTACACTAACACACAGCGGACAGACAACCTCACGGAACGCCTGCCACTGCACGACTTAGTAATGGTGGGTAGGTCCGCAAATGTCTTCCACCACCGCCGAAATTCGGGTAGCCGCTTATCTGGAAGACGAAGTTGAGCTGCCCAAAGAGATTGCTGTAGCGGAAGGCCCTCACCGTCCAGAACACGCAGTATAGCTTTCCCAAGAATTACCAGACATTTCACATCCACTGCGATCAACCCAAAACCACCTTTATTAACTGGTTAAAATATATATTTTTTTTACGTTTTAAATCCTACAGTTCTCTCTCATTTTTGCACCTTAGAAACAAGGAGTACAAGAATTAAGCCACAATTATTGCCTATGCAGAATATACACTGTCCTCAATAACTTTTTAAAAAGCATCACATTTGAAAAAAAATATTTTAATCAACACTTCTAGCGCTTAAAGGTGCTTTAATGTAACTGCCTCATTTGTTTATGGTTTTCTGTGCAAATAAAATGGTAATCACATCACAGTTTTGTTTTATTAACATGTTGTAAACAGGTAGCACTCATAATGGCTTTCATTTCATTTACATACCCAGAATATAGCCTTCAATTATACTTTTTAAAACTATCACACTTTTAAAGATTATTTTTCATTAAAATTCCTGAAAGTTAGATGAAGTTGTCTTAACAGAGGTACTCTGCTATTTTTCAGATGATCCTTAAATTTTAGGCCAGCCTAAATATTAACAGCTACAAAAGTGGCTTTTGTTGCGTTGTTGATGTAATGGTATGATTTATCACTGTCGTTTACAAAGCATGCATTCAAGATTCGTATTTTTCCCCTTAACTCTCCTGTTGAATATAACATTACCAATAATTCCTTGTTTTTATAATTACGTATGTCTAGTAACAACTCAGGTCTAACAAATGAATGACTGATTATGAGTGCTCGAAATAAATAAATGAGCCACGGTGAAAAACCTGAAAAAGACAAAGTTACCGATTCATTGCAAACAAGATTCCATTTTGACTTCCAGTTTACAAAGCAGGCACTCTGCTGCTACACCAAGGTGGAAGGTTTGATTATGAACTTAATATTATTGGACTATAATAACCTATTAGGTATCTCATGTTTTAAGAAGGGAACCTGTCCTCTGCCCTATCGTGCCTCCTAGTCCGGCCGCCCTCTGTATCGTCTCACCTCACCCCTCCCACTCGGGACACCCCGTCCGGGGCTTAAGCACAAAAGATCTTGTAGGTCGAGCTGATAAGTCCTTCTTCGTACCTAGTCCTACTCCTACTGTATCATATTTAGTTTATAAAATCAGGGTGCTGTAAATTACCGCATATTCATATTCTATCCTCCGTCATGTATGGACGTAAATCTGAAGGGTGCCTATCAACTGGAACTTGCACGAACTATTATATCGTTTTAATCATTTCATCTTCATTTGACTGTCATTAATAAAAGTAACTAAACGAACTTAATACTCCTCACTGAATACTGCGATATCATTTTTGTTAGTCAATGTCCTCTTTTTATCCTCTAAATAAATGCTAATGAATATCTAGAAACAAAAACAAAATATTAAAACCATTTCTCAGGGTGCTACGAACTTTTCGTTTTCCAATGATAGTTGTTGCTAAGTTAATGATAGAATAGAGGGTAAATTATCCAACTGAGGAATAGTCGAGATCGTTGCATCGCTACCCATGCAAACAATAAGCGCCAGCTGTTGATGGTTCTATCTTCGTCTCTCGCATACATATTTTCTGAAATGCAAGATTAACAAACATCTTTAATTCATCTAGATTCTTTTATGAGGAATGGATAATCAGGATAAAGACGCAATTCTAGAAATTGGGTTAATGGGGACATGGGACATTGTATAGTGCTTGGAAATAAAATGGCAACGCTGCTAGGTGCAAACTGTTGCTTCATGTTCAAGTAATCTACAATTACATTGTGTTCTGTTTAATATATCATTAATTGCTTTATTCACTGGCATCCAGTTCTTACAACAATGCGCTTTTGTGACCATTAATACCGTATTTTTACTATTAAATGCTTTTCTACGATATATACTGTATTAAATCAATTTACTTTCGGTACTTTGAATCTTATTCTCACCATAGCATGGTATTTGTGTCGTATTACTAGATAATTAGCTATAAAGGAATTTAATCATGTCGAGTTCACTCAAAATTTCTAAAATAATTATTTTCGTTTCTTGTGCCTGAAACATTTTAATTTCCTTGCTTGTAGATACCTTCTAACATGAAGAAGATATAATGCTTACTTATATCCATTGTAAGCTAACGTAATCATTAACAATGCATTACCGAAGTAAATTTTTTAACACGTTAATAGTCTTCGAGATTTATAGAGAGATGCCCCTACATGTGGGTATTTAAAGGAAAATATTATTAATTTCAGGAGGAATGATTGAAAGTTGAGGTAGCGTATTCCCTGTTTTATTTGCAGCAGTTGCAATTAATATGTTACAAAGCATTCAGTTGTAAAATTTCAATCGTATTGCAGCGTTTATAAGATGGCGGGCAAAATTATAACGCTATGCGAAATAAAAATAGCCATGTGATTTACCGCTCTCAAGGAGGGGCTTTATCAGAAAGAGATTACATTAATTTGCAAAAGTTTATATTTGGCACGTTATAAAAGCAATGATGTTTCCTATTTAAAAAAAAACACGCATCACATCGGATTCGATCTACGTTTCGCCACCATATTGACCAGCAGTAGCACTCTTTAACGAGTTCAGCTATCCTAGCCACAGAAGTAACGTCTTGGTGATTAAGTTTACGTTTGTAAGCAAAGTACCCAATACTGGAATCGTTTTTACTTCTGGTCCACTACTCAATCGAAACATAATAACAACATTTTTTCTACTGGTGTACTGAAGTGGAATTTGCAATATTTGCCCGTTAGTTTAGAATTTTTGCTGAAATATTGCTTTACAAAAACTGCGAGGTGAGCCGATGGCTGCCATGAGTTCTACACAGCAAGGAAAGCATATGACACATTCCATTCTCATACCATCTATGCAAGAGCGCCTGATAATTAGGTGACCTTTCGTACAGGTCTTACTGAACTTGACCATTTACGTTTGTGAAAAATAGTACATTATATAAAGAAGTATCCACTTTGATACAGCTTTTAATTTCGTATTCACGTCCTATTTTGTTCAGGGCATTATCTTTCTCCTAACAAATTGAGTAAAATGTGCTAGTTTTTATTGTTGTTTGTTTATAAGTAATGTTATGGTGCAGATTTGCAGATTTAAAGTTTTATAATTACGGACCCGAAAACCCGGTGGTGATCAGCTCAGACAGAAGAAAAATAGAACGGCAGAAATTAAATTTGTGATGATATTGCTGGATGTACCTGTTAAGATCATATCAAAAATGAAGCGATCATACAAGTTTTGTAATCTAAACAAAAGGATATTTCAAAACAAGACAGCATGGCATGGGCACATATTGAGAATGAACCCGACAAGAATAACACACCAGGGGCTCAATACACCCCAAAATGAATTCGGACATTGGACGGCCACGACTAGTTGGCAAGATGATCTCTGAGAGGGAACGGGTCTGGAAGCCCACCTTGTAAATGACTGCAGATTTGCTGCACTGGCCGCAACAGCTGAGAGATAATTTTCATCTCCCCGCGACTTGATGAATTATTTTAGGAACATTATATAATAGAGCTAATGGTTTGGCACCGTTGTAAATCCATCGGGAAGTAGACGTTATTCCTGAAGAAGTGCATGAGAAAAAGCATTTTTCTTGCTAATCACGCAGCAATATGTAGTTTATATCCTACGCTGCTGCAAAGCTATTGTAGTTAGTTCTCTTTCCGTAGATGATTATGAATATGCGCAATTTCCAAGCGTTCTTTAATACAGCTCGAAAAAATAATGAATAACTTGACTACTTATTCACCGATAGATGGCCTAAGTGCGGTGCTGAGTACCAGTGGCTGCGAATCCCCTCTAACTATCCTACTTACCTACCGAAGGAGAATTATTTAGTTTAACATACAGAAGTATTGGATATACAATATTACCATATTGCTTCTTTGGATCTATGTCAGGGTCAACCAACTTCAGACATGTCGTATCTGTACTGTGCACACGGTGCTGAAGGTCACTGGTCTGTGCCGCGAGTATACGCCTATGAATCAATCACTACTTCACGCAGTGGCGTCCAGTAACCTGTAGTTGCGTTACCATAAATATTAAGGTTAGCATAATAGAGAAGGAATCAGTCACAGATCGTGCTATACATGGTTTAATATTTCCCCCTGTGCCTGGTATTAAATTATAGACAAAATAACCAATACTAGTCAATTATAGCCTTTAGTCCTATACAATCAAATGATAGCATATGCATGCAATATATTTTACTAAATAACTTTGTTAGTGGGAATTAGAACAATTTTGAGTCTGAAAATGTTGCAAAAATATAAAATAACAAAATAAAATTTATTATACTTAATAATATTACAAAGAGGACTTCTAATTAAACGAACATAAGCTGTGTAGTGAATACATATTTCAAATAAGAATTTGATACATTCAGTTTTTCTCGGTACACGCTCTTGCTTTCTGAGATCTTTTGGTTTTCAAAATATTCGACTATGAAACAGCTCCGAACCCTTAATATATACCTTAACTTATGATCACTGATGTTGGCTATTTGAGGGCCTTATTACTTTTCATAGTTGAAAATAAGGGTTCACAAACATAGGTTCGAAACCAAACATTGCAATCACAGATGCCGCACGCATCTGTACTGACCAACCACTGCTACGAAGGACGAATCGACCGCTCTCACTGCGCAGCACGTACTGAGTCAGCACAGCGCCGTATTCTAGCACATACACCGAGGCAAGCGGGTTGGTTGTGGCTGGGCTATGTGATATATAATTCTTTCTTAAAAGAGCACAGCTTCAGTGATGCTTATGCTCATAGGAACTGCCCACCGCCACATCACCAACATCACCACCGTAGCAAAAACCATATACATATGTTATCATCATTATCATCCACAAACCTATTAATTCTGGTTACGCCACTGATATGCAAGAAAGAATATCAGAATCAATTTGCTCACACTTAAGTTTATTTCAGCAAAACCTTAGATACATAATTTGGTACTGTATACAATCAAATACAAAGTAGGATCTAAAACAAGTAATCTTGTTTATCTCTGCTAAATAGTATTGTTTCTAAAGTTGCTTGCCTATATTTCTGGTCCCAATACACACAACTGTGGATGTTTAGTGTATTTGTGACCATCATGTTTTTAATGTATTGTCTTGTCCTTATTTGTACTTATCTAACGCATCATTCTTCTACAAATGCCTTTCCGTCTAGATCTCTCTCGATCATTCTGAACTATTTTTCTCTAAATTTGCCCAAGAAGACCTCAAACGTTTTTCTTCTCCTTTCACAGTCTTTCTAATTAATATTTCGCCATCTAAATTATTCCATTTGACCTGTTCTGTCGTTAGCTTAGTTGGTTTGCGGTATATATAGGTACATATTATATATATACAATGAAGCTGTTGTATTTGTTTCTACACACATTGGATGTTTCCCTAAATCTCCGTTGTGCTTAAAATCTTTTAATTTCATACCGTGCCTCATACTATTTTTATTTCCCTATAAAGCTTCACAGAAGCTTCTCTCTCTCTCTCTCTCTCTCTCTCTCTCTCTCTCTCTCTCCCTCATGCTATCAAACATCTATCGTCGTCAATATCTTACAGTCTTGAGTTTATTTATTTCCAAAGAATCTCAATTTTGATATTCCCTGTTAATGCGCAAGTCTACCATGTTTATCTCTTGCAGAACTTCACTTCTTGCGCTTTAAATAAACCGTGGTCCTTTCCACTTACATTTCTCTTAGATATGGAATAACTTTCAGTGACACCATTCTCTTTCAATGTAGTAATTATATATGACCATTTCATAATTGTTTTGATATTCTCGTTAAACTTGCGTATAAGGAGTCTGAATTACTGCGGGTACATCATTTTCAGCCGCAACAATGGTAATGGTAGTAATACTAGTAGTAAAATAGCATCTACTTGTGGTAGCAGTAATAGTACTAGTATAGTAGTAATGGTGCTAGTAGTAGTAGTAGTAATAGTACTATGCTAGTAGTAGCAATAGCATTAGTAGTATTAGTAACAGTAATATGAGAAGTAGTATTAGTATTAATAGCATTAGTAGTATTAGTAACAGTAATGTGAGCAGTAGTATTAGCATTAATAGCATTAATAGTATTAGTAACAGTAATATGAGCAGTAGTATTAGTATTAATAGCATTAGTAGTATCAGTGTTAGTAATAGTACTAGTAGTAGTAACAGCATTACGATATGATAGGACTAGAAACCGAGGGGGACTTAACACCTCGACCTAGGCAGATCTTTTGTACCTAGGCCCTTGACGGGGCGACCCGTGATTTTTTTTTTTTTTTTTTTTTTTTTTTAGAAACCCCCCTAAGGGGGAAAAGGACGGGCCCCACACCCGCCCGTCCCGGTGGCGATCGTCCGGCATGCGTTGCCGTGCAAACTACATCGCCTCCCTCGTGCAGTTAGTGTCTAACATGCAGGGAGTTGGTTATGATTTAGTGCGTGTGTTAGTCGGGTCCCGCATAAGCACCCCGGTTAGTTACGTGTTGTGTGTTGCTGGCACGCTTTGCGTGCGAGCGCGTCAAAGGATGAATTCCCAGGCTGCAGCCATGAACAAGTCCTGAGTACAGCCTGAGGGTTTGGTGGTGTAAGTGAGGGAAGATTTGGTGGCTTGCTAATGATGTGTGGTGATTTTGTTAGTAGTGCTTTGTGCGTGCAGTTATAGTAGTTACGTGATGTTAGCATGCAGTTGCGTAATGGGATGGTGGGAGCGGTAGTGAGTGTGTGATTCTGCGTGGTCTCCTTGATCGGAGCCGTGTCGATACTTCTGTGTGCGGCCTGAGGGCGTCGTCGATGATTTCCAATCCTGGGTCCGGTGTTCGTGCTGGGTCGTGTTGAGTGCACACTCGGCTGGCTGCCTGCCTAATGGTGCAGGTGCGGACCAGTGCCACTCGCGGGGAGGCCCTCATCTCCCGGGTCCGCCTTCGCTGGGTAGCAGAAGGACTTCAAGGGCAGCTGTGAAGTGGATGGCGTGAAGGCTGTAAGAAGTACTGTAAGCAGAGAGAGCGTGGATTATTGTAATATGAATTATTGTAGAAGGTTGTCTAGAAATTCTGTTATTTCGTCATCGTGTTCTGTGTTGGAAAGATTTCTGTCGAAGAGAGATAGAGGTCGTTTGTGTATATCTATTGTGTCATATTGGCCAAGTGAAGAAATTTGTGTGTTATGGTGCGCGGGGAGTTTGTTATAAATATCGAATGCTAATTTCTTAATGAACTCTTCTATCGTGTGCATTTTTAGGTCGTCATGCAATTCTGTCGATGGTGTTATCAACGGGACTTTGGCTACGATTCTGAGTATCTTGTTTTGAAGAGTTTGTATGCGTTTGATATGGGTTTTAGCTGCGTAGCCCCAGACCGGCGCTGCATAGGTTAATATTGGTCGAATGAGCGATTTGTAGAGCGTTAAGCCCATGTTTAGTTTGAGTGCATTGCTGTAGTTTATTAGTGGGTATAATTTGCGTAATTGCGCGTAGGCTTTTTTGCGTACTTCGTTGGTGTGTAGTCGCCATGTTAGGCCGTGGTCCATCACTAGCCCAAGGTATGTGACCTTGTTGGTCCAGTTGATGTTGTCAGTAAAGAGTTTTAGTGGAAGTAAGTTATGTCTTGGGTAGTAGTGCTTTATGCGTTTGGTGAAGATTATCGCTTTGCTTTTGTTCGCGTTTACCTTGATTCTCCATTTTGTTAGCCATGGTTCTATGTGTGTGAGCGATGTTTGCAGATTTCTATGTATAAACGTAAGTTTACCTGATTGTGCCATGATGGTTGTGTCATCGGCGTACAGGAGATGCAGGCAGCTTGGGCTTTTGGGAATGTCGTTTATATAAAGGTTGAATAACAGAGGTCCCAAGATACTACCTTGTGGGACGCCCGCCAATATTGGGCGAGGGGTTGACTTTGCTTCGTTAAGTACCGAGGAGAAAGTTCGGTCGTGCAAGTAGTTTGCTATCAGCTTGGTCATGGTGTCCGGGAATTTGTACGTAAGCAATTTCCGTAGTAGTCCCGCATGCCACACGCGGTCGAAGGCGCGTTCTATGTCAAGAAGGACGGCGCCCGTTGACTTTCGGATGTTGAAGCCTTTCGTAATGTGTTCAGTAGCGCGAAGGAGTTGTAGCGTAGTCGAGTGTTTCGCCCTGAAACCGAACTGTTCAGGTATGAGTATGTTGCGCTTAATCACGAATGCGTTGACACGTTTTAATATGATCTTTTCAAAAAGTTTGCTCATTGTTTTAAGCAGGCTAATTGGCCTGTAGTTGTGCGGATTCGCTTGGTTTTTGCCTTTCTTCGGGAAGTGAAGCACGTTTGCTGTTTTCCACCTATTGGGGAAGCAACCGTGATGTAGGCAAAGATTGAAAAGACTTGCTAGTGTTTTTAGGGCGTTGAAAGGTAGGTTTTTTAATGCGATATTTGGCACTTGGTCTGGACCGGGAGTCTTTCTATTCGGAAGGTGTTTTATAAGCCATTGGATTTCGGAGGGGTGCGTTTTACGAATTTGGTCGTGCGTTTGCATTTTGTGTATATTTTCGGTGAGTCTTTCGGTTTCGTTCGTAAATGTGGGTAGCGCTGGGGTTAGGTTAGGAACCAGTGTGCTTTGTAGTGCGTCTGCTAGCGCTTCTGCTTTTTCTTCGTCTGTAGTAGCAATGTGTTGTCCCGTGTGGAGGGGGGGAACGGAGATCCTGTCCCGGGTGAGACATTTGGCTATGCGCCAAACTGTGTTATTATGCGGTTCTAGCGCCTGCAGTGTGTTGTTCCACTGCGCTGTTACAACAGCAGCAGTGCTCTCGCGAAGTTGCTGGTTGAGTGTTCGGAGGTGACGTTGTGTAGCGGCGCTTCGAGTGTGTTGCCATTGTCGTCGTGTTCTGTTACGTTGTTTGGTTAGGTGTTGTATGTCCGCTGGAAGTCGCGTGTTGGTCTTTCTTTGGCGCTGTAAGGGGACTGCCACCATTGTGGCGTATTGTAATGCTTTTTCGATTGTTTCTGTGGCATTGTCAATATCCTCTAACGAGTCTGTCCGTATTTTCGAGATTTGTGATTCTACTGTTTCGGCGAAAAGGTCCCAGTTGGCTTTGTTGTAGTTACGTCTAGGTCTGGTTGGCGCAGTTTGAAGGGAGCCTTCTAGGTTTATCAATACTGGTAAATGGTCCGATGATAAATCATTGTGTACCTTTAGCGAGATTCGCGCGCCGGCCTGTCTTTCTAATATGATGTCGAGAACATCCGGGGTCTGATTTGCCTGAAATGGGATGTATGTTGGTTCAGTGGGAGCGTGAATTATGTAGTTGGACCTATTTTCGTGGCGTAGTAGTGTTTGACCGGCAGTGTTCGCGTGCGTAGAATTCCAGAGTGTGTGCTTTGCATTGAAATCACCTGCTATTATTATGCGTTGGTTTAGTTGAAGGAGTGAATCTAAGTCCGCTGTGTTTAAATCGCCCGGAGGATTGTAAACAGAAATTATTGTCAGATTTGTTTGGTTTAACGAGGCGTTTATCGCGCTTGCTTCGAGCCTTTGGAGCGGCGGAAGTTGGATCGGGTGATGCGCGATATCCCGACGGACGGCAATAGCAGTGCCGCCGCCGTGTCTGTCTCGGTCGTTACGGTATAGTAAGTAACCCGGAAGATTTATCCTGTCTCGCGGGCTGAGGTGTGTTTCTGTTAGGAGAGCTATTTGAACATTGTGTTTGGCCAAGTAGTCTAACAATTCATATTTTCGTTGTCTCAGTCCGTGTACATTCCAAGTCATTAATATTCCTGTTATAGAGCTAACGTCCATTGAAGTTGTCAGAGTCAATAAGCAGTTCAAAGTATTGGCGATAATGCTGAAGGGTGTCCAGTTTCTCCTCAGGTCCGTACGTTAGTTCGTCAATCCCAAGCAGACACATGCGTAGGTTGTATAGCCATTCCCGGCTGTCAATAATGAGTCTTGCCTGCTTGGGCTTTTGGGTCGCGTGGTCCTGTCTGTCGCGTCTTGGGGGAGCGTCGCGCTGTGAGCTGGCAGCAGCTCTTTCAGCCGTCTTGGGAGGAGGCGCACTGGCTCCGGCACTTGCCGGGTTTGCAGTGGGACCGTCTCTTTGGACTGGTGGTCCCGGCTTCCTCCCAGCGTTGGGGTTGGTCTTTGTGTCGGGGGTCCGAAGTACAGCTAGGTGTCGCTGGTACACAGGGCAACCACGAAAGCGTGCCCCGTGCCCCTGCGAGCCACAAAGGAGACACCTTCGCTGCGGCAACGGCACGTCGCAAGTCTGGGATCCGTGTCCGCCCCCGCACTTCGAGCAGGCTGCCACCGCCCTGCAGTTGACAGCCAAATGGCCCAACCGCTGGCAGTTGCCGCACTGCTTCGGAAACCGAGGCGGGCGGTAATCCTCTATGGTCACACGTGAGTATAGTATAGTGGTCTTGGTCAGTAGCCGGTGCAAGTCGTCGTGAGTCTTAAGTTCAACAAGGTAGTGAGGAAGGGGAGTCCTGTCTTTGTTGAACCGACGTAGTTGGGCAACGCGCACCACTGAGATTCGAGAGGCCGCTAATTCCTCTCTTATCTCAGGCTCGGCACCATTCATGTAGAGGCGCTTTATTACCGCCCTACAGCGACCCGTGAGGGAGGGAAGAGGTGACAGGAGACTACAGAGCGGACGGACCAGAAAGCACAACAGACAGAGGGCAGGGTTCCTACCATTTACAGATTTGAATTCCCCGGGTGGTGGCTGATGCAACCGGCTCCCCCCACCCGTTGGCATACATATTCCCTGGAGGTCCGGGACCCCGAGACCGCTCGCAGTTCGGGGAACAAAGGTTTCTTCAGAGTATCCTTTTCCCCTGCCGTGCACAAGCCGAGACCTCCCGCCGACTCTTGCAACCCTGAAAAACACGAAGCTGACGAAAGGTAAAGCGAAATAAGTATGGAGATGCAATGGAGGGAAAGGAAATTCGGGGGAGTAATTAATGTTCCCAGCATTCGCCTGGAGACTCGGGGAAACTCCGAAAAAACCTATGGGTCAAAAAAGTCGGCCGCGGGAGTTTGAACCCACGACCTCCGAATGCGGGCCACAGACGTTACCGCCAGAGCCATCCCGTTCAATAATAGTAGTGGTGGTGGTGGTGGTGGTAGCGGGTGGTAGCAGTGGGAGTAGCGGTAGCAGTAGCAGTAGTGGTAGTGATAGTGATAGCAGTACTAGTAGTAGTGGCAGTAACAGTAGCAGTAATAGTGAGTATAAAAAGTCGGTAGCAGCTTTCAAAACGTCACTGCTCCAAAGAATCTCTGATGCAAAGGGTGAGAAAGAAAGAGTGGATATCAAGGAGAACTTGAGGATCATGATCGGTAGTTTATAAAAAGCATTGTCTCAGAGAAGCTTTTTTGCAACTCCATATATTACATCACGCTCTGAAGGAAAGGATCTATCTTAGCGTGATAGAGCATGATATTTAGGGGGGAGGGAATCAGTACCGGCGTGATGTTATACCCTTATTACTTTCTCGACCACGTACCTAGTAAGTAGAGGAAGTACTGCATTCCATCCAAAACTCCGATATTGCGATTTCACCGGAAATACATGATTTGAGGCCTCTTAAAACAAAAACAAACAAAAAAAGTTCAGTTTTACTTTCTCTAAGTAGAGGAAGTACGACATTCCACCCAAAAATTCGATACCAGATTTCATCAGAAATATACGTTTTGAGACCCCGAATAAAAAACATTTTTAGAGAAAGGTCCGTGTGTGTGTGTGTGTGTGTGTGTGTGTGTGTGTGTGCGTGTGTGGGTGTGTGGGTGCGCGCGCGCTTCCGTCTGTCTGTGAACAGGATCACTTAAAAACGAAAAGTCGGTTAAATACCGAACTGAAACTTTTTTCGTTAACTTTCATTTTCTCAAAATGCTGTAACGATTTTGATTCGAAGAGTATTCAGATATTTGCATGACAATTTTCGTGTGAAATACTCTTCATTCTAATGACTTTTATATAATTGGTGAACCTTAAGAGCAGCAAAATCTTACTATTGAAAAAATTTAGATCTCGTTAAAACATACAATCTAAGTCAAATAACATTTTTGTGACGTTAACAATTTCTTTATTTTCGGTTTCAATTTTCAAATACTTAAACCGGTTATTTTCTCTATTACTTATCTATAGTAAGTTGCGTCGTCATTTACATTTGTTTATATTTACCTGGAGAATGCAGTCCGTCAGTCACCTCCTGATGACGTGTTGCTTATCACCTCGGCTACTCATTGAAGATCCTGTTGTGTCTGGTTTCGAATAGCTATTATAATTGTTTTTGTAGTAGAAACATGTTTTCATTGCTATCCAGGGCGTGACACATAAAGGCTCAAATAACTAACATAACTCCAGACGACACCGCAAATGAAATTCAACACACATTTTTTCTTTAAATTGTTCTGAGTTGTAACAGGAAACTAGCAACAAACCTTTCATGTTGTGTGTTAAACAAAGTACGTTACTATACTTTAACCTCCTCCAGAGCATTATTTAATCACTTGTCTAACAACATATAAACAGACTTCTACATGTTCATTTACCCTCTCCGCGAATTTCTTGTCGCTTTTAACACATATTACTCGCACAGTTATGTTAAAAAATTGCGTTACATTCTTATGGTTCTTTTCCGGCGCGAAACTTTTGTTGCAAGTAGCACGGGTTCCTCGTGCCTTTCAAGTCCAAAAAATGCGTGAATTTTCCACAAGCAATTTTCCACACACACACAATTCTGAGAGGCGTAAATGTAAGCTTACAAACTAATTCTATTCGTACCCGAGCTGGCGCGAATTTACTTTACGTTTAAACATTAACAAATTTCTATTAATCTGATTGGCTAACTCGGGGTCACATGGTAGAATACAGTGAAAACTCCCGACTCTGGACTATTCGTACCTTCCCTAGCGTCAGCTACTTATCAGCTAATAAGACCACTACGAATATGTAACACACAGAGCAATAAGCATTTTTTCCCCCTAACGCTTGTTACATTCCTGCTGGTACGGAAGTCAATATTGGTACAGACATATTTCCTTATATTACATTCATTCTCTGTTTAACCTCATCTTATGTAGGACTTACAGGCGGGTGCCTCGGGTCAGAGGCGCAGATAGAATATCCAGGATGGGTGATCAGCCCGATGCCTGGAATGGGATGAAGGAAGTAGATGAAACGAAATGATGGCGAAGTGGATGAAAGGAAAGGTGATGATGAAGCAGTCGGTGGAATGAATGGCAAGGGGAAACTGGAGAACCCGGAGAAAACTCGCCCAGACGTCGCTTTGTCCACCACAAATCCCACATGCAGGTCCCTGGGATTGAACCCGCGCCGCCTCGGTCTAACCCGGGCCGCCCCTTATATTACATATGTGAATGAACCCTGCTATATAATAAAATAATGACATATATGAGACAATCAACATACACACACATTAAATTGTAGGAGAGGTGTAAATGCTGCATCAAAGTAAAGGAAGTAGCAGTAGTAGGACTAGGCGAAGGAGGACATAGCACCTCAAATTACAAGATCTTTTGTGCCTCAACCCCTGACGGGGCGCCCCCAGGAGGGAGGGGTGAGAGGAGATAGAGGGCAGCCGGACCAGGAGGCACAACAGGGCAGATGGTAGCGTCCCTACCTTTTACAGATTGAAACTCCCCGGATGGCAGCTGAAACAACCAGTTCCCCTCCCCCCTGCAGGGCCCGGGACACGGAGATCACCCCATTCCGGGGGACTAAGGGTCACTTAGTGCATCCTTTTCCCCTGCCATGCAACGCAGAGACTCCCGCCACACTTTCAACCCTGAAACGGACCAGGCAGATAAAAGGTGAAGTGAAATGAGAATGGAGGTAAAATGGGGAGAGAGGAAATTCGGTGGATGTAATAAAGCTTCCCAATATTCGCCTAGCGACCCGGGAAAACCCCCTAAAAAATCCATGGGTCAGGTAGGTTGACCGCGAAAATTGAACCCATGACCTCCTGAATGCGAGTCATAGACGTTACCGGCTGAGCCATTCCGCTCGGAGTAAAGGAACTATTGCATACTACTAAAAACTTCGACACCAACAATTCCTAAAAATACATATTATTAAATTAAAAAAGGAAAAATAAGCTGGTCTGCCAATGTGTCTGTGGACAGTATAACTTCAAAACGAAAACTTGGTATTTAAGTTCAGTATATTCTAAAGATGCCACATGATGATTTTCAAGAAAGTCTCCCCACCCCAAACTACACGTTACATAGAAAGTTTTGCGGTTTTTTTATGTCTATAACGATTTTGATTAGTGTATCATGTTAAGGTGTTGACATGACAAAATGTGTGATGTTTTAAATCTGCCGTCGGACATGCACAGAAGTTTGTCAGCAGTGTTAACAGGTAACTACTAATATGCATGTCTATGGAACCTGCCGTTTAAATCTGTGTATTTAGCGCGAACCGTGACTTTTTAGTTTGACCAAAACGTTTAACACAGTTTTATTGTGAGTTTCTGATGCGATGTACTAACAAGACACTGCTGAAACAGCAGGTCACCCTACACATTTTCCTTTACGTAAATATCCTATTGTTTCAAGTATTTTGTGTCAATCGTACATTGTCTAGTAGGTGGTGATTTTCTGAAACGTGTTCGAAAATGCAATTGAACAAATAAATAAAATCTGAATATACTATCCCAGCACCCTGGCAACTACACCTGGACATACATTGAAACTTTACATTTACTCACAACACATTGAAATGTTATATTACATCCAATATTTTCAGATACAATAACTACAACTACAGAATGTCTACTAAATAATAAATAAAAATAAAACAAAGAGAATAGAAATTATTAGATTAGGATAAAGGTGTAAAAAAACCTTAATTACAATTCTAAATTCTATATTTATCTACACTTGCTAGAAACCAGCAAACTTAGCAACTGGTAGCCGCTACTATCTACTCCTATTTAACTGTATTCACTGTAAACCAGCCAAAATAAACTGATAGCAGCACAAAACTTTCTACTAAACTTACTAATGATTTTAATAAGTTTATTTATATTTTATTTAAAAATTTTCCTTATTTTAAAATGATAAAGTTAAAGTTATATATTTATAACATTCCATTGTTTTCATAATAATTATATGATTTATAGCAGTTTAATATTGTGTTTAATTCCTTTACATCTTTACCTATGCTTTGTGTTTGTTTACCTTATAACATTTTATTTAATTTACATGTTAATTTTCTATTATCTTCCTTTTTATTTATTTTATGTGTCAATTTTAAGCTTTACCATTAGATACTAAACCTTTATTTCTTTTAATCAAACACTATATCTTCTTTTCTCTTTCTTCTATCTCTACATATCTCACTTTACCCCACAACATTTCAGTTCACTCACATCCTCCATTTTATTCTAACACCAACTCCACCTCCAACCTACATAAACTCCAAACTTTCCCTCCTGTTAATAACATAATAACAAATTCACACCTCCATGCATCTAACATCACAATGACTCCTCTCACTCCCAAACCACATTAACTGCTTCTCCAATGGCAAACCTGCTAGCTGTTCCTCCAAAGGTGGCTACTCCTCCAATTACGGTAAACATACATCTCCAACACCACCGTCGTCTTTTCTCCTTTCCTCTTCTTCCTCTATCCTCGTTCTATAATCACCCCATTTCTCTCTTTCCCGTCGTCTTAATTAAAATCTCCTTCTCTCTACCCATTCCTCCTTCTCCTCCTACTCCTCCTTCTGTTCATTCTCCGTCAATGTCAACATTTGTAAACTGACAATTTCTTCGCTTATACTTCTATCTTCTCCCACATCTAAATTTTGACTTATTATTCTAATCCTCTCAGATCTTCTAATTTTCTCTCTCCCTCTCGGTAATTGTTCTCTCCTCACTTTTGGTAATATATTTTTTCCCACGCTATTTTACTTACATGATTTGTTAATTGTTATAAATATTTAATTAAATCAGAATGTCTTAAGATTCTATACAGAGTATGTTTTCCTAAATGTTTCCTTTCTTCTAATATGTGTTTATTGTATTTATAACATTCAAAAACTGTATGTTCCAGTGTATACCTAATTGTACCTATCGTATATGTCGCCATTTGTTCTGTTATGGTTGTATGTGTGTTATTTAGTCTTTCTTGAACATTTGAAAACAGCTGAAAAACTCTTCTTCCCTCCTCTATTTCCTCCCATTTATATTGCCATCTTGTCTTCAAATTTTGCTTAATAATCTAATAAAGTATTGCAGTTTATTCCAATTATGTTTTCTACCATTCGAAAATGTTTTCTTTTAATCCTTTAATCTAGCTTCTTTCAAAAGTACTAAATAATCAATTGGCCATATTGCGTTGTTATTAATAAAGCCATTGCTGGCGTGATATTTACAGCAACAGTAAAACGTAATAATAATTTTCTTTGCGCCCTTCTCAGTAATTTTCTAATAACTACATCATCCATCCTGGTTGCCCAGGTTCCCGCCGCATTTATTATAATGGAAGCAAATATTACAGGGTGGTAGATTGTTATTGTTTTCAACGATAATTTAAAAAATTTCTACCTAATTCTATCAAGTTGCATCATTATTTTTTCTGATTTATGACGCATATATTCTGTATGTTTTTTAAAATTTAATTTTTCATCCAGCATATATGCCCAAATATTGGAATGTCTTTCTCCTTCTTATATTTGCATCATTTATCTTAATAATCGGGTCTGTTTCCAAAATTCCTTTAAACAACATATAACACCATTTATTGGATGAGATTTTAAGTTTAGATTTCTTACACCAATCACTTAATCTCTCTGTAAATTTATTTGCCTTGGTTTCCAATTCCCTTCTATTTTGACCTCCAATTATAAAGATCAAATCATCATATGCAAGCGTATTTGATATACTGTTATCATTTTCAATTTCCTCAATTAAAGTTTCTATCACTATGTCCCAAAAAAAGGGGCCCCAGGACTGAGCCTTTTGGACACCCTTTTGTGATAACTTTACAGATTGTTTGATTAATGCCTTTAATATACACTTTTCTATGTGTACAACAATCCTTCAAATTTTTATGAAGAGTCTGTTCTGTGGATAATTCTTTTCTTTAAGTCTGCCGAAAAAATAAGGTCAGCATAAGTTATCAAATGCTGCAGATATATTAATACCCCAATTACGTTTTTTTTCTCACTTTCCCAATAGTTGCTAATAACTCCATAATGTCAAATCCTTTTCTATATTCGAATTGTTTATCACTTTCCCCAATTATTTCTCTAAATTCTACAATTCTTTTATAAATTAACTGTTCTACAATGTTTCCAATGGTATTTAATAAACATATGATCTACATGATTTTGGTTGTTTTGAATCCTTATCATTTCCTTTTTTAAGTGTTACTACTTGTGTCTCTTTCTAAATGTCTGGAAATCTCCCTTTCAGTAGGCAGTCATTAAAAAGCGTACGTAAGAAGGGATCATTTCATATTTTAGATGAAATAACAGTTAATTCATAATCCATCTGGTCCTGCTGCCTTTTTGGCCTTCAGAATAAATTTGTATCTCGAATATATCTATTGGAAATATAATCTTCCGTTAATGCAGGGTATTTCTAATTCCACTCCATTTCTGATGTTTATTTCTTCGCCCGTATCAACTTCATCAACTGGTAATGAGGTATTTAATAATAATTTAGTCGATTCTTCCCAATTATCAGTCATAGTACCATTACCTCGATCTAGGGTTGTTGTAATTTCTGGTTTTCTTATTTTATTCATAATAGTTTTATATGGAAGGCCCCATACATTTTGTTTAATTTTGACTTCAACAAAGGCTCCCAATGCTTCCTTCTAGTTTATTCTAATATTCCTTTCATTTTTGTTTAGCTTCTCGGTATCTTTGTAAATTAAGTTCCCTTTCTGTAAAACTAACCGATTTTTGGTAAATTCTTCTTAATTTCCTGGTTAATGATCTAAGCTTTTGCAGTTTATCTGTCGATACTTTTTCGAAGAATTTTTTGGTCTTATTTTTGGAACTGTACTACGGTCTTATTGGTCTCGGTTAAGAACTTTTCATCCTCATTGACTGAATGCCCACTATACTTATGGTTTAGTTTTGAAACGCCTCCGTCATTTGTTGTCAATTAGCTTGCTTATAATTATATAACAAATCTCCTCTTCCATTATATTTTGCTATTAATTTCTATAATGCTATAATCAAAATATATTATATTATGGTCACGTGTTGTCATACCTGACCCACCCTCCAATTTTTATTTTAAACTCTGCTTTCCTTGAACACAGTGTGATGTCAATATTTTCACTTGCACCTGCCTTATTCTGGAATTTGGGATGGGGGTTTGTTTATTTGATTTAAAATTACTAAATCTAATTCGGATATTACTTCTTATAATTTTTCACAATTCCCATCCGTTACTTTACTATTACACCATTTCGATTTGGCATTACAATCACACAAATGAATAATCTCTGTATTTTTGTGTTTGTTGTGGATATCTTTCATTTGGGACAAAAAGTGCTCTATGGTGAGACTGTGTTGAAAATAGTAATTTACTAATATAAGTTTCTCATTTTTGTGCATTATTTTAATATACAGTTTAATGACTATTCAAATATTGCACTAAATTAGTTACTTTTAGCTCTGGGTTTATTACAATATTGCAGCCATGGCGTTTTTACCTAATACAATCTGTCTGCTAAAATTGACATGTGTGCTATGGTTCCTGGATGCATATTGCATCAATATCCAGGTCCTCAAATATCTTTCTTAACTCCGTCATAACTAGTCTACTCCTTTGACCATTTATTTGCGCAAATTGAACAAGAGTTTCGGTGGTTATTCTGATTAATTCAGACACAAAATATACTTTTTACACAGCGTCTGTGGTCATCTTCACTATTATCTTTGCCACCGCTCAACAATTAGCGCAACAGTATCAGGATTGTATCCTAACGAAACTTCAATGGTACTCCAACATACCAGCTAAATATCTTATATGTTGCGCTCACATAATTTTCTCTTCCCGCTCTTCTACAAACTATTCTTACAAAAGCCTATTCTTCTATCTATTACTTGTTAATACAGATAAACCTCCATCACTCATTTACACATTTGGTTGTAGGTATAAGAAGAATATAGTAAGCTAAAGTGATAGTCAAATCCTTTCAAAGCCGATCGTTATGAAATACTGTTCTCTTTGCATGAACACGAAAAGGAAAGAAAGAAAAGAGAGAGAGACAAGAAAGAATAACGATTTAAGGATTAGTCGCCGACCTCCCTAGAGTCTGGAAGTATGTGTCAGAGTGTAAATGAGTGTATGAATTTAATGTTTATAAAGAAAAACCTAACGTAAATAAACTCAAAGATCAGCAGATAGTAAACAAGCTAATAGCATTACGTCATCGTTCTATAGGCAAAGCTGTCGATATGACCTTATGTGTTGAAGGCTGCATATAAATAGAACAAACAAAGAATAGCTATTTGTAATTTGAGGAAAGTATAAAGTATTCGAAAATTCAAACCAATAATAAAGAATATCTCGGATTTTTTTATGTAGTTCCATGCCTTTAACTGCATTGGTTTTACCGGCGCCCTTTCTTTGGAACTTATTGCCTATTGGCAATGGTGTTAACTCGTGTAACTTTGTCGTTGGTTTTCTTGCTCTTTGGTTCTTAATCATTAGCTTATACACACACTCTCATTCATACTTGCAGACCCTGGGGAAGATAGGAATTATCTTGGCTACAGAAAAATTCTCACCCCCAGCCGGGAATTGAACCCGGGACCCCTAGCACAACAGGCAGGTGCTCTACCGACTGAGCTACGGGGACAGCCCCGTAAATGTTATTTGACATAAACTGTGTGCTTTAACCAGATCCACATTTGATGTAGTAAAATTTTGTCTATCAAAGTCAATCGGGATAAATAGGACTTCAATGGCTATTCCTAGACAGTTTAGGATGTTTCGTAGATGTTATTTGTCATGAAAATAACTTAAATATATGGCATTTTAATAAAAAGGTTTAGTCATATATGGAAAATAAAAAATAACCAAAAATTTGCCATGTAAAGGATAGTTTGAGGTGGGTGTTTTTTCAAAATCCTTTTTCGTTTTTGAGTTATGCTGTTCACCGTCACACACAGAACACATAGATAGACACACACATACAAGGACCTTTTTATAAAAATGCTTTTTTTGTTTCAGGGACCTCAAAACACGTATTTTCGGTGAAATCTCGGCATAGAATTTTTGGGTGGAAGTAAGTACATAGTAGAGAAAATAAAAATGTACTTTGCGTGAAGTTTTTGTGTTAAAAATAGTTTAAAGTGTCTACTTCTTTAGTACCAGGCCTGTGTATTCTCTAAATTGTCTCTTAAAATGCTAGCTTGTTTAGCTTTTACATGTCAGTTCATTAAACAGATGCGCCTTACCAACACAACGGTCTCGTTTATGGAAATGCCTCTGCCTTTTGTTTGGCAGCAATCTTTGAACAAGTGCATGTTCAGCACCACCAAACAAATTATTCACATCACGATAGTTCGTCGTTCCCCCTTCGGAGCGAAAACTTAGCCCTGGTGTGGAAACTAATTGTGTAAGGATTTGCCCCAAGCATGGCTGTCTAACTTCATTACCTTAATCTGGAGTTTAAAACGATCCTGGAGTTTCTTCAAGCTTAAATTCGCTTTCCTAAGGTTAACATTCTTCTGTTTAATACTGGATTTATTAAATTCACTAATTAATCAATTCAGTTAAAAACTCTGATGTGGTACATTCACATGACTTTCCCTACCTTCTATTTTTATTGGTGGGTATACAAACTACTCTTACTAAAGCTAATCTTTCTATCTACTAATTTTGATCCAAATAAACCTTTGTAACATTATCTAATTTACACATTTGGTTATAGATACAATGAGAACAGCGACAGTCAAATGTTTAAGAACTGGGCGATATATGCTGGCTTTAAAATTCCATATGTTTCCATGCAATGGAGAGGAAGAACTTAAAATTGATGGGACTTAAGAATGACAAGCATTGAACAACTCGAACCTTTAACAACGGATATCTCAGAAACAGCCTATGCTACAAAAAAACTTATTTTAAATAAATAAAATGTGTGTTTTAAAGAGATCTACGGTTTTTATGTGATATGTTTTCGTCTATCGCTTAACGTTTACCATTTATCAAGATTATACAAAATTTCTTCCGAATGAAGAAGAGTTCCTAGGCCATTCCCAGAAAATTAAATATATATATATATATTATTTGTCATGTGAATATATTTAATATATGGTATTTTAATTGAAATCGCTGGAGCTATTTTTTAGAAAATAAATTTTCGAAAAATGTTCCATGTAAAGGGTGGTTGAGAGTGGGCATTTTCTTGAAAATCTTCGTGTCGCATCCTTGGAAGATACTGAACTCAAGTACCAAGTTTGGTATTTATCCGAATTTTCGTTTTTGAGTTATGCTGTTCCCACCGAGGCGGCCCGGGTTCAATCCCAGGGTTCCGCATGTGGGATTTGTGGTGGACAAAGCAGCGTCTGGGCGGGTTTTCTCCGGGTTCTCCGGTTTCCCCCATTAATTCCACCAACTGCTCCATCATCACCTTTCCTTTCATCCATTTCACCACCATTTCGTTTCATCTACTTCCTTCCTCCCATACCAGGCATCGGGCTGATCACCCATCCTGATATTCTGTCTGATCCATGAGCATCTGCTCCTCGATGGGCCTCTGACCCCAGGCACCCGCCTGTAAGTCCTGGGGGGTGTAAGTCCTACATATGAGGAGGTTAAACACAGAAAGAAGAAGAAGAGTTATGCTGTTCACAGACACACACAGGAACATGTTTCCAGAAATGGCAAAGAGAATGGTAATTAACATCAAATAGCAAACTAACGAAGTCCTATTTCCCCACAGTACATAGCAGAATAGAGAGAAAAATGTCCAACATATCAACATTTTTAACTCGTGATGGAAAAATAAATGCATACTTTCATAGATTTAAAATAACTGATGACAAATCAGTTATGTTAAAGAGAAGTGCAACGAGACGAACAGACTATAGAACACCTATTATATGAATGTACTTTATTAAATAATGAAACAATACACTTAAAGAGAAAGGTAGCAAAAGTAAATGGAATGTGGCCACCTGAATTAAACGATTGAATTAAAATATATAAAAACAGTTTATTATATTTGTTAATAAAATTAATTTTGATGATTTAAAACTACGTAAAATGATATTAGTTATTTACAGTAACATTGGAGGTAAAATGTATTATTTTTTGTAAAATATGCATGCAAAGAAGCAAACCTAGCATGTAGTATTACTAATATGTAATGGAACATGCTGTAATAAATAAATATCTAAATCTAAAAAATGTATCAAAAATGCTTTTTTTCAATTTAGGGGGCCTCAAATATCGGTATAGAATTTATGGATGGAATGCAATACCTTCTCTACCTACCATGTAGGTGGTAGAGAAAGTAAAAAGCTGCATCAAGTTCGGCCTGTAAGAGGGATGATCAAAACTGCCCCACTTAAACCTATTCAAAAGTTCCTCAGCTTTTCGAACACTGTGAGGTTGAGCGTTGTCATGCAAAATCACAACACTAGATGCCAGCATAGTGAGATGTTTGTTTTGAATGGCTAGCCTAAGTTTTTAAAAGAAATCTTTTTTGTTTGTCCGGGATTCGATTCCCGCCTCCGGGGTGGCGGTTTTAAATTCGCCCTATCCACGCCTTCACCTCTAACTTGCTGATGTGAAGTATCCTCAAGGTCCAAAGTGGTTCGGAGTCCACGGTAAAAGCTGTAGGTCCTCTCATTCCACCGCTATCCTCATCACCCTAACATCGGAGGCAACGGATTCCTCCACCTCAGAAATGGGTCTAATCATCGCTTGGTGGAATCAAGTAACCCTTGAAGATCAGCTCGTACCCATACGGGTAGCCTTAGAAAGACGACGACATATCGCCGGCCTTTTGCCTTTGGAACAATTGCTCATCGGCAATGATGTTCACCCGTTTTACTATTGTTTTAATCTTTGGGTTTTCATGATTAACATTAAATTCATACACACATTTACTCTCTCGCTCATACTTGCGGACTCTAGGGAGGAAGGGGAATAATCCTGGATAAAGATAAATTCCCATTATCTAGCTGGGAAAAAGGAATTTTATAACACGTCGCTCCTCGTATTTGGTGGGATCTTCCAGCGCGGCACTCATTTTATATGAGCGAACGCTAGTTGTATCGTATAAGGTTTGTTCCAACATACGGTTCTGAACGGGTTCCGAACTAATTCCAACACATGTTAATGCACATGCGCCAGTCCGGTACGCTCACAGAACTAATTCGGAATTTTGTGTGGTTGGAACACTACTTGAACCGTTCGCGTTCTGTCACGGCCTTCTTCGTTGCATGGTCAATCAGTAGACGATCAAATATCTACGTTTACAGCGTTGATGAATGAAATCAAACTCCGCCGTATATATATATATATATATATATATATATATACATACATACATACATACATACATACATACATACATACATACATACATACATACATACATACATACATACATACATACATCGTAAGCGTTTCTTTCATACTGATTCCAGTCCTAATATTCGAGCAAAAATAAATCGCGTTCATTTATCGGCTTAAAGCCATTGATACTGAGTTATTGCGAATAACAATTGTAATATATAGATATTATATTTAAACCAGAACCCGGAAAAAGTAATTTAACACAATTCCAATTTAACATTAGGTTTCCTGCTATAGAAGCTTCTAAACACAATGTTTAATTTAAAACTCCAATACTCTGAGACAATGACACCCCACATAAATTCTATTCCGAACGTAATGCAAATAATACAAAACTACATGGTACCAATGTATGCTTATGATCAGGGTTAGGATTTTAGTTGCAAATTTCAGATGAAAAAAGGAAGGGAAAAGGTGCTCAAATAAGGTGAAAAAGGCACAATAAGGTGCTGGTTTATTTAAGGGGATGCACAACTGAAATTGCTATTTTCTAAACTATCCATTCAATTGGACTGAAAGTTTTATTTCTTTATATATAATTGTTTTGTGAATTATAGCCCAGTCTTAATAATTCTCGGAACTGCGCCGTTGAGGTTATTGTCGTCTCTGCCTGCCCAGGCTTCGTCTCCACAGATGACGTCTCTCACAGCAACAAACTCACATTCATGAACAGCAGGCTACTGATTCTGGTGGGATAGAATCACTCATTGTCAATTGCATTATTGCGGGCTACTTTATAACAGTAAAGTGAGAGAAAGAGGTTATCGTCGAACACACAATTATTTTCCATTGTTGCGGGTGTGCTTTCAATTCCCGCGCGGCGTTTACTGAAAGAGGTAGACTTACTATTCGCACGTACACAGCAAGCTGAGGAGACGTTAATTGAAAGTTAAAGAATAAATTGGAATGAAACTTAAAAGAAAAAAGGGGATTATGGGCATGGTTGGGGGGAAATGGTATAAAGGTGCCAAAAAGGGGTAAAGGTCCCAAAATAACGGAATAATGTTTAAATGGAAATAATCCTCTTCTTCGGAAGTCGATGCATCATTAAAAAGATCACTGTCACCTTCTAAATCACTCATTATTGTTATCTTTGAACGCTGTTTTGCTCCCTGGCTTTGTTAGACGTTTGTTCTTTTCCTCAAGTATGTCGCCATACTACTCAACAGCGAGCAACTGCTTACCAAACACCTTTGCTATTCCGTATTGCGAAATAAACACGAATGGAGGAATAAATTACATATTCAAATTTATTTTCTACTGAATACAGAGAGTATGTCGCTTTTTCAATACTCTCTGTCGGGTTTGTTCCAAGCGATTAGAATCGATTCTGAATTAACTGAGTATGCGCTGTAGACCATACAATCTGCGCATGTCTGGAATTTTCAGTTCCTATTCTTAATCACGAACCGATTTCACTCGTTCCGAACTAGTTCCCAAATACGTTGGAACAGCAAACTGGAAATTCAGAATTGGTTCTGAACTGATTCTCTGTCGTGTTGGAACGCCACTTAGCTACTGCGCACACTCAGGTAATTCGGAATCGATTCTGAATCGTGTGGGAACAAACCTTATAATGTTCTCGTGTTCACTATCGCGGCTGGACGCGCACGGGATTAGCTGCACGGCGATGTTCCTAAAACTGGCGACAAATTCCTCACGTCTTCTCGCACTACGTGACATGTGACAACCAAAATTAGTTTCCGAATTGCCCTCGTATTTTGGGCACTGTTCTACAAATAACCAGATTACAGCATCTCCTTACATTGGAGGACTTCTCGTATGTACGTTATAGGTATGAGCACACTTTTGATTTGCGACTTCCTATAACTCAAGTGCAACTCCCATTAACGAAGGCATATCATGACCAAGTGCCTATAAATGCTATATAAATTAATTAGATACGTCGCATACTGATATACACTGTTGAACCTTTTTATGATGCAATAATCTCTTGACCAGTTTATGAAAAAACAAATATCAGCCATGTTTGATTTTGTTTAACTTTCGAACATGTATGAATGAGTTCATTCATTAAATTGCAGTAACTTGTTTCGTATCTGCAAAAATATGTTTTCTCTGTGCACACTCAGAGAAAATAACTGTAAACCATATATGTTAAATGCAAACCTTAGTGCATTTAGCATATTTGATATTCATTTCACTTAAAGGCTTTATTCCAAATTTTATAACATATTTTTCAATTAGGAGATACATGTGGACTAAGATTAATGTATTATCAAACAGTTACCTTCCTATGGGATACAATTTTTTAAATTATTACACGTACAAGATAAAAGGTTTTTATTGACTCCTGAAAAATGAGATTCGGAGCATGATCCTTTTTAAAACGATTGATTCAGTTGTTCCAGAAACACATGTTAATATTTGACTCTCACGTTTAGATCAAAGTAGCAGTAATCAAACTAACCAACTCACCTCAAGTAAAACAAACTTAACTAAACAAGTCGGAAGATCAAGACACCGGAGCAGTCAAAGTGGTACCTATACATATGCTCATGACTGCAATATAGGTTTTATCCTGAGTTTTCTTTTTAAATGATACTACATTTTTACAAAGCGATAGCCTATGCCAAGCAAAAGGTTTTGAGGGCACTGGGGAGTGTGTTAAGTAACTTTTCCACATAACTATACCATATATATTCATAGGAGAATATCTCTACTTGGTTTTAGATTAGGACCACAAAACGTTTACATGTTCAGCCATATTTGTTTATTAAATCAATATTAAATCCAAATTTCTAAGATAATTTGTTGAATAGTTTTTGTGTGCAGTTATTTAGTTTTATGCGTTTTCCTATAACACTTTTTATCTTCAGATAGTGCACTTAACTCAAAAAACTTAAGATAGCAGCTTAAACTCTGTGTGAATTTGTATTCTGTAGAGTACTTCACGTAAAGTCAAAGTTTTTCGTGTTAAATTGAATAATGTTACAAAAAGCTTAAAGGTTTCACCAAAAATTATACTAAGTATTGTAATTTTTTAAACGAAGGTAAAGGAATTTAGGCCTGTTTTTACAACATGCAATTAAGTAGGAGTAAACTTAACTGATAGTTTTCTTTACGGCTGGGGTAAAGTTCAAGTAAAGACTTCTTGGTTCTTATGATCTCCAGATTAAGATTTACTGCCGGTTAACACAATTATGCTAAATTTGTGGTAGCTGGTAGAAATGTTTCTCATATGCTTCAATCACTGCTATGTTAATGTTCCTTGTAAAGCTGAGAATCAAGAATGCATCGTATGTGTTTTGTTCTCACTGTAATTGAGAACTTATAATGCATGGGACAAAGAAACGAATGAGTAATTTCTCGTTAAAGGAGGAAGAAATTCTGAAAATGGTAGAGAAAAAAGAAACATAATAGAAAATAAAAGATCGGATGCTGTTACATCGCAGGAAAAAAGTAAAGCCTCGGATGAAATCACTGAACATTTTGAAACAGCGGTACGAAAAGACATGTAAAGAATCTTCGTGATAAATTTGAGAACATAGCTGTTCTTGCTATGCTATGCTATGCTATGCTATGCTATGCTAGGCTGCATTGGAAGTACTTGCACATTTATAGAAAAGTAGCCCTTTCTGTTCCTAAACACTTCAGCATTATTACCTCCAGGCGACTGAATTCTTACACGGGTACACTCTAATACGCTAAAACTTTAGAAAATTTTGCTATGCAAAAATACAAATAAATAAATAAAAAAGAAAGCTTAAGTTATTCTTTTCAATTTCTTCTTCAGTTTCTGGAAGCATGTTGTAATCTTTGGCTAATGTTGCAATAGCCATGCAAACGTTTTTACTCTTTGTGATGCTGTTGCTATATTGACACCTATGAAATCACCAGGTGTAATTACCATACTTCCAAGAGCATGGAATCATGGATTCAGAAGTAGTTGGTTCATTGGTGACACCGGATTATTTTTGAAAATGACTTTTACTATATGAGTATCAGGTAAAATGTTGGGTTAAATACCGGAGTAATACAGAAGTAATATTACTAATAATATAGCAATTATCCTGAAATGCGAACTAATGTTTCTTTAAATGAGGAATTTGTTCATATATCAGACCAAGAATTAAAATCCAAAGAATCTTAATAGTTTTTTTTCTTCTGATTTTCACTATTTTACGCTTTCATATACGTATCTCCAACTGTTCATCATTATCAGTATCAATTTCTTAGAAATCAAAATAGTTACCTTCCGCCATTCCATGCACTAGTATGTGAACTTAACCTCAAAACCAGCTAGGAGTTTACTGGAAGACAATGCTCCGGTAAGGTAAATGTCAGCTAGAGCCTACTTTACTCTCACATAATGTCAATTGCAAAATCGAACTGCTGGGTCGTCCTCCGTGGTGTAATGGGTACCATGCTAGCCTTTACTTCCCAAGGTCGCGGGTTCAAACCCGACGAAGGACGATGGATTTTTCGGGCGTAAAAATCCTTAGCATGGTTTCCTTTGAAAGGGAAATAAAGCCGATTGGGAGCAAATTTTGAATATGAATTTTGAAAAATTGTTGCTTTATCAACCCTAAGACAATTAGGTCCCGTGTCGTAGATTTACGGCACGTAAAAGAACCTCAAGCTTGATAAAGAGACCTCTGAGCAAAATTACCAGACTTTCACGCCCAATATAGAATGGGACCTAAGGACCACAACATTTAAAGAGCGCCCAAAAATAAAACTCAATTTAATTTTTCGAACTACTGGTAAAGTGACCGTAAAAGTAACCTAAATGTTACTGGAGGTGGTAATAATAGACCTAAATGTAGAAATGGATTCACCTCCAATATCAGAACAATGTTAGGGGGAGATCTCTCGTACTGTGGCTACGACGGGTCTATTGCGGAAGGAATGAAGAAGGAGGCTATGGGCCGCAGATACACATGCCAGATGCGCGGAAGTCCCTGACAGTTCCAGGCACGAAGACTACTGGAGCTGCTCAACAAGACGATGAACGACACAAGCAGCCCTCTAGTGTCCACGGGGAATACTCATTCCTCCTTCTGTCCGGCATCGCCATTTACCAAGAAACGGAATGAAAGGGAAATGATGGAAAGAAAATCGTGGTAGATGAGAAACATTCACCTAGCGACCAGGGAAAACCACGAAAACCCCAAGGTGAGAGTGGACGGTCGACCTCCCGAATGCGAACCTCACTCGTTACCGCGGAGCTATCTCGCTCGGTACAGTGTTAGGGAATATATATTATAATCATTGAGAAAATGTACCTAACCGAAAGAATGCACTTCTTTTTGAGTTTCACATATTTTAAAATAACTGTCAGTAAATTATACATGGGTATTTTGTATTACATACAAAAATATCTGATGTGTTGCACTCACATGACTTTCTCTACTCTTGTACAAGATATTTTTACAAACGCTTATTCTCCATCTACTTCATGTTAATCGAGATAAATATTTGCAGACTCTATCTTATTGCTAATTTTCTTGTAGATATAAGGGGAATATATATTTACAAGGGCAATATACAAATACAGTAGCCTTTAAGCACATACATATCTCTTAATAGCTGATTGCTAGGTGCAGCACCATTCCCTTTGCCACAGATTATACTCTTTGCATATCCAAGACAAAAAATGAATAACGAATTCCCATTTCAGAAAATAAGTATTGAAACATTTATGGGAATAACAAGCAATATCTCGAAAATGGTTCACTCAACAACAAAAAAATGTATATGACATAAATTGTGTATTTTAACGCGATCTACAATTTTTGTGTAGTAAAATTTTGTCTATTATGGTTTACCAGTTCTGCAAAAGTCGTTCACAATTAAGATTTCTTTTGGAGACATTCCCAGAAAATTCAAGATATACATTTTATTTGTCATGAAAACATCTTAAACATATGATATTTTAATCAAAATCGTTAGAGCCATTTTTGAGAAAATTAAAATTATCGAAAAATCTTCCATGTAAAGGGTAATCAGGGGTGGGGGATTTTCTTGAAAACCTTCGTGTCGCATCTCTGGAAGATACTGAACCTAAATGCCAAGTTTGGTGTTTATCCGACTGTTCGTTTCTGAGTTATGCTGTTCACAAACACACAGACACACACACGGACATGTTTCCAAAAATGCTATTTTTGGATTCAGGGGGTCTCAAAACATGTATTTCCGGTGAAATCCCGGTATCGAATTTTTGGGTGGAATATAATGCTTCCCCTACTTTCTCCCAAAACATTTCCCAATGTGCTTAAGCTATCTATTGTTGAACAAATGGTTCAAATGGAATAACTTCCGGGATATCCTGGAACATAAATTCCTATTAAATTTCCTCGTCAGTGTTGTTCCGGAAGTATTGGTTTGTATAAAACATTGCCTCCGATATAACCTATCCATAAACTGTTTCTCAGCCCGTTCAAATGACCTTCACACGAAATACTGTGGAGTAATTGTGGGTGAAGGGTAAGGGGGGGATAAAGCACCTATTGACCCTCCCTAGATCCGCCTACACACAACGTGACTCCTTTGAGTTGGAACATGCTGGTGGGAAACCCTTACCGAATGACGTAATTTGTTTGCTGTAGCCAAATCTCTTTTCAGAATATGACTGAGAAATGCACGACATCCTAAACGTCAGAAACAGATGAGTGCAAAAATAATTGCATTTTGACGAGGCAGGGGAAAGAATGACGCTCTTGGAAGACGTCAGACCACAAAACCGACACACCTATGCATTTACTGGTCTGACATTGGACTGACACTAGACCCGCACGGCCGCAGCACATTGTTGCCAAGCCCGTTCAGCGGATTTCCGCAAAATTATTTTAGCGAAGATTATGCTGTTACTGTATTTTTCTAAATGATGACTTTAAACACATATGCCATTTTTAACTTATGAATATGTGGAGATTGTTCCAGATTTATTTACAAGACTTTTTCAAAATATTTATTCAAAATATTTATCTCCTTATGAAATTAAGGGGAGATAAAATGCTAAATCTGCTACATTCATGACTCATTATCCCAGAAACTATTTAAGATATCAGACTGAACTTTTTACAGGATGTAGATGCATTTCTTCTAAGTCCACTGCTGTACTTTTATCAAATAATTTTATTCATTAAGGAAGATGGGTGTGATTTTTCTCCATCATATAATATTTTGATGAAAATTTATCAGCAATTTGTTTCACAACAGCCAACCATCTTATTAACAAAAAGAACATCCACAACAGCACTTAGAGGCTGTTATCCTAAAATTTAACTTAGCTATGTTTAATCGCTTCTGAGGAAACGGGGCATTTATATCAGGAAATGTCATTCATAGAAAAAACTGTTCAAAGCGATTTGAACAAACAGAAGCTGTCACATTTAATAATAGTAGCAATTCGTATACCAAAACTCCCTCTAAAAGATGGGCTAAAGTGTATCACGTCACTTTTCCTACTCACTCTTCTACAAACTATTCTTATGAAAGCTTATTCTTCTATCTACTTCTTGTTAATCCAGATAAACTATCAATTCATAATTACACATTTCGATGTAGGATACGGTAGGTAAAGCGATAGTCACACTTTTAAAGAATGTATCGCTATGTATTTGCTTTGAAATTACAATCTCTTTGCACGACCACGAGAAAAAAAACAAAAACAATTGTAACTTCATTATTTCCCAGTTGAGAAATGTATAAGTATTTGAAAATGTAAACCAATAACAATAAATATCTCGCAAATAGCTCCACACAAATTTTATATATACATGACAAATTGTTCGCTTTAACGAGATCTTCATTTGTTCTGTAGTAAGATTTTATCAATCTCTTACGGTTTACCAATTTTACAAAACATCCAGAATCAATAGGACTTCACGACTGTTCCCAGAAAAATTCAAGATTGCATTTTGACTGTCATGAAAATGTCCTAAACATATTGTATTTTAATCAATATCGTTAGAGCCATTTTTGAGAAAATCAATATTTGCGAAGCATTTTCCATGTAGACGGTAGTTCTTGAAAATACTTAACTCAAATACTCAACATTCTTAGAAGACGCTAAACTTGGTATTTAACCCTTGGTATTTTCATCTATGAGTCATGCTGTTCACAAACACGCGCGCGCCCGTACTTTTCTCTAAAACAGCCTTTTTTGTTTTATTTTATTCATTCAGGAAGTCTCAAAACCAATAATTTTGGTGAAATCTCGATATAGAATTTTTGGGTGGAATACAATACCTAGTACTTCTCTAGGTAAGCAGTAGAGAAAGTAAAAATAGAAATTTCAGTCATCCCTTGCCCTAAATGGGCTATATTGTTCGCTTATCTTTTACAGTGCAGGCCACTCACTGGTAGGTATCCTGTAATTGTTATTGTTGTGTTCCTAGGGTTATAGGGCTATACAACGGAGCGGACTCCTGCCACTTAGACCTACATATGTAGATTCGTTGTAGCTACCATCTCCCAAAAGGAAGGGATGAAGTGAGGGAACCACAGGAGGCTACAGGCCGCAGGCAGACAGGCTATAGACGTGCGGAAGTCCCTAACAGTTCAGGCTCAAAGATCCGTCCCACTCCTGAAGCTGCCTAGAGAAGGCGATGAACGACCCGTGCAACCAAGCAACCTTTTATTGTCCATGGGGAGTACGCTTTCCTTTGAGCAAGCATCCGCGCCATCTGTCCGGCACCGCCGTATGTCTCGAAATCTAGAGCACACCTGAAGGATGAGAAAGAAACGCAATGAAGGGGAAATTATGGAAAGGAAATGTGGTAGATGAGAAACCACCACAACATTTGCCTACCGATCCGGGAAAGTCGCGAAAAACCCAAGGTCACGGTGGGCGGTCGCCGAGAATCGAACTCTGGACCTTCCGAAGCGAGCCTTACATGTTACCGCGGAGCCATTGTGTTATTGTGTCCCTATCCTGTGGACAAAAAGCATACGGCAGAGTCTTACCTCTTTAGGAAGGTAAGCATTCGAACGAGCTACAAACAGGAAATATTATTTAGAAAAGAAAGACAGAGAGTCGACCTCTGTGGTCTAGGGGCACGATGTTACACTCTAGTTCCCGAGGTCGGGGGGTTCAAACCCGGCGGAGGGCGATGGATTTTTTTCGCGCGTAAAACTCCAGCATGGCTTCCTTCTGAAGGGAAGTAAAGTTGGAGGTCCCGTGCCGTAGATTTACGGCATGTAAGGAATCTCAAGCCTGATAAAGAGGCCTCTGAGCAAAATTTCCCGTCTTTCACGCCCAATATAGAATGGGACACTAAGACCCATAGTAGAAAGAGCATCCATAAATAAAACTAAACAAAAAAGGGAGCGACATAGAGGGGGGATTGTAGACAAAAGTTGTAAGATAATTAACTATCAATTTCGGTCAACTCAATTATTAGCGGTAACGACTTTGTATATCTCTTTTGGTAAAGGCAATAGAAAGTCTTAAATAAATTAAATCACAAAATTATGCTACATTTTTGTGGAAATGTCATACTACCTGCTGCTGAGAACGAAGTTATGGTATTCTAGCATAATTATGATAAGTTTGGCAACACCGCCGCAGCATTACAAGCAAAATGAGAGCTGATGTAATGCATAACTCGACATTTACATACAATGCATATCGTCTTAATAATCGCTAATAGGAATCATGACAAATGTTTCCAATAACATACATAATACAAGGAAAATATGCTCATGGATTTTCCTTCCGATTCAATATCTTAATCACCTTAATACTGCCTTCTTCATCATTTAAATATTTTAAAACGGAAACAATTATCTCACTTGTAAAAACGATTACACGATCACGAGGAAAACGTGCCAATTGAAGTACAAGGAAAAGGTCTGAACTTTAAGTCACGCGACTTTCTCTACCCAGTATTTCAATTCATAGGACTTCCTTATAATAATATTGAAAATAATTATTCTAACCAATGTATGCCTATAGAGTAAACGTGTTGTATCTAGAAGTGAAATTACGTTAGCCAAAACTGACTTGATTACATGTGGAATGCATAGGTGACATTCGGTGGTTTCTATCACTAGTCAATTTTTGTTAGTAATGGGCTCATGCAAATAATATGTAATATCAAGGCTAGAATAGATTAGATTACATATGTGACAGGGAGATGAACAGGAGGAACCTGCCTGCACTGAAATCTTGGGTTTATTGTAGGGTTTCCCCCCTGTTTTTTCAATCATTCCTAAACTCTAGCTAGTCTCAGGAGTCCAATAAATAGGTTTTTATTAGATACAATCAATTTGGATCAACAGTTCCAAATTGATTGTATCTATTCACTCCCAGTACTTCACACTGGAAAATATCAAGACTAACATACATATTGAACTGTAAGTTCTTGACCGCTGTCTCAGTTTCCTGTATTCTCTTGTGTATCTGAAATAAACCTATACTGAAACTGTTTCTAAGGATTATTTATCACGATTAACAGGAAGTAGAAATAATAATAAACATTCCTGAGAAATAATTTGTAATATATCCATCAAATTAAACGGTAACAGGTAAAGAAAGACTTGTGCTTATTACGCATGAGGTTCTTTGCCCCCCCCCCACCATGACCTCATTACTGCCTAAAACTCACTAGCAGCGAATATTTCGAAAATGCTTAATGCTACAAAAATTATTTTACATAACCTGTAAATTTTAACGAGATCTTAATTTTTGCTTTCTCCACCACGTACCTGATAGGAGTGTTGCATTCCACTCAAAACCATGATGTCGAGATTTCTTTCACCAGAAATATTACCACGTGCATCCAAAGCAAGTTTTAGGAAGAGGTCCGTGTGTGTGTGTGTCCACAATGCCGACACGGCTACTTGAGGTCATTAAGGCACGGGTTCTTGAGTAGAAGGTGCGCGGTTCAAATCCCTAGAGGACCGACCTGCCTGATTGAAGATTTTTTTCCAGGTTCCTCATATCTGGCAAATACCGGGAAGGTACTCTAAACTTAGTCCTGGAGCGCTTCCTTCCCAATATTTCATTCCCAGTTATCATTTAATTTCATGTATGATCAGGATCCACCATCTGTGGTATCGTATGTGCTAAAAACAGTTGTTGAACACTGTTGGAAAATGTGAAAAACTAAAAGTTGGATAAAGAGTAAACTTGGTGTTTAAGCTCAGTATCTTCCAAAGGTACGAAACGATGTTTTCAAGAAAATCCTCCGCCCTAAAACTACCGTTTATCTACAGGGAAACATTTTCGATATTTTGTATTTTTTTTAAAAAATACTCTAAGTATTTTGATTAAAATGCCATATATTTAATATATTTACATTACAGATAAAATGTATATCCTGAATTTTCTGGGAATAGTTTGTGAAGTCCTGCTCATTCGGAAGGAATTCTGTGCAATTATGTTGTAAATCGGGTAAAGCGTAATAGACAAAAACGTACTACGTCAAAAATGTGGATCTCCTCAAAATGCACAATTAATTCCAAACAACTGTTTATCAACAGCCTATTCCGAGAAGTTCGTTGTAAGTGGTTTAAATGTTTCAATATTCTGTAATATTTTGAAACGATCGTCATTCGGTTGTTTCTCGCGATGTCATGGAAAGAGCATGGGATTTCAAGGCCAACTTATAGCGACCCCTACCGACAACGAAATCATGAAACTGTTTCTGCCAACGTTTATCTCAATTAATATGAATTAGTTAGAAAAATAAGCTTTTGTTATAAAAACTTATAGAAGTTATATAAAAGTGAATTACGAGTAGAGAAACTCATGTGAATGTAACACATCAGAACATGTTCAGTGTAGGTACTTATATTCTATGTTTGCTCAGATGTAAAAAGAAATTGATGATATTGTAGAGGTCAATAAATGCAAGATTTACGTTTTATTTGTCAGGACAAGATCTCAAATATACATTTTAAAACAATTGATTTAGAGCTAGTTTTGGGAAAACAGGAGGAACGGAAAGTGCCGCATGTAATCAGTTGTTTGGGGTGGAAAAGCTTTCCTAAAATGTTCAATAAGCCAAAAGTACCAACTAGAATATTACACACGTCTCCAAAGGAATTATCTTGTTTCGTCAGGAATCTTCCTATTAAAACATCCGCTGTATATGATCTCGCACCAAACATAGTTTTGAAGAAATTAACAAAGAAATGTATTGTGTACTTAACGGAATTATTTAACTCCTCGTTAAGAATTGGTTACTTCCCTCAATCATGGAAAGTTGCAGAAATAATTATTATTCATAATCCATAAAAGCCTAAACATCTACCATCGAGTTATCGTCCACTCAGACTGCTTCCAATTCTATCAAATTATTAGAAAAAGTAATCCACGCGCGCTTAGTAATATTTATTTACAGCAACAATATTATACCACCTTTCAATTCGGTTTTCGTCCTCAGCATTCAAAAGCCCATCAGTTACTAAGAATTACTGAAAATACCCTCAAAGGCTTCGAGAAGAAGCAATACACTACTGCCGTCCTCCTTGAACAGTTCAAGTTTTCGACGACGTATGGCGGTGGTGGCGAAAGCGCGACTCGCGATGCATTGTGACTCGCAGGCCAACTCCTTTTCTAGCCGTCTACTCATTTGTTTTCCATGTGCTGTTGAGTGGTGTAGTGCGTGTTGGATGTTTGACGACTCGAGAGCAAAAGACATTTTCGCCACCCTTGCCGTATTACATGAAGCTATACTGGTTAAATTACGTCGAATTGGGCTTCCAGATTACCCTATTAATATAAGTGCAAGTTTTATCTCATAGCGTCGGTTCCTGGTGCGAATAGAGAACTATAAATCTACCATTCGACCAGTAGCAGCAACAGTTCTGCAAGGATCTATTTTAGTACCATTGCTATTCAACTTATTTACGTATGACCTACCATATACAAATCCTATATCAACTGCTATGTATGCAGATGACAGAGTTATTTTCTATTACATCCCGTGTAAAACGCCGAAGTTAAAAGACTACAAACATCTTTAAATCTCCTATCTAGATGATTCACAACCTGGAGAATGAAATTAAACGCCAACGAGACTGAAACTAAGATCTTCTCCTTAAGATCATATAACAACCCATCCACATTACTGCTCCAGGAAAAACAGCTTACATGGATGCTTCCAGAAACACCATTAAATATCTAGGAATAGTGCTAGACACAAAATTAACCTCTCGTTTCAACACTAGCTACTTCCAGAATTCAAAAGCTATACTCTCCACTACAAAAGAGGCCACCGCTTCGGCTGGAGTGTTCAATATTGCTATACAAGCCTCTCATACGTCTTATAATATCATACGACGCTCCTGTGTGGGGTGCAGCTAATAAAATTCGCATTCATCGACTTCAGATTACACAAAACAAATTTCTTCGCACAATTATAAATATTCCATTGTTCATAAGAAATGACTAGCTTCATCAGGAAGTTGGAATTCTTCCCATACAATCAGTACTTCAAATTTCTCTCAAAATAACTCTTCTTCAGATTAATAGGAGTACCAGGCGCTGCAGCGTATCACCCGCAGAAGAGAAGATTAAAAATAAAATTATCTCAAAATTTCCTGCTCACTGATTCCGATTTCTCAGACGAATAGTTAACTTCGCTCATCCAAATCCTGTTCTCAATCATTGATTGTAATCAATTGAGTATATTTGTAAACTTTGTTTAATATCTTGTTAATGTGAACTAGCCAAATTTAATTGTTAATATCATAATACTTGTAATCATGTTCCATTTGTTAATGTTATCTATTCGACATATTAGAGGTAATATCTTCAGTTTGTCATATGAAAAGCAATTATAATTTATCACTGGCTTGTATAGCAATGTTGCTGATCGGCTAAATAAAATAAATAAATAAAAGAATAAAAATGTTCACCTCAAAGCCTTAAAATATATCAATCTTAAGCATCAAACTGGGCGTTTATCTAACGTTTAATTTTATAACCCTCATGCGCGCGCGCGCGCACACACACACACACACACACACACACACACACACAAGGACCATTTCTATAAGTTTTTCTTTGTTGGCAGAATCGGCAGGTTTTAAAACGCATGTTTCCAGTGAAACCTCAAAACAAACTTTTAGATCGAATACGGTAATTGCTATATCTTACTGTTAGGTTAGCGCCAGAGAAATAATAAAAAAAGTTTCTCTCGCTTTATCAATTTACAGCTATACCTATTATACGAGTATTACACTGCATAAAAGTATTTTACCTAATTAAGAAAAAAATGTGTGTCAAGAATATCAAATTAGGTCATACAACCAAACAAAGCAATAAACAATAATCGCACATTTTACAAATGAGGCACAAACCTAAGCTTAATGCTAGGGAAAGTTAAACACCCATGTCAGGTTGAATTGGACACAGGACCTTGTAATGCTAAGCCAAGGACGAATATGTCTGAAACCGTTAATGCTACACACTGGTATATGACATAAACTATACATTTTAATGAGTTCTACATTTTCTCTGTGTCATATGCTCGCTTGTCCCCTATAAAATTCTATAAGAGTATATCTTATATCTTAGGAACCTTCATTGATTGTTTGCTTCCTAGGTTTAACTTAGTTTCACAAAGTGTATTAATATATATTTCCCAATGCCAGGCCCTTTTTTTCTGGCATTAGCGGGATCCCTTAATTTTTTCGTCATTCTGCTATGAGAAGTTAATATGTGCTGGAAGATTTATACCCACTGCATAGATACCAGGCGAACTTCACATTCAATTGTTGAAAGTGGCTGAAGAAGTTTCGAATGATTTGAAAATGGTGTTTGAGGAAATAGCCAATGATTCTGAATCAAATCAACCAACAGTTAGGCTCTCAAATGAGTTGTTATTATTCTGAGTCCGCTTTTTGTTATTGTTTTCAATACCATCTTTCGGATTTAATTCTCCAAAAATAAAAATCTCTCGACATTGTTTTCTGCGATTAACAGGTATGTGAATTTTCAACTCGAAAAAGCGACAAGCGGTCACAAGATGAGGTTTAGAAATATAAATTGCTACACTTCGAACAAATTATTTTCACACTGGTTACAGTCCGATTTCAAGACAATAAAAACCATCATTTTTGCACCCTATTAATTTTCAAAACAAGTCGTTTGAAAAATGAGCTAAAATTTTATATCAGTGCCAACAAAATATTTCCATTGCACCAATAATGAAAATGGTCCGAGAAAATAAAAGCATATTTCAAAAGGCAAACAAAGCTTTTTCTATAGTTTTAACGCTAAAAGGAGTGTTTCCATGAAGATACGTTTTTCTACTCTCAAACGCACAGACATCTCTGCAGTCCAGTGACGCAAGAAAGACTAACTTATCTGGGCAACATCTCACCTCAGGACGTACTACACCACCTATTGAGAAGGCAGCGTTTCACAACGGCGTTATTGAGTAGCACGCTAACCGAAGAGATTGGAGTGTCTGTCAACTTGATAGACAGGAAATATGTAAGTTGGATGTCTTCTTTTCGTGAAAAGATCTTCGTTTATTATTATTTGGACTCGACTTGCCACTGGTGCACCAGAGGGCTGAAGCAATACGTTATATGAGTTATGCTAAGGAGGGGGACACCTCGCACACTTAGACTTACTTAGATTCATTGCAGCTACAATCCCCCAGGAGGAAGGGATGAAGTGAGGGAACCACAGGAGGCTATAGACACAGTCAAACAGCTCACAGAGAAGCGCGGAAGTCTCTAACAATTGCAGGCTCGAAGCCCCGTCCCATGCTGGAGCTGCCTTGAGAGAGCAACGAACGACCTGGCGACCAAGTAGCCCTTTAGTGTCCACAGGGAGTACTGTTTTCCTTGAGCAAGCATCCGCGCCAACTGCCCGGCACCGCCATACATACTTACACACATACATAAACCCACACACACCTACCACCTACGTTAGGCACTTCCTTTACCTATTAGTTACGTGGTAGAAGAAATAAAAAATATAATGTATTTGAAAATAAAAATCAGTAACAAAAAATATCTCGGAAATCGTTAATACAACGAAAAACCTTTATTTGACATAAATTAACACGATATGTTTTTTGTGTAGTAAGTCTTTGTCTATCTCCTGCCGTTTACCAATTATACAAAATCCATTTCGAATGAAGAGGATTTCACAGGCTATTTACAGAAAACTAAAGATACACATTTTATGGTACATATGTATTTTCAAATATGTTAAGCATATTGTATTTTAATCTAAATCGTTAGAATTATTTTTGAGAAAATAAAAGTTAATTGTCCATGTAAAAGCTAGTTTGACGAGAGGTATTTTATTGATAATCGTCATTTCCTATCCTTGCAAAATGCATAGCTTGAATACGAAGTTTGGAATTCATCCACGTTTTCGTGCTTTTGTTGTGCTACTCATACGCACAGCAAACGCCTACGTGGACATTTTTGCAAAAAAATCTTTTTAAACTGTATTTCCGGTGAAATCTCCATAATAAATTTATTAGCAAAATGCAATAATTCCTCTACGTATTATAAATACGCAGTAAAGAAAGTAATAAGCATTTGCAAGAATAGTTTTCACAAGAGACACCAAAATATAGGACAGTGAGTAGAGAAAGTTAAACGAACAGAAAATATAAAATATTTTCCCTTTCTGTCTTTTGTGAAAATTTATTATGCTTTTAATTTTATCAATGTCTACTGATTTATTATGTGGTGTGAATAAATAGTTCTTCTAATACAAGAACATGTCTTTAAACAAGATATGTGTGAAAACATTTAAGAATCAATGGTTACACAGAACAGTATATCCAGAATGGATTTGACTTAAAATAGAAGAGACCAATGAAAAAATTAATTGATGTAGCGAACACTGGCATATATTCTATAAAATCGCAGCAAATGGAAAAAAAAAACATTTACAGAGTGTAGTGCAAGTGACAACAAAGTGATTTATGTCTTCTCTAAGGTCATGATAAACTAGTGACATCATCGTCCATGAAATAGATGATTCAGATGTCAGGAATGAAGTACTTACTGAACCATAATTAAAATGACAATATTTTTGAAACTAGAAAAGGGGACATTTTAAATTTTTCTCAATGAAACAAGGGACAAAAGAGAACGCATAAAATGGTTTCGTCATAACTACGAAGGTTTCGAAACTAATAATAAATAAAAAATAAATAATATGTAGCTTGCATATATAATAGCTCTGAATTCACTCCAGGCAAATAATCCTGCAAAAATATTAGTGCAGGTGTCATTTCGCATGCATTGGATAAGTTTAGAAGTACAGTCCATTGATCTGAAAGATTAGTTATGGTGGACAGTAGGGTAAGCAAACGCTCCTTCAATAACTACTAATTTCGTATCTTTATCACCAAAACTATCACTTTTAAAAAACAAATTAGCCAATACGGTGCTAGAAGCATTTGCACGCACCATTATTTTATGTTTATATGTCGTCATAAGTAGGATATATAGGACAGAACTGGGCCACTTTTTGCGTTTATATGGGAAAGGATAGGGAAAACGAGGGTATATGCGGCGGTTCACGGAGGAAAATGCGTTTATATGGGGAAGATAGGGACTATGAGGATCGATGTTAGGCTAGATAGAGGTTGAAGGAATGAGGATGTGCTTTATATGAGAGACACGTGGAATACGAGGAGAAGTGTTAGACTAGATAGGGGTTGAGATGGGGAATATGCATTTATATGGGAAAGATAGGGAAAACGTGAACAGAGGCTAGGATAGGCAGATGCTGAAGCAGGGGGAATATGAACATATTTTACAGGAGAGATAGGGGATACGTGGAGAGGTACTAGACTATTCAGGGTTTGAAGTGTAGAGTATGACTTTTTTATATGAAGAGACGAGGAAAACGAGGGTATATGCTAGGTTTAGAGAACCTTCAATGAGGAAAAAATGTGTTTATATGGGTGAGATAGGGAAAACGAGGAGAGTTCTGAGGTAGAGCAGGGACTGAAGGAGGGAGAGATATACTTTATACGACAGAGGTAGGGCATACGAGGGGAGCTGCTAGTGTAGACAGAGGTTAAGGAGTACGGTATACGATTATATGAGGAATATATGGAAAATGGGAACAGATGGTATGATAGACAGAAGCGGGGGCTACTTTTGCGTTTATATGGGGAGGGATAGGGAAAACGAGGGTAGATGCGACAGTTCAAGGAGGAAAATGCGTTTATAGGGGAGAGATAGGGAATACCAGGGCTGATGCTAGGCTAGTCAGATGCTAAAGGAGGGAGGAATATGCTTTAGACGAGAGAGATAGGGAAATACAAGGAAAGATGCTATACTAAACAGGACTTGAAGGCTAGAATATGGCGTTTTATATGAGCGATATAGCGAACCGAGGAGAGGTATTAGGCTAGGAGTTTTGAATGATAGAGTAGACGTTTATATGCGAGAGATAGGGTATACGAGGGTCGATGCTAGGCTAGACAGGGTTGAAGTAGGGAATGCGTCTTATATGAGAGAGGTAGGGGAATATGAGGAGAAGTGCTAAACTAGACAGGAAGGTCTGAATGACAGAGTATGCGTTTATAGGGAAAACGAAGGTAGGTGCTAGGTTGAGAGAGTCTTCAAGGGGAAAATGCATTTATATGAGATCGGTAGGACATATGAGGAGAGATGCTAGTCTAGACATGGGTTGAGGAGCAGAGTATACGTTTATATGGGAGAAATATGGAAAACGGGAGAGATACAAGGATAAACAGGGGTTGAAGGAGGAGGAATGTAGGGTTATACGGTAATATATAGAGTAATTCGATTATAAAACTTTTATCATCCAGCGTCGCAACACTTTTATATACTTATTTTCTAAACCTTACAAACTTTATATATGTTAAACTAGTGCGCGAAACGGAGAGGGACAAACTGTATATCGGTTTACAGCGAAGTATACGTCCTAACCTATTCCCACCTTCTATGTTCTGAATCTTCTCATTGTCTATTCATTCCTAACATAATCACGTAACAAGACGTAACCAACAAACGTAACCACGTAACAAGACGTAACACAACGTAACATAACAGCATGACAAGACGTCATACTAAGCAACATAAGCACGTAACCACGCAACATCACGTGACATCTCGTAACCAGAAACGTTACACGACGTAACAACACGTAGCAACTATGTAACCAAGTAACAAAACGTAAGAACAACACGTAACCAATCCATTGCTAAATCAATCTAAACTAATTCATCCTTCATAACTTAGACAATAAGTACGAGAGCCTAGCCTAGATTAACCCGACCAATCCTAAACGTTCCTCTCATCATCCATTCTAGTCAGGCATCGACTAACCTAATCTGGCTAACCAAAGATAACCTCAACTTTCTTTTAGTGAAATTGCAATGTTTTATTCAGGTTTTATTATTCGAGGGTTTTAATTGAAAAGTTTACGTCAACATACCTTTATTTTAGTTTGTTGTAGGCGTCTCTCCCCTTTTTATCTAGGCTTGAGACTAGCACTAGGATTGCTCCTAATGGCAGGGCTACCACCTTCCCTTCCATCTTCTTCTTTCTTCATCGGTCGTCAGCTAGCTGCATATACAGCACACGGATAACCTTCATTTTTTTAAGATTGTAGACTCACGAGAAAATCTTCATATTCAACTTAAATTCTCTTATACACTACTTGTAATGCTGTAATGTCCATAGGCGTATGTCGTTATTCCGTCCTCAGCAATAATTCTTTTATCGTCGTATGGTGTCAATGTAATTTTATTCACTTGTACTGTGGCAAGAGCATGCTGTCGCGACAGGATCAGATTCATGGGCGTTCTGATAATTTCTCTGGTTTTAAGGCAGTCAGTATAGCTGTCGAACGTGACGTACTGCTTAATAGCACTACGTTTTATACCTTTAATCTTTTTTATCATTGAACCGTCGATATCTAGGGCATACATTTTAGGTCGTAGCCCTACAAAGCGTTGAATGATTTTACCATTAGCCTCATCTTTAAATTTCCCAAGTACCTTCTTGTTTAGAGGTGAATAGCATATATGGCTTGTAGGATAATCGGCAGTATCTAGGTGCTCAAGAAAACGTAGCTTATCCTGGTACACATCTTCGGTTGTAACACGATGAATGAACGAATCAGTGTCCATATACATAAGCTTCAGGTTTTCAGCTCCATAATACGGTAGCAACACATCATAGTGATACCGGTACATTAATGTCTTGGAGATATCCAACACACTCATACCGATGTATATAGGCTTGTTGAACACGATCTGTCGGGAGGCCATATGTACAGCAGCTAGATTAGAAGCATATATAGTCCTGTCAATAAACGTTGGCTTTGCAATTAACTTTTCCAGAGTCTTCTTATTTGTCACCAGCCGTATATCCATACGATTACGCAGGTTCTCCATAGTTTTTCCGAACATAGCATTGTTGAACAATTTGTAGAGATCCTTCTCAAAATCATTTCCAGCTTGTTGTCGTAGTCTGTTGTTAAATTCCACATACGGTTTTAACCATCGAGACTGTTGGAATTGTAGCACACGATGGATTTTTGTTAACCGTAGCCCATGATCAAGAGCTTGCTTCAACGCCATGTAATGTAGTACATACTTATTTCGAGGTCCTAGATGAGGTATCAGTTTCTTTGTAGGAGAGTCCTTAGGCGTCATACACTCAGGCAGGAAAGGTAGATCGTTGTGTAGATCGTGAAGTTCTGCAGGATACTCGATGTTGACTTCTAATATGTAGCCGTAAGGATCATCTACTTGTAGTCTTTCTAAGTCAATTTTTTCAGGCGATACCCACTCAAATCCACCATAAGGGAGAGCGTGACTCATTGCCCACCCATATTGATTGTTGGCGTCTTCATAGGTAATAAATTGGGTTGGTCTCGACGGATCATACTTCTCCATGTAGGTGTTATTAGCCTCTGCATAGCGGTGGGAAACTTGACATAAACCTCCTCTTATGCCAGATTCCACCATGAGTAATTGATCATAATTCTGTAACAATTCCAGCTGAATTCCAGTGTACAGTAACATGGCATCCCATGTAAGTCCTGGAGAGGTAAAATAATGTGCAGGGTCGACTTTGTGTGTTTTAAGTGTTTGCTCCCTAAATGTCTCAAAGACATCAGCTAGGAGAAGCACATCAGAGATTAAGTAGAGCTCGCTGTACTCCCCCAGGTTTCTGACATTAAACAGCTCCCATACATTTTTAGCATGATCGTAGTCAGCATCACTAATTTCCTCTTCATTTAATTTATTGTAGAAGGAGTCCTTAGGAGGTAAGCAGGTTTCGTTCAAGACGTCCCATGAAGTGATGTAATCATAGGGAAATACACCCTTACGGGTCATCAACTTCAACTTGTCTTCTCCGAAGTACTTCAATGTTTCAGGGTACGATGTTAGATTTTTTACCAGCTTATCCAAGCTTGTACTCAGGAACCGAAAACTATCCACAATCCGGAGCTTTATATCTCCAACATACTTGGAGAATGATATATAGCTTTCTTCAGAGCTAGGAATTACTTCCACCCGCTCACTTGTACATCCCAGCTCCTTAACAATGAAGTGTGAGTCATATCCGCTGAGGTTGTGCATGAAGACAGGGATATATTTAGGTGTTTTGCAGGCTAAATTACATTCATTATGCAGACTCCCCCGATATTCACCACTGATGTGATCATGGTCGCGTACTTTATAGTTCTCTTCAGTAAAGGTTTTTCCACACAAGTAGCATACTGTAGAGGCGTTAAAATCCATCTGCTGTTGATCTGTAAGTTTCAGGGGCATGACAGATTTGTATATATTATTAATCTCCTTTGCAAGGAATGACAGGTATTCCATAAACTTCTGAGTAGCATCAACACCACGATATACATAGGGATGCTTAGGAAGACCAGTTTCCAGATGTTCAACGTTGGTTGATGGTTTAACGTAAACACAGAAGCTCATTGCTGTATGCTCTTGATAAGGGGTTGTATAGGAAGTTTCAGGACTGGGAATACACGTATGACATGGAGTGAGAATACTCTCAAAATCCGCATAGACGACGTAAGGTAGTTTCAGCATCCTCTCCACATTTTTAAACTGTACAATTGATTTCTCCTTTGTAGGCATAACTACCCTTGCAACACCATGCTGATTACAGATGGATGCATGTTCTTCCAGTTTTTCCAGCCCACTTTGTCCATATCGATTGTCAAAGTGTGTAAAGCACCGCTTACAGGTATATATCACTCCATCATGCTTAGTTTTTTGACGTCGAACGAGCTTCTCAAAATTCTTGATATATACATAGTGATGTTTTCCACTAGTGTCACTCAATAGCAGGAAGTCACAGTGGTCAGGTAGTTCAGTGTCAACAACAGTTATCGGATACACTTCATGCTTCTCATCCAGCCCGAAAACGTTGATAGACATCCTATTAAGCTTCTCAAATTTAGGTATTTGAGAAAGTGGAGTAGGGTAAGAAACACAGCTGAAGTCGTACTTATCTTGAAGTTTCTTATATTTGCTCACCCGTTGTGCATCCTTCTCAACGAATTTGACCAATACAGAGTACATGAAACATAGCTCATCAGTTAAATTCTGGATGTTAATGCAGGCTTTTCTTGCTTCAACAGAGGGAGGTAGGGGTATGTAGCTACTTCCTCGCAACGGGTTGTACTTGTTGATACGAAGGCGTACCCCTTCCACAGCAAGCAGAGCCCAATTGCTTCCTTTAACCTGAGACTCCTCCATTTCAGTAACCAATTTCTTCATTTTGGTTTCCAGCATAGAGTCCAGGTCCGTTTCTAGGAAAACAGCTTGATTTCTGGTTTTAAATGTCTTGTCACAGGTTTCTCCGATACTGTTAACAAATCTACACTCAGCTAACAGATTAATTTTCAAACTCTTGTGAATACCAAGCTCTTTATGCACAGCCTGGATTATCCGCTGTTTTGCTTCATGCAGGTACATATTCAGGTCCTTAGTCGATTCACTTCGTATAAAATACGATTTCAAACGTCCATGGAATGAAGTTTCATATTCTTTCATGTCACACTCCTCCATCGTAGATAACAACTCATGCTTTGTCGGCTCTAATCTACGTTTCTTCTCAGGTCTGTTTATTTCACACGCATCTTCGTGTCGACGACCCTTATAACTGTCTTTGAAGGCTACATTACAATATTTACACTTGAAGGGCTTTTTACAACGTAGCTCATGTCGTCTTTTATCATATCCACGGAGGAACTTCTTACAGCATTTACCACAAGAATATCCTGAGACACTAGGAATGATATCCTTATACGAGGACTTATTCATTTTTCTTCTTGATATAATAAGGTATTTACCTTTCTTCAAGGAAATGTACGCCTTGATATCACTTAGAAAGCTGATTATTTTCTGAGAGAACAGCGATGTTAACACCTCAGAGATGATCAACAGAATGAATTTCAATGCTAGAGGATGCTCTATTTATAGAGGAAGCACGAACCTTTATGCATCAATTATATATCGTAACTCTTCTTCAAGGAAATGTACTCTTCTTCACAGTGATAACACTTTAGATTATTTTCTGAGAGAACAGCGATGTTAACACCTCAGAGATGATCAACAGAATGAATTTCAGTACTCAAGTTCGCTCTATTTATAGAGAAAGCACGAACCTTTTTTAATCAATTATATCCTGATTATTAATACTAAAAACGGTGATGAAGCGTGTAAGCTCTTATATATTTCAATTCGTGTTACACTGATGTTCGAGCGTCTCCGTATAGATTCGTATGCTTAGAGAGAAAGTGTAAAGTATTGTGAAGATGTTATGTATTGTTCGGCTATAATCGTACAGATTCGGAGAGCTTGACTGGTGAAGGTGATGAAAGATCCGTCGACCGAGAAGGAGGTAAGCATTCCCTTCGCGCAACGAAACCTAGATGCAAAAGAAAGAAAATCGTGCTAGATGAGAAACCACCCAGACATTCGCCTGCAGACCATGGAAAACCATGAAAAAATGTCAGAGTGAGCGTCCAACGGAACTCGAACCAGGGACTCTATAAGCACACGTGAAAGATACAAATTATATAGAATGAAAGGAAATCGGTGACGATGAGAAACCACTCCAGCATTCGCCTGCAGACCAGGGAAAACCCTAAAAAATATGATGTCAGAGTGATCAACCAACAAGAATCAAACAAAAGACCTTAGAAACATATAGGTTAAGATGTAAATCAAATAAAAATGCAATAAAATCGTGCTAGATGAGAAACCACCCAGACATTCGCCTACAGACCACGCAAAACCATGAAAAATATGTCAGAGTAAACAACCAACGACAATCGAACGAGGGAAACCATCAGATTACTCTAGAAGCATAAAGTTGCAAATGAAAGAAAATCGTGATAGATGAGAACCCACTCAGGCATTCGCTTGCAGACCAGGGGAAACCATGAAAAAAAATCAAAGGGCTGAGCGACTGGCTGATAGAGTGTGCGACCGACAGGGAAATCAAACAAAAGGTCTCTAGAAGCATAAAGTTGCAAATGAAAGAAAATCGTGATAGATGAGAACCCACTCAGGCATTCGCCTGCAGGCCAGGGGAAACCATGAAAAAAATCAAAGGGCTGAGCGACTGACGGATAGAGTGTGCGACCGACAAAGAAATCAAGCAAAAGGTCGCTAGAGACAAAAAAGATGCAATTGAAATGGAATCATGATAGCAAATGCCACTACAGCATTAGGCAGCAGACCAGCGAAAATCGTGAGAAACGTAAGGTCAGAGTAAACAATCGATGGAAATCTAACCCCTGAACCCTAGAAATTCAAGTGAAAAAATACAAATAAAATGGTTTGAAAGGGATTCGTGATAGCAAATACCGCTACTGCATTAGGCGGCAGACCGGCGAAAATCGCGAGAAACGTAAGGTCAGAGTGCTCGTCCCTACGGGAATCGAATCCGAGACATCTCGAATGCAAAGTGCTGCCGTTATTGTCTGAACAAAACAGTAAAAACAGACCTCATTAGCACTCGTCATGCTTAAGCACGTTAACTTTCACCATATGACGTCACAGTCGGGGACAGTTTGACTGTCGCAGCCATGTCGGGACATGCATATTTTAGACATCTCATATTTTAGAGTCATATACAGAAGTTTCATACCAACGTACTCACTACGCTCGCAAAGATAATCTAAAATTTCATCATTGAAATACTTTGGAAATAGTGTAGAAGTTTTTCACCCCTTATTTAATTAAAATTCATGTATATACCCTATTATTTAGTGATTTTTTCAATAATTTCTTCCTCTCATTCGTCAAAAATCAGTGTACAATACGCATTTTTATACGTTTTAATGTTCTTTATTTTTAAAACCGCTTCATTTGTCCGTAATTACGAGCAATAATTTTTTTTCAGATTTACTCAGATGTGTAGCTTGTAGAATCGAATTAGGAAATGTTTTAATAAATGTATTGTATTTTTTTAGCTTAAAGTATCTATATTTTAAAGCTGCCAGGACCGTTATTTGTATTTAGTATAAAGATTGTTATATTTTCATTTTTAAGACTTCCTTTGTTAAAGATGTCTTGCAATCTATTTTTAAATTTCTTTTCCAAAGATAATCTAAAATTTCATCGTTGAAATACTTTGGAAATAGTGTAGAAGTTTTTCCACCCTTATTTAATTAAATTCATGTATATACCCCATTATTTAGTGATTTTTTCAATAATTTCTCCCTCTCATGTCCATCATTCGTCAAAAAATCAGTGCACAATACGCATTTTTATACGTTTTAATGTTCGTTTATTTTAAAACCGCTGCATTTGCCCGTAATTACGAGCAATAATTTTTTTCCGATTTACTCAGATGTGTAGCTTGTAGAATCGAATTAGGAAATGTTTTAATAAATGTATTGTATTTTTTTAGCTTAAAGCATCTACATTTTAAAGCTGCCATGACCGTTATTTGTATTTAGTATAAAGATTGTTATATTTTCATTTTTAAGACTTCCTTTGTTAAAGATGTCTTGCAATCTATTTTTAAATTTCTTTTAAAACCAAAGCGAACGTTAACAACTATAATGGCTGTCTTCATGTATCGAAAAGCTAACATGGCCGCTTCAGTCATCTTTTAGAAGCGTACCTTACATGTAGGTAAGGAAGGGAGCATCAGCTAGCGGAGAGGAGAAGGCTTGCGAAAGGCGGCTGAGGGGCGGCACCTGGAGGGTGTAAGGTAGGGATGAAAGACCGGCTTCATGATGCACTGAGAGTTAGCCGAGACCGTCAGTACGGCATAGCACGCCGTAAGGGTCGGACCTAATACAGTGTCGAGCTTATACAGCTGCAGAGCGCGTCAGCGTTTTACGTAATCTAGTTATTTACGCTCACTATACCATTTAAATATACATTCATCTAAGAGATATAATATTCGTAAGGATGACAGATGTCCAAATATACATAACAAAGAAATTAGTTACTGATATAAATGTAATATCGTACGTTCACCATTTTAATTTTAATTACTTTTTTTATTTTATTCGAGGATGAATTTGTATTCACGTCACTGGATTCAATCCTAGTCCTCCAGCCCGACTTGGAACAACAATCAATAACGAGCTACAATCCAAGGATATAATCGGTAATAATAAAAATTTTTTTATTAACACCGTCAAATAAAAAGCTCTGTAAACGTATGTATTTCCCCTCACTTCCCCTCTACCCCACCCCACAGTAGTCATATTATGGCGACTTGGAGCCACAAAGGATATGCCGCCATCTGATAAGGTTCTTTTGTTCTATGCCGACAAGTCCCGCCCCTCCTTTATTACCGATTATATCCTTGGATTGTAGCTCGTTATTGATTGTTGTTCCAAGTCGGGCTGGAGGACTAGGATTGAATCCAGTGACGTGAATACAAATTCATCCTCGAATAAAATAAAAAAAGTAATTAAAATTAAAATGGTGAACGTACGATATTACATTTATATCAGTAACTAATTTCTTTGTTATGTATATTTGGACATCTGTCATCCTTACGAATATTATATCTCTTAGATGAATGTATATTTAAATGGTATAGTGAGCGTAAATAACTAGATTACGTAAAACGCTGACGCGCTCTGCAGCTGTATAAGCTCGACACTGTATTAGGTCCGACCCTTACGGCGTGCTATGCCGTACTGACGGTCTCGGCTAACTCTCAGTGCATCATGAAGCCGGTCTTTCATCCCTACCTTACACCCTCCAGGTGCCGCCCCTCAGCCGCCTTTCGCAAGCCTTCTCCTCTCCGCTAGCTGATGCTCCCTTCCTTACCTACATGTAAGGTACGCTTCTAAAAGATGACTGAAGCGGCCATGTTAGCTTTTCGATACATGAAGACAGCCATTATAGTTGTTAACGTTCGCTTTGGTTTTAAAAGAAATTTAAAAATAGATTGCAAGACATCTTTAACAAAGGAAGTCTTAAAAATGAAAATATAACAATCTTTATACTAAATACAAATAACGGTCATGGCAGCTTTAAAATGTAGATGCTTTAAGCTAAAAAAATACAACACATTTATTAAAACATTTCCCAATTCGATTCTACAAGCTACACATCTGAGTAAATCGGAAAAAAATTATTGCTCGTAATTACGGGCAAATGCAGCGGTTTTAAAATAAACGAACATTAAAACGTATAAAAATGCGTATTGTGCACTGATTTTTTGACGAATGATGGACATGAGAGGGAGAAATTATTGAAAAAATCACTAAATAATGGGGTATATACATGAATTTAATTAAATAAGGGTGGAAAAACTTCTACACTATTTCCAAAGTATTTCAACGATGAAATTTTAGATTATCTTTGCAAAAGAAATTTAAAAATAGATTGCAAGACATCTTTAACAAAGGAAGTCTTAAAAATGAAAATATAACAATCTTTATACTAAATACAAATAACGGTCCTGGCAGCTTTAAAATATAGATGCTTTAAGCTAAAAAAATACAATACATTTATTAAAACATTTCCTAATTCGATTCTACAAGCTACACATCTGAGTAAATCTGAAAAAAAAATTATTGCTCGTAATTACGGACAAATGAAGCGGTTTTAAAAATAAACGAACATTAAAACGTATAAAAATGCGTATTGTACACTGATTTTTGACGAATGAGAGGAAGAAATTATTGAAAAAATCACTAAATAATAGGGTATATACATGAATTTTAATTAAATAAGGGGTGAAAAACTTCTACACTATTTCCAAAGTATTTCAACGATGAAATTTTAGATTATCTTTGCGAGCGTAGTGAGTACGTTGGTATGAAACTTCTGTATATGACTCTAAAATATGAGATGTCTAAAATATGCATGTCCCGACATGGCTGCGACAGTCAAACTGTCCCCGACTGTGACGTCATATGGTGAAAGTTAACGTGCTTAAGCATGACGAGTGCTAATGAGGTCTGTTTTTACTGTTTTGTTCAGACAATAACGGCAGCACTTTGCATTCGAGATGTCTCGGATTCGATTCCCGTAGGGACGAGCACTTTGACCTTACGTTTCTCGCGATTTTCGCCGGTCTGCCGCCTAATGCAGTAGCGGTATTTGCTATCACGAATCCCTTTCAAACCATTTTATTTGTATTTTTTCACTTGAATTTCTAGGGTTCAGGGGTTAGATTTCCATCGATTGTTTACTCTGACCTTACGTTTCTCACGATTTTCGCTGGTCTGCTGCCTAATGCTGTAGTGGCATTTGCTATCATGATTCCATTTCAATTGCATCTTTTTTGTCTCTAGCGACCTTTTGCTTGATTTCTTTGTCGGTCGCACACTCTATCCGTCAGTCGCTCAGCCCTTTGATTTTTTTCATGGTTTCCCCTGGCCTGCAGGCGAATGCCTGAGTGGGTTCTCATCTATCACGATTTTCTTTCATTTGCAACTTTATGCTTCTAGAGACCTTTTGTTTGATTTCCCTGTCGGTCGCACACTCTATCAGCCAGTCGCTCAGCCCTTTGATTTTTTTTCATGGTTTCCCCTGGTCTGCAAGCGAATGCCTGAGTGGGTTCTCATCTATCACGATTTTCTTTCATTTGCAACTTTATGCTTCTAGAGTAATCTGATGGTTTCCCTCGTTCGATTGTCGTTGGTTGTTTACTCTGACATATTTTTCATGGTTTTGCGTGGTCTGTAGGCGAATGTCTGGGTGGTTTCTCATCTAGCACGATTTTATTGCATTTTTATTTGATTTACATCTTAACCTATATGTTTCTAAGGTCTTTTGTTTGATTCTTGTTGGTTGATCACTCTGACATCATATTTTTTAGGGTTTTCCCTGGTCTGCAGGCGAATGCTGGAGTGGTTTCTCATCGTCACCGATTTCCTTTCATTCTATATAATTTGTATCTTTCACGTGTGCTTATAGAGTCCCTGGTTCGAGTTCCGTTGGACGCTCACTCTGACATATTTTTTCATGGCTTTCCATGGTCTGCAGGCGAATGTCTGGGTGGTTTCTCATCTAGCACGATTTTCTTTCTTTTGCATCTAGGTTTCGTTGCGCGAAGGGAATGCTTGCCTCCTTCTCGGTCGACGGATCGTTCATCACCTTCACCAGTCAAGCTCTCCGAATCTGTACGATTATAGCCGAACAATACATAACATCTTCACAATGCTTTACACTTTCTCTCTAAGCATACGAATCTATACGGAGACGCTCGAACATCAGTGTAACACGAATTGAAATATATAAGAGCTTACACGCTTCATCACCGTTTTTAGTATTAATAATCAGGATATAATTGATTAAAAAAGGTTCGTGCTTTCTCTATAAATAGAGCGAACTTGAGTATTGAAATTCATTCTGTTGATCATCTCTGAGGTGTTAACATCGCTGTTCTCTCAGAAAATAATCTAAAGTGTTATCAATGTGAAGAAGAGTACATTTCCTTGAAGAAGGGTTAATACGATATATAATTGATGCATAAAGGTTCGTGCTTCCTCTATAAATAGAGCATCCTCTAGCATTGAAATTCATTCTGTTGATCATCTCTGAGGTGTTAACATCGCTGTTCTCTCAGAAAATAATCAGCTTTCTAAGTGATATCAAGGCGTACATTTCCTTGAAGAAAGGTAAATACCTTATTATATCAAGAAGAAAAATGAATAAGTCCTCGTATAAGGATATTATTCTTAGTGTCTCAGGATATTCTTGTGGTAAATGCTGTAAGAAGTTCCTCCGTGGATATGATAAAAGACGACATGAGCTACGTTGTAAAAAGCTCTTCAAGTGTAAATATTCTAATGTAGCCTTCAAAGACAGTTATAAGGGTCGTCGACACGAAGATGCGTGTGAAATAAACAGACCTGAGAAGAAACGTAGATTAGAGCCGACAAAGCATGAGTTGTTATCTACGATGGAGGAGTGTGACATGAAGGAATATGAAACCTCATTCCATGGACGTTTGAAATCGTATTTTATACGAAGTGAATCGACTAAGGACCTGAATATGTACCTGCATGAAGCAAAACAGCGGATAATCCAGGCTGTGCATAAAGAGCTTGGTATTCACAAGAGTTTGAAAATTAATCTGTTAGCTGAGTGTAGATTTGTTAACAGTATCGGAGAAACCTGTGACAAGACATTTAAAACCAGAAATCAAGCTGTTTTCCTAGAAACGGACCTGGACTCTATGCTGGAAACCAAAATGAAGAAATTGGTTACTGAAATGGAGGAGTCTCAGGTTAAGGGAAGCAATTGGGCTCTGCTTGCTGTGGAAGGGGTACGCCTTCGTATCAACAAGTACAACCCGTTGCGAGGAAGTAGCTACATACCCCTACCTCCCTCTGTTGAAGCAAGAAAAGCCTGCATTAACATCCAGAATTTAACTGATGAGCTATGTTTCATGTACTCTGTATTGGTCAAAATCGTTGAGAAGGATGCACAACGGGTGAGCAAATATAAGAAACTTCAAGATAAGTACGACTTCAGCTGTGTTTCTTACCCTACTCCACTTTCTCAAATACCTAAATTTGAGAAGCTTAATAGGATGTCTATCAACGTTTTCGGGCTGGATGAGAAGCATGAAGTGTATCCGATAAATGTTGTTGACGCTGAACTACCTGACCACTGTGACCTCCTGCTATTGAGTGACAGTAGTGGAAAACATCACTATGTATATATCAAGAATTTTGAGAAGCTCGTTCGACGTCAAAAAACTAAGCATGATGGAGTGATATATACCTGTAAGCGGTGCTTTACACACTTTGACAATCGATATGGACAAAGTGGGCTGGAAAAACTGGAAGAACATGCATCCATCTGTAATCAGCATGGTGTTGCAAGGGTAGTTATGCCTACAAAGGAGAAATCAATTGTACAGTTTAAAAATGTGGAGAGGATGCTGAAACTACCTTACGTCGTCTATGCGGATTTTGAGAGTATTCTCACTCCATGTCATACGTGTATTCCCAGTCCTGAAACTTCCTATACAACCCCTTATCAAGAGCATACAGCAATGAGCTTCTGTGTTTACGTTAAACCATCAACCAACGTTGAACATCTGGAAACTGGTCTTCCTAAGCATCCCTATGTATATCGTGGTGTTGATGCTACTCAGAAGTTTATGGAATACCTGTCATTCCTTGCAAAGGAGATTAATAATATATACAAATCTGTCATGCCCCTGAAACTTACAGATCAACAACAGATGGATTTTAACGCCTCTACAGTATGCTACTTGTGTGGAAAAACCTTTACTGAAGAGAACTATAAAGTACGCGACCATGATCACATCAGTGGTGAATATCGGGGGAGTCTGCATAATGAATGTAATTTAGCCTGCAAAACACCTAAATATATCCCTGTCTTCATGCACAACCTCAGCGGATATGACTCACACTTCATTGTTAAGGAGCTGGGATGTACAAGTGAGCGGGTGGAAGTAATTCCTAGCTCTGAAGAAAGCTATATATCATTCTCCAAGTATGTTGGAGATATAAAGCTCCGGTTTGTGGATAGTTTTCGGTTCCTGAGTACAAGCTTGGATAAGCTGGTAAAAAATCTAACATCGTACCCTGAAACATTGAAGTACTTCGGAGAAGACAAGTTGAAGTTGATGACCCGTAAGGGTGTATTTCCCTATGATTACATCACTTCATGGGACGTCTTGAACGAAACCTGCTTACCTCCTAAGGACTCCTTCTACAATAAATTAAATGAAGAGGAAATTAGTGATGCTGACTACGATCATGCTAAAAATGTATGGGAGCTGTTTAATGTCAGAAACCTGGGGGAGTACAGCGCGCTCTACTTAATCTCTGATGTGCTTCTCCTAGCTGATGTCTTTGAGACATTTAGGGAGCAAACACTTAAAACACACAAAGTCGACCCTGCACATTATTTTACCTCTCCAGGACTTACATGGGATGCCATGTTACTGTACACTGGAATTCAGCTGGAATTGTTACAGGATTATGATCAATTACTCATGGTGGAATCTGGCATAAGAGGAGGTTTATGTCAAGTTTCCCACCGCTATGCAGAGGCTAATAACACCTACATGGAGAAGTATGATCCGTCGAGACCAACCCAATTTATTACCTATGAAGACGCCAACAATCAATATGGGTGGGCAATGAGTCACGCTCTCCCTTATGGTGGATTTGAGTGGGTATCGCCTGAAAAAATTGACTTAGAAAGACTACAAGTAGATGATCCTTACGGCTACATATTAGAAGTCAACATCGAGTATCCTGCAGAACTTCACGATCTACACAACGATCTACCTTTCCTGCCTGAGTGTATGACGCCTAAGGACTCTCCTACAAAGAAACTGATACCTCATCTAGGACCTCGAAATAAGTATGTACTACATTACATGGCGCTGAAGCAAGCTCTTGATCATGGGCTACGGTTAACAAAAATCCATCGTGTGCTACAATTCCAACAGTCTCGATGGTTAAAACCGTATGTGGAATTTAACAACAGACTACGACAACAAGCTGGAAATGATTTTGAGAAGGATCTCTACAAATTGTTCAACAATGCTATGTTCGGAAAAACTATGGAGAACCTGCGTAATCGTATGGATATACGGCTGGTGACAAATAAGAAGACTCTGGAAAAGTTAATTGCAAAGCCAACGTTTATTGACAGGACTATATATGCTTCTAATCTAGCTGCTGTACATATGGCCTCCCGACAGATCGTGTTCAACAAGCCTATATACATCGGTATGAGTGTGTTGGATATCTCCAAGACATTAATGTACCGGTATCACTATGATGTGTTGCTACCGTATTATGGAGCTGAAAACCTGAAGCTTATGTATATGGACACTGATTCGTTCATTCATCGTGTTACAACCGAAGATGTGTACCAGGATAAGCTACGTTTTCTTGAGCACCTAGATACTGCCGATTATCCTACAAGCCATATATGCTATTCACCTCTAAACAAGAAGGTACTTGGGAAATTTAAAGATGAGGCTAATGGTAAAATCATTCAACGCTTTGTAGGGCTACGACCTAAAATGTATGCCCTAGATATCGACGGTTCAATGATAAAAAAGATTAAAGGTATAAAACGTAGTGCTATTAAGCAGTACGTCACGTTCGACAGCTATACTGACTGCCTTAAAACCAGAGAAATTATCAGAACGCCCATGAATCTGATCCTGTCGCGACAGCATGCTCTTGCCACAGTACAAGTGAATAAAATTACATTGACACCATACGACGATAAAAGAATTATTGCTGAGGACGGAATAACGACATACGCCTATGGACATTACAGCATTACAAGTAGTGTATAAGAGAATTTAAGTTGAATATGAAGATTTTCTCGTGAGTCTACAATCTTAAAAAAATGAAGGTTATCCGTGTGCTGTATATGCAGCTAGCTGACGACCGATGAAGAAAGAAGAAGATGGAAGGGAAGGTGGTAACCCTGCCATTAGGAGCAATCCTAGTGCTAGTCTCAAGCCTAGATAAAAAGGGGAGAGACGCCTACAACAAACTAAAATAAAGGTATGTTGACGTAAACTTTTCAATTAAAACTCTCGAATAATAAAACCTGAATAAAACATTGCAATTTCACTAAAAGAAAGTTGAGGTTATCTTTGGTTAGCCAGATTAGGTTAGTCGATGCCTGACTAGAATGGATGATGAAAGGAACGTTTAGGATTGGTCGGGTTAATCTAGGCTAGGCTCTCGTACTTATTGTCTAAGTTATGAAGGATGAATTAGTTTAGATTGATTTAGCAATGGATTGGTTACGTGTTGTTCTTACGTTTTGTTACTTGGTTACATAGTTGCTACGTGTTGTTACGTCGTGTAACGTTTCTGGTTACGAGATGTCACGTGATGTTGCGTGGTTACGTGCTTATGTTGCTTAGTATGACGTCTTGTCATGCTGTTATGTTACGTTGTGTTACGTCTTGTTACGTGGTTACGTTTGTTGGTTACGTCTTGTTACGTGATTATGTTAGGAATGAATAGACAATGAGAAGATTCAGAACATAGAAGGTGGGAATAGGTTAGGACGTATACTTCGCTGTAAACCGATATACAGTTTGTCCCTCTCCGTTTCGCGCACTAGTTTAACATATATAAAGTTTGTAAGGTTTAGAAAATAAGTATATAAAAGTGTTGCAACGCTGGATGATAAAAGTTTTATAATCGAATTACTCTATATATTACCGTATAACCCTACATTCCTCCTCCTTCAACCCCTGTTTATCCTTGTATCTCTCCCGTTTTCCATATTTCTCCCATATAAACGTATACTCTGCTCCTCAACCCATGTCTAGACTAGCATCTCTCCTCATATGTCCTACCGATCTCATATAAATACATTTTCCCCTTGAAGACTCTCTCAACCTAGCACCTACCTTCGTTTTCCCTATCTTTTCCCTATAAACGCATACTCTGTCATTCAGACCTTCCTGTCTAGTCTAGCACTTCTCCTCATATTCCCCTACCTCTCTCATATAAGACGCATTCCCTACTTCAACCCTGTCTAGCCTAGCATCGACCCTCGTATACCCTATCTCTCGCATATAAACGTCTACTCTATCATTCAAAACTCCTAGCCTAATACCTCTCCTCGGTTCGCTATATCGCTCATATAAAACGCCATATTCTAGCCTTCAAGTCCTGTTTAGTATAGCATCTTTCCTTGTATTTCCCTATCTCTCTCGTATAAAGCATATTCCTCCCTCCTTTAGCATCTGACTAGCCTAGCATCAGCCCTGGTATTCCCTATCTCTCCCCTATAAACACATTTTCCTCCTTGAACTGTCGCATCTACCCTCGTTTTCCCTATCCCTCCCCATATAAACGGAAAAGTAGCCCCCGCTTCTGTCTATCATACCATCTGTTCCCATTTTCCATATATTCCTCATATAATCGTATACCGTACTCCTTAACCTCTGTCTACACTAGCAGCTCCCCTCGTATGCCCTATCTCTGTCGTATAAAGCATATCTCTCCCTCCTTCAGTCCCTGCTCTACCTCAGAACTCTCCTCGTTTTCCCTATCTCACCCATATAAACACATTTTTTCCTCATTGAAGGTTCTCTCAACCTAGCATATACCCTCGTTTTCCTCGTCTCTTCATATAAAAAAGTCATACTCTACACTTCAAACCCTGAATAGTCTAGTACCTCTCCACGTATCCCCTATCTCTCCTGTAAAATATGTTCATATTCCCCCTGCTTCAGCATCTGTCTATCCTAGCCTCTGTTCACGTTTTCCCTATCTTTCCCATATAAATGCATATTCCCCATCTCAACCCCTATCTAGTCTAACACTTCTCCTCGTATTCCACGTGTCTCTCATATAAAGCACATCCTCATTCCTTCAACCTCTATCTAGCCTAGCATCGATCCTCATAGTCCCTATCTTCCCCATATAAACGCATTTTCCTCCGTGAACCACCGCATATACCCTCGTTTTCCCTATCCTTTCCCATATAAACGCAAAAGTGGCCCAGGTCTGTCCTATATATCCTACTGTCATATATCCGTTTGCCCCCAAATAAACTGAGCTTTATTTATGGACGCTCTTTAACTGCTATGGTCCTTAGCGTCCCATTCGATATTGGGCGTAAAAGACTGCAAATTTTGCTCAGAGGCCTCTTTATCAGGCTTGAGGTTCTTATACGTGCCGTAAATCTATGGCGGGACCACCGGCTTTACTTCCCTTGCGAAGGAAGCCATACTAAGGACTTTTACGCCCGAAAAAATCCATCACCCTCTTACTTCGTTACAACCTCTTGGGTTAGGTTAGAGTCTGTATTAGCGCAGTAAGGAGGTTGATATTATCTGTGGTAATCTTTCAGCTGAAGGTTCCACAGCATCTGCTTTTCAACTCCATCAAGTTTCTGGAAGTTGTGAAGTGATCTTTCTGTGTTCTAAATAAGAATGTGCTATATGCAGAACTGGCGCTAAATATATATATATATATATATATATATATATATATATATATATACACAGTTGATTTACACAACTGAAAAACGTTACGAACTCTGTAACAATTCTGACAGCTTATGAGATTGAGAGAGTAAGGAGCACAAGGTAGGTAATTTGCAAATGGGACAATCTCTTTAATAGCAGCTTTAACTCCTTTTATTGTGGCCAGACATTTTGTCACCATTGTGTTAACATTGACCTCAGAAAGAATCTTTCATATATTTTCCACTCATTTTCCTCTTCGCAATAAAAACACGTGTATCTTACTATACACTATACTTTGATAATTAACAAAGGTCGGAACATACCCTTGATTCGCGATCTCGAGATCTATAGAGCAGCTTCTCCCCTCGACTGATGTCCGTGCTGCCCCAAACGCTATGATGGGTGTTGGAGTCACAGCCAATCAGCACGTTGAGGTTTCTATCCTTGCAGTAAATCACAAGGCCTTTGAACTCCTGAAGAAGAGGTGATTCCTCGGAGTAATATTGGAAATAGGCTGAGCAGTTTACTACCTGACCTGCCATTCCGCCATTCTGATACTTCAATACGACTGCTGTCAGTCTTTGGTAAAAAAACCTGACAGGGCTCAGGTAATACTGAGTCTAGTAATGACACATACTCTAGGTTTTACCTCAGACGAAGCGCTGAAAATAGTAAAACCTTTAATATTCAGTCCCATAATTCGGCCAGGGTTCCTGTATCATGGCGACATCTATTGCATACCTCGTTACGTTACTTAGGAGCACTGTGAGCATTTATACTGTGTTGTAGGTTAGCCTGAATGAACGAAATCATCTGGGTTATCCTGCCTCACTTAAACACTTTCCCATCGGAACTGGTTCTCCTAAGATCCCTAGGTCCTCTGGTGGGCTATCTGAGGGATGTAAACCCCCTTCCAATCCGGAATACTCTATTGATAATACCTCTTTTGGAGGTTCCAGAAGGGCCTGGCTCCAGACCGGTCGTGGCTTCCGCAAGGTCCCCATGACTAGAGACATATGCTTCCCCCACGTTCCAGGCCAGTTGCTTAGCTCTTCTTCTCCTCCTCGTCTCTGCTCCACTGGCATACTTAGACTTCAGTTTTAGGATACTGACCACTTTGGTCAGTTCCCCCAAAACATTAGACTTTATATCTTTCTCAGGAGGTAGGGCCTGCATCTACACATCTTAAAGAGTCTCAGTTCCTGCAACCCATGATTTATTTCGCTGATTAGGGTTCCCTATTGGGGCCCCTGCCTCCGCCCTTACCTTTATAAATAATCTGGTGTCCCTAAAAGGGGTGTCCGGGTTTTGATACGGGACCTGCTTCTCCACATCTCCGGGAGTTGCAGTTCCTGTATGTTTTTCCTTAGTCTCGATGGCAAACTTCCTTTCGAAGACCCAGTCGCCTCAACTTGGGCTTTAGTTCTCTCGGCTCTAAATACAGAGTCCTTCGGTTTATTGGAACTTTGATCTTCAATAGCTCCCACGATTAGCTAAGGTTAACTCAGGTCCGTCCAGATAGCGCCGCGCATACCTGGGTAAGACTATATACTCTGAGAGGTCGTCAGGTATCTCAGAGGCTCCGTTTGCGACACATCTACCCATGTGTCAGGTATCCCACCGGCACGGGTCGCCGCATAACATCTTAGAGTTGGGGAGTTAGTTCGCGATCTCTTATTCATTATTCAGAGACAGGCCTGATTCAGCGTGTCAGTAACCAACCGACACCGCTGACCAGGTACCGGCTATCCACCACCGGCCGACGCGTCCGGGACCCGCTCAAGGTCCAGCGTTAGGGACTTACCGGCTGTTAGCTTCCCCCCCCCCCGCTGCGGATGATGAGGAAGTAAGAACTAACGTGTATGCCGGCTTTTCTATGTACTGCAGTGGAGCTTGTGAATAACGTGACCATAAGTATGTAAACTGTTTTCTACAGGCTTGGATTTGGATTAAATGGCATAAAGTATAGCAGATTATCCATTAAGTTTCGATTACCTACCTCCAAAGTAGCAGAACACTACTGAATTATTTTTTTTATATGATGGTAATATATCGTCAGTTTTAACGACTCGCATGCGTTGTGCAAAGTAACGGAAATACTGCTGTTGCTACTGCTGCTTCTGTTGCTGCAAAATCGTCTTGGAAAAATCCTTTGGTTGGCTTGTATGCGAAATTGATTTAACGATCATTAGGGCCTGGATTCTGATGACATGTCATATTTTAATTGTTGCATAACAGACACTGCTAACATGCACATTAATCCTTATCATGTGTCCCACATTATACAAATGCATATTAGGTCATTTTTGGTCATTTATGCCATTTTATATTTAGGACTTTTTCAATTTTAAGTGATCATTTTGTCATTTTCATGCTTGCTATTTTTATTTAGTTATTGTATTGCATTTTTCATCGAGTACCTATAATATAAAGATTTATATACTATTGACATTTTACACAAGGATAACTTTTCAAACTTTAGAAATTTCACTCTTCAACTTAGAAATAAAAGTAGACATTGTTTACATCGTTTAGTCGTATTATTGGAAAAAAATCATATTCTTATTTAATGATCAGTTTGGAAAGGTTTGCCTGCAGTTGGAGGGGTGGCTATTGTCAGGGGAACAGGTGCAATTACTGTTATGAATTCATGTTCCAAACTAGGAATGAAGTAGGGCATTTTTCCCATTTTCGTGTTAACAAGTGCGTACAGTAAGTTTGCTATTGTACTTATCCTTGTGTTGAGTCATAGGCTGTGAAGTCCTCATTCGCTATGAATTTTGTATAATCTGATAACTCTCAAAAGAGTTAGGGCTACTGTTTTGCAAGGCCTGCTTCAAAAACCATATTTTAGTACACACACTCTAAAGCAACTGCTTATCGGCCAGCTAACACGCCGACATGTAATACTTTACTTTCTCTACGTTCTCTACTGCTTAGCTATAGCAAGCAGAGGAAGTATTGCGTTGCACTAAAAAATTCGATATCGAGATTTCATCGGAAATACATGTTTCCTTAATAAAGAAAAGCATTTTCACAAAATGGTCCGTCTGTATGTGTGTGTATGTACATGTGTAGACAGCATAACTCAAAAACGAAAAGTCGATGAATACCAAATTTGGTATTTAAGTTCAGTGTCTTCCAAGGACGTGACGTGGCGAGTTTCAAGAAAATCCCCCTACCCCAAACTACTCTATACATGAAAATGTTTCATTAAAGAGTTTCATTACAGTACCATACTATGTTTAAGATATTTGCATGACAAATAAAATGTATATCTTGAATTTTCTGGGAATAGGCTCTGATTCACTTTTCTATAATTAGTAAACTCTAAGGGATAGATAAAATCTTACTATATAAAGAATGTAGACATCGCTGAAACACATAATTTACGTCAATTTCTTTTTCTTCTCTTTCTTTTTTTGTGTGCTTTTAATATTATACGAGACATTCGCTGTTATAGGTTTGAATTTTCAAATATTTATTGTGCTCTTAAATGGAAATTCGCTAAGAGCATGGAATTTTAAAGAGCCATCATACACCTATATGGTTTTTAAACACTGACTATCGGTTTAGCCTAGTGTGTCCTTATACCTACGATGAAATGCGTAAATGTGCAATGAAAGATTCTCTCGATTAACAAGAAATACCTAGAAGAATAAGCTTTAGTAAGAATGTTCGTAGACAAGTGAGTGGAGACAGCCATGTGAATGCAACTCATCAGATTTTTAAAATATAATGACTGTGGGCGTTAAACGTTTATGGGAATGCATTAATCAGATGAAAAACTCCAACGTTCCTTCGTTACCTTCCCATGGTAACTTAGAGGTAGCATCGTTGCGGAAAGTTTAATATCCAATACTGCTATCACGATCTTGTACCGAATTTGTCAAATGTAATTCCGCTGTCCAGTAATATACTATCTGATATAATTTTCAACGTTAACATTACCTTTGCGCTTTTACTATGCATTGCCTGCTATTTACAAATTCACACATTTATATTATAATAGTCGTATAACAGATTATTCTTACAACAAAATTGCTTTATTCACAACAAATGTTTACCTAGAAATTATTTCAAATTAAGCATTAGTGGCACAGTTGCAAACAATATGCGGATAAAACATTCAGACGCTAATATCACAAGTCGCAATAACGAGCTCGTGCGTTGGGAAAGAAAATAGAAGAATCGAAAATTTTCAAATATGTTTCCTCAGATTAACTAAGCGTTTAGGCTTGGTAAAATATAAACCTACAACATGGAATGTTTCGAAAGCAAATAACACAAAATATGTGGATGGATGGATGGATGGATGGACGGATGGACGCATGTACTAGTTGGCCACGATATGAATGCTTTTGGGGAGGGTGCCACTGTTTTTTGTTGAAATCAAGGCTAGGGATCAGAGGGAGGTGTAGGACAAGGCGATAGAGTAATGTAGGTACAGTTGTACTTGACTTTAGAGACAGACTGAAACAAATGGCTTCATATCACGACTGCAAGCGGAGAGAGCCGAACTGTGGAGCCGAATGGTCATGAAAGCTAAGAAAAGTATTGCACAAACCATTACTTTTTCTAAACTTCTCTTTGCATTACTTTACTGCCCCATCTACACAAGGGGAAATGTTTGATTTAACCCAAAAATTTGAATTGGCGATTTCATTGGAAATTCACTATTTCAGGTGTTCTGTATTTAAAAAACAAATGTTTAGAACCATTGAACAACTAGTTCCTGGTTTTACAGATCAATGAATGCGAAGAGTATTACTAATGGGCAACTGATTAAATGACCCAAAGATTCAGAGAATTTACAGCTACTCAATGTTTGTCTGTTTAGAATAAGAGAAACAACCAGAAGAAAAATCTGATATATTACATTCACATGACTTTCTCTGCCCTCTATTATTTATTAATAGGTATAAAAACTATTCTTATGAAATATTACTTTTCTATTTACTTCGTTTTAATCGAAACAGATCTTTGCAGAAATAGCTACATCACACATTTCATTATAGATACAATGGGAATAGCGATATTGAAATGTTTTAGAAGTGGACGCTATATACTGACCTTAAAACTTCGTATTGTTTTCATGACACCGCGAGAAACAACTGAAAGCCTACAGGGTTTTAAAAGAACGACAATTGAACAAATCGAACAATTACTAACGGGTATCTCGGAAATGGCTTATGCCACAAAAAAGTTATCGGAAATAAATTGTGCGTTTTAAAGATATCTACATCTTTTGTGTAGTGCGTTTTTATCTATCACTTAACATTTACCATTATACAAGATCCCTTCCGAATGAAGAGTGCTTCAAAAGCTATTCCCAGAAAATTCAATATATACATTATATTTGTCTTATATATGTGTTTAATATACGCTATTTTAATCAAAACCGCTAAGGCCATTTTTTAGAAAATAAAAAATTTCGAAAGTTTTCCATTTAAAGGGTAGTTGGACGGGGAACTTTCTTGAAAATCTTCGTATCGCATCTTTGGAAGATACTGAACATAAGTATCAAGTTCGGTGTTTATCCGACTTTTGGGTTTTAAGTTATGCTGTTCACGGACACACACACATACACACACACGGACCTTACATTTACACGACTTTCTCTATCCTCTATCGTTTACTTGTGGATATACAAATTATTCTTATGAAAGCTTATTTTTCTATCTACTTCATTTTAATAGAGATAAATCTTTGCAGAAGTAGTTAAATTACTCATTTTGTTATAAATACAAAGCGTTCGGCGATAGTTAAATGCATAAGAATAGGACACTATATGCTGGTTTTAAAATTCCATACTCTTTACATGACATCTAGAGAAACAACTGAATGTCGACAGGTCTTTAAAGAAATGACGAAGAATTGAGCAATGCGAAGCATTAATAATCGATATCTCGCAAATGTCTTATGCCCCAAAAAGTTTATTTGAAGTAAACAGTGTCTTTCAAAGAGATCTACATTTTTTGTGTAGTACGTTTTCGTCTATTGCTCAACGTTTATTAGCTATACTGGATTATACAAAATTCCTTCCGAATGAAGAGAACTTCTCAAGCTATTCCCAGAAAATTGAAGAAATGCGTTTTATTTGTAATGTAAACATCTTTAATATGTGGTATTTTAAAAATTATTAAGGCAATTTTCAGAAAATGACAGATTTTGATAAATCTTCCATGTAAAGAGTGGTTTGTGGTGGGGGTTTTCTTGAAAACCTCCGTATTACATATTTTGGAAGATACTGAACTTATATACCAAGTTTGGTATTTATCCGACTTTTCGTTTTGATTTATGTTGTTCACACACACACACACGCAAACATATAGACACACACACACGGACCTTTTACTAAAATTCCTTTTTTTTAATTCAGGGAGCATCAAAACATGTATTTCCGGTGAAAATATTAATTTTTGGGTGGAATGCAATACCTTCTCTACTACTATGTAGGTATACGATAAAAAAAAAAAAACTTATTTTGTTAACTCGTCCCGACTCCAGATTAGGAGCCTTCAGATTAGGAGGCAACACTCTCTTAACCCAGACTGTGGGTAGGCAAAGTACAAATAGAAGTGTAGCATGAAGAACGACAAAAATTAACAATTATTCGGGCGGCTGACGTAATTCGGTTATCTTTGGCTACAGTCGTAGTAAAGCCGACAGACTCTCTAGGCCTGCAGACGTAATAAGCCTCCATCGCCGGTCTGTCTGTACGTCAAGTTATAGTCGCACAATGTAAACTGTACTTCATTTATAGGCCTAAGCCAAGCTAGAGGTAAATGCAACTCAGAACTACGGTTGTTTTGTTTACCTGGCTGTCCTTCCGATGCCCCACCCACTTGTTTCGTAACCGTTTAGTTCCTTTCGCAACACACGCATTCATATCGTGGCCGATTAGTATAGGTGTGTGTATCTATGTATATATAATATGTTAATGAGGTGTACATTTAATATATAATATATATGTATATATACAAATATAATGTTAATGAGGTATACATTTTCCTGTAGTAATAGTAAGTTTTTATCTATCTCCATGTTTTCTCATTTATGCGGAATTATAAAGAATTCAATAAAAATAAAGAGAACTTTACAGGCTATCCATAGCAAATTCTTCAAATGAATATCTCAGACATATATTTTAATAAGAATCATCGCAGCTGTTTCTGAGAAAATAAGAATAACGAAAAGATGTTTTCGTGTAAAAGGTAGTTTGAGGAGGGGGCAGTCGTGTTGTATTCTTGAAAGATGCTGAACTTTAATACAAAGTTTGGTATTCATTCGACTTTTCGTTTTTGAGTTATGCTTTTCACATAAACCTACACCCATGGAACTTCTGAAAATGCTTTTCCTTTCAAGGTACCCCAAAGCGTGCAGTTGCGATGAAATTTCGATTCCGGAATTTCAGTTAGAATACAATACTTTCTCTACGTATTATAGGCAAGTGGAAGAGAAAGTAAAATTTAAAAAGTGCCCCAAAAAGAAAAGAAACAACATCGAAATCCGCTAAGACTCTCTATGTAAAAGTTGAAACGCCGACAAATTACTCGTCGCTTTTCAAAAGATTTTGTAGTCAAACGACAGTCAAAATCTCCCAGGTTTAGCAACTTCTCGCTAGAAGTGGCAACATACCTGTAGTATAATGGACTACAGATCACTAGCAAAAGTATGTGCTTCATTTGTCACCTTTGAGACTTTAAACTCGATAGATCGACCTTGCGCGCCTTCGATCCGGGTTGCTATATGCCGAAGTTTCTAAATGTTGCCAAATTGTATTACCGATGCTTCGTCTAACTGGATATAAACTCCGCTCACTCACAAATTACTGTTTCATTTCACTTATGTAAACACACACAATCTAACCGAAAATTTCTTGTAATTTTCAATTTTTACATGCATAAATTGAGAATCTCAAATAGCAACATTTATTTATCTCAATGTTTTGAGTTGGAACACTTTTTAATTTTGAATAACTAATGCAATTCATTTAAATGACTCAGAAAAATTAATGAATAACTAAGATGTTCAGTTAGTGATGTATATGCTCTCACGTGTCAGATGGAAGATGAATACCTTCCAGAAAAAACGCGCGTAAAATACGAGCCCATGTCATTTGGGGATCCGCGAAATCTCACCTAAAAATATACACTTGAGTCAGCCGACGTCAAATCGAACAATTTTTAACAAAAACTGACCATGATGTGTTCGATTTTTTTAACTTCTCTATGAGGTTTCTTATGACAATATATGTGGTGTGTATTTTAAAATACTGTTTAACAGCAGTATTATGCCTATTACCAACTAACGGATTTTTAGAAATAGCCATCTCCTCGACATGCTTAAATACGATAGCTCCGGTCCTTTTTGTTAGAGACTTGTTAAATATAAATTTTTGTTAAATAACTCGTTTAAAAGCTCTCTCTCTTTATTATATAAACAAGTTTAAACTAAACACACTTAGTTTTAAAAAAAATCGAATGTGATACATTTATATGACTTTCTCTACTCTGTCGTTTATTAGTGGGTATACAAACTAGTCTTACTAAAGCTTATTTTTATACCTACTTCATTTTAATCCAAATAAAGTTTTGCAGAAATAGCTACATTACACATTTCGTTGTAGATACAACGCATCATTTTTTTTAAACTTTCTGGTATGGTAATATAATTTTCATGTTTTAAGCTGTTGATTTCTTTAAAATAAATTACAAATGGATGAATTGTTGTCTGGCTTTTGTTCGAATGTAATCTTGAATGACAAAGGCATATTTTCTCAAAACATCACAAATTACAATACATTCTTTAGGTTTCAAATTTTCTTTCCGTTCAGACAAAAACGCAGACTATTGTCGAAATATAAAGGTACGAGTTAAAATATTTGACAATTTTGCTGACAATTTTTTTCCAGAAAGTCTTCAGCAGGTGATGATATTATTACTAAATTTGTGTAATCTACGGTTACCCACTGCTCTATGTTTTTTTCTTCGAAAATGTCCTATTAATTATTGACCAACTTTTCAGTCCATGGCAATCAACACATTTCCTTCGATCTGGTGATGGGGTTGCAAATTGTTTGAGAGAGACAGAGAATTATAATTACAGAGAACAATACCTGAATCTGCAGCAAGATGAGAAATGTTAATTCCAACAAACATCACTATAACATTCTCATGATGAGCGCTAACACAAACAGAACGGTACCTTGGGCGTCTGGAAGTATACACTGGTTAATTCTCATATTTAACTTTAAAGCTGCGGAAGATTTCTTTTAGATTGCACAAAATCAGCCTTTTCTATTTTTGAATTTTCTATCGTCCTTTAACGGAAAAATAATTCTTTTTACCCGCTTTAACCCTGCTTACATCGCCAGAAAAGTAAAACTCTTTCTCCACCTTCTTTAAAGGTTTAGCAGATTTGGTTTCAGGAGTCGACAAAATGCCCCTCTCTGAAGCTAAAGTTTTTGCTACCTTTATCATGTGGTTCGAAACAGATTGCCAAGTTTTTTCTTAATTTGGTTGTAAGACCAGCTTTCGAAAATAGTCAAAATCTGATCTTTTAAGTTCTTATCATCTGTACTATGAAACCTTCCAGCTTCTGAATTATTTCTGAATCCTGATTTTTCCTTTGGGACTGATTCGCTTTCAATATGAAATACCATGTGGTTACCATGCTAGCCTCTAGTTCCAGAGGTCACGGATTCAAACCCGGCGGAGGGCGATGGATTTTTTCGGGCGTAAAAATCCTTAGTATGGCTTCCTTCGGAAGGGAAGTAAAGCCGGCGGTCCCGTGTCGTAGATTTACAGCACGTAAAAGAACCTCAAGTCTGATAAAGAGTCCTCTGAGCAAAATTACCGATATTTTACGTCCAATATAGAATGGGACGCTAAGGACCACAGCAGTTAAAGAACGTCCATAAATAAAACTCAATTTAATTTTCTTAAGTTTTCCTGCTATTTTTAGTAATTTCTGGCATGAATATATTACTTTCTCTACTACGTATAGTAAGTAGGGGAAGCATTGCATTCCACCCAAAAATTCGATACCGAGATTTCACCGGAAATACATGTTTTGAGACCTCCTGAATCCAAAAAAAGCATTTTTGGAAACATGTCCGTGTGTGTGTCTCTGTGTGTGTCTGTGAACAGCATAACTCAAAAACGAACAGTCGGATAAGTACCAAACTTGGTATTTAGGTTCAGTATCTTCCAGAGATGCGACACGAAGGTTTTCAAGAAAATCCCCCCACCCCAGACTACCCTTTACATGGAACATTTTTCGAAAATTTTAATTTTCTCAAAAATGGCTCTAACGATTTTGATTAAAATATCATATGTTTAAGATAATCTCATGAGAAATGAAATGTATATCTCGAATTTTCTGGGAATGTCTACAAAAGTATTCTTCATTGTGAACGAGTTTTGCATAACCGGTAAACCATAAGAGATAGACAAAATTTTACTACACAAAAAATGTAGATCTCGTTAAAATACATAACTTATGTCATATACATTTCTTTTGTTGAGTGAACCGTTTTCAGATATTGCTTGTTATTCCCTTAAATTTTCCAATACTTATACTTTTTCTCAAATTCGTTATTCATTTTTTTATGTCCTGGACTTGCAAAGAGAATGGAATGCGCCACATAGCAACCAGCGTTAAAATATTTGACCATCGCTTAAAAGCTACCATATTCCCCTTGCATCTACAAGAAAATTACCAATAAGATTGACATCTCGATATCTCGATTAACATAAAGCATATGGAGAATAGACGTTTGTAAAAATAGATTGTACAAGAGTAGAGAAAGTCATGTGAGTGTAACACATCAGATTTTTTTTTAGACAGTTTTCTTTATGGGTGAATTGTCTGAGATTGATACTAAACTGGTACTAAGATTTGAAATATTTACATCTTCCTTAATCTAATTCAAATTCCTATTCTGATCCGAAGGTGAGAACAATTTTTGAGCTACTTTCATTTACTTGAACTACCATCATCATAGGTCCTGGGTCTAGCAACACTAGATTCACAAACTTACTCTTGTTTTCCCTCGTACGAAAAATTCTTATCCACGACATAAGGTACACACTCTTAATTGCGGAGACAGTTCTACATCCCCATTTTCAAGTTTAAAAAGCATTTTACGAGTCACTGATCGCAAATTCCTTTTTATCTTGAACATGTGTTTGCTAATTTTGGACGCATTAAAGCAACAGCCATACCGTTTTGTAGCGGTACCGGTACTGCTGTTATTAAATATTCAGCGAATATTCACAACTAAATTTAACAGATTAAACTAACAAATGACTTGCTTTCTCTCTACAAAGTAAATATTCTGGACTGGTCCTCTGTGGAAGGAAACGTTTCTGGTTTCTGGTTTACCGTGATAAGGGTTTGTTTGTATTTTCAATCCGGAAGTAATTCGGACGAATAAATTTGGGTAAATAGCTCGTAATAAGAGCTGCCGAGTGCATCTTATAATGAGCAGAGTTCCGGCTGAGAAAATATTTTCGTATAAATATATTTGAACGAATGACTTCCTGAAGCTTTGCACATGCATAAATTACTAAACGGAGAATCCGCGTGTTTTTAAAAAGAATTTTAGGTTGTCGATATATACCACAAAATCTAATTTTACAAGTCCAAATTTCTGCGATAAATAATTAAACTTTTGAATCAGATTCAATCTAGTATATGTTTAAAGTGGATTCCATAAGACTTAAAATGAGTCCAATATGGGGTTTGTTTGGGAATTTGAACGGGGGATAAAAGCGATTATGTGTGGGGCACTCACTCACTGTTTCGAAAATTTCGGCTTTGGTTGGTATTCAAAATGTTAAAGTTAGCGGTCAAAATATGCGTCTTCTATTTGAAGGCATCAAATGTGTACAATAAAGTTCTAAGAAATTTGGCGACTTAGTGTTTCATGGACCGATCGAGGTGCCGTCGCGATAACGTGTGCACTCGCGTTCGGGATGTTCCGGGTTTGATCTCCGGCGACCGTCCACTCTGACCCATGGATTTTTCCTAGTTTCCCCGGGTCAGCAGGCGAATGCTAGAGCGGTTCATCTTCCACCACGATTCTCCTGCCCCCCCCCCATTTCCTGTACCTTTCATCTTCCTTGTCATCTGTTTCAGGGTTGTAAGACCAGGCGACGGTGTTCGGTGGTTGTGGGTTGACGGTGGCTGTGCGCTCTGTGGAAGTTTCATCCTGACGTCCTCCAGGGTCTGCTCGACTGGTACCCGCCTACGGGTGCTATCGGGAGAGAGCTTCTTTGGGGAACCCCGTAGGCTCGGAGCCCAATAGAGTGCTCTCGGGCGGCGTTAGAGGCGTTTAATCTAGAAGCATTAAGGACCCCGTCTGTACCTGCGTCCGTCGTCATCCGGATCTGGTCGCCCTTTGGGTCTTTCCCCCCATTCCTCGCTCCGGGGGATCACGGTAGAAGCACAGGGCCGGCTGGTTTGCGGGAGGTGCTCTGCACCGGTTTCGCCCCTCCCCCATTCGTCCTTTACTGTTTGACGGGTATTCGACTGCACATGGAATCATTAGGGGATTTTAAAATATCTGATTTTTATAAAATGGTTTTCAAAGAAACATGTTTCCAGTTAATCTAACTTGAAAACATTAATGTGATGAGATGAGGTAACGATATTCAGATTAATGTGCCTCTCATATCATCCAGTCTGAATGCAGCGTTTCGATTCCTCTCGCGTTCACGGAAATGGCGCGGTCGTGTTGGTATGCAGTTCTAATAAATTCATTTCACTGACACGGTTAATTACTAAACCACTACACCGAAGTCATTAATGCGCCACTCTCAGCAGAGGCGGAACTAGGGAGAGGCTTCGGGGGCTGGAACCCCCTTACTAATAAAAGTAAAAATTAATGCAGAAATACCTTCGTTAAAATAATGACAATTTCTAGGTTGGCGGGAACAAGATACATCCTAAATCGCATCACTGGTAGCGCCGTATTTACGATATGACCAAAAGTGACAGTAACAGAAACTGTACTTTAGATGGCGTTGATACAACCATGTTAAAATTTCGGAGGCATATTTTCGTTCCGGTGCTACATTTGAGTGGTTTCAAAATATGTGCAGTATTTCCCAGTTTAAAACATAACTAGAAGCTATTTGTAGTGAAATAAAGTGGCCTACTTCACAGTGGTCGTTAATTCTCATGTCACAACACATTTGCTACTTAGAATAAGAAAAAACATCCTATCCTAATTTCAATTCTAATTGCAACTTAACCTGTGATTATAGAATCGATTTATTTAAATAGTTCAACTCAGAATTAATTCATATTTACCATTTGAATTGGTACAAATTGTTTCACAAATGGATACCTGTGCATAAACCCCCCCCTCCTTTAATAATTCTGGCTACGCTGCTGATTGTCAGAAATCGCATTATTGTGCAGTTGTGTTAGCTTAGTTTCCTTTTATTGTTATTGCAGTTTCCTCAGAGTGGGGCAATGAGTCGCTATGTGATGGCTTTGAAACTGCGCTCACTTTGAATGACCACGAGGGGAAAGAGAGAGAGAAACCGAATAGCATTTTTACTTTCTCTACTACTATAGTAAGTATGGGAAGTATTGCATTCCACCCAAAAACTCGATACCGAGATTTCACAGGAAATACATGTTTTGAGGTGCACTTAATGCATATAAAGCATTTTTGGAAACATGTCCGTGTGTGTGTCTGTGCGTCTGTGTGTGTGTCTGTGTGTGTGTGTGTGTGTCTGTGTCTGTCTGTGAACAACATAACTCAGAAACGAACAGTCGGATAAACACCAAACTTGGTATTTAGGTTCAGTAACTTCCAGAGATGCGACACGAAGGTTTTCAAGAAAATCCCCCCACCCCAGATTACCTTTTACATGGAACATTTTTCGAAAATTTTAATTGCTCTAACGATTTTGAATAACATACCACAAGTTTATGACATGTTTATAGTAAGTGAATTGTGTATCTCGAATTTTCTGGGAATGTCTCCAAAAGTATTCTTCATTGTGAACGACTTTTGTATAACTGGTAAACCATAAGAGATACACAAAGTTTTACTACACAAAAAATGTAGATCGCATTAAAATACACAATTTATGTCAAGTACATTTTTTTAGTTAAGTGAACTATTTTAGAGATATTGCTTGTTATTCCCTTAAATTTTCCAATACTTATACTTTTTCTCAAATGGGAATTCATTATTCATTTTTTTTGTCCTGGTAATGCAAAGAGAATGGAATACTTCACATAGCAACCAGCTCTTAAAATATTTGACTATCGCTTAAAGCCTACCAATTCCCCTTGCATCTACAAGAAAATTAGCAATAAGATTAATATCTCTTGGCGGCGCCGTGGCCGAGGCGGCCCGGGTTCAATCCCATGGACCTGCATGTGGGATTTGTGGTGGACGAAGCGGCGTCTGGGCGGGTTTTCTCCGGGTTCTCCGGTTTCCCCCGCCATTCATTCCACCAACTGCTCCATCATCACCTTTCCTTTCATCCATTTCACCATCATTTCGTTTCATCATCAATTCAAGATTAGCTTTCATTAGCCATGCAAATATTTTAAACAAATGGTATTTTAATCAAAATCGTTACAGTCATTTTTGAGAAAATAAAAAACAACGAACATTCGTTCGTGTAACGGGTAGTTTAGGCAGGGGATTTTTCTTGGAAGTTTTCTTATCGCATCCTTGGAAGAGCTGAACCTAAATACCAAGAGGGATATTTAACCGACTTTCGTTTTTGAGATGTTATTCGCGGAGGCCCCGTGTAGCCGCGGTTTCTGGGGCGTTTGATGTCGGCACTGTATGGCGCAAAGGGTGACAGGTATGAATATTTGTGTCCGTGAGTTCCCATACGGGGTGGAAGGGATAGCATAAAATATTTCTAACAGTCAAGGTGTCGGGATCTCTGATTCCTCCAACGTCCCTCCAACTTCACAGACAGACATGTACATACACACACACGGATGTGTTTCCAGCTTTTTTTATTCATGGAGTATCAAAACGTGTATATAGTGAAATTTCAGTATCGAATTTTTGGGTGGAACACAGTACTTCCCCTACTTACTATAGGTAAGCCGTAGAGAAAGTAAAGCACATGAAGAGGGAACTGAAATTGCTGCAAGTATAGTTCCGTACATGGTTCTAAAGAAAGAGGTGATTTTGATTAGAATGACACAAATAATGTGTGACAATGCTGGTGGTGAAAATTGTTTTAAAAACTCTTAATTCTGATGTAGCTTAAAAATGGGCCCTGTTTGATAGAGGTGATATTTTATGTCATTCAAGTGATAATACCGATGACGAAAAGTGACATTTCTGAAACTCTTCGTTCAAATAACAATAATAGTAATAATCCCATGGCACTACAGCCCGTTAAGGGCCTAGTCCTATCAACTCAACTGCTGGCCTCACGCGACATCCATCGAGCGGAAAGCTTTTTCGTACCCCAAACACTATCAAGCTCTTTACAATGTCAGTCAACTCGCGCATTTTCAGTCTTCGATCACTGAGTGATTATGATCCTGATCACATTGTGAATTTTTGTCACAATCTCGTCAGTCGTAGCAGTTTTGGAGCATCTGAGCTCTCAACAGTTGAAGGGATGTACGACCACGCATAGATTCAGCAGCCCACGTTTTAATCATTGGAAACGAAGGGGAAGAATTCTTTTATGTGGAGCTTAGCTCCTTTGGTGTTTCTCTTAAGATTAAACCCTTCAAAACGAAGAACTTTATCAGAGCTCGTATTCCAGTTCTATCCATCTTGCAGTAAATGTTACCACTAGTTTGTTACAGTCACAAACAAGTGACTACACTTACGCGTCTGACTTTCAGGCATGCCAACCAAAATATAATTCTTAACAATTATCATAGCAATTTGGCCATCTTAATTGCACTCTTTAGTCAGGCCGAGAACTTTTAGAATGCCACTCGCATTTGGGGTCCTATAAACAACATAATGATGACAGATGTTTCAGTAAATACAATATAATTGTGACAGGGGTACACGATTGGCGGTACAAAATGCTGGTGTGTTCTATGATTTCATTCAACAGTGTTAATAACCAATGAACGTATATTCTCTTTTTATTATTCTGGTTTTGCATCAGCATAAATTTCTGTGTTATGCTTTATGCTGCATCAATTTGTTTCATGTTACTCTGTATATATTGATGTAATTCCCTTTTATCTCACTACTATCCCTTTAAAAGTGTAATTCTAATTTAGCATTAATGTTTTTCGAAAGAACAAATTTATGTTTTTCTTCAAATTATATAAAGTACTAAATTCCGAATGCATAACCACTCAAAATGATAACTGTAATATCAAAACACAGTATTTCTGATTTCAAAATGCTATAAATGCACCCCTTATAATAAATTATGCTTAAGCCTTTTGTGGCACATTTCTTTTCATACCTGCATCTAAGATTCCATTAAGAATATAAATTACGAAGGGGAGCCTGTTTAATGCTCGGGGGGAGAGAGGGGCGTAGGCATTTTGTTACGCCATTACGCCACTGTCCAGATACTATGAATATGATAATGCAATAAAAACAAAAACTGAGTTACAGCGTTACCAATTGTAATCTGTTGACATAATGTTAAGTATATAATGTGCTGCATTAAAACCAAAAGTTACCTCTATGTCTGTGTGTGTGCGTGCGTGTGTGTTTAATAGCCGATTCAATATTGTTATGAAACTGGCATTTTAATTGCTTTCGCTAAAGGGGCTCTAATTCCACACGAAGTAAAAAACGCGAAATACCTCGATTTTTGATGAGTTTTTTTAAAAAAATTAAAATAAATATAGGTAATAAAAGCTTATAATTATAATATTTCTGACAGTTTTTACTTTCTCTATCACACACATAGTAGGTAGAGAGGATATTGCAGTCCACCCCAAAATTTGATGTCGAGATTTCACCGGAAATGCATGTGAGGCCCCATGAATCCAAAAAAGAGTAATAAAAAAAGCATTTTTATAAAAATGTTCGTCTCTGTGTGTGTGTGTGTGTGTGTGTGTGTGTGTGTGTGTGTGTCTGCGAATAGCATAACGTAAAAAGTCGAATAAATACCAAACTTGGTATTTAGGTGCAGTACTTTCCAAAGATGTGATAAAAGATTTTCACGAGCATCCCACGATACCAAACTACCCCTTACTAGGAAGATTTTTCGAAATTTTTTATTTTCTAAAATATTTCTCTGACGATTTTGATTAAAACATCATATACTAAATATATTTACATGAGAAATAAAATGCATATCCTGACTTCTCTGAGAATAGCCTGTGAAGTCCTCTTAATTCGGAACGAATTTCATATAGGCTTGTATAATACTAAACATTAAACTACAGACGAAAACGTACTGCACAAAGAATGAAGATCTCTTTAAAACACAATTTATTTAAAATAACTGTTTTGTGGCATCAGCTCTTTCCGAGATATCCGTTATTAACGGTTTGAATTGCTTAATACTTAGTCCTGTGGATTTTCAGTTGTTTCTTTGCGATGCCATGGAAAGAGTTGAGACAGTAACTGTGGTTATATATACCATGTATATAATAATGTAAATTATAATGTAAAATAATATGAATAAGCAAAAGTTTTATGTATGTGTAAGTGTTTAGCTGGAGCTGTGGAACCCTTGTTAAAAGCCGACAAACATATTTTTGTTAGAATATGCGCCCAGGCAAAAAGTGTTTGTAGGGGAAGTCACAAAAGCACGACCTTAGTCTTTGTGCAAGAGAAAATGCGACAAGCGAACACGACATATTTTTGATGAGAGGCCACATGTTTGGAAACAACGAACAATAGCCTGGTAACTTTTCTAGAAGGTTCCAAGCTGAACGAAGACAGCCAATAAGGTTGTAAGAAAGAATATGTTTAAAATGTTTAAGTGCAGCAAAGTTAGTTGTAGCCCATCAGCCAAGGCGGTTACGTATAAAGTGCTGCGATGTGAATAACATACATGTAACCTCTCAGAAGCAGGCGTTTATTATTTACTTCTCATAATGCAGTGGGAACGTTGAAATGTTATCAAGTTAAAGAAATGAGAAGGGAAATAAATTATAGTTTATGAACGTGTGATAAATACTATCATTATTTCTAGATCACTTATAAAATACTTGATAGCTCAGCTACCGTTCTACAGCTCCAACTAACTAAAGTAACTGTGCAGCTTCGTACTAAACCATAAAATGCGTGTGCAATTAAAGCATTGTGTTCTTCCACAGATTTAATCTTTTGTTAGAGTTGTTACTTCTTACCTTTCTTCCCGTACCACACCCTGAAAAGTTAAACAAGCTCTACCAAAAACCCAAACAACAGCAGTCGTGGCAAGAAATAAAAATAACACTTTAAGAGTAACAACCAAAACACAAGATAATTATCAGCATCGCCATAGTTCATATATTAATTCATATATTAATATATCGGACATACTGCGAGTTATGCTATCCCAACACGAGTATACCGCAGAGTATGCAACTTTAAGGTCAGCGTGTAGTGTCCAGTTCTAAAACATTTGACTATCGCTATTCCCTTTGCATCTATAAGGAAATGTGTGACGCAGCGATCTCTGGGAAGGTTAATCTCGATTAAATGAAGTAGATAGGAACATAAATTTGATAAGAATAATTTGTATACCCACTAATAAGCGATAGATTATAGAGAAAGTTATGTGAATGTAACACGTCAGAGTTTTTCTATCTACTTCATATTACTAGATAACCTTTGCATTACACATTTCGTTGTAGATGCAGAGTGATAAAGGAGTCAGAATCAATAGTCGATGTTTAACAGCGGGTAGCTATATACTATTCTTGAAATTCCGTACTCTTTTAATGACATCGCGAGAAACAACTGAATACCGACAACACTTAACAAAGTATTAACAAATTCAATAACTCATATTTCGGCAAAAGCTGGTGCCACAAAAATAGTTATTTGAAATAAATCGCGTATTTCAAAGAGACCTAATTTTTGTGTATAGCAAATTTTGGTGTATGCCTTTTGGTTTAATGCTTATAAAAATTATACAAATTATTTCTAAATGAAGATTCTTTCACAGACTATTACAAAAAATTAAGATAACATTTCATTTGTCATGTATCTTAAATATTGTACTTTTAATCAAAATAGTTACGACTTTTGAGAATTAGAGAAAAAACTATAAATGTTCCATGTAAAAAGTAGTTTGGGGTTGGGGATTCTTTTGATAATCTTCGTCTAGCATCTTAGAAGATAGTGGATGCAAATACCAGTTGGTATTCTCCTAACATTTCGTTTTTGTGTGATGCTGTTCGCTAATTTCCTAATTAATCACTTTAGGTTTTTGTTTGTGAGAAAAATAACGAAAAAAAAACAAACGTCATACTTCTTCCCAAAGAAACGTTGCTGTCGATAACAAAACAGAATTTTCTATTTATCTATGAAACGCTTTGATATTTAGGTTTTTAAGTTATCTTCAGCAGCACTTCAATAGTTTATAATATTGTTGATTAGTAGCAGAAGATACATGCCATTTGTGCCATTGTGTTAAATTCGGAAATTTTTATCCGCATCTACCTCTCTCGCTCTCTTTCTTTCTCTCTCACTGTCTATTTCTTCCTCTCTCCTTCCTCATTCTCTTCTATGTATAGATTCCCCGATCTCCTTCTTTCTCTTTCTATTCTTTCCCATTCTCTCCCCTCCATTGCTCTCAACTCATTTCCCTACTGTCTTTGCAACTTACATTGAAGCGATGTTTTGAAAACCGGTAATAAAACGGTTTGTATGGGGTGTTAATAAAAAGAAAAACATATCTAATTAAAACGCTTTAACAGTACACAAACTTGTGGATTTTCCTAATGCAATGCAATCGGAACTATACAACTTCGGCAACACAGACGAATAATAATTAAGAAAAATTAAATATTGAAGCAATAGAAATTTTGTAAGTAAAAGAAATCAGAAGCATTATGCTCATAATGTTTTGTTACTTAATAGTTTTTAAAAATCTGTTAAATGAGATAAACATAGGGATTTTCAAACTTTTTCCCTATTAAACCTCCTCCCGTTTTTGCAGAAGGTAATTAATATGCCATATAGCCTATTTTCTAATTGGGGTACAAAGTATACCTCGCAAGTGTGAATATACGTTTACAACATGTCAGTATTACATTTGCCACCTAATCCACTATGCCCTATACCAAATATAGAGTTGAAAATATCTCTGGAGCTATATTCCCCAATTCGACATATTGATCTTGTCACGGAAGTGCTTACAGTAAGCTGCGATTTTGTTTTTCTTTTAGAAATTATACAACAGCAAGGTAGCAAATAACACTTCATACATGTGCGAGATTTCATCGGAAATATGTGTTTTGAGGCCCCCTGAATAAAAAAAAGGGTTAGAAAGAAAAGGCCGCGCGCGCGCGCTTCAAAAAGTAAGATAAGTATCAAGTTTGTATTTGTTCGGCATTCTCTTAAGATGCGACACAAAGATTTTCAAGCAAATCTCTCCATCTCAAATTGCCTTTTATATGGAACATTTTTCAAAATTGTTTGTTTTCTCAAAAATGACTATAACGATTTGATTCATACCTTACACATACACACATATCTAACTATGCAACCCTTGCGTAATTTGAAAATGTTAATGCCACATACATTGTCATTTATCTTCATTTTGGAAGTTCTCTGATGAGCACTTATGGCATTAAATAATGAGATCATAGCTGTAGAATACACATAATGACAACATCGTACCATATCATATAACAATAATCTCCACCCACGAAATATCTTACATAAGGATTTCCTTTTATTGCGTGTTGCATATGCATCCGTCTGGCCATGAATAAACATTTTCTTGCGTGAATATGACGCAGATGTTATGCGAACGCCTGCTCTGCTGTGCATCACAAACTCATTAATTAGTATTGGATGTCTGTCAAGATATGGCTTAACGTGTGTTGCAACGTTAATTAGGATGGAAACAAAATAAGATAAATGGCATACAATCAGTAGTGATATGCTATCCAAAGGATGTGAACAAAATTTTGTCGAATATATTAATTAATTATAAAAAGAGTTGATGTATTACAATCATATGACTTCCTCTATTTACTATCATTTATTGTCATAGTTTTTCTACAAATTATTCACACAAGAGCGTGTTTTTCTATCAACTTCCTGTTGTTTATGATACGTATTGTGCAGAAAAGGTTTCAATATACACTTTTTAAGTACCTACACTGAGCATACAGCAGGGTTTAAAAATAGTTCCACAAATACTGACCTTAACGCTGCATACTGTTTGGATGACCTCAAGAGAAACAAAAGCACGGCCATTTAGCACATCAATCGCATTACTTAAAGGATTGGAACACGCAGGCTAACAACAAAGTGATTAATGCGACAAACATTTTCATTTGATACATATCGCATTATTTTACGAGATCTGCAGACTTTTGTGACAGTTGTTTGTTTATTTATTTTGGTCTCCCAGTTATAGAAAGTTCATTCAAAGCAAATGTAATTGCACAACACTGTGGCGCCAGAACTACCATTCTGGTAAGCTCTGGATTGGGCACAGTACAAATAAAGGGGGCGATGTTAGCGGATGCGGGCTTTTATCTCTAATATTAATATTCTCAAAGATATACTATATCAGTCGTTATACTGCACAACCAAGCAGCCATGACATGGTACTGCGTACATTATCTCCTGTATTTGTAGCACTGGGGGCTTTTGGATAGCATGCATTTAAACGTTCCTCAGCGTGCCAACACTCTTATATGCCTAACTATTGTCAGTGATCATTACTCAAGGGGCCCGGATTTTGATCATCTAAAAATGTTTAAACAACAACCAATAAAATGACTTTAAAATTTTAAAAACACCATAATGACAAAAAAGTGACCTAAAATTCATATTTCAGCGTACCGAAAGTTATAAATAAATTTATACATGAATAAAGTACTATTTAAACAGGGAAAGTAGATATAAGAATAATGGCGTCGTATAGAAAATTAATTTAAAAAATCTGATGTGTTACACTCACATGACTTTCTCTACTCTTGTACAATCTAATTTTACAAACGGCTATTCTCCATATGCTTCATGTTAATCGAGATATCGAGATGTCAATCTCATTGGTAATGTACATGTAGATGCAAGGGGAATATGCTAGATTTTAAGCGATAGTCAAATATTTTAACGTTGGTTGCTATGTGGCGCATTCCATTCTCTTTGCATGTCCAGTACATAAAAAAATGAATAACGAATTTGAGAAAAAGTATAAGTATTGGAAAATTTAAGGGAATAACAAGCAATATCTCGCAAACGGTTCACTCAACAAAAGAAATGCATATGACATAAATTGTGTATTTTAACGCGATCTACATTTTTCGTGTAGTAAAATTTTGTCTATCTCTTATGGTTTACCAGTTATGAAAAAGTCGTTCATAACGAAGAATACTTTTGGAGACATTCCCAGAAAATTCGAGATATACATTTTATTTGTCATGACAATATCTTAAACATATGACATTGTAATCAAAATCGTTAGAGCCGTTTTTGAGAAAATTAAAATTTTCGAAAAATGTTCCATGTAAAGGGTAGTCTGGGGTGGGGGGATTTTCTTGAAAACCTTCGTGTCGCATCTCTGAAAGATACTGAACCTAAATACCAAGTTTGGTGTTTATCCGACTCTTCGTTTTTGAGTTATGCTGTTCACAGACACACAGACAGACACACAGACACACAGACACACAGACACACAGACACACAGACAGACACACACACGGACATGTTTCCAAAAATGCTTTTTTTGGATTCAGTGAGTCTCAAAACATGTATTTCCGGTGAAATCTCGGTATCGAATTTTTGGGTGGAATACAATACTTCCCCTACTTACTATACGTAGTACAGAAAGTAAAAATATATGTCCTATGTTCTTATTTGGAATCTGAAAAGAAAATTAAGAAAATTGTTTTTGAAGCAGGTCTTACAGAGCTTTAGCATGAACTCGTTTGAGTGCTCAGATTATACAAGATTCGTTGCGATTTGGAAGACTTCGCAACTTTTGACACGACATAAGAATAAGGACAATAGCAACTGATTGCATGCACCTTAAAGGGAAAACCGACCTGTCTCATCCGTCGGTTGGGACATGAATTCACAACTGTAATGATATCTATTCCTCTGGCAACAGCCATCCCTCCACCCGCAAGCAACGTTTTCAGACTAACTATTAAATAATTTTTTTTCCAAGGATATTAGTAAATGAGGTACAAAGTTATGCTTATTTCTCAGTTTAATATAGAAATTTCTGATGTATGAAAAGTCGTCCTTGTGTAGAATGTCAATAATGCAGAATTAATCTTTATATACTCAATGTAAATAAAATAAAATTGATAAGTAAAGTCACAAATGGTAGTAAAACGACAAAATAATGACTAAAATCGAAAAAATGCCCTAAAATACAAAATGGCATAAAAACTAACCAAAAGATGACCTAATACATATGCATTTTCATAATCTGGGACCCATGATAAGGATTTATGTACACGTTAGCAATGTCTATTATACATGTCACCAGAATCCGGGTCCTGCTAATTACTACTGCCGGCCTATTTAAGGCTCGATCGAACACTTGAGCAACAACCAGACAGAGGGATTTTAGTAAGTAAATAGAGCAATCCTGTTCCGCACGGAGTATAGATGAAGTCAGGTACCTGCTGAGACGGAGACGCTCCTGCCCTGCAACAGCCGGTTTCGTTGCGACTGTTCCATTTATTCGCAGCATAATATACACTAGTGGAGAATTGTGGAATATGCCCAAAGCAAAGAAGAGTTAATACATCAGAATTAGCATCATTTGTGTCGGAATGCAGGAGGAAACACTGCAGCACAAAGGGCGAATCCATCAGATAAAGCATAGATCCCCAAAGACGCAAGACATATGTTAAACAATGCTGTAATTCAATGAAAAACAAGGAACTATGACATTAATAGAAAGGAAAAATGGGGAAAGTGGACCTTCAACCTCCTCATCCCCAAGCTACATATCAGAATTTTTCAGGGATGTGTTTAATACACTATGTACAGCTTTCGAAATACTGATTTAGTAGTTTTCACAAAAACATTGCACACTAGCAATAGTTAAACCTCCATTGACTTTTTCCTTCTAATAGTTCTTAATCCAGGTCTACCTTCGAAGTAGGTAAGTACATTAGATTTGTTTACTGGAATCACTACAAGGTCACAAGCGCTACCAACTTCCTTGCCACATCCCTCGATGCATTTCTAACTTGATGGCTCACTTACTAGAACCCCCTGCCTGAACATAACACAATGAAATTAAAAACGCTACCTTAATGAAGTTTAATCCGCCAATTGTTGCGGGAGAAGTTGAAATCGTCTATGATAGCCACAGCAATGCGGTAACAAAATGCATACAGGTCCGCCCATAAAGATTTAACTACTTAACGGGGTTTTAGAAACAGATGTGAAACAAAAAAAATCTGATGTGTTACACTCACATGACTTTCTCTACTCTTGTACAAACAATTTTTACAAACGCTTATTATCCATCTACTTCATGTTAATCGAGATAAACATTTGCAGAGTCTATCTTATTGCTAATTTTCTTGTAGATGTAAGGGGATAATATATTTACAAGAGCAATTTGGAAATACAGTAGTCTTTAAGCACATACATATCTCTTAATAGCTGGTTGCTAGGTGCAGCACCATTCCCTTTCCCACAGATTAATACTCTTTGCATATCCAAGACAAAAAAATTAATAACGAGTTCCCATTTGAGAAAATATTGAAAAATTTAAGGGAATAACAAGCAATATCTCGAAAATGGTTCACTCAACAACAAAAATGTATATGACATAAATTATGTATTTTAACGCGATCTACATTTTTTGTATAGTAAAATTTTGTCTATCTCTTATGGTTTACCAGTTATGGAAAAGTCGTTCACAATGAAGAATACTTTTGGAGACATTCCCAGAAAATTCAAGATATACATTTTATTTGTCATAAACATATCTTAAACATATGATATTTTAATCAAAATCGTTGGAGCCATTTTTGAGAAAATTAAAATTTTCAAAAAATCTTCCATTTAAAGGGTAATCTAGGGTGGGGTGATTTTCTTGAAAACCTTCGTGTCGCATCCTTGGAAGATACTGAACCTAAATACCAAGTTTGGTGTTTATCCGACTGTTCGTTTCTGAGTTATGCTGTTCACAGACAGACAGACAGACACACAGACACACAGACACACACACGGACATGTTTCCAAAAATGCTTTTTTTGGATTCAGGCGATCTCAAAACATGTATTTCCGGTGAAATCCCGGTATCGAATTTTTGGGTCTAATACAATACTTCCCCTACTTACTATACGTAGTAGAAAAAGTAAAAATGAATAAACTTTTCGAAAAATCTTCCATGTAAAGGGTAATCTGGGATGGGGGTATTTTATTGAAAACCTTCGTGTCGCATCTCTGGAAGATACTGAAGCTAATTACCAAGTTTGGAGTTTATCCGACTGTTCGTTTCTGAGTTATGCTGTTCACAGCCAGGCACACAGACAGACACACAGATACACACACGGACATGTTTCCAAAAATGCTTTTTTTGGATTCAGGGGGTCTCAAAACATGTATTTCCGGTGAAATCTCGGTATCGAATTTTTGGGTGGAATACAATACTTCCCCTACTTACTATACGTAGTAGAGAAGGTAAAAAATCTGTGATACATTCACGTGACTTCCTCTATCCTCTGTCTTTATTACGGGTATACAAACTATTCTTACTAAAGCTTATTTTTATATCTACTATATTTAATCTAAATAAGTTTTTTGTAAAAATAGCTACATTACGCATTTCGTTTTAAATACAAAGAGAGCAGCGATAGATGAAATGTTTAATAACTGGACGACACATACCGGCCTTAAAATTCCATACTGTTTCCATGCAATCGCGAGAAACAACTGAAAATCGATGGGACTTTAAAAGAATAACAAGGTATTGAACAATCCGAACCTTTAATTACGGATATTTCAGAAAATTTCAGGATGTGCCATAAAAATACTTATTTTAAGTAAATTCTGTGTTTTAATAAGCTCTAAATTTTTTGTTTCGTACGTTATCGTCAATCACTTAACGTTTACAAGTTATATAAGATCATACAAAATCCCTTCCGAATAATCCCCTCCTCAGCTATTCCCAAAATATTCAATATAGATTTTATTTGTGAGGTAAATATCTCTCATATATGGTATTTTAATCAAAACCGTTAAAGCCACTTTCAGAAAGTCAAAATTTTAGAAAAATTTTCCATGTAAAAGGTAGTTGGAGTGGTGGAATTTTCTTAAAAATCTTCGTGTCGTATCCTTGGAAGATACTAAATTCAAATACCAAGTTTGGGATTTATCCGACTTTTAGTTTGTGAGTTTTGCTGTTGACAACAGACACACAATCACACACACGGACATATTTCCAAAAATGCTTTATTTGGATTCAGGGGAGCTTCAAAACATGTATTTCTGGTGAAATCTAGGCATCGAATTTTTGGGTTTGAATCCAATATTTGCTCTACTTACTATACGTAGTAGACATAGTAAAAGTCTGATGTGTTGCATTCACATGACTTTCTCTACTCCATAGCGCTTATTAGTGGGTATACAAATTATTCTTACGAAATTTTATTTTCCTATCTACTTCGTTTTAAACGAGATGAAACTTTCCGGAAATAGCTGCATTACACATTTCATTATAAGTATAAAGGGAATATCGATAGTCCAATGTTTAAGAACTGGACGCTATGTACTGGCCTTAAAATTTCATGCCCTTTGCGTGCAGTCGCGAGAAAGAACTGAATATCGAAAAGACTTGAAAAGAATGACAAAAGTATTGAACGATTCCAACCATTAATAACGGTTATCTCGGAAATGGCCGATGCCACAATAAACTTATTTGAAATAAATTGTGTGATTAAAAGAGATATACATTTTTGTGTAGCATGTTTTCCTCTATCTCTTAACGTTTACCAGTTATACAATATTATAGAAAATTCCTTTCTAATGAAGTGGACTTTACTCTGGCTATTTTCAGAAAATTAAAGACATGCATTGTATTTGTAATGTAAGTATCTTTAATATAATATGGTATTCTACAAACTCGTTAGAGCTATTTTTTATAAAATAAAAATACTCCGAAAATGCTCCAAGTAAAGTGTAGTTTGTGGATGGGGGATTTTCTTGAAAATCTTTGTGTCGCATCTTTGGAAGGTACTGAACGTAAATTCAAGTTTTGTATTTACTCTACTTTTCGGTTTTGAGTTATGCTGCTCACAGACATACACAAAGACGCACACTGACCTTTTCTCAAACTGCTTGTCTTGGATTCAGGAGGCCTCAAAACATGTATTTCCGGTGAAATATCGATATCGAATTTTTGGATGGAATGCAATACCTTCTCTAACTACTATGTACGTGGTAGAGAAAGTAAAAATGACAAAAGTATTGAAAAAGTCAAAGGAATATTAACAAAGTTATTTGGAAAATGGCTGTCACAATAAAATTTATTTGGAAAAAATTGTGTGTTTTAAAGAGTTCAATTATTTTGTGCTATAAAACTTTTGTTTATGTCTTATAGTTTACTAGTTATACAAAATAATACAGAACTCATTCCGAACGAAGTTGACTTGACAGGCATTCGAAGAAAATCCAAATCATACATTTTATTAGACGTGTGAACATCTTAAACATCTGTTATTTTAATTAACGTGTTAGAGAAAGTTTTAGGAGAAGAAAACAAATCAACATTTTCCCATGTAAATTGTGGTTTAGGATGAGATAATTTTCTTAAAAATCTTCATGTTTGATACAACATGCTCAACTTATACCTTTTTGGTTCTTATCTGCAGTTTTTTGTTTTTGAGTTATGCTATTCACACACACACACACACACACACACACACACATTCAGATCATTTTCAAAAAATAATTTTATTCTAATTCAACGGATATAAAAACATTTATTTTCAGTGAAATCGAAGGATTCCAAAATAAGTATTCCGGTTTAAATCTCGATATCGAATTTGTTAGTGGAATGCAATACATACTTTACCTACTCTAAGTAGCTGCTAGAGAGGGTGGAAATGAGGGACTCAATACTTTAAACTCTTTTTTAATAAGAGTGGGTGCTTTTACAAGTTTGATCTATATATAAATGAATGTTTGTCTGTATGTCCATTTGATCATGTGATGATCTTCAGCAAAGTGTTGTGCATGAGCCCACAGTTTCTAAGTTGGTACGACCAATCTTCGACAGATGGCGTCACTATCATTCCAATGAATTTCATATATTGCCGTGACAGTTAATGCTGATTTGAATTGAAACGAAAACAGCAAACGAATGATGACGTTTCGAGTTATGGGTGACGTAAGAATTTATGTAAATTGTGAAATTCATGTCTGGCTCACATTGAACAGACAATATTTCACGAAGATCATCGAATGTGTATGTAAAGGATCTGACTGCTGATTGACGTTCCGAACGCATTTGCTGTGCAGGTTTTTTCGGATATAACTGTGAGTGGAATTAAAATCGATTTCAACAATTCTCAAATGCTGATTTTTTTCACCTCAAATTTTCCTCAGCGAATTGGTGATCACCGTATGTGAATAGCCGGTTCAGTTGGATTGGATACATTGTGAGATTCGGATTGCTGATTGACATCTAATAAATTCAAACGCATTTTTCACGTCGTTTCCGTACAATTATGCCTCCAAAGCGACAAGCAATTGTCCGATCTACACCTCAAGCACGGAAGAAAAGAGCATTACGAGCTTTAGAATCAGACGAGCAACGAGCATTAAGGCTGGAAAATCTTCGAGTGCATGCCGCTGAGTTCAAACGTTTGCAGTTCTCGGTGCGACTCGATTTCGCAATGACTATCAACAAAGCACAAGGACAATCGTTGCAAGTGTGTGGATTAAATTTGGAGAATCCATGCTTCTCACATGGGCAGCTCTATGTGGCCTGCTCACGCGTCGGAAAACCTTCTGATTTATTCGTTTACGCACCAGATGGAAAAACAAGAAATATTCTGTATCCCACAGCAGTTCAATAAATATCGAATTGAAACGAAACGCTGCAATGTCACAATTTTTTCGACATGAACAAAATCAATAAAATGACTCAAAATAAATTGAATATTTGTGTAATGTCTTTCCTTCAAATTTATTTCAGTTAGTGGCGTAGCAACGCGCGCAGGGCACTATTGGCTGGAAATACATCTCAATCAAAATTGTTTTTGCGTAAAATTCGTAAATTCAATTCTTGCTTCCAAATGACATCATTTGGAGCAACAAAAATCGTTGAGAATGAGGATGGCCGTAATTTTAATTCAAAATTTAAGATTCAGAGCCAAGTGTATCATCGAATTGGTTCTCTGTTCTCAATACCTGATACCGATCCAAATTTTTGCAGATCTACTTCATGGGAAATGCAGAACAACAAATTAACACACGATGCCAATATAGTCACACCGAGAAACAGGAACAAATTATGACAAAACAGAACAACGTCTGTCGGGTCCGCTAGTAATATATAAATGTAAAACTTGGGAAACGCAAAGTGCAACCTTGCAGTCTTGTATAACAAACTTAAATATTTCAAGAGGATTACTTAAAGACGTTATTACTTTATTCCATTGCAATTCTTGAGGGAGCATATGTTACATCCAATGCAACAGGAGTGTTCTTGCAGATAGGAAACAGATTACCAATATGTTGGATATAGCTCTCTCAATGTTGGAGAGGAGGTGTTAGGAGTAGTCGGACGGAGAGTCCTCTAGTGACTGGAGGACAGCACAGTACGTAGGCCATGTGCTCCTTACGTAACCCCTGGGAGGAAGGATGAAGTGGAGACCCGAAGGGCGACCAGATCCAAAGGACGAAATGCGCTAGCACGGCCGGAGTCCCTAACGATTCCAATTCTAACGCCTTAGCCATTTGTGAGGATTGCGTTATGTTACGTTGTCGGCGCAAAACTGACTTCTGCACTACATACACATTCATATAAGTAATAATAATAATAATAATAATAATAATAATAATTTATTGTAGGTACTCAGGTTACATTTTCAATTCTTCACAAAGCCATGTCCAATACTTAAACGATTTTACGTATCCTAATGCACAAATTAGGTTTGAGTACCTCTTAAGCGCTACATCTGCTTAGACTCCTGGGTATTGCTGTAGAATTTAAATAACATGAGACTTCAGACAATTCTCATAGAAGTATGCTTCCATGGCTGTTGCTCTAGGCAGTAAGGTGCCACAACCCTCCCTTCCTTACGCCCACAAGCTGAACTTTGAGGGGTAGCCCTTGCCATTATGTCCTGGTTTACTACTGCTCACTAGCGTTACGTCCCTGCAAGTTGTTTGCTAATCAGCGCACTACTAAACAGCTGACACTTGCTTAAATACAACGTGGCAACGCAGCTCTCCCACTTCTCCGCTTAGAGTGAAATGACAGGAGTCTCAGGTTGCTTAAGTGACACTGTAGCGAGTGAAACTTTTTTTTTGTGCTACCTATTCCATCCCATCCTCTATGTTTTCTCACCTTCTCTCTTTCTTATCCATTTTTCTTTCACCTTTCCCAAAAAAAATTCCTATTTCGTCGATTTTGCTCTTTCCGCTCCCATTCAACATTTTAATCGCTACTATCTCTGCTGGCATATTATCCCATTTGTGTTTCCAAGTTTCTTTCCTCCAATTTCTTAACTCTTTACATTTAATTAAACAATGAACAATAAAATCCTACTCTCTGCATTGCCTCTCATGCCTTTCAAAAGTAATGCTGCGGTCCTGATCCAAGCTAATCCTTTCCTCTCTTTTTTTATTGCATATATCTATATGTCCCTCTCTTATTCATTCTTTCTTTATTTTTCTGCATAAGGAAAGCGACCTTTTATTTTCTAATTCACCCCATATTTCCTGTTTCTTTATGTCCTCTGTCTTATTTTTTACCGATTTTCAGAATCTGTTTTCATATTCTTCTCTTTTCATCCATATATTTTCTATCCCTACTTTCATCAATATTTTCTTTAGCTCCACTCACCAGCATTTCCTGTTCTTAACTATTATCTTCAGTTGTTTCATACATGATTTTAGAATATTCTCGTTTTCGCTCTTTAGACATCTCTAAGATCACTCCTCTTATTTCTAATTCTACCATTGCTACCCCTTATGATGTTACTCTGCTTAGCCCTAAAAGTTTCTTTACAGAGCATTCTATATCTATGGTATACTTTTTTCCTATGTCTGATAGCCCAATATTTCCGTTGCATACGAGTAGGTAGAGAAGGTATTGTATTCCACCCAAAAATACCATACCGAAATTTTATTGAAAACATATGTTTTGAGCCTTGAATAAAAATAGCCGTTTTAGAAAACGTTCCGTGTGTATGTGTGTCTGTGAACAGTATAACTCAAAAACGAAAACTCGGATAACTACCAAACTTGGTATTTAGATTCATTACCTTCCAAAGATGTGACACGAAGGTTTTCAAGAAATCCTCCTACCCCAAGCTATCCTTTACATAGAAACATTCTCGAAAGTTTTGATTTTCTAAAAACTGACTAACGATGTTGATTGACATATTTACATGACAAATTAAATGTATATCTTGAATTTTCTGGGAATAGTCTTTGAAGTCCTCTTAATTCGAAAGGAACCTTTTATACCTTGTATAACGAGTAAACGTTAGTGATAGACGAACACGTACTATACAAGTTTGTAGATCTCTTTAAAGCACACATTTTATTTCAGGAAACTCTTTTTGGGTATCAGGCATTTTCGAATATCCGTTATTAATGATTCGAATCAATTATTTTGAAGTCGTGTAGATTTTCAGTTGTTTCTGGCGATGTCATTGAAAGAGGGTGGAAGTTTAAGGCCAGCGTATAGCGTCCAGTTCTAAAACAATAGACTATCGCTATTCCCTTTGTATGCTTACGAAATGTGTAATGTAGCCACTTCCGGAAAGGTTTATCTCGATTAAAATTAGGTAGATAGGAAAATAAACTTTCCTCAAAATAATCTGTATACTCACTAATAAGCGATAGAGGGTAGAAAAAGTTATGCAAATATAACACATCAAATTTGGTTATTGTTTTCTAAATCGGCTTTGTTATTCGCTTTATAGGACTGTTTTCTTCTCTTTGGAGTCCGGCTTCTCCAAGTGGTCTGCTAGTGGTTAGATTGTAAGCCGATAAAGAAGGTGCCAGGCTTCTAATCTCCATAAAAAGTATTTAAACACATGTCAGATGCGTTTCAACACGATGCTTTTCATGAAGTACCACATGTGAAAGAGATGTGGTTGCGAAGCTTGGAGCTACTGCACACTCTAAAATAACTTTGAGTGATGTCATAGTGCAATAGAAAGGAGAGAGCGAATCACGTAGTGACGCTTCACTTGTAAATCGGATTCTACAGTATGTTTCTTAAATTATGCATTCATTACCCAAGCTGAAATATCTGGAAAGAAATGCTCACTGCGCCTAAACCTTTGGCAAGTTATATTTAAAATCTGATGTGATCCATTCACTTCATTTTCTCTACTCACTCCTCTACTAACTATTCTTACAAAAGATTCTTCTTCTATTTTCTTGTTAAACCAAATAAACTTTTCACTTCACATTTACACATTTCGTTGTAGGAAATAGGACACAGTAGTTAAAGCTATGCGGAGTTGTTTTTCTCTTTTTTTTTCCTTTTAAAGTTTATTGTCCTTTAACCGGTTAGGTTATGTCGGACGATGAATAAAATGGATGAAATGATGCTCAAATGAGTCCGGGATCCATAGAGCTTAAAGTTAGCCGACATACCGAGCGGGATGGCTCAGGCGGTAATATTTGTGGCCCACATTTCGGAGGTCTTGGGTTTGATTCTCGTGGCCGAACTACCAGACCCTTGCTTTTTTCACGGGTTTCCCCGATAGCCAGGCGAATGCTGGGAAAGATCATTACATGCTCCGAATTTCCTGTCCTCCATGTCATCTCCATTTTACTTCACCTTTCATCTGCTTGGTTCCTTCAGGGTTGCAAGCGTTGGCGGGAGTCTTGACGTGTGCATGGCAGGGGAAAGGATGCTCTGGGTAAACCTTTTTCCCCCGAAATGGGAGCGGACTCCGGGTCCCGGGCCCCCTAGGGGATGTGTAAGCCCACAGGGGGAGGGAAGCCGTCTGCACCAGCCACCACCCAGGGAGTTCAAATCTGTAAACGTTAGGGGCCCTGTCCTCTGCATGTCGTGCCTCCTGGCCGGCCGCCCACTGTCTCCTCTCATCTCATGCCTCCCTCGCGGGGGCACCCCTTCAGGGACCTAAGTAAAAAAGATCTGCGTAGGTCGAAGTGCTAAATCCCTCTCCGTTACTAACCTATCCCATCCGACATTATCTTTTCAGATAAGAGAAAACCTTATCCGCGTACCTCGTCCTAAACGAGATTCGAACTCGGGACCTCTTGAATGTGAGGCAGACACGCTACACCCATACAGCAGACGCGGGCTATTGAGATTTTCAGAGAGCGTGTCGCTATGTGATACTTTTGGAACTCCATGCTCTTTGCATGAGCACTAGAAAATATCTGATGTGTCACGTTCACATGACCTTCTCTACTCACTATAATTTATTATCATATAGCTTCAACAAACTATTCATAGGCAAGTTTATTTCTTTCTCTATTGCTTACCTATAGTAAGTAGAGGTAGTAATGTAACCCAAAAATGTCGTATCGACATTTCACCGGAAATACACGTTTTGAGAACCTCTGACTTAAAAAAATTAGAAAAACGTCTGTGTTTGTGTGTATGTGAACATCAGAACTCACGTACAATTTTGGTGTAGTACGTTTTCGTCTTTCGCTTAACGTTTACCAGTTATACAAGATTATACAAAATTCCTTAGGAATAAAGTGCACTTCAAAGGTTATTTTCATTAAATTCAACATATACCTACATTTTATTTGTCATATAAATGTCAAATATATTTGGGATTTTAATTCAAAATTGTCAGAGCTATTTTTAGAAAGTAAACAATTTCAAAAAATAATTCACGTAAAGCGTAGTTTCGGGTAGGGGGATTTTCTTGAAAATCTTCGTGTCGCATCTTTGAAGGATACTGAACTTCATTGCCAAGTTCGGTATTTAACCGACTTTACATTTTTAAGTTATGCTATTCAACTACACACGCACACGGAACTTTTATAAAAAATTGTGTTACATTCACACGGCTTTCTCTACCCTTATCGTTTTTAGTGGGTGTATAAATTATTATTCGCACGAAAGCTTATTTTTTCATTTACTGCATTTTAATCGAAATAAAACTTTGCAGAAATAGCCACATTACACATTCCGTTATAGACACAAAGAGAACAGCGATAGTCAAAAGTTTAAGAACTGGACGCTGTGTGTTAGCCTTAAAATTCCATACTGTTTCCATTCAATGACGAGAAACAATTGGACATTGATAGGACTTAAAGAGAATGAACATGAAATAAACAATTCGAACATTTAATAAGTATATCTCAGAAATGGTTTATGCCACAAAATAACTTATTTGAAATAAATTGCGTGTTTTAAAGAGATCTACATTTTTGTGCAGTACGTTTTCGCCTATCGCTTAACGTTTATCAGTTATACAAGATTATACAAAATTTCTTCCTAATGAAGGGCTTCACAGGCTATTCCCATAAAATTCAAGGTATACATTTTATTTGCAATGTAAATATTTATATATATAGTATTTTAATCAAAATCATTACAGCCATTTTTTAGAAAATAAAAAATTCCAAAATTGTTCCTGTAAAGGGGACTTTGGAGTGGGCATATTTTCTTGAAAATCTTTGTGTCGCATGTTTGGAAGATACTAAACCTAAATACCAAGTTTTGTTTTATCCGACTTTTGAGTTATGTGTTCACAGCCCGTCTGAAACATGATAGAGAAAGCAAAAGAATAGAAAATGAGGGAAAGGAAACTCGTGGCAGAAGAGAAACCACCCCAGCATTCGCCTTGGCAACCTGAAAAATCCACGAAGACCCCTTATGCAGTCGGTGGCCAAGAATCGAACCCACGACCTTTCGAATGCAAGTCTCGCACATTACAACAATGCTTTAGTTCGCACCCAAACCTACACACTGTAAACATAATTCTCTCAGTGCAGCACAAAACCATACCTAAAATTAATTCAGTTAAAAAGAATTTTTACGATGACCATGTAATACTGAGAAACATAAGCAAAATCAGGCTGGCCTTGTAGCTCAGTCCGTAGATCACCTGTCTGTTGTGCGAGTGGTCCCTGGTTCAATTCCCGGTTGGGGGAATTTTTCTCAAACCAAAATTATTCCCTATCTTTCCCTTAGTCTGAAAGTGTGAATGAGCATGTGAATGTGTGTATGTGATCTAATGAATAGAACCCAAAGTTTACCAGAAACCCAATGACAAGCGAATATGCCGGCCCTCGTAGCCGTGGTCGCTGGAGTGGTCGCTCCGGCGCTCCGCCAAGCTGAGGGTCGCGAGTTCGAGTCCCGCCACGGGCATGGGTGTTCGTGTGTGTATGTATATTGACCGGTATGAAAACAGTAAAACACAGTAGCATAACCTGGGTACAACAAGGGAACTTTAAAAAAAAATACGAGTTAACACCATTGCCTATAGGAAATATGTTCCAAAGGAAAGGTAGCTGTTAAAACCATTGCAGTTAAAGGCGGGAAATAAATGGAAATTAAAAAAAATGGTAAACATGGATAAAACTGGTCAATACTTTCATTTGAAAGATCTTAACCCAACTAATATTAAATCTGAGCTAGATTATACTCTGGGGGAGTCTGCTCATTCATTTACAACAGTAAAATATTGGGTAGCAGAGTTTAAGCGAGACCGTATGAGTTGCCAAGACGAACATCGGAGTGGTCGACCAAATGAGGTGACCAGGCCAGAAATTGTGAAGAAAATCCACAAAACGGTATTGGATGACCGACTGAAAGTGCGCGAGCTAGCAGATATCGTAGGCATTTCAAAATGTTCTGTACATCGCATACTAACTGAAAATTTAGACATGAGAAAGCTGTGAGCAAGATGGGTACCGCGTTTATTCACAATGGAACAAAAACAGCGTCGTGAGGACGTTTCACTCGAGTGTTTGGCGATGTTTCGCTGCAATAAAGCCGAGTTTTTGCGTCAATTTATAACCATGGATGGCGTCAGTTTTTTGGCTTGCAAGTGGGATAATTTTCATTGATTATCTTCAAAAAGGAAAAGCAATCAATGGCAAATATTATGCAAACTTATTGCAGCGTTTGAATGATGAAATCAAGCAAACACGGCCGCATTTAGCGAAAAAGAAAGTTCTGTATCATCAAGATAATGCACCAGTTCACACATCCATTATCGCAATGGCCAAAATCAATGAGTTAAAGTTCGAATTGCTTCTTCATGCACCCTATTCGCCAGACTTAGCCCGCTCTGATTATTTTTTGTTTCCAAAGTTGAAGAAATGGCTTGGTGGTAAAAGATTTGCCAACAATGAAGAGGTGGAGTTTGCAGTTGATGGCTATTTTGCAGAACTCGATGGTTCTCACTATAAACAGGGTATCAAAGCTATTGAACATCGCTGGGAATGGTGTATCGAGCTGAAAGGAGACTATGTAGAGAAATAAAGATGTTTTTACTTTCTCTACTACGTATATTAAGTAGGGAAAGTATTGTATTCCACCCAAAAATTCGATACCGAGATTTCACCGGAAATACATGTTTTGAGACCCCCTGAATCCAAAAAAAGCATTTTTGGAAATATGTCCGTGTGTGTGTCTGTGTGTCTGTCTGTGAAAAGCATAACTCAGAAACGAACAGTCGGATAAACACCAAACTTGGTATTTAGGTTCAGTATCTTTCAGGGATGCGACAAATCCCCCACCCACAGATTACCCTTTACATGGAACATTTTTCGACAATTTTAATTTTCTCTAAAGTGGCTTTAACGATTTTGATTAAAAAATATTTTTAAGATATTTTCATGACAAATAAAATGTATATCTTGAATTTTCTGGGAATGTCTCCAAAAGTATTCTTCATTGTGAACGACTTTTGCATAACTGGTAAACCATAAGAGATAGGTAAAATGTTACTACACAAAAAATGTAGATCGCGTTAAAATACATAATTTATGTCATATACATTTTTTTTTGTTGAGTGAACCATTATCGAGATATTGCTTGTTATTCCCTTAAATTTTTCAATAATTTTCTCAAATGGGAATTCGTTATTCATTTTGTTATCTTGTATATGCAAAGAGTATTAATCTGTGGCAAAGGGAATGGTGCTGCACCTAGCAACCAACTATTAAGAGATATGTATGAGCTTAAAGGCTACTGTATTTCTATATTGCCCTTGTAAATATATATTCCCCTTACATCTACAAGAAAATTAGCAATAAGATAGAGTCTGCAAATGTTTATCTCGATTAACATGAAGTATATGGAGAATAAGCGTTTGTAAAAATAGTTTGTACAAGAGTAGAGAAAGTCATGTGAGTGTAACACATCAGATTTTTTTAGCAAAATTGTTGTGTTTTCTTTGTTAGGTCGGGTACTTCTGCGACAACGCTCGTACATGTCAAAGAAAATATCATGCTGTAGACATTATCAGTATAGTATACACATTATATTAGAAAAGTAAAGGCCGCACCTATTTTTCGCTTAGATGTATGCACATCGAATTCTTTTTAACTGAAACTCTTATAGAACAATATGTTATTCAAAGCAGGTATTCTTAAAAATATTGGACATATAATAAGTACGCTTTAAGAAAATCTAAACACATTTGCAGTTATCAGTATAACCATATTTTATCTAGATATGCTATATAGGGGATATGGATTCTTAAACGTTCATAATTTTTGCGTTAAGGTGAGCTAATACTCGCGGTAAGCTTGTGTATTTTAGAACAATTGTAAAACATCTTCCCATGCATTCAGTAACAACTAACAAGTATATTTTAAAGAAAAGAATATTTTTTTTTGTTTTTAGAACGTAATAAACGGCGAACACCCACATGGGATTTTTGTAATACAGTGAAGTTTATAGGCTCCTACATGTATAAAAATTCATACGCATGATTACTTACATGCCGGAGCATGCGCATTGGCTTAGAAACGAACCAATATGATTGGATAGCCTGTTTTTACAAATTTACGTGGATTGGTCCTTATAATAAAAGCATTTGTTGGTTTGCCAGAAATATTTTTTCGTGGAAGGGCAGATAGCCTAGAGCTATGAATTAACAATGTTCAGACTTCTCTGAATGTTAAATCTGGTGGGGAGGTGTCTGACAGATTTAAACATGTTTTTCAACTAATCTTCATTCAGCCGCAAAGGATGGATTTTCTATTTAGGAGATTTTCATTTCTGAACAGGATTTTTCTGGATAGCGGTCCTTTATTACAATTTTTTCTTATCAGAAAATTTGTTATTGTATTACAAAGTTTTTCATTCTTTATATTTTTAAGATGTTTTAATATCCATTAATGGCGCTCTGTTATGTTGATTTATTTTTATCGATAATGTGCAATGTTCCTATAAGACGTGTATTGTATATATTATTATTTAACCATAATTTTAGAGGAAACAATGAAAAGAAAGAATCCTGATATATTACTTGCTATAAGTTTCCTAAAACAATGGAAGGATTCTGTACACTGCTTGTTTTTAGATGGAAAACATCAGTTCAGTCTGTTTTAAAAATAAATAAGCAGATAAGCTTTCTTGTACTGCGGACCTCTATTAGAATTGTTCTTCTCTCAGAAAATTATTATTATATCGCAAGATTTTTTCATTCCTTGTGTTTCTTAAAAGGATTGTAATGTCCATTAATTATACCTTCTTTTGTTGATTGATATATTTTTATCGATCATGGAGGGTATTACTATAATTCATATATCGTGATTATACTAATCCCAGCAAGCCTGTATAGTAACGACAGTGAAATATACAACTTTGAAGTGAAAGGAGCATGCAATTCGTCACTTCATCACCTCATCGTCATATTCTACAATAGTTTGAGTTGTGAAGGATTTAACGCTGATGACTGTAAGCATGGTATAAACGCGTTCGTCTTTCTTTTGGCTATCTGAAGCCAAACTTATTATCGGCTGATGTAGTGTACTGCATTGCGTTGCACGATATGATGATAGATTGAAACACAAGGTTGCTATCGTTCACTCCTTGGGACTCCGGTCTCATACGAGCCCCGTGTCAATAAGTATTGTGTGTACATCAGGCTATCAGCATTAAAACTGAGTTTTATTTATGGACGCTCATTAACTGCTATGGTTCTTAGCGCCCCATTCTACAGAGCGGTCCCTCAGCCATCTGGCCGGTAGTCGCGATGCGTGTTCCGTGCGCGATCCCTCAGATATCTGGCCGGTAGGCGCGATGCATGTTCCGTGCGCTGTATTCAGTGTATCTGTTTATTATTCTCATTATTGATACTGATACCATATTATTACTGATTTTGTGATGATTATTACGATATATTGATTACCTATTGAACAAACATAATTACATAATATTTTATCAGTACTAACCTTTTTCACAATCGGTGTTGAAAGTGGTGTCCTTCGGCAGATAAACATTCTTGGCACCTTCTGATGAAATTACCATTCACACGCATAAGTTCTTGTTGCGTAATTTCCCTAATTTCTGTTTTTATATTGTTTTTAAGATCATCCATGGTGCGAGGATTATTCCTATAGACTCTATTTTTGAGAGTTCTCCATAGATAAAAGTCACACACAGTAAGTTTTTCTCCGTTAGAACCCTTCGTTTCTTTTTACAACTTATAACATTAAATGATCCCGCTCTCTTCACTTTATTCACTAGATATCTAACTGTTTCTCTACTCGGAACTGGAACACCAGAAAATTTATCATGAAATTGCCTACACACCTGTCTACATGAGTCATACATAAAAAGTTTTTGTTCAAGCGAAAATTTGAGTACCATTTCCGGGTTGTAATAATCCGATAATTCAATCGCACACAAATACACACGCATCTCGCGTCTATACACAAGAAGCAATAACAGCTGATTGAAGCCTGCGGCCACATGTCCGATAAGTGGAAGAGCCCGTGGTCTTGAGTTCATTCGGACGTGTCGCAATTTCCGGACAGAGCACTGAGGGACCGCTCTGTATATTTGGAGTGAAAGACCGGAAATTTTGCTCTGAGGCAACTTTATCAGACTTGAGGTTCTTTTATGTGCCGTAAATCTACGACACAGGACTACCGGTTTTAGGTCCCTTCCGAAGGCAGTCATGCTAAGGATTTTACGCCCGAAAAAATCCATCGCTCTCGGCGGGTTTGAACCCGCGACCTCGGGAACTAGAGGCATGCATGCTACCCCTAGACCACGGAGGAGAACTGCTATTAGCATTGGTAATGCACTTGGACTGATCAAGAGAGGCGTACTTGGATACTAACATCACTGTCCTCTGTTAAGCTTATTGAGAAGCTTGATGACGCTCCTGTAACAAAAACAATAATAATAATAATAATAATAATAATAATAATAATAATAATAATAATAATAATAATAATAATAATAATAATAAATCTGACCATTGCGTTGAGAAGAAAATAATTAAAAAATGGCGATGGTTTATCTTATAAAAACATTACTTTAAAAGTCCTTTATTATTATTATTATTATTATTATTATTATTATTATTATTATTATTATTATTATTTTTATTCTAGCTTCAGATTTCTCGGATCGAGTCACGAAGGGGCGACTGCAAGTATATTCAGAACTATTGGTCTTAGGCGGTTCGAATAAAGCTTAAATACTAAACACTTTTATTGAAAGAGCATGATTTGGTTCGATTCTAGAAGCTTAAAATGTGTGTAACTTTCGAAAAATTACTTTACACAGGATTGGAGTGAAATGTAATGATGTCTGCGACAACTGGGTTAACAACAACAATAATTAATTATTAATAATTAATTCCATAATAATAATTGTCTAAGGTTCCTCAGATCGAGCCACGAAGGGACAATGGTAAATGTCTTCAAAATATTGGTCTTAGCCGCTTCGAATAGATCTTAAACACTAAATACTTTCATTGAAAAGCATTATTTGGTTTGATTCTAGAAGCTTAGGACATGTGTTACTCTGGAAAATGACTTTACACACAATTGGAGTGAAATTTAATGTTGCCTGTGACAATCGAGTAATAACCATCTATGGAAACTCATATTGTATTTTGATTCTATGGAGAATAAAGGAAAGACGGAAGGAAAGCAAAATGACGAAAAGATATGAATGATTTTAATTAAAGAAGGGGAGAGAATCGTCTACGTTACCTTCACTTCTAAAGTTGATAGTCATCATCATCATGCCATAAACCTTATGGCTTGTTCCGTCTTCAAAAAAACTGATCTGTCCACCTCATTGGATGTCTGCCAATATTCCGTTCTACCTACAAGTTTATAATGTTGCATTATTTATGGCATTCGATCTTCATTCATTCTGTTTACATGATCCTGCCATTTTGTCTGAATTCATAACAATGAAATAATGCTTAGAAAAATTGCAATAATTAATTTCTTATAAAAAGCTGGCCTATTGTTAGAATATTTTTCGGTAGAATATGGGCATGTGAGGCGTGTCTGAAGAGGTGCGCCAATGAGAGGCTCTTGAAGTTTACAAGTTAAGGTGTAATAAATGGCCAATGCTTAAAGATCCCGCAACAGGATGAGGTTATTGAAATTTTCTAACAGCGTTCCTGTACCTTTTGTTGTTTATGCAGACAATTGAATCTGTGCTTGCAAAGGTCCACTCTTGCAAGCCATCTGTTTTAGAGAGTGAATATTGGTTTTCATTTTAAAGTTTTCCGAATGCCAAAAACAAATTTGTATATGTAGGGTCTTTGTTTACACTTATGGAGCCGAGGCAATACGGCGCCTGCCTAGGAAGCTTGTTGTAAACGCTTTTGAAAATAACCTGTGGGGGGAGTATTCATAAACAGCAGACAGCGTTTAGAAAACTAGAATTATTACGAGAATCAAATACCGTTTTGAAGGATCCAATCGATATGGTAATGTGTGTGAAAGAGAGAAATCAGGATGGTAGGCGATTTTAAATGACATCACCACGCTAGTTATGAATTCTTCAAATACGCGTTTTCACCATTTCGCATGAAGCAACATACAGTACTAGCCACGGACAAACTAATACGATGACTCATTAATGTAATAAGATATCTAATTCACAGCTTCTCAACACCAACACAATAATAATGTCTTTCTTTAATATTTTTTGTTCTAAGTTTTACGTGTTATATATTTTTTGACAATATTGTACGTATAATAATTAAGAGGATGTTAAAAACACATATATTCATAATGTACACATGGTAGAGAACAAGTATATAGCGCTATAACATAAAATATAACATAAGAGGGAAAGGCTGTTATTAGTAATATAAAATTACGAGAAATGAGTAGTATCTGCGTAAGCATGTAACGAACCTTCATAATTAAGACGATGGAAGTCTGTAAACATATATATATATATATATATATATATGTAACAATGCAACATAAATTGTTATTGGATAGTAGCACCAATCAGGTACATTGATACATACCTATAATTCAAATACGTACGTTAAGAAAACGGTTGAAGGGAACGCTAATAGAAGCTTGTCAGTCTTCGATCAGGAAGATAGTGTATAATATCGTCTCTAAATAGAAGCTATAACTACGCATTTAAAGTCTACCAGTTATACATGTTTTAACATAACAAAGGTGATAGTGAATTGTGAATGTATACATGTGCTTTATACAAAATATAAGTGAAATAATTAACAGACTACGTGTGTGCAAACTATTTTAACATTCTCCATACCCAACCCTGACAAGACACAATTGCTCTCCGACACAAATACAGAAGCTTTGGCGCAATTATAAAATAATAATTACAACATACTAACACACACGCAAGAACACAGATGTACGATCATCAGATTCCAGTCTACGAGAACGTGGAGATACGTCACGAGAGTACGGGCATCAAGACGATCTATAGGTACGTAATACAGCATCCATCATCAGCGTCATCATCAACAACAACGTAGTGGGGCTACCAAGGAGGAACCGCTACACGCACTCACCTCTTGAACTTTGTAGAGGGGAGAACCAGTTAGACCACCCCATCCCAAACTGCTGATCATGGGAAAGTTGAATGCTAACTGAATACATTGTCAGTACCTAACTCATAAACTCCAGAGAGTATCCTCAAACGGGGTGGTGTATATCTTTAAGCCAGTGAAAGCCTTTAAGCGCGCTCGAGTATTACGTATTGGAAAATATTCAATGACGACAATCCTGTTTTGATATATTGATTTAAATTTAATCTATAATCTGCAATGTTTTATAAGCCGGAATAATAAATAGCACCCATTGAATATTATTGCGTTATTTTTTACCTTATGTTATTTCAGGTTTTTACTTTATCACATACATGGTAGGTAGGGAAGGTAGATTGTTCCACCCAGAAGTCGATGCCATATTTCAACGGAAATACAGGTATTGAGGCCCTCTGAATAAAAAGGCGTTTTGGGGGAAAAGTGCGTGTGTGTATGTGTGTGTGAGCAGTATAATTAAAAAAACTAAAAGTCGCTAAATACCAAACTTGTATTCAGGTTCAATACCTTCCAAAGATGCGACACAAACATTTTCAAGAAAATCCCTTCTCCCTTAATTACCATTTACATGGAGCATTTTTAGAAACTTTTGATTTTCTAAAAAATGGCTCTAAGGAGTTTTATTAAAATACCATATATTAAAGATATCTACACGACAATAAAATATACATCTTGAATTTTCTGGAAATAGGCCACTTCATTCGGCAGAGATGTTCTATAATCTCGTATAACTGGTAAATGTTAAGGGATAGACGAAAACATACTACACAAGAAAATGTAGATCTCTTTAAAACACACACTTTATTTTAAATGCTTTTTGTGGCATAAGGTGCTACTGAGATATCCGTTATTAAGGATTATAATTGTTCATTTCTTGGTCATTCTCTTTAAGTCCTTTAACATTCAGTTGTTTCTCGCGGCTGCATGAAAACAGTATGTAATTTCAAGGTCCTGTTCTTAAACTTTGATTGTCGCTGTTCTCTTTATATTTATAGCGAAATGTGTAATGTAGGTATCTCTGCAAGAGTTTATTGGATTAAAATGTAGCATATACAGAAATAAGCTTGTGTAAGAATAATTTGTATACACACTAATAAGCGATAGAGGGTAGAAGAAGCCATTTGAATGTATTACATCAGACTTTTAATTGAAGTTACAATCATTCGGATTAATTATAAATCACTTCTGCTCGCGAATCAGTCTGAAATTTTATATCTGGTTATTAACGACATGCTACGGCGGTAACCATCCCTTTTTCAGTTGTTTCAACCCTTTGAAGTCAATTATCAATCGCTTAACTATGTTGAACGATTCAACGGCATGTGTCTTTACAATGACTGCAACCCTCCCAGTCGTAGAGGCAGTAGGTCGTTTTGCCCGCGGCTTCATCCCTTTGAAGTCAATGATGTGTGATAATTGAACACGTGTCGAACATTATCATGCTGTCGCTGTTCTTTAATATTTACGATAACATGCCTTTGAAGGTGTGGGAGTAAAGTAATAAACACTTAATTATGTCAATTGATCCAGGGGCACGCGACCATCGATTTAGAAGTTGCGGTGGCAAATTCCAGTCATAGATGCGGCATATCTTTTGTCCGCTGCTTCAGCCCTTTGAAGTCAATGATGCGCGATAATTGTACATGTGGAGAACCTCGGAAACTTCACTACTGGGAACTGAGCTAACTTTTCTCGGACACGATATTTGTATGATTGTTGTAACGTTGGCTAGACTAAGAGAGGCAGATGTGAGCCGCCAATATGTATACAACATGTTAGTGACAATAAATGAATAAAAGTTAAAGTTATTTACGATGTACGTCATTTATTGCTATCACCAGAACGTAAGATCCCTTCCTAGAAGTCAGCTAGCTGTTCCCGCACATGTTTTGGTGCCGAAACTCGGGAAGGAACAAGCAAGTGACTGTATCTAACTGAAATCACAATTTTCCAAGGAGGACGGTAGGGATTAAATCACGAACACGGCAAGAGCAATCACTGTAACAAAAGGCAAGTGAAAAATGTTAGATTTATGTATATTTTACTGGTTTCCACTTTCAGAGTTACGTGTAATTTGAGCATGCATTATTAACAACGGACTTGCATACTGCTCATCGCCGTCTTGTCCATTTCGTTCATGTGTTGGTTATTTCGACTGCCGCACTCTATTGTTACTTAATAAAGCATATATTTCGCAATCAGTCGATAACGCAGTTTGTAACTTAACAATCGAAAGGAAACTGAAAGCAATTACCGAAGGTGAATATTGCCACAGATACTGCTACTTTCAGGTTTAGTTATCAACACCATGTCTGCAGTCAACACACTAGCCGAGTTGTAAAGAAAGCGCACACGTTATAGGAATAACATTACGAGGTATTCAAACACAATTAAATCCTTTACAGAGACCACGTCACTTGAAGATTATGAGCACTATAAAGAACGATTGTCAGAAACTTTGGAGCACCTACTGAAACTAAATGAAGAAATACACGATCACCTCACTGACGAAGACTTAATGCTGATGTGTCAACTTATGTAGAATACGGGCAATGTAAAAGGCATCACTGAGAATACGAGATAAGATATCCATGGTTACGGAAGGGTCAGGTTCAATCTTCGATTCCCAATATGACGCCACTTCCGGTCACGCCGGTCAGTCACTCGGTCACGTTAGCTCTGATTAAATTGCAACCATTTGCTGGAGGCTTAGAATGCTGAACCCGTTTTTGTGGCAGTCCTCGTCCTCAGTAGACAGCGATCCCATACTATCGACAGTGAATAAGCACGTATTCCTACGACGATATTTGGAAGAGGAGCAGAAATACCTCATGGAAGGAATTGCAGACACATACGAGCGATGAAACGCATACTACAATCTATATATGGCGACAAGAACCACATAGTCCAGGCACATTTGGAATTTTTAGACGGTCTGAAATCAAGTCAAGACGAAAGTGCTAAAGCTCTTAACTGCACTTGTATGGAATGTATTCGGCGACTCCAAGCACTCGCAACTCTGGGGTTAGATGTTAATGCTTACGAACTAATGTTAGCACCAAAACTTCTTCAGGCGCTTCCCAATAAAGTCTGTCGTCCCTAGATTACACACTGCAAGAGAGCTAACGCGCCTGAGAATAGCATTTCTAAATTAATGAAATTTTTAGAGAGTGAAGTTGAGGGAGCTCTAGTAACTCAAAAGATTCGAGAAGAAACTTCTCTTGGCTGCACTGCAACTGCAGCAACACTACTACTTCAAAGAACAACAAGACCACACGCAAGACTACAGTTGAACCCTTCAATGAACACAACTGCCATTGAACTCAGAGTTGGCGAGTGCATTGGGAAGCTAAAAACAACTAACCGGTGATTCCCTTGCTTTAATCGTAGCCACAACTCTCGAACGCGCAGCAAAAGGGATCGAGTTTCATGTTATAGATCTAAAGTAAGCCATCGTAGACCAATTTGTGAAACAAAAACTGACTTAACAGCCAATACATTTCAAATCACTTCAACTTTAGTTGGCAAGATTGACTCAATGCCGCATGGATTTACGTATATACAAACAGCACGAGTACAAATAGTTGGCCCAGAAGGAACAAGTAGACTCTCTAAATGCATTCTTGATCCGGGCAGCCAGTCTTCATTTGTGTCTAACTCCTTGTAGAAGACTTGCAAAAGAAGACATTAGAGAATAGTTGTGTGACTGTAGGTTCCTTTGAGTTCTCACTTCCTCGGTTCATTGCACGACGGCTAGTCGTTTTATTCTGAGATATATGTGAACCAACTTCACAATATCCATTAATGCTCTTGAAAGAAATCAGTTTTCTTTTCACATCCTAGCATTCCTTGTGATATTCATTCATTAGGTAATATGCACAAACTGAGGATGGTCAATCCTAAAGAGGCCTCTGACGGAATACTCAGAGAAATTCGTAAAGGTGTTGACCATTAGTGGTATGCTGTTAAAAACTCTGCGCCCATTATAATTTCACCACCCTAGTACTGCTACCCACACGACTGCGTTGGATAGTTAGCGGCAACCGCTGAAGTATTACTGTAAAGACTGGCTGTGAACTACATGGACTCCAACCAGACAGTCTCTCTTCAAGATGATAGTTTTCGACGCTTCTGGGATCTGGAATCTCGGGGAATATCTTCAGAACAACCATGAACCTTGACTGCTAAGGACTCATCTATACTTCGGACGTTTTATGATAGTTATCATGTAGAAGGGGGACAAGAGTAGTCATTCTTCTCAGGAAAGAAAAAAATTACTGTCAGACAACCGCCAAAATACATAGCAGCGATTTCGTTCTCTAGAAAGGAGTCTACAGAAGGACATTTACTACGAGTAGATGTTGAGTTACAGCTGCAACAGCCATGTAGAAGCTGAGCCTTTTGAAGAGACATCTAAAAAAATGTATTATTTGCCTCGCCAGATAGAAAAGAAAAGCGTGGTAATTGCAAGTGGGGCATTGTATTTGACGGATCTTCAAGCAAAAATATTTCACCATCACTTAACGATCTTCTGGAAATGGGACCCATTTTACTCCCTGACGTAATGTCAGTGCTACTACTGAGATTTCGTTTGCACCCCATGGCGATCATCGGAGATATCTTCCAAGCCTATCTGCAACTGCTGTTACACAAAAACGACAGAGAAATGACACGCATCTTGTGATATCGCACCACACTAACAGAAACGGAAAATACTTTACAAGAGAGATTTTTTATTAAGAACATTGTCATTTTGGCTCACTTGCAGCCCATTCCTTCTAAGTGCAACTCTGAGGAAACTAGCAACGATGTACAAAGAATTTCCTCAAGCTGCTCTCTTGGGTAAGAACAGATACATGGATGACCTTGCAGCAGGAGCAAACACTGAATCAGATGTGATTAGCCTTTACTTCAAAATAGTGTCACCGATGAACAAAATGCGCATGCCATGACTTAATGGGCCACCAATGCACCACAGCTGAAAACATTTTGGGAGAACGAAGAACAAGAAATTTGACAAAGGACGCAAGTGCTTGGCATCGATTGGGAGACGGGTAGTTTCTACTATGATCAGCGGGATATTTCTGACAGGATATCAGATAGACCGGCTACGAAGATAGTAATACTGCAAGCTAATGCTACCCTTTACAATCAACTTGGTTTACTTTGTCCGACCTTTATGCTTGGAAAAATGTTTATACTTGTGCCGAGACATTGTAGGGATGAACTCATTCCAAACGATCTAGCATTGCAATATCAGTGTGCACTTCCATATTTGTCACACGTTCATGTTCCTCGTGACATTGACATTTTACACGAATGATGCCAAATTCACGTTTTTTGCCACGCCTCTGAAAGAGCCTATGGAACTGTGCTTTACGCCAGAACCACCGTATGTGGTGCAGTTAGAATTAACTTGATTTTTAACAAACGTCGACTTACCGTACTAGAGAGGGTGACACTCTCGCGATTGGAGCTGCTTGCTGCCCGTCTATGTGCCAGACTACTTCACCATATTTGCAAAGAAACAGGCTGTCCAATATCCAACGCTATTTTATAGAGTGACTCCACCGTGACTTTGGGATGGCTGCGGAGAAATCCAAGCAACTGGAAGACCTTTGTCCGTAATAAAGTGACGGAGGTCTTGAGCTACTCTACGCCAAGTCAGTGGAGACACTGTTCTGGAGAAAATAACCCTGCAGATATTTTATCTCGAGGATGCTTTGCAGAGCAATTGGTATCATTTGCGTTATGCTAGTCTGGCCCTAGATAGCTGTCGCAACGTTTCACTAACCGGCCACAGCAGACTAAACTTTTAGTGAACCACTTTTAGAAGCAAGACAGCCCAATAAACAAGTACTGATGATTGCCACTCATGAACCTGTTCTTCAGGTGACCAAATATAGCTCATACTCAAAAGTTCTCCATATCACTGCTTGGGTCAAAAGAGCCATTTACTTAATGAGAGGAAACTGAAGAGCAGCAGAACTACTTACAGGAAGTGAAATAAACCATACACGCATATATTGAATACGTACTGATCAAGCGGAGTTTTCGCAGAAGAGCTGAATTGTTTGGAGCAGGGGAATCCCTATCCCGAAAATGTTATGTTATTTTATTTTCTCCCATTTCTCGAGGAGTGTATGGTTCGCTTGGACGGAAGACTTCAGTTTTATACTTTGACTTCAGGCGAAAAGCATCTAATTCTATGGACGCTACACACCACTTCACGAGGCTTCTAATAACAATGAGTATAAGAATCGCTATGCCAGTTGACTCCACGGTAATGCGTGTGGCTCGAATTCGGGAGATCCCGGATTCGATTCCCCTCAACCGCCCAATTTGACCTTGGGTTTTTCGTGGTTTCCTGATCGGTATGCAAATGCCGGGGTGGTTTCTCTTCTAGGTCGATTTACTTTCCCCCATTTCCATTTCATCCGTTTCCTTCTCATGTTTCAGGCATGCGTGGTGTGTGGCGGTGCCGGACAGATGGCCCGGATGCATGTTTCAAGGAAACTGTATTCCCCATAGACACTGAAGGGCTGTCTAGTTTGACGGTTTGTTCATAGGCCTCTGCGGAGCTGCAGTGATTGGATGGGTCTTCCGCGCTTCTCTTTGGCCCATCTGCCTGCGGTCTGTAGCCTCCTGTAGTTCCTTTACTTCATCGCTTCCTCCTGGAGGAAGGTAGTCACAATAGATCTCCCGCTGGTCGCAGTAAACGAGCTATCCTCTCCTATACCAGCCAGACTTGTTTTGTTACGTACTAATCCATATTTAATGGTAATGTTTTGTCATAATACGTTAGTAAATCACAGGATATCTCTTAGGTGCCTGTGTTAGGCTGGTGTGGCACAAGCACGGGACAGGATGTATTGTTAACTGCTCTTGAGCTAATGGGTACACAAACACACAAGTATAGACATGATGGCGTAATGAATCAAAAGTCGCGTATAGTTAAACACGCAACGTGCAGCAAACCTTATATTAGTGGTCTTACTAATTCCGTATCAGATACACTCGGATACTTTGATACACTGAGCAAAGTAGGCTATATGAACGGTGCAGGTGAATACTGACTTAAGGCCCTATTGCTCGCTGCATAGTAACTCGCTGCGTAACTCGAATTGAATTACCCCTCTCCCCTAAACTCATCCCGTGGGATTTATGAGCCCACAACAGATAATAGTAGGCCACCCTATGAATGCGTGTGCGGGAAGAGGAATTAAATAGTTACGGAACAATTTTACAGTGCATCAGAAGGACAGTCAGGTACAGAAAACAGCGCAATTCTGATTAGCATTTATTAGCGAGGCTGAGGTCTGAAAAATGTAGTACTGTTTTCCTTGTGCAACCGTGCATTCCCCTGCCATCTTGACCGTCATTATCCTCTGATCCCTAGCCTGGATGACTCAGACAGTGTCAACAAAACACTGGCGCCCTCCTCTAAGCTCATTCATAACGTGGCCGACTAGTACCTACATGTAGTCACCGACTTCCAATTAGTTAAACATGCAACTTTCATCAGAATCAATCCATCACGGTTGTTGAAATTTCCTTGGTAGTATTTGGTTACTAATTTACTTGTTACCTTCTAATATTGGAATTTTAACTTCATGAAAGCGTTTAATTAGGTGTATAATGCTTACCTCACCAATAAGGTTCCTCTAGACCACTGCTTTCAGCATTGTGCAACGTGTAGTATGAGGCAGGCAACATATATTGCTATGCAGCTTATTGTCAGTGGCTGAATAAAGAGGTAGCATGCACTGTTTTTGGAAAAGTGTCTAACCATTAACGTAGTGGAAAACTAGGAAAACAGTTTTTTTTTGTCGCGCCGATGTACAGGTGCCAGATACAGGGCGGCAATGCTCAACGAAACAGATTTTTGAGGCATGCGCACACCTGTTGGCCCGACAGGTCGCGATATGTCGTATGTCACAACTCCACATGCTAAATGATCCACCTTGTCTCTCAGCTGAAACACAATTGGCGCATACGTCACTGTCGTATGTTCCATGTTGCCCAAACCTTGCCTCAATGGAGTTTTGGTTGTGGTCTCCTTCGAAATGCTCTTCATACTGAATTTGTTAACGTCTTTTGATGTTGGATTTTGTTTGCTTATTATTAGAGCATGGTTTTGTATGCATAATCAAATAGCAAAATATTCATGTAAATATGCAACATAACATGCAAAAAGTAAACGAAAGTCAAGTAAACTATTTGTTTTGTGGGTAGTCTCTTACCAACACGAGTAAGGTCTGTTTACCTCGCAACAATTATTAGTGCACGGCCGTGAGGCCATAGTGAGCCGCAGTGAATCTAAGTCTATCGGGATTCAACCCGAGATTAGCCTAGGGTGTATGTGAGATGAATTAAAACTGAGGAAATCTGTTCATCTCAGCGACCCTGAAAATATTGATTAGGCCCTAATCTTGATTATTTTGTATATTTATTAATCCCTTTTCGCCCCTTCCCATTCTGATAGGGGCTGAACTATGACTTAAATGGAATCTGGTGTGTCACTACTAATCTGGAGGACTCTAAAAACCATGGAGTCGACAGACGTATTTTTATTATTTCTACATACCACCCCTTCCCACGCCCTCAGTATTGTTTTCCAAATTGTAAGTCGTATGTATATCGAGTTTGATTGAAATTGTTCCAGCGTTCCAGGGTTATACTGGAACGTACATACATACCTACACTATGTGATCAAAAGTATCCGGACACCCCACAAACATAAGTTTTTAATTTTAGGTGCATTGTGCTGCCTCATACTGCCTGGTACTCATTATCCGCGACCTCAGTAGTCATTAGACATCGTGAAACAGCAGAATGGGACGCTCCGTGGAACTCACGGACTTCGAATGTGGTCAGGTGATTCGGTGTCACTTGTGTCGGAAGTCTGTACGCGAGATTTCCACACTCCTAAACATCCCTAAGTCCACTGTTTCTGATGTGATAGTGAAGTGGAAGCGTGAAGGGAGATGTACAGCACAAAAGTGTACAGACCGACCTCGTCTGTTGACTGACAGAGACATTTGAAGAGGGTCGTAAAGAGTAATAGGCAGGCATCTATCCAGGAATTCCAAACTGCATCAGGATCCACTCCAAGTACTATGACAGTTAGGCGTGAATAAGAAACCTTGGATTACATGGTCGAGCGGCAGCTCATACGCCACACATCACGCAGGAAAATGCCAAACGACGCCTCACTTGGTGTAAGGAGCGTCAACATTACACGATTGAACAGTGGCAAAACGTTGTGTGGAGTGACGAATCACGGTAACAATGTGGCGATCCGATGGCAGGGTGTGGGTATAGCGAATGCCCGGTGAACGTCATCTGCCTGCGTGTGTAGTGCCAACAGTGAAATTCGGAGGTGGTGGTGTTATGGTGTTATGATTTCCTATGGAAGGGAAGTAACACAGGTGGTTCCGTGTTGTAGATTTACGGCACGTAAAAGAACCTCAAGCCGGATAAAGAGGCCTATGAGCAAAATTTCCCGTCTTTCACGCCCAATATAGAATGAGACGCTAAGGACCGTAATAGAGTGTCCATAAATAAAACTCAATTTAATGTAACCGCTCAAATTTTCTGAAAATGTGACTTACAGAGCACATCATTTCCGCATACCTTTAAATACATAAAAATAACAAGCAATTCGCATATAAATCCGGGTTCAACTTATTATACTTTTATATACGAGGCGTATTCCAAAACTAAGTTTCGGTGAACAATATTTAACGGATGGTAGGCCTGAATGACGTTTTACGCTTGCATCGCTGTCTACTGACTCCTGAGGAACCTACTGCAGTGTTGGTGTGACGCAGTAGGCGTTTTCCAGTCGTTGAGAGCAGATCGCAATGTCCGCTTCAATCATAGATCCCGCCAGTTCTAAAGTGTGCGGTGTGATTAGATTTTTACTGGCAAAAGTATCATCAGCTGCGGACATCCATCGTGAGTTATGCCTCGTGTATGGACCGGACATAATGAGTGACAAACAAGTTCGACACTGATGTCGAGAATTTCGAAATAGCCGCACAAATGTGCACTATGAACATGGAGTGGTAAGCCCAGTATGCGGGCCGACTACATCGTTGAGCAAGTGAACCAAAAATCTTCCAAGTGATCGGCGTTTGACGATTAGTGGTATAGCTGATGAGTTCTCAAATGTTGCTCAAACCTCACTATACAGGATTGTAACTGAACTGCTTGGATATCGGAAACTTTATGCAAAGTAGGTGCCAAAATTGTTCACTGGTCAGCACAAAGAGCAACGAATACGTAGTGCACGATAGTTTTGGGGCGCTATAGACAAGATGGAGATTGTTTGTTTTCCCACAATGTTACGGCGACAAGACATGGATAGCGTACACCAACGCAGAATCAAAACAACAGTCAATGCAGTGGCGCCGTTCCGGTTTACCCAAGCCGGTGGAAAGAAACGCCGTACACGAATCGCAAAATTATGGCTATCGTGTTTGGGACGAAAAAGGCGTGTACAGCTGACGCGTACTGTACAACGCTTACCAAACTGAGACGTGCGGTCCAAAATAGACGCCGCGGGAAACTGTCGTCTGGCACCATCCTCCTGCACGACAACGCACGACGCACACCGCTGCCAAAACCAAAGAGAAGATTCAAGAGCTTTGTTGGGAACTCTTTGACCACCCTCCGTACAGTCCCGACCTGGCACTAAGCGACTATTTCCTCTTCTTGCATTTGAAACGGTGACTAGGTGAATAACGATTTCAAACCGACGATGAATTCAAGACAAGCGTTATCAACTGGTTCAAGTCCCAGGTGGCAGAATTCTATGCCGAGGGGTTAAAGAAGCTGGTGCAGCGTTACAGCAAGTGTATAGATGTGAACGGCGATTATGTGGAAAAGTAAGCATATATTACTGTCAATAAAAACCTTGTCTCATGAGCGATGTTGTTATTATGACCAAACCGACCTTAGTTTTGGAATACCCCTCGTACTAAGCGTTGGGTATGCCCACCACTTTCCTTACTTTAGAAATAAAAACAGAAATGTTCATTGAACTTATTTTAGGTCGCTGCACGCACTCTGTTCAGACATTTGCATTACTCTTATCACGCGGCATGCATTACCTTTTTGTTTACCTCTCGTTTCCAGTAGTAAAACCCTTAGCTTCAGCTGGGGACAAAAGCGCTCCTAGCCTACTGTAAATAAAGGCTGTTGCGTATCCTTTATTTTCCGAAAATGAAGCAAATCCAAATACTGATAAAAATGAATATTCTTCGAATTTGTAGTTATAGGATTAGGTTTTAATTTATCAGGATATGAACGTGCTAACATACCGAGCGGAATGGCTCAGGCAGTAACGTCTGTGGCCTGCATTTGGAAGATTCCGGCTTCAGTCCCCATTGACCGCCCACTCTGATCCATGGGTTTTTCGGGGGTTTTCCCGGGTCATTAGCGAATGCTGGAGTGGTTTCTTTCATCCTCCGAATTTCCTGTTCCTACATTTCGTTCCATGAATCATTTCATTCATTCTTATCCCATTTGGTTTATTTCAGGGTTGGAAGTGTCGGAGATGGTGTTTCGGTGCAGCGTGACAGGGAAAAAGGATGCTCTCTGTGAATTTTCTCAGCCCATCGGCCTTCGGCTAATTGCCGGCGTATAAAGAGTCCGCGGTCTGCCTATCCGACTGCTGGGGAAAAACAAATCAGTTTTATTTATTGACACTGTTTAACGGCTATAATTCTTACCGTCCCATTCTATATTGGGCGCAAAAACCGGGAATTATGCTCAGATGCATGTTTATTAGGCTTGAGGTTCTTTTAAGTGCTGTGAATCTACGACACGGGATCACCAGCTTTACTTCCCTTCCGAAGGAAGCCATGCTAAGGATTTTTACGCCCGAAAAAATATTCATCGCCCTCCGCCGGGTTTGAACCCGGGACCTCAGAACCTACAGGCTAGCATGGTACCACTAGACCCCGACTGCCGGGGCGTCTATATCCGCAAACTGTAGGGAACCTGCATATGCTGTGCCGTCACTCCTGGCTACGGCCGTCCGGTGTCTCCCTTTCCTCATCCCTGCCTCCAGAGGGGGTCGGTACAATATTCTCATTCCTGAATCGGTGCCGAATCCCCTCCGCTTCACTATCCAATCCAACGTACTAATATTACACGAAAATTTCCAAAAAAACCCCACTAGTTCTCATTTTAAATACTTTATTAAGCAGCTTTCTCTGTGAGTACAATATATATTTTAAATCCCATTTTCAGTAGTATATTCCCAATAGCAATCAGAGACGTAGTCTGTATTTTGTTCGATCCATCCAAGAAAGTGAGGAATACTAGTGTGGGCCTGCATAATGACTTCTTCTTCGTTGGTTTCTACAGGTGGATATAAAATAGCAGTCGCCACTCCGACCGACTCGCCGTTACATACCAACGGACCTCCAAAGTCTCCTCCATTCAGATGTTGTTCTGTAAAGTTATGAACCTCATAACATATATGGTGATCCAAAGTAGACATATGGTTATTTAATATCCCACAATCTGTGACTGTAGAATCTATTGAAAGCCTTTGCAGCGCTGGAAAGAAAGACAAATCAAACATTTAAATTTTTCCAAAGGTGTCGAAGCAGTGATTTTAGGATAACTTATATGTAACAAACTAAGACTAAAAACAATAATGTCGTAAATGTAAGAATTTTATTTTCCTTCTAGAATTAACCATGAAACGGTGTTCTTTTCGACGTTCAATACGAGGGTTAAAATCTGTATTGTATGTAATAATAGCATAATCCCTAGCTCTGCTCGGGTTATAATTTTGTTTCTATAAATGTGATGACTTTCCCTACCTCTCTCTCTTTTTCTTACTCCTTCTCTACTTTAATCTACGTCTCTCTCTCTCTCATTATTTCTCCCTCTGTCTCCCTTTCCACACGCTCTTCCATACTCTTAATTTGTCTCTAAATCCCTCTGTCCGTCCTTCTCTGTCGACTTTTCTCCGACTCTCTTACTACCCCACTTGGCAATGTGCATCTCTTGTAATGTTTTGAGTACTGCTAATAAATATGCAATTTTTGTGGTGTTTTAATAACATTTAAAATTTAACTAAAACGCTTCTTATTAACGTACTACTGCTAGGCTGCCTTGAGAGAATCACATTGAGAAAGAATCGAGAGAATCAAGAATATCTATGAGGAGAAGCATTTTTCAAAGGTGGTCTAACCTTCCAAAAGAAGGTACTGTACCACTCTCATTCCTTTGTAATTTGAATTCTAGACAGGAAGTGTCTACACGTCTCCACTGATGATGAAGTTATCCGTAAATTTATAGGAATAGCAGATTAAAAGTATAATGTGATTCATTAAAACACTTTTATCTCCCCATTATTAATTACTTAGTACGTTTTCTACTTCGTATAGTAAGTAGGGGAAATGTTGCACTCCACCCAAAAATTCGACACCGAAATTTCACCGAAAATACAAGTTTTAAGACCCCAGAATCTATATAAAGCATTTTTGAAAACATGTACATGTGTGTCTGAAAACAACATAACTCAAAAACCAAAAATCGGATAAATACCAAAATTAATATTCAGGTTCAAAATCTTCCAAACATGCGACAAGAAGATTTTCAAGAAAATCCCTTTCCCCAAAGGTTTTTTTTAAATTGTTCATTTTCTAAAAACGACTCTAACGATTTTGCTTAGAATGCGATATATGAATGATATTTACATTACAACTAAAATGTATATCTTGAATTTTCTGGGAACAGCTTCCGAAGTCCTCCTCATTCGGAAGGAATTTTGTATAATCTTCTATAACTGGTAAACGTTAATGTAGATATCTTTAAAACACAGAATTTATTTCACATAAATTTTATTGTGGCATAAGCAGTTTCTGAGATATCCGTTATTAAAGGTTCGAATTATTCACTCTTGGTCATTCTCTTAAAGTCCTTTCCACATTCAGTTGTTTCTCGCGATTGCATGGAAACAGTATGGAATTTTAAGGCCAGTATATTGCGCCCTGTTTTAAACATTTGACTGTGCCGTTCCCTTTGTATCTATCTTAACGAAATGCGTAATGTAGCTATTTCTGCAAAGGTTTATTTGGATTAAAATGTAGTAGATAGAAAAATAATCTTGAGCAAGAATAATTTGTATAAAAAATGAAATTGAGTTTTATTTATGGACGCTCTTTAGCTACTATGGTTTTTAGCGTCCCATTCTATATTGGGCGTGAAACACCGTAATTTTGCTCAGAGGCCTCTTTATCAGGCTTGAGGTTCTTTTACGTGCCGTAAATCTACGACACGGGACCACCGGCTTTATTTCCCTTCCGAAGGAAGCCGTGCTAAGGATTTTTACGCCGAAAAAATCCATCGCCCTCCGCCGGGTTTGAACCCGCGACCTTGGGAACTAGAGGCTAGCACGGTACCACTAGTCCACGGAGGACGACAAAATTGTATACCCACTAATAAACGATAGAGGGTAGAGAAAGCCATGTGAATGTATCACATTAGATTTTTCATTTATTACGCAACAATTTAAACAGATTTTTATATGGTTTAACACCTTCTTACAAATTAAATACTTTATGCCATTCTCTTGAGCTGTAGTAAAATATGTTTCCTCCCAAGCAGGGCTGAAACAATGTAGTTGCTGTACTTGACGAACTGTCCTCCATGGTAAATGAAAACTACCCTCACTGCGTTGAGGGTAGGTATGAATGACGAAAATATTTCCCCCTTTGCTCCTCTTTCAGTTGCTCCCATCACGCCTATGAAGTGAGCAGGTAAGCTCCCAACCGGTCTTGGCGATAACTGCTCTATTGAGATCTAAAGTTTTTGTGTGTTAAGAGTTTGTCTATCTCTTACGGTTTATTATAAAAAGTCATTCAGAATGAAGAGTACTTCACAGGCTATTCCCAGAAAATTAAGATATACATTTTATATATCATGTAAACATCTTAAAGAATTACATTTTAATCAAAATCGTTAGACCTATCTTTGAGTAACTCAAAATTTTCCGAAATATTTCATGTAAAAGATAGTTTGGGTTGAGCTAATTTTCTTGATAATATTCGTATCGCATTTTTGGAAGATATTCGTTGTTGAGTCACGCTGTTCGCAGACAAACATCCACATGGGCCTTTTTCTAAAAATTTTATGTGTTGCATTAACATGAAATTCTCTGCTCACTCTTCCACAAACTATTCAAACAAAAGATTATTCTTCTATCTACTTCTTGTTAATAGAGTTAAATCTTCATTACCCATTTCATTGTAGACTTAAGAAGAATACAGTACACTAAACCTATAGACATATCACATAAAAGCGGGTCGCCATATGACGGCTTTAAAATTCTATTCTCTTTGCATAACCAATGAAAGAAAGAATTGCGATTTGGGGTTGAAAAAGTAAAAAGTGTTTGAAATTCAAACCAATAACAAAGAAAATCTTGAAAATGGTTACATATTGTGTGCTTTAAGCAGATCTACATTTTTTGTGTATTATGATTTTGGTATCACTTTCGATTTACCAATTATACCAGTCATTCAGAATGAAGCGACTTCACAGGTTATTCCTATAAATGTTAAAATTTCTCATTCAAATATCTTAAAATATGGTATTTTAATTAAAATTGTTAGAGTAGCTTTTTATATAAAATATAACGAAACTTTTTTTCAGTAAATGGTAATTTGGGTTAGGAAGAGTCCTTGAAAGATGCTGGACTTTGGTATTTAACCGATTTTTCATTTTTGGCTGTTCACAGACAGACAAAGATATCTTATTCTATTCTTTTTTTATTCAGGGAGTCTCAAAAGTATATCTCCGATTAAATCTCGGTATGGAATTTTTCAATAGAATACAATACTTCTCTATACATTATACTAAGAAGAAGAGAAAGTAAAAAGTATTGCTATATTTGCTGGTTTCAAAACATTCATATATGACGTCAATCTAGATCTTAGCCCAATTTAAAATACATTAATAAATATTTCAGAAACGGCTAATGCTACGAAAAAATTATGATACAAGTTCTGTAAATATTTTCATGAGCTCTACGTTTCTCCTTCAAGTTTTGGGTATATCTTATTATGATGAAGCCGTCTGGCGATGCCGTGACCTTCAACGCAACCCTAGACGGTCGAGAGTTTCCAGCTGATGTAAACAAATCTCGAAAGACCTTCTAGTTGTAGCGTTATCATACTGGGTCTTTCTACTGTTCTTGGGCTTTCTAGAACATTCAGTAGCTATATATACGCGAGCGCTCTCGTGGCAGTTGAGTAGTCGAGTTAGTTGCTACTGGAGTGCGAAGTTAGTGGCGCCAGTGACGTTGAGTTCATGTGAGTCAGTCAATGAGCAATGCTTCGAGAAAATTGGTGACTACTGTGAGTGCAGCGAGTACTACTGCAGTGCGACGGGTTATGAAGGTATTGTGTTCGACTCCAGAGTGAAGTGAACCCTCAGACTTGGAGAGGCTGCGTCACAAAGGAAGAAGTGAAGTAATGGGGAATTGAACTAGTTCACCTTAGTAGAGTGACATTAATAAAGTCATAACTACATAAACTACTTAAAAAGAACGAAACAATGACAGCGAGAACCGAGGAAAGTGACAGTTGTAAAGCTGGACAAAGTCACATTATGGTATCCCAAAATATAAAATTCACAAGCGGCCATTGTTACAATGATGTTACAAATCGAGCTGGGATTCTTTTTAGTGAAAATAGATTGAAAATAAAAATACTGTCCGTATAAGGTAGTATATATATGTAGTATATATATGTGTGTGTGTTTATGTATATGTGTATGCGCGCGTGCGCGCGCGCTCGTGTTCGCGAGGGTGATGTAGGTCAACTGGATAGTTTCTCTGAAAACCTTCGCGTTACCTTCTAAGATATACAACTTCAAAAACAAAATTTGGCTGTTATACCTTTCGTTTTTATTTTAGGAGTTCACAACCACACATGCAGACATCAGAAATTTCCTTCGATTTCATGCGTCTTTTGCTTCCTCCAGTTTAAATACCTTACAGAAAAAAAGCTGTGTTCGTTTCGGTTCCCCTAAGTGGGACGCTGGTAGCAGCGATGGGGCACCCCATTGCACGAATATTGCTCGCGTTTCATCCTGGAGAGATTATTTAATTGTCAGAAGTATCTTGAGCTCTTGTATGCTAAATACTAACGAAATTTCAAAACCTCTCAGTGTCATTTTTCATAACCATATCTTCGTTATTATCGCCTTATTTTGAAACACGTCGTCAAGAGACTCTACGGTAGAACAGTGTGAAATGCAGTCATGTTTACCAGATGGACACACAACATTATATTAAAAATCTAATGTGTTACACTCACATGACATTCTCTACTCTTGTACAATCTATTTTTACAAACGCCTATTCTCCATATGCTTCATGTTAGTCGAGATATCGAGATGTCAATCTTATTGCTCATTTTCTTGTAGATGCAAGGGGAATATGGTAGGCTTTAAGCGATAGTCAAATATTTTAGCGCTGGTTGCTATGCGGCGCATTCATTCTCTTTGCATGTCCAGGACATAAAAAAAATCTGATGTGTTACACTCACATGACTTTCTCTACTCTTGTACAATCTAATTTTACAAACGCTTATTCTCCATATGGTTCATGTTAATCGAGATATCGAGATGTCAATCTTATTGGTAATTTTCTTGTAGATGCAAGGGAAATATGGTAGCTTTTAAGCGATAGTCAAATATTTTAACGCTGGTTGCTATGTGGCGCATTCCATTCTCTTTGCATGTCCAGGACATAAAAAAAATGAATAACGAATGTGAGAAAAAGTATAAGTATTGTAAAATTTAAGGAAATAACAAGCAATATCTCGAAAACGGTTCACTCAACAAAAGAAATGTATATGACATAAGTTGTGTATTTTAACGCGATCTACATTTTTTGTGTAGTAAAATTTTGTCTATCTCTTATGGTTTACCAGTTATGCAAAAGTCGTTCACAATGAAGAATACTTTTGGAGACATTCCCAGAAAATTCGAGATATACATTTCATTTCTCATGACATTATCTTAAACATATGATATTTTCATCAAAATCGTTAGAGCCATTTTTGAGAAAATTAAAATTTTCGAAAAATCTTCCATGTAAAGGTTAGTCTGGGGTGGGGGGATTTTCTTGAAAACCTTCGTGTCGCATTTCTGGAAGAAACTGAACCTAAATACCAAGTTTGGTGCTTATCCGACTGTTCGTTTTTGAGTTATGCTGTTCACAGACACACACACAGACACACACACACACAGACACACACACGGACATGTTTCCAAAAATGCTTTTTTTGGATTCAGGAGGTCTCAAAACATGTATTTCCGGTGAAATCTCGGTATCGAATTTTTGGGAGGAATGCAATACTTCCCCTACTTACTATACGTAGTAGAGAAAGTAAAAATGAATAACGAATTTGAGAAAATGTATAAGTATTGGAAAATGTAAGGGAATAACTAGCAATATATCGAAAACGGTTCACTCAACAACAAAAATGTATATGACATAAATTGTGTATTTTAACGCGATCTACATTTTTTGTGTAGTAACATTTTGTCTATCTCTTATGGTTTACCAGTTATGCAAAAGTCGTTCACAATGAAGAATACTTTTGGAGACATTCTCAGAAAATTCGAGATATACATTTCATTTCACATGACAATATCTTAAACATATGATATTTTGGAAAGGTAGAATCAGATGACTGAAAAATTCAATGCCATAGCCGGGATTTGAACCACGGATCTCCCGGTCTCCGTCCGGTTGCTCTAACCACTGAGCTACTTACTATACGTAGTAGAGAAAGTAAAAAGGTGAAGCTTTCTTAATGATTGAAATCCTTAATAATGGCGTTTAATTTCACGTTTGTATGTCGTCCTTATCTCACACTTTTAGATAACAGTGAACTACACCGCAGTCTCTCCACTTTTCCATTGCTTCTAAGATTGGGAAACTCAGTTCAAGTGAACTCACTTGATGTTCAAGCTTATAGCAGAAAGAAATTTCAAGCTTCATTTCATTCCCGTAAAAATATCACGGGTTTCTAGAATGTTACAAACCTAGGATAGAAGGTTCCATTTCAGGGTTGGTTTCCCCAAAACCTGTAGCGAAACATTGCCCAGGTTCATACGATTCATATGTGCAAGCGAGACTAATGGGTTTGATGTACTTACTCCACTCAAAAGGTTCCTTCACCTGTAACAGATTTAATAGACAAAGTGTATAACTTGACGTATAAAGAGTTATATAATAATTATCATTAAAATATAATTTACACAATTTTCTGTAAAAATATAAGCTGGCTTAAGTATTCACCATAATTTAAGACTGTTTTTTTGTCATAATAAAATGTGGAAATATTGTCATTCTTATTCTAAAGGACTTGATGGAATGATTTACTTGCATACCCTCGCATGGTTGTCAAGTCAAGCAGTTTCATGGATAGTAACCCGTGTTGCACCAATGGCCAACTGGAATAAAGGCTGGTTCACAGTAACCCGGGAATGCTCTTTAACTGCTGTGGTTCTTAGTGTCCTATTCTATATTGGGCGTGAAAGACTGATAATTGTGCTCAGAGGCCTCTTTATCAGGCTTGAGGTTCTTTTACGTGCGAGACCACCGGCTTTGCTTCCCTTCCAAAGAAGCCATGCTGAGGATTTTACGCCCGAAAAAATCAATCGCCCTCTGCCGGGATAGAACCCGCGACCTCGGGAACTAGAGGCTAACATGGTAACCACTACACCACGGAGAACGACACGGCGGTAACGAAAACGTGAATGCATATCCATAACCATTTAGATATCATAGCGGAAAGTCAATTTTGTACATTGGGATGACAATTGTTTATAACCGACCAATCATATTTTTTCACCTGCTCCAATTCGGCCAACATAACGCAGGTTAGCCAATGTCAAAATTTGATAGAATACAAATTTAGTAATTGCAGATCCATTACTGTATTCAATTCCTCTAATCGTACCAAGCTTCATTCATTTATTTATACACCTAATACATTAAAGTTGTTTGTTGTTTTAATTTCTACGGGGTTTTGTTGTACTTTGTAGCTTTTGCTATTGTTTTTGAGGCAATAGCCAGTTTTGAATTGCATATAAACCAGCTACAGATGACACTTTCGCTAGAATAACCAACGCAAATGGATCTGAGGGAGTCAGGACTTAAATTTGCTAGACTTTCTTCCAGTTCCATTTTCCCAGCTTGCGATTAGAGAGAGCTCTAGCCATTATTTCATGTCACGGCCGCTTTGAATAACTGTCTAAGTGAAGAACTTAATATATACAGTATGGATCTAATATGCTGTGCCCGGGAAAGAGAAAGAGAGTTAAAACTTGACCAAGTCTTGAAAAGCTTCCCGTCAATTGTGAACGCCAACATAATAATACACGTAGTTTAACCTTGTCGTTCTCGTTCTGGTTACTGTTTTCGGTTATTGTGAACCAGCATTAACACTTCTCTGCTCTCCTTTCATGCATGGCCTTCATGCTCACCTGAGCAAGTAGATGAACATTCCTTTTGCTGATAGATGGTGGCGAAAGGTGTCGTTATCTGCAGTATATTAGGGACAGTGTGACCAAGCAGTGCTTCTTTCTGATTGGCTATCCTAATCTGCCATACTTTGGCCAAATGTTTGATACATGATTGCTTAATGTAAAACAGGTAATGACTTGCGTTAGAGAAGAAAAGCGCTTCTAAATTATTTCTACATATTTTAGGAAAAATGAACGTTTTCTGCTGCAAAACTACGAATGTTTTCCTACAAGAATTTTCACGATGTATGGATTAAATCTATTAATTTTGTAGTATTGATCTTGCGCTAAGTAGCGTTGGAAATTAATGCACCATAAAAGTTAAAAGGCTGACAGGCGGAATGCACGTCCAAGCACTCGTTCGTTACTAGGCGCCGAACCAGCTTACCCACGCTGCATTGTTATCGCTATTCGGGTTAGAGCATTCGCCCAAGAGGTGAGAACTGCTGAGGTAGTAGTAGTAGTAGTGTAGCTTTAAAAACCCCTGGCTTTTGGGACAAGGGGGGACTCCAGAGGTACTGCTACACGAACCTGCGTCAGCCTGATTTCTGAAAGATTATTCTAAAGTCAAAGTACCTAACGACAAGACCGCCGCAATGCAGTCCAGTAAGCATGCCATCATAGAGCTAAACTATTTGTACCCCGTAGGCGGCCTCGAGTCACATTGTAATAATGTATATTTTTTATAGATTTGTTGGGTTTATGTAAATGTTTAGGACATACTGGTCATACTGGTCCCCTCTTACCTGTATGCTAGACGCTAGACGCTCTTAAGGATTTCCCTTAGTTCGGGACTTCCTTCCCGTGTGAGTAGCTCTACCTAGGGGCTGAAGGGTCTCCAGCCACCTGTAAGTTAGCCACCCTCTTGAGATCCCTCTGAGCTACCCCTCCTTTATCCGTGACATGCGTTGTAGTTGCCCGAGTCTTGAGTGCCATCCCCTCCATTTTGGTGAAGGCGCCTCCCACCGCTACCCCTCCAAACACCCCTTCATTTGCACCGCGACATCTGGTGTGAGGCGTCTGGTTGAGCATCTCTCACCCCTTTCAATCCTTTATATTTCCCACCGCGACATCATATCACGCAGGGGTGGGAATACAGCTACACAATCAAAATTGGAGCAATGAGCTGCCGTCGCCTTCTTAATTTGTCATTCATTTATCGGAAAAATACACAATTATCTACTTGCCATTTTATTTATTAATTTAATCGCAGTAAAAGTTACGTACGGTGAGAAAATTAAAAAAGTATTTGCTTGAAAAGCATTTGTTTACGAAAACGTTTATTTTGCACGCATTGTCAAGTGCCAAGCTTTAGAATATGGGGTCATATATCTCAATCCAATTGCCAATTTAGACCGGTAGAAGAGGAATTTCTGAGTGTGTAATATGAAAGCGAAGTTCATAGTGGGCGATGTTAAGCAGAAATAGTATTGCACCAAAGTGGCAAATTCTGCTTTTTAAATAAGCAAAATAAAGTTTGTAGCAGTGGCACAGTCAGAAATAGTTCTGGAGGGGTTTAAACATCTCTGCCACTGCAGAGCACCCATTAACACCTGTTTTCGTCCGTCTAAGAGCATGAAAAAGCTCACGAATCACTAAATGTGCAAATTTGTATATACTCGTTTTAAATAAAATGTGCTGACACCTTTCATATTTGGTTAAACTGCTTATAAAATTTGCATAAATTTATATGTTGAGCTTTCTAAAATTGAAGATCTTCAGAGTTGAAACTTTACACATCCAATTCTGAATATACACAAAATGCAGCATAGCTTATACGAACGATTTACTAAACTTTACAACTTTTAGGCAAACCACTTCAACTGAAATCCATAAGCCTATATATGGATTTGTCGACAAATATCTAATTTGGTCGACACATATGTAATTAAGGGTATACTCATTATTAAACCAAACGTTTAAGTATAAAAATAGATCACTGTGGTTCTGCTCGATGTCATAAGTGGTTTACAGAGAGGAAAAGTAAATAAATAAAAAGTAATAATGAGGTAAACAACGTAATTTCACTTTGAATTTAATATATAGAAATATCCAGTCAATACTCTAAAATTGCCATTGGATTTCGGATATTCCTGTTAGACAGTAGTAGTGGTAGTAGTTGTAGTAGTAGTGGTAGTAGTGATAGTGGTAGTGGTAGTGGTAGTGGTAGTGGTAGTAGTAGTAGTGGCGGCAGTGATGACGGTGATAGTGTTAATGCTAATGGTGGTAGTAGTGTTAGTAATAGTGGTAAGTGTGATGCGGTGGTGGTGGTAGTATTATAATTTTTTCCTGGTAATATAACCTTTTGATATACAATACCGGCATGTATGAGGCATTATTCTGAAACAAAGATTGCAATAGCCGCACTGAAAAAGAGAGAGAGGAGAGAAAGAAGAAGGCGAGTGGAATCTTACAGCTGAAGAATGAGCGAGAATATTGTTAAGGAACTTGACATATTTTATGTTTTTGGAATATCTGTAACATCCGTTTTATTAATTTAGATGTCTGGAATCTTGGAATGAAACGAGCGGAATTATCTTCAGATGAACCCGGTGTCCTGTGGGGCTGAAAACTACCCGACATTTGTCGTATAAGGTTATGGGGAAAACACAATGAAAACTCCTACTTAGGCAACGCGCCCCCACCAAGTTTAGATCTCGTATCTTTAGATTCGAAAACGGGCAATCTACTCACAAATCACAGAGGTGGGGACATTAATGCAAATTTGGCGTTATATGTTACGATAGGACAGTCCGAATCATTGTCTCCAGACTGGATGTCATAGGTGTCCCTTAAGGGTGTACAGGGAAGGGGACGAACTCCCCTTTGTGTTTTAGTACCACGTTTCTGGATTATTTATAATTTATTTTGCTCGGTCTCGGTGCTACGATAAAAGTTAATTTCTAAAGGCGTTGGACCGATGAACATAAAGCAATAGATAAGCAGATATGAGAAATTTATTAATTACTTTATGTTTTCACACACATTAAAACTTATCTACCTATACATGATTATGTTTATATAGCTTTCTGAATACTAACATTACAAACTGAGTGAATTTTATTAGGAACAAATCAATATTTGATATAAATTACACGTATAATATGACAGAACAGTTTCAGGCTTTCACCATAGTAATTAATAACCCCCCCCCAATTTTAACATGTCAGACGCCAATTTTGAATGTTATAATGAGAAACAAATTCAAGTAGAGAAAATACCTGCCTTTCTGCATCGATAAAGTTTGTGCTCATCCAATTTCCTTGAGTTTGCAAACCGAATCTATACAATAAAAGATCTGATGTGTTACACTCACATGACTTTCTGTACTCTTATACAAACTATTTATACAAACGCTTATTCTCCATCTACTTCATGTTAATCGAGATAAACATTTGCAGAAACTACACTTCCCCTACTTACTATACGTAGTAGAGAAAGTAAAAAAGTAGCTTGGTTGTCTAGTGCAATGTGGCTGACTGTCTATATGTCTTCCTGCCAGAACTAACATTATTGTGAAGTATTTCTCCTCCAGTGATATTGGGCCGTTATTTTTCCTGTACCCACCTCGACGCCCCCGCCCCCAAGCTGAATTTGTGGCGCTGCTTTTGTTGGCCTATGAACCAGGATTGCACTTTGTCAATATGAAATACATAAACACGAGTACAAACGAGCAGTTATAACTAGACCTTGGATTTTAGACCTAATGCCTTGTTTTATATGTACGAATAAACTGAAACTAGTTAAATACCTTCACGTTATATATAAAATGTAAATATAGTACATGGTGTTATGATGCCTAAAATGCCTATTCATTGAGACCTATTTTTAAGGTTTCAGAGCCCAGAATTGCCTATTTTACCATTTGTATTGTTTCATTCAGCAATGAAAGTTAAAGCATTGATATCACGAAATTGTTTTGATTCAAAGGGTTTCCAATAGGTTTGTTGAGGGAATGAGATATTCCAGGAAAATACTGCTTTATTTTAGCACTTCATCAGGTAGATTCACTTGACAGGGAAACAGGATACTTGCCCACACTAGGCTTCTTTGTGATGTTTTAGTATTGGTCGCTGACTTTAGTATGCAGAACTACCTGCAAAAGAGCAAGGAGGGTCTCCCAACATTTCCTGCCTCACATTGATTCTTATATGCGCACGTTCTCAAGATTTCCCCACCGAGCGGGATGGCTCAGGCGGTAAAGTCTGTGGCCCGCACGGGTTCAAATCCCGTGGGCCGACCAATCTGTCTGAGGTTTTTTCATGGTTTTCCTCAGTTCCCAAGGTAAATACAGGATTGGATATTTAATACCTCGACCCAAAGTTCCACCTTAAGTCTAAAACAATAGTAAAATGAAAAAAAATCTGATGTGTTACACTCACATGACTTTCTCTACTCTTGTAGAAACTATTTTTACAAACGCTTATTCTCCATATGCTTCATGTTAATCGAGATATCCAGATGTCAATCTTATTGCTAATTTTCTTGTAGATGCAAGGGGAATATGGTAGGTTTTAAGCGATAGTCAAATATTTTAAGTGCTGGTTGCTATGTGGCGCATTTCATTCTCTTTGCATGTCTAGGACATAAAAAAAATGAATAACGCATTTGAGAAAAAGTATAAGCATTGGTAAATTTAAGGGAATAACAAGCAATATCTCGAAAACGGTTCACTCAACAAAAGAAATGTATGACATAAATTGTGTATTTTAACGGGATCTACATTTTTTGTGTAGTAAAATTTTGTCTATCTCTTATGGTTTACCAGTTATGCAAAAGTGGTTCATAATGAAGAATACTTTTGGAGACATTCCCAGAAAATTCGAGATATACATTTCATTTCTCATGACAATATCTTAAACATATGATATTTTAATCAAAATCGTTAGAGCCATTTTTGAGAAAATGAAAATTTTCGAAAAATGTTCCATGTAAAGGGTAGTCTGGGGTGGGGGGATTTTCTTGAAAACCTTCGTGTCGCATCTCTGGAAGATACTGAACCTAAATACCAAGTTTGGTGTTTATTCGACTGTTCGTTTCTGAGTTATGCTGTTCACAGACACACACACACACACACACAAACACACTCACACACACACACACGGACATGTTTCCAAAATTGCTTTTTTTAGATTCAGGGGGTCTCAAAACATGTATTTCCGGTGAAATCTCGGTATCGAATTTTTGGGTGGAATACAATACTTCCCCCACTTACTATACGTAGTAGAGAAAGTAATAAGTGGTAATAGCGAATGCTAAGCCATATATCTACAGACAATGTAGCCAGTTAGACTGGACGGCACCCTAACGCCATCTGCTCGGCATGAAGCAGAAGATCCGGTTGCCATGCGCTAGGGGTCTCTGTGGGCTCGTGACAAAGCAAGATGGCATTTCCAGGGATGAGACCTAGAAGGCTAACTGTCCGCCTTTCTGTGTGAGGGCGGCGGTTGTACTGGACGACACCCTAATGCCATCTGCACGGCATGAAGCAGGTGGTTACAGGGATGAGACCTAGAAGGCTCTAGAAGGGCAACTGTCCATCACATATCGTTTTAAGATATGACCAAGGAGTTAAAGCGACGTAAAATAAAATAAAGTAATAAAAAGATTTCCCCATGTTTCCTGTTGTTTTTAAAACTTATTTCAAACAATAACGAGTTACTGTGTTTTCCAAACAATATTTTGGTTGGTGGCTGCATATCAGCGCTAGAGCGTTTAGGTCACAATGATATATCTGTAGTGTATGGTGTATTTTCTTGCGATGTATTCAATATTTTTGAAACAGTATTTTCTCAATAGTATATCTAAGCTCATATTACGTACTAGCAATCATAAGCATCTAATTAAAGACGTAATAAAATGCTACTAGCAACGATAATTTAACTGCTTTGTTTTATTTGTTACCGTGATTTTTAATGCTCTCTAATTAATTGCATTTTTAAACTTATTGTGATTTTAGAAGTGGAAATACAATTTAGATACATAAAATCCAATGTTTAGTTTATGAAAACTGTAGTTTAGGTCATAAAACTATATCTTTACTGCTCATTTTGATAATTTTAGAGCCTATTTTAGGTGCCTAAATTTGGTTCTTAATGACCTATAAATCCGACGTCTAACCATGGCCAACTAGGGTAAGACTCGCTCTCCCTCCTATGGGACACTCCATTTCAAATCCTCCGAAATAGAAGGAAAATCGACCTTGCATTTTTAGTATTTGTAGACAAGCGATATAATACTTTATGCAAACTCTTACAATTTAGAACATCATAGTTTTGCAATTAAAATTGTTCAAATTTATCATATCATCAGAAAGTTTCCAACTTCAAGCTGCTGTAACTCTGAAACCTTTAAATCTAATTATTTAAATCGAGCTTTATTTTGATCCCCATAACTTTAATTTCATGCTGATAAGTAGCATGTTATTCTTATTTTTATTTAACTGAACAAATTTCTATTTTTTCAAATGTAGACGGTTACGGATTAAGAAAAGTATTTTTATTATATATGGCAGGATTCCATAATTTAAATACAATCAAACATATATTTTACTGTAGTAGTTACTGATAAGGTTTAATCTAAAATAATTAAAGAAGTAAATTACTTTAAGCGCTCATGGTTCCTCTCGCACGTTTGTTTTGAACTGAAGGTCAAGCAAGCTGCTGCGCATGGTTAAACATGGTTAAACGCTTACTAAGCAGTATGCGATTCTGAGTAATGCTTCACAGTTTTACAGGACACTTGCTGCATCAACTACGTAAATTGCCGCGTGTATTAACTTTTTGTGTTATAACTACGAACACCCAAACATAACCAGTTTACCAACATTGCGGACTTCTCTTAATGACACTATAATTATTCTCAATCTAATACTTCTTTTATAAACACCCGGAGACGCTTAAAATAAGTAAACACTGTATACAGATTTTGCGAATATTATAAACTAAATCTGATGTGTTACACTCACAGGACTTTCTCTACCCTTGTACAAACTATTTTTACAAACGCTTATTCTCCATATGCTTCATGTTATTCGAGATATCGAGATGTTAATCTTATTGCTAATTTTCTTGTAGATGCAAGGGAAATTGGTAGGCTTTAAGCGATAGTCAAATGTTTTAAGAGCTGGTTGCTATGTGGAGTATTACATTCTCTTTGCATTACCAGGACAAAAAAAATGAATAACAAATTCCGACTTGAGAAAAAGTATAAGTATTGGAAAATTTAAGGGAATAACAAGCAATATCTCGAAAATGGTTCACTCAAAAAAAAATGTATATGACATAAACTGTATATTTTAACGCGATCTACATTTTTTGAGCAGTAAAATTTTGTCTATCTCTTATGGTTTACCAGTTATGCAAAAGTCGTTCACAATGAAGAGTAGTTTTGGAGACATTCCCAGAAAATTCGAGATATACAATTCATTTGCCATAAAAATGTCTTAAACTTATGGTACTTTATTCAAAATCGTTAGAGCCGTTTTTGAGAAAATTAAAATTTTCGAAAAATGTTCCATGTAAAGGGTAATCTGGAGTGGGGGGGATTTTCTTAAAAACCTTCGTGTTGCATCTCTGGAAGATACTGAACCTAAATACAAGTTTGGTGTTTATCCGGCTGTTCGTTTCTGAGTTATGCTGTTCACAGACACACACACACACACACACACATACACACGGTCATGTTTCCAAAAATGCTTTATATGCATTCAGTGCACCTCAAAACATGTATTTCCGGTGAAATCGCGGTATCGAATTTTTGGGTGGAATGCAATACTTCCCCTACTTACTATACGTAGTAGAGAAAGTAATAATTAGTATATGCTGTAATGAAATGCGGACTTTTATCTACAAAATGAGATTTGGTACAACATTCTGACACAAGGGTTCCGGAGCTATGCGCACTTAAATTGTGACATTTATCGTTAAATAACGTTAGAACCGTTGGATTTTAGATGCCAATATTTGATGCTTGATGCTTTCCTTAGCACCCTGTATTAACAGAAAAAATTACAACGCAAACAAAACATGGGAGGTTTTTTTGCCGTTCGGTTTCACATGGAATGTCCCATATGTCACAACCTATCTTTTAGTTCCCTTTACATATTCATTATTACTCTAACATAAACACAGACATCGTGACTACGGGCAAACCCATTCGCTGAACAGCAAACCTAGAATTACATTCTGCATTTTATCAAGGGCAGGGATCTCGTTTCAAAAGGGAAATACAAGAGATGCATTCATACCTGTCAATCACAATGATTTCCTCAATTATCATCCATTGTCATGGCCGATGGGAGCTCTGAAGCAAGCTGTAGCTTGCGCTCTTTAAAGACGGCCTCGGGGCATGCGCCTGACCGCAGAAGACAACGACTACTTTAGCGTTGCGCACAGGTGCAAAAGTGACATATTCCGTTAGCGCTCGGGATTTTAAGTATTTATGTACCAAGGTTGATGGTTATTCACTGAGGGGCAGAGATTTGAAATCGTGGGCCTATGGCTCATGGTATATTAATCTCCTATGCAGGATTTTTCACAACGCAATAGGTAATGTAAATAAAATTAAAATTAACTCATATTAAAAATTCTCGGGCAGTCAAGTTTAATATTTTGAAAGAAATATTTTACAAAAAAGAAACAAAATTTTCAGCCATTATTGTACAGGGTTTGACGTCATCAATAACAATTTTAAATGGCGGCATATTATTTTAGTCATTTTTTTTCTGAAATGTAGTTATCTTATTTAGTTGCATGGACAATTTCATTTGTTTCATACAAAAGTTTTGGTTGCTATGAGGACAGTTTAATTGTTGGCTTGTTTAACAACAGCTTTACACAACTACAATAATAAATGGCATTTAAATTACTTAATAAGTTGCTCAAAATGCTCCCCAGTTACAATCTGACAGTAGCTAAGTCGAAGCGTGAGTGCATATTGATCACTTTCAATCACTGCTGGTGATTCTCCCAATTCGTTCGTGATTCTTAATTTTAATCTTCCATATTAGCAAGCCTCGTAACAAAGGCTCTATATTACAAATTTCTCCATAAAAAGTAATTAAAGTAATCTGTTCCCAAAACATCTGAATATTTTGTATGAGACAAATTAAATGGTTAATGCAACTAAATAGGATAACCACACGCTACTCTGTGTATTGTTTCAATAAAGTTTACAGACGGTTTGAAACAAATGTTAAGGAAAGTACCTAACAGAATGGCAAATGGGCAATCATTAGCGTTAGGACACAGGACGTGTGACAAATTTATCAGCTCAACATTTTATAACTTCACGTAACAAAAATAGAATTAAGGTACATTTTAATGCTTTCATCCGTGGTACGGTTTATGTTTCTATAGCACACAAGACTACCCGTTTTTCCGATGTTGTAGTGGTTGTGCTTGGCGTCTGTATCGGGAATGATGGGGTTCGCTAGCATAGCTTGGAAACTTTTTTGTTTCTTCCTTATTAAATGTTATTATCATCGATTATTATGCTTTCTGTTTTACATATACGTAATAACATAATATGCACTCAAGAATGTTAGAAGTGCCTTGTCAGCACCTAAGAGATCTTCGAATTAACGCAGTGTTACCCTTAAAAGCAAATAAACTGCTGTAAAATCTCATAGATTTATAAAACATCCTATATCACACAACGCAGCGTAAAACCACCACATGTAAGATACACATAGGTATATAGGTTCACTGAGACCTTTGTTTACTTTCTATACCACGTACATAGTAGGTAGAGAAGGTATTGCATTCCACCCAAAAATTCAATACCGAAATTTTACCGGAAATGGGGTAAGAGCTTCTATTATGGGGAGGCTTTTTGTAAATCGACAGAGAACTCAAATTATGTTTATTTGGGCATTAAATAATTTATATTGAATATTTTCATTATTTAAAAATAGAGTTAGAGTCTTAACTTATATGGTATGGATGAAAATTCAAGTGTAAAAAACAGTATTAGAACAACATTCATCTTCTCGAATCTGTTGAATACTGTTCCTAATATGGGGAAATACGCCTTAGTTCTTAACAGCCAAAATGTATGAAACCAATTAAATATAAAGAACTTAGAGCATCATATAACATCTAAAACAAATTAAATTTAAACATTAAACTACTTTAAACATTATGAACCATTTGGAACACATGTAAATTTGAGTATCGTGTAATACAATAGGAAAGAAATACCACATTTATACTTATTTTGTCATTCAAAAGTAAGTGACTACCATAAATACAAATCGGTTGGACTACCATAAATACAATTAAAAAACTAAATTTAACACCAGAAACATTGCATAATGGCTTTATTTTCTTTGTTTGCAAATTTCACATACAAACTTGTTATCAACACCTGCACAAAGGGCATGAGCCCACCTCTTACACTTCAAGCACATTATCCATGGTTTACTATCAAGATACCCTGAAAATTAACCGACACAATACAGACATTCATATCGCCTTTGCCCCACTTTTTTCTCGAAGCCATCTAAAATGAGATAAAAGGTACAACTATTTAACAAGATTGGCAATAATTGAACCAATGAACAAAACTATTCGTTCATTGAGAATTATTATTAACCACTAGATATTATTAATTTATACTATATATTTAATAATATTAATTACAACATCTTAAAAGCCTTAGATAATCTCTAAATAAAAAACAATTACAGAGGAAAATTCTTGATTGCTAATATTGGGAGGTAGCTGTCCATCTCTCCATATTAGGCACGTGTTCTGTAGAGAAATGCTATTTTTCACTAACAAAAAGTTATTTAACAAAACGTTTCAACATAAATACTAAGCTTATAGAATTACCAATAGTGAGCCGGCAGCCCTGCAACGGCGGAATTGCGAACTATCCACCTGGGTCTGTTGGAGCAACTTGCACGAGTCACAACACGTTGAGGACTTCTACCGGTAGGTAGCACGTGATTCCAAAAATGTGAGTCAACGTGCACTAATTTCGGACTTGTCAAAATTCATTGTGAACATCTTTCGGTTAGAAAACTTCTAAATTTAATTATTATTATTATACTGCCAAGTTACTAGGTAAGCCCCCCAAAAAGAGAGAGAGAGAGATGGCTGTAAAATTTGTTTGTGTAAATAGCTTTTTTGCGTTTGAGGGGGGAGAGCAAGATAAAAACAAGATATTTTCACAGTGAAGTTCTACAATGTACTCATTATATATATATATAATATATATATATATATGGTGAATCAGATGCACCTATTTATTTTTGAATTTATGCAACGTGCTAAGCGACATATTTGGCTTATGCCTTTCTTGAATGCATTCTAATGACTGATTTGCATACACTTTATAGAGGAGGAATAGATAACACAGTGCATAAATCTTTTACAGGACAGAATGCCATCGCTATGTACGTCGATATAAAAACCATCCCATCCTGACACTGGGAGCTGCAGTAGCACGTTTAGCCAATTTTATAAACTTTTATTATTTAGCATGCATACCTTTGAAAACGCCCCTGAAGGAACAACCTATCACATGAATTGGTTGACAAAACCATTTGAAAACAAAATGGCATATCTACGCAGTGCGACCAATTGGATTTAAGCCGTCAGTCAACGTTGTATAGCCTTGTCAAAAAAATGTTAAGTATTAGGTAGATTATTTCACTTATGTCACCTACTATGGCATATTTCAGATCATACGGTAATTGTAATGACTGATTCAGTTTATCTGTTTGAATTAAAACTACCAAACCGAGCTCAAAACACTGTATGACGCTGCAAAAAGCATGCAAAGATTCGAGGCGGGGTCTAGTTCTGCGATTACTAATTCGTATAGGAACCCCACCTGACAAGGTAGCATTGACCTAATGATATTATCATGGTTGCTTTAACACTGTGCCACTTCAGTTCGGGTTCAAATCCTTCGGGTTAACTTTAAGTTTATATTACCTTTTGTTTTATCTCTTTGGACCTATATTTTGATATTGCGATATAAATAACATTTTTGATAACATTATAAGTTTGTACAAAATAGAATAATCGCCATGTTTTCCACCGCAAAGCCCAAATCATCTACGGATACTCATATGTGAAAAATGCAGGCAGTTTACACCGCGCATGTTACAGCATGCAAGAAGGTCTCTCCGGCAACGTACACAAATGTGGATTGATGAAGGGGGTCGACATTTTGAACATTTACTTCGTTGATGAAATCCACGCTCTTTAACAATTTATTATTCTGTTTACCCGTTAACTTAGCACATTTACAACTCCTTTGTCAATAGAAGAAGTGAAACTAAAGGTTTAAACATGAAACAAAAATTGTTAGATATAATATCGTCGATATGCGCCCAAAAGAATGAAAGCTAATTACGTAACACGGTTTACAACACCAGATACGGTATATAGATTGTTAGGAAATACATGATACACAATTATCTGATTGTAATCCTGAGAGCCAATAACAAAAATAAATAAATTAGTACACTAAAATACAGAGAACAAACACAAGGAGAAAAAAAAGAACGAAAAGTATTTGATGTTTATATCATATTCGAACCTGCGAAATCAACCTTTGTTTCACCACATTCCGGCAGCTAACCCACTCGGCCAAAACCCATGTAGTCTATTCTCCTCTTCGGGAAAACATTCCTCTATCTCCTTGCAAGCGTTATTTCCATTAAACGCCGTCTTTATTAAGGCCTTCGCAGCTCTTTGGTTCTCATTCAGGTCTTTAATCGTTAATGCTAGTTGCATATAGTACCGAATAGAAGGGCAGAGCTTGTCGCGGTAACGTTTGTGTTATCTTATTTGCTGAGCGCCTGTTATTGTTTTACTATTTTTAATTTTGAGTTCTTTGTCCTCCGGCTAGCTATTATTACCCAGTCGAGCAAATCTCTTAAACAGGGTGTGTAAACGGAAAGGAGTTGTTACTAAAAGATAACACTGATAAAAGAATTTGTTTTTACACTTTTATTGCCGTGACACTTCCTTAATTTTACATATTTACTCTTGATACACGCCCGACTGAAACTGTTGTATTTTCGAATGTAACTATTATCACTTATTTGCCGCACATTATTAATTCGCGTATTTCACATCTTTTAACTAACTTTACGACGCAAGGGATTCTGTAGAATTGCGCGACGTGTAACCCGTGGATGATTCTGTTGAACTGTGCGACGTTTGCCTTGTGAATGATTCTGTAGAACTGCGCGACGTTTGCCTTGTGAATTATTCTGTAGAACTGAGCGACGTGTAACTTGTGAATGATTATGTAGAACTGGGCGTTACCTACCTCCGGCTTTTAGAATTTATACTCCCTCACCCCGATATGCCTAAAGATTATAATCGAGCTGCTATTGGTTAATAAAACGCGCCAACATTAGTGTGTATTTTTATATCCAATAAAAATTACGAACACATATGCTCTAGGGAAGATATTCCCTCCATTTCTAAAGAAAAGAGCGCTACTCTGACGTCATTTGTTTGTCTCTTATAATTGATAAACAACTCACCCCCTCGCTACATTGTTACCCGCTCCTATTGTCAGTTTCAGTGAGGCCGTGTAAACTTATTTCTTAACAATGCTTATAATTAACAAACATCTCAAATCATTGTCATACAATAATGCTAATTTACACTACAATCACTCTGGTATTCACAGTGTTGTGATATAAAATACTGCCTCAAGCTACAAAAACAGTTTGTTTGCTGAAAGGGTCAATGTTTTCACATTAGGTTATGAACTGCGGGTTGCATAGATACGAATACCTAGGGACAGTTGACTCACCTGGCATATATATTAACTTCATTATATAACTTCCAGCAGAGCTTACAATTTCAAATGTTGTATTCAGATGTGTATTTGAAATGATGTAATGATTACGGCAGAACCAAAATACTTTTCCTTGTTAAAATGTGTTATATTCCTGTTAAATGAAGGCAGAACACAATGTTAAAAAAAACGTGAAATACTGTGTCACGCGAAAAACAAAAACAGATTAACCAAAAGGCTTTACAGCGTTAAAGGTTGTAACGTTAGAAAATAAAATAGGAAAAGAGATATTGCTTTTCATCCAGAAAGTTCCTACCTATACCAACTAGAGAAATTTATTTATCTTGAGCACGATTTAGCACTTCTTGTGATATACATATGTAATAGTGCTGTGGGAGAGGTAGGAAAATAAAACTATTATAATGAAAATGGCTGCAGTGTTAAGTATAAAACAAAAGCATGATACCTATTACGTTACATATTTTACAGTGGAATAATCATATTTTAAAATAAATAGTACCTTAGTGCCAAAACCTTCACGAGTTTACAAGTACAGCAGAATTCCAAGATCCTCAAAAATAAACAACCAGGCACCTCTCTGTCAAGGACAGATTGGCGCAAGGGGAGAGAATGACGGATGACAGAACGTCTCGCTGCAGGTATTTCACGAGGTTTCCGTAGACAGCAGCACTTCCCAAGCGAAAAATATTACCTCCCCATTTTAGCCGCTGTTACCTTACATACTTTGAGGTCCACTGAAGCCCCTAAAAAAATTAGAAAAAGGTCCGCGTGTGTGTGTGTGTGTGTGTGAATAGCATAATGCAGAATCGAAAAGTCGGATAAATCCCAAAGTTGGTATTTAAGTTTTGTACCTTCCGAAGACTATGACAGTAACATTTTCAAGAAAATCCTCCACCCCATAACCACCCTATATATGAAAGAGTTTTCGAAACCTTTTATGTTCTAAAATGGCTCTAATAATTTTGATTAAACTACTATGGAGGTTGGACCATTTAAGTTGAGATTTGCAATATCTCCAAAATTAAGCGTTGTAGAAAGAAATGTCTGTAATAAAAGTTGCTTGATATTATAGGGGAAAGTAAATGTCATTAGCCGTGTTTTGTTTGGAGGACGTTATGATGATGATTTTAGGGTCAATTAAGTTTTTTAAAATGGGAACCTACAATTAGTTAAATTGACCCTAAAATGACCATCATAACGTTCCTCAAATAAAAAACGACTATTGACATTTACTTTCCCCTACAATATCAAGCGACTTTTATTCAAGACATTTCTTTCTACAACGCTTAGTTTTGGAGATATTTAAGTTTCAACTTAAATGGTCCACCCTGTATATTAAAGATATTTACATGAAAAATAAAATGAATACCTTGAATTTTCTGGGAATAGACTGCGAAGTTCTTTTCATTCCGGAGAAATTTTGTAGAATCTTATATAACTGGTAAACGTTAAGCGATAGACGAAAACGTACTACTCACCAAAAAAAATGTAGATCTCTTTAAAACACACAATTTATTTCAAATAACGTTTTTGTGGCATCAGCCATTTCCGAGATATCCGTTTTTAACAGTTCGAATTGTTCAATATTTGTCATTATTTTAAAGTCCTGTCAGCATTCAGTTGTTTCCCGCGATTGCATGGAACCAGTACGGAATTTTAAGGCCAGTGTATAGCAACCAGTTCTTAAACATTTGACTATCGCTGTCCCCCTTGTATACATAACAAAATGTGTAATGTAGTTATTACTGCAAACACTTGTTTCGATTAAAATGAAGTAGATAGGAAACAAACTTTCGTAAGAATAATTTGTATACCCACTAGTAAGCTATAGAGGATAGAGAAAGCCATGTGCATGTAACACATCAGTTTTACTTGGGTTGGATTGGTAGATTACCGATGATCCAGATTAGAATCTCAATTCGGGCTTACTTGGCTGTGTGCAAGCGCGCTTTCGAATAGAGATATGTGGTGTTTGAATGACGCCCAGGTTTTATATATTAATAGCATGTAAATCATTCACATTTAATGATAAAATAGAAAGGAGTTACTAATTTAGAGAAAATAAAAATTCTTTTATTTTACCTTTTTTATTCGGAAGGGGGGCCCAAAACATGTTTCTAAAATCGCGACATCGAAATTTTGGACGAATATAAACCTTCCTCTTATCTACTATAGGTAAGTAGCAGATAAAATAAAAGGTGTAAGTTATAAAATAGAATCGGACTGACAATTTTAATGTATATATGTATATATTTAAATAAAAAATGTAATTTATTTATATATCTTGTATCCTATTTATAATACTATTACAACGTTCTAAAGACAAATTAAATTAAAGTGCGCTTATGCAGTGTTTAGCTTATCAGTTTATTATAGTGTAGATTTTATCATCACTTTGCTGCTATAAATAATTACTTAAATATTGTCTCTCATATTTGAGGTGAAATAAAAGTATGTAAGACAGGATCATTTAAGCCATAGTGAAATGTGATCCCGCAATTGTAGGAAAAGTAGGAATCGTCGATGATAGTAGCAGTATCTATAGTTTTTTGCTGTTGACATAACCATTGTAAATCCTGCGCCGTGGTGCAGTGGCTACACGTATCGATTATGTAAATGGGCGTTCGGCCCTACAGGCCCTTTCCTGCCTGTAGCGCCATGGGATTGTTATTACTCACTATCATCATCTCTTCACGATGAAGGCTATCAAGTGCCTGTTCCGTCTTCAAGGCCCTCCAGCCATCGTTTCCTGGGTCTCATAAATTTCCTTCCTTTAGGAGTATATTTCATCATTTACTTTGTAAGTCTTGTGTCAGGCATTCTTTCAACGCGTTCTTTTCACTGTTGTTTGCTCCTTTAATCTATTGTTTATATTAAAAATTCCTAGTTCTTTTCTTATACGTTCATTTGTTATATGTTCTTGCTTTGTGCGTACCTTTATATTCCTTAAAAATTTCATTTCTGAAGCCGTATTTTGCTGGGTTTTTTTTTTAAGATAAGTCGGCTAGGCTTTACTTGCGTATGTTAAAACAGGTGCACAAATTTACATAACACTATTATTATTATTATTATTATTATTATTATTATTATTATTATTATTATTATTACACCTCAATTGCAGTAACAGCAAAATCACTTAGATGACCCTTACCTATTTTATTGCTCTGTTATGTTTTTACCCCCTCATAATACCGAACTGGATGGCTCCGTGTTAACGTGTGGATTTCGCATTCAGGAGGTCCCGGGTTCGATTCCCGTCGACTGCCCTCTCTGACCTGGATTTTTCGTGGGTTTCCCTGGTTGTAGGCGAATGCTGAGGTTGTTTTTCATCTTCTATGATTTACTTTCCTCATTTCCCTTTTATTTCGTTTTCTTCTCATCTTTCAGTTGTGCTTATAGGTTTTGTGGCGTATAGCGATGTCGGACAGATGACGCGGATGTTTGCTTTTTGGAAAGAGTACTCCCCGTGGACACTAGAGAGCTGCATGATCGATTTTAACTTCAAATAAAACTTTATTAAAAACGTTAATTTGAAATAGATAACCAATTTATTTTCAATTTTTGACCCTTCGTCAAACTTCGATGGTTCATTTCCCTCACTGGGCAGCTCCAACAGTGGGACGGGTCTTCGAGCCTGGAAATGTTAAGGACTTCCGCGTGTCTGTGTGGCCTATCTGTCTACAGTCTGTGGACTCCTGTGGTTCCTTCATTTCACCCCTTCCACCTGGGGTGTGATAGCCATCTATGTAGGTCGCAGTACGCAAGGTGTCCCCCTCCGTTGTATAAGCTATACCTACCCTCTCATGATTGAAAACTTCCATTCACACCTAGATACGATGCAGGAATGTTCACAATTATTGATGTCATTATGAACAATTCAAGAAATTGTATAATAAACCTCTCAAAGAGCCTACTAGGATAGCGGATGGTTTTTATCGAACATTAAATTTTCGTTCCTCATATATTTTCGTTGTTGTTGGGTTTTTATTATTTTGTTTTTCTATTTAAGCGAACAACAGAGCTATTATAACATTCCTTCACAGGGTCTGAATCCTTAATAAAGACTTGCTCTTCAAATTTTTATTCCAGTAATGAAATATATTGTTCTTATGTTGTGTCTTGTGTCAGCGGGTCTTCAAGAGCAGTGTGCGATTAAATTAAGTTGGCTTTAATTAAACAACTTTAGTCTCTGCAGAATACCGTTTATCCTAGGCCGATGTTCATTCCGCGCAACACGAGCACCACACTGTGGTTCTGTACATACTTCTACGGTGGTAGGCTGTGATTCTATGAAACTTTACAAGTATTTTGCTTTCAGTTAGTGGTCATTCAAGGAGTATGGAATTACAAAGGCATCTTATGGCGACCTGCCTTTTAAAATTTTGATTATGGTTCAGCCTACAATAACCGTCTTATGCATAATGCAATATGTAATGAAAATATTTCTGCATAGGTTTATCTCGATGATTATTATTAAGTAGACAGAAAAGTAAGTTATTGGAAAATAACTTATACAAGCGTGAGTAGAGAACCAAATGCGAATTGGAATAATAATTTTAATTTCTATGATAAAATGGGTGCACCAACCCAAACTTCTCCACACAAATCAGATTATTTCAAACATTCTAAAGGGATGCTTTAGCAGAAACGTGTCAAATGTTCCTTTTATTCGCTCACTACAATTAGTTAAGGTCTCCAACAGGGTTCATAGTTCTGGGAGAAAAATGCTAACTTGAACTTAAGCAGACTGTAAAGGGCACTTAGGGGCTTTTTACATAAGTGATTTAGTTAAACGTAGTGTAACACCCTTACGGAAAATAAAGGATATAAAAAAATTAAGAAAAATTATAATTCCTTTGCTTATCGATAAACATGGGTTTTTGGTCAAAACGCATGAGATCAGTAAGACTGCCAGTCAAAGTTGACTAAAAGTATTATTTTAGGATTTTTGGGGTATTTTTAATATTTAAGATGTGTACAATAAGAATGTGTAGTCAAAATGCTACCTTTGAGTGTACATGATACCTAATTTCCGTATTAAAGCCAGTCATATTTATGTAGGGCACGCCCCCTTTTATATGTCTATATTTTCTAAAAGTCCTGCGTCGTGGAACAGTAGGCTTGAGAGTGGTACTCTGGTACCCGGCCACGGAATGCTCGGGTTCGATCCTACACTTGGAGGTGGGGATTTTAGGTTCCCGGGTATAGGACCGGTGCCCACTCAACATTGTGAGGAAAGTGAGGAGCTGCGATAGGCAGCAGTCCAGGCTTCGTAAGCCAAGTTTTCGGCTGGGGATGCGTGATGCTGGCCACATCACCTCCCCTTATCGGTTAGATACCGCCCAGCTCTGCCGTGTGTACGTAGGCGTGAGGCCGGTAGTCGGATTGGCAGGCCCAGGCCCTTCGCAAGCTGTAGCTGTTTATTTTATACTTCCTAAAATGCAAAAGATAGATATCTAAATTCACCTGAAGAGGAACCACAAGAGAAGACAGTGAGAACCTTAATTAAAGTCTTGGAATCTTCTAAATAAATGGGAGAGAAACAATCTTTAATAACGTCCTTACACTCATTTTCTCAGTTTAATAACTTTTTACTACAGATTGTTTGTGCGCTAATGAAGCTACAGTCCTGAGCCGTGACGTTGTGGGCTTTGGAGCCCGCTCCAGAATTCATCCGGGTTCCATTCCATATGTAGGGGTGCTGGTTTTAAGTCCGGGTATAGGACCGGCGCCCACTCAGCATCATGAGGAGCTGCGATAGGCAGCGGTTCTAGCCTCGTGAAGCAACTTTCAGTCTGGGAGATGCGCAATGCTGGCCACATCGCCCACCTCTGCTGCTCGTAAGGGGGCGTGAGGCTGGCAGTCGGTTTGGTAAGCGCAAGTCCTTCGCGAGCCGTAGTGCCACAGGATTTATTTTTTTAATGAAGCTACAGGCTGGAAATTTTTATTGCTTATTAACATTGTCACGATGTAATGGCTATTATCCTAGGTTTCCTTACTAATATTGTAAGTTTCCGCAAAAGGTGGAATAAAAAGATTTCACGTGCTAGTTGCGAGTTTCTGAACTCTCAGTTAACAGCTAACGCGAAAGATGCCGCGTCAGGGGACATTTACCTTCAGGGCAGTGTCCATCTTTCTACTGTTTTATTCCTAACGGGAACTGTAGTCTTTCCCGTCGACATGCAAAACATAGGGGGAATTTCCATAACCTTTTTTTTACTTTCTCTACTACGTATAGTAAGTAGGGGAAGTATTGTATTCCACCCAAAAATTCGATACTGAGATTGCACCTGAAATACATGTTTTGAGGCCCCCTGAATCCAAAAAAAGTATTTCTGGAAACATGTCTGTGTGTATGTGAACAGCATAACTCAGAAATGAACAGTCCGATAAACACCAAACTTGGTATTTAGGTTCAGTCTCTTCCAGAGATGCGACACGAAGGTTTTCAAGAAAATCCCCTACTCCAGATTACCCTTTACATGGAACATTTTTCGAAAATTTTAATTTTCTCAAAAATATCTCTAACAATTTTGATTAAAATATCATATTTGTAAGATATTTTATGACAAATGAAATGTATATCTCGAATTTTCTGGGAATGTCTACAAAAGTATTCTTCATTGTGAACGACTTTTGCATAACTGGTAAACCATAAGAGATAGACAAACTTTCACTGCACAAAAAATGTAGATTGCGTTAAAATACACAATTTATGTCATATACATTTTTTTTTGTTGACCGAACCATTTTCGAGATATTGCTTGTTATTTCCTTAAATTTCCAATACTTATACACTTTTTCTCAAATGGGAATTTCTTATTCATTATTGTCGTCCTGGTAATGCAAGGCGAATGGAATACTGCACAGAGCAACCATCTCTTAAAATGTTTGACTATCGCTTAAATCCAACCAATTCCCCATGCATCTACAAGAAAATTAGCGATATCTCGATTAACATGAAGCATACGGAGAATAAGCGTTTGTAAAAATAGTTTGTACAAGAGAAGAGAAAGTCATGTGATTGTAACACATCAGATTTTTTTATGTAGTATTGCTTCCTCTGTTCAAGCAAAGTTTCCTTGGACATGTGTAACGGTGAATGGTGGGAGCCTTATATCTGTGACACACATACCTTACGAGGGGGAGGGCTCTACCTAGATGTTGACTTAGGGAACAGTGTGACTGCTCGCCACACGAGATTACAAGCGGTTTTCCCTGCGACATTTAAAGGAAATTTTTCTTGTGACCATCCAAAATTGCTTTGTACTTCGCCAAAAAATCCATCCCTAACAATTGCTGATCGACTAGGTGCGAGGCCAGAATTAGTCTTTCCATAAATAGCGTATCCTGCAATCGAAATTGGGAGTCGTGTATTAAATCGCATCTAAGAGGCGATTGTCAGCTGTTCTTAACATTAATAGTTCTGATAGTGGCCATTTAACGGATGAGGCTAAGGCTTCGTTAATTATGCTTACTGCACTGCCCGCAATGGGCCAGTTATCAATTTCTCCCACAATTGATAACACATTAACCGGACGAATACTAGACAATGGGAATTGTTTGTTATTTTGTTTTTACTTTCTCTACTACGTATAGTAAGTAGGGGAAGTATTGTATTCCACCCAAAAATTCGATACCGAGATTTCACCGGAAATACACGTTTTGATATCCCCTGAATCCAAAAAAAGCATTTTTGGAAACATGTCCGTGTCTGTGTGTGTGTGTGTGTGTCTGTGTGTCTGTCTGTGTGTCTATCTGTCTGTGAACAGCATAACTCAGAAACGAACAGTCGGATAAACACCAAACTTGGTATTTAGGTTCCGTATCTTCCAGAGATGCAACACGAAGGTTTTCAAGAAAATCCCCCCACCCCAGATTACCCTTTACATGGAACATGTTTCGAAAATTTTAATTTTCTCAAAAATGGCTCTAACGATTTTGATTAAAATCTCATATGTTTAAGATATTTTCATAACAAATAAAATGTATATCTTGAATTTTCTGGGAATGTCTCCAAAAGTATTCTTCATTGTGAACGACTTTTGGTAAACTGGTAAACCATAAGAGATAGACAAAATTTTACTACGCAAAAAATGTAGATCCCGTTAAAATACACAATTTATGTCATATACATTTTTGTTGTTGAGTGTACCATTTTCGAGATATTGCTTGTTATTCCCTTAAATTTTGCAATACTTATTTTCTCAAATGGGAATTCGTTATTCATTTTTTTGTCTTGGATATGCAAAGAGTATTAATCTGTGGCAAAGGGAATAGTGCCGCATCTAGCAACTAGCTATTAAGAGATATGTATGTGCTTAAACGCTACTGTATTTCTATATTGCCCTTGTAAATATATATTCCCCTTACATCTACAAGAAAATTAGCAATAAGATAGAGTCTGCAAATGTTTATCTCGATTAACATGAAGTAGATGGAGAATAAGCGTTTGTAAAAATAGTTTTACAAGAGTAGAGAAAGTCATGTGAGTGTAACACATCAGATTTTTTAAATTAATTCTACGTCTGGCGGTAACAATTAATAGCAATAGCTTCTCACAATTAAAACATTCGTGGTACTATCCGTTTTTGGGGGTCGCCAAGCATCCTCCTGAGGTACGCCACAGCCTGTGTGTCAGTTTTCTCTCTGTTGTCTCGTGTCCCAGGACTACTTACTACCCTCGGAAGGGTAGCATGCCTTGCATAGTCTAAGACACCCTGGAATCCTCGACTTTCCTTACCTTACCCTCACCTCATGTTAGGTGTGGGTATACACATAACTGATAGCCATGACAAAATCACCATAAGAAGTGAAACTGTGATTGCTTAATTATAAACAGTTTATTTCTAAAACAGTTTAATCTTGAATACTTTTTTAAAAAAAACACATTACCTGTTGAAAAAAAACTAGGAGCTTTTCTTAAAATATTGAGTTATATGATTATAAACGAAAGCTTGAAAATCTGTACTAATTTCAGGGGCATAGCTCTAATATTTGTAAAGTTAACATAAGTGGCATAGTGAAGGCTGTCTTGCCTTAAACAAAAAAATATGCCATGCAGTACGGGCACTTGGCAAAATTAATTAGAATCGTATTAATGCATTTCAAGTATTCTATGTGTTAGCTTAGAATTTAAATGTTTTAGTGTTGATTTTAGAACGTAGAATGACTACTCACATTGACGAGACAGATATCGAAATGTACATTATCCACATGAGGAACATACTGGTAGTTCGGATGGGGAATGATGTTCTCAACTTCTCTAGTCTGGGCTTTTTCACCCACTAGCCGTAAGTCTACGATGCCAGCTATCACCTGGTACACATGCACTTCCTGATCTAGTGTACAATGTGCTGCAGTAACCAACCAGTTCTGCGTAATGATGCTTGCCGAGCAATTCCCATCCGGACTCTGGAGAACCGCCATGCAAGGCAGCTCCCCTGGGTAGGCTTGCTGTCCGTTTAGAATTCTGTTAAGTGGGTCGGACTGCATCTGTAAATCAAAAATATATCGGCAATATTAGAACACTTAGCGATCGCGAATGTAAGATAATGTTGGGCATTGCATCCTACATAAATATTGCTGCAACTCCCTCGTTCGGTATTATCACAGGCAAAATATACAGAAGCATTTGCCAAAATAAAACGTGAAGAAAAAAATCCAAACCACTGTGAAATATATATCTTGATGCCAAAACATGTAATACCTTAAGGTTTTGTAGGAGACTCACTTCATTAGTTTAAAACATCTTATGTGTTACGTTCACCTAACTTCCTTTACTCTGTATCGCTTATTAGGGTACACAAATTCTTCTTACGAAAGTTTAGTTTCTTATCTAGTTCATTTTAATCGAGATAAACCTTTCCAGAAATAGCTACACTACATATTTCGTTATAGATACAACAGGAATGGTGATAGTCAAATGTTTAAGAACTGGTCGCTACACGCTGGCATTAAAATGCCAGTCTTTCCATGACCTATCGAGAAACAACTGAAAATCGACAGGACTTAAAAAGAATGGCTAAGTATTGAAAACCAGAGGTGGCGGGTTTGATTTCCGGCTGTGGGGTTGGGAGTTTCAAAAAAGAATTTTTTTTCAAAAAAGAAAGGTCGGTTAACTACCAAACTTCCCATTTAAGTTCAGGCCCCCCTCCAAGGATGTAACATGAAGATTTTTCAAGAAAATCCCCCACCTCAAACTACTCTTTACTTTGACGAATTTTCGTTATTTTGTATTTTCTCAAAATGGCTTTAACGATTTTCATTAAAATGACACATGTTTAAGGTATTTTCATGACAAACGAAATGTATATCCTGGATTTTCTGGGAATAGCCTCTGAAGTCCTCTTCATTCTGGATTACGTTTGCATAACTCATAAACCTTAAGAGCTAGACAAAAGGATTAGGACTAAGGACAGAGAAGGACTTAGCATCTCGACCTACAAGATGTTTTGTGCCTAAGCCCCTGACGAGGCACCTTGGGAGGGAAGGGTGAGGTGAGAGGAGACAGAGGGTGACCGGAAGCAGGACAGGGCAGAGGGCAGGGTCCCTACTGTTTCCAGATTGAAACTCCACGGATGGCAGCTGGTGCAACCGGCTCCCCTCTCCCCCCACAGGCTTGCACATTCCACAATGTGGGGGGGCCGGAGGACAAAGGGTTACATAGAGCATTCTTTTCCCCTGTTATCCAACGCCGACACTTTAAAGCCTGAAACAGACCATGCAGATCAAAGGTGAAGTGAAATGAGAATATAGTTGAAATGGAGGGACAGAATATTCGGAATATGTAATGAAAGTTCCAAGCTTCGGCTAGCAACCCGAGAAACCCCTGAAAAAAACGACCGCGGGAATCGAACCCACGACCTCCCGAATGCGGGCCACAGACGCTGCCGACTGAACCATTCCCCTCGGTATCACATTCATAAGCTACCTTAATAATATTATAATATAAAGCAGGTTTGCTTCAGTTATGGTCATAACCATCTCGATTATACAATCCAAATCAAAAGGTGTGTTTTATGCCGGGAAAAACTAGTCGATGTACTTATTAAACATGTGCACGTTAACCTCATGCCCGAAAGCTGTTAACCTTATAAACACACCGCATAATTTTCTAGACCTGTGTTTGTGTCATAACATTTTATACTGGAAATCTGTTAATCATTCAAAAAGTCTGACGTGATACATTCGTATGAATTGCATTATCATTACACACTATATTCCTTATAAATTACAGTATCTATATGAAAACTGGTCCTTCCATCCCATTTTTTGAGGCTGTAGTTGTCAAGACCAATTAATCATCACGATGTCATATTTCTGTTAAATTCACATACATGCACATTTATTCTCTCACTCATACCTCTAAACCCTAGGGAGAATGGGGAATAATTCTGATTATAGAGACATTGCCATTCCCAGCTCGGAATCAAACGCTAGAAATCTGCATTTGGTATCTAGCACATTAACCACCAGACCACAGATACAGCCGAGGAATATTTTAAAATTAAGCAATAAGTGCTTAGTAACAACATTCTTATAATGAGCTATTGCGATGGAAAGTAAAGAAAGGGAAAAAAGTAAGAGCTGCACACTTTCAAGCCTGTCCGTTAGATACGCGTTGCATGGAATATTCAAAATGAAATATTTCAAAAACGGCTGACATTACGAAAAAAATAAGTTTTCCTGGTAGCTCAAAATTACGCAAAATCCAGTCAAATAAAAGTAACTTAACAGGCTATTCATAGCAAATTCAAAATATAAAGTTTATTTCTCATGTCAATATATTGACCATACGACGGACGTTTGTATCAAATCTTTACAACTTGCAATGGTTCAGTTGTTTCACCCAAAACATAAAACTGGAACAGGGCAGTGAAACCATGCAGATACATAAGAAGGTTTGACTGAGTTAGGGAACCCCGGCCAAGCGAAAAGGGAAACCCTAACGAGTGCCGTAGGGGAAAGAAAAAAAAAGATGGAAACCAAAACTCTCAAAAATACACTACTATTGATAAGTTGTATCTTTTTGTACTTTAATGATAATAAACAAACATTAATAACCAGAACCGTAAAGCAACCATAAAAGAATAACTGTAAAACAAAGATGGCTTAAATAGTAAACAAACCAAAACATCAATTGAGCAGAGCAGTAAGGCAATTTTCAAATACAGCAAAAATTAAGGAAAACAAAATTCAACAAACAAGGCCACTATAAACATCAGACCAATATTTTATAAACGGGTACCTTTTCTTAAACTGTAAAATACAGTAGAACCTGGAAGCATTACTTGCCCCCTTTTTATGTGAACCATTGGTCTCACAAATAGTAATTATGCTTATCTAGTCAAAGACTTGCCAAGTATGGTGATCAAGACCCAAACAGACTTTTAAGAACTTCTAGGAACAGCAAGCATCAAAGTTCAGCTGAGCTAGATGTACGTTACAACACAACTGTTTTCAGTTTTTCAAAGTTCAGCATGGTAGGGTTTTGACTGCAATTACTGCTCCCATAATTAACACAACATAATTTCTGTAACTTCAAACTAACCCTGCACTGAAAATCATGTATTGAAAATCTAACTCAGCTAGAAGGTCAGTAATGCTTTGTGGTTACAGTTAAATTTTCCTGATTCTTATGATACTTTGAATAAGTTGTGTAAAGAATGAATTGATTCTTGCATTTCTTTGCCTTCTACGTACAAACAACTTATTTTTCAGAATTTCCTGGTGTTTTGTTTCCCTGTATTTTATCTCTTTCTCTCAGAGTCAAAGACAAATGATGGAATGATAGTTTTACTTTAACAGCTAATTAAGTGCCTTACAGGTGAAAGCACTCTTAAACTCCATAAAGGTGGAGAAGCCAATAAGATAGAAGTGTGATCCACTTTCTGGACTCATTTAAACCTAGTATTAAATTTTGACAAAATAAAAGAACCAAAACACACTAAACATACGAACAATTTCAAGAGCCAGTCACTTTACGAATTCGTGTCTAAAACACAAATTACGTTTTCGCCCCAAAATTCACCCACCATTACCAAGATACAAACTCATAACAAAGCCTACCTTTACATAAGGCCGATCCACAAAACATCACAAAAGAAGATCCTTAAATCAATTCCAAAAAAAAAAACTTCCACAATCCGAATGACTTGTTGCCGGGCAGAGAACTAACCCTGCAATGCGACAGAAATCCACCACTCCCCGCATAAGGACCAGGCACATGCCACGCACGCAAACCAGAGAGGAAGGGAAAAAAAAGGAACACCAAAGAGTTAGTTAAGCAAGGAGACAAACAAAGAAGCAACGTAAAGTGACTGGCTGGAGGTATAACACAGTTACAAAACTTAATACGAACACATAACAGCACAAACTGTTTCAAGAAAACAAAAAAGAAAAAAATATATTCCAAGTAAATAGGTGTTAGGGGAAGAAGGATTTCTTGAAAATCTTCATTTCGCGTCCTTTGAGACGCCAAACATAAATACCAAATTTAGTATTTAACCGACTTCTCGTTATTCAGCTGTACTGTTCACTTTTCCTTGTAGGTACAATGGGAATAGGGGGAACACCATAGGCTTAAGCGTTAGTCAAATTTGTTAAAAGCTTGTCGCCATGTGACGGCTTTAAGATTCCGTTTTTGTTTTTTTGTTTTTTTTGCATGACCACAAGAAAAACATTTGTCTTATATTCGCATTACTTTTCTATCCCTTCTTCAACAAAATGTTTTTACTGAAGATTATTCCTTCATCGACTTCATATTGATCGAGATAAACATTTGTAGAAATGGATTCATTACATACTTCCTTGTAGGTATAATGGGGATAAGGAATACGATAGACTTAAGCAATAGCCAAATCTTTTAAGAGCTGATTACTATGGGATGGTTTTGAAATTCCGTTCTCTTTGTACGACCAGGAGGAAAAAAAAAACAGAAGAAAAAAAAAGAAAGGAAGGATGAAACGAATAAGGACTTCCCATTTGAGAAAGGTATGATTATTGGTAAATTCAAACCAATAACAGGAAATATCTTGGAATATCTCCAAAACATAAAAAGAAAAAGAAGAAATGTGTTTTACATAACTTGTGTTCTTTAACGAGATCTACATTTTTATGCTTGTAATGGAAACATAATTATGTACTTAAAGCATGAGTTAACAAATGTTTTATTGTTTATGCTTCAATTTTTGTATTTTTGTGAATAAAACTGTTTCAGTATTTATATTTATAAAAATTACTATACGATTTTCAGAAAATGTGGTATCCTCACTTAAAGCGTTATGCGAAATGATAATCTTTGTAATCCGTGTTATTATATTTTCTTTACGTTGTTTGTTGGGGAAGTTTAGCAAGATTTTTATTTTCGCTGTTGGTTGTATCATTTCGGCTTGTATGGTAAGATCATGTGGATAGTAATAGATTAGAAGGCTTTATTGTGATTGACATTGACTAAATGCATAAGCCCTACACTTTTTCACTCTTTAATTTCGAATATGTTTGTTGAACTTTTATCTTTTGACATTCCAGGAAAACTAAATCATCGAACGGGATGGCTCACGGCTCAGGCGTAACGTCTATGGTTTGAATTCGGAATTCAATGGGCCGATCTATCTGACTGGGATAATTTTTTGGGGGGAGGTGGGCTACCTTAGTCGCCAAGGTAAATATTGGATTGGATTTTTAATACCACAACTCAAAGTTCCACCTTAAGAAAACAATAATAAAATTGAAAGTAGATGGTAATAGCGATGGCAGATTTACCCATAGATAATGAAAGCAGCCAGGCTGAACGGCACCCTAATGGTATACGCCTGGCACGCGTAGAAACAGAGATACACTAAAGTCTCTGTGGACACGTGTCGAAGCTCCCATCTGCCCATCACATATGGAAGCAGAGGTACAATTGCCTAGCACTAAGGCTTCTGTGGACACGTGACGAAGCTAGATGATGTGGTACAGGAACAAGACCTGTCCACCACACACCAATCCAGGAGGTATCCCCTAACAATACCGTCGCGATATGACTACGTAGTTAAAGAGACGTAAAATAAATGGAACAAAAGAACCTTCTTTCACGAAAATGCAAACTGGAAAATATATCCAACTACACTTAGTAATTAATCAAAGGAGATCTTAAGCTTAGAAGAAAAAAATATATATTCTGTTACTTTCACATGGCTTTCTTTACCCACTATCGTTAATTTAATTTAACTTGCACAATCTATTCTTACGATAGCTTATTTTTCTATCCACTTCATGCTAATTGAGATAAAACTTTGCAATAATAGTAGCATTGCACACTTCATTGTAAGTATAAGGTATATAGAGGAAACCGAATCGATAGTTAGATATTTAAAAGCGGCTCATCATATGTTGGCCTTAAAATGCCATAGTCTTCCCGAGAAGCAACTGAACAGTGAAAGCACTTTGAAAATTACAGTGTTGAACAATTCAAAGCAATAACAACAAATGCTTGAAAATGGCTATGCCACAGAAAATTTATTAAAAACCAATTGTGCGTTTTAAAGAGATCGATAGTTTTTGTGTCGCAAGGGTTTTTCTACTATTTATCGTTTACCAGTTATACAAGATTATATAAAATTCCTTCCGAATGAAGTGGACTTCACAGGTTGTTCCCAGATAATTCAAGATGTACATTTTATTTGCCATGTAAATATCTGTAGCATATGGTATTTTAATCAAAACTGTTACCATATTCGCGTCGTATGTTTGGAATATGGCGAATCTGATTATCAGGTTTAGTATTTTGTCCGACTTTCGCTTTTGAGTTATGCTGTTCAGGAGTACACACGCGCGTACGCACACGTGTACCTGGATGTTTGTTCTAAAATGATTTTTTGGATTCAGGATGGCTCAAAACATGTATTTCCGATGAAATCGCAATATCGAATTTTTGGGTATAATACAACTCCTCTCTACCTGCTAGGTGCTTGGAGGAGAAAGTAATAAATTATTTTCTTGGTTACTCTATGCCTAAAATGGGATCCTGTAGTTTATTTTAGAAAGTTCATAAGCTGGCATAGCCCGATTCCCGGTTACAGCATAATGTATGCTCCCAGGATAACCATGCACATGCTTATGTAAATTTTAAGGAAAAGAAGGAAATGGAACCTACTGTATTCTAGATCTTCCGGAGTGCAAACTACTACAACCCCAATATTCTTCTAAATTATTTTTAAGTAACTTCATAGTGTGGCAGTAATTTGTATCACAATAATGTGAATGCCAGAGTGATTGTAGTGTAACGTAACATTATTGTATGACAATGATTTGAGATGCTTGTTAATTATATGCATTGTTAGGAAATAAGTTTACACGGCCTCACTGAAACTGACAATAGGAGCGAATAACAATGAGCGAGGGGGTGAGTTGAATATTAATTAGAAGAGACAAACAAATGACGTCAGATTGGCGCGCTTTTCTTAGAAATAGCGGGAATTTCTTCCCTAGAACATATGTGTTCGTAATTCTGATTGGATATAAAAATAGACGCTAATGTTGGCGCGTTTTATTAACCAATAGCAGCTCGGTTATAATCTTTAGGCATATTAGGGTGTGGGAGTATAAAAACCTAAAGCCAGAGGCAAGTATTGTCCAGTCCAACAGAAACATTTGTGCATTACACGTCGCTGAGTTCATCAGAATTGTTCGCGGGTTACACGTCGCGTAGTTCAACGGAAGCATACTTAAAGTACACGTTACGCAATTCTACAGAATCTCTCGCGTCGTAAAGTTAGTTATAAATGTGAAACACGCGAATTAATAATGTGCAGTAAATAAGTGATTATAGTGATATTAGAAAATATAACAGTTTCAGTCTGGCGTGTATCAAAAGATAATGTGAAATGAATAAAGTGTGACGGTAATAAAAGTGTAAAAACAAATTCTTTTATCAGTGTTATCTTTTAGTAAAAACTCCTTTCCGTTTACACACCCTGATTAAGAGATATGCTTGACTGAGTAATAATAATAATAGCTAGCCGGAGGACAAAGAACTCAAAATTAAAAATAGTAAAACAATAACAGGCGCTCAGGAATAAGATAACACGAAGTGACCGCGACAAATTGGCTTCCATACGTGGTGCAGATAAACATGAAGCATCTTCCAACTACTGCTAACAAAAAAAATCCACTTCAATAGTGATGTTCCCAAACATTACTCATACACACAAATTACAAAATACCTATTAACTGAATACCTTATTCAAAGTATGCCTTGTCATTGCTGTAACTTACAGTGACAGTCTAATTTAAATTACTTGTGGTAGAATTTATAGTACATGCTCATAAGTTTGAACTTTGCAATTGTAAATGCTGACATATGTATTTTTCGCAGATATAGAATGTATCTACAAGCATAAATCCCGCCCGAGTATAAAAAATGCCAACGTTTTACAAATTTTGGAAAGCTATATTTCTTATTCCCTCCAGTGGTTGCTGAAGTTACTTACCAAGGCTGGTGATACTAGCATGGATAGAAGCAGTAGACACAGCAGCCAAGCCTGTCCCATTTTACCTCTCGACATGGTCTTTCTGGCTGGCTTCAGTGGCTACTGCAATATTTTAGAAGTTTAGACAATAAGTTATATTTTCAATACAAAATCCTTCATATAATTTATCCTTTCAGAAAAGTTTAATAATCCATCATACCAGTACAGTATCTCTGTGAAAGCCGAAAATTACGAATGTTTGAGAAATAATTTACATTTAGGTTTATAATATAAAGTATCCTTTAAAAAAAATCACATATTAAATCCGCCAAATTAAGCAGAACCCTTATTTTAGGAAAATTATATTAAATTAACAGTAGTGTTCTAGAAATATTTAACTCGAAGGTTAATATTGTTACGTATTTATAAGCAGAGTAATTCAAAAGTATTCAAGTCTGGGTATCTACCTGCTAATCGCCAAAACTGCAGCTTGCAAAACCTGTAGTAAGTTTCACCAACTGACTGCCTAAGTACTTTCGGTTCTTATTCCCCGTTTTTATATTGTCTTAAGTTTTATTACCACCATTTAGATAAGCAGAAGGCTTTGATTGGATATCTGTAATCTGGACATTTGCGAACCATGAAATTTCTAATTTCTTGAACATTAAAGTTTTTGGAGTTATTAAGTACTCACAGCATATTATATACGACAGCCAATAAATCATCTATCTGTTTTAAGAGACATAACATATCATTTAAGGTTTATCTTTGTGAATAACTAAATGAGAAAACAATTTAAATTGAGTTTTATTTACGGACGCTCTTTAACTGCTGTGGTTCTTAGCGTCCCATTCCATATTGGGCGTGAAAGACCGTAATGTTGCTCAGAGGCCTCTTTATCAGACTTGAGGTTCTTTTACGTGTCATAAATCTACTACACGGGATCACCGGCTTTACTTCTCTTCCGAAGGAAGCCATGCTAAGGATTTTTACGCCCGAAAAAATCCATCGCCCTCCGCCGGGTTTTAACCCGCGACCTTGGGAACTAGAGGCTAGCACGGTACCACTAATCCACGGAGGACGACTCTGAATGAGAAGCGGAGGGGATTCGACACTGATCCAGGGAGTCCGGACATTGTAACGTACGGCCCCAAGAGGAGGGCGCCCACAGAGGGGATGAGGTGAAGGGAGACACCGGGCTGCCGGAACCAGGAACGACGGCACAGAAATGACAAGGTCCCTGGAGTTTCCAGATATAAACACCCCGGCAGACGGACAGGCATATCGTGGACCCCGGGCCACAGGGAGTCCAATCCCAGCTGGGGCGGTCCTTATACCGCGACAACCAGCCGAAGGCCGAGAGACGGAGAAGGTTCACAGAGAGCATCTTTTCCTGTTGCTGCACCGAAACTTCATAGCCGACACTTCCAATCCTGAAACAGGCCAAACGGGGTGAAGGACGAATGAAATTATTAATGGAATGAAATATAGGGACAGGAAATTCGAGGGATGTAATGATCCTTCCCAGCATTCGCCTGAAACGCCTGAAAAAAAACATAGGTCAGGAAAGTCGGCTACGGGAATCGAACTCACGACCTCCCGAATGCGAGCCACTGGCTGAGCCATCCCGTTGGGTTATCTTTGTAAAGTTACTGTAAAAAAACTATTTTTAATGAATTTTTGTTTTTTGCAGCGCAAATGCGCATTTGTATTGTCAAGGTTAGACCTAGGAACTCACATTATTTTAATTCTATTTTAGATTTCTGAAACATAACAGCGACAGTTATTGTCAAAAACGTGAGGAAAAGCTAGCCACTGCTGTGGTAACAATGTTTCTGCAAGGTTAGCTTCCCAGACAAGACAGAGAACTGGAAATGCAGAACACCATTGCCTTCCTCATTGTCTTCTTCAGCACTCACCAGACTGTTTACCTGCCCGTCAGTGACTCATGGCCGTTGTTATTTACATTCTTTGTTCTGACAATACGTTTAGATGTAGTTAACTTGAAGCCAACTGCTTAAGAATTCCCTTTACTAGTGATAACACAAGCTCTTTCAGCACCGTGCACTACGTATAATTGCTTTTTACCACACTGTTCTTCACACTGTTTTTCCTTTGTTCCCATACAATATTTCATTGGCACAGAACTTGGGAGGTCGGTTCGTCTTTATCTGCTTCTACAGAGGAATAGTTTACCATTTTCCGAGATCTTGGTACGAAGCTTGACAATGTGTATAGGATTGTAATTTCAGGATCCTGTCCTTATGCTATTACCTCCTTCTGATTGGACGATTTCTGATAGGCGGTGTGAAAAGCCGGAAAAAGAACTTATCGAATGATGTATTATTCCCGCAACGAATCTACAGCAATTCTGTGATCCTGACTGGAGGAATATTTTCAGGACAAGGCGTGTGGCTGTATGAGGTCCAGGAATACAAGAGTAGGGCGCAAAATGCCTGTACAGAATGGAAAGAAGGCCTTTGTAAATCATTCTTTCAGCTCTCTCTTTCCCATTTTTCCTGATTCTGCGGCATAACAGTAATGTTATCAGCTTATAAATTATTTAACTAAGCATTTCTATCGATTTCTAAAGCGCGATAAATAATTTGAGGAATATAGAGTCATCCATGCTGATTCTTGGTATGACAATGTCAACAGACATTGTTAATTAAATGACAGAAACGTTTACAATGCATTATTGCTTTACGTTCCAAGTAGTTTAGAGATATACTTGACACCTGTTTTTCAAATTAAAAATAAAGTTATCGTTCTGATGTTACCAAATGAAAGCTTCTCCAGACGTGCGGTAAGGAACATCGCTTCTTTCCAGCTTCATTCAGCCAGAAATTAATAATTTTTCTCATGTAGGCATCACTGATATTTACATTAATGTTTTTATGAGCTAGCAACTACGAAAGTGGCAATGAAACTTTTTAGAAAATCAAACAAGGATAGTTTTTTAAAAAAATTAAATGGTCTTATTGTTTTTCAAAATATTCCCCTTTAAATCATTGCATTTTTGTACTCAATGAAACCAGTCCTTAAAGTAATGATTCCACTCTTCCTGAGGCACTTCAGAAAACAGTTTTTACAATGTTTCCACTGCTTGATCTGAAGATACTTAAATTGAGTTTTATTTATGGACGCTCCTTAACTACTATGGTCCTTAGAGTCCCATTCTATATTGGGCGTAATTTTGCTCAGAGGCCTCTTTATCAGGCTTGAGGTTCTTTTACGTGCCGTAAATCTACGACACAGGACCACCGTCTTTACTTCCCTTCCGAAGGAAGCCATGCTAAGGATTTTTACGCCCGAAAAAATCCATCGCCCTCTGTCGGGTTTGAACCCGCGACCTTGGAAACTAGAGGCTATCACGGTACCACTAGTCCACGGAGGACGATAGGGTGATTCAACGCATTTTAACTTTAGTTTTTGGAGAAAAAAAATAAATCACAAGGTTCTAGGTGAAGGCTGTATTGTGGAGGGTCCATGGTTCTGACTTTTAGGACATCCAGATGTTCAGTTGTTAGTTTTGCTGTATGCGACGATGTTTTGCCATAATGTAACTTTATTTTACCTTTTGGACGGTTTGCATGAACTTTTTAAATTTTTGCTGTAAACAGACGTTTGTGTACCAATCGGCAGCAACGATATGTCTATCTTATAATGCTATAGCAGCAATATGACCCCTTTTAGAAAAAACTAGCAACCATCTTCTTACCAGCATTGCGAATTCGTCGGACTGTAGTAGGCTTAGGTTCTGTTCGAAGGACCCATTGAAGCGATTGACTTTTCTTTTCAGGATCTTATCAATAAATCCAAAATTCATCACAAGTAACAATATTCCAAACCAAATTTGAAGTGCCGCCTTGGAATTTTTCCAGAGTTTTTCTGCACCAATCAATGCGTTGTTGTTTTTGATCGGGAGTCAGTTCATATGGAATTCATCGTTAAGAAAGTTTTCTCTTGTATGTTGATGTAAAATGTTTTGTATTTGACTCATACCAATATCCAATGTCGCCCAAATAAATTTATAAGGTGTCCATGGATCTTCTTCTAGCATTTCTCAAACAGCGGCAATATTTCCGTCAGTAACAGCAGTTCTTGAGCATACTTCACGAAATTCATCACCAATCTCTTGGTGATCTTTCTCACCGATCTCTTTTAAATTCGCTGAACCAATTATAAATTGTTGCATTAGATGGGGCTTCTTCACCAAATGCATTTCTAAGCAGATTTTCACGTTGTTTAAGCGTTAACGACGATTTAAAATCGTAAAAAATTATGACCAGAAATGTTCTCCAGTCAAATTTATTTTTCAGTGAAGACGAAATCTTTAAATTATGATAATTAAAAAACTATTAGAGCAAATCAATCAACGCGCAAAACATTGGGAAGTAGCTGTCAAATATAAACTAATTTCATTTATTACTAGAAACTTTTAGTATCGCCCTCGTAACTGAAACTAGAGCATTTCCAGACTGACTACTGGCTTTCATCGCTGCTGTGATTCAGTCTGTAATACGAGCTTGGACCCGCAACATCACCTGCGATCTCCATGACTTTCACGATCAGTGTTGCTAGAACTACTTTCACTGTCATAATGTAACTTGAGAACAATCTTCTCACAACGGTGAGCTCCTGCATTATAAGTTTCAATGAAATGTACCATTTACCTTTCTTAGAAGTTTGTATTCCCCGCTCTCCGCAGAAGGAAAGCCCTTCTCATGGAAATAATTCAACATAAATTCAAGGATATTAACAGGATTTAGAATCCCTCGCTGACTGTCATAACATATTGAGACTGTTTTATTTAATTTTTAAACACCCTCGAAATATTGTTTATTTTACTTTATTAATAATAAAGCCATCGGAATAGGCCAACAGCTCATCTCTGTGTTCGTCTTCGTATGTACTATTTGTGCGTCATTCCGGCAGGTAAACCCAGAACGTACGTTTAGATTCCCGTTAGCTATCACCTTGTTTATCCCATAGCGTACTGTTGGTTCTCATCCCCTAATAAAGTGCTGTAAAGTTTCTCTTCCCATTTTATATAAACTTACGATTATCTTCATGTACTGCCTACGGTTAAAAACGTTTGGCTTTTTGTTATTCTCATAATGTACATGTAAACTTGGATAAGTAATAAAATTATGTAGATGTGAGAAAATTGTAGCAGAGTTTTTAAGATATTCATATTGGCTATTAGTAGAATCAGATAGTTTTTACATTTGTTTTATGTAGTTTTGCTTCCGCTGTATTTCATGGGAGTAGTTTACTTCTCCCTTCTCATCTTAACTAAGCTTCTGTTTGAACACCCTTAAACCTATCTGACAGATGGAATATACTGTGATGAGAAGAGCAAAATTCGACATTCGGTTTAGGATGGATTACCTCACAACATTTAGTATTCTGTTCATAACTGCAACTGAAGTCGAACTACATTATGGGTGGTTAGTTGCTATGTGCGAGAATATAGGTATGAAGAAAATCATCAGAAAAGTCATCCAGTTCTTCATACCTAGGTTTGCGGGTCATTAGGTCTAAGAAGCAATTTTAATTTGGTCAAGGGGCAGTAGATGCGGTCCAAACAAAGTTTTCAGAAGTCTTCCGATTTCAGATTTCTAATTCCATTGATTCCGTTTTTCTCCAATATGACTGCAAGAGATTAAATCTGTAGCCCTTTACAGTTATTTGAGGCCAAATGTTAGCACTTTCTCGATGATCTATCACCTCAAAGTGAAAGTATATAGGTAAGATGTGTACATAAGGGCAAAGCTTCAATGAGAAATAGTCCTTTCTCATGCACACCATGCATTATAAGTATGTTTTGGCACAGCTTAGGAGGCAGCTCTTGAAGGTCCCATCTATAAATAAAGTTCGAATCCTTCAGCAAGTTTAAATTGCTTGGCATCAGAAACCAATAATGTTGTTTACAGAGATGTTCGCAAATAAAAAGAAAATAAAAAAGAAACTCTCCCTCTGTATTGTAAAACATTATTGGGCAGTGCTTCATGCACTGATAAGTTATTGGGCAACTTTGGAAGTTTGCGTAATCACAAGCATAATAATAATTTTCCTTGTTGTGAGAGCGACAGTACCATCATTAACTAACTCGAGGCGTAGGAGGAAGCGAATACTGGTTCTCTCATCTTTAATATAAGCAGTTGTCCTTTTTGTATTATTATGATTTAATTGTGAGCCGAAGTACAACTTAAACAGTTTAATTTTACAAAAGAGCCCCCCCCCCAAACTATCTTAAACAGAAAACTGTTTATTATTTAGGATTTTCTTAAAAATAGCTTTTACCAGTTTAATTCAAATACACGCTCCCCTCGTACACTCGCATACTTTATCTGCGAGACACTTAAAATAAATATTTTGTTTGTGAATGACGCTGTCAGTTGCCAGGTTCATATCAGCTCCACCGGTGTGCCAGAATTTCGTCACGCATGAGTTCTTTTACATGTAGTTATGCATAAGCCATGTAAGCGAATCAGCGACTATCAAGTAGTGATCCGAAGGTAGTTGTGAATTTACTTTCAAATAATGCACACGATATTACGTAGGCAAGAGAGAGAATCTTCGAAGCTATTCCACTTACTGGCTGCCGCGCAAGGTGGGAGAATCTTCCTCGCCTGATGTGAAGGTCCTACCCTCTGTTCGTATATGATGCTGTCCACTAGTATTAGCAACATTTCTCCTCTTCCTGACAAACATTTTTGTTTCTAGCCTTACCTTCAGCATACAATAGGCAGCTACACAAAAAGGAAGGCAAAGAAAAAGCGTAGCAGGTTGAAGGACATTAGCTTAAGCTTAAGCGAAGGACATTAAAAACAAGTCTAGCATTTCCATTTATAAGAACGCACATTTCAGTACCATTTTAAAAACGAAATAACATATCTCCTATAAAAGGTGCAGAGCACCGTGATTTAATATAATATTCTTTAACGCAAAAAGTCTCTACGTCTAGACAAACATAGACAGTTTTTCCTCTTACAATTAGTCAAGTCATTATGCATGCCTTAGTCTTCATTAGCGTTTTTAAATCCCGATACCAGATTACGTAAGGGACGAGCCTAGTCAGCATGGGAAAATCGTGCGTACTCAAAAAATCTGGTGTGTTACATTCACATGGTTTTCTCTACCTTCTATCGTTTATTAGTGGATATACAAATTATTCTTACGAAAGTTTATTTTTCTACTTTATTTTAATCGAGATAAACCCTTGCAGAAATAGCTACATTCCACATTTCGTTGGGATACAAAGAGAACAGTGATAGTCAAATGTTTAAGAACTGGCCGACCTTAAAATTCCATACTGTTTCCATGCAATCATGAGAAACAACTGAAAATCGACAGCGCTTAAAAAGAATGACAAAAGTATTGCAAAAAGTAGAACCATTAATAACGGATATCTCGGAAATAGCTGACGCCACATATAAGTTATTTGAAATAAACTGTATGTTTTAAAGAGATCTACATTTCTTGTGCAGTACATTTTCGTTTATCGCTTAACGTTTACCATTTGTACAACATTATACAAAAGTCCTTCCGAAAGGAGAGGACTTCACAGGCTATTCCTTGAAAATTTAACATAGATATGTAAACATTTTATTTGCCATGTAAATGTTTTTAATACAGGTATGGTAGTTTAATCAAAATCGTAGAGCCATTTTTTAGAAAATAAAAAATTTCGAAAAATGTTCAATGTAAAGGGTAGTCTGGGATGACTGGCGGATTTTCTTGAAACTCATGTTGTCCATCTTTGGAAAATACTGAGCCTAATTAATACCAAATTTGATATTTATCTGATATTTCGTTTTTGAATTATGCTGTTCACATACACAGACACACACGGACCTTTTTAAATTTTTTATTTAGGGGCCTCAAAACATGTATTTCCGGTGTAATCTCGGTATCGAATTTTTGGGCGGAATGCAATATCTTCTCTACCTACTATGTATGTGGTGGAAAGCAAAAAGAACTCCTTTTACATCTTAGATTAGAAGCGACTAGTCTACATATTTCCTCCCGAGGTCGCGGGTTCAAACTCCGCGGAGGGTGATGGATGTTTTCGGACGTAGAAACCCTTATCATGGCTTCCTTCGGAAGGGAAGTAAAGCCGGTGGTCCCGTTACGTCACGTGAAAGAACCTCAAACCTAATAAAGAGACCTCTGAGCAAACATTTCAGGCCTTTCACGCCCAATATAAAATGGGACACTAAAAACCATAGGAGTTAAAGAGCGCTCATAAATAAAACTCAATTTAATTTTTATATATTTATTCGAGTCAGGCTTTAATAGATGCATTCTTTGCCCTAGACACATGGAAGCGTTTTTCTTTTTTTAAAGAAAAAGACATTACCGACCGCATTAAGGACCCGAAAAGGCTTGAAATTACGAAAATTTTGTTTTTAGTTTTTTGCTTATTAACAACCTATGGGATATCCCCTTTAAAGTATTATAGTTTATGCTTTTCTAATTCCTAAATATTTAAATATTTGGTTAAATGTATCCTACATGGACGTGGCTCGGTTTGGACATTTTAGTTATTGAATTTTAAGGGACATTTAGAGAAACTACATACAGTGGCCACCTGCACAGCAAAGATTATAATTATGTACAAAGCTGATCATTTCATCCTAGCTCATTTGCTTTATTTAAATTTGGAAGTGACTTTTGGTATATTTTTCGTCTTTGTCATGGGTAAGAGTAGTGCCAGGAATCCTTTGAAGGCTTTTAAGAAGGTAAGTAATGCTGGAAAACCGAAAGAAACAGTTTATCGGTATAACAAGCTCGGAAACTAGTACCGGTAACAACAGCGTGTCTGTTCTTAATCTTGCAACTACTTCCAGGCAAGAAAGTAAAGAAACTAGTGCATATCACATACAAAATGAAGTAGTGATAAATTTAAGTGTCTTATGAATGAAGCGGGCAGTCATAAAATATTTGGAATAACACTAAACAAACTTATAATGCACGTGGCTTATGTGCACGAATAATAGCAATGAAAATTTGCTGATAATCTATTCTAAAGAGCTGGAATGCACCAAAACGTACTCAAAACTTCTCTGCTGAATTCCCAAAAGTTTATATTTTCAGTAAAGTGTAAGTTCTCTTAGGATCTAATTAATGGATTTCTTTAAAATTTTCAGGATATGTTTAACAAGTGCTTGTGCTCAATTTAAACGGTTTTTCTTGTAAAGTAATTGTTATTAAATTGGCTCATAAATATCAGTTAAAAGTAATGCATGCGTATGCCATTATAAAAAAAATTATATTTATTTTATGAAACTAGGAATCAATGCATCCCTGTTAATTACAGCCAAAATCTCCAAACATAACTAACCAACACAAATTTCAGTAATCTACTTTCTAGCATTTTAAGAAAACATGAACTTTACAAGCGCTATTTTAACGTTGGCAGGATAGAACATTCTGAACCACTTAGTGTCCAGACATAAAACTATTTCTGTTGTATGGTTTGGGCAGATTTGCGAAGAGAAACGCTCTGAGGTTCTCACGGTACATGAATGAAATAAACGACTTAATATCCATTAGTTTGACAGATCATTTGTTATTGTTTTAAAAAAACGCTACATCCAGTTCTGATAATATCTATACGTGTAAAAAATATATCACAGCAGTGGAGAAATCAGGCAGGCATCAAATATCTTGACGCTTAGACAGTAAACTGTAGATTCAAATAGCAGTTTCATGTCAACGAAATTGTCTTACGTCTGTAAAAAGATCAATTTTCCCACAACCTTCATACACTTGTATATGCAAGTTGGCGCATGTGCATAAGGTACTCAAGAACATGTAAAAATACGGTGGTAACGGAACATAGTGCTCAAATAAATCCTGTAAGTTTTGGGGTTTGCTTTAATCAACATTTGCGTGTTAAACTGCTTTATACAATACTACAATATGCATTATCATGGAAGTTACATAACAGTGAAATTATTTAATTCTGAGAATTATTGATTAACAGTTTTTCTGATAGCCTTAATGCAATTCTATTCTTAAAGGAAACGTCTTATATTGCAGTGTTCTCGCCTTCGTAATTTGAAATTCATTCATAAAAGTATTGGATTTGATTTTTATTCAAAACTATGGGACTTGATTATTCTGCATGTTTAACATCATAATAGTCCGGAACTACTGCAGCTAGCGATTTGGAAAAACTACGAGTGCCTCTAATAACAAAGGATCATTTTAATGACGAATTTTATTCAAAATTATCAGGCCCGATATATGTATGTTTGACATTATATTATATATGGAGCTAATGTACAAAAGATCTTATAAATGGTTGCGAGAATCCCTCTAATTACAAATAAACATTTCAATAGATTGCATAACAAAGTATCGGGCTCGATTACCGTGCTCATTTTATGTTATAAATCTATCGAGCTAAAGCAGTGGATGCAGGTGGAATCTTGGTAAACAGTGGCGATGAGTTCCAGTAATTACAGAGAATATCAGCTTGTAATCGCTTATTTTCTACGAGTTCCGTTATTTGTATGATGATGATGATGATGATAATAATAATAATAATAATAATAAAAAAAAAAAAAGCAGTCGCTTCGGGGTACATATACTAAAATTGGAACGATACAGACCAGATTAGCATGGCCCCTACGCAAGGATGACACACATTTTATGAGCAGACTTCTTCAGGACTTCGCAGCAGCAACATCGATCGCTCTAGGAGAAAGGCTGATAAGGAACAGCCGGCCACCGCAGCTACAGTACGTTTTTTTCGTACTGTACTTCTATTGTCAACGAAGAACCGTCGCTGCCGCAGCAACCCACTGACACCGCCTGTCCTTCGGAGGTGAGCCAGCCGCCACCACACCGCAGTCGCTTCAGTGTGGTTATCGCTGGGGTGACCCAGCATCTACCAGCACGTTTCGTGCCCGTACAGCTCAGCAAGGAGCTTCTACAATGAAGGCAACCAGAATCACATCTGCCCGTGAACCAACGGCGCTGATTCGTCTGGAGTTAGCCAGTCGCACGGACCTGGAAACTGCCTTGACGTCCAGCTTAGCTATGTTAGGGCGGCTGTTACGCGTCGAGACCAGCTACAGGACCGGCTAGATCCTTGCCGCCGATGCTGTGCCTATGGACACACTGAAGCAAAATGTGCAACGCCGCCGAGGTGCCACTATTGTGGCGCCGCGTCCACCACCACAGCAGCGGCATGCAACACGACCGCTGACGTCGCCATTTATTTGGTAGTGTGGAGGTTCTTCTACTACACAGGATGGGCTAGCTGCCCCCTGCAACCTCGATGCAGGAAGGTACAACCACCACAGCTTCAGCAGACGCCGCCGCCACAAGCGACGCAGACAGAACCTTATCCCATCACTACCGACAGCACCAGGTAGGAAATCCAGCGCTTAAGAGACGCTGTCCATCGCGGAGTTCTTGAATCTGACGGCTAAGCTGACAGCCCTGGAGGACCTCATCAGGGAACTCCAGACTTCAACGGACTCATCACTTCGGCAATACCACGCCATCAACCAGACAACTCAACAGCAACTTGAATCCTATGGGTTCTGGACACGAACTTCGCAGAATTAAATTCCGGCAACAGGACACATTCACCTCTCGACGGAATGCTCCTATTTCCTATGCCGAGCAATTCAAAGCCAGATTACCAGCTGACGACGTCCTTAGATTGACACACATCCTGTTACCTTCTAACATTTCCTCGTCCTTATTTTCACCATCGGGCCTCTAGGCTGCAGTCAGAGAAACTTGTCAAGGCTGTTGCTGGGACCTTACCTTTTGCCCGCTTCTGCCATTGGGCAGCAGCTCAGTATCGTTCGCAGATTAACGCGTGTGTTATGCGGCACCGCGCTATCTTTACCACGTATTCCTTTCTTATCCTTCGTCTTATCCGATGGAACAATTTTTAGTGGGTATGGCCATGTACTGGCGAGATGTTAGAAGTTTTGCTTCTAAGACGTTGATGCGCCGGCGAGTCCGACACTCTCAGTCTCAGAAATGGGCTGAGCTAAGTAAGTGGCCTTATTTTCTGCTCTACTCTAAAAATAAATAAATAAATAATATTACTCTGGGCAGTAAATAGCTGATTTACTTCTGTTCATATTTATGCAAGTTACAAGATGTCAAGCGCCGTGTGCTTGCAATCTACTTAGCCAAATAGATTGTTCTGGCTTCGGGTCCTGGCGTGCCTGACTGACTTCTTTCGTCAGTCACACGTTCTAGCAACCTACGTATACGCCAACGGAACTGGGATATGTTCTGGCAGAGACCTAATTTCACAAAAGAAACCGGGACGTGTTCTGGCGGGCAATCTGCATTCACCAAAGAAACTGGGTCGTGTTTTGGCGGGTAGCCTGCGTTCACCAAAGAATATGGGGAGTGTTCTGGCGGGCAACCTGCGTTCACGAAAAGATTGGGGCATGTTCTGGCAGGCAACCTGCGTTCACCAAAGAAACTGCGGCGTGTTCTGGCGGGCAACCTGCGCTCACGAAGAGACTGGGGCGTATTCTGGCGGGCAACCTGCGTTCATCCAAGAAACTGCGGTGTGTTCTGGTGGGCAACCTGTGTTCACTCAAGAGACTGGGGCGTGTTCTGGCGGGCAACCTGTGTTCACCAAAGAAACTGGGGCGTATTCTGGCGGGCAACCTGTGTTCACCCAGGAGACTGGGGCGTGTTCTGGTGAGCAACCTGCGTTCACCAAAGAAACTGGTGCACGTTCTGGCGAGCGACCTGTATTCACCGAAGAGACTGGAACGTGTTCTGCCGGGCCGTAATGGCTATCTACTTAAAACTACTGCACGGAACACAGTTTACCATTACTGATCCAAATATACTGTTGATTTGAACAAAATATTATCGAAAATGGATTTCGTGTTGCGCTTCTCTAACCTGAAGTCCACGGTTGACATTTTGCGCCAACAACCGAAATAACACGCTCTTCTAAAATCTGCTACCCCGAACACCTATCGCCTGCATGAAGTCGTTAGGTGTAGTGCTCGTTGTCATCACTAACCTCATATGCTTAATCGCATGCCGCTAAGGAATTCTCCCATTATACATTTCCGTGGCTACTAAAAACATTGTTGCGCATCGTTCATGTTTACAGAATGGTTTCGTAATAAAGTTTCAAGAACTGAAGGTTCATCGAAAAAGAAACAAACTCGAACATTGAGCAAACATTTTAAAATTAATATTTTGATTTTAGGTTATGACCAGCCAAAGGGGTTTTAGTAAGTAAACCACCAACTTAGGAACGCACCGAGGTTTGGTGGCGAGAGAAGGTGGAAGCGCTTGTGAGTTTGCAGTGTTCTCTGTAAACAAGTATGATGTACAGTTGAGGGCAGCACACCCTAATTCGATAGCAGGTAGACCAGAATTAAGCGGCTTTGGAAGAGAAAAAACCAAGATGTTTAGCTACTGTTAATGTGCAATAAAGTTACCTCATGATTTAATTAAGGAATTAATATACAGAAATTTGAGTTACATTGTCTTTTCTTTTACTTGAAAGCTGTAAATTTTTAAAGCTATACCCGCTCTTATTAGTGTATAACACGAATCGTCTAAAATTTTTGATCCATAGTTTGGAGCTCAGGAGGTTGACTTCTACTTTCCTCGTTGTTTCTTTCTAGTAATGTTACATGTTCCTTGTGTTTATTGAATCACAAGTTGTTTAACATGATGTTTTAGACATTCCTTGAGCTCTAATGTTACATCAGATGGTTTCGCCATTTGTGTTGAAGTGTTCCATGCCAAATTCCGCTGCAAACAATGCTTATTGTAATGATGTTTTTATTGTATTATCTCTTCTTTACTTTAGATATATTGCAACAGTTCTGCACTGATCTATGCATACACTATGTGATCAAAAGTATCCGAATACCCCACAAACATACGTTTTTCATCTTAGGTGCATTGTGCTGCCTCCTACTGCCTGGTACTCATTATCCGCGACCTCAGTAGTCATGAGACATCGTGAAACAGCAGAATGGGACGCTCCGTGGAACTCACGGACTACGAACGTGGTCAGATGATTGGGTGTCACTAGTGTCAGAAGTCTGTACGCGAGATTTCCACACTCCTAAACATCCCTAAGTCCACTGTTTCTGATGATAGTGAAGTGGAAACGTGAAGGGGCATGTACAGCACAAAAGCGTATAGGCCGACCTCATCTGATGACTGACAGACACCCCGACATTTGAAGAGGGTCGTAAGGAGTAATAGGCAGACATCTATCGAGACCATCACACAGGAATTCCAAACTGCATCCACTCCAAGTACAATGACAGTTAGGCGTGATGTGAGAAACCTTGGATTCCATGGTCGAGCGGCTGCTCATAAGCCACACATCACGCAGGAAAATGCCAAACGACGCCTCACTTGGTGTAAGGAACATCAACATTACATGATTCAACTGTGGCAAAACGTTGTGTGGAGTGACGAATCACGGTACACAATGTGGCGATCCGATGGCAGGGTGGTATGGCGAACGCCCGGTGAACGTCATCTGCCAGCGTGTGTAGTGCCAATAGTGAAATTCGCAGGTGGTGGTGTTATGGTGTGGTGGTGTTTTTCCTGGAGAGTGCTTGCACCCCTTGTTGTTTTGCGTGGCACTATCACAGCGCAGACCTGCATTGATATTTTAAGCACCTTCATGCTTCCCACTGTTGAAGAGCAATTCGGGGATGACGATTGCATCTTTCAACACGATCGAGCACCTGTTCATACTGCACGGGTTGTGGCGGAGTGGTTAAACGACAATAACATCCCTGTAATGGACTGGCCTGCACAGAGTCCTGGCTTGAATCCTATAGAACACCTTTGGGATGTTTTGGAACGCCGACTTCGTGCCAGACCTCACCGACCTACATCGATACCTCTCCTCAGTTCCGCACTCCGTGAAGAATGGGCTGCCATTCACCAAGAAACCTTCCAGCACCTGATTGAAAGTTGCCTGCGAGAGTGAAGGCTGTCATCAAGGCTAAGGGTGGGCCAACACCATATTGACTTCCAGCATTACCGATGGAGGGCGCCCGAACTTGTGCGTCGTTTTCAGCCAGGTGTCCGGATACCTTTGATCACGTAGTGTATATGCATCGAATGAGTGGAACAGTCGCAATGAAACCGTCTGTGGGGTTGGGGAGGAGAGTGTCCGTCACAATACTTAACGTCACCTATACTCCGCACGGTAACACGATTGCTCTGCTTATTTACTAAAACCTCTGTGCCTGGTTATGACGTAGTAAACGGGCTAATATTACACAAGGAATTCCATAAAAATCTCTGGATTCGCTTACAACATTATTTTGCAGATTTTCTCTGCAGATATAATCATTACAGACTTCATATTTTAAATCCTACGCTCAGTATTTTCCAGTAAATGAGACAGACATGTACAATTAAGTATTTTGTTCAATCTATTCACGAAACCGAGGGATATTAGTAAAAATCTGTTGAAGTAGTTCTCTGGTTTTAACTTAGATGCACAAACAGTACTAACTGTATCGAAGAGCTGGTCATTACACACCAAAGGACCTCCTGGGCTTTCGATAGCTCATTCTGATATTCCAATATTACAGAATACAAATGATTATCCAAATAAGAGAGTGAATCGTATACTTTTTCGCAAGATGTGATGTAGACGTTATCGGTAGCCAACGCAGCTCTGAAAAACTACAAACACACCAAACAGGATTATTCTTTCAAACATATTAAAGCAAATCACAATATATACCAGCGATTTTAAATGTTCTAAATAACGTTGCAATTGTTAATAATATCTAAACTTCCCGTTTGCAGACCATTTCGAATTTTTCATACTTGTCGATATCGTTGAATTCTTCTGATAGCATAGAATCGCCGAATTGCGATTCTTTTATTCTCGCATTGGTTCTAGAGCTGGGGATAAATTCCCTTAGAACTTCCCGATATTCAAACTTACAGCAAACCAAAGCGTCAGCGTTTTTTCCTTATATAATCCCTGTAAAACTGCACCGGTTTTCTATAAGTTTAATAAGTGACTGTTAGCACCCAATTTAAGAATAGGCTTCTCGGCAAGCTCAAATCCTGTAATGAAACATTTTCCATGCTCATATGTCTCAGAGATGCGAGCAGGACTTTCGGGTTTAATATATTTGTTTCATTCACAGCTGCTTCACCTTAAACAAATTAAAAAAACAAACTATTAAATAATTAAAAAAATTATTTTGTTCTACAATATTACTTAGAACTTTCCTTCTTTAAAATGTTCCTAGAAAAGTAAGTTGGATTAGACATTGACCACATCTGAAATTCTTCATGTGCTATTCTTAAAATATCTGTGATGTTTGATTCTGTTGTCATCCTTATTTTCAAGGCTGGTCAAGATAGGGCTTTTGACAGTCGAGTCGCGTGTCAAGGGTGTTTTGCTAGGTGATGCAGCTACCTAGATAGTCATGTAATTAATTGTTCGTCGGCCAGAGCGTATTTGTCGCGTGTTGGCCAAGTCTGTTCCAAGGTATCAAAGCGACCTGCTGGCCACGCACAATCCAAGTCATAACTAATCATATTGACAGAACACGTTGCATTCACTCAAATAATCTTCAAATAGTAATTGGCAATAAAATTAACTTAGATTTATCAAACAAATTTTTAAACTAAGCATAATACTGTGTTACATGCCAATGGAGGAATTGTTCCAGAATTTTAACTCTTTGTATTTCTCTCGATCTACTTAGTAAACGTGAGCAGAAAATCTGAACATTTTCATAAGGAGTCAAATGTAGAATGCCTGATACTGTTGTAGGTATTTGTATTTTAAATGTATTTACCTACTGCGGTTTAACCCTACAGTGGAATAGCAATAAGAATTGGAAATCGAGGAGCATAAAGTGTCACGTTTTTACTTTCTCTACTACGTATAGTAAGTAGGGGAAGTATTGCATTCCACCCAAAAATTCGATACCGAGATTTCACCGGAAATACATGTTTTGAGACCTCCTGAATCCAAAAAAAGCATTTTTGGAAACATGTCCGTGTGTGTGTCTGTGCGTCTGTGTGTGTGTCTGTGTGTGTGTGTGTCTGTCTGTGAACAGCATAACTCAGAAACGAACAGTCGGATAAACACCAAACTTGTATTTAGGTTCAGTATCCTCCAAGGATGCGACACGAAGGTTTTCAAGAAAATCCCCCCACCCCAGACTACCCTTTACATGGAAGATTTTTCGAAAATTTTAATTTTCTCAAAAATGGCTCTAACGATTTTGATGAAAATATCATATGTTTAAGATAATGTCATGAAAAATGAAATGTATATCTCGAATTTTCTGGGAATGTCTCCAAAAGTATTGTTCATTGTGAACGACTTTTGCATAACTGGTAAACCATAAGAGATAGACAAAATTTTACTACACAAAAAATGTAGATCGCGTTTAAATACACAACTTATGTCATATACATTTCTTTTGTTAAGTGAACCGTTTTCGAGATATTGCTTGTTATTTCCTTAAATTTTCCAATACTTATACTTTTTCTCAAATTCGTTATTCATTTTTTTATGTCCTGGACATGCAAAGAGAATGGAATGCGCCACATAGCAACCAGCGATAAAATATTTGACTATCGCTTAAAAGCTACCATATTCCCCTTGCATCTACAAGAAAATTAGCAATAAGATTAACATCTCGATATCTCGATTAACATGAAGCACATGGAGAATAAGCGTTTTTAAAAATAGTTTGTACAAGAGTAGAGAAAGTCATGTGAGTGTAACACATCAGATTTTTTTTATTGTTCTTTCTTGTGCAGGAGGAGTAGAAAAAGTGGTGGAAATTACTGCGTACTTTTTGAAATGGAGACACTTAGGCCAGATTTAAGTATGGCTGAAGAATATTCACATAAAGTGCTTTTAGGGCCAAAAGCTTGTTTTGAGTTCAAAACAATTTTTCATTATAACTGATGTAATGAAATATGAATTTGAAGAAACCACTTTTTACTTTCTCTACTACGTATAGTAAGTAGGGGAAGTATTGTATTCCGCCCAAAAATTCGATACCGAGATTTCACCGGAAATATATACTTTGAGACCCCCTGCATCCAAAAAAAAAACATTTTTGGAAACATGTCCGTGTGTGTGTGTGTGTGTGTGTGTCTGTGAACAGCATAACTCAGAAATGAATAGTCGGATAAACACCAAACTTGGTATTTAGGTTCGGTATCTTCCAGAGATGCGACACGAAGGTTTTCAAGAAAATCCCCCCACCCCAGACTACCCTTTACATGGAACATTTTTCGAAAATTTTAACTTTATCAATAATGGCTCTAACGATTTTGATTAAAATATCATATGTTTAAGATATTTCCATGACAAATGAAATGTATATCTTGAATTATCTGGGAATGTCTCCAAAAGTATTCTTTATTGTGAACGACTTTTGCATAACTGGTATACCATAAGAGATAGACAAAATTTTACTACACAAAAAATGTAGATAGCGTTAAAATACACAATTTTGTTGAGTGAACCATTTTCAAAATATTGCTTGTTATTCCCTTAAATTTTCCAATACTTAGACTTTTTTTTCAAATGGGAATTCGTTATTCATTTTTTTTGGTCCTGGTAATGCAAAGAGAATGGAATACTCGACATAGCAACCAGCTCTTAAAATATTTGACTATCGCTTAAAGCCTACCAATTCCCTTGCATCTACAAGAAAATTAGCAATAAGATTAACATCTCGATATCTCGATTAACATGAAGTATATGGAGAATAAGGTTTGTAAAAATAGTTTGTACAAGAGTAGAGAAAGTCACGTGAGTGTAACACATCAGATTTTTCTTCTTTATGTTTAAAGCTATGTAAGGTTATCATTGAAATACAGTTGATTATTTATTCGCAGCGTGTGGAAATGATAATAAGAAGAAATACTCGGGTGTACTTGAATAAAATCAGTTTTAAAATAATAATAATAATAATAATAATAATAATAATAATAATAACAATAATAAATGCAAGGGGGTTGTGTTACGTTTTTCCAGTCATAGTTTTGAATGACTTGGTGAAGAGCAAGTATCTGAGTTTCTTTCTGTATCGGATTTTAAGAGGTGGTATTTCAGATTTAGAAAATTAGCCTTATCTGGAACGCGTGTGGCCGAATGAAAACTTATTTATTTTATCATACACTTCACACTATTGTGCCGATTATTTAATTAATGGGTATTTTAATGGCTTAAATTTTTATATTTGTATTTCCCGCGTATAAATTCTTCTGGCGATGACTTCGCTGCTGCTCCTCTGTTGTTTATGGGCGGCTACTACAAGCCTTCCGTAGCGTCGTAGTTGCTGACACCAGAGAGTTGTTACCTGAACCTTGTGCATTATGCCGGTGTGATGACTGATGGGTTAGCTGCCTATCTTGGATTTTGAACTGCTTCATCTTTGGTAAGGCACGTAATATACTCTGCTGACCTCTCTGATCGTTATTCTACGTGTCCGCTTTATTGTTTGATAATTCCATATTTCAGGAATGTTAGTTGTAGTGGGAGGTTTTATTGTATACATCATAATTACATTATTAGCAGGCAGAGGGGTTTTAGTAAGTAAACCATGTTAGGAACGTTTCGAGGGACGGTGGCGAGGGAAGCTGGAAGCGCGTGTGACCATGCAGCAAATATGATGTAGAGTTGAAGGCAGTACACCCTACTTCGAAGGCTGACCGGGATTAAGGAGTATTAGAAAGAAAAAAGCATGTTTAGCTATTGATAGTGTGTAATTTGTTTATGAAAGCTACTAAACAAGCATTTTGAAACAAGTACATTTTTAAAGCCATATCAGCTCGTATTAGTGTATGAGACACATCTTCGAAAATTTTTGAATTGTAATTTGGGGTGGAGGAGGTTGAAGATCCACTTTTCTGATTGTTCCTTTCTAATAATATCACATATTTCTTCCTTTAATTGAAATAAAGTGTTGTTTAACATTATGTTTTAAGCGTCTCTTGAGCTCTATGTTACATCTGATGGTTTCGCTATTTGTGCTGAAGTGCTCCCTGCCATAAATGTTGCTCATTTTTATGTATAAACTTTTTCATTACTTTAGGCACATTGCCGCAATTCTCCACTTGTATATATGCAGGAATAAATGGAACAGTCGCAACGAAACCGGCTGTCGGGGTGGAAAGAAGCGTGTCTGTCACAGTAGGAACCTGACGTTAACTTTTACTCAGCGCGGTAACAAGATTGCTCTGTTTACTTACTAAAACCCCTCTGACTGATTATTAGGCCCATGGCCTGTTACGACCTTGCAGTTGGATTTTCAATCCAATGTTCCCTTGGACGACCTAACGATCTCTTCACATTTGGACGATAGAGAAGCATGGCTTTTGGGATTCTATTTGTAGCATGCGATGCAGATGTTTTATTAATTTGCTCTGGTAATGTTGTACACGATCAATTACATTGTAATTGTAATTATTCCATTATTTCCGCGTTATGTCATGATCTCATATATATTTAATGAATTGTATTTTGAAAGCATCTGTATAATGGGGCAGTTTACTCTGCAATCTTTTATATAATTGTTTTTTTTTTTTGTTCTTTTTTAGGTGTTTGGCTTTTATAAACTGAGCTTTTCTATTTGAAGTGTTTGGGGGGTTTACATACTTTTAAATTGTTTCATTTTGTTTTTTCAGGTTGTTACACAGTTCTCTTTCCTAAATTTTAGATGCATGTAAATGTGGAGAACATTCGCAACAGCATTCCACATCACAGTTGTAGTATTTATAATATTTCACTACGTTTACTATAACGCTTTTACTTCGAAATATATCTAGTGTAATGGGTGAATTTGAAATACAGTTGACATATCACTGCCATTTACCCTTTTGGCTTCTATTAGGCTTTCTATGTACATACAATTTTAGAACTGTCTATAATGTAGAAAGAAACGCAGAATACTATTTTTGACTTGATTTATTTTTAATTCAATTTGTCTAATGCTTTTACCAATGTTTGGAGTAATTGCACTATAAAAGGGCATTGAAACACATTTTAGCTCAATAACACATATTATATCCAAACGTCCCTATCCATTGGGCTATTATCATAACTACTTGATGTGTTGGACATTCAGTATTTTTACTTTCTCTACTACGTATAGTAAGTAGGGGAAGTATTGTATTCCACCCAAAAATTCGATACCGAGATTTTACCGGAAATATATGTTTTGAGACCCCCTGAATCCAAAAAAAAGCATTTTTGGAAACATGTCCGTCTATATGTCTGTGTGTCTGTGAACAGCATAACTCAGAAACGAACAGTCAGATAAACACCAAATTTGGTATTTAGGTTCAATATCTTCCAGAGATGCGACACGAAGGTTTTCAAGAAAATCCCCCCACCCATGATTACCCTTTACATGGAACACTTTTCGAAAATTTTAATTTTATCAAAAATGGCTCTAACGATTTTGATTAAAATATCATATGTTTAAGATATTTTTATGACAAATAAAATGTATATCTTGAATTTTCTGGGAATGTCTCCAAAAGTATTCTTCATTGTGAGCGACTTTTGCATAACTGGTAAACCATAAGAGATAGACGAAATTTTCCTACACAAAAAATGTAGATCGCGTTAAAATACACGATTTATGTCATAGGCATTTTTTTTGTTGAGTGAACAATTTTCGAGATATTGTTTGTTATTCCCTTAAATTTTTCAATACTTATTTTCTCAAATGGGAATTCATTATTCATTTTTTTCTCTTAGATATGCAAAGAGTATTAATCTGTGGCAAAGAGAATGGTGCTGCACCTAGCAACCAGCTATTAAGATATATGTCGATGCTTAAAGGCTACTGTATTTCTATATTGCCCTTGCAATTACAAAACAAGGGGAACATAGTACGCCTTAAGGGATAGTCAAATATTTTTAGAACAGGTCGCTATGTGTAAAATGTAATTCTCTTTGCATGTCAAAAGATCGTTTCTGCAAATGTTTATCTCGATTAATATGAAATAGATGGAGAATAAGAGTTTGTAAAAATAGTTTGTACAAGAGTAGAGAAAATCATGTGAGTGTAACACAACAGATTTTTTTTTGAGTGAACCATTTTCAAGATATTGCTTGTTATTCCCTTAGATTTTCCAATACTTATACCTTTTCTCAAATGGGAATTCGTTATTCATTTTTTTTGTCCTGGTAATGCAAAGAGAATGGAATACTTTGCATAGCAACGAGCTCTTAAATTATTTGACTATAGCTTAAAGCCTACCATATTCCCCTTTCATCTACAAGAAAATTAGCAATAAGATTAACATCTCGATTAACATGAAGCATATGGAGAATAAGCGTTTGTAAAAAAGTTTGTACAAGAGTAGAGAAAGTCATGTGAGTGTAACACATCAGATCTTTTTAAAATTTATTTGGCGTCTGTTCAATATTAGATAAAACAAATGCAATAATACAGGCGCAACAGTCAGATTTTTATTAAAATACTTGGTACATAAAAACATAAACATATTTACTGAAAAAGTAACATTTAACGTGATTACAAAGACAATAATGATCAATTCAAATCACAGCCCGTGTCAGATTGAACCAATCACAGTAGATTATTACTAAAATCTTGTCGAAATGAGATTGTCCCGCCTGATTCACAATTGTTTGGAAATGTTGCTCGTATTTCTGATTTGTAAGCTAAACAGGGGAAGAAAACTTTCTTAAAGAACATAATAGGTCGTGATACATATGTTAATGGTATTCAATGAACTCAAATAATCTATAAAACCTCTTTATTTTAATTTTATAAATCTTGTTTATTAACGTTTCATTCAGTAAATCGTTTTAGCAAATACCGCTCGTGAGTTCGATATTAGTCGGATAACTGCCGACAATATCCAACCCACTCGTGATATTATCATATTAAGAAAAAGCCAATACAATTTAAATTACAAGAGGATCATTCTATAAGGTTATATTTCTCACAAACTGCCTAGAAATATTAATGTTTAATTTGACTCAGGAATGCTTGTCAAATATGTATCTGTTCATTTATAATTTTCGTTTAATATCGTCATATAGACTTCCGCACTTATTAATGAACTGAAACTGCAGTGGAGTTATGTGGACGCACCTCACAGGGTGTAAGCGCGGATAAGTGAGACAAGGAAGAGCTGAGTTTGGACAGCCAAGTATCAGTAAAGATTACTGAACGTGATAACTCCGCGGTAACGTGTGAGGCTCGTATTCGGGAGGCTCCGAGTGCGATTCCCGTCGACGCCCACTCTGTCCCGTCTTTTCGTGGTTTTATTTGGTAAGTAGGCGAATGTTGGGGTGGTTTATGATCTACCATGATTTCATTTTCCTTTAATTCCGTTTCCATTTCATGCTTCAAGTTTCGAGGTGTATGGCGGTACCGGGCAGGTGACGTGGATGCTTGCTCCAAAGAAAGAATATTCTTCGTGGACACTAGAGGGCTGCCTGGTTGGACGGATCGTTCATCGTCCTCTGTGGGGAGCTCCAGTAGTGCGACGGGTCTTCTATCCGGAACTGTTTAGGGACATCCGCGCGTTACTGGGGACTGCGGCCCTTAGCCTCCTGTGGTTCACTCACTTCTTCCCTTCCTCCTCGGAAGTTGTAGCCGTGATCTCAAGTAGGTCGCAGTGCTCGAGGTGTCCCTCTCCGTTGCATGCCCTATACCCTATCAGTTAGGATTGCACTGTTGTCGGAATGTGATAGAGTACAAATTAGTGGTATATATTCTTTGGCGCAAAGCCCTCCCCAAAAATAAAGCCTGAACATTCAGTTAAACAGCAGTTTTACAATATGTGCACAAAACATATTGTGACCTCTGAACAAGCATCTACAACAAAGCTAAACAAAGCGCTCCTAAGAATAACCAAACGAAATTAAGGAACAATGTCATTTCACTTCACCTTTCACTCGCTTGGTCTCTTTCAGGGTTGCAAGCGTCGGTGGGAGGTCTCGGCACGTGCATGACGGGGGAAAGGATGCTCTGTGGAAACCTTCGTCCCCCGGAATGGGGTCGGTCTCCGGGTTCCGGGCTCCCAGGGCATGTATAAGCCCACAGGGGGAAGGGGAACCAGCTGGACCAGTGCCATCCTGAAAGTTTAAATCTGTAAGTGGTAGAGACCCTGCCCTCTGCCTGTCATGTCCCCGGTCCGACCGCCCTCCATCTCCTCTCACCTCATCCCTCCCTCCCTCCCTCCCGAGGGCACCCGCCAGAGGCATAGGTACAAAAGATCTATGTAGATCGACGTGCTAAGTTCCCCTCCGCGCCGAACCCTATCCTATCCTAAGGAAGAATGTTAGTGGTAGACCATTTAACTTTAGAACATAGATACACCAATTTGCAGCCGCTGGTACACCACTAAATCTCACTGAATAGGTCCATTTTCACCTAAAACTAAAAGGAAATTCTTAAAATGCTCGCGGGAGGAAAAGCTATAATGAAGCCATGACCTGATTGTACCGAAAGCCATAGAAAACATATCTTATAAGAGACGTTTACCCAATTATATCAGAAACTTAAAAGAAACGATAAACGAGAACCAAATATGGAAAGAATAAGGGGTATCGTGACTTCAGTAACTGACAACAAAGGTTTTCGATTCGAAATAATAAGCATTATTTAATTATCAAAAGTGCAACTTGGTTGTTGTCCTGGCATGTTCTATGGTAGCTCAGATTGTTAGAGCAGCGGCGTATACTATCTTCGGCATTGCACTTTTCAATCTGGTTCTACGTTTTCCTACTCGTGGTATTTGTGAAAGAACAATTAATTAACAAATAATTACTGTGTTTCGTAGAATGTTAAATAAAATGTACATGCTGTTGTGCATTACGGTTTGTTTGCCATAAATAATTTAACATGAATTTGGACGGCGACACGTGACTGTGTTACTATTTAGCATAGAGGCCCGGAGAACACTTATCAGTTGATTGATTTGGAAGTGCACATTTGATATACGTCGACATTTATATTAAAAAGGGGAACATTGTGCCTGGCAATTTAATGCGTTTTATTTTCGACGTAGGTTAGAAGCAAGGATTCAAGCCTTTAATTTCAAATACAGATTGAGTGAGCCATAATGGATCACAAAACATCACGTGCAAAGTTTAGGAAATTTATTTACAATATTATTATTATATGTTATTCCAATTAGAATAGCATTTATATAGTTTACTTTGCCGAATGAAATGTAAATTTTAATACAATTCTCTCTGCCGGAAATACGAATGTAAGAGCTGCCAATGTGTGTTTTACGAAATATTTGTAAAGAAGCTGCCATAGTTAAAAGAAGCAAAACGAACATTTTGTACTATTTAAAAGACGAGACTGCTTGCGAGACGTTCTTTTACTATGCTCTACGACGGAGCACTTTGCATTCTGTCAAACGTTAAAATACTGTTCAGATGGTACTGTACACGGAAAAAACATCTTAAGTTCATAACCAACATTTTTGTAAAGAATGTACAAATAGAGTTTATATTTTACTATAATTGGGTCATTTGGAAACTTCTCGGAATGACCCACAGGGTGCAGCAGAATTTCAGAAGCAGTCTTGTCTTATTTTGATTTTCTATGTTTAAGGACGTTAAAACTAGGTAGGTAATATCGGACGGTGAATGAACGAAATGGTTAAAATGATGTTCAAATGGCCCAGGGGTCCTTAGAGCTCAGAGTTACCCAACATTCGTCTTCTGAGATAAGGAAACCCCCGAAAAAAGCTTATCTGGACAATTCCCCATAAATGAGATTTAAATTCGGGACCTCTTGAAAGTGAGGCAGACACGCCATTCCTGCACCATGGAGGTGGGCAGTTTTGTTTTAAAAATCTGACATCTTTCATGGATACATTTGTTCAATGACATACAGATTGTTTAAGAATCACTGTAGGCCAGAGGCGTAGCCAAGGGGAGGAGGTTGGAGGTTGAAACTCCCCTTGCTAAAAAAATGTTAAAATCACTAGCAAATATAGCTTCGTTAAAATAATAGCACTTTTCTAGGTTGGCGGGAAATAGATATTTTTTAATCGTATCACTAGTACGCCGCATGCCTTGAACAATATGACCAAAGGTGACAGCAACAGAAATTGTACTTTAGATGGCGCTGGTACAACCATGTTAGGATATCAGGTGCATGTTTTCGTTCCGGTGCTAAATTTGAGTGGTTTACAAATTAGTGCAATATCTCCCAGTTTATAACACAACTAGAAACCCTATTTTGTAGTGAAATAAAATGGCCTGCAGTGGTAATAAGAAATACTTCACGTGGTCATTAATTCCCATTTCACAACACATTTGCCGCTTAGAATACGCAAAATATCCCATTCTAATTTTAATACCAGATGCTACCCTTAATATTTGAATATAAAATTAATTTATTTAAATAGTTTAACTCAGAATTAATTCATGTTTATCATTTGAATTGATACAAATTGTTTAAAAACTGGACCCCTATACATAACCCCCCTTAATAAATTTCTGGCTACGCTGCTGCTATAAGCATACCTTTTTTGTTACAGTGCACACGCGTGTATAGAGGAAATATAACAAATATTGAACACCGTACGGTTATTAAGTACTTTTAGGGATGGATATAAATACAACAGAAATTTTTTACTGATATGACAAACACTCTAGGGAATTCTGCACCGTTATTTTAAACAATTTCCAATTCCACCACAGTTTAAACGCGGCCGTGATAAGTTGGAAGACGGAAATTAGCCAACACAAACATAAATAATCAATAAAGTACACGGCATCGTTCTGCAGTATTGGCGAATTAAGATTTTCAAAACTGCCGAATCTCTAGGCATTTCAGAGTAACGTATGTTTCACATTTTGAGAGAACAGTTGGACCACTTAATTATCTGTTAAACTGAAAATGCTCTCATTCAGCTAAGCATCTTTAATGTCCAACTAAAAAGAACGGAAGACAGTAAAGACTAATGCAATTGAAGCTATGATACTCATGAAAGTGTACGAAGACGAAGATTTTTACCCTTTAGTGATAAACCAGTTTTGAAAAGAGAAGAAATCACTGAATCATATTGTCTAAGTTTAATGAAATGGACGGGCACTACGATATGTACTTAAAGTACATTAGCAAGTCGAACAATTCAGCGTTGCTTGTATTTCCCTGGCTGCTTATTGAATCATCGACGACACGGCAGCAACTGAAAGAAACCAGTCTTTATGTGGAAGAAAGGAAGCTAAAGATAGATGAAACTTTCTGCGATCAATTGGGTGTTCTGGATGAAATTAATAATTTAGGATTTTCCTATTTTAATTACAGGTCTCAACCAGGATGAGTTGGAAAACTGGCTTTCGGTAATCAGGTGGTTTGGAGGTAGCAATAACAACCCCACATGCAGTTTTACTTTGTTCAGCGTTGAAAGCCAGTATTTTTAATGGTTTACCCTCTAGAACGAAAAACGCTGTATTAGTTGACTGCTATCTTGAGTGGAAAGATTTCTTTGAGCAGAGGCCAAACACCTATAAACAATTCCTTTTGTGGTCTGTTCCATTTATATGCTACCTTTGACATCTTATGTCATAAGAGGATTAACATGAACTTTCGGAGAAGCATTAAGGAGAAGTGTTTATTTGTTAGTCATGAGACGTCGTCGTTCGCGCAAGTCTGCTGTGAATCTCTCCTGCGTGTAACGAGATGGATGCCTGAGAATGAGATGTGTTGGTTTGGTGATAGCAAGCTTGCCTATGTGTCTTTTGATGTGGTTTTTGCTGTCGTTCCAGGACCCGGAGAGTAACGTCTACTGCGTCGAACTGTTGCTGGCATGATATTGTGAAGTCGTGGAACTGCCGACTGGCCTGGATGTCCTGAACTGCTGCTGCTATGGATTGAATTTGGCGGTGATCAGATGGTGGAGATGAGTCAGGGCTTCATTCCCAAAGCAGATCATCCATGACCGAGAACAGTGCCGCGATATTCAGCACCTCTGAACGGAGGTCCTGAACTGCAACCCGGGTCGCCTAAAGTCCTCTGGTTATGTCATCGACGGTGTCATGCCGAGCGCTATTATTACTGACTGTGGTGGTTATGGGGAACGTTGTCGGCGCGTTAATGGTGCACCTGCACCTGGCTGGTGAAGTGACTATTGCCATAGCGGCGGCGAGGGAAGGTCATGCCATGTGCAGCTAGCAGTAGTTGAGGCGGCGCTATAGTAGTAGCTTCTCGGCGGAGCAGTGCAGTCCGTCTCACTGTACAAATAGGAGCGAATATCATAGAGCGTGGCGTCTTCTGTCGGCTGACCTCGATACGAAGCAGCCGCTCTAGCAAGGGCAGGCTGACATTAAGGCAGCCTTCAGGTTCCTTCAGCTAGTGAGCTCAGTCTGATGAGGGGCATGGATCCCCGAGCGAAGTTTGCATTGGTATTTGTTTACGGTTTCATCGAATAAAATGGACCGATTGCTCCATGGCTCAGTTTGCTCCCACATTATCGTTTGTTTCACAAATCTCTTTTTCATGAAATGTGTGATGTTCTCTAGCTCAGAATTGAAACGCTTTGTCGGCTCACAACGTCGTTCATACGAAAGAAGGCCTCATCTGTGAAATACGGCATCTTCTTCCACTATAGCCGCTGATCCTTCTCTCTCTTTCTATCTCTCTCATATGTTTATACATTATGGTCATTTTATATGGGATCAATTGAGATCGGAATGCCCACTTCTTTTAACTGATCGAAGAGAGATTCCCAAGAAAGCAGAAGCCCTGCTTTGTTTTATTGTGACTTTGAGTCAAGGCCACGTGAAGCATGTAGATGTTTCCAGGAGTATGGATATTAGTGAGGTGCGGTTGTTGTTGTTTTTTCTTATCAAGAACCAATTCAAATAATTTGGAAAAGTGATAAACTCAATTTATAAGGAGTCCAACTTGCACCAAAGTGAGCACGAAAACCTCTCTTTGTTTCCGTGAAAAGGAATATAATTTTCATCTTTTGCTCATCAGTCAACCGTTCTTTCTCCGTTATTTCACAAACTTGTGTGTTTGTGTGGTGCAATTGCAACTACCGCGTTGTGATGCATTCTATAAAAATTTTCACCAACCTCAACATTCACTCACTCATTTAAATATTGGGTCTACAGTATTAGTATTTTAATATAGTAATTAAATTGTGTGACATACTATGCACCACGCTGTAGATATAACAACTGGTGGATTATTGAACTGTTGAGTAGAGCGGATCTTTTGTGGAGTTTATCTGGAAAGCATAAGTGTAGAGTTTAGAGTCGTTGAGCTGGACTTCTTCACTAGGAGATGGGAGTCTGTCTGCCGCTCGTAGGTATCAAAAGGGAGGGCTGTTTATTAGTAATCCAGCTTGGACAGAGTTCAGGTGCCATTAACAGCTCAAGGTTACGTGAACGATAAGGAAACGACAATAAAACTTCAGCGGATGTTTCTAACCATTGTGCTGTATTCCTTCTTATAAATTAGGACACTACATGATTCAAGTACATTATCTGCTCCTACCGCGTACAGGATATAAACCACGCAATTCATAAATAAATCTCGTTATCCTATTCATCTTCTCACTTTCATATTCTCTTTTTGTTTCAATGATAATCGCTAGAAAATAGTTTTATTTATCAACTATGTTCTTCCAAGATAAAGAGAATGGTTGACGCGAGGAAACTCAGTTACTCAGTGGACTTATTCTCTCTAAAATCGGCATCGCTGTCACATATAGCGATGCCTAATATGGCTCAGGAAATAGACCAGAGTGGAGTGCTTAATTCTAGAGAGTTTTCTCCGCACTAGCAGTTCGTTTCTATTTCACACCTTTTTCTAGAATATGCAGTCTTAGTCCCTGGCCACATAATATTTCACATCATTCGTTCGTTGACGACTACTACCTCTCCATTTGCCTTGATTTGTGGCAGTAATTTGTATCACAATAATGTAAATGCCAGAGCGATTGTAGTTTAAATAAGCATTATTGTATGACATTGATTTGAGATGTTTGTTAATTATATGCATTGTTAGGAAATAAGTTTACACGGCCTCACTGAAACTGACAATAAGAGCGGGTAACAATGAGCGAGGGGGTGAGTTGTTTATTAATTAGATGAGACAAACAAATGACGTCAGAGTAGCGTGCCTTTCTTTACAAATGGAGGGAATATCTTCCCTAGAGCATATGTGTTCATAATTTTGATTGGATATAAAAATAGACGCTAATGTTGGCGCGCTTTATTAACCAATAGCACCTCGGTTATAATCTTTAGGCATATCGAGGTGTGGGTGTATAAAAAGCTAAAGCCAGAGGCAAGTATTGCCCAGTCCAACAGAATCATTCAGAAGTTAAACGTCGCGTAGTTCATCAGAATCGTTCGCGGGTTACAAGTCGCGTAGTTCAACGGAAGCATACTTAAAGTACACGTTACGCAATTCTACAGAATCTCTCGCGTCGTAAAGTTAGTTATAAATGTGAAATACGCAAACTAATAATGTGCAGCAAATAAGTGATTATAGTGATATTAGAAAATATAACAGTTTCAGTCTGGCGTGTATCAAAAGTCAATATGTGAAATTGAATAATGTGTGACGACAATAAAAGTGTAAAAAGAAATTCTTTTATCAGTGTTATCTTTCAGTAACAAATCCTTTCCGTTTACACACCCTGTTCAAGAGATGTGCTCGACCGAGAAATAATAGCTAGCCGGAGGACAATGAACCCAACATTCAAAGTAGTAAAACAATAACAGGCGCTCAGAAATAAGATAACACGAAGTGACCGCGACAAATTGGCTTCCATACGTGGTGCAGATAAACATGAAGCATCTTCCAACCAACTACTAACAAATACCACTTCAGATTGGCGAGACACTTGTAAAACTGCCATAAAATCCAGCTCTGCTAAGGGAAGGTTTAATTAACCATCAATTACTTTAGCAAAATATCTTATGCTTCATTAAATTTATTCGAGAATAAAGCATTACGCTCAGACCCGACATATCGAAATTAAATCTCATATGTGGGCTGTCTTATGTTAAGGGGCACTAATGTTTAAGTAAGTTTTCTAAAGATTCGCCTTAGCCTCGTTGGTGACAAACCTCGCTCTCGGAGTAAAATCCCTTTCCTTCGCATTTTAGGCTTTACTCTGAATATTTCTGCGTTATATTCACTTCGCCATTTCTTCTTATAAATCCAAACTTTAATTCGTACCATACTTATAATAATTAGGCATTTTATTTGATATTATGTATTAAAATATTTACTGAGCTATTTGAGTGCGCTTCTATGAGTGGAGAGTATGTTCCGGCTTCCGGTTAACTCATTTACAGCATATATAGTTAAGGCAGGGACATAAAGGATGCAACCAGCGTTTGTCATTGAAAAGCTCAGCAGCTTTCTCTAATGGGAAGCATATGTGCTGTGCATTTGGAAGAGAGCAACGTATCTATGAATTGTCATCACCTCCTAGATTAGAATACTGACATAGAAAATATAGATAGTAACCATCGAAAAGAAAACCTTTCAACGGATGTAAGGGTGTTACCACCTTCAGCGAATCAACTACTATTCTCATATTTTCACATTTTATTTCACAAGGATGCAGGATGTCTTTATCATTAACCAGGCTATTTACAACTTTCTCAACAATTAACCTAAAATAGGCACTTTTGGCAATTACCATCTTTCGCAAGTCAGTACTAACTTTTTCAAAAAGGATACCATAGGGCGACACTGAAAATTTTATAAAATCAAACAAGGATTAGTTTCAAAACATTTAAATGATTGTATCACTTTTCCAAATATTTCCCTTTAACAACAATACATTTTTGTATTCGATGAAACCAATCCTTAAAGAAATGATGTCACTCTCCCTGAGGCACTTCAGAAACCAGGTTTTTATAATGTTCCACTGTCTCATCTGATACGAAAAAGTGATTCCATGCATTTTATCTTTAATTTTTGGAAACAAAAGGAAATCACAAGATGCTAGGTCAGAGCTGTATCGTGGAGGGTCCATTGCTTTAGGGCATCCAGATACGGAGTTTTAGTTTTGCTGTATGTGACTATGCTTTGTCATGATGCAACACTATTTTTCCTTTTGAGCGTTTTTCATGAACTTTTCAAAAATTTGCGATTAACAGACATTTGTGTACCAATCAATAGCAATATGGCTCGTCTTAGAAAACAAAAATTGGAAACCATCTTTTTACCAACACTGCGAATTCGTCGGACTTTTGTAGGTTCTGTTCGAAAGACCCATTGGGTTATTTCAGCTGGCTTCTTATAGAACCCCGTCAAGAATCTCGAAAGCTCATGCACTGAAGAACGGTCATCAAGAAGTGCTTTCACCAAGACTAGCTTGTCTATGGCTATGTAAAAATGATGTTCATTCCAAGGTGGTGATACTTCCGATAGGGGCATTTCTGTGATTGCCCAATCTTCACGGCCTTTTCCTTACCTTTTCACTACATTGGGGTCCGCTGACTCTGGTATAGGTCCTGGAAATCACCCTCCATCGGCATCTTCCGTTTAGTCCTCGGGTCAGCTGAATCATTGCTGTTTCTGCTCCATAATGCTTTTCGGCTTAAAATTAATATTCTTTCTTTGGTTTTGGAATCTCTAGCGTCGAACTCAAAACCAAACAAAGTAAAACGCACCTGTGCTCTAAACAGTATAATTATATCACAATTACATTATATTCCTCACTTTGTTTTATTGAATCGTATTTGAATTATGAAATGTATTGACACGTACTCATATAAGACCTCGAACATCACAACAAACCTAAAATTGACAATGCGTATGTTACATTTTCAGAACAGAAATATAAGATTTCGGGTTTAAAATTGTTTAAAGGGTCAGGAATCAGATTAGAAAGCTTGAATGGCACAGATCTCCGGCCTTCCCAAACGATGAACTATAGCAGTGTCACCACGACGAGATAACCGAAAGTGCCATCAGCTGGAGTCCCGGACGTGGCACTCCAAGTTTCACATCTGATTCAGTTTTCAAACTTAGCCTACACGAGTCCTAAGCGAGGAGACAATTAAAATACACTGCTCAAGCATTACTGCTTCGAAGAGCACAGATTATAATCAGATTTCAAAAACCCATGTATATCACGTAAATAAATCCGAAGTACCATACATAAGAAAACCTTTAAAAAAACCCTGATGTGTTACACTCACATTACTTTCTCTACTCTTGTACAAACTATTTTTACAAACGCATATTCTCCATATGCTTCATGTTAATCGATGTTAATCTTATTGCTAATTTTCTTGTAGATGTAAGGGGAATACGGTAGACTTTAAGCGACAGTCAAATATTTTAAGAGCTGGTTGCTATATGCAGTATTCCATTCTCTTTGCATGTCCAGGACATAAAAAAAATGAATAACGAATTCCCATTTGAGAAAAGTATGTATTGGAAAATTTAAGGGAATAACAAGCAATATCTCGCAAATGGTTCACTCAACAAAAAAATGTATATGACATAAATTGTGTATTTTAACGCAATCTACATTTTTTGTGCAGTGAAAGTTTGTCTGTCTCTTATGGTTTACCAGTTATGCAAAAGTCGTTCACAATGAAGAATACTTTTGGAGACATTCCCAGAAAATTCAAGATATAAATTTTGTCATGAAAGTATCTTAAATATACGATATTTTAATAAAAATTGTTAGAGCCATTTTTGAGAAAATTAAAATTTTCGAAAAATATTGCATGTAAAGGTCAGTCTGGGGTAGGGGGATTTTCTTGAAAACCTTCGTGTCACATCTCTGGAATATACTGAATCTAAATACCAAGTTTGGTGTTTATCCGACTGTTCGTTTCTGAATTGTGCTGTTCACAGACAGACAGACACACACACACACAGACATGTTTCCAAAAATGCTTTTTTTTTATTCAGGGGGACTCAAAATATATATTTCCGGTGAAATCTCGGTATCGAATTTTTGGGTGGAATACAATACTTCCCCTACTTACTATACGTAGTAGAGAAAGTAAAAAGAAGAAAACACGTTTATTTGTTCTTGTAGTGCAAATAATGGTATGACTGTAAGGACGAAAGACGAAAGTTAAACAGTAATATGTCAATTATAACAGTAATTAGCTACTTTTTCTAATTATTATCACCATTTACATTCTACTTGTCTGTATTACGAATTTAGATAACTGGGAGCAATAGACCACCGATAAGTGCGTATAGTGGGCCTACAGCTAGGCTGAAGGGCGGAAGATTATCAAAGTTGCACTCACCTTGGACTCGTATTGGCTGTTCTGTAGAAAACGTCTTAAGGTTGACAACTACTATAATGGTTGCGTCAGAATGGTTGCACTCACGTTGGATTCGTATTGGCTGTTCTGTAGAAAACGTTTTAAGGTTGACAGGTACACAAGGATGAGTTAGAATAACACCGAATAATTTGAAGTCGTGCTTCAGGTGTCCTATTTGAGTATTTTCTTATAGGGAATGTGTGCCTGTAAACATCTTGTTATCGAGCTAGAGGGCATTGAACGTTTTTCAAACTCCGCTTCGGGTTAGGTGAACTTTTGTCAAATAGATTCGTGGTCCCATTACGGCGGCAGCAGCTTTTCAGATTCAGCACGAGTTTTGCCATATTTGAGAAACATGCTAATAGATGGCAGTTGAGGCTGTTAAACAGTTAATTATCAATTTATGGTCCTGACGCAGTGTTTCAGATTCAGCACGAGTTTTGCTATATTTGAGAAAAATGCTAATAGATAGTTGAGATAGTTAATCAACTGACTATTCAATCGCATGGTCCGTGTCGTCCTCCGTGGACTAGTGGTAACGTGCTAGCCTCTAGTTCCCAAGGTCGCGGGTTCAAACCCGGCGGAGGGCGATGGATTTTTTTGGGCGTAAAAATCCTTAACACGGCTTCCTTCGGAAGGGAAGTAAAGCCGGTGGTCCCGTGTCGTAGATTTACGGCACGTAAAAGAACCTCAAGCCTGATAAAGAGGTCTCTGAGCAAAATTACCGGTGTTTCACGCCCAATATAGAATGGGACGCTAAAAACCATAGTAGTTAAAGAGTTAAAACTCAATTTCAATTTGCATGGTCCGTGGCCGATCTTAAAGAAGCGATATGAGCAACATACATAGTTTGTTGTTTTGTGGCGAATGAAATGGTGAGAAATACAAGCATAATACAAGCGTAGTATTACTAAGTTATGAAATAACGAAATAGCCCTATGGTTGTGCAGTATGATTTAACATAAATGGGTTCTCAAAATGCTGTAAATATACATAAAGTGTCATTGTGTCTGTATTTTTAGATGAAATCTTTGCAAACGAACCAAACTTTGCTGGTTTCTGATTATACTTAGTACATTAAGCACAAGATCAAAAAAGTCAATTCTAAAAATAAAATATAAATCATTTTTCAATTCCATTGTTTCTTGGTGCATTTTTAATAGCTAAGAAATCATCGAAAGAGAATAAAAAGCGGTGTGACGTCACCGAATTGGATAGCCGCCATCTGTTGGCATTTGTAGTTTTTTGTTTGTGCTGCTACCTAGCGACACTTTTAGTAAAAAGTGTCAAAACTTGTGCTGAAAGGAAAAACTGTGTTACAGCATTGGAATATCGCTTATGTTTTGTTTTCTTTGCGTTTTGGAATATTGCCTGTGTTCTATATTCAACATTGTTTATATCACCGTTAACCTAAAACTTGCGTTTTGTTATTTAGGTGGTAAGGGATTCCGTCGCAGATCAGACAGCCCTTTGTGATTTTGTGGTTCCTACAAGAGGTGTAGGTAATCAATCTCAGCTATCAGATATGCTGAAGTGCTCCGTTTACCGGAAGAACTTCCAGTTTTACATCCTATTATAAAAATGTTCTACTTTACTCAAGTAGAACCGGCAGACATGCATTACGTTATGGTGCTGCTTGGGTAAATGCGAAAAGAGCACCTGATTATGCTAAGCTTTACCAAAGGAGACATTTGCCTCATTACAGCATCTTTACTGCCGTACATTATTGACTACGAGAAACAGAAAGTTTCCGAAAACAAGCGCATAATTCGGAAGTCCAAAGAAATGTAAGAACAGTGGCTCTAGAAGAAGAGGTCCTTGACCGGATCTGTAATTCTCCGTTCACAAGCACAAGAGCAATGGTGCTTGACATGTGTGCAAGCCAGCACTTACATCCATATCACCTCACCCGAGTTCAAGCACTGGGGCCAGATGACTTTTCACCCCGCCTACAGTTTGTCCAGTGTTTTCTTCACAAATATATTGATCAGCCAACATTTGTGGACAGACGAGAAGTTTTTACACGAGAGGGCATGCTTTACACGCATAAGTCATATTTGGGCACAGGAGAACCCTACAACTATTACAACATCTACAATGTTTACAACATACTTTACCAGACTTTATGGAGAATGTTCTTTTAGGAATACGCTAGTTAATGTGGTTCCAAGGCGATGGTGCACCTGCGCATTATTCCGGTGATGTAAGGGATTTCCTAAGTGTAACGTATCGTGATTATTAGATCGGTAGAGAAGCACCGACATCATGGCCAGCGCCAACCTCTAACCCCTTTGGATTTTTTCCTTTGGGGGCATGTTCAAACTCTTGTGTACGAGAAGCCGGTTAATAGGAAGAGGAACTGATAGCCAGGATCATTGTAGCATTTGATGCTATTCGTGATATGTTAGGTCTTTTTAAGGATCTTGGCAATCATTACAACAAAATTATCAATAATGCTCCGAAGTCAACGGTCGGCATTCTGAACGTCTTTTATAAACACCTATGCACGGGTTCAATTCTTGTTTTGTTCATTGTTTAACTGTATTTGAAGTCCTTTAAAACATATGTTTGCATCAGTTAACACTTTAAACTTTTCTCGGTAATTTCTATAATAGTCACGAGAGGCGGATTAGACATCGCTAGCAACTGAGTAACAACAGGCGTACTAACACTGGACATAGATTCTACTTCACTGTGCTCGCTAACTGGAGCAATTGCTATATCAGATTTCTGTGCAGTACGTCGCTTAGGCATGATTGCAGCACAAAAGATAACGCAACCAATAAACAAACAGTAGGACCAACCAATACAGATTACACCAAACTAAACACTTATAGCATCATATGAATGTAAGTAGCAAGATCAGAACACAGCCAAATAAAACAGTTGCAGAAAGAACACAATTAAGCGCCCGCGGCGAAATATCAGAAAATTATACTAACACACGGCTACACAAGCCACTTGGACACAATACCAAGATTTTTAATCAGAATGAACACATGGAAGAAAACAAAATGATAGATTCAGTGAGAAACCTCGAACTGGAAGTTAAAAAAAAAACGTCACACCTACTGTGACCACCGCGAAGATTCTCAAAAGGAGCAGAATACAGACTTGTAATTTATACTAGCACTCCAAACTTCTCTTTTGTCTTTTTTTTTCTTAAATCAAATGTATATAAGCTGATATGCACACGCAAATAAACGCGCCAAAACACGTGCTGAGGAAAACTGGTTTCACAAGCTAAAATTATTGCTGAAATGCACGACCACGCGGGAATTACACAACACACGTGCGTACATAAAAGTTACACGAAAAATGACCCAGAAAAGTGCAGTAAATAGCTAGAAATCACAATCACTGGAATATAAAGTTATACGTTTCCAAACCACAGCTAATAAGCACAGAAAACAAGATTTGCAAACAGATAGCCAACACGTGACGAGCACATTTTGAAACTACAACTATCTCGCTCGTTTCACAACTCAACTTTCACAAAAACATTTTTTTGAAAATAACCAGCACGAAGAACGGAACACAGTGATATAATTTAAAGGAAAGGAAGCCAAAACAAGGGGAAAATGGAGTAGAAGTTTTAGCGTCACGCCGGCAGACAATGGAAAAAAAATGCAAAAATGAGCTCAAAATTGAAATTTAGAAACCAAACTTTCAGAAATGATGGAAACAAAATTTAGAAGAAGAGAATCACAAATTAAAGTATAAAAATCCTTACCCTTTAGCCAGAAAGAACTTTACATTTTTAACGACCACGTGGAGCACAAACGTTAAATTTGGAGGGAAAAAAAATTTTGCACTTAAAATCTCAAAACACATCAAACCAATTACTCGGCGCCTCCGCCAATTTGTCGTATACCTCACATATTTAGTTATTATTTAACTTCAGAGGAGAGCAACTCGCTTATGAGAGGGATCGTTGAACAGACAAAGAACTTTAAACTCGAGGTATCGACAAGGGACGCAGCTAAAGTTAGATTATAAAAATAATTACACCAACATAATTCCTGGCTGAAGGGAGAGGCAAGGATTCTATTCTACCATAATAAAAGTTGAAAAGAAAGGATAACTGGTAGATTTATTATAATAAGTTCTTACCCCATGTGTCTGCCGGGCGAGGACGCCATATCGTAGGCAGTCCAACTCACGCGAAGACTAGTCACAGAATGCTAAGAAAACCCACGCTAAGCTTAGCGTCAGTAACGCCATATCCCCACCAATGACACACTGCTTCCCCTGAATCGCCCCTACTCTCAGATAAACTGCCAACCTTCGACTCGGTAACCAGAGGGCGTATTACCATTAATATAATCTGTGCACATGCCACAATATGTTAGGTCTTTTTAAGGATCTTGGCAATCATTACAACAAAATTATCAAAAATGCTCCGAAGTCAACGGTCGGCATTCTGAACGTCTTTTATAAACACCTATGCACGGGTTCAATTCTTGTTTTGTTCATTGTTTAACTGTATTTGAAGTCCTTTAAAAGCATATGTTTGCATCAGTTAACACTTTAAACTTTTCTCGGTAATTTCTATAATAGTGGAGAAAATTTAACTAATAACATTATTTGCGTGTTTTTGACAATAACCTATATTTGCAGCTATAGATCGGTTAAAAAACGTTTTGACTACTTTAGAGCACATGGATTTAATGCCGTATAATTAAATAGAGATTATCTCACAGTGTATAGGTCACCAGATGGGGACCCTAACCTTTCAAATTTATTCATCGTTTGATTTCAATACAGAAATATTGGCTTCATCAACAATACAATTATTAGTGCAAAAAGAACAGGACTAATTAGATGTAATACACAAATACATAAATCCTAAATTATTACATGAGTAGGTACCTAAACTAAATTTTGGAATTATAAACATAGTATATTCCATAAGAAAGCTTATAAAGTAATTAGTAAGTTAGTAAATCAATTTAAGGGGGTTTTGCATTAAACGCTCTTAAATTAAAGATACACGGCTATTTTTATTTCGAAATTCTCTCAATGGCTTGTAGCAAAATATGCATAGCGACTTGTTCGGTAGAATTTTATCTAACCCGGCCTCTAGTTCAGCAACAATGCGTTTACGGGCACACATACCCTAAAAGGAAATACATAAAAAAAACCTGAATCACGCCTTAAAATTATTCGGCGTTGTTCTGACTCACAAAGGAATAGCCATAAAAATATTCCAGTTATAATTAAAAATGTGTGTATTTGAAACTTTTTATGACATACGTTGACTACAGACTTCAAGTTTTATGCTGTAATTCACCTAACATTTCCCTGTGAATCACATGAATAATCATAGTCTGTATTTTCTTGTATCCATTGACGAACATGAGGGACACTGATATAAGTGTGAACTATAAAATGCGATTTTTGCAATACTAAATAAATAATACTGGCCACACCGACTTGCTGATTGTTATAGACCAAAGGACCCCCTGCATCTTCCATATACATATGTTTTCTGTCACGGTTATTGTACTTAAAACACACATGATGATCCAAAAAGGTGGGCCAATTACTAATTTCCTCGCAAGGTATGACTATAGACTCTATTTGTAGATATTTCAGGGCTGTAAAGAAACAAAAGGGTTACACATTACTTTCACTAAATAAATCAATGTATTATGCACATATATGAAGAAGTCATCTAGTTATTCCCAGAAAAGCCCTATATGAATAAGCATTCTTTTAAAAAATCGAGTTTACTATTCTTATCATTCAGACTTTATTAGTTTAAAAAACAGACACAGTATGACTGCAATCCTCAATGCTGTTACGCAATGGGATAGTACATTTCTTGATCAACAATTAGGCATCAAGGTAAAAACGTATCAGACGCGGTAGTGTTTTTGCTGTGCGGACGTATACGTAGTACTTAACATTACGCAAAACGTTTAACTGGGACTTACTATTGTACATCAATGAAATACGTTACATTAACGTGTTCTTGTCAGTGCTATCTTCGCAGTGAGCTCGAAATGAGAAACGAAAGAAGAGGACGCTGAACATCTGTAAATATAAACTTGTATAATAATGTCTGCTCCATTTGTTGCCGCTAGATACGTTTGAGATACTTGGTTGTAGTACTGAAAGTTTCGCTAGGTTCTTGCGTACTCTCTTTTCTAATGAGATGACGTTGGCCGAAGTATACGGGTTTCTTGTCTCTCTTGTTTGGCGTGACGTGATATGACGTGGCTTGGGCGTGTCGCTCCTCCGGCTGCCGGCTAGTGGCAGGGAGTGAGGGAGTTATTTGCGACGGGATAGCTAAGGGTGAAGGTATACTCTGTTTGCCAAGAGTTGCGTGCCATGGCGGTTGATGAAAGCAGGTAGGGCGGCCTCCCTTCACGTTTGAAAATGTGTTTTTTCCTAGATGTGTTGAAATTTAGGCAAATACCTTGGCAGTGCAATGTTTCTACGTAAGTGTTCGTATTTCATTGAAGTACGTTTCCAAGGCAATTACATTTTATAAATGTATTTCATTGAATATACGTTTTCTTGAAGTAAAGCTTATAATTAATATTTCATTGGAGATACGTTTTTTGGAAATAAATCTTATAAGAGTGGGTTTTATTTTAATGGGCGCTTGCTACCGTCGTTTTATACAAACGCTGGCCAAGTAACCCTTCTCTGTTTATCGGGTTTCTCGGTGGTTAGTTGTTGGAGCGAACTGAGAGCATTGGGCGCCATTGCCTTTATGTCGAATTGGGCACGATCAGGTTGCCTGTTTTATTGTTCCCTTCTCTGATCCTTTTACAGCTTAAAGTGTGTGATTATTACAGGATTGAACCTTGAATTGATTAGTTAGATTTTCTGTTAATCACTCGTATGTTTGCCATTGTGCTTAATATCGTTAGAGGCTTGGAGAAATTTGAAATGCCCTATAATATGTCTGCAGCAGTATCAATCTAACAGTCTTGTGAAAGCAACTTGCTAGGTTCATTTTGCATCCCTTATCAGCTGCGCTTAAGAAAGTTTACTTTTTCCCTAGTATTTTATTGGGTAAAAGTAACTTACTAATGGCGGGTTTTGCTTTGCAACCATTTGCAGCAATTTTCTAGGCCAAGCTTTATAATTGTAGAAATTCATTTCATTCTTTGACGTTATCCCTTAAAGAACTTTATATTAATTATGCCAAAATTGCCAGTTACTGAAGTAACTTGGCTATTTGCCTGCTGAAGTTTGAACTTCAATTCAAATACGTGAACAGTTGCATTGCACACTGCGCCAGCTACCCCATGCGCAATCTTACACTGAATGTTGCAAAGTGTTGTGGTAATTATGTAAGTAATTCAGCATTTGTACGCTTCTTGCCTTGCAAGACTTCGAGATTCATAGTTTTCCTTAGGAACTTTAGATTGATTGTTAAAATTGTTAGTTACTAAAGCAAGGTGAGGTAAGCTAAGATACGTATCACGGAGGGGCCTCCGGAACCGGGGCAGAGTACCCCACGCAGGCCAGTCGGCACATTGTGCTTCCAATGTGACCCCTGGGAGGGAAGGATGAAGCGAAAGACCCGAAGGGAAACCAGATTCGGATGTCGACGGGCGCAAGCATGGAGGTTTCTAGATAGAATGCATCCGACGACGCCCAGTTCCTGCCCACAGGCCACCAACCTCCAGGATCCCCCAAAGCGGAGCCCTACACTGAGGAGAGACCTAACTGAGCGGTACCACAGCGATGCATGGAAGAAACGTTTACAGAGTGCAGGCCACTGCCCAGCCGCAACTCACTGAACACCATAGCCTGATCCTACAATCCTGAAACAGAAAACAAGCAAGATAATGGTACAGGAAATGAGAGGAAGGAGAGTCGTGGAAGAAGACAAACTACCCCAGCATTCGCCTGGTGACCTGGGGAAAAACCCATGCGCTTGAGTGGGCGGTCGCCGTACATCGGTCCCGGGACCTCCCGAATGCGGACCACAGACGCAACCCTCTGATCCATCTCGCTCGGTAGTTACTAAAAAACTTAACTATTTGCCTGCCTGAAGTTTAAATTTCATTTCTAATAAGTGAACAGTTGTATTGCACACTACGCCAGTTACCCTTTGGGCAATCTTACATTGAATGTTGCAATGTTCTAGTAATTATATAAGTAATTCAGTATTTGTACGCTCCTTCACTTGCAAGGTTTTGAGATTCATAATTTTCCTTAAAGAAATTTATTTTTTGTGCTAAAATTGCTAGTTAAGGTAACTGCTATTTTCCTGCTTGAAGTTGGAATTTCATTTCTAACAAGTGAACAGCTACATTACATACTTCGCCAGTTACCTTTAGGAAATCTTACGTTTAATGTTGTAAAGTGCTTTGATAACTAAAAGTAACGCTTCTGGCCTTGCAAGGTTTTGGGATTAACAGTTTGCTTTAAGGAACTGTAAGTAGTATTAGTCCCGGATGAGCCAATTGGATTAACGATAATCCTGCCGCTAGGGGCGCTAGTGTCGCTGCGTGCGACGGCGGCGGCAAGTTTGAAAAGCGCCCTGAGCGGAAGGATTATCGTTATTGCAATTGGTTCATCCGGGACGAGTTAAAAGAATTGAGGATTAGGGAAAGATGGAGGAAAAACAGGAAGTGACGTGGAGTGTTTTGATTGGTAAAAATAAGACGAAATGTGTTTGGTTCGTTAATTCGGGTGGAAGAAGAAGGAAGGAAGATAAAAGAGTATGGAGGACACGTGATGGAGCGGAGCGGTGTGGCGAGGTGTTGTTCGTGCGGAGGTTGGGACTGAAAGAGGGAAAAGATGGCGAACGAGGGATAAAAAGTATAACAGAAAGTGACGTGTGAAGTTGTGATTGGTGGGAATAAGAAGTGATGTTATTGGTGGAAAGGAACAAATGAAAGTTGTTGATTGGTAAGAATAAGAGAGATTATGATTGGTGGAAAGAAAAAGGTGTGGGAGTGGATATGTTGGAGGTGATGGGTTCATCCGGGACGAGTTAAAAGAATTGAGGATTAGGGAAAGATGAAGGAAAAACAGGAAGTGACGTGGAGTGTTTTGATTGGTAAAAATAAGATGAAATGTGATTGTTTGGTTAATTTGGGTGGAAGATGAAGGAAGGAAGATAAAGGGTATGGAGGACACGTGATGGAGAGGAGCTGGGTGGCGAGGTGTTGTGTGTGCGGAGGTCGGGACTGAAAGAGGGAAAAGATGGCGAGCGAGGGATAAAAAGTATAACAGAAAGTGACGTGTGAAGTTGTGATTGGTGGGAATAAGAAGTGATGTTATTGGTGGAAAGGAACAAATGAAAGTTGTTGATTGGTAAGAATAAGAGAGATTATGATTGGTGGAAAGAAAAAGGTGTGGGAGTGGGGTATGTTGGAGGTGATGGGAAAGGTAAGTTTTGCTAGCAACAAGATTTGCAAAAGCCTGTCGAGAACTCATCAGCAATTTTTGAACGTTGGATGGTGGTTTTCTTGAGTGGATAGAGAGATGGGGCGATATGAGATGCGGTGGTGAAAATGGGAACTAAACAAGATGGTTGAGACAAGAGGTTTAAGGACGAGGAAATTTGGAGGTTAGTGGTGAACATGGCGGTCGCAAGAGGTGGGGGCAAGGAGACGCGGTGGTGAGAATGGGAACTAAAAGAAGATGGCGGTAGCAAGAGCTTAGAAGTGCAGATTTTGAGGTTAAAATAGTGGGAACTAAAAATGGCGGAGGGTGCGCGACAAGGAGATGCGGTGAGAACTAAACAAGATGGCGGACGCTAGAGGAGGGTAAGGAGATTTGAGGTTACAGTACCAAAACACGAAAGGATATATTCCTACGCCAAGCAGGCTCGAAAAATAATTATGCGTGAGGTACTTACCTGTTACTGGTGTTGATGCGTCACCAAAAGCGCAGCAGCTTCACGCGACGCGAAAAAAATAAAAGCAAACTGTTTTTGAAAATGCTTAACCAGCTTTAAGATCAACCAACATCACTACGCACTGATATATCTAGGTTTTTTAAAGCGGTACACACGCCCTTTGCACAGACGTAATTTAACTATACCAAAAACCTGGTACTGGACCATCGTAATGGTCGCTAGCGTACGTAGGAGCAGGGTTCTCATAGCCGGTCGAAAGCGGTCAAAAAAGTGTACGACGTAGGTGTTCACAGTAGCTGCTGTCGAGTCAACCGTCGAGGTGTGAATGAACGAGATCTGTTCTTGGCGGCAATCTGGTTCGGAGATGAGAGGCGCGGTGGTAAAAATGGGAACTAAATAAGATGGCGGAGGTATGAAGTTGAGGTTAAAATATGAGGTAAACGTGGAGAGCTTAAACTAAGATGGCGGTGGCGTGGTGGTGAAAATGGGAACTAAACAAGATGGCGGAGGCAAGAAGTGGAGGGATGAAGAGGTTTGAGGTTAGGGTCAACATGCGAAAGATGTCGAACGCAACAGATGGTGACGAGGAGATAGAATTGAGGATTAGGGAAAGATGAAGGAAAAACAGGAAGTGACGTGGAGTGTTTTGATTGGTAAAAATAAGACGAAATGTGATTGGCTCGTAAATTGGGGTGGAAGATGAAGGAAGGAAGTTAAAAGAGTATGGAGGACACGTGATGGAGAGGAGCGGAGCGGTGTGGTGTTGTCTGTGCGGAGGTTGGGACTGAAAGAGGGAAAAGATGGCGAACGAGGGAAAAAAGTATAACAGAAAGTGACGTGTGAAGTTGTGATTGGTGGGAATAAGAAGTGATGTTATTGGTGGAAAGGAGCAAATGAAAGTTGTTGATTGGTAAGAATAAGAGAGATTATGATTGGTGGAAAGAAAAAGGTGTGGGAGTGGGGTATGTTGGAGGTGATGGAAAAGGTAAGTTTTGCTACCAACAAGATTTGCAAAAGCCTCTCCAGAACTCATCAGCAATTTTAAATAACTAGTGTTTCGGGGTTTTCTCTGGTTGGTAGACGAATGCAAGCTGTTTCTGCTTTTTCATAGGTTTTCCCTGGTTGGTAGGCGTTTGCTGTAGTGGGTGACGAAGCGCTTTCTAATTTTCGAGGTTTTTCGTGGTTGTTCCTGCCCGGTAGGCAAATGATGAAGTTTTGCCTTGGCGGCGCACGGATACTAGGCACATACTCGCACACACACATACATTCGCTCACAAACTCTTTTCATTTTTCGGGCTTTTAAAAAATTAAATAGGCACACACACACTATAATAGTAGCGTATAAAAAAATTTAACAAAACTCAATCCACACAATCACAAAACTGAAAATGTATATATATTTTAACACAAAAGTGTGCAGTGCAAAAGAAAATAAAAATTAAATAGGCACACACACACACATTTAATAGTAACGATACCGCTTGATAAGGCATAAATTGTACGTTGTTTGTTAGGGCAATGCATGTTGAACGTTGGTGTACTGGAAAGTGCATGTTGAAAGTTAGCACACAGGCAAGCTGGGTCGCGCTGTGTCAGCATGGTTCCCACGGCCAGGTTTCATGCTAGCGCGCAGATTGCACGAAGTGTACAGCAGGTGCTTCCCGTATGATGGCCAAACACAGACACAGCTGTGATAGCTTGTCGGCTTATTTCATGTTCATATTCCTTTTTTTTTAGAGGTATTGTTTATTTTTTTTTGATGGCAATACGTTTTTGGCATAAGTTTCTTGCATTAATTTTATATAACGGATTGCGAAAATGGAAGTTCTTTTATTAGTTGCTTTAAATCCTTGTCATTTCATTTACTGTGGTTTGGCGTAGTTACATTTATGCCTTCCAAGAAACACTAAACTAGCCGTATCTTTAAATCAGATTTCGACAAAGTAATTAACGTTCATAGTGAGAATAGAGGGAATTACTTTCGGTGAAAAATACCATAGTTATCACATGTATAATCATCAAATTTGTGACAACAACGCTAAGTTTCGAGCTAGCTATACTCACTTTTCTTGCAATTTTAAAACGATTAAGGAACTATATAAGTTTAAACCAATATTAACAAATTTCTCGTAATCCCAGAATTTATTAATCATAGCTGTAATATTTTTCACAACTGCATGTAATAATATTGATTTAGGGGCTTTTAGTAATTTGCTATTCGTTCTAAAACCTTTTATATTGTTAAGCTGGACAACTGTGGACCTGTGCATCCTATAAACATTGACATGCACATTAGTATAAACTTCCCTACAGTGTTTTATATACAATTTTACAAGTTGTTTTAAGAAATTGTTAAATTTGGGTACCGAAAAAAAATAAAGATACGGTTTTCCAAAGATTTCGAAAGAACTAAGTTGCTGTATCAAAATTTCCTTGTTACAAATTGTGCATTTATTTCTTAAGCAAACCAGGAATACAGATTTTTTTATAAATTTAGCGTGCACCGATCTATATTTTCAACTTTTACGCCTACGTTTCTCGTCAATAAGCACCATTGCTGAAGAGGTTGCTATTTCTACTCTCTCTACCACGTAAATAGTAGGTAGAGGAGGTATGCATTGCATCCAAATATTCAATATTGAGATTTCACTGGAAAACTAAATACTTGTTTTGAGGTCCCCTGAATAAAAAACATTTTTAGAAGATTCTGCGTGTGTGTGTCTGTGTGTATGTGTCAGAGCAGCATAACTCAAAAATGAAAAGTCGGATAAATACTAAACTTGGTATTTAGGTTGAGTACCTTCCAAAGATACAACACAGAGATTTTCAAGAAAGTCCCTCCACCCCAAACTACCCTTTACATGAACTATTTTCCGAAATGTTTTATTTTCTAAAACTGTCTCTGACGATTTTAATAACACCATATATTAAAGACATTTATATGGAAAATAAAATGTATATCTTGAATTTTGTGGAAATAGCCTGTGAAGACCTCTTGATTCGGAAGAAATTTTCTATGATCTTGTATAACTGCTAAGGATTGAAGAAAACATACAATACAAAAAATTTAGATCTCTTTAAAAACACACAATTTATTTCAAATAACTTTTTTGTGATGTCAGCCATTTCCGAGATATCTGTTATAAATGGTTCGAATTGTTCAATGCTTAGCCATTCTTTTAAAGTCATGTCGCTTTTCAGTTCTTGCTCGCCATGTTGATGGAAAGAATTTAGAATTTTAAGGCCAGTGTATAGCGACCCTTTGTATGTATAACGGATGTGTAATGCAGCTATTTCCCGAAAAGTTTATCTGGATTAAAATTAAGTGGATAAGAAAATAAACTTTCGTACTCACCTATAAGAGATAGAGGGTAGAGGACATACGAATGTAACAATTCAGAATTTTTTATTCTGCAGTTGGTGTTACTCCTTAGAAAGGAAGTATCTGTTGATTCTATTTAATTGTTACATTTTACATAACACGTATGCACAGCACAACACGAAAACACTACACACGACACTGATAGTTTTAAATATTTGACACCGATGTTGAAGTTGGGGCAGGGTACTGTTTTTAACTCCACACGGACTTAATAAAACACATAACCGTGCGGAAATACCGTGAATACCGCAGTACGTGAATGACCGTGTGCTGATAGAGCAGTCGATGTGTGTTTCAAAATGGCAGCCACGGTTAAAGAACTGCCAACTGCGCGATAACGTGAAAAGGCCGTGGGAACAGAAGCTGACAAAGCAGCGGCGTTTAAAGAGTTGCGAACGGATGCTCGTCAGCTAGAAAATGTTTTAAATGCGGTTTTATGGTCGATGGTAGGGAAAAGTTGGTATTTAGGTTCAGTATCTTCCAGAGATGCGACACGAAGGTTTCCAAGAAAATCCCCCCACCCCAGACAACCCTTTACATGGAACATTTTTCGAAAATTTTAATTTTCTGAAAAATGGTTCTAACCATTTTGATTAAAATATGATATGTTCAAGATATTTTCAAGACAAATGAAATGTATGTCTCGAATTTTCTGGGAATGTCTCCAAAAGTGTTCTTATTGTGAACGACTTTTGCATAAGTGGTAAACCATAAGAGATATACAAAATTTTACTACACAAAAAATGTAGATCACGTTAAAATACGCAATTTATGTCATATACATTTTTTTGTTGAGTGAACCATTTTCGAGATATTGCTTGTTATTCCCTTAAATGTTTCAATACTTATTTTCTCAAATGGGAATTCGTTATTCAGTTTTTGTCTTGTATATGCAAAGAGTACTAATCTGAGGCAAAGAGAATGGTGATGCACATAGCAACCAGTTATTAAGAGATATGTATATGCTTAAAGGCTACTGTATTTCTATATTGCCCTTGTAAATACAAAACAAGGGGAACATAGTACGCCCTAAGCGACAGTCATATATTACTTTCTCTACTACGTATAGTAAGTAGGGGAAGTATTGCATTCCACCCCAAAAATTCGATACCGAGATTTCACCGGAAATACATGTTTTGAGACCTCCTGAATCCAAAAAAAAACATTTTTGGAAACATGTCCGTGTGTGTGTCTGTGTGTGTGTGCCCCTAAATCAATATTATTACATGCGGTAGTGAAAAATATTACAGCTATGATTAATAAATTCTGGGATTACGAGAAATTTGTTAATATTGGTTTAAACTTATATAGTTCCTTAATCGTTTTAAAATTGCAAGAAAAGTGAGTATAGCTAGCTCGAAACTTAGCGTTGTTGTCACAAATTTGATGATTATACATGTGATAACTATGGTATTTTTCACCGAAAGTAATTCCCTCTATTCTCACTATGAACGTTAATTACTTTGTCGAAATCTGATTTAAAGATACGGCTAGTTTAGTGTTTCTTGGAAGGCATAAATGTAACTACGCCAAACCACAGTAAATGAAATGACAAGGATTTAAAGCAACTAATAAAAGAACTTCCATTTTCGCAATCCGTTATATAAAATTAATGCAAGAAACTTATGCCAAAAACGTATTGCCATCAAAAAAAAATAAACAATACCTCTAAAAAAAAGGAATATGAACATGAAATAAGCCGACAAGCTATCACAGCTGTGTCTGTGTTTGGCCATCATACGGGAAGCACCTGCTGTACACTTCGTGCAATCTGCGCGCTAGCATGAAACCTGGCCGTGGGAACCATGCTGACACAGCGCGACCCAGCTTGCCTGTGTGCTAACTTTCAACATGCACTTTCCAGTACACCAACGTTCAACATGCATTGCCCTAACAAACAACGTACAATTTATGCCTTATCAAGCGGTATCGTTACTATTAAATGTGTGTGTGTGTGCCTATTTAATTTTTATTTTCTTTTGCACTGCACACTTTTGTGTTAAAATATATATACATTTTCAGTTTTGTGATTGTGTGGATTGAGTTTGTTAAATTTTTTATACGCTACTATTATAGTGTGTGTGTGTGCCTATTTAATTTTTTAAAAGCCCGAAAAATGAAAAGAGTTTGTGAGCGAATGTATGTGTGTGTGCGAGTATGTGCCTAGTATCCGTGCGCCGCCAAGGCAAAACTTCATCATTTGCCTACCGGGCAGGAACAACCACGAAAAACCTCGAAAATTAGAAAGCGCTTCGTCAACCACTACAGCAAACGCCTACCAACCAGGGAAAAACTATGAAAAAGCAGAAACAGCTTGCATTCGTCTACCAACCAGAGAAAACCCCGAAACACTAGTTATTTAAAATTGCTGATGAGTTCTGGAGAGGCTTTTGCAAATCTTGTTGGTAGCAAAACTTACCTTTTCCATCACCTCCAACATACCCCACTCCCACACCTTTTTCTTTCCACCAATCATAATCTCTCTTATTCTTACCAATCAACAACTTTCATTTGCTCCTTTCCACCAATAACATCACTTCTTATTCCCACCAATCACAACTTCACACGTCACTTTCTGTTATAGTTTTTTCCCTCGTTCGCCATCTTTTCCCTCTTTCAGTCCCAACCTCCGCACAGACAACACCTCACCGCTCCGCTCCTCTCCATCACGTGTCCTCCATACTCTTTTAACTTCCTTCCTTCATCTTCCACCCCAATTAACGAGCCAATCACATTTCGTCTTATTTTTACCAATCAAAACACTCCACGTCACTTCCTGTTTTTCCTTCATCTTTCCCTAATCCTCAATTCTATCTCCTCGTCACTATCTGTTGCGTTCGACATCTTTCGCATGTTGACCCTAACCTCAAACCTCTTCATCCCTCCACTTCTTGCCTCCGCCATCTTGTTTAGTTCCCATTTTCACCACCACGCCACCGCCATCTTAGTTTAAGCTCTCCACGTTTACCTCATACTTTAACCTCAACTTCATACCTCCGCCATCTTATTTAGTTCCCATTTTTACCACCGCGCCTCTCATCTCCGAACCAGATTGCCGGCAAGAACAGATCTCGTTCATTCACACCTCGACGGTTGACTCGACAGCAGCTACTGTGAACACCTACGTCGTACACTTTTTTGACCGCTTTCGACCGGCTATGAGAACCCTGCTCCTACGTACGCTAGCGACCATTACGATGGTCCAGTACCAGGTTTTTGGTATAGTTAAATTACGTCTGTGCAAAGGGCGTCTGTACCGCTTTAAAAAAACCTAGGTATATCAGTGCGTAGTGATGTTGGTTGATCTTAAAGCTGGTTAAGCATTTTCAAAAACAGTTTGCTTTTATTTTTTTCGCGTCGCGTGAAGCTGCTGCGCTTTTGGTGACGCATCAACACCAGTAACAGGTAAGTACCACACGCATAATTATTTTTCGAGCCTGCTTGGCGTAGGAATATATCCTTTCGTGTTTTGGTACTGTAACCTCAAATCTCCTTACCCTCCTCTTGCGTCCGCCATCTTGTTTAGTTCTCACCGCATCTCCTTGTCGCGCACCCTCCGTCATTTTTAGTTCCCACTATTTTAACCTCAAAATCTGCACTTCTAAGCTCTTGCTACCGCCATCTTCTTTTAGTTCCCATTCTCACCACCGCGTCTCCTTGCCCCCACCTCTTGCGACCGCCATGTTCACCACTAACCTCCAAATTTCCTCGTCCTTAAACCTCTTGTCTCAACCATCTTGTTTAGTTCCCATTTTCACCACCGCATCTCATATCGCCCCATCTCTCTATCCACTCAAGAAAACCACCATCCAACGTTCAAAAATTGCTGATGAGTTCTCGACAGGCTTTTGCAAATCTTGTTGCTAGCAAAACTTACCTTTCCCATCACCTTCAACATACCCCACTCCCACACCTTTTTCTTTCCACCAATCATAATCTCTCTTATTCTTACCAATCAACAACTTTCATTTGTTCCTTTCCACCAATAACATCACTTCTTATTCCCACCAATCACAACTTCACACGTCACTTTCTGTTATACTTTTTATCCCTCGCTCGCCATCTTTTCCCTCTTTCAGTCCCGACCTCCGCACACACAACACCTCGCCACCCAGCTCCTCTCCATCACGTGTCCTCCATACCCTTTATCTTCCTTCCTTCATCTTCCACCCAAATTAACCAAACAATCACATTTCATCTTATTTTTACCAATCAAAACACTCCACGTCACTTCCTGTTTTTCCTTCATCTTTCCCTAATCCTCAATTCTTTTAACTCGTCCCGGATGAACCCATCACCTCCAACATACCCCACTCCCACTCCTTTTTCTTTCCACCAATCATAATCTCTCTTATTCTTACCAATCAACAACTTTCATTTGCTCCTTTCCACCAATAACATCACTTCTTATTCCCACCAATCACAACTTCACACGTCACTTTCTGTTATACTTTTTTCCCTCGTTCGCCATCTTTTCCCTCTTTCAGTCCCAACCTCCGCACAAACAACACCTCGCCACACCGCTCCGCTCCATCACGTGTCCTCCATACTCTTTTATCTTCCTTCCTTCTTCTTCCACCCGAATTAACGAACCAAACACATTTCGTCTTATTTTTACCAATCAAAACACTCCAAGTCACTTCCTGTTTTTCCTCCATCTTTCCCTAATCCTCAATTCTTTTAACTCGTCCCGGATGAACCAATTGCAATAACGATAATCCTTCCGCTCAGGGCGCTTTTCAAACTTGCCGCCGCCGTCGCACGCAGCGACACTAGCGCCCCTAGCGGCAGGATTATCGTTAATCCAATTGGCTCATCCGGGACTAATACAACTACTGTACCTTTATGCCACAAAAGGTTTACAAGTAGAAAAGCTATTTAGCTTATGTTTACTACATACCTTGTTAGCATTTGCTGAGCTGAATTTGGATTTCATTGCTAAAATGTGTACAGTTGTATTTGTATTGTTTTTTAACTTGATGTTGTTTAATTCTGCAACGTTCTGTACAACGCAACAAAGAGTGTCAGACCAAGATGACCACGCTGGTCAATGAAATTTGTTTATATAATAACCCAAAATTGACGTTTAGTAGGTTAAACTTTACCTGGAGCGTGAAGATGGCCTGTGAGAAAAATAACAATGCTATATCGTAGCAAATCTTTCCTTAGTATTTGCATTCTTTCCACAAAATGTTATTGAATAATTTGCTTACTAAATAAACCTTAATTTCCACGTGGATTGGGTATGAGATGTTATTTTTAATGCCCCAGCCGTAATAAAGCTTTTTAATTGCTCTATTAAAATAAATATACAAAGTGTTTCAAAAATGATGGTAAAAATTGCGTATGACAAGTAAAAGTGAAGAGAAGCAAAAACGTTCTGATAAAACAAGTGTCCGGAAGCTTTTATGCTTCCCCCTACTTTTACCTCTCATTCCGGAAGTTTACCATCACTTTTGAAACATCTGTTGGTTATATTTAAGGAATAATTTGGAATGTTTTGCTTTACTCATATAATTAACACGGGAAAACGCAAAGCTGAGATATTTTATTTAAATCGTTTAATAAGGTAAAAATAGGCTCTGAAAGCATAAAGCTACCTAGTAGGATCTAATTATCGGAGGGGGACACCTCGCCCAGCTAGATCTATTGTGGCTACACCTCCCGAGAGGCAGGGATGAAGTAAGGAGCCACAGGAGGTCGCAGTTGCGTAGATAGACAGGATCCTAGAGACGCACGGAAGTCCCCCAGTACGAAACACCCGCTCTCGCCAGTATACGCGGAATCCCGTGAGAGAGCGACGAGGCGGCCTTTGAAAGACAGGCCACGCCCTGTCTTTGGCGGGGAGAAATCTTTCCAAAGCGCAGCAACCATGCCACCTGGCTATCACTAGATGCACCATGGAACCCGGAGACACTGCCTGAAAGATAAAATGAGAGGAAATGAGGGAAAGGAGAAATCGTGGTAGAATACACCGCCCCAGAATTCGCCTAGGCGACCAGAGCAAAGCCACGAAAAACCCATGGTCAGAGTGGGCTGCTATTGGGAATCGAACCCAGGACTTCCCGAATGCGGGCCACAGACTTTACCACCTGAGCCATCCCGCTCGGTAAACAATCTAGTCTGGCCTTATTTGTTGGAAACATAATTTAGAACGATATTTTTTTTTTACATTCTGAGTAAGTTAATTCTTCTATAATGAGCACTACAAACACGATGTAAGAAGTTCCGTCTCTTGCCTGTATTTTTACTTTCTCTACTACGTATAGTAAGTAGGGGAAGTATTGTATTCCACCCAAAAATTCGATACCGAGATTTCACCGGAAATACATGTTTTGAGACCCCTGAATCCAAAAAAATCAGATGTGTTACACTCACATGACTTTCTCTACTCTTGTACAAACTATTTTTACAAACGCTTATTCTCCATATGCTTCATGTTAATGGAGATATCGAGATGTCAATCTTATTGATAATTTTCTTGTGGATGCAACGGGAATATGGTAGGTTTTAAGCGATAGTCAAATATTTTAACGCTGGTTGCTATGTGGCGCATTCCATTCTCTTTGCATGTCCAGGACATAAAAAAATGAATAACGAATTTGAGAAAAAGTATAAGTATTGGAAAATTTAAGGGAATAACAAGCAATATCTCGCAAACGGTTCACTCAACAACAGAAATGTATATGACATAAATTGTGTATTTTAACGCGATCTACATTTTTCGTGTAGTAAAATTTTGTCTATCTCTTATGGTTTACCAGTTATGAAAAAGGCGTTCATAATGAAGAATACTTTTGGAGACATTCCCACAAAATTCGAGATATACATTTTATTTGTCATGACAATATCTTAAACATATGATATTTTAATCAAAATCGTTAGACCCGTTTTTGAGAAAATTAAAATTTTCGAAAAATGGTCCATGTAAAGGGTAGTCTGGGGTGGGGGGATTTTCTTGAAAACCTTCGTGTCGCATCTCTGAAAGATACTGAACCTAAATACCAAGTTTGGTGTTTATCCGACTCTTCGTTTTTGAGTTATGCTGTTCACAGACACACAGACAGACACACACATGGACATGTTTCCAAAAATGCTTTTTACTTTCTCTACTACGTATAGTAAGTAGGGGAAGTATTGCATTCCACCCAAAAATTCGATACCGAGATTTCACCGGAAATACATGTTTTGAGACCTCCTGAATCCAAAAAAATCTGATGTGTTACACTCACATGACTTTCTCTACTCTTGTACAATCTAATTTTACAAACGCTTATTCTCCATATGGTTCATGTTAATCGAGATATCGAGATGTCAATCTTATTGGTAATTTTCTTGTAGATGCAAGGGAAATATGGTAGCTTTTAAGCGATAGTCAAATATTTTAACGCTGGTTGCTATGTGGCGCATTCCATTCTCTTTGCATGTCCAGGACATAAAAAAAATGAATAACGAATGTGAGAAAAAGTATAAGTATTGTAAAATTTAAGGAAATAACAAGCAATATCTCGAAAACGGTTCACTCAACAAAAGAAATGTATATGACATAAGTTGTGTATTTTAACGCGATCTACATTTTTCGTGTAGTAAAATTTTGTCTATCTCTTATGGTTTACCAGTTATGCAAAAGTCGTTCACAATGAAGAATACTTTTGGTGACATTCCCAGAAAATTCGAGATATACATTTCATTTCTCATGGCATTATCTTAAACATATGATATTTTCATCAAAATCGTTAGAGCCATTTTTGAGAAAATTAAAATTTTCGAAAAATGTTCCATGTAAAGGGTAGTCTGGGGTGGGGGGATTTTCTTGAAAACCTTCGTGTCGCATCTCTGGAAGATACTGAACCTAAATACCAAGTTTGGTGCTTATCCGACTGTTCGTTTTTGAGTTATGCTGTTCACAGACACACACACACACAGACACACACACACAGACACACACACAGACACACACACGGACATGTTTCCAAAAATGCTTTTTTTGGATTCAGGAGGTCTCAAAACATGTATTTCCGGTGAAATCTCGGTATCGAATTTTTGGGTGGAATGCAATACTTCCCCTACTTACTATACGTAGTAGAGAAAGTAAAAAGCATTTTTGGAAACATGTCCGTGTGTGTGTCTGTGTGTGTGTGCCTGTGTGTGTGTGTGTCAATGTGTGTGTGTGTGTGTCTGTGTGTCTGTGAACAGCATAACTCAAAAACGAACAGTCGGATAAACACCAAACTTGGTATTTAGGTTCAGTTTCTTCCAGAGATGCGACACGAAGGTTTTCAAGAAAATCCCCCCACCCCAGACTACCCTTTACATGGAAGATATTTCGAAAATTTTAATTTTCTCAAAAATGGCTCTAACGATTTTGATGAAAATATCATATGTTTAAGATAATGTCATGAGAAATGAAATGTATATCTCGGATTTTCTGGGAATGTCTCCAAAAGTATTCTTCATTGTGAACGACTTTTGTATAACTGGTAAACCGTAAGAGATAGACAGAATTTTACTACACAAAAAATGTAGATCGCGTTAAAATACACAACTTATGTCATATACATTTCTTTTGTTGAGTGAACCATTTTCGAGATATTACTTGTTATTCCCTTAAATTTTTCAGTACTTATTTTCTCAAATGGGAATTCGTTATTCATTTTTTTTTTGTCTTGGATATGCAAAGAGTTATAATCTGTGGCAAAGGGAATGGTGCTGCACCTAGCAACCAGCTATTAAGAGATATGTATGTGCTTAAAGGCTACTGTTTTTCTATATTGCCTTTGTAAATATATTTTCCCCTACAAGAAAATTAGCAATAAGATAGGGTCTGCAAAAGTTTATCTCGATTAACATGAACTAGATGGAGAATAAGCGTTTGTAAAAATAGTTTGTACAAGAGTAGAGAAAGTTATGTGAGTGTAACACATCAGATTTTTTTGGATTCAGTGAGTCTCAAAGCATGTATTTCCGGTGAAATCTCGGTATCAAAATTTTGGGTGGAATACAATACTTCCCCTACTTACTATACGTAGTAGAGAAAGTAAAAAGTATTTTTGGAAACATGTCCGTGTGTGTATCTGTGTGTCTGTCTGTGAACAGCATAACTCAGAAACGAACAGTCGGATAAACACCAAACTTGGTATTTAGGTTCAGTATGTTCCAGAGATGCGACACGAAGGTTTTCAAGATAATCTCCCCACCCCAGATTACCCTTTACATGGAAGATTTTTCGAAAATTTTAATTTTCTCAAAAATGGCTTTAACGATTTTGATTAAAATATCATATGTTTAAGATATTTTCATGACAAATAAAATGTATATCTTGAATTTTCTGGGAATGTCTCCAAAAGTATTCTTCATTGTGAACGACTTTTGCATAACTGGTAAACCATAAGAGATAGACAAAATTTTACTACACAAAAAATGTAGATCGCGTTAAAATACACAATTTATGTCATATACATTTTTTTGTTGAGTGAACCATTTTCGAGATATTGCTTGTTATTCCCTTAAATTTTTCAATACTTATTTTCTCAAATGGGAATTCGTTATTCATTTTTTGTCTTGGATATGCAAAGAGTATTAATCTGTGGCAAAGGGAATGGTGCTGCACCTAGCAACCAGCTATTAAGAGATATGTATGTGCTTAAAGGCCACTGTATTTCTATATTGCTCTTGTAAATATATTATCCCCTTACATCTACAAGAAAATTAGCAATAAGATAGAGTCTGCAAATGTTTATCTCGATTAACATGAAGTAGATGGAGAATAAGCGTTTGTAAAAATAGTTTGTACAAGAGTAGAGAAAGTCATGTGAGTGTAACACATAAGATTTTTTTAAAACATAATAAAATGCAATTAAAGTCCATATCGTTCTATACAAGTGTTCGAAATGCCTGTTGTCAAATTAAATATCTTGAAGCAGGAACGGTGATTGGAACTACCCATTTCAAGCTCCATAAGATTCAAACGATTATAGATACGAAGACATTATCTAAAATCGGAATGCCTTCCTCTTATTTTTACTTGTTTCGTTTACATTTGTTAACAAACCTGCTAGCTTCCCTGAATGTTAACATGAACTTTTTATGAATGCAGGGTGCCCCAGAAAGTCAATATTACTCACAGAACGTAGCCGGAGGGGTGTTGTGGGTTGAAACCCGCCCCTGCTAAAAAAATTAAAATTACTAGCAGAAATAGCTTCATTAAAATAATAGCACCTTTCTAGGTTAACAGGACTGAGATACTTCCCAATCATATCACTGGTAGTGCTATATTTATGCCGCATGTCTTCGACACTAAAGGTGACAGCAACAGAAATTATACTTTAGTTTGAGTTGGTACAACCATTTTAAGATATCCAGGCATGTTTTCGTTCCGGTAATAAATTTGAGTGGTTTCCAAATTAGTGTAACATCTCCCAGTTTAGAACATTACTACAGACCCTACTTTGTAGTGAAATAAAATTGCCTGCAGCGTAATATGAAATACTTATGTGATCATCAATTCTAATGCCATAACACATTTACGCAAAACAACCTATCCTAATTTTCATACCAAGTGGTGCACCATAATCTGTGAATATAAAATCGATTTATTTAAATATTAATACTCAGAAGTAATTCACATTTATCATCTAAATTGATACAGAATGTTTTAAAAAAATCTGATGTGTTACACTCACATGACTTTCTCTATTCTTGTTCAAACTATTTTTACACACGCTTATTCTCCATATGCTTCGTGTTAATCCAGATATCGAGATGTTAATCTTATTGCTAATTTTCTTGTAGATGCAAGGGGAATTGGTAGGCTTTAAATGATAGTCAAATATTTTAAGAGCTGGTTGCTATGTGGTTCTCTTTGCATTACCAGGACAAAACAAATGAATAACGAATCCCGATTTGAGAAAAAGTATAAGTATTGGAAAATTTAAGGGAATAACAAGCAATATCTCTGAAATGGTTCACTCAACAACAAAAAATGTATATCACATAAATTGTGTATTTTAACGCGATCTACATCTTTTGTGTAGTAAAATTTTGTCTATCTCTTATGGTTTACCAGTTATGCAAAAGTTGTTCACAATGGAGAATACTTTTTGACACATTCCCAGAAAATTCAAGATATACATTTTATTTGTCATGAAAATATTTTAAACATATGACATTTTAATCATTTTTGAGAAAATTAAACTTTTCGAAAAATCTTCCATGTAAAGGGTAATCTGGGGTGGGGGGATTTTCTTGAAAACCATCGTGTCGCATCTCTGGAAGATACTGAACCTAAATACCAAGTTTGATGTTTATCCGATTGTTCGTTTCTGAGTTATGCTGTTCACAAACAGACACACAGACACACGCACGGACATGTTTCCAAAAATGCTTTTTTTGGATTCAGGGTGACTCAAAACATGTATTTCCGGTGAAATCTCGGTATCGAATTTTTGGGTGGAATACAATATTTCCCCTACTTACTGTACGTAGTAGAGAAAGTAAAAATGAACACAAGTGATAAAACATTGTTGTGTCAATGGTGTAATGATTAAAATGGAATCGCTAATTAAATGGAAAAAATCTTATGTGTTACACTCACATGACTTTCTCTTCTCTTGTACAATCTATTTTTACAAACGCCTATTCTCCATATGCTTCATGTTAATCGAGATATCGAGAGGTCAATCTTATTGTTAATTTTCTTGTAGATGCAAGGGAAATATGGTAGGTTTTAAGCGATGGTCAAATATTTTAACGCTGGTTGCTATGTGGCGCATTCCATTCTCTTTCCATGTCCAGGACATAAAAAATCTGATGTGTTACACTCACATGACTTTCTCTACTCTTGTACAAACTATTTTTACAAACGCTTATTCTCCATATGCTTCATGTTAATGGAGATATCGAGATATCAATCTTATTGATAATTTTCTTGTAGATGTAAGGGGAATATGGTAGGTTTTAAGCGATAGTCAAATATTTTAACGCTGGTTGCTATGTGGCGCATTCCATTCTCTTTGCATGTCCAGAACATAAAAAAAATGAATAACGAATTTGAGAAAAAGTATAAGTATTGGAAAATTTAAGGGAATAACAAGCAATATCTCGCAAACGGTTCACTCAACAAAAGAAATGTATATGACATAAATTCTGTATTTTAACGCGATCTACATTTTTCGTGTAGTAACATTTTGTCTTATCTCTTATGGTTTACCAGTTATGAAAAAGTCCTTCATAATGAAGAATACTTTTGGAGACATTCCCAGAAAATTCGAGATATACATTTTATTTGTCATGACAATATCTTAAACATATGATATTTTAATCAAAATCGTTAGAGCCGTTTTTGAGAAAATTAAAATTTTCGAAAAATGTTCCATGCAAAGGGTAGTCTGGGGTGGGGGGATTTTCTTGAAAACCTTCGTGTCGCATCTCTGAAAGATACTGAACCTAAATACCATGTTTGGTGTTTATCCGACTCTTCGTTTTTGAGTTATGCTGTTCACACACACACAGACAGACACACAGACAGACACACAGACACACAGACAGACACACACACGGACATGTTTCCAAAAATGCTTTTTTTTGGATTCAGTGAGTCTCAAAACATGTATTTCCGGTGAAATCTCGGTATCGAAATTTTGGGTGGAATACAATACTTCCCCTACTTACTATACGTAGTAGAGAAAGTAAAAATGAATAACGTATTTGAGAAAAAGTATAAGTATTGGAAAATTTAAGGAAATAACAAGCAATATCTCGAAAACGGTTCACTCAACAAAAGAAATGTATATGACATAAGTTGTGTATTTTAACGCGATCTACATTTTTTGTGTAGTAAAATTTTGTCTATCTCTTATTGTTTACCAGTTATGCAAAAGGAGTTCACAATGAAGAATACTTTTGGAGACATTCCCAGAAAATTCGAGATGTACATTTCATTTCTCATGACATTATCTTAAACATATGATATTTTCATCAAAATCGTTAGAGCCATTTTTGAGAAAATTAAAATTTTCGAAAAATGTTCCATGTAAAGGGTAGTCTAGAGTGGGGGGATTTTCTTGAAAACCTTCGTGTCGCATCTCTGGAAGATACTGAACCTAAATACCAAGTTTGGTGCTTAACCGACTGTTCGTTTTTGAGTTATGCTGTTCACAGACACACACAGACACACACACACACACACACACACACACAGACACACACACGGACATGTTTCCAAAAATGCTTTTTTTGGATTCAGGAGATCTCAAAACATATATTTCCGGTGAAATCTTGGTATCGAATTTTTGGGTGGAATGCAATACTTCCCCTACTTACTATACGTAGTAGAGAAAGTAAAAATCTGATGTGTTACACTCACATGACTTTCTCTACTCTTGTACAATCTAATTTTACAAACGCCTATTCTCCATATGCTTCATGTTAATCGAGATATCGAGATGTCAATCTTATTGGTAATTTTCTTGTAGATGCAAGGGAAATATGGTAGCTTTTAAGCGATAGTCAAATATTTTAACGCTGGTTGCTATGTGGCGCATTCCATTCTCTTTGCATGTCCAGGACAAAAAAACTGAATAACGCATTTGAGAAAAAGTATAAGTATTGGAAAATTTAAGGAAATAACAAGCAATATCTCGAAAACGGTTCACTCAACAAAAGAAATGTATATGACATAAATTGTGTATTTTAACGCGATCTACATTTTTTATGTAGTAAAATTTTGTCTATCTCTTATGGTTTACCAGTTATGCAAAAGTCGTTCACAATGAAGAATACTTTTGGAGACATTCTCAGAAAATTCGAGATATACATTTCATTTCTCATGACATTATCTTAAACATATGATATTTTCATCAAAATCGTTAGAGCGCTTTTTGAGAAAATTAAAATTTTCTAAAAATCTTCCATGTAAAGGGTAGTCTGGGGTGGGGGGATTTTCTTGAAAACCTTCGTGTCGCATCTCTGGAAGATACTGAACCTAAATACCAAGTTTGGTGCTTATCCGACTGTTCGTTTTTGAGTTATGCTGTTCACAGACACACACACACACAGACACACACACACACACACACACACAGACACACACACGGACATGTTACCAAAAATGCTTTTTTTGGATTCAGGAGGTCTCAAAACATGTATTTCCGGCGAAATCTCGGTATCGAATTTTTGGGTGGAATGCAATACTTCCCCTACTTACTATACGTAGTAGAGAAAGTAAAAAATGAATAACTAATTTGAGAAAAAGTATAAGTAATGGAAAATTTAAGGAAATAACAAGCAATATCTCGAAAACGGTTCACTCAACAAAAGAAACGTATATGACATAAATTGTGTATTTTAACGCGATCTACATTTTTTGTGTAGTAAAATTTTGTCTATCTCTTATGGTTTACCAGTTATGCAAAAGTCGTTAACAATGAAGAATACTTTTGGAAACATTCCCAGAAAATTCGAGATATACATTTCATTTCCCATGACATTATCTTAAACATATGATATTTTCATCAAAATCGTTAGAGCGATTTTTGAGAAAATTAAAATTTTCGAAAAATGTTCCATGTAAAGGGTAGTCTGGGGTGGGGGGATTTTCTTGAAAACCTTCGTGTCGCATCTCTGGAAGATACTGAACCTAAATACCAAGTTTGGTGTTTATCCGACTGTTCGTTTTTGAGTTATGCTGTTCACAAACACACATACACAGACACACACACACACACACACACACACACACACACAGACACACACACGGACATGTTTCCAAAAATACTTTTTTTGGATTCAGGAGGTCTCAAAACATGTATTTCCGGTGAAATCTCGGTATCGAATTTTTGGGTGGAATGCAATACTTCCCCTACTTACTGTACGTAGTAGAGAAAGTAAAAATGGACCCATCACATGGCCCTTAATCATTTTCTACCTACCCTACTGGTTAGTCATACCAGTATGCAATACAGCTAGCAGGTTTATAGGTAAAAGCAAATGAGACAGGTAATATTGTGCATCGGAGTCCTCCAAAACGTCATTGAGCTCGCTCGCTTCACCGCTGCTAGTTGCGCGCACCCTTTCGGTAGATCGGTAACCTACGCTGAAAAGGATACGGTCTGTACCTAGAGGCAGTATTGTCTACTGGTAAATACCGGCTTTATGGAATAATCGCTTCCCATTATCTCTCTGTGGATGTCCTTTCGTTTTTTGTATTTCTCTTAATGCTAAAAAAATAATAATTTGGACAAACCATAAATGATAGTATGAACTTCAGAAAAAAAGGCATGAGGAACAGAAAAAGAGATAAAACATTTGAAATTTGAATGGCATATGGTTTAGAGTGCAGGGATTTAGAAGTCTAATGCCTCAGTGTAAGCATATAAACTGAAACTAACACTTTTGAACGTTCGTGGTCAATTGTTCACCCATATATACCTATAAAAATCTGATGTGTTACACTCACATGACTTTCTCTACTCTTGTACAATCTAATTTTACAAACGCCTATCCTCCATATGCTTCATGTTAATCGAGATATCGAGATGTCAATCTTATTGGTAATTTTCTTGTAGATGCAAGGGAAATATGGTAGCTTTTAAGCGATAGTCAAATATTTTAACGCTGGTTGCTATGTGGCGCATTCCATTCTCTTTGCGTGTCCAGGACATAAAAAAAATGAATAACGAATTTGAGAAAAAGTATAAGTATTGGAAAATTTAAGGAAATAACAAGCAATATCTCGAAAACGGTTCACTCAACAAAAGAAATGTATATGACATAAATTGTGTATTTTAACGCGATCTACATTTTTTGTCTAGTAAAATTTTGTCTATCTCTTATGGTTTACCAGTTATGCAAAAGTCGTTCACAATGAAGAATACTTTTGGAGACATTCCCAGAAAATTCGAGATATACATATCATTTCTCATGACATTATCTTAAACATATGATATTTTCATCAAAATTAAAATTTTCGAAAAATGTTCCATGTAAAGGGTAGTCTGGGGTGGGGGGATTTTCTTGAAAACCTTCGTGTCGCATCTCTGGAAGATACTGAACCTAAATACCAAGTTTGGTGCTTATCCGACTGTTCGTTTTTGAGTTATGCTGTTCACAGACACACACACAGCCACACACACACAGACACACACGGACATGTTTCCAAAATGCTTTTTTTGGATTCAGGAGGTCTCAAAACATGTATTTCCGGTGAAATCTCGGTATCGAATTTTTGGGTGGAATGCAATACTTCCCCTACTTACTATACGTAGTAGAGAAAGTAAAAAGAAAACACGGGCCCTATTTTATCAGGTGTTGATCAATATATTTTAAAAAATGTCGCAGAAGATTTATTTCTGAGTTTACCTTGTCTGATCTGAGTAAGAAAGGCTGAGGTTTCCTTTGCCCGCCAGCGGGAAGAAGCTCGGAGTAGCCAGTAACGGTCACAGCTCGCCTTAGTAGGGAGGGATCGGTCTCAGAGTTGCACTCTACCAAAACTACGGTACGGTAGTTTTGATACAATACATAAGTACCGTAGTAAATGGTAGGATTACTGGCAGTATTGGTATCATTGCTAGGGAAAGAAACAGAACACAAAACACAACGAATTAAGAAAATTAACGAGAAATTCAAACATTATGATCACCAAAAACTCTTATCATGACTTTGGTCACTGTGAACAAAATAAAAATTGTACTTTTCGGTTCAAAATAACATTACTCGTGATCACTGTCAGCGTCTTCATCTGAACTGTGGTGTACTCAGTGGAGCTTTTAAACGTTTTTGAAGACACAGATTTATTATCTTCCATATAGCGTAAGTTCCACTGCAGGGAAACTAACTTTTCGGTTGTTGCAAGAGAAAGCCTGTTTCTAATTTTACTATGGATCCTCCCATGTTCAACGCTTAGGTTTCTATACGAATCTACTAAACCATTGACCTCAAACATAAACATAGTGATCGTTATGAGGTAACGTCCGATAGGTATGCAACACACCTAACGTGCAGGTAACGCGGGTAGAATCTTAACTGACCAATTCTACTACAAAACTACCGTGGTCTACGCTTACTTATGATAGTCTACGGTAGTCTTACAATACTAGTCTCAGATAAACCCGGTAAAGCTTGGGAGTATTTATAAGGCAATTTAAATGTCGCTGTGTTTCAGGGAGCAAGTGCGAGAAGTGTTGGATGTGTGTTAGACAACTATATTGCGCGGGGGTTTAGAAGAAATTGGAATAGGGTACATTTGGCTTCAGAGGAGGTACATGGGACGTAGTAGGTGAAAGATAATCCAGATACAACTACGTGATATTGACCGACAGAATTTAGAATCACAATGTACGGCTAAAATTTCACTAGCGTGGGGCTGGGTGAGGGAGGCCTATTTAGATTACTACGCGAGAGGAAGCAAGTGGTTTGGCGTGACTAAGACTGGGCGCCTCGAAAGGCAACAAATTAACTGATGACACCGGAGTGAGAATATGTCCACCCTGTGCTGACAGAGAAACATGGAATCAGATTCTCGCCTGAGTGCAGAAAACGGAATTACTAAGAAAACAATATTTACGTATTTAAACAATATTTACGTTTGACTGAATTTCATGTCTACTACCGTTTGCTTCTTTTCTTTTTCCTTAATTATGTTAGTATATAGTTACCAAAAGTATATATTTATCACCATATACATATTGCAAGATTCTAGGGACATGAAAAACATACACGGCCATGAGGACCATGAGATAGATGTATTTTACAAGGGCAGATAAAAACTTTTCACAATAAACGTCCTTACTACTGCTGCTGCCGCTGCAGCTACCGCTACCGCTACCGCCACCACCAACCACCACCACTACCACCACCACCACCACCACCACCACTACTACTACTACTGCTGCTGCTGCTACTACTACTACTACTATAAACAGGGTAAGTTCATTACCTACTATTACAGTCTTTGGTAGCGTCGGCTGTCTACATTACTTTTACCTGCTTGAGTTAATGATCCACTTACACGCCCTTCAAATCTTCTTGGGCATCCCTAAAACAACCCTTGTGCAAATAGTCGTAGATTTGGCAGTCTACCGCTCTACCTAGCTAAGCCGCATCGAGGGTAGGCCACTACTACTGCTACTGCTACTGCTACTGCTACTGCTGCTGCTGCTGCTGCTGCTGCTACTACTACTACTACTACTACTACTACTACTACTACTACTACTACTACTACTACTACTACTACTACTACTACTACTACTACTACTACAACACTGATATAATACTAGTGCCGTTCTACTACTACGGTGTATCCCACTGAAAGGTGCCCCGGAAGTTATGACGTCATTGCGAAATATTTCGTCGAACGCGATCAAATCTGATTGGATTATATGAGAAAGTTGACGTGGTAGCAGTGTACTCCGTAAACACTAAGGGCGTGTGTCCAACAGAGATTTGCGAGTTGTGTTTCGCACTATGTTCCAGTTCAGTGGAAGTGAATGACATGACATACCTGTCTGCTAGGATTATGACAATGTATTGCTTTTTGTTGAAGAGCGTGCTTCTTTTAAAGCAGCACTAGATTTGTTAGTTTAAGAATTGCTGTCAGCAAAGTTTTCAGAACGATTTGGTAGCCGAGGAAATCCGTCAAAACATTTCATACAAAAATTCGTGCGAAAGTTGGAGGACAGTGTAATAGAGTTGGATTGACATACCGCGGGACGCCCACATAATCGGGCTATGTGGCTAATGAATTACATGGGACTCTTTTGAGCATTTGTGAACCTTTTGGCTGATCAGGACTACACACGACTGGTACCAGCAAGATGGTGCAACATGCTATACTTCTGGATTAAGCATGGCTGAGACGGAATCATTTTTCCTGTCAGTCATTAATATTAATAAAGCCTCTCTGCTGTTACTACCACCACTATCACTACTGCTACTAATACTGTTAATGCTAATACTGATGTTGTTACTACTACACTACTGCTACCATCAATGCTGCTAGTATACTACTAATGTTACTACTTGCTCTTCTGCTATTAATAGTACTACTGCACTACTACTGCCACCACTGTTGTTGTACTAATGCCTCCTACTGCTCATACTACCAGTGCTGCTACTATTCCTACTACTATTACTAACACTAGTGCTGTTGCTGCTATTACTACTACATCTGCTACTACTAATACTGCTGATGTTGCTACTATTACTAATACTAACGTTAATTCTAATACTCTGCTAGTTCTACTAGTACTATCGCCGTATCGTATAAAATGCTTGTAAGATTTTTGTTACTTGAATAGGTACTTGCGTATCATATAACATTTCTTTTCTACATTTATAGGAGCAAGTGTAGATCATAATTAAGAATTCATACCTCTTAGATAGGGAAGGAAATTCAGTATGGCGCACTGTCGATTTCGCAATACAACATTTCCTACTCGATTGATAGGGAACGGAGCTATTTTTCCATTCATCAGGCAAGAGTCTTCTAATTTGTTGCTCTCTGGACTAAACGACAGTTATGTGTTCTTTGACGTTCAACTTCTAACAGAAAAACCTTCCTTTGGATCTTTTGGAGTATGAGTATATTGAAGTTTCTGCTAGTTTACCAACCTGGTAAGTATATCAGCATTTGATGTCCGCGATACAGAACAAGGGATAGCTCTCTGTCACCAAAGCCTGCAGCAATGTCTCCTTTAGTCTCAGCGGTGCAGGCAAGATTTATTGGTTTAATGTAATCAGTCCATGTAAATGGTTCCTTCACCTGTAACAGAGTTATGAATGCAATACCGCTCGGTTAATATACATTTTATGTGGAGGTAGCAAAGCATGCATTTCCATTTTTAATATAAGTAAACGTTTTCTAAAATAAATTAAAAATATTAAAAATAAAACTACGCTTTTCAGTAGGATTCATAACTTAATGACTTCTAATATGTTACTATAATGGCATAGATGGCTTTGTTAGAAGTCAGAAAGATGGCTACACAAACAAGTTCGTCTTTAGAGATTTTAGCAATTATTATTAATTGACTATTAAAACAAATCGAGGTAGACACCTCCGTTTTCCTCCCACTTCAAGCACACTCACCTCGACAAGAGAAATATCGAAGACAGTAAAATCTCGAGTTTCATTATGAAAGTATTCGTAGTTTGGATGGTGTATGATGCGTGCAACACCTGTTGTTTGAGCATCTTCCGTCACTGCATTGTAATCCACGATGCCAGCCGTCAGCATGTACACCTCAAGATTTTCGTACTCAGTGCACTGTGCTGAAGTGATCACCCAATTCTGCGAAATAATAGTAGCCGAACAGAAGCTCTCCATGGTGTTGAGGAGCGCCAAGTAAGGCAGTTCTCTAAGGGATGCCTTTTGCCAACCAAACAACCTTGAGGATTGCTCGGCCTGTGTCTGAAAACAAAAAAAAAATGTGACGACAGCATTGGAGTTTGCAGCCAATAAAATGTAACATCTCACCCTCGAGAGCATTTCCTTAATAATCAAACCTCTTTCTGTACATAATCGTTTTAACTCTAGCACATGCGCAGTTTAACAGACATAGTCATGTGAACTTGAAGGAATTCGGTTTAGAGATAGAACTGGTTAAAAATGCGAAAGTACAATGCGTTTTTTTTTGGGGGGGGGGGTTTGGTCAAAAAGCAGGATTCCGTTCTCCAGAAGGTCACACGGACACTTTTATACAGAAAAATAAATTAAGAGCACAAGGAATGAACAATAAAAGTTCAAAAATTAAAAAATTAGATTTCAATGGAGGATTGTAAAGGTGACTCTGGTCAACAGGTTTATATGTTATAATACGAATAAAACTCCCTAAAATGAAGTGTCAAAATATAGGGAACTACTATGTGATAAAAAGTATCCGGACACCCCACAAACATACCTTTTTCATCTTAGGTGCATTGTGCTGCCACCTACTGCCTGGTACTCATTATCCGCGACCTCAGTAGTCATTAGACATCGTGAAACAGCAGAATGAGACGCTCCGTGGAACTCACGGACTTCGAACGTGGTCAGATGATTGGTGTCACTGTGTCAGAAGTCTGTACGCGAGATTTTCACACTCCTAAACATCCCTAGGTCCACTGTTTCTGATGTGATAGTGAAGCGGAAACGTGAAGGGACATGTACAGCACAAACGCGTACAGGCCGACCTCGTCTGTTGACTGAGAGAGACCGCCGACATTTGAAGAGGGTCGTAAAGAGTAATAGGCGACATCTATCCAGACCATCACACAGGAATTCCAAACTGTATCAGGATCCACTCCAAGTACTATGAGAGTTAGGCGTGAGGTCAGAAACCTTGGATTCCATGGTCGAGCGGCTGCTCATAAGCCACACATCACGCAGAAAAATGGCAAACGACGCCTTGCTTGGTGTAAGGAGCGTCAACATTACACGATTGAACAGTGGCAAAACGTTGTGTGGAGTGAGGAATCAGGGTACACAATGTGGCGATCCGATAGCAGGGTGTGGGTATGGCGAATGCCCGGTGAACATCATCTGCCAGCGTGTGTAGTGCTAACAGTAAAATTCGGAGGTGGTGGTGCTATGGTGCGGTCGTGTTTTTCCTGGAGGGGGCTTGCACACCTTGTTGTTTTGCGTGGCACGATCACAGCACAGACCTACATTGATATTTTAAGCACCTTCTTGCTTCCCACTGTTGAAGAGCAATTCGGGGATGGCGATTGCATCTTTCAACGCGATCGAGCACATGTTCATACTGCACGGGCTGTGGCGGAGTGGTTACATGACAATAACATCCCTGTAATGGACTGGTCTGCACAGAGTCCTGACTTGAATCCTATAGAACACCTTTGGGATGTTTTAGAACGCCGACTTCGTGCCAGGCCTCACCGACCTACATCGATACCTCTCTTCAGTTCCGCACTCCGTGAAGAATGAGCTGCTATTCACCAAGAAACCTTCCAGCACCTGATTGAAAGTATGCCTGCGAGAGTGAAGGCTGTCATCAAGGCTAAGGGTGGGCCAACACCATATTGACTTCCAACATTACCGATTGAGGGCGCCACGAACTTGTACGTCATTTTCAGCCAGGTGTCCGGATATTTTTGATCACGTAGTGTATGATTATGAAGAACAATCAAAGTCCGTGGTTCAAGGAAAGAACAATCAAAGTCCAATATTCAGTTAAAATGTCATGTATTTCTTACCTTGACAGCTGTATCACAAGTAACATCATTATCATACTCCAATTCCAGTATCCATGTCAAAATTCAAAATTATCTTCAGATATTAAGCCAATTCTGCGGCTTAATTGTTGGCTAAATAATTCTACAAGAAGAAAGAAGATCAAGACGCAGTCCAACGCCGATGATGATGATTATGATTAATCCAGCATACTATTGTAAAAGACAAACATGAAACTTAGTGTTAATAATTAATTTATTGTGTTGTGAAGCTTTATATCATTAATCTATGTCGTTGGACTTTGATTACTCTCCTCGTTTCTCTGGATTTGATAGGTATAATTGGAAAGGCACTAAGTTGCATTGTTGAATAATTCCACAATAGATTACTAGTGTAATAAAAACTATTGGATCACAGCTTAATAACAGGTATCAGCTACATTTCCGCATTTAAAAAAATGTTATGTCGTTCATATAAATAAAATGACAACATTCCAAATGTAAAATTGATATTTATGCAAAACTTCAAATGTGACTTTGATCGTTCTTTCCGTGTAGCCTTTAAATGATAAGAGTTGATTTTGTCTCCACATGATAAACAGGCTCCGGGACAGCTTCAGAGTGAAGTGAAGTTTACTGTGCACCGAGTAGGGTCGAGTGAGGTGGCGCAATGAGGTGGTGTTTACAGTAGGGACGATGGTTCTGTGCCGGTGAAGGCTTGATGCGCACTGGTTATCTGGACAGTGAGCGAGCCCCAATCCTCGGGCATGCGTAGTGAGTGCAATCAGTTCAGTCTAGCGGCAGCAGTAGTCCGAGTAACATCTCTCTTACCAGTCGTCTGTTTATGACTTTATGCTACCTTGAATTTTGTGTTTATAAATTAGTTACTATATGTTTCTGTAGGAGCGTCATTTCAGTTTCTGCATGGGGGAGGAAGATTGCTTGGAGCAGTGGATTTTAACGATATATTTGGCCTAAACGAAAATAACCTTTTATTTCTTAAATGTGAAATATTTGTATTAAAAGTACAGATGTCGTAATTTTCCTTTCCGTAGAATAATAATGTAACGTAATTATTTCTCGTAACTTAGGGGGTAATTGACCTCCTGCCCTCCTAAATTACGCCCCTGTGTTTCTGTAATTAAACTTGGATTGCATATATTGTGTATTTTGGTGTATTCATTGGAGTGCCTTTTGCGAATTTTATGTAAAAATAAAAAATGTTAATATACCACAAAATGATGGGGGAAAACACAAAAACTGGCTAATGGAAAAACTAATTCCTAGCTTGCCTCTCAGATCTGTTTTGGTGATTGATAACACACCGTACCATAATGTGCAGTTGGAAAAGGCCCCAACGTCTCATACCAAAATAATATGCAGGACTTGCCCCATTCCATGAAAGGATGCTAAATTTGGAGTTTTACAGCCTAAGTAAGGGTCAAAGCCTGTTCCGAAAATTTACGTTGATAGTTTGTAGGCCATGCACACAATGTTCCCCGATTACCACCCTATTCATCGGGTCTTAATGGAGTAGAACTCATCTGAGCTGATATAAAGCAATGGTAGCTTGGTAGAACACCCTTTTAAATTAGATGTGTTGTTTATGAAGCTTAGCTAACTACATGTTGACATTAGCGTGGAAAAGTGGGAAAATGCCTATCAACACGTTATTAAGTAGGAAGACAAATATATTGAACAACAACAAGGTCTGTTTGAAAATGTCATAGAGGGTTTTGTAATCCAAGTTAGGGAATATAGTGGCAGCGAAGGAGAAGAAGACTGAAGACGTTGAAAGGGAAATATCTGAAGAAGATGAAAGGGAAAGTCCTGCAGAAGAAAACGACGGAGGTGACATTTCTGGTGTAGTGTTTATCACACTAATAAAGCCCCTGCTGGTTTAAGACAATGCATTCGCGTGACAAGATTTGTGTATAATGTGTAAATATAAAATAATGATAGAGCAATTTGAACATAGTGACAATAAACCAGTCATGCAGATGTGTAGTGTTGTGTGTTTATGTAGTATCAGTGAAGTCTCACATCTTCCAGCAGATAGACAGCTGCCTGTAGGAGACTAACTGGCGTTAGGCATAGACTCTCTTCAGTGCGCTAGGAAAGTAGGTCACCACCACAGAACTATTGTCCCTACTGTACCTGTGTCCCGTGTACAATCCGCTTCGTGACTAGAGGTACAATACACCTGTATGTTTCATTCCATGTATATGTTCTACTTCATTTACCACCGTCACTAGACTGTATTATATATACAGAAGTAAATAAGGCAGCGCATTGGCGTCTTTGTTTACATCAACAGTACTGTGTTTACGGAACTCTATAGTAAGGTTACACTTACGAGTATGTATATTGACTGCTAACTTATCGCGAATCCTTAGCCAGATAAATATTGGAAACTTATATGTTTACTTTTAGGTTACACTAAGATATGTTTGCTCCCAGTTTGAATATAAAAGTTATACACAGGAGAAGACAACTGGTTCAGCATGCTTGAGATATAAAATGGAGACCTTCTCAAACGGAGAATTTAACGGACACTGGTGATAACTTCGAAGAAAAATGTCATTAATATATATTAATAAAAAAATAAATGCTTACATTGATTATATTATCATTAAGCGGCAAGGAAATTTTGTTCCTGACATTCATTTACCCCAAGCAAGAAAGACTTAACTTCGCACATTGAGACGGTCTTGAAAATAATTATGCTCTAGAATACAAACTATAGTTTATAATAATTTAGTTATTGTTTACTATTGAGCTCATGGTCTCGATAATCAGCCGCCTCCTGATAATTTGCGCATTCATGCTGATAACACTAGTCTGCATTTTCAAACTTTTTGTCAGATGATTTCTTAAAAGTAGGTGTTCTTGAATCAAGGTTTTATGCTGATTCCAGAAATAACTTCATTTTTTCCTATCACGTCAGGTTTTTACACAAAATAAGTAATGTTTTGACAATTTTACTAATGAGCGTAGAAAAATATTCAAATACCATTTCACACAAGGTAAGTTTTTATTCAAGAAACATTTTAAGAATACTCTCAAGAACTCCCCTAATTTATTTCATGGCTACATTTTAACAAAACAAGGAGCCAAAGTGTTTCATTTAATTTTTTTTCAAACTTTCTCTTCTTTGACTTCCTTGAAGAACCTTGAAGATGACTGTCCCTTCTCAACATCCAACAGTAGTCGGCCATCATAGTTTCATTCCATCTCCCCTGGTACCTTCTCTCCATTTCCTTAATATCTTGGTGAAAACGTTCATCCTGCTGTTCACTATAATGTCCCAGATTTTCTGGAAAGTAGTCGATATGTGAATGCAGAAAATGCACCTTTACACTCATGTTACAACCCATCTTCTTGAAATTTTCCAACATTATTTCGACAATGGCCTTGTAATTCGGATCTTTGTTATTGTCTAAGAAGTTTTCAGTAATTGATCGGAAGGCGGTCCATGCTTCTATTTCTCTCTCATTCATTAGCTTCTCAAAATCTTCATCCTTCAACAACTATATCAACATCTTCAATTCCAGATATACGTTTTATTTGTCATGCGAGTATCCTAAACATATGGTATTTTATTCAAAATTGTTTATCCTTTTTGAGAAAATAAAATTTCGAATAATGTTCCATGTAAATGGTAGTTTGGAGTGGTAGTGTTTTCTTGAAAATCTTCGTGTGGCATCTTTGAAACATGTCTACTGAACATTTGTTTGCGAGTTTTTTGTTCACATACATACTTTTTTCTAAAAATTATTTTTATTCGGGGGCCGCAAAATATGTATTTCCGCTGAAATTTTCACATAGATTTTGGGTGGAGTACAATGCATCCTCGTGGTAGAGGATGTAATAAACAACTTATGGGACATATATTTTCAATTAAAAATTGTGCTTTAGTGTTAAGAAAGATGGTGAAACAAGTTGCTGAATCTTTAATGAACCTTTAACTGCATTTTAACATGGAATGTTTGGATAACGAATCAAGAGCACTCATCAATACCTATTCATCGGAGCTGACAGTAATCTACTGGAAAGACCGCAAATGAGTTATACTCGTATTATAAGGTGATAAGAAAGTGCTAAGCCGAATTTCTAGATAAACTAGCGCGCATGCACGCGAGCTACTCTCTCCTTCGCACTCTCTCCCTTTGCAGCAATATTTTAATTGTAAAAGATATCTCAGAAATGATAATTTGTGGAAATTTAGGATGTGTCTAACATTATTCATTATAAACTACATATTAAAAGAGGATGAATGGAATTCAGTTAAATTAGTGTATAAGTAACAGTGCCACACAGAAGCTCCGTTAGGTAAAAGCTCTTAGATCTCCAAAACCCGGAAGCAATATCTAGTTCAATAGCCCTCCTTTCACTTTAGCTCTGGATGTATGTACTCAAACCTCACATCACCCTCTGCCGTTACCACACGTCTTCTGCACAGCCCGTAGGCTGAAACACCGCGCCTATACAGTTTAATAACTAACAGGCGAGAAGGTTTGCCGGAATAATCTGTACAGTCTCAGCCAAGTAGCATCAAGGCTAAGAAGAAGATGGACTCTTCCTTTCCTCCTCAGAAATCTCTTTAGAAGTTCCAGGGAACAACGGTGCTCGGCGTAAAGTATCTCCACCAATCCTCAACACAAACTGAAACGCGGCACATGACTCTGTCTTCCCTCCTGATCGAGAGAGTCCTCGTTCACAAGAGGCAATACAGCATGACCAGTTCCCGTGGCCAATGTCAAAAGTCGGTGATTCAGAATCGATAAACGTAATCTTCCGAACAATGTGCGTTATGGGTAGCCTGATGTATAATATTTTCGTGTAGCAACAGGACAGAACTTCAGTTATTGCTACGCACACATTGTCTTGTGATCGTTTGTTTTCGGGAGGCAATACTTCGCCCTCACGATCCTTTGAATCAGCAACTACTAGATCTTGCACGGGAGGAATCTCCTGCTCACAAAGGTGTCATGCTATTGGCTCAAGATGAAGTCTATATTCAGACAATTCCACTTGTCAGTACCTTACAGCTACTTCTAATAGTGCAACTTCTAATACCCGATTTTGAATTCTATTTATGTACGGTGCATTTCCACCTTCATTCCTGCTCACCAGTGCCGACCTCACATAGCTAGCTTGCCAGTTCCTGGTTCCCTATCTCTTGGGAGATTTTAATGCCGACTATACCCTTTGGGGTTTTGCTATGCCTTGTGCGAGAGGTCGTTCGTTACCGATGTTGCAGAACAATCCAACATTTTACTTTAAGTATTGGCGAAGTTGCCTTTATTTCTGATTTTTCAGGCGATGTCTCACTTAGGGTTTTCGATTTGCCCAGTACAGCTCGCTCGCCGTTATCAAAGGAACATTGTCTCTGAGGCCTACTTAGGCGATCATTTCTCATGTAACCTCTCTGAAAACATATCTTCCGGAATACCTTTCTGGTAACTGCACAAGGTAGATAAGAGCCTCTTCTCCAGATTTGAAGCCCTTGACAATCGCTTTTTGGATGAAGTTGACCAGTTGGAAGCGCTATTCATTTCAGTATTCCTCTCGGCCGCAGAGAGGAATACTGATGTTCACCCGACCTAGATGCTTTTTGGTACTGTGATGGACTAAGGATTGGTGGCTCGCCGTTTGTGCACAGCGAAGTGCTCTTAGAATGTCTCAGCTTAAAAACTTGGTCTTTTTCAAATAAATCCTGTCATGGCTCGCCGAATTGTTCAGAATAGTATAAAAGCTTCTTGAAATTATTTTGCTGATTCTTCCAATCACTTTACGCCTTCATTCACAGTTTGGAATCAGCTTTAGCTGTCTTGGTAAGGTAACCACTTCTATCATTTTCGATCTTCGAGCAGCGTCGTTGATACGGTATTTTCTAGTTCCACCAACTATCACGCATTAAAATTGGCATTGAAGCTCAGAAACTGTCATTTCGTACTACCAACTGTATTCCCTTTTTATAATACCGAAACTGGAGCAAGCCCTAACATCATCTCTACACTGAGCTCCTAGACTGGGTGGTGTCCATATTGCCATGCTACAGAACCTGTCTGTCAAAGACATGCGTTTCTCCATTAGTATATAACTGTATGTGGCTCCTCGGCAAGTTTCTTTGTTGGTGTCATATATTTGGTGTACGTATTCCTGACATCAAAACAGTAAAAAACGTTCATATGAGCATGGGTCTGAAAATCATTTATTTCAGTTACAACACAAAATCGAAAGTTACAAAAATTGTTAGAAGTGGCTTCCTCTTGCTTTGATGCATGCAGTAAGCCTACGTTCCATGCTCTGGCGTACTCAGTTGAAAATTCCTGGTATGTTTCGTATTTCGTCAAATCCAGTTTGAATATGTCCTCTCAAAATGTTAACATCAGGTACAGGAGTCGCATAAACCAAGAACTTCAAATGTACCCAGACCAAGAAATCCATTGGATTCAAATCAGACGATCCAGCAGGCCATGCAATGGGTCCCACTCGACCAGTCTATCTTTGCGGAAATCGATCATTCAACAACTTACGAACTATCATACTGAAATGAGCTGGAGCATCATCGTGTAAAAACCACCTTCGTTGGATGATGTCCAGAGGCACATTATCAGTTAAGTGATATAACTCATTTCTGAGAAACTGGAGATAGGCGTGTCCATTCAGACGCAGAGGGAAGAAGTAGGGACCAATAAGGTGATCATGAATGATTCCACCCCAAACGTTGAGAGAGAACTTCTGTTGATGGTTGTCCTGTCGTACTTCATTAGGATTTTCAAATGCCCAGTTATGAGTGTTATGAAAATTAAAGATGTCGTCACGAGTAAAACCAGCCTCAACCGTGAATAAATTGAGTTTTATTTATGGACGCTCTTTAATTCTGTGGTCCTTACCGTCACATTCTATATTGGGCGTGAAATACCGGTAATTTTGCTCAGAGGCTTCTTTATCAAGCTTGAGGTTCTTTTACGTGCCGTAAATCTACGACACGGGACCACCGACTTTACTTCCCTATCGAAGGAAACCATGCTAAGGATTTTTACGCCCGAAAAAAATCCATCGCCCTCCGCTGGGTTTGAGCCCGCGACCTCCAGAACTGGACCACTACACCACGGAGGACGACATCCGTGAATAAGATGCAGGCTAGGAAATTGATGAACACAGCGTACTGCTGTAACATGCGTTGACAGAAACGTCTTCTTGGCTCAAAGTCCGCCTCATTTAATCCTTGCACACGTTGAAGGTGATACGGGTACAGAAGATTTTCATGCAGAATTCTGCAGATAGTCATATGACTAACACTTTCCCTTACAGCCATACGTCTTGTGCTTTGTGATGGCCTGCATCCACAGCACGAAGAACTCGTTCTCCAAGCTCAATGCCTCGTGCCGCTCTTGGTCTCCCAACATACCTAGTACTTTCAAATGCTCCATTCTCTCTCAAGCGTTGGTGAATTCGTGCGAATGATCTTGCCTGCCAGGGTACCTTTCTGCATAAAAAGTTCCGTGCTTGTGCTGCATTGCAGTCTGCACAGCCATACGTGTAGTGCATATTCGTCTGTTCACTCATGGAATACATCTTCTTTGACCTATAGCAACAAAACAGTTTATTTTAGACCCATGTACATATGAGCTTTTTTTACTGTTTTGATGTGAGAACACGTCCCCCAGATATATGATACCAATAAAGATACAGCCTGTAGTTAGGTGCAAAGCCACCATTGTTCCAGTATTCCAGCCTGGGATGGACTATCACCTATACCTTCCAGACGATTTATCTCCTAAAGAATATGTTTTATCCGTTTTACTTTTGTTTTTATTAGTGCAACATACTCCAAGTGTTACCCTTGCTTCCGTTTGGTGTCCCTTTTGTCGCGGTAACTCGTGTTATCTTATTGCTGAGCGCCTGTTATTGTTTTACTACTTTGAGTTTTGGGTTCTTTGTCCTCCGGCTAACTATTATTTCTCAGTCGAGCATATCTCTTAAACAGGGTGTGTAAACGGAAAGGATTTATTACTGAAAGATAACACTGATAAAAGAATTTGTTTTTACACTTTTATTGCCGTCACACTTTATTCATTTCACATAATTATTCTTGGTACACGCCCGACTGAAACTGTTATATTTTTTATGTTACTATAATCACTTATTTGTTGCACATTATTAATTCGCGTATTTCACATTTATAACTAACTTTACGACGCGAGAGATTCTTTTAAACTGTGCGACGTGTAACCCGCG